>OX451736.1:625649496-627139027 GCA_948472305.1 Vicia faba | reverse complement strand
TCCTGCTGAGGTTGTAGTCATCCAAGATTCCTTCATCATCCTGCTGAGGTTGTAGTCATCCAAGATTCCTTCATCATCCTGCTGAGGTTGTAGTCATCCAAGATTCCTTCATCATCCTGCTGAGGTTGTAGTCATCCAAGATTCCTTCATCATCCTGCTGAGGTTGTAGTCATCCAAGATTCCTTCATCATCCTGCTGAGGTTGTAGTCATCCAAGATTCCTTCATCATCCTGCTGAGGTTGTAGTCATCCAAGATTCCTTCATCATCCTGATGAGGTTGTAGTCATCCAAGATTCCTTCATCAGCCTGCTGAGGTTGTAGTCATCCAAGATTCCTTCATCATCCTGCTGAGGTTGTAGTCATCCAAGATCCCTTCATCATACTGCTGAGGTTGTAGTCATCCAAGATTCCTTCATCATCCTGCTGAGGTTGTAGTCATCCAAGATTCCTTCATCATCCTGTTGAGGTTGTAGTCATTCAAGATTCCTTCATCATCCTGCTGAGGTTGTAGTCATCCAAGATTCCTTCATCATCCTACTGAGGTTGTAGTCATCCAAGATTCCTTCATCATCCTGCTAAGGTTGTAGTCATCCAAGATTCCTTCATCATCCTGCTGAGGTTGTAGTCATCCAAGATTCCTTCATCATCCTGATGAGGTTGTAGTCATCCAAGATTCCTTCATCATCCTGCTGAGGTTGTAGTCATCCAAGATTCCTTCATCATCCTGCTGAGGTTGTAGTCATTCAAGATTCATTCATCATCCTGCTGAGGTTGTAGTCATCCAAGATTCCTTCATCATCCTGCTGAGGTTGTAGTCATCCAAGATTCCTTCATGATCCTACTGAGGTTGTAGTCATCCAAGATTCCTTCATCATCCTACTGAGGTTGTAGTCATCCAAGATTCCTTCATCATCCTGCTGAGGTTGTAGTCATCCAAGATTCCTTCATCATCCTGCTGAGGTTGTAGTCATCCAAGATTCCTTCATCATCCTGCTGAGGTTGTAGTCATCCAAGATTCCTTCATTATCCTGCTGAGGTAGAAGTCATCCAAGATTCCTTCATCATCCTGTTGTTGTAGTAGTCATCCAAGATTCCTTCATCATCCTGCTGAGGTAGTAATCGTCCAAGATTCCTTCATCATCTGTTTGGAGTAGCAATCGTCTCAGATTCCTTCATCACACATCATTATCAAAAAAGACCTTCTCTGGTTAGATTTATTTCTTCCAGTTAAAACAGGCAACTAAAGACCTCCTCTGGTTAGATTTATTTCTTCCAGTTAATGACAGGCAATCAGAGACCTTCAAATAACAGTCCATATACGATCTAGATTTGGATGTAATTCTGTCACTCATTCAAATACAGTCCAACAATCATTTCTGGATGGCATCTTTAAGCCTATCTCCAACAACTATCCATCATCTCTCCAAATGGCATCTGTAAGCCCATTCCCGACATCACAATGCTGATACTATACCATGCGAGTGCAAATTTTTTGGCACTCTAGTGTTCAATTATCTTCCACCTTCGGATCACGAAAGGCTCGAAACCCAATCTATATCCTCAGGTTTAAGAAAATTGAACAGGGGCAACTGTTGTACCCCAAAATTTGCCCTCTCAATTATCAAGGCCTTTCTCACCAGGATTCTCAAGGTTCAAGCTTGCACAAGTACTTTGGAATTTTCCAGTACCAAAATTAAAAGGAAACTGTCAAAAAGGGAGAAAATAGATAAAAATAACATTTTGACAAATTTGAAGGAAAATAGGTCTCCTTCGATCCAGCACCCTTCGACTGACTCTAAGCCTCCTTCAAATGCAAGTTTAGGTGCATCCTTCATTTGGATTTGAAACCTCCTTCGAATGCAACTTGGATTACATCCTTCATTTTGAACTGAAAGCCTCTTTCGAATTCCAGTTTAGGTACATCCTTCATTTGGATTTGAAACCTCCTTCGAATGCAACTTAGGTACATCATTCGTTTGGATTTGAAACCTCCTTCGATTCAGCCTTTTGATTGGACAAGTGTGCTGCCTACATGGTTGCAATCAAAGGCCATGACATGTTGGCCACACATGCCTCCTGTAAGGAAACCTTTTCGATTCACCAAGCATGCTGCCTGCAAAGCCTACTTCGATTTGGACAAGTTTACTGCCTACAAGCCTTCTTCGACTGGAAAAGTTTGCTGCCTGCAAAGCCTACTTCAATTTGGACAAATTTACTGCCCACAAGCCTGCTTCGACTGGACAAGTTTGCTGCATGCATGCTTGCTTCGTTTGGACAAGTTTCGATGGGACAAAGTAACCATCTCTATGCATCCTTCAAATCCACTTGCACCAAGGGACTCTTGCATACTTTGCTTCATACAAGCTTCGTTTGATCCAAGAAGTATCTTCATACAAGATGTGACTAAGTTCTTGCTTCCCTTGAAAAAGCGCCCTTCAATTCAGAAGCCAAGAACTTCCCTCTTGCTAAAAAGACACAAGGCAATGACTCCCTCTATGTTTGTTTCGATCCAAGCTTCGACAGGGCATTATCTTCCTTCGAGTAAGTTTGTTTCGACCATAATCTTCGACTAAGGCAAAGGCTTCCTTCGAACAAGTACGCTTCGATCTTATTCTTGCATTTGACTCAAGACCAAATCTCATTTTCCAGGCTATGTTGCGTCCAAATCTTTACATAGTCATAAGCTTGTACAAGGGTTTTAAACTTTGTCTTTTAGATACTACTATTATTGGTTAAAGGCTACATGCTCTTTCCTTTCATAGAGAGTACTTTAGTCACAAAATTCAGCTTTCAACCTGATTTTGGTCTGAGCACAAGCAACGTCAGAAGCATAAGTCACATCTTCTGCACCCCAACTGCCAAGAGGCCCCCCACATGTACTTTCACGTTACATTATTTTATCATTTATTTGCAAGGTTGGCTTTGGACAACATGTCCATTCTTTCTCTATAAATAGAGGAGAATTTACAAAGCTAGGGGAGGATCTTTGGACCAGAGGAATGAATCCCCCAAATTTTCTCAAACACAGTAAAACTACCAAGTTCATCAACACTTGAGAAATCAAAAAAACCAGAGTCCCAAACACTCACCTCTTTCGATTCTGAAGAACACCCCACACATAGAAGTTTGTTCAAACTCAAAGACAACCTTCTGTGACAACTCTTCGAACCAAAAGTAAACCCCCTGTGACTACTCTTCGAATTCCAGAAACATCCAGGTAGAAGTTCAAGTTCGAATCCCACACCCATTCAAAGCCTCCATCAAGGTAAGTCACTCTTACCCTTGAACCTTTCATTTCATGGCATAACATGTAAATAATCTTTTTTGTTCAAACATGTATATACCATTGTTCCCTTAGTTTCCACCCTTTTAACATGTTTTTTCAGAGCTAACCCTTTCGTTTTGCTTTCTGTTTACCTGAACTTGCTTTAACTGTTAAACTGTTTACAAGACAAATACTAGCATGGCCTCAGGCCATGTTGCCATTTAATGCTTTAAATGAAAGAAAACAGGAAACAGGAAATAGGAAACGAAGCTTATGGCTTCTACCCTCTTTCTCCAGGTCAAATGAAAGAGACAACCAGAAGGCAAACCATGTCCAGTCGAAAGGCATTCCCTTACTGCTTTCAACCTCCAGTTGAAGAAGACAACAAGGCAGAACCAGAAGGCTTCGCCATACATTGACTTCCAGGCCAATCGAAGGCCAGGACCTCACTGGTGCTAGCCCCAATCGAAGGAGGCCAACAAAATGCGAATCGAAGGATGCTACTGCCTGGGTCGAAATACACTCATTTTTCTTACTTTTATCTTATTTTTTCCTTCATATTTTTTATGCCTTTCGATATGGTTGTAATAGCGTAGGATTTTATCTTTCTGCATTTTATTTACTTTGTACAAATGCTAGTAATTAGGCGTGTATGGCAAGATAAAATCAACAAATAGGCCACCCTAATCAAAGACTAAATGCATGCAATAAAACACACTTGCACACAAACACTCCTTAAGGTATCTCCACTCGGTTGCCTAAAATAAAATGGCCATGGTATGCATGTTGGGTACTTTGGCAAAACAAAAATAAAACAAAAGATCATAGTGTTAGAACAAAGTTTGAATCTACTACCCTAAGTTAAAGTTTTGATGATAACAAAATGCAAGATTAAATAAATTGTATAATTCATATGAGACATATATGCTACCTAAAAATTATATTGTGCATTTACAGAAACTCTGATGGATATCAGCATAAGAATGTCAACATCAGCATCAGAAGATGAAATATCATATGCCAGCATCAGAAGATGAAATATCATATGCCAGCATCAGAAGATCAAAGCATGTGCTTACGCTAAAGATTGATGAACAGATCTGCGCTTAACATACTCTAAACTCTGATCAAGACCAAAACAATATCATCAGCACCTAGAAGCGTCAGAACAAGCCAAAGCTAATAACACGCTGAATTGACAACGGTACTGTGCATTCAAGACACTTTATTACCAACGGCTTTATTCCAAGACAAAGATCTTCTCAATATGGAAAGAACGTAATGGGCATTGAAATGGAAAAATTGACTACAACGTATCTTTTCCAAGGCTATATAAACAAGTCAGTGAGAAATGAATTGGCTAATGCTCTACAACTCTTTACACGCCTAAAGCAAATCATCTTCATCCTCACTCATACAGCTTGCTATATCTCTCAAATTGCTTACTCTATAGTTATAGCATCCTAGTTTCGCATAAGCTTAATTTGTGTATTATCACAATTGTGATATAAAGTTTTTGTAGAAAACGTTCAACACACATAGTATTCATTTATCTGTAAGAAAGAATTTCCTTGAGAAACCGGTCTGTGGTTTAGACTCAAGAAGGCTTTAGAAGTTGTTAAAGCAGTTGTAATATTCAGTTGAATATAGTGGATTAAGACCTCGTTGGGGAGAGGCGAAATCACCTTGACGGGTGGACTGGAGTAGTTTGAGATCAAACGAACCAGGATAAAAATAATGTGTTGTCTGCATTTGATTTCAAGTTTTACAATTCAACCCCCGTTCTTGTGTTTTTCACTTCTTCAATTGGCATCAGAGCGCCTGGTTCTGAGCTAAAACACTTAACCGTGTCAGTACAAGATCCAGCGTCATAAAAACACAATGGCAGGAACATATCAACACACCAGCAATGACAACAATGAAGATAGAGACAGATTCAGCGGCAAACCTCCAGTCTTTGATGGAGAGAATTTTGATTACTGGAAAGAAAGAATTGAAAGCTTCTTTCTGGCACATGATGCTGATCTGTGGGACATGGTGACAGATGGATACACGCACCCAGTGAATGCAAGTGGTCAGAAGATTGACAGGAAGGCAATGTCTGATCAACAAAAGCGTGACTTCAAAAATCACCACAAGGCTAGAACTATTCTTCTCAGCGCCATCTCCTACGCTGAATATGAAAAGATATCTAACAGAGACACTGCAAAGAGTATGTTTGACTCTCTCAGAATGACGCATGAAGGCAACATTCAGGTCAAAGAAACCAAAGCTCTTGCGCTCATTCAGAAGTATGAGGCATTCAAAATGGAAGAAAGTGAATCAATTGAAACGATGTTCTCAAGATTTCAAATTCTGGTGGCTGGTCTCAAAGTTCTGGACAAAGGGTATTCTACTGCTGATCATGTCAAGAAGATCATCAGAAGCTTGCCAAAATAGTGGAGGCCAATGGTTACAGCGCTGAAGCTAGCTAAAGATCTCAACAAAATCTCTCTGGAGGAACTTATCAGCTCCCTCAGAAGTCACGAGATAGAGCTAGAAGCTGATGAACCTCAGAAGTAAGGTAAGCCTTTAGCTTTAAAATCTAACAGAAAATCTGACTCCAAAGTTTTGCAGGCTGTTGAAGAAACCTCTGATGGGTCCTCATCAGAAGAAGACGAACTTTCCCTCCTCTCCAGAAGAGTGAACCAACTATGGAAGCAGAGGCAAAGAAAGTTCAGGAATACCAGAAGATCCGATCAGAATGAGTCCTCCTCCAGATACAGAAGGTCAGACTCCTCCTCTGGATACAGAAGATCTGAAGGCTCTTCAGGAAGCAGAAAGCCAAACACCAAGGACATCATCTGCTATGAATGCAACGAGCAAGGACATTACAAGAGTGACTGTCCAAAGCTTCAGAGGGAAAAGCCCAAAAAGAAGTTTGGAAGGGAAAAGAAGAAGAGTCTCATGGCTACATGGGATGACTCTGACTCGTCTGAAGCTGACTCTGAATTAGATGATGAGAGAGCAAACATAGCTCTCATGGCTAACATATTAGAAGACAGTGAAGCTTCTGAATCAGACTCTGAATCAGACACCGAAGAGGTATTCCCTAACTTTGAAATTAATTTTACTAAGGCTGAACTTGCTGAAAGCCTTAACGAAATTCTGGAAAGATATCAGCAGATCAGAGTTAAATTCAGAAACCTGAAAAGGAATCTTGATTCTGACTCTGATAAAACTGAGAGTCTCAAATTGGAAAATTCTGAGTTGAAAAATAAAATTTCAAAATTAGAAAATCTTTTACAAAACTCTCAGAAGGAAACAATTTCTGAAACTCCCAGCAGCGCTGATGAGATCATCAAGGAGTATGATCAAATCTTTCAGAAGTTCCTTGCTAAAAGCATAGATAGAAGCAAATTGGCTTCAATGATCTATGGAGTTAGCAGAAATGGCAGAAAGAGAATAGGATACCAAGATAAGGTACCTACACTAAAGAATGCCATGGATCTAATTATTAAAAGCACTCCTCTGAATTCACACTTTGTGTATGGTCACACACATGACATTAAATATACTAGTAGTAATTATTCTGTGAAACCAAAATTCGACCAGAGTTTTGGTAAAGCTAACAAATCAGGACCCAAGAAAATATGGGTACCTAAGGATAAAATAATACATGTTGCAGATATCTTTAGCAGAAAATCAGAAACACCAGTCATGGTACCTGGACTCTGGCTGCTCACGACATATGACGGGAAGAAGGCATATGTTCCAAAGCTTGGAACTTAAGCCTGGAGGCCACGTAGGCTTTGGAGGCAATCAGAGGGGAAAGATCATTGGCTCTGGAACAGTAGGTAATGGAAATCTTCCCTCTATAAATAATGTTCTATTAGTAGATGGATTAATGCATAATCTGTTATCCATAAGTCAATTAAGTGATAACGGTTATGATATAATCTTTAATCAAAAATCATGTAAAGCTGTTAGTCAGAAAGATGGGACTATCCTATTTAATGGAAAGAGGAAAAACAACATTTATAAAATCAAACTTTCTGAACTGAAAAGTCAGAATGTAAAGTGTCTTCTGTCTGTTAACAACGAGCAATGGATCTAGCACAGAAGATTAGGGCATGTTAGTATGAGAAGAATATCTCAGATTAACAAACTCAATCTGGTCAGAGGACTTCCTAATCTGAAGTTCAATTCAGATGCTCTGTGTGAAGCATGTCAGAAAGGCAAGTTTGCAAAACCTGCTTTCAAATCTAAAAACGTTGTTTCCACCTCTAAGCCATTAGAACTTCTGCACATTGACTTATTTGGACCAGTTAGCTTCAGTCAGTGGTAAGAAGTACGGGTTAGTAATCGTAGATGACTATAGCAGATGGACATGGGTAAAGTTCTTAAGACACAAGGACGAGTCACACTCTATGTTTGTCACCTTCTGTAACCAAGTTCAGAATGAAAAGGATCTTAGAATCGTTAAAGTCAGAAGTGATCATGGTGGAGAATTTGAAAACAAAGATTTTGAGTCATTCTTTAATGACAGAGGCATTCTGCATGATTTCTCTTGTCCTAGAACTCCCCAGTAAAATGGAGTTGTAGAACGAAAGAACAGAACATTGCAAGAAATGGCCAGAACCATGATCAATGAGATAAACGTTGCTAAGATCTTCTGGGCAGAGGCAATAAACACAGCGTGCTACATTCAGAATAGAATCTCCATAAGACCTATTCTGGAAAAGACTCCATATGAATTGTGGAAGAACAGAAAGCCCAACATTTCATATTTTCATCCATTTGGATGTACTTGTTTTATGTTAAATACAAAAAATTATTTGAACAAGTTTGACTCTAAAGCACAGAAGTGTATTATGTTAGGATACTCTGAACGCTCAAGAGGGTACAGAGTATACAATACAGAAACACAGATTGTGTAAGAATCAATCAGTGTTCGTTTTGATGATAAGCTTGACTCTGAAAAGTCAAAGCAGAATGAAGTCTTTGCAGGTATGGAAGTTGAATTCACAGGTTCTGAAGACAAGTCATCAGAAGCTCTCAACAGAGACACTCCTTCAACATCAGAAAGAGGCACTGCGAGCAATCCAGCAATATTTGTTGATCAACCTCAGAAAAGACTACCCAGAAGCAGCATGGATCACCCAGAAGAAACAATCTTAGGAAGAAAGGAAGATCCAATCAGAACAAGAGCCAGCTTCAGAAACTCTGAAGAATCCCTCACGGGACTTGTTTCTCTGATTGAACCTTCTTCAATTGATGAAGCACTTATGGACAACGAATGGATTCTAGCAATGCAAGAAGAGCTTAATCAATTCACCAGAAATGACGTGTGGAATCTAGTTCCCAGACCAAAAGGATTCAACGTCATTGGAACAAAATGGGTGTTCAGAAACAAACTGAACGAACAAGGTGAAGTCATCAGAAACAAAGCACGACTGGTAGCACAAGGTTATAGTCAGCAAGAGGGGATAGACTATACAGAAACCTTTGCTCCAGTCGCCAGGTTAGAATCTATCAGACTTTTAATTTCTTTTGCTGTTAATAAAGGCATCACTCTATATCAGATGGATGTCAAGAGTGCATTCTTAAACAGCTATATAAAAGAAGAGGTTTATGTGCACCAACCCCCTGGTTTTGAAAGTACAAAAAATCTAGAGTATGTTTTCAAACTAAAGAAGTCACTGTATGGTCTGAAACAAGCTCCCAGAGCTTGGTATGAAAGACTAAGTAACTTTCTGTTAGAAAAGGAATTCACCAGAGGGAAAGTAGACACAACCTTATTCTGTAAGACAGTTAAGAATGACATCTTAGTGTTTCAGATTTATGTTGACGATATTATATTTGGATCTACTAATCCTTCTCTTGGAAGAAAATTTGCTAAGTATATGCAGGCAGAATTTGAGATGAGCCTCATGGGGGAACTGAAATTCTTTCTGGGAATTCAGTTCAATCAAACTCCAGAGGGAACTTACATTCATCAGAGCAAATATGTCAGAGAACTTCTGAAGAAATTTGATCTCTCAGAATGTAAGTCATCAAAGATTCCAATGCATCCCACGTGCATTCTGGAAAGAGAAGAGGTAAGCAAAAAGGTATAACAGAAGGTCTACAGAGGTATGATTGGTTCTCTTCTTTATCTGACGGCTTCAAGGCCTGATATTTTATTCAGTGTATTCATTTGTGCAAGATTCCAATCAGATCCTAGAGAATCTCACTTAACAGCTGTTAAGCGAATTTTCAAGTATCTGAAAGGTACTACTAATCTGGGTTTATTTTATAGAAAATCTAGTGATTACAGCTTAGTAGGTTACTGTGATGCTGACTTTGCTGGAGACAGAGTAGAGCGTAAAAGTACTTCTGGAAGCTGCCAGTTTCTGGGAGAAAATATGATCTCTTGGTCCAGCAAAAGGAAATCCACAATTGCGCTATCAATAGCAGAAGCTGAATACATAGCAGCAGCAGGATGCAACACACAAATGCTCTGGATGAAAAGTCAGTTTGAAGACTTCCAGATATTTGAGAGTAACATTCCTATACTCTGTGACAACACTTCTGCCATTTGCTTAAGTAAAAATCCAATTTTGCATTCTAGGGCTAAGCATATAGAAATAAAACATCATTTCATTAGGGACTATATTCAGAAAGGCATTTTAAACTTAAAATTTATTGATACAGACCATCAATGGGTTAATATTTTCACAAAACCACTTTCTGAAGATAGGTTCAACTTCATTTTGAAACATCTCAGCATGAAGCTCTGCCCAAAGTGAAAATATTTTAATTTTATATATTAACCTTCAGAATTTGTTTTATTTTACTGTGAACTTCTGATCAATCTTCTTTCAGAAATTTAGACATGTAGATTGTATCAGATTCTATCCATAAAGATATGAGTGTTTCATTTCAAGGATAGATGTGTTGTTCACTAAATCAAACAAGTGTCATCCAGTCATCAGCTAATTCCTGAGGCAGAACACGCGTGCACGCTTCTGAGAAGGCAAAGCGCTGATTGGATGCATTGAGACACATGTCATGGGTAACCGTTCTAAATATCTTTCTAAATCCCCTAAAATCAGCCAACATTAAATGCGAGTAATCATGATTTAATTCTCTCTCTTAAAACGTTTATGTTTTCAAAACATTTTTTGAAACCTATTTAAACGCCTTAACATCATTCATTCACTTTTTACCGTCACTTACAATCTTCAAAATATTTCTGTGTTCTTACTATGTGTTCATTTTTTTCTCAAAGAAACCCTTTTCATGCTTTTTCTCAAAAACCCTTGTGTGAACATGGCATCCTCTAGCACTCCATCTGCAGGTTCCCAGCAAGATGCTTCTTCTGAACAGTATCAGATTCCTTTCAGAATGCTCCTCACTCCGGTCAAGAACTTGGAAGTTCTGTCAGAAAGGTTCCATCGGAACAATTATTTATTGCTATTTCAGGATACTGGGTCTCTCTTTATTTTTTTTCAATTTTTTTTTTAAAAAAAGTGTGGGGATAAATGACAAAAAGATATTGGAACATCACTTTTGAAGAGATGATGGAAGCTGGGGTTCATTTTGGCCATGAGCCTAGGAACTGGAATCCTCGAATGGCACCTTTTATATCGGGAAAACGTAAAGGTATTCATATTATTTCAACAGTTTGAAGGAAAATGGCTTTGATTTGTCTGAAGAAATTAAGGCACAAGGCTGGGAAAGGTACTTTGATAGGTTGGTGGGTCCAACGTTCCCCATTTTGGTTAAAGAATTCTGGATACATGCGTCTTTCTCAACTCATCAAGTTACTTCGTATATCATGGGAAAGAAGATTATGATTACTGAAGATCACATTGCAAGGCTGATTGGATACAATGGTGGTGGTATTCGCTGTATTGACATGGCAGATAGATGTGCAAACTCTGCCCTAGTTGCAAGAGAGATTTTCACACATGGGGTTCCCTCCAGCAAAATAAGAGATTTGAAAGATCAACACATAATTTGGGAAAAGATTATTCTGGGCTGCTTCAACCACAGGAAGCCTACAAGCTCTCCTGACTATATAAACATAGATCAGCAATTTCTGATTTATTTTATTGCAAAGAAGTCCAAGATCAACCTAGCTCATCTTCTGTTCAATCATCTGAAGACAAGCGTCAAGGAAACGAGAGAAGAAGAAAGGACTAAAAGGGATTGGATACCCTTCGGCAGATTGATATCAGATATTCTAACGGAGAATAGGCTGATTGAACACTTGACATAGGCACAAGAAATAAGCTCTATAGAACCTTCTGTTGGCAAGCAGCTGAATGCCAAGAATCTGAAGAAGATGAAGCTGATAAAGAACATAAGGAAGGAGCCCAGCGTCACTCCTCATGCTGAAATCACCAGCAGAAGAGTCCCTCTGGACAACTTTCCTATATTCTCTAAGATTGACTCTAAACCAGTCATTATTCTCAGATACTTAGATGCTTGTAAAGCTGATGGCACAGATCCTAATCTGAACATTAAATATCTGCACCAGCAAACACCAGAGCTTACTCTGAAGAAGACTAAGAAGAGAAAGGCTGTATCAGAAGGATCGTCTCAGCAGACCCCAAAGAAGAGAGGTAATCGGTCTTCTGTTAATGTTTTAAATTCATCTGTTGTTCCAACATTTATTCCAACCCCAGCTTCATTTGAAATCCCAATTCCCATTCCAACCATTGATGATACTGAACCTGAGTTTGACCCTTCTGAGTCATTAACCCTTAGAAGATCCCGCGCCAAACCTCATAATCCAAAACCTACAACCTCAATAGAACCAGAACTTGAAGAAGTTCTTTCTGAAATAGATCAACACTCTTCCGCTCCCCATACAGAAAATCCAAATCCTCAACCAGAAACTCCCCATTCACCACAACCAGAAACTACACTCTCACCAATACCAGAAGATCCACACTCACCAGAACCATAAATTCCACAACCTCCATCTCCACAACCAGAACTTAATCCACCTTCACCTCAACACGAATCATCTCCACAACCTGAGTCTCAACACTCTGAGGCTCAATCCTCTGAACCTCAATCATCTGAATCCTCTGAACCACGACCCTTAGCCATGCTATTTCCTGGTGGTACCACTGTTAATATCCCTCAACTACCATCCTCACCAGAAATTACTCCACCTAATACCCCATCCAGTCCAATAATCATTCCTGATTCTCCTACTCCCTCACCCAAGCAAAATCCAGATGACCACAGCAAGACCTTCATTGATCTAACAGTCCTTGAACGCCTTGCTGCCATTATCAATAAAACTGCCATTCCCAAACCCAAATAACCAGATGTTGGTTCTAGCATCTTGAATTTTGAAACAGATATGCAGAAGTGGATTTCTTCTCTAAAACAGGCTAGTCTGGAAGTGATTGATCCCGCTGTTTCAGACCACCTCTGGACACTCTTCAGAAGATGGGTATACACTGAAACCTTTAAGCTGCAGGACCAAAGCTATGGACAGGCTCAACAGAACTTCAGCAATCTGCTGAAAGAAATTGAAGGTCCAGTTTTGAGTCAGCTGCTGAAGGATGAAGTTCTTCATCTGGATAGTGAGCCTTGGTCTGAAAAGTGTCCAGCTTCAACAGTTCAACCAGCAGAAGAACAGACGATTCCAGCTAAAGAAGCATCCTGATTCTGACACCTCTCAAGCTGCATTGGACATGCAGACTCTTGAAGAGCTGAAGCAAAATGATCTTCGACTGCAGGAGAGAATGGATGAGAATGATCAACGAATGAAGGAAAGGATGGATGTTCAGGATAGTAAGATTGACTCAGTAGCCAGCATGGTGCATCAGCAGAAGGAAACCACTGATCAGATTAAGAACATGCTAGAAGCTCTGTTCACACGCCTTCCACCCCCTCCTTAGATTTTGTTTCTTGATGTTTTCATTGTTTTCTTTATATGTTATCTGTAATATTTTCTGAGCTCTGAACTGAATACAATCGTTTTTCTGCACTGATCGTTTTTAACTTCAATTACTTGCACTTTTTGATTGCTGACAAAAAGGGGGAGAAAGAATGATATTTTTCAATAACGGATTACTGAGACAAAAGTCTCAAACATTCTAACACTCTGATATACTTGAATGTTTCTTTGTTCTGCATAAGCTTACAGGTACAAGAATCTGATGAACTCTAATACACTGAAGCTCTGCTCTAGTAAAGGAAAGATCTGATGCTCAAAGAAAGTTCAATAAAGATCTGATGCTAAAGGACTCATGGAATTAAAGGGAAGTAATAAACTCAGGGGGAGTTTTTCTGATCATAACTCTGATACCTTTTTATTCCCTATCTTCTTATCTTTGATACCTTTCTGTTTATCTCTGATACAATTTATTATTTGGTTATCTCTGATACTTTTTTCTTTAAATTTCAATTGAAAAAAATCCGGTTTTTGTCATCATCAAAAAGGGGGAGATTGTTAGAACAAAGTTTGAATCTACTACCCTAAGTTAAAGTTTTGATGATAACAAAATGCAAGATTAAATAAATTGTATAATTCATATGAGACATATATGCTACCTAAAAATTATATTGTGCATTTACAGAAACTCTGATGGATATCAGCATAAGAATGTCAACATCAGCATCAGAAGATGAAATATCATATGCCAACATCAGAAGATGAAATATCATATGCCAGCATCAGAAGATCAAAGCATGTGCTTACGCTAAAGATTGATGAACAGATCTGCGCTTAACATACTCTAAACTCTGATCCAGACCAAAACAATATCATCAGCACCTAGAATCGTCAGAACAAGCCAAAGCCAATAACACGCTGAATTGACAATGGTACTGTGCATTCAAGACACTTTATTACCAACGGCTTTATTCCAAGACAAAGATCTTCTCAATATGGAAAGAACGTAATGGGCATTGAAATGGAAAAATTAACTACAACGTATCTTTTCCAAGGTTATATAAACAAGTCAGTGAGAAATGAATTGGCTAATGCTCTACAACTCTTTACACGCCTAAAGCAAATCATCTTCATCCTCACTCATACAGCTTGCTATATCTCTCAAATTGCTTACTCTATAGTTATAGCATCCTAGTTTCACATAAGCTTAATTTGTGTATTATCACAATTGTGATATAAAGTTTTTGTAGAAAACATTCAACACACATAGTATTCATTTATCTGTAAGAAAGAATTTCCTTGAGAAACCGGTTTATGGTTTAGACTCAAAAAGGCTTTAGCAGTTGTTAAAGAAGTTGTAATATTCAGTTGAATATAGTGGATTAAGACCTCGTTGGAGAGAGGCAAAATCACCTTGACGGGTGGACTGGAGTAGTTTGAGATCAAATGAACCAGGATAAAAATAACGTGTTGTCTGCATTTGATTTCAAGTTTTACAATTCAACCCCCCTTCTGGTGTTTTTCACTTCTTCACATAGTCCCTCGATGACGCTATCTTGGTTGCCTATACAAAATGATCTAGTCCCTCGGAAAATTTCCAAAGATACTTGACACAATTGCTATCATGGTCTATATGATGACCCGCGCCGGTCCCGTAAACATCCTAACACAAGGTTGTTCACCAAATACAATGGTGAAACAACACTGTTAAAAGGGTTAAAAACATAAGAAAGATCTTTTGAGTAAAATAGGATAGACAACTCTTAGTTACTTGATCAAAAACTTGCAAAACATCCTTGCCATTTTTCAAACACACTTCACAACACAACTACAAAACAATTTCAAAACAACTTTCAAAACATTGAAATATCTTTTCAAAAAGACCCACACCTTTGTATATATTCAAACAAGAATCATTACAAAGGTTGCCTAGACAAGGCATCTTTTTCAAAACATTTTCAAAACCACACACACAAAGCACCATTTCAAACAATTGAAAAGCAAAGGCAAGTGATCTAAAACAAGTAACTAAGAGCCCATGGAAAACCATGGATGAAAAGGGTGCTAGCACCTTCCCTTTTCATAATCTACCCCCCGAACCCACAAAAACATCTCAAAGGTCTTTCCTGTTCTTTTTGACCTTTCCTTAGGATAAAATAAAAAGTCGGTGGCGACTCTTGCTAAACCGAACAAGTGCGAACACAAACGCAAATCCCAAGTCAGTTCTCTCACCGTATCACACACCATATTTTGAATATTTGGCATATTGTTCTCATGCTCTTTTTCTTGCAGTTTTTGTTTTCTAGCAATTCTTGTGCAATTGTGACAGCAGGGCAGCATGCCTAGGTGACTTCTTTCCTCTTTCTCTCTTAATGACCCTAAGAGCCAAATGCTCTTTTATTTTTTTTTCTGAAAAGTTTGCAATAAAAGGAAGATGATGAAATGGCTTATTGAACAAGCCTCTTTCTTGTTGACTTAGTTTATCATATGTTATATTTTGTTTTTGCTGATGCCTGCTTCCTACTGCTATGCTGCTTGTTGTTGCCTCGTTTGCATTTTGTTTTTTTACTGATGCGCTGCTGTTTGCACATGATGCGCTATTGTCTAGTTTGTGACGCGCTGCTGTCTGTTTGGCTCTGTTTTGAATATTTGTTTGTTTGGATAGCCTTGTTGCATTTGGACAAATTGCTTGCATTTTTTTATTTGGACAACTTTGCTTGCATTTTTTTATTTTTCTTTTTGTGAACCAAGAAGAATAATCTTCTTGTGATTTGCAAATAGAAAAATAAAAACGTGATGAATTAAAAATAGCCTTCTGATTCCAAATTGCGAACTTTAATGATGAACACCATTCTTTCTTTTGAAAATTCTTACTCATGTCCAATTAACTGTACTAACTATTTTTCTGTCTTTTGTTTTCATGTGAGCACAACTGGATGGTGGCAAAGCAGAGGAAGCAAGAGACTCTGTGGCAAGCATGGAAGCAATGGAAGCTCAGTCAACCTTAGGCATAGATTCACTTTCTTTGTAATTTAGAAACATTCAATCAATTGTATTAATTTATTTTTCAAATACGGTAAGTTGTAAAACCTAAAGCATTTAAATAATAAATTGTTTTGTAACAATTTTTTTGAAATAAATGAAGAAAGTCTTATGAGATAATCTGATGTCCATTAAAATCCATTACTGTCAAAAACTCACAATTTTCTCTTTGCATCTTCACTAATTCTTTAAGATTCCCGATCAAGATAATTGAAACTGCATTCCTATAATTCCAATCAAGATAACTTAAATTCCAATAATCAAGTAATCTTGCATCTGCATTCCAAACAAACACGCACTGTGTATTCCATAAACAAGCAAATGTTTTAAAAGACGCAAATTATCTTGTTAACTTGGATCAAACAAAACATGAATGTCCCAAATGACAGTCTTGGATCCCATCTCTTGTCTCAAACCAACATGCCTTGAGAACAAACATTAACCTTTCAGTAAACTTGTGGAAGCATGAAAACATGTGAAAGATAATTGGATCTTTGAGAATTCATTTCTTGTGAGAATTGCAAGAAAAACCCTAATTGTTGGTTTACTGCCAAAGGAGAAAATTTGTCCGATCGATTCCTGAGCCAGCTTGAACATCTGAGAAACCCTAGGGTTGTGTTTTTTCTATGAAAAATGGGAGGGCAAATTTTGGGGTACAACACCAAGGATAGTAACTAAATAGTCCAAGTAACCTTAAGTTTTTTTTTATTGTTCAAGTTGATTATTAAGTGTCTTCAAAAAGAAAATGAAAGCTCAAGTAAGCAAAAGTAAAATTGACATAAAGATAAATTCTCAAGTGAGCAAAGATAAACAAATAGTATGGAATGTAAATGTTAAAATAAATGGTGTGTAAAAGTAAATACATAAAATAAAAGCATAAAGTAAAAGTAAATTTTTAGTGAATTAGAATTACATGTTAGTTGAATGACCATCTTGAAACTTGAATTTGAAAACTCATTAGAAGATTGATAAAATCAAAGCTTCTCAACAACAAGTTTCATTTGCTTTTTGTCAAGTATATCATTCATTTCAAGTTATCGAGGCGACAACATATGATCAACGATGTTTAAATGATTCACTTAGACCAAAGTTTATGAAGGTTCATAAGAGGATTAATAAGATCAAAGCCCCCTAAGAATTAACCTCAAGGTTATTGAATCAAATGTTTCAAATCAAACATACTTGGGCTTACAAACATAAGTTTGGGCCATGAATGTTTATTTTTCAAATCAGGGACAAATTTAGCCCTATGTTAAGCAATCGTAAGTGGACTTATGTAGAAGTCACACCTATTTTAAGGCCGGTCAACAACAATCTATATACCATATGTTTAGAGAAATGATATTAAATCATTCTTCAACAACATGTAGCACAAGTAGGAAAGAGATAAGATGAAGAGGGAGGGGATGTATTAAATGAAATTAGGGTTTCAAATATCATCAATATTATTCATCTATTTTGGTGGATTTTATTTTTTCAACTTATCAACACCCAAGATCCAATGAGGTTGAGGAACTTGTCCCAAAATAACATCCAAATCAAGATCAAACAAAAATAATAAAATAATATTTAATAAAACAACATTCAAATGGTTAATAAAAGGGAAATAATTGGTAAAATACACAAAGTATATTAAAACACCAAATAAAAATCTAAAAAAAAAGACAAAAGTCAGACATGAGTTAATAAGTGTTGACAAAAAATTTTGGATTTTTTTTAAGTCAGAAACTATTTTTATAATTTAAAGAAACATGCAAAATAAACCAAAAATCGTAAAAAAAAGTAAAATAAGAAACAAAATAAAACGAGGTCACCAATATTTGTCAAGAGGTCATTGGATCCTTCCATAATTTTTCTAGAATTTAAAAATTAAGGAAAGTATTTTTAATCAATTAAAACAAGTTAAATAAAGTGAAAAAATATACAAAAATATCAAATCACAAGATAAAATTGTGAAAAAATAAAAATCAGAAAGAGAAAAATCCAAGTACTTTTAAGAATTTTAGAAGTTAAAATGATTTTTTCTACGAATTTTTTAAGTTTAAAACAATTAAAATATAAAGTCATAAAATAAAAATAAAACCAAAATGATGTAGACCATTGGATCAATGTCAAAACGCGTTAGTAATTAAATCCAAGGGATCTAACGCATTGTGCATATCATAAACATTAGTGAATAAACCATCGAATCATTAATTAAAAAACATATTTGAAAAAAACAAGTGGCGCCTTGTTATTGGTTGAGAGATGACACGTTGGTCGCTTCAACCTCCAGCAACGCGAATTATAGGTCTCACAAACTATAAAATCATGAGCTCATACCAATGTCATTCACTACGTCTCTTCAAGACGATTTCAATGGTACCCTCGCGAAAAATTTATATAAGTTGTAGCTCAGTCGATTTGAAGAAAACCAGAAGAAAAATTTGAATATGGATTTGAAAATTCATGATCAAAACTCACTTCCAGTTGAAAACAAATGATGCGATGAGTATCATAGTGATGAGAGCTTCATTGTAGTAACAAATTTTGAGAGAATTGATGGATGAATCTACCTGTTGAAGTTCAAATTCAGAGCTCTGAAACTTGACTTGGCTAGCACAATTTAGGACACTTCAAGGCTTGGTTCTTCTTCTGTCAACTTTAATGAAGTTCAAGGATGAAGAATTAGTAAATAAAATGGGTTGTCAAAGGCTGTAGAATCAAATTCGAAGTTACAAAATTATGAGTTATAGAGAGAGTTTGGCAGGGTGATTTTGGTTGTCCAAGCCTGCGAAAATGAGTGGAATAGGATATGTATTTATAGGAGAAGTGAATGCAATGCTGAGAGAGGGTGAATGATAGGCAATCAAGTGAAATCGTGCACACCTTGATCATGAAAAAATTGTGACTTACAATTTGTCAAAACTCAACCATTTCTTGCATTTTAATTCTTAATCCGGCCTTAGCAACTTTTTAAACAGGTTTAAGTGGAAAACACGCACAAAATTGGTGTTTAGAAGCCACATTATAAAAATCAAAATCTGCTTGTTTTGACAAAATCAGTTTCAAGTTGCCAACTTTGAATCCATGGTGCCCATAGCTCGAGGGGCTTTAATATATCATTATTTTTGAAATGGAAAGATTTCACCACAAACTTCACAATGAGCCAAGAAAGGTAGCATTTGGATGCTTGAGTAAAAATTTATGATCAATTGAAATCGTGAAAAACACACTTAATGGTGGACTTAGAAAAATTCCAAGTTTTGAGTTTAAAAGTGACATATAATCTCTTGCCTTCAAACATGGCCTTCCACTAAAAATTATGTTTTGGTCAATGAAGATGGCATGAAGTAGACTTCTTAAAGAGAATTGTGAAACTTGAATCATCCAAAAAATCCAAAAATTGAGAGATTTATGACCTTGTGAAGTTGATGGAAATCCATGAAGTAACCTATAATCTTTTGAACTTTTAAGGCATCTTCTAACAATTTTCAAGCTTTGCACATAAAAGAAGAGTTGAAGATCACACTATTAATATCATTATGGAAAAATAATGGGATCAAGGAGATAAAAATTGACCAAATTATGATCATTTGAAGTCAAACCCTAAAATCCAAAGGCCTTTCAAAGAGACTTGTAATCTTTCTCAATCATTAATGATCTTCCATTCAAAATTAGCCTTAGATTTATGAAGAGAGATTGTTATGGACCCTTTAAAGAGAATAATGTCTTTGGATTCACTTGAAAATCTCAAAAATGAGTAAGATATGGTCCTTGGAAGTCAACAAACCCTAGCTCAGAGAGTGCAAAAATGACTTGAAACCCCTTTCAACTTTTAATGATTTTTCTTGCACAATTGGATCTTGTCATGTGAAGAGAGTTTTTTTTTATGATGATAAGAATTCCTAGAAAAAAGAACCAACTCAAAATGTTTAAAATTGAAGGAGTTATGCACTTGTGATCACTGGATCAAACATTTGCTCAATTAGGTCAAACTTGTTGAACCAAACTTTGAATATTTTGATATTTCTTGAAAAAACAAAGCATGATGAATAATAATAGGTCTTGAAATGATATTGTCTTGAAGAAAACTCAAAAAATGGAGCTTAAGTCTTAATAAAGCTTGTTGAAGAAGGCATGGAAATAAACACATGAACCTATCTCTTTGATGAATGTCAACACCAACCTTGAGGAAATTTTGACCTAAATAAGATGAGGGAATTATTTGAACCACAAATCTTTGACATCATGGACATAGCTTTGAAACTTGAGCTCTTGTAATCCATTAAAGAGTCATTTGATTGAGAACCAACCCTCAACCTTATGTTAGATGGTGAGATAAATGCAATTGTATCACCCCCTACAATATGAACATTTAAAGAAACATATATACATATTTTGATATTAGTTTAAAGAACACATGTACAAGATACACACTTCAAGGTGCTTGTTAATTCCTCAAGAGAAAATTTAAAGATAGGATGAAGATAGGGAGAACCAAACCTAATGTGTGATCTTGTTGTATTGATAAAAGTGAGATGATGAGAAATCTTTGGGGCAAAAATTGGGGTATAACAGCTAGTAACTAGAAATATCTTGGAGGACTTGTCCAAGTACAAAGAGCTGATGATGAAGGAATTTGAAATGTTGGATCTGGGAAAATTGTCTTATTTCCTAGGAATGGAATTTCAAATGTCGAAGCAAGGAATGGTGTTACATCCAAAGAAGTATGTCAAAGAGATACTCAAGAGATTTAGGATGGATGATTTGAATCCTGCATCCTCACTTGTCAAACCAAATATGAAGTTGGAGAAAAATGGAGGAAGACAAAGTCGATGTAACTTTGTTCAAACAAATTGTGTAATCTCTAAGGTGTGTATGCAACAATCGACCTGATATAGGCTTCACAGTTGGATTAGTGAGCAGATACATGAGTGAACCAAGGGTGTCACACATGAAGGCAGCAAGAAGAATTCTGAGATACTTAAAATGATCGATAAACTGTGGAATACTATTTCGATAAGATTCTGAAAGTAAATAAGCTACAATTAATTGTTTTTCAGATGCTGAGTGGTGTGGAGATAAGGAAGATCGAAGAAGCACAACTGGATATTTCTTTCAAGTATTTGGTGCCCCAATCTCGTGGTGCTCGAAAAAGTAATTTGTGGTGGCATTATCATTGAGTGAAACTGAATATTTAATAGGATCCTATGTTGTACGTCAAGCAAATTGGATCAGATCTGTACTTGAAGAAATGGAGGTCAAAGTGAAGAAACCTCTAGTGTTGCAAATCGATAACAAGTCAACCATAAATTTGGCAAAGAATCCAGTTCTGCATGGAAGAAGTAAACATATCGAAGCTAGGTTTCACTTCTTGAGGGAAAAGGTAAATCGAGGTGAACTTAAAGTTAGGCATTACTCAAGTGAATTGCAGCTGACCGACATCTTCACCAAAGGATTGAAGATCGACATATTCCTAAATTTGAGAAATAAATTAGGTATAGTTCAAATCGATAATGATTAGCGTAGGTCCGATAACTTGGATTATGGGGGGGGGGGGGGGGGGGGGGGTTATGTTGAAATATTAGATTAGATTTGATTAGATTTAATATTTAAATATAGACCAAGTTGTGTATACCCAAGCCTAATTAGGGTTGTATATAAATAGTCATAGTGTGTGTCTTTATTTTGTATAATACAATTTAAGTGAATAATATAATCCTCATTCATTTATTATTCTCTCTTTCTCTCCTCACTAAAAGTGCCTCACACACTAACACTAACAATGTTGGTTGAAAAGGATAGAATATGACTATGAGGGAGAAAATAAAGTTAACAGCATAAGAGAATCAACACAGTAGTAATTGTATGATGACATATAATTCTTAGCGTGTGCTCACTTATCTTTATGTCATATCATTATCTCTTCAACGTGTGTCTATTTCCTTGACATCATCGTCATCATCATTGAAATTCGGGTATATCAGACTTCAGATTTCATATGACATGTTGAGACATATGACTCCAAACAAACAACAATGACAAGGTATAAACATACAAAAACATTACTGAAAAGTAAACAACACACCAGAATTGTTAACCCAGTTCGGAGAAACTCTCCTACTCTGGGGGGCATACCAAGCAAGGGATAAAGTCCAATATAATAGTATCAATTCGAAGCTAAACTCCCTCGTTTACAACTTCTCACTTAAAATGATCGATAAACTGTGGAATACTATTTCGACAAGATTCTGAAAGCAAATAAGCTACAATTATTTGTTTTTCAGATGCTAAGTGGTATGGAGATAAGGAATATCGAAGAAGCACAACTGGATATTTCTTTCAAGTATTTGGTGCCCAAATCTCGTGGTGCTCGAAAAAGTAATTTGTGGTGGCATTATCATCGTGTGAAGCTGAATATTTAATAGGATCCTATGTTGTATGTCAAGCAAATTGGATCAGATTTATACTTGAAGAAATGAAGGTCGAAGTGAAGAAACCTCTAGTGTTGCAAATAGATAACAAGTCAACCATAAATTTGGCAAAGAATCCAGTTCTGCATGGAAGAAGTAAACATATCGAAGCTAGGTTTCACTTCTTGAGGGAAAAGGTAAATCGAGGTGAACTTGAAGTTAGGCATTACTCAAGCGAAGCACAGTTGGTCGACATCTTCACCAAAGGATTGAAAATCGACAGATTCCTAAATTTGAGAAAGAAATTAGGTATAGTTCAAATCGACAATTATTAGCGTAGGTCCGACAACTTGGATTATGGGGGGGGGGGGAGGGGGTATGTTGAAATATTAGATTAGATTTGATTAGATTTAATATTTAAATATAATCCAAGTTGTGTATGCCCAAGCCTAATTAGGGTTGTATATAAATAGTCATAGTGTGTATCTTTACTTTGTATAATACAATTTAAGTGAATAATATAATCCTTATTTTTTATTATTCTCTCTTTCTCTCCTCAGTAAAAGTGCCTCACGCACTAACACTAACAATGTTGGTTGAAAAGGATAGAATATGACAATGAGGGAGAAAATAAAGCTAAAAACATAAGAGAGTCAACACAGTAGTAATTATACGATGACATATAATTCTTAGCGTGTGCTCACTTATCTTTATGTCATCTCCTCATCTCTTCAACGTGTGTCTATTTCCTTGACATCATCATCATCATCATCATTGAAATTTGGGTATATCGGACTTCATATGTCATATGACATGTTGAGACATATGACTCCAAACAAACAACAATGACAAGGTATAAACATACAAAAACATTATTGAAAAGTAAATAACACACGAGAATTGTTAACCCAGTTCGGAGCAACTCTCTGACTCTGGGGTGCATACCAAGCCATGGATAAAGTCCAATATAATAGTATCAATTTGAAGCTAAACTCCATCGTTTACAACTTCTCACTTAATCACTACCCATGCTAACTTTCTACCTAAGACTCACTTAGGTATAAGGCCCTCCTTAACTCCCTCATCAATCACAGACAACGATTGGATCAAAACAGGAAGACACACTTCCATGACAACAAAACTAGAAGACACACTTCCATGACAATATCTAGCCAAGACTCTTAACTAAGAACAATACTTAAAGTTGCTTACAAGCTTCCTTCAAGAATAATAATCAACTCCATGATTAAAAGCTTAAGGGATATAACAGAACCTTGCAACTCAAAGAACACAGTCCAACTCACATGTCGAGTGGATCACACATACCAACTCTCCTAGAGAGTGACTTATAGACTTAACCCTAATAATATTAAATTTTAGGTTGGTACCTTCTTATATGTTACAAACACTTTTATTTATAACCTTTTCCTAACTATATTTGGGCTTCAAATCACAGCATATTTGCTGCTACAAATCAGCAGAAACTTCTGCTACAAAATAGTTCTTCAATCATAATCTTCCTAAATTATCTCCATAATTAGAAAGTACATATTCTTCTTGATTCTGACTTTAATCTTCCAGACCTTTAAAACAATGCCACATAGGATAACATAATATCCTTAAAATATTCTACCTTTGTACCATCTTAACAGAATAAACAAATCCAGTTGTACAGCTCAGCACAGGCGTGATGTTGAATGACTCTGCATAGGACATCTTATCCGACATGTTGCTCTAGATGATGAGAACTTCTCATCTCAACATGTCTTAACATAAAATATGACTTCTTGCACAAGATGTTCTTCTTAGAAAGTTAATACATCCTATTTAACATATTGACACTGTATTTGTTTTACTAAAATTAATGTCAATCTTAAAAATAAAGAACTAACAATTTCCCCCTTTGGCAAATTTTAGCTAAAACAAATAATATAAATTACAATCCAGATTACAGTAATAAAAAAATTACACCCAGCAACAATAGTCTTCAGAAACTACTGAACACAGCAGCATAGTAACATGGAGGGACATCTATTCATAAGCACAATGATGTTAGGACATCATGTTCGATATCTTCTTTATAACAGCTCCATTGCAACAAAAAGGGGTAGAAAGTCCTGAAGTCATTTGGTGTACATGAGGAAGAAGATAGGAGATACCCCCCCTACAACCAGGAACTTAAAAGACCAATGGTGGCATAAGAGAACCCTTAACCTACAACCAACCCGGGTAACTCAGAACACAAGTCACAATTGTGTTCATAACTCAGATCACAGGTCACAAAATAAAACACATAAACAAGATCAAACATCTTATCTGACATTTGTGTACGATATCTGTAAAAGAAGATTCATATGGCATCAGCATATGAACAAAACCTTTCTCCCCCTTTTTATCCAAAAATTGACAAACAAACCCTTCATAAAACTAAACCTACAAGGTACTCACCCATACCTGGACAAAACTCATAAAGGTTATGGAATTACCAAACACTCACAAGGTGAAAGAGGGAAGAAGTAACCTTTATAAATAGCTGAGAATTTACTTGGAAAATAACGATCCTTGATTGTGGCAATGGTCTTGGTCAAAAAGAAAACATTATTTAAGGAGAAAAACTGCACCTAAGCATAAATGTGCACTGTCCAAAATAGCTTTGAATGCTTTTATTATCCCTGGATAGATTCTTCTGGATAGAAATAGTCCCAATACATGCAAATGCATAGTCAAACACACCTTCTACACTCCCTTTTGACACGTGTTTGATAAAACTGTCCACAATATTCCCTTGTTGGTCTTACAGGAAACATATCCTGAGTAAAGTCCTGACATTCAGTCAGACATTGTTTAAAAACTCAACCACACTTCTTTAATCATCCAGTCAAGGATGCTTCACTGGATTCTGAGCCTACTCCTTTATGGGCAACACAAATCAAAATATTAAGATCCAAAACATCACATGTATGACATCCCCATTTATCAACAACCTTCAAAGAGTCCTTCCGAAATCTGTAGGCAAAAATAAATTCCCCCGGATACGAACAATGTCTTCCAGATAGACAAGTTCAATCACCCAACTTCATATGGCTAGAACCAACCATGCCTTATCAAGAGCACCAAATAACTACTTATAGTAGCAAAATGTCACAACATGTGGTTTGACATCACAACCTCACCATAGGAACATAATCTTCATAAGCTTGAAACACACACAAGCTTCACAATATATGTACCATTGCAACAATAATCCGTAGGCAACTAAATAACCCTTATGTCATGGATAACTAGTGTTTCTGTTGAAGAAGAGCACTTAAACACCAAATGAAATCACATGAAGGATTTCACATTCTCATAATGAAAAACTGTAACCTTGCAGATTTGTTGAACATATTCACACATAGGAAAACAATCATGAATCAAATACTCTATCTCCTTGATAGGACATCCAAATACACTAACTAGTTCACTTAACTAGGACACATCAGATAGATGGCCTAACAAATTCACACAACTTAGATAGACAAGATGTTATGCATTATTTGTGTGACAATATATGCAAACTCCAAAACTTATCAGCTTGCCTCACACGATCCAGATTGACACAATTTCTTCTTGGAGTTACTTGCAGCGAAAGACAAAACACCTTCAAAATATCCTAATCAGGTCATCCTATTTGACAATATTCTTCTGCCCTTACATTAACTATAAATTGTTGATACTAGTGAAGTCTTCAACATATTAGTAATGCAATCACCAGGCATACTACTGTAGACATGATTATATCTCCACATTCTAATCTACATAGTCAGAAATGCCTCTTTTGACAACGATGCTTGATCATACATGCACAATCCCATGCATCTTTCAAAGACAATCCAACATGATGTTACAACATCATTTAGGACATCAGCTTCACTTTACAGAACCCAATAACTCTAGTTCTTAATACACCATTCAAAAGACTTATTATTCATTAAAGTCCTTAAAGAAGCTCCTAACAGAATACACCTTCAGCAGCTATCACACGCCAGCGAACCATGGAGAGAAATAAACTCTCAAACCCTTTTTGAAACATAGTGTTCAGAATGCATACTTGCACACACACGTCAGACAAAAATACTTAGCTCCCGTCAAAGTATTTACTGTCAGCCATATGCACATCTTCAACCGGTAACACACAACAGAGTATCATGGAGAGAAATAAACTCTCAAACACTTTCTGAATCATAATATTGAGAACATAATTCTACATGAACACAACAGACAAATACCCAGCTCCCGTCAGAGTATTTGCAATCAGTCACATGCACGCCTTCACCAACAAAACATTTTCTCATATTCCTTTCTTCACGGGTACAGTCTGCTGATAAGACAACCTCCACACAGATGAGAGAATACATGGTATGGCATCCTTCTTTTGTACACCACTAGTACATGCATTATTCCTTATGAACAACAGTCATGACAAACATTCATTTCACAGACTATTCCAGATTAGGCCAATGGCTTGACCTTACACTCCACTCTGAGCAAAACAAGCTTCCTTAGCTGAGAAAGAAAACACCTGAGATGATGTCCCAACAACAGTTTAAACATCATCATGTACTATGGCTTTGGAGACAAATCCACAATAAGCAAAGCATATCTCTTGAGGGGAATACAAGAGAACCATATTGAACCAACAACTGATCAACCTCCAAAACCAGACCATAAATACATGCAATAATTTGCATATAACACACCTCAAGGAACTTTTCCTTATAAACACAATGTCTAGACCACCTGTCTGACTTTGAGGTGATAGATCCCATTCTTATGCACCTAAAGAGGAGATTCCCTCTCACAGGTATTTGGAGCATACTTTCAACAATCAGGGTATCAACATACTACAAACAGTTTGCCTCTTCCATTCTTTCAGGCCACAAAAATTGGGAGACCACATCCTAAACTATTTGGATGACAATCCAAAAGATCAAACACAAATCAACCCCTTAAGTTGATACATCTCCACTATGCACAGCCCCTTGAGTTTCTCTTCATTACTACACCAAAACAAGAGTTCCATGTTCTCATAGACTAGATAAGAATAAAAATTTAGAGTAAACAACCTCCATTATATTTATGAGGAACACTAACCAGACAAGTTGAGAAAAATAAATTCTCAACACAAAGATGTCAAGACATTATATCTGACATTTCTTCAAGAATCTACAACTCCAGATTAGGGACTCTTCTTCACTAACTGCTAGGAACACATTGAGAATCATACATTCTCCTCCTTTAATAGTAGCATAACCTATGGTTAGTGTACACCGACACAATACTCCCTCTATTCCAACTCCATCAAAACTCCTTCCAATTGAACAAGATCACACACATTTGGCTTCTTTGAACAGAATGGCCTAACCAGATGACATAGAGGATGTCCTTGACCTCCATATACAACCATCCTGTTGAGGTAACAAAGCTCTATCAGACCTTGGAGCTCAGCTTCTTCACTCCTGCTTATTTGATCAGAAAATAAACTGACCTCAGAAATAAATAACATGATGACCATACCTTGATCAACACACTTATCTAAGCCATGTTTCTATGCCAAAAACATCTTATAAACTTAATCCAGACACCTCCTCTTCTAGATCAGGAGAAGGTTCCAAACATATGTGATCAACACAAATATTTTTAGCACCTAAAGTATCTGTTATCCCATCCCTTCAGTCAAAAGAATTTTGCACAACTCTGATGTGATGTTCTAACGTCTGGTAGGACATCATTCCAGGGAACACACCAAGAGATCCTTTATGCTTTCTTCATATATTTCTTTAATAAACTCATTAAAAAGTGACTATATGAGTGGACTTGAGATGAAACTCAAGTATCTTTGACAACTTTACAAAGTTGGTTGAAGTTGTCTTCCACATCTCTCATCATCGTAGGATAAACTATTGAGGAGATTAAAACATAATGCTCTACCCTTATTGGTATTCCAGATACATACCTTATTAAAAATCTCAACACCAGATATACAAGGAACAACCAGAGTTACATCAGATACCATGCAGCGGAACACAAACCAAAAACAACCCCTCAACAACCTTCAGGCACAACTTGATCATCCTAGCACACAAACATCACAATCCAGGTGCCAAAAAAAGAGGTTTGAAAATAAATTAAACCACAACACAATAGCTCTACACCAAAGTTACAAGCCCAACAACAACAGACAAGTCCAATACATACCCTGTCATGCATAGTCCATCCTCCACTTCAAGAGACCATTCAAACAATAATATGAATCGACTATGTTCTTACACCTTTTAAGTAGAAACCTCCTTCCTTGCCCACAGAACCAGAAAGTATCTTCCTAGGATCTCACCCAGAAATAGAACATGATGCATGCTCTGATACCAATTGAAATTCTGGAATATCAAACTTCAGATGTCCTATGACATGTTGAGACATCTGAATCCGAACAAACAACAGTGGAAAGGTATAAACACACAAAAACATTACTGAAAAGTAAACAACACACCAGAATTGTTAACTCGGTTTGGAGTAACTCTCCTACGCTGGGGGCATACCAAGCCAGGGATAAAGTCCATTATAATAATACTGATTCAAAGTTAAAGTCCTCCATTTACAACTTCTCACTTAATCACTACCCATGCTAACTTTCTACCTAAGACTCACCTAGGTATGAGGCCCCCCTCAACTCCCTCATCAATCACAAACGACGATTGGATCAAAACAGGAAGACACACTTCCATGACAACAAAACTAGAAGACACACTTCCATGACACTACATAGCCAAGACTTTTGACTAAGCACAATAATTATAGTTTCTTACAAGCTTCCTCCAAGAACAATAGTAAACTCTATGCTTAAAAGCTTAAGAGATATAACAAAACCTTGCAACTTAAGGAACACAGTCCAACTCGTATGTCGAGTGGATCATACATACTAACTCTCCTAGAGAGTGACATACATACTCAGCCCTAACAATGTTACATTTTCGACTGGTACCTTCTTCTAGGTTACAAACACTTATTTTTATAACATTTCCCAACTGGATTTGGGCTTCAAATCTTAGCATATCAGCTGCTACAAATCAGTAGAAACTTTTGCAACAAAATAGGTCTTCAGTCATAATTTTCCTCAAATGGTGTGTTTTTCCTCAAATGGTGTGTTATATCTAATACTTACTTGCTAAGGGAATGCATGCATGAATTTCTTAAGGAAAAATGCAGGGAAAACAAAAGTTTTAAATAATTGTGCTCGCTTAGGCCCAGCAACCTAATGCCTACTATAACACGATGGGAGAACTAACTTTTTTGGTTTTATCCAAATGTGCGGATAGCAAGAGTCACCACTGAATTTTCTTTTATCCAATGAAAAAAGGTGAAAATAACAGGAAAGACCTTTGATAGATTTTGAGTTCGGGGGGTAAGTTATGAAAAGGGAAGGTGTTAGCACCCTTTTCATCTGTAGTTATCGACAGGCTCTTAATTGCTTAGCTCACTTTAAACTTGCTTTACGTGTGTGTGATTTGAAAATATTTTGAATGCCAATTGTGAGACAGACTTTGTAATAATTCTTGTATCAGTCCTCAAGAATGTATGCAAAGTGTTTTTTTGAAAATATTTGTTTTGAAACATGAGGTGTAAAAATGAATTTGTTTGTTTGAAACTGTTATGAGCAAGCAATTTATTGAGTCTTACCCACTAAAGGTCATTCTTGTTATTTTCCTTCTCTGTTAGAGATAGTACTATCCACACCATTAGTTTCTAGGTAGCCCTATTGTGATACGGTGGGAGAACTGAATTGAGGTTTTGCGTTTTATCGCAAATGTTGCGGTTAACAAGAGTCGCCACCGACTTTTCTTTTATCCAAAAGGAAAGGTGAAAAAGCACATGAAAGACCTTTAGAGAAGTTTTTGAGTTCGGGGGGTAGGTTATGAAAAGGGAAGGTGTTAGCACCCTTTTCATCCATGGTTTTCCATGGGCTCTTAGTTACTCGCTAGATCAACTTGATTTTGTTTGAATGTGCTTTGTGATGTGGGTTTTAAAAGTGTTTTGAAAAAATCTCTTTGTAATGGTTCTTGTTTCTATAAGAACGCGTACAAAGTTTTTTTTCGAAAGAGAGTTCAAAGATGTTTTTGTGGATTGTGTTTTGGAAAGTAGTTTTCGGAAAGATATTTTGCAATAATTCTCGTCTCTATAAGAACGTATACAAAATGTTTTATCTTTTTGAAAATGTTTTAGAAATGGAAGTGTTGATGTGGAAAAATGTTTTTGTCGTGAGCAAGCGAGTAACTAGGAGAGAATCTACCTACTCGAAAGGTCTTAAACATGCTTTTGCTTCTCCTTTAGATATGGCTATCTTACCATTGATTTGGTAAGAAGCCTCATCGTTGGATGTGAAGGGAAGGACGCGGGACATTTGAATAGTCATAGAAGGAAACTTCTGGGACGTTTTAGTAATGTCGTTTTAGGGACTAGATCGTTTACTGAAGGCAACATCGAGGGTCATCGAGGGACTACGATCTTTTATCGAGGGTCTTTTGCTAAAACGCCCATGTTCGAAGGACATGACTATTTTTCCGATAGGAAACAAAGCGAGATTACCCTAGAGGTGCATGTGTGAATGGTGTGTTTGATTGCATGCGTTTAGTTTTTGATTAGGGCGGTCTACTTGTTTGTTTTATCTTGCCATACACTCTAATTACTAACATTTATGAAAGCAAAAATGCGGAAAATAAAGGTCCTACTCTATTACATGCTTTTTGAGGGATGGGGTATACAAGTGTACAAGTGGGGGTTGCAAAAAATAAAAATCCTAATTATTACAACCAAATTGAATGAAAACAAAAGCAAAAAATCAAAAGAAAAATCAAAATTTATGCTGTCTGGTCTGACACGGGCCGTGTCCTATGAAACGGGCACCCGTGTCAGCTTCTGTAATGGTCCCTGTGCCTCTTTTCCTTTTCTATATCAGCTAAAATGACACGGGCCATGTCCAGTGACACGGGCCGTGTCCAGTGACATGGGAACCCGTGTCGGCTCCTGGCCTGCATTTTGTTAGCATAAAATTCCAGTATGGCTGACACGGGCACCCGTGTCGGCTCTTGACCTGCATTTTTGCGCGATTTTTTTTCAATAGAGGAGCTGACACGGCCGTGTCAGGTGACACGGGCACTCGTGTCAGGTGACACGGGCACCCGTGTCAGCCCCTGTCATGCTCTTTTTTACTGAGTTTTCCCTTTTTTTGACTTATCTTTTACATATCTTTTGGACACAAACAGCAAATGATGTATGGAAAAAGATATTACAGTTTGAAGAGAAGATATACCTCTTGAAGCGAAACTTTGGAATATGTATGGATATATCTGGATGCAAAGTGATGAATGGCCGAACTCCTCTTTAGAGCTACTCCAATCCTTGCCTTGTGTGACCAAATTCCAGAATCGCTCCAACCCAGTCAAAGGTGTAAACACTGTTTTTGTTTATGCTTGGAAGGCGATGATAAAGGTGTTACAGAAACTGCTCTTATGTTAGAAAAATCTCCATGTGATGTATATGAGGTGTTTGGGTAGTTGGTTTAGGGGAAGGTTTGCAAGGTTGTACAACAATGGATTGAGGATTTTTCTGTTTTTGTGAGTGAAAACAGAGTTGAAGATGAGCAAAGTTTTTATGGATGAACTGAGTTTTATGAAATGAGTTGGGTTTTATGAATGAGCAAAGTTTAACAAAAGTTCTGTTTTTCTCTTCTCTTTTTTCTCTCCCAAAATCCAACCTCTATGTCTTATGAGACAGTCCCCTTTTGTAGACCTTTTACTGTGATTTAGGGGGGAAATCAAATAAGGTATTTTGAATTATTTTTGCCTACTGTTTTGATACTTTCTGCACACAAATTTCCTTTGCCATTTTGGTGCAATTTTGGGACTGTTATGATGCAGGCTTGGGGCAGACTGCATAGGGCAGTTTTTGCCTGGTTTTGTGGACATATTTTGGATTGTATAGGACAACAATGCAGGTTTTCTGACAGGTTTATGGTGTAGCATGGAACAAGGTTTTGTAAGACAACAAATGAGCAAGGGTTTGAGGTGTTTTGGCAAAGTATAAAAGTAACATATCATTTTTTGTTCAGCAATAACTTGGGCATCATAGTTTGTAGTATGAAACAAGTTTGGTTTGTGGAGCAATTTATGCATATTGTATCAAGGACAAAGCATTGTGGCAAGGTTTTGAATCAAAGGAAAAAAGTCCAAGCAATACAAAGTTTAGGATTTGTAAACTTGCAAAAATGCCACTTTGTAATAACTTGAATTACTAGCATCATTTTGAATTATTTGGAATTGTAGTAAAAAATGTCATGAAGCAAATGAAATTAACCAAGTATAGAAAATACTTAGAAAATTTTCAAAGTCTTGCAAAGTTGGATTTTTGATTCTCTTGATTTTTGATGATCAAATTTCATATTTTGGATGTCTTGATGAAATATGATTTTTGGGACTCAACTTTGGTCAAAAAGTCAAAGTTTGACTTTTTAGTGTAAAGTTGACTTTCTTCACCAGTTGACTGAATTTGTCTATCAATCCACTGATCTCAGGAGATGAATTGAAATATGCAATTAGGTCAAAATGACGCGCTCGGATCCTTGAGATCATGCTTCCAACCAACAAGCCAGGTATTAGGTAAAAAAATCAAAGTTCGGTCACTTTTCAGTCAAAACCCTAATATCGCCTATTTTGCCCCTTTTGGTAATTTGAATAACTTTATTAGAAAATTGTGATCCCAAACTTGAAACTTGACAAAAATAATCCTGAGGGTCCATAATGATTCATGAAAGTCATTCGAAACATTAGCAATCCTACTGCCTTTGTACAAACCCAAACCCTAATTTAAGGTATTAGTGTTGGGAAAATTGTTTGACCTAGTCGATACTTGGCAAACTTGAGGCATTGAAGATCTTTATAGGAAATATCTTGAGAAATGAGAGAGAAAATTTTGGGGTACAACAGCTGCCCCTGTTCAATCTTCTTAAGCCTGAAGAGTTAGATTGGCATGTTTTTCCATTCGTGACTCGAAGGTGGAAGATGATTGGACACTAGAGTGCCCAGAAATTTGAACTCGGTGATGTGACGGTAGAGGGAATGGGCTTGAAGATGCCATTTGGAGAGGTGGCATAAAGTTGTATGAGATGGGCTTAAAGATGCCATCCAAAGATGATTATTTGTGTTGTAATTTGTAAGTTGAAATAATGAGTATCAGAATGGCGTCCGTGTCTGGAGCGTATCTAAACTGTATCTGAAAGTTGAATCTGAATGAGTATCAGGACGGTATCCGTATCTGGAGCGTATCTGAACTGTATCTGAAAGATGAATATGAATGAGTATCAGAATGGCATCTGTGTCTGGAGCATATCTGAACTGTATCTGAAAGTTTAATCTGAGTGAGTATCAGAATGGCATCCATATCTGGAGCGTATCTGAACTGTATCAAAAGTTGAATCTGAATGAGTATCAGGATGGCATCCATATCTGGAGTGTATCTGAATTGTATCTTAAGGTTGAATCTGAATGAGTATCAGAATGGCATCCGTGTCTGGAGCGTATCCGTACTGTATCTTGATTGTATATTGTTAATGGTAGTTGTTAATCTTATCCTGAAAAGGGTAAAATGTTAGCTGAAATACAAAGTTATGTTGCATGAAATGTATGATGCAATGTATTTGCTTTATGATATGTAGATGCAATTCATGCGCATGTAAGCTGATTTGCTATATTGCTGTCTGTTTGAGGAAAATAAATCCTTGAATGCTACTGAGGCTATGTTGAATTTTCATGTCTTGAAATTGAAATACTGACGAACTCTTGTTGAGAGAAGTAGATTCTATCGTGAGGGCAACGCCATGTACTGTTTGTAAGATCTGTTTGGGGAATCCTGAGGAATTTGACGATTTTTACTGGGGATTAATAGATTGAGATTTGTTCCAATGGGGATTACTCATGGAATAGCCTAGAGACGTTTTCCTGTCCTTTTAACCTATCAGTAATTGTCTTTCTCATTTTGTTTATTTGTAAACAGTAATTATGTTCAAATGCATATGTTCATCAATGAATCATTGGACGTTTTTTGCAAACAAAACACAAGAGTAAAGAAAAAGACAAATAGTTTTTTTTTTGTATTTTTAAAGAGATATCTTTGTATTGACTTTGAATAAGTATTTTGTACAAAGGAGACAAACATTCTAGTAAGAGAACGGTGTCATAAAACAAGAAAAATTTATACAAAGAAAGATAGCTATGTGTATTAATCCTATGGGGTTCCCATTCTGCTATAGCCTTTATATATCCGAATCTCTTGTCTATTTGTTTCTTTGTCCGAAGATGATTGAATTGATCAGAAACTCTGAGTTTGTCAGTGGAGGTCAAAGGTTGTCCGTAAGTGATCTGACGGGACATAGTCATACGCTTTAATTCCCTAACTTTTTCCTGGACCGCCCTTTCGGGTTTTCAGTCCACCGGGAAACCCTTTTTTGCCCAAGTCTCCCTTTCGGATTTTCAACTTGTCGGGTGTACAGTTTTTTTTTTATTTTATCCCTAATTTTTGCCCAAACCTTTTTGGTTTACCGGGATGCCCCCTTTTTTTCCTAGGTGTGTCAACCTAGCGGGTCTCTTATGCGTAGTATCTTTTGACTATGTCCACGTTCGCAGGGTGTGGCAGGTCGTTGCCATCCATGGTGGTCAAGATCATCTCCCCACCGGAGAATATATTCTTGATTACAAATGGTCCTTTATAGGTAGGAGTCCATTTTCCCCTGGGATCACTTTGTGGCAAAGTGATACGTTTGATCACTAGATCCCCAACTTGATATACTTGGCGTCTGACTTTCTTGTTGAAAGCCTTGATCATCCGTTTTTGATACATCTGACCATGGAAAACAGTGGTAAGTCTCTTTTCATTAATCAAATTCAGTTGATCAAGTCGAGTCTGGATCCAATCGTCTTCACTCAAACCTGCATCCTTCATAATCCTCAGAGAGGGGATTTGGACCTTGATAGGAAAAACAGCTTCCATGCCATATACCAAAGAATAGGGTGTTGCCCCAGTTGATGTGCGAGCCGTGGTACGGTACCCGTGGAGAGAGAATGGTAACATCTCATGCCAGTCTTTGTACGTGACTGTCATCTTTTGTATGATATTTTTAATGTTTTTATTTGCAGCTTCAACAACACCATTCATCTTTGGCCGGTAGGGAGAAGAATTGTGATGTTGAATTTTAAATTGCTCGCACAATGTGGTGATCATAGTGTTGTTGAGATTTGTACCATTGTCAGTGATGATCCTTTCCGGGATACCGTACCGGCAAATGAGATTTTGCCTGATGAAACGGGCAACAACGTTCTTGGTGAGGGAAGCAAAGGAAGCTGCCTTGACCCACTTTGTAAAATAGTCAATGGCCACTAGGATGAAGCGGTGTCCATTGGAGGCTGTTGGCTTGATCTCCCCAATCATATCAATTTCCCACATCGAAAAGGGCCAAGGAGCCGTCAATACATTCAGAGGAACTGGAGGTACGTGCACTTTGTCAGCATAAATTTGACACTTATGACAGGTTCGAGAGTGTTGATAGAAATCTGCTTCCATAGTATACCAATAACAGCCTTCCCGTAGGATTTTCTTCACCATCGTATGTCCACTGGAGTGGGTGCCAAAAGTACCTTCATGTAATTCAGCCATGATGTTTTCTGCTTCCATCTTATCCATGCACCGAAGCAGAATGGAGTCATGATTACGTTTGTACAGGATGCCATTACTCAGGAAGAACTTAGCAGAGAATCTCCTTAAGAACTTCTTATCATTGATTGAAGCTCCTTCTGGATATTCTTGAGCCTCGAGATACCTCTTGACTTCATGAAACCAAGGCTGGTCCACTACCTCTTCAGTATTGATCTCGTGACAGTGTGCTGGTTCATCCATTTGTTCGATGGTGATCTGGGGAGCCTCATTAGCCCAATTAAGTTTAAATATAGATGACATTATGGCTAGAGCGTCTGCTAGCTGATTTTCTTCTCGTGGGAAATGCTCGAAGGTAATCTTCTCAAAATGTGGTAGCAATGTCAAAACATGTTCTTTGTAAGGCATAATGTTTGGGTGCTTAGTGTCCCATTCCCCTTTGATCTGACTGATGACTAAAGCTGAATCTCCAAAAACATCCAAAGATTTGATCCCCGAGTCTATGGCAGCTCTGAGACCAAAGATGCACGCTTCGTATTCCTCCATGTTGTTCGTACAATTGAAGCAAAGTCTGGAAGTAAAGGGAGTATGACACCCTTCCGGAGATATGAGTACAACGCCGATACCATTACCGAGTGCATTGGATGCCCCATCAAAGAACAGGGTCCATTGGGATCCTTGTTCAGGTCCGTCATATGGTCTAATTTCTTCACAGTTGTCTAATGTCATGATGTCTTCATCCGGGAATTCAAACTTCATGGATTGATAATCTTCTACAGCTTGGTGAGCGAGATGGTCAGCTAACACACTACCCTTTATAGCTTTCTGGGTAGTGTACTGTATGTCATATTCTATCAGGATCATCTGCCATCTAGCTATCCTCCCAGATAGAGCAGGCTTCTCGAAGATGTATTTTATCGGATCCATCTTAGATATCAACAAGGTAGTATGAGTTAGCATATACTGTCTTAGCCGGCGAGCAGCCCATGCCAGAGCACAACAAGTTTTCTCGAGCAGTGAATATCTGGTTTCATAGTCGGTAAACTTTTTGCTCAGGTAATAAATAGCGTGCTCTTTTCGGCCAGACTCGTCATGCCGCCCCAATACACACCCCATTAAATTCTCTAAAACAGTCAGATACATGATCAGTGGTCTTCCTTCGACTGGTGGCATCAAAACAGGAGGCTCTTGTAAATACACTTTGATCTTGTCAAAAGTAATCTGGCATTCATCATTCCATCTGACTACTTGATATTTCTTTAATAGTTTGAAGATTGGCTCACAAGTAGCTGTTAGGTGAGAAATGAATCTGGCAATATAGTTCAAGCGTCCTAGGAATCCTATGACTTCCTTCTTAGTACGACGAGCTGGCATTTCTTGTATCGCTTTAACCTTGGCAGGGTCGACCTCAATACCTTTGTTACTGACGACAAAACCTAAGAGTTTACCGGACCGTACTCCGAATGTGCACTTGTTTAGGTTCAACCTTAGTTTGTACTTCTTCAATTTCTCAAACAGCTTTTGCAAGTGATCGAGGTGCTCTTCTTCCGTTTGTGATCGGGCTATCATATCGTCTACGTAGACCTCTATTTCATGATGTATCATGTCATGAAACAAAGCTACCATGGCGCGCTGATAGGTTTCCCCAGCATTCTTCAGTCCGAATGGCATCACTTTATAGCAGAATGCCCCCCACTGTGTGACAAATGTAGTTTTCTCCATGTCCTAGGTGCCATTTTGATTTGGTTGTAACCCGAGAATCCGTCCATGAAGGAAAACAATTTGTGTTGGGCCGTATTGTCAACTAGGATATCAATGTGGGGAAGTGGAAAATCATCTTTAGGGCTAGCCCTATTCAAATCTCTATAGTCCATGCACATTCGTACTTTGCCGTCCTTTTTAGGCACGGGAACAATGTTGGCAATCCATTGGGGATAGGAAGTGACAACCAAGAATCCAGCATTGAATTGTTTCATGACTTCCGCTTTGATCTTCTCTGACATGTTAGGTCTCTTGCGGCAGACTTTTTGTTTTACTGGTGGACGGTTTTCTCTTGTAGGTAGACGATGTACCACGATGTCTGTATCAAGTCCTAGCATGTCTTCATATGACCAGGAAAATATCTCAACATAATCATGCCACAGCTGAATCAGACACTCCTTGACACTCGGCTCTAGATTGGCACCCACCTTGATTTCTTTTTTATCATCCTCGGTACCCAAGTTGATTGTATCCACCGGTTCCTCATGAGGCTGAATAGCTCTTTCCTCTTGTTGTAGTAGTCTGGCCAATTCTCCTGGTACTTCATAATCTTCCTCACCTTCGTCTTCGGCTTGGTAGATTAGATCCTCAGAGTCACAAAAGGCCATAGCAGTACCGTTACCCATGAGATCCGGTATGGAGGGGTACCTGCATTTGTGAGTGTGGGTGTGTGTAAGGGTATAGCCATCCTTAGAAAATAAAATGTAAAAGAAAAACAATGAGCACAAAAGTTTGTATGTGAAAAACGTCCATGATTCATTGAATGTCATATGAAGATGAAATAAAAACCCTTACAAATGGACCATTGTGCCTCGGGCAAGACACAAGGTTTTAAATGTGCGAATTGTTTGTGAATATTACAAGCCCAACAGAAATGTAAAAGATAAATTACTGAGGGGTGAAAGTTATTGGGACAAAGTCTCTGGCTTCCCAATTGCGAAGTCCTCCGTCGATAGTAGGAAATATCCATTCTTCCAAGCTGCAACCCTCTTCACCTTCTCCCACTGCATTGACCTCTCGGTTGCTAATCTTCAAGGGTGGCCCTCCAGCACGGGCACGGCGCACAGCCTTCAGAGCACTTGAAGTAAACCTTAAGCCAAACTTGTTAGATTTATACGGAATATCCGGAAGTTTCCCCCAGATGGTGCATCCACCCTCTTCTACTACTGCCTTGGCGTCCTTTAGAGATGACATCCGGAGTGGAGGTCTTGTGATCTTGGGGATCTGGAATACCGGTTACTGCTACCTCTTGAGAGACTTCTTCGAAATGTTGAAAAGGAGTTTCAATGGACTCGCCGTCCAATTCAACATACCGGAAGGAATTGAGGTGGTTAATCATATACTCTTCCTCTCCGTGGACAGTGATAATCTTTCCATGGACCAAATATTTCAGCATCTGGTGTAGTGTGGATGTGACAGCACCGACATTATGGATCCACGGATGTCCTAGCAGACAGGAGTAAGAGGGGCGGATGTCCATTACATAGAAGGTTGAGTTGAAAGTTTGAGTCCAACCTTTATGGGGATATCCACCTCCCCGTGCACCATCCTCTTTGAGCCATCAAATGATCTTACGACTATATTACTCAGTTTTAATGTCAGTCATTCGCAGTCTAGTCTGTCGAGAGCTTTCTTTGGTAAAACATTCAAAGATGAGCCAGTGTCCACCAAGACACGGGCCAGAGTTGTTCCTCTACATTCTACAGAGACATGCAATGCCTCGTTGTGCTTTCTTCCCCTTGGTGTCAGATCAGTATCCGAGAAGCCTAGGCCGTTATCAACTGTCAAGTTGGACACACAATCTTCAAATTGGTCAGCAGACGTCTCTTGAGGTACATGGGTTTTCTATAGGAATTTCACCAGGGCTTTCGCATGTGCTTCGGAACACAACAACAATGCCAGCATGGAGATTTTGGAGGGAGTTTGCCCCAACTGTTCAACTACGTCGTAGTCGCTCCTCTTTATTATTTTCAGGATCTCCTCCATTTCCTTCTTGGAGGTTTCGGGGATAGTCAGCGGTTGAGCCTTCATCCAGACAGGCTCTTCTTGAATACTTTTCCCTCGAGTTTCAGCAGTAGGAGTATTAGTATGGGTAACAGTAGGGGTTGTGTCATCTATGTTGATAGGAGCACTCGCAGATATGATTATTGGTACGGAGGTAACCTTTCGAGCAGCCACGGGTCCAAAAACTGCCTTTGGAGGGGAAATTTCTAGAGAGAAGATTCTACCGCTACGACTAATCTTACTGGTTCCGACGATATTGCTAATGTCAGAGTCTTCTTCTTCGGAGCTCATCTCTTCGGCGGCCAGCCCATCATGTTTGATGCCATAGTAGTAGATGTCCCCATCGTAATTCCACGACACAGTTTTATCTGATTCATACGGGACTTGCCCAGGCATTGTGATTATAAGAGGAGTAGTTTTTGGAACCGATGTAATTCTAATGGGTCTTTTAGGGACCCTGGAAGAATTGGCGGAGATGGTTATGATTGAAATGTCTTCAACAGGAGCAGGTGAAACAGGAGTACTTTCAAACAGAATCTCTTTGTTGTCTATCAAGCATTGAATTCCTGTTTTCAACAAAGGGCAAATCGTTGGTGAGGATAAGAAAATATGGAAGTCTTCATTACAACTCGGGAATATACCGACTTTTAACAAATTTATCTTAATGATTGGGAGTGGAGTCAATAGTTCATCAATTATGGTAACAAACAAATCTTCTTCAATAGCATTGGTGTGATGACCATGTCTAAGCATAGGAGCGAAAATGACGTTTGGCTTCTCGGGTGCATCAAACTCAATCTCTTTTGCGTCTATAAGGTCTTGAATTTTGTTTTTCAAGGCCCAACAGTTGTTAGTGTCATGACCCGGACTTTCGGAATGATACGCGCATCAGGCATTTGGATGATAATGAGGGGACGCTGTCTTGGGGTTCTTTGGAGCTTCTTTCAGAGTTGTCAAATTGGATTTCAGAAGATGTGGTAAAACCTGGGCTAGAGTCATATTGATTCTGGTGAATTGCCGGACTGGCCTTTCCACCCTCGGTTGATTACTCCTTGGTTGATCAGATGTAGGCTTTGGGATCATAACATCACCTACCATTGGTCGGCGTTCGGCTCTCCCTTGGTTCCTTTATGGATAAACAACAGATACCTCCTTCTTCCCAATGAAAGGCTTTCTCATAGCTGTAGAGGTAGATGAATCCTTCTGAATCTTTCCACTTTTTATGCCAACTTCCACCCTCTCTCCGGTCAGTATTAACTCAGTAAATCCCGCAGATGAGCTCCCAATCAAATGGTTGAAGAAAGGGCCCGATAGAGTGCCTAAGAACATATCCACCAACTCCCTTTCAGACAGAGGGGGTTGAACTCTCCCATCTAGATCCCTCCACTTCTGCGCGTAATCCTTGAAACCCTCATTGGAAGCCATGGCCATACTCTGAAGTTGAGTACGGGTAGGTGCCAAATCTGCATTATATTGGTATTGCTTATAGAAAGTTGCGGCAAGATCTTCCCAGTTGTGGATGTTGGCCCTTTTCAATTGGTAAAACCAATCGAGTTGTGTCCCTGATAGGCTATCTTGGAAAAAATGCACCCACATGTCTTTATCGGCAGAGTGCGGCTGAATCTTTCTCACATATGATCGGAGGTGCATCTTAGGACGTGACACCCCGTCATATTTTGCAAACAATGGCACTTTGAACTTTGGTGGGATCACAATTCCCGCCACTAGTCCCAATTCTTCAAAGTCTGTACCTGGAACCTTTTTTATTTCCATAGCGCTCAAACGCTCTTCAAGATGTTTGTACTTATCATCAACTGGAGGATACTGTTCCTCGGAGTAGTCTTCGTCTTCTTCCTCCTCTTCAGATTCTGACGGAACCGATGTTTCCTTTCCTTTTCCTTCATCAGAGGTTGTTGCAAAATTCAAGGTTCTTCTAGTCTGTCCTTGAAACCTTCTCCCCATGATTACAACACCAGTTGGTTTCTTCTCTTTCTTCTTCTTCTCTTAGGACAACAAAGTTTTCAATTCCTCTTGTCCTTTGGCTAGGGTCATGAGTAACTATTGAAACTGCATGTTTTGAACTTGAAGATCTTTGACTGTCTACTCGAGATCCATCTTACTGAAATAAACAGTAGAGAGATGAGGAAACTCATTGCAAAAGACCTGTTTATGTTATAATGAATGAACATGCAATATGCAAATGATTTCAAGGAAATTCAGAAATTTAAATTTGTTCAAACCAAAAAAGAACACACGTCATATTAAAAATCCAAGTTTAAATACATCATGCCTCCTTGGGCTTACAATGAAAGAAACAAAATACAACTGAACTCCTAAGACAAAAATACTGAACGCATCCTCTTTGGAGCAATGCAGGCATTCAGGTTTTTCTCTTCATGAAGTAGTTTGGTGAGCTCCAGAACCTTCTTCTTACTGGCGTAATACTGGGCTTCAAAGGTGTCTCGCTCTTCCTTCAACTGAACCCAAGCTTTCTGCAATTCTTCGAGAGAGGTAGGCATGTCGGGATGGAGAATGGTGTATGGGATGTCTCCTTCAATAACAAGCTCAATGATGACAGGAAGAATGGGAGGGTAAGGCATCAAGAGACTCTGGGCACGAGCTCGTACCCACTTAAGGTAAGGCTCGAGAGGGATAAAGTTTTTATTTCCAAAAGTCCTACTGTCCACCTTGTTCACCATTCCCCAAGCACGTGTAAACCGTTGGCGGTAACCTTGGTCTTCTTTGTCGTAGTCGAACACCATACCTTGGATGAGTATCTCAAGAGGGCCGTCTCTTCGGGCATACCCAAACTGTCGAAGAGCCAAGCATGGGTTATAGGTGATACCTCCCCTAATACCAAGTAGAGGTATGTTAGGGAACTCCCCACAACGGTCAATGATAGAGACATTTTCCAAAGATCTCGAACACCAACGGATATCAGAGTGGGTGAGAGACATCATCCTCTGAGACCAAGTCAGTCTTTGCTCGTTCTTCAATGCTAACTGAGGCAGGTGTGAAGTGAACCACTTAGCGAGTAGGGGGATACAACACAAAAGAGTACCTCTTTTCTTCATGGTGCGGGTATGAAGGCCATGAAAAATATCTCCTAGTAAGGTAGGTATAGGATTGCGAGAGAGAAAGACTTTGATGGCATTAACGTCTATGAATTGGTCTGAATTGGGAAACAGAACCAAACCATAAATGAGAAGAGCCAGGACGTCTTTGAAATCTTGGAAATCCATGTCGTCCCAGAATGAATGAGCCTTTTCCAATAAAAACTTAGCTAGAAAGCCTTTAACCTCGCTCTTTGTCTTCCAATTGGTTATGATGTCAGCCCTCTTCATATGCAAAGCTTCAGCGATGACTTCAGGTTTTGGAATCCCTTCTAGACCAGTGAACGATATTTGATCAAGCACAGGCACCCCTAAGAGTAGAGAGAACTCTTCTAGTGTAGGTACCAATTGATAGTCCGGGAAAGTGAAACAATGATGTACGGGATCAAAGAATTGGAATAGTACACACATCATCTCTTCTTGGAAGTTGGATGTAGCCAAACTGAAGAGTCGACCATATTTCTTGGTAAAAGGAGAATCCGAGGGCACTCTTGAGGCTAGCTCTTGAAGTTGAGGATGTGCTTTTACAAAGCTGATTCGGATGGTGTTTCTTCGGAGGGAATTCATGTCCTACAAAACAAAAACAAAGATAAATTTCTAAATCCTTGAAATGGTTAGTGGGCATGCATATGATGTTCATGATGTTTATGATGTTTATGTACAAGTAAATATATACACACACACCATAAACAAGTCCCTATGTTTTAGGCTTGCATGAGTTTTGTAGGTAAGTACCCTCTTGAAGTCTAGTTGGCTCAACCTGTCCTAGTAATAGTGATCGGGTTCTAAAGGATCTCAATATCACCGACCTTTCTCTTAGGCATTATCTCAGCACAACAATCTTTTCTTGCTGCCGAGATATCACAAAAGTATAGCCTCAATGAGTGTAGTATCGAGTTATCAACCAATTTTCAGCTCTACACCGAAACCGACTATCTCACTACGTCCTAATGGACAAGTTTGTTCAATTAGGGTTCTAAAGTCAATTAGTACTTCATGATGCCACTCAGCAGCCCTGTATTCTCCTCGATTCACCACAAGGGATACCGGTACCCACAAATGCGTCACACTAACATATACATTGTTTTAACCATATCGGTCTACGATGTACAGTCTCTATAATCTATTGCTATTTACCTAAAAATGTGTCCCAGATCCGGGTGGAGGATCAAAGCAAACCCAATACAAAGAACTGAATATAAAGCACATAAATCAAATAATGAAAGCGAGTAAAGATGATCTAACCCTAAGGTAACCCCACTTTTATATTTGTCCCCAGCAGAGTCGCCAGTTCTGTGATACGGTGGGAGAACTGACTTGAGGTTTTGTGTTTTATCGCAAATGTTGCGGTTAGCAAGAGTCGCCACCGACTTTTATTTTATCCAAAAGGAAAGGTGAAAAAGCACAGGAAATACCTTTAGAGAAGTTTTTGAGTTCGGGGGGTAGGTTATGAAAAGGGAAGGTGTTAGCACCCTTTTCCTCCATGGTTTTCCATGGGCTTTTAGTTACTCGCTAGATCAACTTGCTTTTGTTTGAATGTGCTTTGTGATGTGGGTTTTTAAAGTGTTTTGAAAAAATCTCTTTGTAATGGTTCTTGTTTCTATAAGAACGCGTACAAAGTTTTGTTTTGAAAGATAGTTCAAAGATGTGTTTGTGGATTGTATTTTGGAAAGTGGTTTTCGGAAAGATATTTTGCAATAATTATCATCTCTATAAGAATGTATACAAAATATTTTATCTTTTTGAAATTTTTTTAGAAATGGAAGTGTTGATGTGTAAAAATGTTTTTGTCGTGAGCAAGCGAGTAACTAGGAGCGAATCTACCTACTCGAAAGGTCTTAAACGTGCTTTTGCTTCTCCTTTATATATGGCTATCTTACCATTGATTTGGTAAGAAGCCTCATCGTTGGATGTGAAGGGATGGACGCGGGACATTTGAGTAGTCATAGAAGGCAACTTCTGAGACGTTTTAGCAATGTCGTTTTAGGGACTAGATTGTTTACCGAAGGCAACATCGAGGGTCATCGAGGGACTACGATCTTTTATCGAGGGTCTTTTGCTAAAACGCCCATGTTCGAGGGACATGACTATTTTTCCGATAGGCAACAAAGCGAGATTACCCTAGAGGTGAATGTGTGAATGGTGTGTTTGATTGCATGCGTTTAGTCTTTGATTAGGGTGGTTTACTTGTTGGTTTTATCTTGCCATACACTCTAATTACTAACTTTATGAAAGGAAAAATGCGGAAAATAAAGGTCTTACACTATTACATGCTTTTAAAAGGATAGGGTATACAAGTGTACAAGTGGGGGTTGCAAAAAATAAAAATCCAAATTATTACAACCAAGTTGAATGAAAACAAAAGCAAAAAATCAAAAGAAAAATAAAAATTTATGCTGTCTGGTCTGACACGGGCCGTGTCCTATGACACGGGCCCCCGTGTCAGCTTCTGTAATGGTCCATGTGCCTCTTTTCCTTTTTTATATCAGCTAAAATGACACGGGCTGTGTCCAGTGACACGGGCACCCGTGTCGGCTCCTGACCTGCATTTTGTTAGCTTAAAATTCCAGTATGGCTGACACGGCCGTGTCCAGTGACACTGGCACCCGTGTCGGCTCCTGACCTGCATTTTTGCGCGATTTTTTTCCAACATAGGAGCTGACACGGCTGTGTTAGGTGACACAGGCACCTGTGTCAGCCCCTGTCATGCTCTTTTTTAATGAGTTTTCCCTTTTTTTTACTTATCTTTTACATATCTTTTGGACACAAACAACAAATGATGTATGGAAAAAGATATTACAGTTTGAAGAGAAGATATACCTCTTGAAGCGAAACTTTGGAATATGTATGGATATCTCCAGATGCAAAGTGATGAATGGCCTAACTCCTCTTTAGAGCTACTCCAATCCTTTCCCTGTGTGACCAAATTCCAGAATCGCTCCAACCCAGTCAAAGGTGTAAAGCACTGTTTTTGTTTATGCTTGGAAGGCGATGATAAAGGTGTTACAGAAACTGTTCTTATGTTAGAACAATCTCCATGTGATGTATATGAGGTGTTTGGGTAGTTGGTTTAGGGGAAGGTTTGCAAGGTTGTACAACAATGGATTGAGGATTTTTCTGTTTTTGTGACTGAAAACAGAGTTGAAGATGAGCAAAGTTTTTATGGATGAACTGAGTTTTATGAAATGAGTTGGGTTTTATGAATGAGAAAAGTTTAACAAAAGTTCTGTTTTTCTCTTCTCTCTTTTTTCTCTCCCAAAATCCAACCTCTATGTCTTATGAGACAGTCCCCTTTTGTAGACCTTTTACTGTGATTTAGGGGGGAAATCAAATAAGTTATTTTGAATTATTTTTGCCTACTATTTTGATACTTTCTGCACACAAATTTCCTTTGCAATTTTGGGACTGTTATGATGCAGACTTGGGGCAGTCTGCATAGAGCAGTTTTTGACTGGTTTTGTGGACATATTTTGGATTGTATATGACAACAATGCAGGTTTTGTGACAGGTTTATGGTGCAGCATGGAACAAGGTTTTGTAAGACAACAAATGAGCAAGGGTTTGAGGTGTTGTGGCAAAGTATAGAAGTAACATATCATTTTTTGTTCAGCAATAACTTGGGCATCATAGTTTGTAGTATGAAACAAGTTTGGTTTGTAGAGCAATTTATGCATATTGTATCAAGGACAAAGCATTGTGGCAAGGTTTTGAATCAAAGGAAAAAAGTCCAAGCAATACAAATTTTAGGATTTGTAAACTTGCAAAAATGCCACTTTGTAATAACTTGAATTACTTGCATCATTTTGAATCATTTGGAATTATAGTAAAAAATGTCATGAAGCAAATGAAATTAACCAAGTATAGAAAATACTTAGAAAAATTTCAAAGTCTTGCAAAGTTGGATTTTTGATTCTCTTGATTTTTGATGATCAAATTTCATATTTTGGATGTCTTGATAAAATATGATTTTGGGATTCAACTTTGGTCAAAAAGTCAAAGTTTGACTTTTTAGTGTACGGTTGACTTTTCTCACCAATTGACTGAATTTGTCTATCAATCCACTGATCTTAGGAGATGAATTGAAATATGCAATTAGGTCAAAATGACGCGCTCGGATCCTTGAGATCATGCTTCCAACCAATAAGCCATGTATTAGGTATAAAAAATCAAAGTTTGGTCACTTTTCAGTCAAAACCATAATATCGCCCATTTTGCCCCTTTTGGTAATTTGAATGACTTTCTTGGAAAATTGTGATCCCAAACTTGAAACTTGACAAAAATAATCCTGAGGGTCCATAATGATTCATGAAAGTCATTCGAAACATTAGCAATACTACTGCCTTTGTACAAACCCAAACCCTAATTTGAGGTATTAGTGTTGGGAAAATTGTTTGACCTAGTCGATACTTGCGCAAACTTGAGGCATTGAAGATCTTTATAGGAAATATCTTGAGAAATGAGAGGGAAATGTTTTGGGTACAACACCTATCTATTGGATATGAAGGGACAAGTGTAGGATCGTCGTATGGTCATAGAAGGCAACATGTAAGGATACTTTAGAAATTCAAAGGGACTATCATCATTTTTATCCTAGGGTCATCGAAGGGACTAGATCATTTTGTAGGAAACTAGAAGGGTCATCAAGGGATTATGATATTTATTCAAAAGGGACCATGATGATATTGTTTAACCGAGGGTCTTTGCTAAAGTATTCTGGTTTTTTGGGACGTGACCATTAGTATCGCAAGGCAACAAAGAGAGGTTACCCTAGATGTGAAGTGTGAAAAGTGTATTGGTTTTAGTTATGTTATCTTTAAAATTAACGTTATCTATGTGTTGTACCCAAAAATTTTCCCTGTCATTTTCTCAAAGATTCCCTCACAAAATCTCCATTGATTCAAAATTGCACCAAGATTAATTAGCTCAAGATACCTCCCCAATTTAAAATTAGGGTTTAAGTTTGTATAAATACAATTGGACCTTTAAATGTTTCATATAATTTTCATGGATCATTTTTGACTCTCAATATTGCTCATGTCAAGTTTCAGGCTTTGGATTACATTTTTGCTCAAACAATTGATCAATTGACCTAAAATTAACTGTATTAAGGAGAAAGTCAACTGTGGTCAATTATAGTAAAAACTCATAATTTTTTATCCATATCAACGTTTTTAACTCATATATGTCAATTGGTTAAGTTTGGATCACAATTCCTCAAGAAATTTGATCAAATCACAAAAAGGGAAAAATGGTCAAAATTAGGGTTTTGACTGAGAAGGTTCGCTTTTTGACTTTTTGACTTAGCATATGACTTGTTGGTTTCAGACATGATATCAAGAATCTAAATGCATCATTTTAACCTAAGATCATGGTTTAAAACATTTCTCAAGATCAATTTATTGATAATTGAAATTTGGTCAACTGATGAAAAGTCAACTGTACACTGAAAAGTCAAGCTTTAACTGTTAGATCAAAATCAAGTTTCAAAAATCATATTTCATCAAGACATGTCAAAGTATGAAGACTATTCATCAAGAAATCAAAAGTCAAGATTACTTTGAAAAAGTCAAAGTTCTAAACACTTAGAAATTTTTCTAACTGTTAAGAAAAAATGATAATTTCATAACTTTGCGCCAGATTTTCACCATGATGCAAGATGATTCAAGAAAAACTTCCAATATAGAAGTTGTAGATATCAATGAGATCAGAAACATTATAGGACAGAACTTCTTCTAGAAATTCTTGGATCTCAAGTTACAAATCCATGAAGACATGTCCATGAAACTAAAACACTTTGTAAAATTCTGGGCGTTTTAAGTCATAACTTTGACAGAACTTCTGGGCCAATTTTTCATATAGGTACAATGAGAGTTTGCAAAAGTGATTCAAAGAGGGATTGAAGAGAATGTTACAAGATTTCTAAAAAGTCCATGAACTCTGTCAGATCATGCTAGAGCGGGGATAATCGAAGATCAGAAGTTGGACATTCATTCTGAAATTACGAGTCATTTTCATGATGAACATTTGATCCAAGTCCAAGCAATGCTGCATAATCCAACTTTTCAGGCCCTTTAACGTGTGTATCTATCCTTAATCAGAATATTACACAAACTTCTGAGCTATGAACCACTTGATTTAAGCTGTGTCTAATACACCTTTCCATTTAAGGAAGAAAGTTCACACTTCCATTCTGGAAAAGTGACTTTAATCACCAAGTCCACTATTCTTGAGCTTTGTGTTTGTTCTTTATGCATAAGCATCCCCCTACAAATTCAGAACAAGCATGTTTAAAGGTGCTAGCCACCCTACCTTGCCTTGAAACCATGCCTGTCTAAGCTTGCTTCAAAAACAAGTCAAAATCCACAACATGTGATTTTGTACTTATGATTTCACCAAGCTTCTAAACCCTTTTCCTATAAATAAAACCTTCATTTGCAAGATGAAAGGGATTTGGATGAACCCTAAAACTCACTAAAACTCTCTAGAACCATAAATTGCAACACGAGCACAAAAACTTGTCATTTCTGATTTTTGAATCCAATCTCCAAAACCCCTCGTGCGTTTCTTGGCCAAACCATCCACAAAGTTTCTGATACACATATAGAAGCAATCCTAACCTTTATTTTCAAACTATAACATCATCTTCACCAAACTCCATTTTCAAAAACAGAGCATTACAACTTGGTTTCTTCAGAACATTCCAGCCATCCACAGCTCAAGCTAAGGTTTGCATTAGATTCCTGGGAACTTGAGGAAGCTAACTAGATCATCACATAAACTTGAATTAAGCTCTAATCTAGAACACGGCCTTCAGTTGCAAGGTAAGTTCTTCTGATTTTCATCTCATTATTTAGGCACTGTTAGGCTTACATTTTCAAAGACAAAATGTAGATATCATTGCTCTGAAATTGTACATATCTATAGATTTTATTTATATGGCCTGAGTAGAGAGAATTTAGAATCAGAACTTCTCTAAAAATTAGGGTTCAGATTAGGGCTAGCAAAATTCATGTTTATTTCTGATTTATAGTCTTAATGCTTTATAACTCTGGAACCATGATGAAATTTTCCATAACTTTCACGTTTACATTTTCTATTTTGTTTGAGAAATTAATGAGTTGCAGATGCTCTGGCTAGCGAAGGAAGAAGATGAAGTTCATCATCAAAACTGATTTTGTAATATATATATATTTATGGTTTTGTTTATAATACCAGATGTATAACCACCTCAGTGGTAGAGAGCGTGCGCACAAGGCACTAGTGTTAAGGGTCCTAGGTTCTAGCCCCAGGAGCACCTTTTGTTGTTTTTATTTCTTAACATTTTACCCCATTTACCAGCTAACAACACAACTGGGCCAGAACTTCTAGGTTGTTTCATTTCCATTTACCTGTTAACAACACGCCTAGGCCAGAACTTCTAGGTTATCTCATTTCTATTTACCTGTTAACAGCACACCTGAACTAGAACTTCTAGGCCTTCTCATTTTTGCTTCCAGCATCACCCCCTCCATATACTTGTTAACAGCATGCATGGGCCAGAACTTCTAGGCTTTCTCATTTTCTGCTTCCAGCATCATTCCCCCCATTTACTTGTTAATAGTGTGCCTGGGCCAGAGCTTCTGGGCTTCCCTCCTTTTCACTTTCTAAACCCCCTGACTTTTATATTTTTATTTTATTTTCTTTCTTTTATTATTTTAGTATTATTACTATTACTTTTATTATTAATCAAAAACACCAAAAATATTATATTAAGTATTTAAATTATTTAGTTTATTTTTATTTAACCTCTTAAAATAAAAAAGACCAAAAAACATTTTCCTATTTAATTTTTTTCTTTAACTTAATATTAACTTAGTTTAATTTTATTAATTCTAACTATTTATTTTCTCTTAGAAAATTAGGTAAAAATATTTTCTTTAAGAAAAATCAAAACAAATTCATTTTCTTTTCATTCATGTCGTGTACATTATATTCATTTCAATTCTTGTACATTATGCAAGTTTAATATGGTTGTAATAGATAATTAGGTTTAATTTCTTGCAATCCCCATTTGTAAATTTGTACACCCCATTCCCAAGTGATGTAATAGCGTAGGATATTTACTTTCCGCAATTTATCGTTTTCATATAAATTCTAGTAATTTAGGATTTGTATGGAAAGATAAAATCAATCTTAGACAACCCTAATCCAAGATAAACCAAGCATGAAATACAAACACTTTCACACTTTGCACCTCTAGAGTTTACTCCACTTGTTTCCTTGAGAAAATGGTCATGTTACGCATGTGAGACATCTTAGCAAAAACAAACAAAATACAAGATCAAAGTCCCTCGATGATGCTACGAATGTTGCCTTATAAAGGATCTTAGTCCCTCGAGAGAAAATGCTAAGATATCTCACAACGTTGCTATTCATGACTATACGATGACCCATGACTGTCCCTTTACATCCAAAGATAAGGCTACTTACCAATCAATAGTGAGATAGCAATGTTAAAGGAAGAGAGAAATAAACAAAAGACTTTTGAGTAGGTAGAACGTTCTTAGTTGCTTCTCACAATCCATCTTCAAAAACAAATATCTTTTCGAACACACTAAACACTTTCAAAAACATGAAATATTTTCAAAATGTCCAACACTTTGTATGCATTCTTATAGAGACGAGAATCATTACAAAGTTTGTCTAAACGAATGCGCTTTTTTCAAAAATACTTTCAAAACCCGCCACAAACACATTTCAAACAAAGCAATTTCAAAAGTGATCTAGCTAGCAACTAAGAGCCCATAGATAACTATGGATGAAAAGGCTGCTAACACCTTCCCTTTTCATAACCTACCCCCCGAACTCAAGAAAAATATCTCAAAGGTTTTTCCTGTTCTTTTCACTCTTTCCTTTATTGGATAAAAGAAAAGTTGGTGGCGACTCTTGCTATCCGCAACAATTGCGATAAAACGCAAAACACACAATTCAGTTCTCCCATTGTATTACACTATGTTTGATATTATTCTTATCATACAAGTATATTTACTAGCAGTTATATATATATATACAAACATATAAATACAAAAGATAAAGTGAGAATGTAAATCTACACTATTACAGGGCTTTTGGAGAGTTACATAATTAGAAAAAATGCGGGGATGTAAATCTAAATTATTACATTAAACTGTGCGACCTATACAATTGTCTAAGAAAATAAATAGCAAAAAGAATAAGAAAATGTTAGAAAAAAAGTTTAAATGCCCTAAAAATCTAAGTTCATATTTTTGGTGTTTTTATGAAAATAATTTAAGTATTAATTAATAATAATTAAAATAAAAATTCTAATTGATTTTAATTAATAAAAAAACATAAAATCTAATTGTCCAAAAAAACAATTAATAATTTACACCCTAAAACTAATTTTTTGTTGCTTTTATTATATGGCTTCTTTTTGATTTTTTAATGTATAAGTTTTTATTAAAAAAATTTAATTTATAATAAAATAACTAAAAAAAAGGGAAAATGAAGAAAGTAAAGCAAAAAGGGTTTTGACATTGCTGGGGTTTGAAACCCATCCCTTCTCTTCACACGCTTGGTTCTAACTTGTTCTATGTTTCTTGTTTAACACATCTGGACATGTGAATCTTATTAATAACACAAGGATTAAGAAATTTGAAGTTAGAAAATCCTTACCATCGGTGTGATTGAGGGGGGCGTTATGGGCACGGTTGAGCATGGTTATAGACTTGAGGAGGTTCTTGGGGATGTCAGAGTGATTATTTGAGGCTTCATTTCAGTTGAGAATGGCTGGGAAACTGGGATACAATTTGCACCTATTCTTTGAAAATTTTGTGTTTGAGAACTTGTTTCTATGGCAGCCAATTTGTGTCTTGTCTTATGGAGTGTGTCCTCTATTTATAATGGATGATTTTTTAAGTTAACATTCTTGGAAGGAAACATGTGCAATTAAAGTCATTATTTGTTTCCAAAAAAATTGAACAACTTTCCAAAACATGAAGATCTATTTCCTTCTTCATCCCTCACGGTTTTGTCATGTTGGATATATGATCTTGGGCGTCAAAATGATCCAAAACAAAAGCCCACGTGCCTTGTACATTTATTTAATATTTATTTAATTTATTTTTAAATTTAAATGAATGAAATCAAAATAAATGAAATAAAAAATTAAAATAATGCATGAATAGACTTAGGGGTCCCTGAACATGTCATATACACGTTTTAACTTCAAAAGTTAGGCCCATTAGCCTAAAAGTCCAAAATTGCTCAATTGTGGTTTCATACATTTTCTCAAAATTGCTCAACTTGCATCAATCATAACTCTCTAAAATTTTGTGATATGAAGGTGATCTTAGGTTTTTTAGAAAGTTCAAGATGTCCCCTACAACTCTCATGTTGGTCACATTTTCATTTGAAGTCTTAAACTTGATGTAAATTGCTTTGACAAAAGATGTCTTTTTGTTGACTTTTAAAATGACATGTAATGTTTTGATCCATGTCTCTCAAATGAGGCATTTTTGGCCTTGAGCTTAGTGAGACAAAGTTGTAGAGAATTGAATTTCCTTCAAAATGGGCTTTGGTTGAGAAATATCTGATGAAGCATGTGAAAGTTATGCTTGGTCAAAATTTAGTTGACTTGTCCTTAAGAAAACCTTAATTAGTAATCTTTGACTTTTGATGAATGTTAGGTTTTCTTGATGAATCATGATCAACCCTTGATCAAATGATTAATGTGACTTCAAAATATTGATGTTGACCAAAAATCTTGAGTTTTGACTGTATGTTGACTACAATTGACTTCTTATCCAATACAGTTGATTTTCAATCATCTGAGCAATTGACTGAGCAAACTTGTGATGCAAGACTTGAAACTTGTCATGATGGTACCTTGAAGCATATGAGGAATCATGGAATCCACTTGAGGCATTATAAGCTAAATTTTCTTTGAGAAAACCAAAACCCTAATTGTAGGCCACTACTTAAGAGGAGGGTTCATCTGATCAATTCTTGAATAGTCTTGAGTACTTGAGAACCTTAGGAGCATGAGGAGATATTTTGAAATGGGGGGTGGGGGGGATTTTGGGGTACAACACCTACGTATCCCTTTTAAGGAATTAGAGCATCGTAGTTTGGCTCAAATATTTTAGTTTGTTTTGTATTTTTTATGGGTGACGAACCCTTTAGAAAAGGTTTTGAGTTACACTCTCAAGGAAAGATGCCATGTTTGGTTGGTTTGTATTTTGTTTTTTCTAAAAGTGTCTTGTACTATTAAGTGTTTTTTAAGTTTTGATTAAGAAAAAGAAATTCTTAGTCTTGATGAATGCAAAAGAAAAATAAAAAGACTAAGGGGAGCTAAGCCTAATGTCATCATGCACAGTGGTCCTAAAGTCATGATTATAGGGAAATTCTAGTTAATTGGTCACATGCTTGGTTTTAAATCCTAAGGTCTAATTAATTCAATTTAATTAATAGATTAAAATTGAACTAAAAATCATAAGGGAACATGTTAAAGTACACAAGCAATCGAAAATATTTCAAATTATCAATCATCAAGCACTTTTATTCTATCAACATCACACAAAAAGCATATACAAAATATGCGGTTAAACTTGATTTTAAAAAAAGATCAAGAATATGAAAAAAAACTAATTAGATCCTAAAATACTTCTCAAAATCTAAGGCATTTTTTGTGTTCCACTTATCTAATTTTATTATCACAAAAATGTGAGTTAAGAAAGTATAAAAGAAGATAAAAAGAACTAAAGTCAGAGGGGTGAGATCTAGACCGGGGTAACATGTGGTAATTAGAATCATACGCTAGACCCACACAGACATATCCAGGATAGTTTTTGTGCTCACAAGCTTTGAGTGTGTCTAAAAAAGTTGATAATGGGCTTGAGAGAGTGAGTATATACGCAACAATTAATGATCAGGCCCAAAGTTTTACTTTTTGTTTCAACAACAAATCCAAATCACCATCACATTCTTTGTTTCAATTTATTAAAAAATAAAAGAATTTAAAATAAAATGAAATTGTAATAGGGTTGGAGAACTGACTTTACTGGTTTTGCGTTTTTATCGCAAATGTTGCGGTTAGCAAGAGTTACCATCGACTTTTCTTTTATCCAACAAAGGAAAGGGTGAAAAGAACAGGAAAGACCTTTTTAAAGATTTTGAGTTTGGGGGGTAGATTATGAAAAGGGAAGGTGTTAGCACCCTTTTCATCTGTAGTTATCTATGGGCTCTCAGTTGCTAGCTCACTTTTGAAAATGCTTTGTGTTTTTGTGTTTTGAAAATATTTTAGAAAAGACGCCTTAGTGCCGCGAATTTTGTAATATTTCTCCTTTCGTTGAGAACGTATACAAAGTGTTTTTGTATTTAAAAATTATTTAGAAAAGAGTTTGTGTATGTGTGAAAAAATTTTTTGTTTATTTTTGTGAGCAAGCAACTATAAACGGTCTACCTACTCTGATGGTCTTTGTTCTTTTCCTCTTTCCTTTGGACAGTGCTATCATACTATTGTTTAGTAGGTAGTCCTGTCATTGGATGTTTTGAGGGACAAGCGAGGGTCATCGTGCAATCATAAAGGCAACTTGTAGATCACTTTAGAAATTTTATAGTAAGGGACTAGATCGTAAGCCGAAGGCAGCATCGAAGGGTCATCGAGGGACTACAATCTTTTTAACCGTGGGTCTTTTCTAAAGTGTCCCACGTTCGAGGGACATGATTGTTTTTCCGAAGGCAACAAGTGGAGGTACCTTAGAGGTACGTGTGTGTGAAGTGTATTGTGTTTCAGTTATTTGTCTTGAATGAGGTTTTCTACTGTTTGTTTTTAAGCCTTTCCATACAATCCTATTAGCATTCATCTAGCAGTTAATTATATATAAGTATGGGAAATAAAGTGCGGAAAATGAATCTACGTTATTACATCGCTTCGGGATGGGGGGAATTACAAACCAAAAATGGGGAATAAAAAGTAAAAGGTCCTAGTTTAACTATTACATCCCATGTGCAATTACATAATTTTATGAAAATAATGCGAATAAAAATAAATGAACGCACGGAGGAGAAAGAAAGAAAGATGTAAAGAACCCTAAAAATCTAAGAGGAAGAAAATGTTTTTGTTGTTTTTGCATTTTTTGTTTAGAAAAATAATTAAATTAAATTTACGGAAACCTAATTCTTAATTAATTAAGAAAAAAAACTGATTAAAAATAATTTAAATAAAAAATTAATTTAATTAATAAAATCTAAGTCTAATATTTTTTGTGATTTTTGATTTTTATGATTAAAAGAAATTAATTAATTAAAAAAAGTTTAATATTTTTGTGATTTTTTATTTTTATGATTATTTAATAAAAAAGAATTAATTGAAAGAAAAGAATAAAATAGTAAATGAAATGATAAAATAAAATAAAAAAGAAATATAAATGAGCTTCTGCAAAAAAAAGTTAGGGGGTGAATAATCAGATTTTCGTAAGGCCCAACATCTGAGGCCCAGGAGTTTACAAAAAGAAATGGGGGGTGCAGTCCCGAGTTTGGTTAGGCCCAAGACAACTGAGCCCACGAGCTTCGTTTGATCCAATACATCTGAATTCTTGCGTCTATGCTTACATGTAAGATGTTAGATTCACTCAAAACATCAATAGTAATAAGAATGCATGCATAAAACTTATTTAAATTACATGGTAAGAGAGTTTGAGATTCAAAATTTTACCAAAACCGTGGGATGGTTATGAGGATGATATGGGATGCTTAGGGGTTGAATCTGGACTCTTAAAGACTCCTGGGGATCTCAGGAATGTATTAGTGGCCTTGGTTTGGACTGAAAGCGCCTGGAAGTGAAGTTACAGATTTTGCAACTTTTCTTTGATTTTTGAGAATTTCGAGGGGGCTCTTGTATGAAAGGATTTTGTGTTCCTTGGCATGCTTTGCTTTGTAGTATATATATATATATAGAGAATGAAAATGGCTAGCAAAGATGGAAATGAATCAAGCCATGAAGGCTCTCATCAAATGCCATCAAATTTTTTGAATTCTTTCCATTTTTGTCATGTCTATTGCCTTTTGAAGCTTGCTATGAACCTGGACATATTTTGGCATGTGTTTCACGAATTTGTTGGGCTTGTAAAAGTTTGTTGGGCTTGCAAAAGGTTTGAAATCCAAAGGCCCAAGTCTTCATACTCTACTTTCATCTTTTTATTCAATTTTATTCATTTTTAAATGAATAAAAAATCAAATAAAAGCAATAAAAATCATGAGCATGTGTGAATGTTTTTTATATGTCCTATAACATCTTATAAACATGTTTGAATTTAAAAAACTAGGCCCATTAGTTCAAAATTGCAATTTTGCTCCATTTGCATTTCATGAATTTCTTCAAAATCTCCCTAGTTGTGAAACTCATAACTTTCTCAATTTTCATATTTTGAAGGTGATATTGGACTTTTTGGAAAGACCAAGATGTTCTCTACAATATCTATGTTGATCATTTTTTCTTTTGAAGAAATTATCTTGATGTAAGTTGCCTTGACAAAAAGTGTCTTTTGTTGACTTTTGAAAATGACATATAATGTATGAGCTCATATCTTCAAAATGAAGCATTTTTCGGACTTAAGAATAAAAGAAAAGTTGTAGAGAATTTAATTTTCTTCAAAATGGGATTTGGTTAGGTAAAGTTGATGAAGCATGTGAAAGTTATGTCTGGTCAAAGTTCATTTGACTTCTCCTAAGGAAACCCCAATTTGGAAATTCTTGACTTTTAATGATTTGAGAGCTTTCCTTAAGGAATCATGATCAAACCTTGATCAAATGATAAATATAAATTCAAAATGTTGATGTTGACCAAAAATATTCAAGTTTGACTGTATGTTGACCACAGTTGACTTTTTGATCAATACAGTTAACTTTAAATCATTTGAGCCATTGACTGAGCAAACTTGTGATACAGGGCTTGAAGCTTGACATGAACCTTGTTGAGGACCTATGACGAACCATGGAAGCCGCTTGAGATCTTTTCAAACCAAATTTCCTTGAGAAACTCAAAACCTTAGTTGTAGACCTTTGGGATTATGAGGAGCATCTGACTGGTCAACCCTTGAGTGTCTTGAGTTTTTGAGGAGCCTTAAAAGAATGTCTTGAGAAAAATGGGATGGAAAAATTTGGGGTATAACATCTGCCCCTGTTCAATCTTCTTAAACCTGGAGAGTTAGATTTGCATGTTTGCCATTCGTTACTTGAAAGTAGAAGATGATTGAACACTTAAGTGTCTAAAAATTTACACTCGCCTATGCAAGAAGTAACGTTGTTGGTTGATTGTACCAGGAATGGGATTAGAGATGCCATTCAGAGAGGTTACAGAGAACTGTCAAAGATGGGCTTATAGATGCCATCCAGAGGTGATGGAGAGTCATTGAATATGGGCTTATTGATGCCATCCAAAGTAACTGTTGAAAGAAATATAAGAATAATTCTATGCTTGACTTGGTATTTAGCAGATGTATCCAGAAGGAGTCTACGCCTGACTACTACTTCAATAGGTAATGGAAGGAGTCTACGCTCGACTACTACTTCAAAGGGTACCATAAGAAATCTATGGCGACTACTACTTCACAAGGTACTGGAGAAAATCCATGGCAACAACTACTTCAAAGGGTACCAGAAGGAATCTATGGCGACTACTACTTCAAAGGTTACCAGAAGGAATCTATGGAGACTACTACTTCACAAGGCACTGGAAGGAATCTATGGCGACTACTACTTCACAAGGTACTTGAGGGAATCTATGGCGACTACTACTTCACAAGGTACTAGAGAAAATCCATGGCAACTACTACTTCAAAGGGTACCAGAAGGAATCTATGGCGACTACTACTTCAAAGGGTACCAGAAGGAATCTATGGCGACTACTACTTCACAAGGTACTGGAAGGAATCTATGGTGACTACTACTTCACAAGGTACTTGAGGGAATCTATGGCGACTACTACTTCAAAGGGTACCAGAAGGAATCTATGGAGACTACTAATTTAAAGGGTACCAGAAGGAAACCATGGAGACTTCTACTTCACAAGGTATTGGAAGGAATCTATGGCGAATATTACTTCACAGGGTATTGGAAGGAATCTATGGCGACTACTACTTCACAAGGTACTGGAAGAAATCTATGGCGACTACTACTTCAAAGGGTACCAGAGGGAATTTATGGCGACTAATACTTCAAAGGGTATCAGAAGGAATCTATGGTGACTACTACTTCACAAGGTACTGGAAGGAATCCATGGCGACTACTACTTCAAAGGGTACCAGAAGGAATCTATGGCGACTACTACTTCAAAGGGTACCAGAAGGAATCTATGGCAACTACTACTTCACAAGGTACTGGAAGGAATCTATGGCGACTACTACTTCAAAAGGTACTGGAAGGAATCTATGGTGACTACTACTTCATAAGGTACTGGAAGGAATCTATGGCGACTACTACTTCAAAGGGTACCGTAAGGAATCTATGGTGACTACTACTTCAAAGGGTACCAGAAGGAATCTATGGCGACTACTACTTCACAAGGTAATGGAAGGAATCTATGGCGACTACTACTTCACAAGGTATTGGAAGGAATCTACGGTGACTACTACTTCACAAGGTACTGGAAGAAATCTATGGTGACTACTACTTCAAAGAGTACTAGAAGGAATCTATGGAGACTACTACTTCAAAGGGTACCAGAAGGAATTTATGGCGACTACTACTACACAAGGTACTGGAAGGAATCTATGGCGACTACTACTTTAAAGGGTACTCGAAGGAATTTATGGTGACTACTACTTCAAAGGGTACCAGAAGGATTCTATGGCGACTACTACTTTACAAGGTACTGGAAGGAATCTATGGCGACTACTACTTCAAAGGGTACTGGAAGGAATCTATGGCGACTACTACTTCAAAGGGTACCAGAAGGAATCTATGGCAACTACTACTTCAAAGGGTACCAGAAGGAATTTATGGTTACTACTACTTCACAAGGTACTGGAAGAAATCTATGGCGACTACTACTTTAAAGGATACCTGAAGGAATCTATGGCGGCTACTACTTCAAAGGGTACCAGAAGGAATCTATGGCGACTAGGACTTCAAAGGGTACCAGAAGGAATCCGCGATTGATTTTATCTAAATGATGCAGTAGAAGATGTCTATCCCTGACTTCATCTAGAATAGATATTTTTCAGAATGACTTTCTGGGGAAAGTCTTTGAGGGAAATACTTGTCAGAATTTAGTTTTTGAAGAAATTTGTCTGGTCATGTAGATAGTTGATGATATTTGTCTGTTTATAGACTTTACCTGAAAAGATAAAGGGTTAGTTGTATGCAATGTCATGATGTATGAAATTCATTGCGTAATGACGTTCTTAAAATAAATGAGACTATGCTATATGCGTTTTGTAAGCATATACTATGATATTGGTAAATGATGGTGAATGTGAAATGTTATTAAAGTGCATTTGCAAATTAGAGTAGAATCTTAGTCTGGGGAAAATAAATATCTGATTGTTGATGGGGATGAAAAGTATGTGTATCTTAGATCTTCTGGGGATTGTTTTCGTTGGGGACTCCTGCTTTCTTGTTTGAGGAAACTCCACTGGGGAACATTGATCTCTTGATTTTTGCTTGAGGAAACTCTGTTGGAGAGTGTTAATTCCTACTTATGGAGAAGAGTTTAAGAATGCTGGTTGTTCATTTCTCTACTGGGTAGTTTATACCTTGAATGGGGATAAAAGAGATGAATATTCCTTCCGACTTTTCTGGGGAGGATAAATTTGACTGACATCTGTTTCAGTTTCAGGTTTCGTAGAAACTCCCTGGGGATAGTGACAACTTCACTGGGGAGAGGAATTTAGCCAGTGATTTATGGTAGAAGCACACTCAAGATGGGGAGTGTCAGAATAAATATATGCCTTGATTGTATCTGAGGATGTATTGAATGGGTATCAAAATTATATATGTATCTGGACTATATCTAAACCCTATCTAGAAGATGCACTGAATGAGTATCAGAATGACATCCATATCTGGATCGTATCTAAACTGTATCTGGAAAATGTATTGAATGAGTATTAGAATGACATCCATATCTGGATCATATCTGAATTGTATCTAGAATGAGTTTCATAATGAATCTATATTTAGATTGTATCTGAACTGTGTCTAGAAATGAATCTGGAATGAGTGTCAGAATGAATCTATATTTAGACTGTAACTAAACTGTATCTAGAAGTGGATCTGGAATGAGTGTCAAAATGAATCTATATTTAGACTGTATCTGAACTGTATCTAGATGATGATCTGGAATGAGTGTTAGAATGAATCTATATTCAGATTGTATCTGAATTGTATCTAGACGATAATCTGGAATGAGTGTCAGAATGAATCCATATTCAGATTGTATCTAAACTATATCTATAAATGGATCTAGAATGAGTGTTAGAATGAATCTACATCTAGACTGTATCTGAACTGTATCTAGAAGAGAATCTGTTTGGGGAAATAAACCTTGTTGATGAAGAAATACTCTTGTTGAGGAAACACCCTTGTTAAGGAAATGAACTCTGCTGGAGAGCAGAAGTCTGAAGGGGTTTTACAACCTCGTAGGAACAAGCTTGGTTGGGGAAGAGAAACTCCATGAACTATATTGATCGGAACTTCATAGGTTGGTGATATTTCTGGGGAGAAGATCATACTCCTTTATCAGTCAGAGCAATTTGTCGTGGAAATTGTAGGGAATGTATGAACTTGTGAAGATTACCCTGTAGGGATAATCTCATGGAAGTGGATCTGTGGGGATTTTGTGGATGGATTGAACATCCTCAAATCCTAGATCCCTCTGTGACTTTTGATCAGGGTGACAAATCTTTTACTGATAGACAGGTGACGAGATGACGGCGCATAGTCGTACGCTTCAATCTCTAACTTTTTCCTGGACTGTCCTTTCAGATTTTCAGTCCACCGGGATACCCTTTTTTGCCCAAGCTTCCTGTTGTACCCCAAAATTTTCCCTCCCATTTTACTAAACACATGTTCATTGAAATCTTCAACTTGCTCAGGATGCCCAAGGATTGATTAGGCAAATGCTCTCCTAAGACAATGAACCTCAAACTAGGGTTTCCATTTTCATCAAGATGGGTGAACTCCAAAGGTCTCAAATGTTTTCCATGATCCTAATATGTTCTCAAGAACATCCATGTCAACTCTCATGCCTTGCCCAAGAAGTTTGCTCGGTCAACTGCTCAAATGCCTGAAAATCAACGGTGTTAGGTCAAAAGTCAACTGTGACCCACATACAATCAAACTTCAGGATTTTTGGTCAACGTAAACATTTTGAAGTAACATCTATCATTTGATCAAGTGTTGGTCATGATTCCTCAAGGAATGCCCCAAATTCATCAAAACTCAAAAGTTGCTAAATTAGGGTTTCTATAGGAAAAGTCAACCAAACTTTGACCAGGCATAACTTTCTCATACTTTATTAGAAATTTCCCATCCAATGCACATTTTGAAGGGAATTCACCTCCCTACAACACATATTCATCCCTAAAGATCAAAAAATGGACTCATGAAAAGATATGAATTCAGACATTATAGGTCATTTCAAAAAGTCAACAAAAACACTTTTTGGGTCAAAGCTTCTTACATGAGCATGTAAGATCCAATTAAAATGAAACCAAAAGGGTTGTTTAGGGGACATCTCAAGATTTCTAAAAATTACAAGAACCCACTCTTAGGGTCAAAATTAAGGGATATATGCATTGTCAAAGTTGGCTATTTTGGGAAATTTGCCCAAAGTCAACAATGCTCAAAACTACATTTTTTTTCTCAAATGGACCTAACTTTTTGTGCTTGCAACATACTCCTAGCCTGGTCCACGACCTCCAAGTTGATCCATGCATTGTTATATTATTTATTTTGATATTTTATCCATTAAAATGAAAAATTAAATAAATAAATAGTAGAAATAATAAAAGATTTGGATTTGGAATCTTTTCTCATCAAATAAGGGACACATATTGCTGGCATATCAAGGGAAATATCATGGAAAAATAGCTAGATGAGATTTGGTCCAAATATAAAAAAAATCATATTATTGAAGGAAAATATTTTCTCAATGAAAGCATGGATATTTTTCCAATTTTGTTGACCTAATATGGCCTAATATATATGTACAACAACGTCAGACCAAAGAGAGGTGCACAGCTAGTCTCAAGAAAACCCTGGAAATTCTCAAAATTTTCAAAGAGGAAGGCAATTATGTTCCACGTGAACCAGCCGTTCTCCATCAAATCTAAGCATTCCCTCATCCTTTTGAGGATTCCAGGAGGTGAACCAGTCCATTTGCGAAGGCCAAAACACACTGCATCACCCCAGTCTGATCCTCCCTCTTATAGTAAGAATTTGGATTTCAAACTCACTTAATTCTTGATATCAATTCCTTTTGAATACACATTCATGTTATTATGATTATTTGTGAATTTTATGACGTATTACATGCAAGAAACGAGGCCAGGGTTGCAAATCACCATTGTTAGAGCTTGGAGAGAAGGAAGTTTCGGTTTTAGGGATATAGAGACTTTTAGATCAAATGGATACTACCATTGTATTCCTGGGGAAATTTTAAGGGGGGAAGGGTCTTTTTATGCCTTGATCTCGCGTATTTTGCAGGTTTCATTTTTGGGTGTCGCTGGAGAGGGTGACCGAAGCCACCGTGGCCGGTGGCTTAACTTTTATAGGCAACGGTCCAAGCATGTGTGGCCTTTCCGCATAATCCCATTGGTTGGATCCAATGTTGAATGCCTCTCTCCACATCTGATTGGCTCTTTGAGTCACCATGGTCCCCACCATGCATGCGTGTCATGGCTGATTCAGCATTAACACCTTGTTTCTCTTTTGTTTTAATTGTTTAATTATATATACGAATTAACAAGCTAGCGCAGTTGGTCAAGGGAGAGAGGTATGAAGCCAATGTCCTGGGTTCGATCCCAGGCGTGAGCTTTTGCATTTTTTCCATTATTTCTTCACAGGATCCAGTGTGCACTATCCATGAAAGCCATTGTATATCCTCCATATCCAGCCATTGGATCATCCTTAGATCCAGATCTAGCGTTCAATGAGAGCAGCGCACGGTGGACCTACCAGATCTGACTGCACTGAATCATACGCAGTTCTTTGGGCTGGCATCTTGGGCCCAACGAAAATCAGCCATACACCCCCTGGAGTGCTAACAACATCAGGCCCAGTTTTATTTTTTTTCCTTTCTTATTTTTTTTATTACTTATTATTCTATTTGTTTTATTTATTTAATCATTTTACAACAAAAAAATCATTTTTTATCAAACCCAAAAAAATCATAAAAATATGAAATCACAAAAAATATAGAATTAGGTTTTTATTTAAAATTAATTTTAAAGGACATAATTTAGTTTAATTAGATTAACTTAATTGCTTTTTTATATTAATTAAAATTAACTAGAAATTAGGTTTAATTTGCAATTAAATTGTTTTTCTCATTAAAAATACACAGAAATATTTTTTAATTAATTAGATTTTTTAGGCTTCTAATTTATTCTCATATTTAATACGTCGCGCGCGCCTTTACTTTCTTTTTAAATTATTGTAACTGTTTCAAGTTTGTAATAGATTAATTATGGTTTTAATTTGCGCATCTTTATTTTCAATCAAATATTTGTGTAACTGCCCAAAAGCCTTGTAATAGTTAGTACTTTAATTTCTCGCACTTTTTGAATTCCGCAACTATTAAACTGCTAGATGTATGGATATTAGGATTGTATGCGAAAGATAAATCAACGATTAAAAGGTAGATAACCCTAATTGTGCAAAGATAATTAACTGAAAAAAAGCACACTTGCACGTGCTCACTCCTAGGGTTTGCCCCACTCCGGTTGCCTTCGGTAAATGGTCATAAAGCATATGGAATTTTAGTGGTCGTCCTCTAGTCCCAAAAGATAAAAAATGACCCTTTCGGATGTTGCCTCGGAAAGATCTTTAGGACTTTAGGATAATCACTAAAGTTTCTTAACCATTGTTTTTGTGGCCGTACTTGTCCCTTCGAATGTACCTTAAAACTCCAACGATAAGGCTACCTACTCCTTAATAGTAGGATAGCGCTGTCTAAAGGAAACGAGAACGAACAATCTTTTTTCGAGTAGGTAGAAAATCTTAAGTACTTGCTCAAAACAACAAAACTTTTTCACAAACACTTTTTAAAACAGTTTTCAAAAACGACTTCGTCACACTCTTGAGAACAGATACAAGGGTTATCATGAAGTTAAACAAAAACTTTTCAAAACACACACAAGCAATTTCAAAATGAGCAAGTACCTAAGAGCCCGTGGAAAACCACAGATATAAAGGGTGCTAACACCTTCTCTTTCTATAATCTACCCCCCGTACTCAGAAACTCTCGAAAAAAGGTTTTTTATGTTCTTTTTCCTTTCCTTTGTTGGATGAAATAAAAGTAGGTGGTGACACTTTCTTACTGCAACATTTACGAACAAAAAATGTAAACCAGTATTAACAGTCGGTTCTGCCACCGTATCACAGAACTGGCGACTTTGTTGGGGATAATAATAAGTGGGGTATATCTTAGGATCTAGGTCATTTCTAAAAATTTCTTTCTTGTTTTTATTTGCCTGCTTTATATTCAAGGGTTTTGTTGCGGTTATGTAGATCCTACACTCGGATCTGGGGACACCTTTTAGGTAAGTAGCAATAAACTGTGAGGGAACTGTGCGGGGTATACCAACACTGTTGAAGTAGTAGCTACGTTGATGTGACACTTTGGTTGGTACCGGTAACCCTTGAGTCAATCAAGGAGAGTATGGGGCCGTCGCGTGGTGTCATAAAGCATCAACTGACCTTAGAACCTTTAATTGCACAACTTGACCAGTATGACGTAGCGAGATAGCCGGATTTGGTGTATTCCCAAGGTCGACAGATACTCGATGCTACACTCATTGAGGTTTGACTCTTGAGTTTTGTTTTGTTGCGAGTCAATCGCCTATTGAACGAAGCTTAGGGGAAAGATTGGTGATATTGAGATCCCTTAGAACCCGATTACTATTTATAGGACAGGTTGAACCAATCCAGCTTCAAGAGGGTATGACCTTAAAACTCATGCAGGCCTTAAACCTAAGGAATTGGTGTGACTTGTTTGTTGCTTGATATACATGTGATTTTTTCAGTATAATCATGACATCATAAGCATGACATATCATATTAACCATTTCAAGGATTTTCTAGGACTCATCTTTACTTTGTTTTGTAGGACATGGCATCCGCCCGCATGAGCACTATCCATATTAACCTTGTGAAAATGCCTCTCCAACTAAAGTATTTGGCATTAAGGATCCCTGAAAGCTCTCCTTTTACTGAAAAACATGGTCGATTTCTCAATTTGGTCACTTCAAAACCTGATGAAGAATTGTTAAAAGTTCTATTTCAGTTCTGTGATCCTTTGCACCACTGTTTCACCTTCCCGGATTACCAGCTAGTGCCCACTATGGAGGAATTTTCTCAATTGTTGGGGGTACCTATTCTTGATCAGTTACCTTTCAACGGTACGAAAGAACATCCAAAGCCTGAAGAGATTGCTCGAGCTCTGTCCTTACAACGGTCTGATGTAGTGACAAATTGGGAAACTAGGGGAAGTGTCCAAGGAATCCCGATCAAATTTCTATTTGAGAGGCTTACTATTTTTGGGATACCCTGGATTTACAAGCTTTTGAAGAGGTATTGGCACTTCTCATCTACGGGATGGTAATTTTCCCTAATGCGGACTAACTTGTAGATGTGAATACGATTAAGATCTTTCTGTCTCATAATCCGATGCCCACATTACTCGGGGATATTCTACACTCTCTGTATGCTCGCACTCTAAAGAGAAGGGGGACCCTCCTGTGTTGCACTCCTCTATTGGCTAGGTGGTTTATTTCGCACCTACCCAGGTCTATTTTGAAGAATGAGCAGGGTATGAAATAGTCTCATAGGCTGATGTCCCTTACACATTCAGACATTCATTGGTGTTCACGGTCCTCGGAAGATGTTACCATCATCGATCATTGTGGTGAATTCCCTAATGTCCCTCTCTTAGGCATTAGGGGAGGAATCACTTATAATCCTTGTTTGGAACTGCGGCATTTTGGTTATGCGAGAATGGATGGTCCTCATGATACCCTTATCCAAGGAATTGCCTTCGACTATGAGAATGATGCTCAAGGTTACCGTAAAAGGTTCATACGAGCTTGGGGCATGGTACATAGAGTTGATAGCAAGACACTGGGGCATAAGAACTCCATCCCTCTTGAGCCTTATCTAAGATGGGTACGATCCCATGCCCAAAGTCTTATGATGCCTTACCCCGCTGTCCTACCAATGATTGTGGAACCAGTTGCTGAAGGAGACGCTGCTTCTCTTGTTCATCATCCTGATATGCCAATTGATCATGAGGAGTTACAGAAATCCTGGGTTCAACTTAAAGAGGAGCGGGACACGTTTGAAGCTCAATTCTATTCCAGTGAGAAGAAGGTCTTGGAGCTCACTAGGCTACTCCATGAAGAGAGGAACATAAACGCCTACATTGCACCAAAGAGGATGTGCTCCTGTGAGACCTAGTTTTCTTTTTGCTTTAAGTTTTGTTTGTTTGATTGTAAGCCTAAAGGGAATTCTTTGTAACAATCTGAAATTATTAATACAATTAACGTGTGTTTTTTTTTGGTTAAACAAATTTGAGTCTTTAAGAATCCTTGAAATCATTGCATGCACACACCATCCATGACATTGCATAAACGGGTACCATTACAGGTTTCTCATCTTCTTCGTTGTTTATTTCAGCGATAATGTCTTCTGAACAAAGCATCAAAGATCTCCAGGCACAAAATGCCCAATTTCATCAGATGTTCATAGCTTTGGCAAAAGGGCAGAAAGATCTGAAGGCCCTTATCCTGAAGAAGAAGAAGAAGAAGAAGAAGGAGAAGAAGATCTGGTGTTCTGAATCTGGGTAGAAGGTTCAGGAGGCCGTTAAAGCAACCAGTTGATCTAACCTCATCGTCTAAAGAAGAGGAGAATCAAGAGAGAGCGACAAGGGAGAAGAAACCTAGCCATGAAGTTTCTGATAATGACACGGACTACAATGATGAGCAGTATCCTCCCACTAAGGATAGATATAAACAGTTAGAGGATCGGTTGAGCGTTATGGAGATCTAGAGAATACCAGGGCTGGATTTTGAAGAGCTGGGGTTGGTGTCTGGGGTAGTCATCCCACAGAAGTTTAAAGCTCTAGCTTTCGTGAAGTATGATGGGGTGTCTTGTCCCAAGCTTCATCTCTGTTCCTATGTGAGGAAGATCTAGCCTCACACTGCTGATAGGAACTTATGGGTTCACTTCTTTCAAGACAGTCTGTCTGGGACTCAGCTTTAATGGTTCTATCAACTGGAGGGAACCAATGTCCGAAACTAGGAGGATTTGGCTGCTGCTTTTTATAAGCAGTATCAATACAATGTTGGCCTTGCCCCTACTCGTACTCAACTCCATAGTGTGTCCATGGGTGATGGTGAAGGCTTTAAGGACTACGCACAGAAGTGGAGAGATTTGGTTGGGAGTGTCCAACCCCCTTTGTCTAATAGGGAGTTGGTTGACATGTTTCTTGGGATGCTGCTTAGTCCATTCTTCAATCATTTGATTGGTAGCTCCTCAGCTGGTTTTACCGAGCTGATATTAACAAGAGAGAGGGTAGAAGTTGGGATCCGGAGTGGCAAGATCCAGAAAGACACCTCTTTAAGCTCAGTGAAGAAGCCCTTCACAGGTAAGAAGGAAGTCAGTGCTATTTATAGCCCAAGAGGTCAGAACAGAGCTGAACATCGTCCAACGGTAGGTGCTGTGATGATATCTAGGCCCGCGGCTACCCCACAACGCAACAATCAGCAAAGGGTATAAAGACCACAAAGTCAGTTTACTCGGATTAACATGACATTGAATGAGGTTCTACCCCATCTGTTAAGATCCAACTTGGCAACCTTGAAAGAGGCTCCCAAGAATCCCAACACTACATTTCCTCGGTACAATCCAAACGCTCGGTGTGCATACCATTCTGAGAGTCCTGGCCATGATACAAATGAATGATGGGCTCTGAAAAATAAGGTACAAGAGCTAATTGAAGCCAAGGAGATTGAGTTTGATGCTTCGGAGAAGCCTAATGTCATAACTTCTCCCGTGTCTAAGCACAACCGTGGAGTTAATGCCATTGATACTGATCTATTTGTTACCTCTGTTAATGAAGTTTCTACTCCTCTTATGATTGTCAAGAAGAATTTGTTGTTGGCCGGTTTATTTCCGGGTTATGGTGAAGGTTGCCACATGTGTTCATCTCTGCCCACTGGTTTCTATTTGCTGAAAGCAGGTGTTCAATGCCTGATGGACAACAGAGAATTTTTGTTCGAAAAGACTTTTATTCCAAATGTTCTGTGTGAAGATATTGCCATTATAACCATTTCCGCCAATCCTTCCAAGGTCTCCTCTAAAAGACCTATTAGGATTACACCTGCTCTGAGAATCGCCCAGTTTATAATCAATTTTCCTGGTCCTGTACCGTACTCCTCGGACAAAGCTTCCCTTTGGAATTATGGCGCCGATGTTTACTATCATGGTGTTAAACAGGATTTAAAGAATGAAGAGGCTGATCCTGATGTCAGTAACATTGGCGGGACCAGCAAGATTACCAGAAGTGGAAGGGTTTTCTCTCCTGAGATCTCCCCGAAGATTGTCACTAAGCCTATTGTTATTTCATCTGCCGTTCCTATTGGTACATCTGTTACTACTCCCTTCCTTACTCCAATTGTTACTCATGTCGTTGAGTCATCTGGGACTCGAGGCAAAGAAGTTGTTGGTGAGCCTTCCCGGACGGAGTCACCTAGAAAAGTTATTGTGGAATCCTCTAAGAAAGAAATAGGGGAAATCTTAAAAATAATCAAGAAGAGCGACTACAATGTGGTCGAGCAGCTGGGGCAGACCCCTTTGAAGATATTGATGTTGTCTCTGTTTTTATGTTCTGAGGCCCATGAAAAATCTCTAATTGCATTCCTCAAGACTGCACATGTGCCGCAAGAAACCTCAGTCGATCAATTCAAAGACTGTGTGGCCAACTTGACTGCTGACAATGGGTTGGGTTTTTCAGATGCCGACTTGACACCAAAGGAGGGGGGAAGCATAATGATGCTCTGCATGTCTCGATCGAATGCAGGGGCACTACTATGGCTCATGTGCTGGTAGACACTGGATCTTCACTGAATGTCCTACCTAAAAAGGCTCTCGATCGGCTAGATTGTAAAGGCTTGACCCTAAAGCCCAATAACATTGTGGTGATGGCTTTTGACGGGTCGAAGAGAATGGTGCATGGGGAGGTGGACATCCTTGTCAAAGTGGGCTCTCAGACCTTTGGGTCCACCTTCTATGTGATGGACATCAGGCCATCATACTCTTGTTTGTTGGGTCATCCTTGGATCCATGAAGCTGGGGCTGTTACTTCCACATTGCACCAAATGCTGAAATATCCGGTGAAGGGGAAGATTGTCACTGTTCATGGTGAAGAGGAGTATATGGTGAGCCACCTGAACTCCTTCATGTATATGGAGATGTACGGGGAATTCATAGAGACTCCTTGTCAAAGCTTTGAAGAGGTTCCCCAAATTTTAGCGTCAACCGAGACTACCACCAGCACCAAACCTCCTCTAAAGATGGATTCTCTCAAGGACGCCAGAGCAGTAGTTGAAGAAGGTGGGTGTACCAACTGAGGACAACTCCCTGATTTTACTCACAAAACTGGCAAATTTGGTTTAGGCTTTACTTCAGGGGCTCAAAGAGTTGTTCGACGCGCTCGGGCTGGAGGACCTCCCTACGCATCAGCAATCGGGGGTCAATGCTATTGAAGACAGTGAGGAAGATTCTAATATTGACAGCTGGATATACCCGACTACCAACGGTGGACCGAGTAATTAGACGGCCAGAGATTTTATACCAGTTTCTTTTATTCTGCAGTAATTGTCTTACTTGTTTTTCGAGTTTGTAATAAACAATTTAAACTTTATGGCCTTGTGTCTTACCCGAGGCACAATTGTTCTATCTGTGAGGGTTATTATATGTCATTTCATATATCATCAATAAAACATTGGACGTTCCTTACATACAAATTTTGCGCTCTCTGTTTTTCTTTTCTGCTTTTACTTTATCAATACAGCTATGCTCTTACACACACTCACATATCAAACTGAAAATCCATATCCACTCTGGATCCCATTGATAATAGTTCTGCTATTTCCAATCATGACTTCGAAAATCCGATCAACCAAGCCGAGGACGAAGGTGAGGACGATTGTGAGGTACCCAGAGAACTTGCTATACTATTACAGTAGGAGAAGAGGACTATACAGCCTCATGAAGAGCAAGTTGAGAGGATAAACTTGGGCACGGAGGTGGACAGAAAAGAAGTCAAGATCGGTACAAATCTGGAGACTAAGATCAAACAGCGGTTGATACAGATATTGCACGACTATGTTGAGATCTTTCCCTGGTCATATGAAGACATGCCTAGTTTAGACATTGATATTGTGGTACATCGTCTGCCAACTAAAGAAGATTGTCCTCCGGTTAAGCAAAAGGTCCGCCGCATGCACCCTGAAATGTTAGAGAAGATCAAGGCAGAAGTCACGAAGAAGTTCAACACAGGGTTCTCAGTTGTCACCTCCTATCCGCAGTGGGTTGCTAACGTCGTTCTGTTGCCAAAAAAGGACGGTAAGGTACAGATGTGTGTGGACCACAGAGACCTGAACAGGGCAAGCCCCAAGGATGACTTCCGCCTTCCCCGCATTGATGTTCTAGTTGACAACACCGTACAACATAAAATCTTCTCCTTCATGGATGGTTTCTCTGGCTACAACCAGGTCAAGATGGATCCTGAAGACATGGAGAAGACAACCTTCATCACACAGTGGGGCACCTTCTGTTACAAGGTGATGCCTTTTGGGTTGAAGAATGCTGGGGCAGCTTATCAGCGAGCCATGGTCGCTTTGTTCCATGATATGATTCACATGAGATCGAGGTTTATGTTGATGACATGATAGCCAGATCCCAAACCAAGGAAGAGCACCTCGACCATCTACAAAAGTTGTTTGACAGGTTGAAGACATACAAGCTGAGACTGAATCCGAACAAGTGCACCTTCGGGGTAAGGTTTGGTAAGCTTCTGGGGTTCATCGTCAGTGACAAAGTTATTCAGGTAGACCCTGCAAAGGTAAAGGACATATAAGAGATGTCGGTTCCCCGTACCGAGAAGGAAGTTAGAGGCTTCTTGGGACGCCTGAACTATATCGCCAGGTTCATTTCACATTTGACTAGTACTTGTGAGCCCATCTTCAATCTTCTGAAGAAAGATCAAGTGTTAAAGTGGAATGACGAATGCCAGACTGCTTTCGAAAGGATCAAATAATACCTTCAAGAACCACCAATTTTGATGCCTCCGTTTGAAGGAAGACCTTTGATATTATACTTAACAGTGCTAGATAATTCAATGGGGTGTGTGTTGGGGCAGTATGACGAGTCTGGTCGAAAAGAGCATGCAATATACTACCTTAGCAAAAAGTTTACTGATTGTGAGACAAGATACTCATTGCTCGAGAAAACTTGTTGCGCTTTGGCATGGGCTGCTCGCCGACTAAGACAGTATATGCTGACCCACACTACTCTGTTGATATCTAAGATGGATCCAATCAAATACATCTTCGAGAAGCCTGCACTCTCCGAAAGAATAGCGAGATGGAAGATGATCTTAACTGAATACGATATACAATATAGAACCCATAAAGCAATTAAGGTAAGTGTATTGGCATATCATCTGGCTCACCAGGCAGTGGATGACTACCAGTCCATGAATTTTGAGTTCCCGGACGAGAATATTATGCTGGTGACTGATTATGAAGAACCTGGACCGGAGGAAGGACCTGAGGAGGGATTCCGATGGACCATGGTTTTTGATGGAGCTTCGTACGCACTCGGTAATGGCATTGGTGCCGTAATCATATCTCCCGAGGCCTGTCATACTCCTTTCACTACCCGACTATATTTTAACTGCACTAACAACATGGTGGAGTATGAAGCCTGATGTGCAATTGACCTAATGTGTCTAACGGTATCTTAACTGCAAGTGCACAGTCTACCGCAGTAGTAATAAAAAGATGTCGAACCCACAGGGACTTCGTAATCACTCTAGTGTTATGAAACATGTTAGTTTAGCTAAGGAGGAAATTGTCACGTTTGGTTTTTAGAAGTTTAAAACTAAAGGAGAAACTAAATTCAATTAAAAAGAATTATAATATTAAAGTGGTCGGAGTGTAATGTTTTGAACCTATGCGAATTAAATTGTACCTAAGCATATAAAAATATTTAACTTAAATTGTTCTGTAGTACTTATCAGTTTAAAAACCCTCGATTCACACTCTCGTGGTCTTACCTCGGATCATACTCCTAAAGCCAAATGTCTGCTCTCGCTAGCCCATAAGTGTTTAGAAAGCATCTTTTTGAAAACTAAATAAATCTAATTCGTTTTAAAGCGCTCTCGCTGTATTTAAATCGAATGCCTAACTTTAGCTATCCGGTTAAAACCTCACACTCTCGTGGTCTTGATTTCTCCCTATTTTACTTTCCTTACTCTCGTAACAAAAAGCTTAATTTTTAATTATAAAAAGTCACGGCCAGAAATTAAGTTAATTAAGGTTTTAGCTTAGAGATACATTAATTCATTCGGTTATTTCATCACACCCCGACTACGGGTATTTAGCTACTCATAATGCTCAGAATTAAAATGCGGGAAATAAAATCAGAAAACAATAACACATGCATTATAAATAAAGAACAGAAATTTAACATAAATAAATTGCAATTATATTGAATACGATAAAAACCTGAAAAGCAATAGTATCCTAGATCCTTCTTCCACAAGCCGGTAAGATCGGAACGTCGGAATGAAAATTAAATAAACAAAATGCTGAGGCTTGAAAGAAATCCTAACTACAATAGCAATTTCCTGATGTTGGAAATGCTATTAAAGGTTCTGAAAGGAAAGGGAATAACAAGAACAAAATAAAATAGGAAAATAGAATCGGGTTTTAAATCGGCAGAGCTTCCGCAAGAATTTTCTGAACTGAACTCTGTCATTTCTTCTTTGAAGTCCAAGCTATTTATAGAGAATGAATATAGTTGGGATTATATTTCACGTTGCTAGATTCTTGGCTTGCTGAGAAAAATAAGGAGAAGGTGGTCTTGGTCGTTGGAGAAAAATAAGGCACACATGCATGCTTCGTTACTTGACCACGTACTGCACGTTCAAAATAACTAATAAAATGCTTGTTACGGTCGTGGCTGGTGTGTTACGTGCAGATTCCATGAAATAGCGTGTTACGGTCATGGTCGATGCATGACGGTCGTAACACGCTTCTGAAGTGTCTTACGGTCGTGGCAAGGGTGTGACGACCGTAATAGCAGCAAATTTTGGATTTTTGACAGATTTATCTTTTCTCTTCTGGTCTTGGCCGCAATCTTGTACATTTCATGTTTCTTTCTAGTTTGAGCTGAGATATGTTGTACCTGCATAAAATCATACAAAACTCGGAGTATTCGGGAGTTAATCGGGTCAATACGATATAAAGCGGTTTAATTTCATAGTAAATATATGATACGATTTCTCGTTATCAAAGCCTGCATCATGGGTCTCAGAGCCGCTATCGACCTCAGGATCAAGTTCTTAAATGTCTTCGGGGATTCGGCCTTGGTGATAAGTCAGATCAAAGGCGAATGGGATACAAAGCATCCGAATTTCATCCCATACAAAGAGCACATACTGAAATTGCTCCCGCACTTTGAGGAGGTAACCTTTGAACATTTCCCACGAGAGGAGAATCAGTTAGCGGACGCGCTAGCTACCATGTCTTCTATGTTCAAAGTCAGGTGGGACAACGAAACTCCCTGAATCACCATTGAAAAGTTAGATGAACCAGTGCACTGGTGTGAGATTGATACTGAATAGGTAACAGATAAGCCTTGGTTTCACGAAGTAAAAAGGTATCTCAAGACTCAAGAGTATCCCGAAGGGGCATCATTCAATGATAAGAAAATTCTGAGGAGGTTCGCCGCGAAATTCTTCCTCAGTAACGGAATCCTCTACAAGCGCAACCATAACTCTACCTTATTGCGGTGTGTAGACAAGAGCGAAGCAGAGAGGATTATGACAGATTTACATGAAGGTACCTCCGGAACCCATTCAAGTGAACATACCATGGATAAGAAGATTCTACGGGCAGGATACTACTGGTCCACTTTGGAAGCAGATTGTTATCAACATTCCTGAACCTGTCATAAGTGCCAAATCTATGCTGATAAGGTGGATGTGCCTTCGGTTCCTTTAAATGTCTTGATGGCTCCTTGGCCCTTTGCAATGTGGGGCATTGACATGATCGGAGAAATCAGACCTACCGCTTCCAACGGGCATCGCTTCATCCTGGTGGCCATTGATTACTTCACGAAGTGGGTTGAGCCTGCCTCTTTTGCTACTGTGACCAAGAACGTTGTGGCGTGGTTTATCAGGCATAACCTGGTTTGTTGGTATGGTGTGCCAGAGAGAATTATTACTGACAATGGCACGAATCTCAACAACACAATAAACATCAAGCTCTATAAAAAATTCAAGATACAACATCATAACTATTCTCCCTACCGGCCAAAGATGAATGGCGCTGTTGAAGCGGCTAACAAGAACATCCAGAAGATGACGGTGACATACAAAGACTGGCACGAGATATTACCATTTTCTCTTCATGGGTACCGTACCTCAACAAGGACGTCGACAGGGGCAACACCCTACTCTCTGGTATATGGCATGGAGGCAGTCCTACCCATTGAGGTCCAAATCCCTTCTCTGAGGATTATGAAAGATGCGGATTTGAACGAAGACGACTGGATCCAGACTCGACTTGACCAACTGAATTTGATTAATGAGAAGAGACTTACCGCTATCTGTCATGGTCAAACGTATCAAAAGCGGGTGATCAAGGCTTTTAACAAAAAAGTTAGACGCCAAGAGTATCAAGTCGGGGATCTAGTGATCAAGTGCATCATATTGCTGCAAGGTGATCCCAGGGGAAAATGGAATCCGATGTACGAAGGGCCATTTATGATTAAAAACATTTTCTCGGATGGAGCCATGATTCTAACCACCATGGACGGTGACGAACTTCCTCACCCTATCAATGCAGACATAGTGAAAAGATACTACGCATGATAAAAGACCCTTTAGGTTGATTGGCCTAGGCAAAAATAAGGGCTTCCAGACGAATTAAAAGGGTTCGGGCAAAAGTAAGGGATGAAAACGAAAAAATATGTACACCTGGCAAGTCGAAAACCTGAAAAGGCGGCTTGGGCAAAAAGGGGTATCCCGGTGGACTGAAAACCCGAAAGGGCAGTCCAGGCAAAAGTTAGGGATGTAAAGCGTATCACTATGTCCCATTGGATCACCTTGCGATCATACCTCAGTATCAACCATCAAGCTCGAACGACACCAATCAATCTAATTAGCTTCAGACAAGTAGCAAAGTGATGAGACGCTCGAAGACATAGCGGCAATAGCAGACTTGGAACCCAATGGGATTATTGTACATAGTTGTTTTCTTTTTTTACAAAATATTGTATAGCTTCCATTTTTACGGTGGCGTTCTCTTACTAAGAGCATCAGCTTCCTTGTACAAAAGCGTCTGTTATAGGCCAATTTCGAAATTAATACAAGTTTTTTTTACAAAACTATTTGTTTTTCTTTTTCTGTTTTATTTTGCAAGAACGTACAATGGTTTATTCTTGACATATGCATTTGAATATGATTGTAGTTCACAAACATTTTCATAGGAAACAGAAAGACAATTGCTCGTAACTTAAGAAACATGGGCAAAAACTAAAAATGTCAAACCCGATAGTTACTCTGTCCAACAGGTACCAGGGTAGAGACAACTTTGAAACACGGTCATTAGTGCATACGACCTCGTGACATTTGTACTCCCCATAGAGTAAAGGGAATTAAAGCATTGATACCAGCTCCACCAAAACAGGAAGTACCTTCCCCGGCCGAATTTCATAATCGCAAGCGGGTCATAAAATTTGTCTCCCAAACAAAGTTTATTTCCTTGGATGCAGAAACTCAATCCCTGGAAAAGTTTACCCCTCCAGTTACGGAAGTTCGCTTTCCAACAGAATTATTCCCCCGCAAAGTTATTCTCAAACAGAGTCTCTCCCTAACAGAATATTCATAAACAATAAGGAGTAAATCTCTAGCATAGTAATTTCCATTCACCATCCCCAGCGGAAGTAGAAGAACCACAGTTCTCTACAACAGTCAGGAATGCTATACTCTCCAGCAGCAGTCATGGATTTATTTTCCCATACTCGGATATGTCACAATAGCATCTCATGCTTATACATCATAACATGCGCATACATATCACATACAACATAATCTTATTTATTTTGAGAACATCATCTTACAATTCATTTCATGCATGGCATATAATTAACCATGTTACCTTTTTAGGAAAGACAATTATCATCAGCCAACCCACGTGATTAAATGAAGCAACCTTACCTAGGTTCCTTCTCGGTTCAGATGCAGTTTTACCCAAACTTCTCACGAAGCAGCCTTACCCAGGTTCCTTCCCATAAGCCCTACTATCCAGGCTTTCATCTTGAAGTAACCCTACTATCCAGGTTCCTTCCCATAAGCCCTACTAACCAGGCTTTCATCTTAAAGAAACCCTATTATCCAGGTTCCTTCCCTTAAGCCCTACATTCTAGGCTTTCATCTTAAAATAACCCTACTATACAGGTTCCTTCTCATAGCCCTACTATCCAGGCTTTCATCTTGAAGAAACCCTACTATCCAGTTTCCTTCCCATAAGCCCTACTATCCAGGCTTTCATCTTGAAGTAACCCTACTATCCAGGTTCCTTCCTATAACCCCTACCAACCAGGCTTTCATCTTGAAGAAACCCTACTATCCAGGTTCCTTCTCATAGCCCTACTATCCAGGCTTTCATCTCGAAGTAACCCTACTATCCAGGTTCCTTCCCATAAGCTCTACTATTCAGGCTTTCATCTTGAAGTAACCCTACTATCCAGGTTCCTTCCCATAAGCCATATTATCCAGGCTTTCATCCCGAAGTAACCCTATGACCCAGGTTCCTTCTCATAGCCCTACTATCTAGGATTTAATTTCGAAGCAAGCCTACTATCCAGGTTCCTTCTCTCTTATCTCTAGACAATAGTTTACAACACTGCAAGACCTTGACCCAACCAGATACGGTCGACCTCACGTTTCCCCAGTAAGCCACTGTGCACCCTGGACCCTAACTAGATATGCAGTTTACTTCCACTTCCTCAATCAGGAGTTAATTCCCCAATAGAGTAATGGATAACTGAAGCTCCTATACTCTACTTCCGAGGACATAAATCAACATTCCCCGACGAAGTCCTCCTCAATGGAAGGTACAGGAATTCTTGCAAAGGAATCTCTTATGCAACCGATATCTTTTCTGGATGGCATCTTTAAGCCCATCTCTGAAGATTCTATGTCTACTTCCAAATGGCATCTGTAAGCCCATTCCCGATATCACTAATCAATATTACTTCATGCGAGTACAAATTCCTGGGCACTCTAGTGTCCAATCATCTTCTACCTTTAGATCACGAAAGGAATACCAACCAATCTACATCCTCAGGTTTAAAAAGATTGAACAGGGGCAGCTGTTGTACCCCAAAATTTGCCCTCATATTTTACTCAACACATGTTCAATGAAATCTTCAACTTGCTCAAGGATGCCCAAGGATTGATTAGGCAAATGCTCTCCTAAGACAATGAACCTCAAACTAGGGTTTCCATTTTCATCAAGATGGGTGAACTCCAAAGGTCTCAAAGCTTTTACATGATCCTAATATGTTCTCAAGAACATCCATGTCAAGTCTCGTGCCTTGCACAAGAAGTTTGCTCAATCAACTGCTCAAATGCCTGAAAATCAACTATGACCCACATACAGTCAAACTTCAGGATTTTTGGTTAACATTAACATTTTGAAGTAACATCTATCATTTGATTAAGGGTTGGTCATGATTCCTCAAGGAATGCCCCAAATTCATCAAAACTCAAAAGTTGCTAAATTAGGGTTTTTTATAGGAAAAGTCAACCAAACTTTGACCAGGCATAACTTTCTCATACTTTATCAGAAATTTCCCATCCAAGGCTCATTTTGAATATAATTCAATTCCATACAACGCATCTTCATCTCTCAAGTTCAAAAAATGCACTCATGAAAAGATATGAATTCAGACATTATAGGTTATTTCAAAAAGTCAACAAAAACACCTTTTGGGTCAAAGCTTCTTACATGAGCATGGAAGATCCAATTGAAATGAAACCAAAAGGGTTGTTTAGGGGACATCTCAAGCTTTCTAAAAAGTCCAAGAACACCCTCTTAGGGTCAAAATTGAGGGAGATGTGCATTGTCGAATTTGGCTATTTTTGGAAATTTGCCCAAAGTCAACAATGCTCAAAACTACATTTTTTCTCAAATGGGCCTAAATTTTTGTGCTTGCAACACACTCCTAGCCTGGTCCACGACCTCCAAGCTGATCCATGCATTGTTATATTATTTATATTATTTATTTTGATATTTTATCCATTAAAATGCAAAATTAAATAAATAAATAGTAGAAATAATAAAAGATTTGGACTTGGAATCTTTTCCCATCAAATAAGGGACATATATTGCTGGCATATCAAGGGAAATATCATGGAGAAATAGCTAGATTAGATTTGGTCCAAATATATAAAAAAATCATATTATTTAAGGAAAATATTTTCTCAATGAAAGCATGGATATTTTTCCAATTTTGTTGACCTAATATGGCCTAATATATATGCACAACAAAGTCAGACCAAAGAGAGGTGCGCAGCTAGTCTCAAGAAAACCCTAGAAATTCTCAAAATTTTCAAAGAGGAAGGTAATTCTGTTCCACGCGAACCAGCCGTTCTCCATCAAATCTAAGCATTCCCTCATCCTTCTGAGGATTCCAGGAGGTGAACCAGTCCATTTGCGAAGGCCAAAACACATTGCATCACCCCAGTCCGATCCTCCCTCTTATAGTAAGAATTTGGATTTCAAACTCACTTAATTCTTGATATTAATGCCTTTTGAATACACATTCATGTTATTATGATTATTTTTGAATTTACGGACGTATTACATGCAAGAAACGAGGCCAGGGTTGCAAATCACCATTGTTAGATCTTGGAGAGATGTAAGTTTCGGTTTTTGTGATACATAGACTTTTAGATTAAATGGATACTGTGATACGGTGGGAGAACTGACTTGAGGTTTTGTGTTTGTATTCGCAAATGTTTCGGTTTAGTAAGAGTCGCCACTGACTTTTTATTTTATCCTAAGGAATGGTCAAAAAGCACAGGAAAGACCTTTGAGATGTTTTCTTGGGTTCGAGGAGTAGATTATATAAAGGGAAGGTATTAGCACCCTTTCTATCCATGGTTATCCATGGGCTCTTAGTTACTTGTTTAGATCACTTGCTTTGCTTTTCAATTGTTTGAAATGGTGCTTTTCAATTGTTTGAAACGGTGCTTTGTGTGTGGTTTTGAAGGATGTTTTGAAAAGAGGCTATCGTTGTGGCAACCTTTGTAATGATTCTTGTTTGAATGTATACAAAGGTGTTTTTGTCTTTTGAAAAGTTTTCAATGTTTGAAAGTAGGGTTTTGAAATTGTGTTTTGAAAATAGCAAGGATGTTTTTGCAAGCTTTTGATCAAGTAACTAAGAGCTATCTATCCTATTTTACTCAAAGATCTTTCTTGTGTTTTTAACCCTTTTAGCAGTGTTGTTTCACCATTGCATTTGGTGAACAACCTTGTGTTAGGATGTTAAACGGGACAGGCGCGGGTCATCGTATAGACCATGATAACAATTGTGTCAAGTATTTTTGGCAATTTTATTAAGGGACTTGATCATTTTTGTTTAGGCAAACTCATATAGCGTCATCAAGGGACTATGATCTTTGTTTTATTTTTGTTTTGCCAAAATACTTAACATGCATACCATGGCCCATTTTTGAAGGCAACAAGTGGATTGTAACCCTAGGGGTGCAAGTGTGCATTGTGTTTGTTTTTTCATGCATTTTTGTCTTTGATTAGGTCAAACTATTTGTTGGTTTTGATTTTGCATACAAACCCTAATTCTCTAATCATGGCATAATTGAAAGCATTAAGTGCGTAAAAATAAATCTAAGCTATTACAACTTTGATATAGGGAGGGGTACAATTTTGAATAGGGGATTATTTTGCAAGAAATTAAAACCCTAAATTATTACAACCAAATTGAATTTACAATGCATAATATTTAAATGGGCAATATTTAAATAAACACAATAAATAAATAAAAATGTATTTATGCAAAAAGAGTTTTTATGTATGTAAAGTATTTTTAATGTAAAGGAATATAAAGAAATAAATAAATAAAAAAAGGATTAATTTTATTTATTAAAGGGGTAAACCCTAATTCTTTTAAGAAAATAAATATTATATATTATATATACAAAAAACATATTAATATGTACAAAATAAAATATATTGAAAAAAAGAGTGTTTTTTAGTATAAATAATAATAAAAATAAAAATGTAATATTTCTGTATTTTTATTCTATATTTTTAATAAAATAAAAGTATATATATATATATATATATATATATATATATATATATATATATATATATATATATATATATATATATATATATATATATATATATATATATATATATATATATATATATATATATATATATATATATATATATATATATATATATATATATATATATATATATATATATATATATATATATATATATATATATATATATATATATATATATATATATATATATATATATATATATATATATATATATATATATATATGTATAAAATAAGATAAAATATTTACAAAAATAAAATATATTCAAGAAAATATTTTCAATGTGAATAAAAATAAGAAATGAAAATAAAAGTATTATTTACATTATTTTTATATTTAAAAAAATAAGAAAAAGGTATTAAAATGTTTTTTATATTAGAAATAATTAAAATAAATACCAAATAAATGTAAAAAATTATGAAAATATTTTTCAAGTATTTTTTATGTTTGGAAATAAAATAATAAAGTCAGAAATGAAATTAAAATGCAAAAATAATAAAAACACAAAAAGTTGGGCCAGGGGGTGTGAAACTGAAAAAGAAGGTGTTAGAAGCAAAAACAAGCCAGCCCAGCCCAAGTCTTCATCTTCTTCCTCCAGCACTGTGAAAAACGCGCGTTCTGAGTTCAAACAGCTAACTCCTGCATTTGTGATCTTTTGCCAAAACTCAAAACATGAAACTTGTAGAGCATCAAACCACGACTCTAACCATATAAAAAACTTAATCTAATTCTCAAAGACCAGAGAGAATTTCTCTGGCCCTAATTGCTAACCTAGTTTTTTCAGAAAGTTCATGGATGAAATTCTCTTAGCACGTTTAATATAAATGAAAACTGAGCATATGTATGGTTTCAGGGCAATGAGTATTACATCTTTCATTCACAAACCTAAGGCTAAATGTTACTAAATAGAGAGATAGAATTTGATGAAAAACCTGTTTCAGTTGGATTCGAGTTGGACAATGCAGCAACTTTCAGTGAGGTCTGAGGTTCTTTTGAGCTTGCTTGATGTTCCTTGAACCTTTCTCAATGCTTAGTTTGTTTTGAAATGGCCTGAATCAACCTCTAGAAGTCAACCTGCATAAGCTTGAAACAGAAATGGTGAACACTGTAAATGGAGTTACAGTTGGCAATGGAGGTTTGGGATAGCTTGAGTGAGTTGAATGTAAGGTGTTTGAAGTGTAAAGGAGCAAAACGCACGAGCAAAATGAGCTATGGCACTCAAGTTGCAGCAACTGCCCTATTTTGCAAGTTTTTGGTGTTTTGGTGTTCAAGGGTGTTTTAGGGATGATTGGCTCGTGTTTCTGGCTTACAAGGATGTGTAAAACTTGTTTGAAACCTTGGCTTGAGTTGATTTTATAAGATGTGTGAGTTATGGACTTTTGGCACAATGACTTGGTTTTGAAGCAAAAAGTGAGAGTTGACAATGCAAGGGCTGTACTGGCTTGTGCCCTAGCTACACAAAGTGGTTAAGCTTTGCCTGACATTAGGGAGACTTGTTTGCAGCAAAAGACTTGGTGTATGGCTCAAGAAATGAAACTTGACATAAAGCATGCTTTATGTAAATGGAAGTGTCATCTTTATGCCCAAAATGGAATTGTTCATTGTATAATGCTCCCTTGATCAGAACAATGCCTCTAACCAATGTATTTGCATTCAATTTTTGAGTGTAAATTGGTTTAGAGACCTTTAATCAAGTACAAAGCTAGTTTGGTCAGACTTTGCAACTTGTATGAACATGTATTGGCCATGGTTACAAAGTGAGTTTTTGCCAACTTCAAGCATTCGATTCTCCCTAACCACAAATGTGTTTGAGGAGTTCTTGGACAATTTGGAAATCTTGTAACATGTACTATAATACATCTTTGAAATGCAACTTGAGACTTCAAGTGGAACTATGTGAAAAATGGCCAAGAAGATGGGTCAAAATCCTGCCTAAACTAGGGCAAAATTTCTCTAAGTTAAAAGTTTTAGGGACCCTTGTTCCAAAAATCATAACTTGAGATCCAAGCTTATTTTGAGAAAACTTTGTGAATCAAAGTTGTATACTTTGTGGAGTACTACAACTTTCATGTTGGAGGTTTTGTTTGAATTCATTTTCATCTTGGTGAAAATATGGGACAAAGTTAGGAAAAATTAAGAAAATTTCATAACTTAGAAAATTTCGAAGTTATGAAAATTTTCAATTTCAAACCCTAATTTGCAATTTTGGGTTTCTGGATGAACAAGTTTCATAATTTGACATATCTTGATGAAAAATGACCCTTGGCACTTGATTTTGACCAAAAAGTCAAAGTTTGACTTTTCAGTGTACAGTCAAATTTTGATCAATTGACTGAAAAATTCATTTGTCAATCCTATGCATTTGAGATATTTTTAACTTGTTGAATGAGTCAAGATAATGTCATTGAGTCCTTGAGTCCATGGTTGAGCTTAATTTGCCATTGGCTAGGTCAAACAGTCAAAAATTGCCTCTATACAGTCAAAACCCTAAAAATGACCATTTTGCCCTTTTGGTGATCTGATCAATTTTCTTGTGGAATTGTGGTCCAAACTTGATCAAATGGTTCATATGAGTTCATAATGTTGATGTGGGTCAAAAATCATGAGGTTTGACTGTAAATTGGCCACAGTTGACTTTTTCCCCAATACAGCTGATTTCTAGGTCAACTGTCCAATTGACTGGGCAAAAATTTGATTCAAGGCTTGAAACTTGGTATGGACAAACTTATGAGTCCAACATGAAGTATGAAAGTCAATTTGGGTATTGTAGGTCAAAATATCCTTGTGCAAACTCAAACCCTAATTTCAGGTCAACAGTGCAAGGAGATGTCTTGAGCAGAGCAAACCCTAGCTTGATCTTGAGTTCTAAGAGTCTTGTGATGAGAAATGTTGATAAAATGAGAGGGAAAATTTTGGGGTACAACAGATACCACCATTGGATTCTTGGGGAAATTTTAATGGGGGTAGGGTCTTTTTATGCCTTGATCTCGCGTGTTTTGCAGGTTTTGTTTTTGGGTGTCACCGAAGAGGGTGACCGGAGCCACCGTGGCCGATGGCTTTACTTTTATAGGAGATGGTCCAAGCATGCATGGCCATTCCTCATAATCCTATTGGCTGGATCCAACATTGAATGCCTCTCTCCACATCTGATTGGCTCTTTGAGTCACCACAGTCCCTACCATGCATGTGTGTCATGGCTGATTTAGCACCTTGTTTCTCTTTTGTTTTAATTGTTTAATTATATATACGAATGAACAAGCTAGCGCAGTTGGTCAAGGGAGAGAGGTATGAAGCTAATATCCTAGGTTTGATCCTAGGCGTGAGCTTTTGCATTTTTTCCATTATTTCTTCACAGGATCCAGCGTGCACTACACATGGAAGCCATCGTATATCCTTCATATCCAGCCATTGGATCATCCTTAGATCCAGATATATCATTTAATGAGAGCAGTGCACGGTGGACCTACCAGATCTAATTGCACTGAATCACAGGCAGTTTTTTGGGCTGGCATCTTGGGCCCAACGAAAATCAGCCATACACCCCCCTAGAGTGCTAACAACATCAGGCCCAGTTTTATTTTTTTTCCCTTCTTATTTTTTTTATTACTTATTATTCTATTTGTTTTATTTATTTAATCATTTTACAACAAAAAATCATTTTTTATCAAACCAAAAAAAAATCATAAAAATATAAAATCACAAAAAATATAGAATTAGGTTTTTATTTAAAATTAATTTTATTGGACATAATTTAGTTTAATTAGATTAACTTAATTGCTTTTTTATATTAATTAAAATTAACTAGAAATTAGGTTTAATTTGCAATAAATTGTTTTTCTCATTAAAAATACACAGAAATATTTTTTAATTAATTAGATTTTTTAGGCTTCTAATTTATTTTCGTATTTAATTCGCCGTGTGCGCCTTTACTTTCTTTTAAATTATTGTAACTGTTTCAAGTTTGTAATAGATTAATTAGGGTTTTAATTTCCGCATCTTTATTTTCAGTCAAATATTTGTGTAACTGCCCAAAAGCCTTGTAATAGTTAGGACTTTAATTTCTCGCACTTTTTAAATTCCGCAACTATTAAACTGCTAGATGTATGGATATTAGGATTGTATGCGAAAGATAAATCAACGATTAAAAGGTAGATAACCCTAATTGTGCAAAGATAATTAACTGGGGAAAAAATCACACTTGCACATGCTCACTCCTAGGGTTTACCCCACTCTGGTTGCCTTCGGTAAACGGTCATAAAGCATAGGGAATTTTAGTGGTCGTCCTCTAGTCCCAAAAGATCAAAAATGACCCTTTCAGATGTTGCCTCGAAAATATCTTTAGTACTTTAGGATAATCACTAAAGTTTCCTAACCATTATTTTTATGGTCGTACTTGTCCCTTCGAATGTCCCTTAAAACTCCAACGATAGGGCTACCTACTCCTTAATAGTAGGATAGCGTTGTCTAAAGGAAACGAGAACGAACAATCTTTTTTCGAGTAGGTAGAAAATCTTAAGTACTTGCTCAAAACAACAAAAAAATTTCCCAGACACTTTTTTAAAACAGTTTTCAAAAACGACTTCGTCACACTCTTAAGGACAGATACAAGGATTATCACGAAGTTAAACAAAAACTTTTCAAAACACACACAAGAAATTTCAAAATGAGCAAGTACCTAAGAGCCCGTGGAAAACCATGGATAGAAAGGGTGCTGACACCTTCCCTTTCTATAATCTACCCCCGTACTCAGAAACTCTCGAAAAAAGGTTTTTTCTGTTCTTTTTCCTTTCCTTTGTTGGATGAAATAAAAGTCGGTGGCGACTTTTGCTTACTGCAACATTTGCGAACAAAAAATGCAAACCAGTATTAACAGTTGGTTCTGCCACCGTATCACACTGCCTTTCCAGGTTTTTGACTTATCGGGTGTACAGTTTTATTATATCCTTAATTTTTGCCCGAACTATTTTGGTTCGACGGGATACCCTTATTTTTGCCTAGGCCAGTCAACCTAGCGGGTCTTTTTTCATGCGTAGTATTTTTCGACTATGTCCGTGTTCACAGGGTGCGGAGAATTCCATAGTAGTAAGTGTTATAGCACTTCCAGAAAATCGTTTGCTCAATCGTACATGATCCTTTGTTGGAATTCATGTCCAATTCCCCAAGTGATTCAGATGGAGATCTGCCCCTGGCTATTCTACACTTTTGAGAGATTCCTTGAATCTTGAATCGACTGCCCCCAGATCAATTGGACACCATGCCTTGACCCTTGATTATGAAAGGCCTGTTATTGGAAATGTCTTTCCATCTGAGGTGATTTTGTTCATTTAGAGGATTTCCGTTCATTGAATATTCATCGTATGAATTTCTCGGTTGTCGAACAATTAGTCATATGTGAACAATGTCATTTAAAAATGAAAAACTTATGTCTATCTTAAAGTTTTAAAAATGAATTTTTAGTAAACAAACATAATTTTGTAAGAATATGAATTCAACTCAGGATTTATAGTAAACCTTAAAAGAGTCAGGATACCTTTTGTAATAGTATGATTTCGAAATAACCCATGCTTCAGTTAGGACTTCTAAGGGTTGTAACGTGGCCTGGTTCACGGTTTAATAAACAAAGGATAAAGGCTCAAACTTTGTTTTTACCCAACTCGTTCTTCATGATGTTCTTCAGTCATATACTCAGTTAATTATGCGTTTAGCTCCCAATTGAGTCTGGAATGTTTTCCCTGGTATTCCGGTGATGGTTCGGATACTGAAAGTTTATTTGAGAAGGCAATAATTTTTGTAACATTTTCTTTTTGTTGAGGATTTGTAGCGACCTATTTTTTTTATTATCCCTACCTTTTTCCTAAACTGTTTCTTTTGTGATTACAGTCAGCGGGATGCCCCCGTTTTTTCTTTAAGTCTCCTTCATAGGTTTTGACTTAGCGGGCTTTTCTTTTGAGATATAATGACTGCCTGTTTTAATAATTATGCGGAACCATCACCATCTTTCATTTTGGAAGGATACTTCCGACACTACTCGTCGTGTACGAAGGGAAAGCTTGCGATTGAATGCACCATTGAATTAACTGAGAAACTACCTTGCCTCAGATTATGATTAAAGGTTACAATTTGTGTGAAAAATAAAACTCCTACTTATTAGGCTCAAAGGGGTTGACTAGGGATTATTTTCCTTATAACTACATTGTTTAGGATTTGAAACAACGCATGTACATCGTCAGCCAGGTTTGTTCAAAAGCATATTGTAGAGATTGTGGTATCTTTTTGTCATCCTCCCTCTAAAGTCTTAAAGTTTTTTAATTGAGAGTTGAATATCACAAAAAGGAAGTAAAAGCATAGTTTAAATATAATGAAAATGAATGGATTAATTCAAGACAAACATATGCAATACATTAATGGAATAACAAAGTTTGACATAAAATAAGTGTTCGAATCATCAAAAGAAATTACAATTTGATAATTCAAATGAAATAAATGCTCTCAATCTTTGCCATGATTTGGCATGGGAGCATTGATCACATTGGGAGCCTTAGGAGGGTCAAATTCAATCTCCTTGTTGTCAATCAAATCTTGAATCTTGTTTTTCAAAGACCAGCAATTGTCGGTGTCGTGCCTAGGACTATTAGAATGGTAAGCACACTTCACATTTGGATTGTACTTAGGAGAGGAGGTATCGGGTTTTAAGGAGGATCCCTTAGTGTAATCAGTTCCTCTTTTAACAAATGTTGTAACGTTTGAGACAATGGCATATTAATCTTAGTTGCCTTTCTTGAAACTGTATCCTACGCCTATTTCCCTGTTATTGTTGAACAGGCGTAAGATTAGAAATTAACACTACTCCCACGGACTGATGGTGGTCATTTTTACTATGGCTCCTTTGACCATAGACAACATTAGTTTCTTTGTTACCAACAAAGGGATTCTTCACATCATTAGAGTTTGAAGCCATTAGGATCTTCCCACTTTTGATATCATTTTCAATCCTTTCCCCAGTCAGAATCATCTTTGTGAAACCAGACAAAGAACTCCCAATCAGCAGATTAAAGAACGGGCCTGTCAGAGTGCCTATGAACATGTCTACCATTTCCCGATCAGTCAGAGGAGGTTTTACCCTACCAGCTAAATCCCTCCATTTTTGTGCATATTCCTTGAATCCTTCCCTTGAGCCCATAGACATATTCTGCAATTGCACTTGAGTTGGTGCCAGGTCAGCATTGTATTGGTATTGCTTGTAGAAAGTAGCAGCCAAGTCTTCCCAAGTATGAATGTTGGTTCCTTCCAACTGATAGAACCATTCCAGTTGAGTGTCAGCCAAACTTTCTTGGAAGAAAAGGACCCATAACTTTCGGTCAGCAGTGTGGGGCTAGATCTTTTTGACGTATGACCTCAAGTGAAGTTTAGGATAAGAGACCCCGTCATATTTGGCGAAGATAGGGACCTTGAACTTAGGTGGGATGACCACCCTTGGAACTAGCCCTAGTTCACTGAAATAGAATCCTGGTATCTTCTGGACCTTCATAGCCTTGAGCCTATCCTCCAACTGTCTGTACCTGTCATCAACAGGAGGGTATTGTTCATCCGAGTAATCCTCGTCTTCAGAAACTTGGTTATTCCTATCTTCTGGCTTAATGTTTCTATCCTCTTCATCTTGGTCATCATCTTCATAAGAGGAGACTTCAATAGCTTGAATCGGTTGGGCCAGACCTTTGAATCTCCTTCCCAGATTAAGGACAGTAATTGGCTTCTTAGTCTTCTTCTTTTGCTTGGCAAGGAGCGTCATTATTTCTTGTTGCCCCTTGGCCAGATTCAGAAGGATCTCCTGGAATTTTACATGCTGAGCCTGGAGATCTTTGACATTTTGTTCGAGGGCCATTTTTCTGCTGAAATAAATAGCGAGAAAAATGAGAAACCTGTACTGGAAAACTTGTTCATGAAATGATGCATGATATGTAGATGCAATATTTTCAAGGATCTCGTGGGGTAAACAAAGAAAATGTTAAAATCTGACTGCAGCTTTGACTTAAGAACTTCGTATCGTTTAATGTCCTTATACGAGAATCAAGCTCACCATGTCGAGTGGATCATAGCCTCTGACTCAAGTTATCGTGCTTTGGTCTTTTGACGGCATTGGCTAGAGGAAAATAAATCCCCTTGCCCCTAGATAGATGTTTGGTTCGTCATACTTTAGCAGCCTTTGGTTAGAGGAAAATAAATCCTCCTGCCCCTTGCTAGGTGTCTATTTCATGTTAACCTGCATCACAAGCCCTTGAGGTCCTTGAAATGGTTAACGACATGTTATGGTATGATGCTATGCACCAAGCAAAAGTGTAAGGTGACAAAGATAAGTAAGTCTTGCAGGAAATCCAGGTTATATAAACAAGTTCTGCAAGGAGTTCAAGTTGTTAGATAATGAAATCAAACAAGTCACACAAGTAGCCTTAGGTTTAGGCTTACATGGAGTTTGTAGGTAAGTACCCTCTTGAAGTTTAGTTGGTTCAACCTGTCCTAAAAGAAGTAACTGGGTTCTAGGAGTCTCAATATCATCGATCTTTCTCTCAGGCATTGTTTTAGCACAAGCTTCTTTATTAGCGACTGAAATATCCCAAAAGTCTGATCTCATTGAGTGTAGTATCGAGTATCAACTAACTTTAGTCTTACACCAAAGTTGTCTATCTCACTACTTTCTAATGGCCAAGTCATTCAACTAAGGTTTTACGGTCAGTTAGTATTTTATGATACCACACAACGGCCCCGTATTCTCCTCGACTGGACTCAAGGGATACCGACACCAACAAATGTGTCACACTAACATAGCCATCGCTTCAACCATGTCGGTGTTACGCTGCATAGTCCCCATGATCTATTACTACTTACCTAATATGCCCCAAATCCAAGTATAGGATCTATACAAGAATATCCAAACATAACCCGAAATGTAAAGCAAGCAGGTCAAACAGGTTAAGTATTTAAATTTTAACTATCTCTAAGGTAACCCCGCTTTTTTTTAGTTATCCCCAGCATAGTCGCCAGTTCTATAATACGGTAGGAGAACTGACTTTACTAGTTTTGCATTTTTATCGCAAATGTTGCGGTTAGAAAGAGTCGCCACCGACTTTTCTTTTATCCAACAAAGGAAAGGGTGAAAATAACAGGAAAGACCATTTTAAAGATTTTGAGTTCGGGGGGTAGATTATGAAAAGGGAAGGTGTTAGCACCCTTTTCATCCGTAGTTATCTACAGGCTCTTAGTTGCTAGCTCACTTTTGAAAATGCTTTGTGTTTGTGTGTTTTCAAAATATTTTTGAAAAGACGCCTTAGTGCAGCGAATTTTGTAATGTTTCTCCTTTCGTTGAGAACGTATACAAAGTGTTTTTATCTTAAAAAATTATTTAGAAAAGAGTTTGTGTATGTGTGAAAATTTATTTTGTTTGTTTTTGTGAGCAAGCCACTATAAGCGGTCTACCTACTCGGACGGTCTTTGTTCTTTTCCTCTTTCCTTTAGATAGTGTTATCCTACTATTGGTTAGTAGGTAGCCCTGTCATTGGATGTTTTGAGGGACAAGCGAGGGTCATCGTACAGTTATAAAGGCAACTCGTAGGGCACTTTTGCAATTTTATTGTAAGGGACTAAATCGTATGTCGAAGGTAGCATCGAAGGGTCATCGAGGGACTACGATCTTTTTAACCGAAGGTTTTTGCTAAAGTGTCCCACGTTCGAGGAACATGACTGTTTTTCCGAAGGCAACAAGTGGAGGTACCTTAGAGGTGCGTGTGTGTGAAGTGTGTTGTGTTTCAGTTATTTGTCTTGAATGTTAGGTTTTCTACTGTTCATTTTTAAGTCTTTCCATACAAGACTATTAGCATTCATCTAGCAGTTAATTGTATATAAGTACGGGAAATAAAGTGTGGAAAATGAATCTACGATATTACATCGCTTCGGGATGGGGGGAATTACAAACCAAAAATGGGGAATAAAAAGTAAAAGGTCCTAGTTTAACTATTACATCCCATGTGCAATTACATAATTTTATGAAAATAATGCGAATAAAAATAAATGAACACGCGGAGGAGAAAGAAAGAAAGATGTAAAGAACCCTAAAAATCTAAGTGGAAGAAAATGTTTTTGTTTTTTTTGCATTTTTTTGTTTAGAAAAATAATTAAATTAAATTTATGGAAACCTAATTCTTAATTAATTAAGAAAAGAAAATGATAAAAATAATTTAAATAAAAAATTAATTTAATTAATAAAACCTAAGTTTAATATTTTTTATGATTTTTTATTTTTATGATTAAAAGAAATTAATTAATTAAAAAAAGTCTAATTAAACCAAAGGGTACCAAAAGGAATCTATGGCGACTGCTACTTCACAAGGTACTAGAGGGAATCCATGGCGACTACTACTTCAAAGGGTGTCAGAAGGAATCTATGACGACTACTACTTCAAAAGGTACCAGAAGGAATCTATGGCGACTACTACTTCACAAGGTACTAGAAGGAATCTATGGCGACTACTATTTCACAAGGTACTGGAAGGAATCTATGGCGACTACTACTTCAAAGGGTACCAGAAGGAATCTATGGCGACTACTACTTCAAAAGGTACCATAAAGAATCTATGGCGACTACTACTTCACAACGTATTGGAAGGAATCTATGGCGACTACTACTTCAAAAGGTACTGGAAGGAATCTATGGCGACTACTACTTCACAAGGTACTGGAAGAAATCTATGGTGACTACTACTTCAAAGGGTACCAGAAGGAATCTATGGCGACTACTACTTCAAAGGGTACCAGAAGGAACCTATGGAGACTACTACTTCACAAGGTACTGGAATCCATGGAGACTACTACTTCAAAGGGTACTAGAAGGAATCTATGGCGACTACTACTTCAAAGGGTACTAGAAGGAATCTATGGCGACTACTACTTCACAAGGTACTGGAAGGAATATATGGCCACCTCCTTCATTTTGCCTCCAAACGGACCATGACCACCTCCTCCGACTCTGTTCGGATATAACTTCTACTTACTCCATCCTCTCTGATAAGTTTCGGTCTCACTCTCTTTTAAATTGAACATAAAGAAACAGAAAATCTAGATCTAACAAGCTCAAAGGCGGAGTGGATCACTACATCGCAGTGCATAGTAATACGAGAGATTCAAAAGAAAATAAGATAACAATATTTACCTCCCGTGGTAGCTTCGGTGGCTCTTCGAAGAAGGTGACGACAGAGAGAAATCCCGAGAATCTTACATATTCAGGTATGAACACCTTTTAATTCTTTTGTACAGTTTCTTCTTCTTCCTTTTCTGTTCTAATTCTGTATTTTGCTTCTCTTCATTTTGTGTGTTTTGCGTTCGTGCAATTCAATGATGTATGCATCGTTATGATAATATGTTGATGTGAGGATGATGAAGAGTGACGCGGATCTTCGTTGTTGCTGATGCAAGGAAAGTGAAGTAGGTGTTTGATACACTTGTGAGGTGAAGGATTCAGAGGGAGAACGAGAGGGTTCTGTGAAGTTTTGAGGTTGATAAATGATGAAAGTAGATGAGGTTCAGAGAAGGTGATTGATGTTGAATGGTTGAAGATTGTTGCAAGGAGGTCGAAAATGAAGGAAGATTGAAGAGTGGGTGATAATGGTTGAATGTGAAGGGTGAAGTTATGAAATGGTGGTAGAAGTGGTTCTGAGAGTTTGTGTAGAGTGAAAAGTGGTGATGAATGGAAAATGATGCGTAAAAACTGGTTTGAGAGGGAAATTGAACTTAAATAAGTTGAAGAATGAGCTTCTAAGCCATTGGATCTGGAGAAGTTAGTTAGAGAATTGAATGGTGTATATTGAAGCGGTTAGGCATAGTTTTGATTTGATTAAGAGTTGAAATTTATGTTAGGGTTCTGTTAGTAGTTAGTTGAAGGTTAGGGCTTGTTATGGAGGTTAGTTAATTGTTTGGCTTAGAAAATAGTTAGAAGCTTAAAATTGTTAGTTAGAGAAAAATGTTAAAGGTAAATTTGAATGTTAGTTATAGTTAGTTCGATTTAGTTTTAAAAGTTAGTTTAAAACATGAGAAGTTAGTTACAAGTTGAAATTCTGTCAGCAAAACGGTTAGGGCTTTGAAACTTTGTTAGTAATTGGTTGGCACTGAGTATTGATTGTTTTACAACCAGTTAGTAATTCTCAGGTCAGTTAAGTGGTTAGTATAAATATGTTAGTGAAAAATTAAGAAACTTTTAGAAGGTTAACAAAGTTAATGCCCAACTAGTATGTTAAAAAAATTATGCTTAGCTTCCCAAGGTTGCGAACTGAGCTGAAAATTTTATGTCGGCTTCACGATGAATCATGCTTTCTGTTTTATTTTCTTTTTGTTCTGATTTTCTATTTTATTTAATGAGCCGACACTTAGTCTTGATTCAAGTTGGCTTCAGGTTTATGGTTTCACCTCTGGTTTAGGAATGATACTTTGCCATTGTGCTTGATTGAACATCATGAATTGATTGTTGTATTGATACATGGTGCTGATACATTTTGCAGGTTTGGTTTAATATCCCGGTGTAGGAATTTTATGAGTATTACTTTTGTTCGAGCATATGTTTTGCAGGTACATGTTGTGATGTTGCAATCTTGATGTTTGCTTGATTTCTGACCTGTCATAGTCTACTTGTATGCTGCATCGGGATGTATGCATATATGTGTGGCACTGTACTTTTCCAGTTGGCATTTGAAGTGGTATGGATGTGGTTTTGTTATGTTTATTACATGTATGTCTGAACTGGCCTCTCTTTAGTTTTGTTTTCATATTGTTGTAGCATTAATGATATTGGAATATATGGTTTGCAGGTTCATGTTGCTGCAACATGGTGTTTATGTGAGATCAAGGTCACTTCATGGTTTACAAATGATGCAAGTTTGGTTAAAGGAAGTTTGAGCAGCTTGTCATGAAGATGATGATTTGAGGATGAAGAAGCTTGTAAAAGAAGGGTGGAGTTAGACTTTTAGGAACTAGGCTTAAGGCAAGAATTTGTGTAGTTTTTTTTTATGTATTTGAAATGAATGCAACTTGCGACATCTTGATATTAAATGAACTTTTCTTATCCAAATCAATGCTCTTTCCACTTTATGTATTAAAAATATGACTTGTTGTAATGTATCTATGTAGTGATGCCCCTGTATCTTGAGAAAATCATATAAACCAAATATTCAATAAAATGCTTCATGACTTTTCCTTTAGATATCAGACAAACAAGTTGATCAACTTTCATTTTGTTGTAATTTCTTCTTGTAATATCTTCCACCTTTACCCTAAATTCAAATTCGTCTCTCTTTTTTCTTGTGCCTCAAATGTAATCCATATGCTAAGCAAAGCAAATTGATGAATAACTTGTATAATTGTTGACAAGCAATTTTCGACTTGGATAATAAGCCTTAGGTTGTGGGGTTTATTTAGCTGAAAAGGCTTATGTTTGTTGGTTTGAGAATAACATGGGGTTTCGACCAAGACTAAAGGGCATCAAAAGGCATCGACCAGAGGAACTAGTTGACGAAAGGCTTGGGATGTAGAGGCGGTCATCAACAGGCATAGGTTTCGACGAGTAAGGATTTGTGATTGCGGGAATGTTTATCAACATGCAAGTGAGTAAGAACGTGGGAGATGTTCAATAGCAGTTTGGAGCTGTTCTCCACAAGGCCTAACATGGGCTAAGAACCATTGATAATTACACACTTAGGGTTTCTATTTAAGCAAATGTTTGTATTTATGTCAGAGGTTGAATTTCTTCATGTTTAGAGAATTACACTCAAATTACCCGCATCTAAGAGAGAAACGAGTTTCAGGCTTATCAATGTATGAATGCTTCCACCTTTTAAATTCGTAGCAATTTCCAGTTTTTATTTTGAAATTACAAGTCTTGCCTTTAATTTCTCTACTTTTCAATTCTTTATATTTTTCCCTTTTACCCTTTATAAACCAGTTTCAACCAAAAAACACTCAAAACACTAAGTCTAAGATTATTGTAGTCGATCCTGCAAGTAACCTTTAATAAGAGGCTAGCGATTGTTTCGCAGAGAAACAATTATGAGTGCATGAATGTGAGCAACGAAACTTTAATATTAATGTCCTAATGAAGATATGACCTTGACCTTAAAAACCATCTAATTATCAAGCTGGTGTTTATGTATTACATATGGAAATACCCTAATTTCAGTGATAAATGCAAACACTGTGATGAAGCATATCACCCCACGTGATGAAGAGGCCAAAATGTTGAGAAAAAGTCCATTGGCGATGTATAACCAAGTTTTTTTTTAATATTCATCTGATAACCTTGAGCACAGGGGATAAACCATGATCCACAACCTTTGCATCCTTAGTTAAGATAAACCTGCAAAAGATAGAAAAACCCTAATGCACAAGTGAAACCCTGATTCCATGACCACTGATCTGAATTATTCCTTGTTGTTAGTGAATGCATGAGGTGTTAAATGACCTAATAGAGGGTATGTACACGATGATTATGACATGCATAAGTCAGGTGGTTTGAATAAAGGGTATGACAAATTTGGGGTATGACAACTGCCCTTATTTAATTGTCTTAAACCTGAAAGTGCAATTGGCGCTAGTCTTTTGAACATTCAAGGTAGAAGATAATTAAATACAAAAACCTAAAATTTGTCCTGAAAAGATAGTTTGAGTGAGTTATTATTTTTGTGATATCCGATGGGGAAAGAAGTCTTGTTTTCTGGTTAAAGTTTTATGGGTGAGCGAGTGTGGTTGAATGATGATAGCTTGTAATGTGATAACGGTTCAACTATGATGTTCTCAAGGGAGATGGTTGGAATAATATGATTGATGACCCTGAAAAGATCAATTACAACTCGACCTAACCAAAGGAGAAGAGGAAAGAAACGAAAAATGAGAACTGACTGCCAGACGAGAATTGGGTTCAAATCAACTGTCAGACGGGAACTGACTACCAGACGATAAATGGGTTTTGGGTTAAAGTCAGACGAGAACTGGCTACCAGACAAGAACTGGGATTTGGATTAATGTCAGACGAGAACTGACTACCAGATGAGAACTAGGCTTAGAGTTAACTATCAGACGAGAACTGACCACCAGGCGAGAACTAGACTTTGAATTGACTGTCAGACGAGAATTGACTTCCAAACAAGAACATGACTTGATTAACTGTTAAACAGGAACTGACTACTAGATGACGACTGGATTTTGGATCAACTGTCAGACGAGAACTGACTACCAGATGAGAACTAGAATTTGAATTAGCTTTCAGATTAGAACTGACTACCAGACAAGAATTGGGAAATGATCAAATGTCAGACGAGAACTGACTACCAGGAGAGAACTGGACTTTGAATTAATTGTCAGATGGGAACTGACTACCAGGAGAGAAATTGACTTGATTATCAGACGGGAACTAACTACCAGACGAGAACTCGGTTTTGGATTAATGTCAGACGAGAACTAACTACCAAACGAGAACTGAGCATGTATGATATAGTGTACTAATTTTACTGGGGGGTTTTGGAGTACAAGATATTGGCACCATGACTAGAGAAAGCTCGACTAGGGATTTAGCGATGATATTCTCTTCAGGAATGTAATTACTGTTTTGTTTTTGAAGCGTGATTTGGTCTTTCGTTCAAGGTGCCAAATTTGGCTTATGCTTCGTATGCATTTTGAATTTTTCTGTGGTGTAATGATCCATTTCAATGGATATGCTACGCGTTTGAGGATACAATGTTATGTAATGACAAATATATGCAAAGTGCAGAGAAATAAACATCATGGGGATAAGAATAGGCCCACTAGGACCCGTTTCTCATTGTCTAGAGATACCAATGCAAATTGGTGTTAGAAAACCGGTAGTACCAAAGATCATTGGCACCTTACTGGGGATTTAATTATAGCTTTGCTGGGTAAGAAGTGATTTGGCTTGACTTCTCTAAATCCTTGACTGCTTTGGGGTTAGGAGATGGACATGGAGCTCATCGGCGTACCCCAAATTTGCCCTACCTTTGCAATTATATTTTCAAGATTAAAAATGCAAAGAAGTGTTTAACTAAAGATGGTCCAGCAATATCTGTTGGTCCATTTTTTGAGAAGAATTTAAATTAACAGGGGGTGTATTAATTCAGGATAATGGGGCTTTCTAAATCAGAAAGACTCATATGTCCGTAAACCCATTCGGAAAGGATGTTGGCCATTGGCCCATGCGATTCGAAAATGAAAAACTATTTCAATAATAATAATTAAGTTCTTATTTTAACTTATTTAAGTATTATTGTTGTTAGAAGGAGATAATTCAATTTGCAAATATATTAAAATCCATGGCCCATTTCCGTTTTGGTGGTAAACAGTGAATAGGGGGTGTAATTACTAATAACAGGCCCATTATGACGTTTTTGTCATTTACTGGTTAGGAGTTTTATTATTTGGGTGAGAATCTATTGGATCAAATTAATATTGGGCCCAATTTGTGGAAAAGAGACCCAATTGGATTATGGCAGTAAATAAAATAGTAAGTTAGGCCCAATTAACGTTTTTTATTTACTGAAATAATTTTTGTTTATTAGATATTGAGTTTTAAAATCATTTATTAAAGATTATTTTAAAAAAAACTGTTTTGAAAGGCACTTGGGCCGATTGTATTAAAAACCGGTTTTCTTGCTGTAAATAAAAAAATGTAAGATGGGCTGAACAAACAAGTAATCAGCATTGGGCCTAGTGGTGATAAGAACGTTTTTTTGCAAAAACAAATATAGAATTGCTGGGCTAGAATAAATAATCAGCGCTTGCCCAATTGAATAAAAAAAAACAACAATTGTTCCAATTAAACTAAATTAGCACATGTTTTTGCAGTAAAAAACTACTTTAGAAATCTAAATTGAAAATAAATCAAATTTGCATCTATACTAAAACTAAATCTTTATTTAAGTCCAAGCCCAAAGATTGAACATGACTATCGCAGTACAAAACTAATAACAGAATTTATATTACAAACAAATCTAAAACCAAATCTGAATGATATTAAGCAATTATAAAAAAAAATGAATCAAACCCAGAATCAATTACAACCCTTAATTCGGCGCTAAGCCCCTAAATCGAAATCTAAATTTGTAACAAAAAAAGCCCTAATTGAGAGCCTATAAATACAAAGGAAATTAAAGACAGAGGGGGAGGATTTTTGAAGACAGTAGAGAAGAGATTTTGGAAGAACATAGCGATATATCAATACTAACTATTGAAGAAAAGAAAAGACGGTTAGGGTTTCAACATCTGAAACCCTAACCGCCGCTGATAAAATAGCTTCGTCGCTTCACCACCACCTTCAAAACCAGTGGATCAAAAAACAGAAGAAGGAGGTTAGTGTGAAATCCGGAAGCTCGAAGTCAGAAAATCACAAAGGGGGGGGGGGGGGGGGGGGGGTAAAACACTTAACTCTTTTTTGTTGTTGTTGTATTGGGATTGTTGGGGTTTTCGATTTACAGTGGGAAGGGGTTTGTTTGTTTTGGGCCTCCGCGGGGACATGGGGACACTAGGGTTGAGAAGGGGATGAGGGTTAGAGACGAGAGAGAAAGCAAAGCTTGGCTGTAAAAGAAAATAATGAGAATGAAAAATAGAAGAAAAAAACAATCTTATATTCCCTTTAAATACATTACTCGCGCGCCTACGGTGGTAGTTAACGTGTACCCTTCATCATAATCGGTCGATCACCAGTGGACGGTCATAAGATCAAGTCCACCATAAGTCTCCATACACCCTCACCCATGCAATCTATCAGGCCCATCTCAAACACGTTTTGGGCCTAAACCCAATCACTTCTCACACCTCCCTTGTGCCTAATTACTGAAGCAAAGCCAGCGCTACACCCCCCCTATCTGAAATCTTACTTGGGCCCAGTCAGGCTACTATTATCACCCCCCCTTATTTACTGCATAACTAGAAAACATACCCCATTGCCTAAATTAATTCTTTTCCACATTTTTTATATTTTTTTCTTATTATAATCTATTAATTTTATTATTACGTTATTTTTTTTTTATATATATTATTATATTATTATAACTCCTTATTTCTTTCCATAATTAATTTAATTATTATTAATATATTGTATTTACAATTTAAATATTACTATACTAACATGTAAATTATTTTTATATCAAAAGTGCATATTATCTTCTTATATATTACATTAAATATTTTTAATCATGCACTAATCAAGAGTTTTTTTACAGTTAATATGATTAAAAAACACGCAACAAACAAAAAACTATTTTTCACAATAAACTAAGTTAATCAATTGTTTTTGCAAAAGGGTTTCAAGAAGATTTTGACTTACCGCGCATTTAGTCAAAATCTCCGCAATCACTACTCCCGGCCAAAATGAGAAGTGATTCAAAATACGTTTCCAACCCCTAAAAAACACCAACCATACGAACTACGAATTGAGACTATGATTCCTCTTAAGAGGATACGTAGGCATACGATCAAAAATCGTAGCGAGTTCCCCTATAAAAAATTTTAAACCCTTCCCCTATTAAAAATTAAAACCCTTTTCCCCTAATAAAATTTAAATCCTATTTTCCCAACTCAAACCTAAAACCTAGTATCCTTGTGAACAAGGTAGATGAAAGGTGCCTAACACCTTCCTTTCGTCTAAAGAAGTCTGAAACCTAGAATCTCTATCTATGAATTAGGGTTTTTTGTTAGATTCCCTTCCCGAGGATAAAAACTAATAGTGGTGGCTCTGATTAAAAATACAGTTACTACAGCTGGTGACTCTACTGGGGACTTCAACTTTAGGTTTTAGGGTTTTTTTCTTTGGGGTTTTTATTTATTTATTTATTGCTTTATTTATTCATTGCTTTCATTTATTCATTACATTTATTTAATTATTGTCTATTTTTTATCATCATATATACTGTGTGGCGCGATTTTTTTATTTCTCAAAATATTTTCAATAACCCTTAGAAAGAAGATTCGTTTATTAGCTTAGGGGGTACATCATCCTTGCGAGTTTATGTGACGACTTCGCCTAGAGTCGGTGAACTTCTGAAAAAGGAATACTTATCGGGAGATATCCTTTTGACGAGTAGGACTTTGGAAGGTCACCATGACTCTTTGTAATGGCCTTAACCTAAAATCTCATGACGAGACCTTTCACGACTTTGAGACGAAAGTTTCGGTCCGTAAAGAGGCTCCACCTAAGGGAGGCCCTTGTGCCTTTTCCCTCTGGTGTTATTCATGATACCGTTAAGGAAACCACCTTTTGGGAGGGTAGACTAACCGTATGTCAAAATTAAGGAGCATACCTTCTAAGGATACTTATCACAAAAACCCCGTCATTGAACCATACATCCCTACCTTATAGGGGTACTGTTGTACCCCAAAATTTTCCCTCCCATTTTTCATACAAGATAGTATCCTAGGTTTCCTCGAATATCCAATTTGGCTCAAAAGTTGATCTGACAGATTCTCTCCCTAGGCGACGAATCAACAATTAGGGTTTGGTATTTCTTAGAGAAAATTGAGTTTTCAAGGTTTCAAATGGTCTTCATAGGTCTTCCTGTCTCTTCAAGGATGCTTATGCCAGTTTTCAAACTTTTCATTGCAAGTTTGCTCATTCGATGGCTCAGATAACTGAAAATGACTACATTGACCCAAAAATCGACCTTTTGCAAGAGCAAGTTCGAACGATTGTAACTTCTTCATTATTCGATTTTTTAAGCGGTTCTTTTTGCGTATGATTTTCCTTGATTTCATCTCCAATTTCTCTTCACAAATCAAGAGCTGATTACATGTAGAAGATCACCAAAATTCGAATACATTAGAAGTCACATCATGGACTTTGACCTAATCTTAAATAACTGTCGCCTGATTTCTAAGAATTGTGATTCCCTCAAATTACAAGATCTTGGGACGATTATTTCTGCATATGGTCATAAGTGATGTCGCTCATGAGTTTATCCTCAAAGACCTAAAGGAAATTGTGTTTGGAGGACTTTGAAAGTTATCAAATCGTTGCAAGTCATTTGTTTGATTTCGAACATTCTTAACCACAATTTGTTTTTCTCAGGACTTTGTTTCTCAGGTCGAAGTTTATTAATTCTACAAGATTGATGAATGTTCTTAAGGCATGTTTGTTTTGGAAATGAAGTTCCATTTTAATTAAGCATGGCGTGCGAGATCATTTTGAATGAAAATTTGATTTGGACAAGATGTGAAGATTAAGACTTTCATTTAAACGACCATAACTTTGGGTTCGAGTTAACCAAGTGGAATTAGATTCTTAAACATTTATTTTGTTTAGGAATTTGATTGGAGTACAAGGCACATGTTTTATTTGATCATTTGTGATTACTTGAAGTTCAAGTTACCAAGTCAATGTGTATTATTCAAACCATTTCAAATTGAGAATTTCAAAATTCAAACAAAGTTCAAGATTTGTACATTGAATTTCATCATTTACAATTTTTCTCAAGATTTTGTGTTCATTACACTACAAATGAAATAAATTACAAATTTTTTTTATTTACAAAAGAAGAATTCCTCTTGCTCCATCTTCAAATGCCTTGTTTCCACATTCTTCAAGTCATCCTTTATCATCTTTCCAATCCTATTCCAATGCATCCAATACATGAAAAAAAAAAAGAAGTTTGTAAGCAACTTAAACATCCAAAATGAACGAACGATACAAAGTATTTTAATTCATCGTTAGGGTGGTTTTTGTTGAATCAGAAAAGAAGGGCTTTATGTTCTAAGGCCTCAAACAATTAGTTTCTATCATGGGCCAATTTCTATTGCAAATCGCAACCAAATGTTGGTTCACAATAGAGAAAAGATACAAACAGAATTCAGCCTAACAAGATTCAAAAAGAATATCAATGCTTCCCAAAGGAAAGCCTCATACATAACATACATCATTGGATAAAAGGTGTGAATTTTGGTTCATAAAAAGATAAAGAAAAGATAAGATAGAAAGTCCGATTTATCATCATATTTTCACGCAAAGGAATAACAACTTTCGTGTTGTTTCATGTCAAAGAAAATCATGTTCCCAAGTTTACTGCAAAAGCAAGTTCTGTTCACAGTAAAGAAAAAGAGGAAATTTAGTTCAAAGTACAGCCATCCAAAAAGTAACCAGTATAATAAAGCAAAAGTCAGCATCCATCATAAATAAATAGCACATCCAGCATCACAAGCAATAAGCAAAGTCAGCACCAGAGTACAAAAGCCAAGCAATTACGACCTTAAAGCAAGCAAAGTCATCATAGAAAAAGTGCAACAATATTGATGTATCAGAAATTAAATTGACAAGTCCCAAACTGAAGCCTCCCTCAAGTCAGTATCAGAAAACAAAGTGAAACAAGGTCACAATATAAAAGCAGATCATCTTCCAAAAAAGAGAGGGAGATAATCTTCCAAAAAAAAATACAGAGAGGTCATAGTTCACTAAAAAACAACACATTTCACAAAAGAATATACTGAAGCAGAACCGGGGAAACCACAAACTCAAAACCCTCATTTCATCTTCCAGCAAAAAAAACAATATCTCTTCAAAAACCATTTTCACAAAGAGATATACAAAAACCATAGCTAGAACAAAATGAAAACCCTAAATTGCCAGGCATCATCTTCCCAAACCACCCTTCAGAAATTCGGTAAAGAGAAAAAGATTGGAACAAACTCACCCAAAAATCAAGCTGGTAAGCCCGAAACCTCCCTTCCCCTTTCCATTCTTGTTTGTCTCACTGTAAAATCAAACAAACCACAGTTAGATACCCAGAATAAAATAGGAGAAAAAATATAGAGAAAAGATACAGAGCCATGGTGTCCTATCGAAAAAGATGAAGAGGATATGACTGCGAAATCGCGAAAGAGATGAAAGAGGCGCAGCCTCTGTGTTAGGGTTCACAAACCCTTTGCTTTGTTTTTGTTTTAGATTTAAAGGGTGGGTCTTGGGTCGACCCGGTTCGGCCCAAGCCCACCATATTTTTTTTTTCAAAATTTACAGTGTTTTATATATATATATATATATATATATATATATATATATATATATATATATATATATATATATATATATTATTGGATTTATAACAATAACAGATTGAAGCAGCTGGCGCGGTAGTAAAGGTGTTGTTGGACAAACCTGAAGACAGGGGTTCGAATCCCCCCGAGACCGTTTTTGCTTTCTTTACTTTTCTGTTTGAATTGTTATTGCTATTGGGCTCAAACCTCCAGCCCATTTATCTCCCTCACACGCATACCCCCTATCATCTAAAACACCACTCAGCCTATTAGCCCTTTTTTTTCCTCTTTGTTTCTAAACAAAAAAACATTTTTGGGCCAGACCTAAAACAAAAAAACAGTTTTACTCTACATACACCTTGAATCCTTTTTAAACCCTCTGACTTGATTTTATATTTTTATTTTTATTTTCTTTATTATTATTATTATTATTGTTATTATTATTAAAAATGCCAAAAATATTTTATATTTATATTTAGATATTTATTTTATTTTATTTTATTTCTTTCTAAACTAAAAAAGACAAAAATGTTTTTCTTAGATAAATTCATTTCTTTTTTCTTAATTAAACAAATAATTAGTCTAGGGTTTAATTTACTTTCTTTTATTTAGTTTAGAACTTATATTTTCTTTTAAATTAATTTCATACTAGTGTAGTTAATATTAAAACTCTTTTCACAAAAAAAAAACCTAGAAAATATTTCTTTCCTAATTAACCTAGTTTAATTTTCTTATTTTAATTAATTATTTTCTTTAAGTTAATTAGGCTAAAACCAAAACTTTTCTTTAACAAAATCCAAACAAAAATTCATTTTTTTTCCATTTATCCTTGTACATTATATTTATATTTTTTGTACATTTATTAAATTCGACATGGTTGTAATAGATAATTAGGGTTTTAATTTTCTTGCAATTTCCTCATTTGTAAATTTGTACACCCCCTCCCCTATTGATGTAATAGCTTAGTATTTTTATTTTCCTCAATTTAATGCTTTATATATAAATGCTAGTAAATTAGGATTTGTATGGAAAGATAAAATCAATGCTTAGAAAACCCTAATTAAGACAAAACAATGCATGTAAACCAACACACTTGCACACTTGCACCCTTAGGGTAAATCCACTGTGTTGCCTTATAAAATGGCCATATTATGCATGTGGGGTATCTTAGCAAAAACAATAAAAAAATACAAGATCATAGTCCCTCGATGACGCTATCAAAGTTGTCTTTCAAAAATGACCTTAGTCCCTAAAGGAAATGCTAAGATATCTTACAATATTATTAATCATGTCTATACGATGATCCACGTCCGTCCCTTTACATCCAAAGATAGGATTTCTTACCAAATCAATGGTAAGATAACAATGTCAAAGGAAAGAGGAAATAAACAAGAAAGACTTTTGAGTAGGTAGAACGTTCCTAGTTGCTTGCTCATTTTCAAACCAAAATATCCTTGTTATTTTTAAAACAAACACCAACACTTTCAAAACATCTTACAAACTTGAAAATTTTCAAAAGACAAACACTTTATACACGTTCTTATAGAAACGAGAGTTATTACAAAGAAGACACCTTTTCAAAATCTCTTTCAAAAAACACATTCCACAAACACCTCTTTGAACTATTTTCAAAACAACACTTTGTACGCGTTCTTATAGAAACGAGAACCATTACAAAGACATTTTCAAAATACTTTCAAAACCACACAAAGCACATTTTTCAAACAAAGCAAGTGATCTAGCAAGCAACTAAGAGCCCGTAGATAACTACGGATGAAAAGGGTGTTAATACCTTCCCTTTTCATAATCTACCCCCCGAACTTAAGAAAATATCTCTAAAGGTCTTCCCTGTTCTTTTCATCCTTTCCTTTTGGATAAAAGAAAAGCCAGTGGTGACTCTTACTATCCTTAACATTTGTGATAAAACGCAAAACAACCAAGTCAGCTCTCCCACTGTGTTACAGAACTGGCGACTCTGTTGGGGAAAAGTTTAAAGTGGGTTTACCTTAGGGCTAGATCATATTTACTTGCTTTCATTGTTTGATTTGTTTGCTTTACATTTTGGTTCTTTGTTTGGGTTTGAATCCTCTACCCAGATTTTGGATACCTTATAGGTAAGTAGTAATACATTGTAGAAACTGTGTGGGGTATACCAACATGGTCTAAGCAATAGCTATGTTAGTGTGAAATATTTGTAGGTAATGGTAGCCCTTGAGTAGTCAAGGAGAATACGGGGCCGCTGAGTGATGTCATGAAGCACTAACTGACTTCTAGAACCTTTACTTGACCAACTTGGTCATTAGGACATAGTGAGATGACCGGATTTGGTGCAGTCCGAAGTTGGTAGATACTCGATACTACACTCATTGACGTTTGGTTTTTTGGGATATTCTGGTCGCCATTAAAGAGGCTTGCGCTGAAACAATGCTCGAGAAAACAAACCAGTGATATTGAGCTCCCTTAGAACTCAGTACTATTGCTAGGACAGGTTTGAGCCAACTAAACTTCAAGAGGGTACTTACCTACAAAAGCCATGTGATCCTAAACCTAAGGACTTGTCTGCTTTGTGTGTATATGATTATTTGCATATAAACTTGCTTACTTTGCATACTTGTACATAACATCATACCATAGCATTTTCAATAACCATTTCAAGGATCTCAAGGGCCTATGATGCAGGGTCACGTTGAACTAGACATCTATCAAGGGACAAGAGGATTTATTTTCCTCTAACCAAACACCGTCAAAGATCAAGTACAAAAACTTGAGTCAAATGTTATGACCCACTCGACATGGTGAGCTTGGTTCTTGTAGAAGGACATCCACCGATACAAAGTTCTCCAATCAAAGCTATTGGTCAAATTTCAACTTCTAACATTTTCTGGTTTACCCCGCGAGATCCTTGAAAACATTGCATACATATATCATACATATCATTGCATAAACAGGTTTCATAGCAGGTTACTCATCTTCTCCGCTATTTATTTCAGCAATGGATCTTGAGCAAACAGTCATAGACCTTCAGGCTCAAAACGCTCAATTCCAACAAATGTTTCTGGCTTTGGCTAAGGGGCAAGAGGACCTGAAGACTCTTCTTCTCAAAGACAATAAGAAAAAGTCCAAGAAGTCAGTAGGCGTCATGAACTTGGGAAGAAGACTTAAAGGACCAGTCAAGGGGGCTCTAGATCTTCCAACTCCATCCAACATGGGGGATAGACATGAAGAAGACAACAATCTGGAGATTGATAAAGTCGAAGCTGACTACTATGAGGAACAATATCCTCCCGCTGATGACAAGTACAAACAATTGGAGGATCGCCTCAATGCTATAGAGATTCAACAGATACATGGCTTGGATTTAGGAGACATGGGTTTGGTTTCTGGGGTGATCATCCCGCCAAAGATCAAAATCCCTTCCTTTTCCCTGTACGACGGAGCCTTTTTCCCTAAGATGCACTTAAAGTCTTACGTTCATAAGATTCAACCATACAAAATCGATCCGAAGCTTTGGATCCATTTCTTCCAAGAGAGCCTAGTAGGGACTCAACTTGAATGGTTCTATAAATTGGAGAGTTCTTGCATCCACACCTGGGAGGATTTAGCTGCTGCTTTCTATAAGCAGTACCAGTACAATGCTGATCTTGCACCAACTCGTGTACAATTGTAGAACATGACTATGGGTTCCAATGAGAGCTTCAAATGATATGCCAAAAAGTGGAGAGATCTGGCTGGTAGGGTGAAGCCCCCTTTAACTGATAGGGAGATGATTGACATCTTCATGGGAACTTTGACAGGACCTTTTTTCAAACACCTAATCAGAAGTTCCTCGGTCGGGTTCACCAAGCTAATACTGACTGGCGAAAGAGTCGAAGTTGGCGTCAAAAGTGGAAAGATCCAAGGAGCTACACCTTCTGATGCTCAGAAAAATCCATACAACGGGAAGAAAGAGTCCAATGTTGTGTATGGTCAAAAGAGTCTCCATGATCAACACGTAGGAGCAATCTTGATCTCTAATCCTACGCCTGCTCAACAAAGACAGGGGTATCAGCGTAAGGAGGTTGCGCCTAAAAGATAATTCACTAAGATCAACATGTCACTGGCTCAAGCTCTACAACACATGTTGAAGGCGGAGCTAATAACATTAAAGGCTCCTCTCCAGAACCCCAACACTTCCGCTCCTACCTATCATCCCAATGAAAGGTGTGCATACCATTCTGATAGTCCAGGACACGACACAAACAACTCTTGGGCGCTTAAGAACAAGGTCCTAGACATGATTGATGCCAAGGAGATCGAGTTTGACCCTCCAGAGACTCCAAACGTGATCATTGCTCCTATGCTGAATCATTGAAAGCTTTCATTCATTTGAATTTTTCAAGTTGTAACCTCTTTTGTTGTTCAAACACTTATCTATTAATGTCAAACTTTGTTTCATTAATGCATTGCATATGTTTGTCTTAAATTCATCCATTTTTTTCCACTATATTTGAACTATGTTTTTTTACTCTCTTTATAACATTCAACTCTTGCTAAAAGTTACAAGCCTTTAGAGGGAGGATGACGAAAACAATTCCATAATATCATACAGTATGCTTTTGGACAGACCTTGCTGATGATGTACAGGCATTTCTTTAAAATCCTAAACACTGGAATTATAAGGAAGATAATCTCTAGTCAACCCCTTTGAGCCAAAGAAGTAGAAGTTTTCTGTTTTAACACAAATTGAAACCTTTAATCAAAACCTGGGGCAGGGTAGTCTCTCAGTTAATTCAAGTGTGTGTTCAAATCGCAAACTCTCATCTCGTATTACAACGAGTGACATCGAAAACATTCCTTCTAAACCAAAAGATGGTGATGGTTCCCTATCAAATACGTAGTCATTATCTCTCAAAAGAAAAGCCCACTAAGTCAAAACCTAAGAAGGAGACTTAAAGAAAACTGGGGCGTCCCGCTGACTGTAATCTTAAAAACAAGAGCAGTCAAGCAAAATCAGGGATAATAAAAAAGGAGGTCACTACAAACCCTCCACAACATGGAAAATGTTGCAAAAATGACTGTCTTCCGACAAACTTAACTTGTTTGAACCATCACTAAAGCGCCATTCCAGACTCAACTAGAGTTCAAATACATAATTAACTGAGTTTAGGACTGAAGAACATCACGAAGAGCGGGTGGGTACAAACACACTTTGAGCCTTTATCCTTTGTTTCTTAAACCGTGAACCAAGCCACGTTACAACCCTTCAAAAGTCCTAATTGAAGCATGAGTTAATTCGAAAGCATACTGTTACAAAAGGTATCCTGACTCCTGTAAGCCTTTACCCTAAATCCTGAGTTTGAATTTTCTTACAAAACTTCTTTACTTGCTAAAATGCATTTTCAAAATTTCAAGACAAGCATAAACTTTGCATTATTTGAATATCACTGTTTGCATATGGCTATTAGTTTGACAGCGGAGAAATTCACACAATGAATATCCAACAAATGAAAGCTCTCTCAAACAGATGGAAAGACGCTTATAATGAAAAATCTCTCATAATCAAGGGGCATGGCATGACCATTGTCCAACGCATCTGGGGCAATCAAGTCGAGATTCAAAGAATCTCTCAAAGAATTGTTGAATAACCAGGAGTAAATCTCCATATGTATCACTTAAGGGGCAATGTCATGTTGATAATAGGTTTGAACAATATCCACTATGAAGACTTTTGGTACCATCAATTTACTTATATGTACCAATAGTATCAGATGGTGTCAGTATCATGTCTTCAGATCCCCCCATGGCAGTTCTTAGAAAGTTCTGAGACTTGACCAAAGATCTTCGGTACCATCAATTTGCTTGTCTGTACCAACAATATCAGATGGTGTCAGTATCAGATGGTGTCAGTATCATGTCTTCGGATCCTCCCATGACAGTTCTTAGAAAATTTTGAGACTTAACCAAAGATCTTGGGTACCACCAATTTGTCTGTCTGTGCCAATAGTATCAGATGGTGTCCGTATTAGGTTTTTGGTTTCTTCCACAACAGTCTTAGAAAATATCTTTAGAAAGTTCAAGGATACTGGAAATGTGATCAAAATCTCAAGCGTCAAGGTGCACCAGATTAACTCTGAGGGAAAACAGGCTCCCACATAAAGGGTCATGTGCAACCAAGCAAACATTTTCTGGAATTACTACAACACTTACTACTAGGGGTAGTGACAAATCTCCCCAAGATCCTTCTCATAGGATGACTCCCAGCCAGAGTTTCAATCTCTGAAAACTTCTCACCAGCTGAATTGACCTCAAGAACCCTCGAGGATTTTCCCCAGTAAAGAAGATACCTCTCCAACAGACCGACAACAGGGTTTATTTCCCCAACAAACTATTGATTCCCCAGTTTAAGTTTGCCTCTCTGACTACTACAAATCAAAGGACCACAACTCCTCTTCCCCAATAGACTGCTCTACAATCCCCAGCAAGTTACTGTGAAGCATGGACCCGACCAAATATCAGTTTAACTTCGACTCCCCAGTAGAGCAACGAACAACTGAGACTCCTGAACTCTTTTTTCCTAAGCAAGGATCAACACTCTCCATAGAGTTTTCAACATTACTCAGCAGAGCTCTCCTCAAACAATAAAACAGGAATCCTTTATGGAAATATTCTAAGAAAAGTTTTAAGACTCACCTACTATTCAACAGCAGTCCAGGATTTAATGACTCCCTAGTATTTGTCAAGAATTTATTTTCCAGACAAAGATACATTCAAATAAACATTTCACCCTTCATGCATCATATTACGTACATGAAAAATGCATGCGACACAATCTCATTTATTTTGAGAACATCATTGCACCATGCATCTCATACATCATGACATTGCATATAGCTATCATTTTACCTTTTTCAGGAAAAGGTTAATCAATATATGGCTATCATCAACAATCTCCAAAAGGCCAGAAATCAATACCTGTAACAAGCTAGGGCAATTATCTACACGACCAGCTGAAGCAATCCTACACGGGCTCCTTCCCATACACTCTTCTAGAAACAGTTCAGGTGCAATCCAGATACGACTGACATTCTGACACTTATTCCAGATTCCTTCTAGAAACAATTCAGATGCGATCCAGATATGGCTGACATTCTGATACTTACTCCAGATTCTCTTCTAGAAACAGTTCAGATGCAATCCAGATATGGTTAACATTCTGATACTTACTCCAGATTATCTTCTAAATACAGTGCAAATATGATCCAGATTCGGATGTCATTCTGTCACTCATTCAAAATACAATCTATACACGATCCAGATTCAGATATCATTCTGTCACTCATTTAAAATACAGTCCAAATATGATCCAGATACGAATATCATTCTGATACTTCTTTCAGCATACCTTTCCAATACAGTCCAGATACGATCCAGATATGGATGTCATTCTGACTCTCATTCAGTACATCTCTCAGATACGAGTCAGATACAATTCATTTATGAATATTATTTTATTTCTCATCCAAGATCCCTGCTGGTTCAGTTTGAATCTCTCAACAGTTTATTCTAATTCTTTCCCGCAGACGTCTTCTCTGGTTCAGATAAATCTCTCAACGATTTATTCTGATTCTTCTCCAGATCCCTGACAGTTTAGATAAATCTCTCAACGGTTTATTCTTATTCTTTCCCGCTGACGCTTTCTATGGTTCAGATAAATCTCTCACCGATTTATTCTGATTCTTCTCCAGACGCCTTCCGGTTCAGTTTAGATCTCTCAATGGTTTATTCTGATTCTTTCCTGCAGAAGTTTTCTCTAGTTCAGATAAATCTCTCAATGATTTATTCTGATTCTTCTCCAGATCCATTCCGTTTTAGTTTAAATCTCTCAACGATTTATTATGGTTCTTTCTTAGTAAGGCACTTTCTCTAGTTCAGATAAATCGCTCAAAGATCTACTCTGACTCTCTCAAGTTAAAGAATATTCAAGACCTCTTTCGGTTTAGTTTAAACCTCTCAACGGTTTATCCTGATACTTTCCAAATGAATATTCCTGGTTCAGATAAATCGCCCCAAGATTTATTCTGATTCTTCCCATTCAAACAACATACAAGACATCTGCTAGTTTTAGATAAGTCACTCCAAAGATTTATTCTGATTCTTTTCTAGTTGAAATCAAGTTTAGACTTAGTCTATTTTCTGTCAACGGTCACCTTTGGATGGCATCTATAAGCCACTCTCTAGAAAATATCCATCATTTCTCCAAATGGAATCTATAAGCCCATTCACAACACGTCATCAAGTGTAAATTTCTGGGCACTCTAGTGTTCAATCATCTTCCACGTTCAAGCTACAAATGGCGACATGCCATTCTCGCTTTTCAGGTTTAAGAAAATTTAACAGGGGAAGCTGTTGTACCCAAAAATTTTCCCTTCCATTTTTCATACAAGATACTATCCTAGGTTTTCTGGAATATCCAATTTGGCTCAAAAGTTGATCAGACAGATTCTCTCCCTAGGCGACGAATCGACAATTAGGGTTTGGTATTTCTCAGATAAAATTGAGTTTTCAAGGTTTCAAATGGTCTTCATAGGTCTTCCCGTCTCTCCAAGGATTTTTATGCCAGTTTTTAAACTTTGCATTGCAAGTTTGCTCATTCGATGGCTCAGATAATTGAAAACGACTACATTGACCCAAAAATTGACCTTTTGCGAGAGCAAGTTCAAACGATTGTAACTTCTTCATTATTCGATTTTTTGAGCGGTTCTTTTTGCGTATGATTATCCTTGATGCCATATCCAATTTCTCTTTACAAATCAAGAGCTGATTACATGTAAAATATCATAAAAATTCGAATACGTTAGAAGTCGCATCATGGACTTTAACCTAATCTTAAATAATTGTCGCCTGATTTCTAAGAATTGTGATTCCCTCAAATTATAAGATCTTGGGACGATTATTTCTGCATATGGTCATAAGTGATGTCGCTCATGAGTTTATCCTCAAAGACCAAAAGGAAATTGTGTTTGGAGGACTTTGAAAGTTATCAAATCATCGCAAGTCATTTGTTTAATTTCGAACATTCTTAACCATAATTTGTTTTTCTCAGGACTTTGTTTCTCAGGTCGAAGTTTGTTAATTCTACAAGATTGATGAATGTTCTTAAGGAATGTTTGTTTTGGCAATGAAGTTCCATTTTAATTAAGCATGGCGTGCGAGATCATTTTGAATGCAAATTTAATTTGGACAAGATGTGAAGATTAAGACTTTCATTTAAACGACCATAGCTTTGGGTTCGAGTTAACCAAGTGGAATTGGATTCTTAAACATTTATTTTGTTTAGGTATTTGATTGGAGTACAAGGCACATGTTTTATTTGATCATTTATGATTACTTGAAGTTCAAGTTACCAAGTCAATATGTATTATTCAAACCATTCAAATTGAGAATTTCAAAATTCAAACAAAGTTCAAGATTCGTACAATGAATTTCATCATTTACAATTTTTCTCAAGGTTTTGTGTTCATTACACTACAAATGAAATAAATTAAAATTTTGCTTTATTTACAAAGGAAGAATTCCTCTTGCTCCATCTTCAAATGCCTTGTTCTCGCATTCTTCAAGTTTTCCTTTATCATCTTTCCAATCCTATGCCAATGCATCCAATACATGAAAAAAAGGAGAAGTTTGTTAGCAACTTAAACATCCAAAAATGAACGAAAGATACAAAGTATTTTAATTCATCATTAGGGTGGTTTTTGTTGAATCAGAAAAAAAGGGTTTTATGTTCTAAGGACTCAAACAATTAGTTTCTATCATGGGCCAATTTCTATTGCAAATCGCAACCAATTGTTGGTTCACAATAGAGAAAAGATACAAACAGAATTCATCCCAACAGGATTCAAAAAGAATATCAATGTTGCCCAAAGGAAAGCCTCATACATAACATACATCATTGGCTAAAAGATGTGAATTTTGATTCATAAAAAGATAAAGAAAAGATAAGATAGAAAGTCAGATTTATCATCATATTTTCACGCAAAGGAATAACAACTTTCATGTTGTTTCATGTCAAAGAAAATCATGTTCCCAAGTTTACTGCAAAAGCAAGTTATGTTCACAATAAAGAAAAAGAGGCAATTCAGTTCAAAGTACAGCCATCCGACAAGTAACCAGTATAATAAAGCAAAAGTCAGCATCCATCATAAATAAATAGCACATCGAGCATCACAAGCAACAAGCAAAGTACAAAAGCCAATCAAGTACGGCCTTAAAGCAAGCAAAGTCAGCATAGCAAAAGTACAACAATATTGATGTATCAGAAATTAAAGTGACAAGTCCCAAACTGAAGCCTACCTCAAGTCAGTATCAGAAAACAAAGTGAAACAAGGTCGCAATATAAAAGCAGATCATCATCCAAAAAAGAGAGGGAGATGATCGTCCAAAAAATATACAGAGAGGTCATAGTTCACCAAAAAACAACACAGTTCACAAAAGAATATACGGAAGAAGAACCTGGGAAACCACAAACCCAAAACCCACATTTCATCTTCCAGCAACAAAAACAATATCTCTTTAAAAACCATTTTCAAAGAGAGATATACAAAAACCATAGCAAGAACAAAATGAAAACCCTAAATTGTCAGGCATCATCTTCCCAAACCACCCTTCAGAAATTCGGTAAAGAGAAAAAGATTGGAACAAACTCACCCAGAAATAAAGCTGGTAAGCCCGAAACCTCCCTTCCCCTTTCCATTCTTGTTCGTCTCACTGTAAAATCAAACAAACAACAGTTAGATACCCAGAACAAAATAGGAGAAAAAAGATAGAGAAAAGATACAGAGCCATGGTGTCCGATCGAAGGAGATGAAGAGGATGTGACTGCGAAATCGCGAGAGAGATGAAAGAGGCGCTGCCTCTGTATTAGGGTTCACAAACCCTTTACTTTGTTTTTGTTTTAGATTTAAGGGGTGGGTCTTGGGTCGACCCGGTTCGGCCCAAGCCCATCATATTTTTTTATTTTCAAAATTTACTGCATTATATATATATATATATATATATATATATATATATATATATATATATATATATATATTATTGGATTTATAACAATAACAGATTGAAGCAGCTGGCGCGGTGGTGAAGGTGTTGTTGGACAAACCTGAAGACAGTGGTTTGAATCCCCCCGAGACCGTTTTTGCTTTCTTTATTTTTCTGTTTGAATTGTTATTTCTATTGGGCTCAAACCTCCAGCCCATTTATCTCCCTCACACGCACACCCCCTATCATCTAAAACACCACTCAACCTATTAGCCCTTTTTTTCCTCTTTGTTTCTAAACAAAAAAACATTTTTGGGTCAGACCTAAAACAAAAAAATAGTTTTACTCTACATACACCTTGAATCCTTTTTACACCCCCTGACTTTATTTTATATTTTTCTTTTTCTTTTCTTTATTATTATTTTTATTATTATTGTTATTATTATTAAAAATGCCAAAAATATTTTATATTTATATTTAGATATTTATTTTATTTTATTTTATTTCATTCTAAACTAAAAAAGACAAAAATATTTTTCTTAAATAAATTCATTTCTTTTTTCTTAATTAAACAAATAATTAGTCTAGGATTTAATTTACTTTCTTTTATTTAGTTAAGAACTTTGATTTTCTTTTAAATTAATTTCATACTAGTGTAGTTAATATTAAAACTCTTTTCACAAAAAAAAAACCTAAAAAATATTTCTTTGCTAATTAACCTAGTTTAATTTTCTTATTTTAATTAATTATTTTCTTTTAGTTAATTATGTTAAAACCAAAACTTTTCTTTAACAAAACCCAAACAAAAATTCATTTATTTTTTTCATTTATCCTTGTACATTATATTTATATTTTTTGTACATTTATTAAATTCGACATGGTTGTAATAGATAATTAGGATTTTAATTTTCTTGCAATTTCTCCATTTGTAAATTTATACACCCCCTCCCCTATTGATGTAATAGCTTAGTATTTTTATTTTCCGCAATTTAATGCTTTATATATAAATGCTAGTAAATTAGGATTTGTATGGAAAGATAAAATCAATGCTTAGAAAACCCTAATCAAGACAAAATAATGCATGTAAACCAACACACTTGCACACTTACACCCTTAGGGTAAATACATTGTGTTGCCTTATAAAATGGCCATATTATGCATGTGGGGTATCTTAGCAAAAGCAATAAAAAAATACAAGATCATAGTCCCTCGATGACGCTGTCAATGTTGCCTTTCAAAAATGATCTTAGTCCCTAAAGAAAATGCTAAGATATCTTACAACATTTCTAATCATGGCTATACGGTGACCCGCGCCCGTCCCTTTACATCCAAAGATAGGGTTTCTTACAAAATGATTAGTAAGATAACAATGTCAAAGGAAAGAGGAAATAAACAAGAAAGACTTTTGAGTAGGTAGAATGTTCCTAGTTGCTTGCTCATTTTCAAACCAAAACATCCTTGCTATTTTTAAAACAAACACCGACACTTTCAAAACATCTTACAAACTTGAAACATTTTCAAAAGACAAACACTTTGTACGCGTTCTTATAGAAACGAGAGTCATTACAAAGAAGACACCTTTTCAAAATCTCTTTCAAAAAACACATTCCACAAACACCTCTTTGAACTATTTTTGAAACAACACTTTGTACACGTTCTTATGAAAACGAGAACCATTACAAAGACATTTTCAAAATACTTTCAAAACCACACAAAGCATATTTTCCAAACAAAGCAAGTGATCTAGCAAGCAACTAAGATCCCATATATAACTATGGATGAAAAGGGTGTTAATACCTTCCCTTTTCATAATCTACCCCCTGAACTCAAGAAAACATCTCTAAAGGTCTTTCTTGTTTTTTTCAGCCTTTCCTTTTGGATAAAAGAAAAGTCGGTGGCGACTCTTGCTATCTGCAACATTTGCGATAAAATGCAAAACAACCAAGTCAGTTCTCTCACCGCGTTACAGGTACTTATTACAAAAATCATGTCACTCAACCCTACACCTATGCATTCATACATTTCATATATTCGTCATACATTTCATATATACGTCACTCGTTTATTTCTATTTATCTTATTCACAGGGGGTATAAAAGATGATAATAAACTGAAGATCTCAGTGACTGTCTTTTAAAATGGATACCGAAGGAAACAACTTGTCCGCGTCAATGCGCCAAACATGTCTAAAATCAAAGCCACAAAAGGCAAATAATACGCTGAAGACTTTCTCAAGTTTTTTCCAGAAATGGGGGATGATTTCAAGAGCAGATATCCGCAGGCGCACCTAGAAGACTTATTTCCCTTTCCTTGACTTCATGCAAATAAATTTTTGGTTTAAGATTGTAATATTTTTCAATATCTGAATTATGTTACCTTCAATAAAGGAATTTTGTTTCCGCATCTCGTTTGCGTGTCTATTTTAAAGATAGTCACCAAGTAAAATAATAAGCAAAAGACAAGAATGTACCCAGATGAATAAGACATTTAAAACAAGAAACCATTTCATGTTCATACACATCCATCTGCATGCAAGCATTCATAAACACCTGCATATCATATCAAAACTCTTTTTTTTTATAAAAAAAATCTCTCCAATAAACCATTGGTAGAAGAAGATCTCCACCTCCTTGGCCTCCATATCAAACCAGGGCCTACCAACAAAAAGAAATGGAGCAAATCAAGGAAACTCAAGCTGCATTCAAAGAGGATCTCGACCAAGTAAAGGGTGATGTAAGTTCAATGAAAGGAGATCTAAGTCAAGTTCTCCTAGATTTGAAGAACATCATTGATAGGAAAGACCAGATTCCCAGGGTATATTTCTAAGAAGTAGCCCAAATGATTGGTGCATCAAGCGGTCACCAACTAAGGAAAGAGCCAGAAGCAAGACTCCAAAATTCCTTCATGGCCCAACAAGAAGTTGAAACTGAAGGATTTATCCCACCGCCACCAAAAGCAGGGGCATCACATACCCTACAAATTCTAACCAATAATGCAGACAACTACTTGGACCTGCAATACGGAGACCACGACCCAGAGGATGCCAACCAAGCACTCTTAAAGACGAATGGTACTCATGCTATTGATAATCCACTGGTAACGAATCAATACAAAGCTTTGGAGGAAAGATTAAAAGTTGTGGAGGGTTTTGACACTTTCGAAGTAGACACTCTCGAAATGGGTCTAGTTCCTGATGTGGTTATTCCACTGAAGTTCAAAGTACCTTATTTTGAAAAATACAAGGGACTCACTTGTCCAAAATATCATTTGCGCATGTATTGCAGGAAGATGCATGCCCACGCCCACGATCAGAAGTTGATGAGTCATTGTTTTCAAGATAGCCTGAGTGGGGTGTCTTCAGACTGGTATATGCAATTGGAGCAAACACATATTCGAACTTGGGCATATCTTTTTAATGCTTTCCTAAAGCATTACAAATATAACCTAGACATGGCGCCTACCCGCATGCAACTCCAGAATATGTCCCAAAGGAAAGAAGAGTCCTTCAAAGAGTATGCTCAAAGATGGAGGGAGATGGCATCCCGTGTGAAACCACCCCTGTTAGAGAAAGAATTAGTAGACATGTTCATGGGAACTTTACAAGGGTTGTATTATGAGAAGATGGTTGGAAGTATCTCTTCGGGATTCTCAGATCTAGTGACTATTGGAGAAAGAATTGAGACCGGAATAAAGAGTGGGAAAATAACAGAGGGACCATCAAATGCTCCCTACCATTCAAGAAGGTCTGCTTCAATATTCCCCAAAGGAAAAGAGGGATAAATTAATGTTGTAGCATCACAACCAAGGGCACCACAACCGTTAATAATCCCACGAGGACAACAACTGGGCAGAAGGCCGTAAAGAAATTTTGATCCACTTCCGATGCCACCTAGTCAGTTATTACAACACCTGGTTAAGGCATCATTGGTAGAACTCAAGCCTCTGGCCCCCTCAGCCGGGCCACTCTCATGAAAGTACAATGCCAACGCCAGATGTGAGTATCATGCTAACTCTCTGGGGCTAACCATAGAACAGTGTTGGCCATTCAAGCATAAGGTCCAAGATTTGTTATAATCTCAAGACATCACCTTCGAGAAGCCTAACATCAAATCAAACCCAATGCCTCCGCATGATGGGCAAATAATAAATGCAACAGAAGTAGTCACTAACTTTAGGGTAATCAGACAGGCAAAAGACCTGATAAGCTTGCTGAAGGAATATCTATGGGAATGTGGGTTCCTATTGGAGCATAATGAAGCCTTCGAGAGAATACTATAAAAGCTAGTGGACCAGGGGATAGTCCAATTCGGACCATACCCTGAAGAAAAATATAAAGCTACTGGAAAGGGTGAAGCACGTTTTCCTCCAACCCAATAGACCTTTATAGAGCATGGCGGACATGTGGCGAAGATAGTCAACAAAGCCAACACCAAAGGGGCAACTGAATTCATCCGAGAATGCGCCCCAGAAGAAGAACTCAAAAGATGGACTGCCGTGGAGATTCCTGAGATCTTTTTCTTTCCTAAGTAATTTTTCTTGTTTTTGAAAGAACCTATGTCAAGCCCGGGACATAGGGGTTGCTTGTAAGGGTTCCCCCATTTTGTTTCAGACAATATTGGCAATTAATAAAAGTTATATTTTGTTTTCAATTAAGATCCCTTTCTATCTCTTGCATTTATATCTTAAATTTAAAAATGGCAATACTTTCTCTGCATATGCATTTTCAAATATTCATGTACTAAAATCTGCGCCAAAACATGATAAAGGTGCAAATCCATGCCCCAAAACACCGATAATGCTACTGCTACGACCCGATATAATTTTGATGCTCCTATCAACCAAGCTCAAGAGGAAGATGATAAAGATCTTGAACTCTCTGAGGAAATGGCGAGGGAAATAAAACAAAAGGCTGACAATATACAATTGTATCAAGAGGCTATTAAGACCATTAAACTGGGCACAGGGAAAGATCCGAAAGAAACCAAGCTAAAGGGCAGTGTTAGAGCGGAGCCACAAAGAAGCTGATCAAATTATTGCACATATTTGCTTGTTCCTATAGAAACAGGCCAAGGTTAGATACATACATGATGGTGGACAGATCACCTCTTCAAAGAAGGTTGTTCGCCAGTTAGGAAAAAATAAGCGACTATGAAATATCAGGATCTGACGAAGAACCCGAGCCAGGGGCACGTTGGACATTCACGTTCGACGGGGCTTTAAATACACTAGAGCATGATATAGGGGAAGTTTTGACTTCTCCAAAGAATTCTCACAAGCCATATACCAGGTCAATGGAGAATGGGATACTAAATATCCAAAATTGATTCCATATCATGATCATGTTTTAAAATTGACTATGGAAATCATAAAGATCATTTTCATACACATCCCACGAAAAGAAAATCAAATGGAAGACGCCCTGGAAACTCTCTCGGCTATGTTCAAAGTAACTTGGTCAAACCACGAACCACACATCACAATCAAGAGCCCGCACATTGTCTTGCTATCAAAGAAAGATTGGATGACAACCCCTGGTTTTACAATATTAAGAAATACCTCGAAAAACAAGAAAATGCATCTAGCACCGACAAACGAACTCTATGGAAATTAGCCTCGGAGTTCTTTCAGAGTAACTGTGTACTGCACAAGATGAACCTTAACATGGTCTAGTACTCAAGAAGATTCTGCAACCTTGCCTTGACTCACGTGGTAAATGGACACCCAACTACGAAGGTCCATATGTAGTTAAAACAACATTCTTCAGTGTTGGTCTTATCCCCATAATAATGGATGGGGAAGAACTACCGCATTCGGCAAACTCAGACGCAGTAAAAAAAAACTATGTATAAGAAGCTCGCTAAGCTAGAACCTCAAACAGGTGACTTAGGAAGAAAAAAAGGAGCATCCCGGTGGATCGAAAACCCTAAAGGGTGATCCAGGCAAAAATTAGGGGCATATAAAAAAAATTATCCCGGTGGATTGAAAACTCGAAAGGGAAATCCAGGCAAAAATTAGGGATCATTCAAAAAGAAATAAAGAACAAAAAGACTGTGATCTAAAACTGTGACTACGAACCACGAAGGGAGAGATAGATCTAAATCACACGACTCAGAAACAAAGGAGATAAGAGCCATTAAAAGGATATTGGGGAACAACAAAAGCAATTATCATTTTTCATTACCATTTATAGTTTTCAATTTGTTTGTAATTACCTCTTTCTAGGAATTGCATCTTATACTCTCGCCTATTCAGAGGCATATCAATAAAACATTTGCTTTCTTTGCATATTTCAAATTGCGTTTTTCTTTTCTCTGACTTGTTTACAAAATACTACGATTATTACTTGTGAATATTGTCTTAAAATCATTTCGGGGAAATTAACAAATAAAAGCTTTTGATAAAACATCGAAAAAACATTTTCATTAGAAAAATATCGAAAGAAAATCCACGTCTACGTCCACGCACATGTCTACTCCTGCGTCTACAATACAAATTCTATACACATGCCCACGTCTACACTTGCGCTTACAACATAAAAGTCTACACATATGCCAATACATATGTCTACTCTTACGCATGCGCTTATAACATACGAATCTATGCATATGCCAATACCTACGTCTATGTCTACACCTGCACTTACAATATAGAAAATCAATGTTCAAAATTTTGCTAACATTGTTCACTGTGTTCAAATTCAACAAAGCTACGACGACACAACATACAACGCTAGGGGTTGGTAATTCAAAACCAATGGTTTAAAGGAGAAAATGCCAGAACTAGTTCTCATAACATTTCAAGGCATGCACACATTTTACACACATTTCACACATACATTTTGCATATCCAAAGCATACGTACACTATACATTTTTGTATACAATACGCATATATTCAGGATTCTATATCAATATCAAACATCATACATTTTGCATATACATACAATCCAATGCACATATGCTCAGGGTTCCATCCCGGTATCAGGCAGCATACGCCTATATCACACAACAAACAAACAATTTCACCCTTTATTTAACTATATAAGGGTCAACCAACAAAACATTTCTCCTACGATTAACCCGTCACCTAAGTCTTCATGTCGTGACACATTTAGCCCATTGCCTAAGTCTTCATGCAGCAGTGCATTCCCTTATTCCACGACACAGGCCATCGTCTAAGACTTCATGCAGCGATGCTTGAAGACAAAATTTAGCTTATTGCCTTAGACTTCACATAGCGATTTGTAAACCTAACCCATTGCCTCAGACTTCATGCAGTAATGTGTTTCTTTATTCCGTAACACGGATCATCGCCTCAGACTTCATGCAGCGATGCTCGAAAAACAAAATCTAGCCTATCGCCTCAGACTTCACACAGCGATTTGTGAACCAAGCCCATTGCCTCAGACTTCATGTAGCAATGTGTTTCTTTATTCTGTGACACAGATCATTGCCTAAGACTTCATGCATCGATGTCCAAAAACAAAATTTAGCTTATTGCCTCAGACTTCACGCGTCGATTTGTGAACCTAACCCATTGCCTCAGACTTCATGCAGCAATGTGTTTCTTTATTCCATAACACATATCATCGCATCAGACTTCATGCAGCGATGCTCGAAAAACAAAATCTAGCCTATCGCCTCAGACTTCACGCAGCGACTTGCGAACCAAGCCCATTGCCTCAGACTTCATGCAGCAGTGTGTTTCTTTATTCCGCGACACAAATCATCGCCTAAGACTTCATGCAGCGATGTCCGAAAACCAAATTTAGCTTATCGCCTCAAACTTCATGCAGCGATTTGTGAACCTAACCCATTTCCTCAGACTTCATGCAACAATGTGTTTCTTTATTCTGTAACACAGATCATTACCTCAGACTTCATGCAACGATGCTCAAAAACAAAATATAGTATATCGCCTCAGACTTCAAGCAGCGATTTGAGAACCTAACCCATTGCCTAAGACTTCATGCAGTAATGTGTTTCTTTATTCTGTAACACAGACCATTGCCTCAGACTTCATGCAGCGATGCTCGAAAACAAAAACAAAAAAATCTAGCCTATCGCCTTAGACGTCATGCAGCGATTCGCGAACATAACTCATGGCCTCAGTCTTCAAGCAGTCATGCATCGTCAATTATTGTTGTATTCATCCTCCAAATGGGTGAATAATCAAAACCAAACCAAGACATGCAACATTGCTCTCTCAAAGCTCAAGACCATTTGCCTCATCATCAAACCCTAGTAAGCGATATATCATCAGCTTCGCCTATTTTCTCAAGACTCGTAAGGGTATGCTATATCAGTGTAACCTTATGATTGGCCGGACAAATTTTAGGGTATTCCAAGTATTCAATAAACTCCCAATCAAAAGGCGCAAGACTCGTGTATTCTCACGCTATTCGATTGGAAGATAATTGAATAGGGGCAGCTGTCGTACCCCAAATTTGCCCTACCTTTGCGATTATATTTTCAAGATTAAAAATTCAAAGAAGTGTTTAATTAAATATGGTCCAGCAATATCTGTTGGTCCATTTTTTGATAAGAATTCAAATCAACAGAGGGTGTATTAATTCAGGAGAATGGGGCTTTCTAAATCAGAATGACTCATATGTCCGTAAACCCATTCGCGAAGCATGTTGGCCATTGGCCCATGCGATTCAAAAATGAAAAACTATTTCAATAATAATAATTAAGTTCTTATTTTAACTTATTTAAGTATTATTGTTGTTAGGAGGAGAGAATTCAATTTGCAAATATATTAAAATCCATGGCCCATTTCCGTTTTGGTGGTAAACAGTGAATAGGGGGTGTAATTACTAATAACAGGCCCATTATGACGTTTTTGTCATTTACTGGTTAAGAGTTTTATTTTTTGGGTGAGAATCTATTGGATCAAATTAATGTTGGGCCTAATTTATGGCAAAGAGGCCTAATTCGGATTATCGCAGTAAATAAAATAGTAAGTTAGACCTAATTAACGTTTTTTATTTATTGAAAATATTTTTGTTTATTAGATATTGAGTTTTAAAATCATTTATTAAAGATTATTTTTGGGAAAAAAAACTGTTTTGAAAGGCACTTGGGCCAATTGTATTAAAAACTTATTTTCTTGCTGTAAATAAAAAAAACGTAAGATGGGTTGAACAAACAAGTAATCAGCATTGGGCCTAGTGGTGATAAGAACGTTTTTTTTGCTGCAACAAATATAGAATTGTTGGGCTAGAATAAATAATCAATGTTGGCCCAATTGAATAAAAAAAACAACAATTGTTCCAATTAAACTAAATTAGCACATGTTTTTGCAGTAAACAACTACTGTAGAAATCTAAATTGAAAATAAATCAAATCTGCATCTATACTAAAACTAAATCTTTATTTAAGTCCAAGCCCAGAGATTGAACATAATTATCGCAATATAAAACTAATAACATAATTTATATTACAAACAAATCTAAAACCAAATCTGAATGATATTAAGTAATTACAAAAAAAAAATGAATCAAACCCAGAATCAATTACAACCCCTAGTTCGGTGCTAAGCCCCTAAATCTAAATCTAAATTTGTAACAGAAAAAAGCCCTCATTGAGAGCCTATAAATACAAAGGAAATCAAAGACAAAGGGGGGGGGGGGATTTTTGAAGACAACTGAGTAGAGATTTTGGAAGAACATAGCGATATACCGATACAAACTATTGAAGAAGAGAAAAGACGATTAGGGTTTCAACATCTGAAACCCTAACCGCGGCTGATAAAATTGCTCCGCTGCTTCACCACTGTCGGCCACCACCTTTAAAACCTGTGGATCAAAAAACAGAAGAAGGAGGTTAGTGTGAAATCCGGAAGCTCGAAGTCATAAAATCGCAAAGGGGGTAAAACACTTAGCTCTTTTTTGTTGTTGTATTGGGGTTGTTGGGGTTTTTGATTTACGGTGGGAAGGGGTTTGTTTGTTTTGGGACACCGCGGGGAGATGGGGACACTAGGGTTGAGAAGGGGATGAGGGCTAGAGAAAGGTTTGTGACGAGAGAGAAAGTGAAGCTTGGCTATAAAGGAAAATAATGAGAATGAAAAATAGAAAGAAAAAAAAAACAATCTTATATTCCGTTTAAATCCATTACTCGCGCACCTATGGTAGTTAACGTGTACCCTTCATCATAACTGGTCGATCACCAGTGGACGGCCATAAGGCCGAGTCCACCATAAGTCTCCATACGCCCTCACCCATGCAATCTATCAGGCCCCTCTCAAACACGTTTTGGGCCTAGGCCCAATCACTTCTCACACCTCCCTTGTGCCCAATTACTGAAGCAAAGCCAGCGCTACACCACCCCCCCTGTCTGAAATCTTACTTAGGCCCAGTCAGGCTACTATTATCACCCCCCCTTATTTACTGCATAACTAGAAAACGTACCCCCTTGCCTAAATTAATTCTTTTCCATATTTTTTATATTTTTTCTTATTATAATCTATTAATTTTATTACTACATTATTTATTTCTTATTTTTTGTATATACTATTATATTATTATTATAACTCCTTATTTCTTTCCATAGTTAATTATTATTAATTATTATTATTATTAATATATTGTATTTACTATTTAAATATTATTATACTAACATGTAAATTATTTTTATATCAAAAGTGCATATTATCTTCTTATATATTGCATTAAATATTTTTAATCATGCACTAATCAAGAGTTTTTTGCAGTTAACACGATTAAAAAACATACAACAAACAACAAACTATTTTTCGCAATAAACTAAGTTAATCAACTATTTTTGTAAAAGGGTTTCGAACAGATTTTGACTTACCGCGCATTTAGTCAAAATCTCCGCAATCACTACTCCCGGCCAAAATGCGAGGTGATTAAAAATATGTTTGCAACCCCTAAAAAACACCAACCATACGAACTACAAATTGGGACTTTGATTCCTCTTAAGAGGATACGTAGTCATACGATCAAAAATCGTAGCGAGTTCCCCTATAAAAAATTTTAAACCCTTCCCCTATTAAAAATTAAAACCCTTTTCCCCTAATAAAATTTAAATCCTGTTTCCCCAACTCAAACCTAAAACCTAGTATCCTTGTGAACAAGGTAGATGAAAGGTTCCTAACACCTTCCTTTCGTCTAAAGAAGCCTGAAACTTAGAATCTATGTCTACGAATTAGGGTTTTCTATTAGATTCCATTCCCTAGGATAAAAACTAATAGTGGCGGCTTTGATTAAAAATCCAGTTGCTACACTCATCGACTGCCTCGGGTTTACTTCTATACTGGAGATTATGTGACAATAATCTGTTGGGGTTACATCTTGAACCACATAGAACTCATTGAGTGCCCCAAGTTTACTCTACTAGGGAATTATGTGTTGAATACGTGTGCTGAACCATTCCCCCAAGTCTATTCCACTGCTGGGGAGTATACTTTGAACATATGCAGGGGATGAGAACGAGTTTTGCAATGTTGGCTAGGTCAAGGTGACTCTCATGACGCTTTTAACCTGATTTTAATTGTCTTGTATGACAGAATTTTGCTTGAGCAGCTTTGCGAGTATGGATGAGGAATGCCCCTGTCTATAGGATCTTTAAAGGAATATACGTTGAATAAAAGATTTGAATTATCGTGCCCCAATACGATATGAGGTGGCCTACCCCATTGTCTTTGGTTATAAAATAGGTTGTCCCTGATTACAGATTTCTTGGAGATATTTTTCGAATCTAAATGTAATTGCCCTAGGTTGAATGAATTATAAATAGATTTCTCGAAGTGATTACCTCTGATTGATGGCATCTTGAAAAGATTTATCAACATAATGGCCCCTGATTTGAAGCTTGAAGAGATTTATCGACATGATAGCCTCAGATTGGTCATAGCTTAAAGAGATTTATTGACGTGATAACCTCAGATTGAGATCAACTTTGAATTGATGCCTCTTGCTTGACGGAGTCTTCACGTATTTTGCTTTTTAAAGTGCCCATTCTTTGAAATGACTGACTCTTGGAAATGATCAAGTTATTCAGTAGTTGTTCATCATTTGATCTTCCTTAATGTCAAATGTTTACCCACAAGTAAGAGATACTTGTTTTAAGGATGGCAATCCTAATGCAATGCTTATGTTAGCTTCAAAATCAAAGTTATTTAAACAATGTTGTAACATTCAGTGTTTGAATTATTAGTCATATCAATATCAACATAAATGATAAGCAAATTTCTAGGAGTCAGTTTTACGCAATCTTTTCTGTAGTATGCTTTCGAAGTAACCCTTACTTCAATTAGGTTTTTTAAGGGTTGTAATGTGGCATGGTTCACGGGTTTCGAGAAAAAATAATTTAAGGCTCAAAGTCTAACCTAACCCACCCATTCTTCGTGTTGTTCTCCAATCCTATGTTCAGTTATTTTGACACGAGTGATCACCTTTCAAAAGGGTTTAGAAGTGTACATGTGATGGTTGAGGAACCAACGAGGCTTTTTGGAGTGTCAGACACCCTTTTTCGTTTTTGCAGTTGTAGTCACACAAATTCTTTCTTGCTTGATGATTTTGTTTTGGAGTCCTTTCTTTTCTTTTCGATTTTTCGTTCTTTTGATTTTCCATAACTTTTGCCTGGACTAGATTTTTTATTTATTTTGAAGTCCAGCGGGATGCCCTAATTTTTTCCTAAGTCACTTGTTTTTAAGTTGTGGAATTAGTGGCCTTTCTTTTTTTTCATTTTTATTTCATTTTTTTATTTTATGAACAAATTGTATAACCTTGGTTGGTTATGGCTTTTTGCAAGGGTTGTGGCTACCTCATTTCTCGATTGATGAGGGATGACCATTGTAGTTTTGCGCTTTTCGACCTCTTAATGTGTGAGGGATGATATGTGGTTAATCCTCAGACATGACACTCCTTTTTTCTTTTGAAAGTTGAACACACGATCAAATTAAATGAATACTACCTTGCCCCAAATTAAAATTGAGGGTTTTTTCGTATTGAAAAGAAACTCCTACTTCAAGGCTCAAAGGGGTTGGTGAGGGTTTCACTCCCTTATATATTCGGTGTTTGAGGATTTGAAACAATGCCTTACATTGTCAGCATGGTTTTGCTCAAAAGCATACGACCAATGATTTAACGCATTTGTTATCATCATTCTCCTTTTGATTTTTACTTTAAACAAGAGTTTGATATCGATAAATAGGAAAATAAATGAGTGAACACAAATAAATTAATTCTAAGTAAGCATATTCAGTGCATTATTATTATCATTAAAAAATAAACGAGTTTACATGCGAGTAACATTCAACAAACAAGGAAAATTACAAATTATAAATGCAGAAATGATCTAATGATTGCCAATGCTGAGGAGACTTCTTCAGGCTTGACTTATTTGAGGGGGTGCTTTTTGTAGTCTTGGAATCTGTCTAAGCAAGGGACTTCAATTTACGTACAGGCCGCTTGGCGTGATTGTGATAGCCTCTAACTAAATTAGGTCTTGTATATTATTCATCAGAGCTCTGCAGTTCTCAATTGAGTGACCAGGTGTCCCCAAGTGGAACTCACATCTTGCATTTGCATCGTATCCTGAAGGGAGTAATGTTGGAGGAGGCATAAACTTTATCATCTCAATCAATTGATGGTGGAGCAATTAAGGAAGCAATTGATGATAAGGCATAGGGATTGCATCCAACTTTCTTTCTAGCTTCCTTTGCTTTTGCGGTTTCTGGTGAGAGTAATTTTGTTATTGACGCTGATTCAGGAACTGATTATATCTTGGCAGTTGACTCCTCTAACCTGGATGAGGTATAAGCAATGGCTTCGAGCGGGGATGCTATGGAACCCAAGGTTACAAAGGATAAATATGAGTTAGCTTCTGACTTGAAGTGAAACCTGGTAGATAGGAAAGATTGACTATTTCTGCTGCAGTAGTTGGTACGGGATTACCATCCTTCTTCAACAGTGTTCGTAGGACCTCCATAATCAACTCTATTTGGGTCTTCATTTTATTGAACTCTACATTCAACAATTCTTGTTCACTTCAAAGTTTGTCCATGGTCACAGGTACCCTATTAACAGAACAGGGTGGAGTAGTAGCATTAGAAAGCTTAGCAACATTCTGTCTAAGTTCATCTTATCCCTGAATAATAACATGGAGAGTCTTAAGGAGCTGGTTCATTCTACCACTCATAAGGTCCATGTCCCGCGGAGAGCATTTTGATTCTGTTAAAAGAGATCCATAAGTCTTTGTTGATTGCTTCAGGTATGGTACAGATAAGGGAAGTCGTTGTTGTTGATTATGATTTCTAGATGAAAAGAAGGGCTCCAATAAGCTTCTTATATGAATAATGAAATGCATGTTTCATATTTCATTTCTAGGAAACCCAAATACTCGTCCATCCATAAGTATTTTTCTGACAATATTTATCTTTTGAAAAGCTTAATCAGAGGAGACTCGTCTTTGGAATTCTTGGGAAATGGGATGTATACATATAATAGTATGATGTTATGGTATTAAACAACATGGGATCAAGGTTCTACAGAATCTAGGTAACCATTGTATAATCCTCTGGATAAATATTGTACAATCTTCTGAATAAATATTATACAATCTTCTGAATAAGTATTGTACTATAGGCCAACATAACAGGATCAAAGGTCCAAAACACACACCAATATAACCAAATAGTCACTAACAATACCTGTAAGAGCATTCCCTCCTCACTCGTGGGTGAAGTCTAGGTCAGGGTAAGGTAAAAAGGCAAATCAGAGTCGTGAGTCCTCGTGAAAGTACTACCATCATAACACATACATGTGTAACGATAGTACCCTATTTGAACCTCGTCTGAGCGTGGCTCTCATGATTGGAATAGTAATACATACACATCGTAACCGTCATGAATATCCACTCTAATCCTATATGTTCCTAAGTGTATATCTCTGACATGGGTATTGGGCCTTTTACCTTATAGTAACATCCCATCCCACCTGAAAAACCAGAAAATCCAGCACAATCCAGCATATGGAAAGCAATAAAATGCAATGCATATAATAAATAAACAGTAAATAAAACATAAAGATAAACATAGCAAATAATGCATAAAGATAAACACCCAAATGAAAAGAAAACAAACAAAATCTAGGATTGACTTGCTTAGGTATCCCCAACAGAGTCGCCAACTGTCTTGTCGTGAAAAAACAGAGTCGCCACCAGACTTTATTTATCCCGAAGGAAGGGAAAATATAGAGAAAACCCAAAAAGGAAGGATAAGATGGTCTTGCAACCAAGAGAAGGGGTACAAAAGTAGATTACGCAAGGGGAAGGTATTAGCATCCATCACGTCTGTGATACTCTATGAGATCCACTCTTGTTGTTCTAATCAAAAGGTGTGTTATATCTAATAATTACTTGCTAAGGGAATGCATGAATTGCTTAAGGAAAAATACATGGAAAACAAAATTTTTAAATAGTTGTGCTCGCTTAGGCCCTGCAACCTAATGCCTATGTATCCCTTTTAAGGAATCAGAGCACCGTAGTTCGGCTTAAAGATTTTGGTTTGTTTTGTGTTTTTTATGGGTGACGAACCCTTTGGAAAAGGTTTTGAGTTACGCCCTCAAGGCAAGATGCCACGTTTGGTTGGTTTGTATTTTGTTATTTCTGAAAGTGTTTGAGTATGATTAAGTGTTTTTGAAGTTTTTATTAAGAAAAAGAAAGTTTTAGTCTTGCTGAATGCAAAATAAAAAGACTAAGAGGAGCTAAGCCTAATGTCATCATGCACAGTGGTCCTAAAGTCAGGATTACAGGGAAATTATACTTAATTGTTGTCATGCTTGGTTTTAAATCCTAAGGTCTAATTAATTCAATTTAATCAAGAGATTAAAATTAAACAAAAAATCCTGAGGAAACATGTTAAAGTACACAAGCAATCAACAATATTTCAAATTATCAATCATCAAGCACTTTTATTCGATCGACATCAAACAAAAAGCATATACAAAATATGGTATTAAACTTGATTAAAAAATGATCAAGAATATGAAAAAAAAACTAATTAGATCCTAAAATACTTCTAAAAATGTAAGGCATTTTTTGTGTTCAGCTTATCTAATTTTATTATCACAAAAATGTGAATTAAGAAAGTCTAAAAGAAGATAAAAAGAACTAAAGTCAGATGGGGTGAGATCCAGTCCAGGGTGTATGTGTGGTAATTAGAATAAGGCGCCAGGCCCACATAGACATGTTCAGGATAGTTTTTGTGCTCACAAGCTTTGAGTGTGTCCAAAAAAAATGATAATGGGCTTGAGAGAGGGAGTATATGCGCAACAAATGATGATCAGGCCCAAAGTTATACTTTTTGTTTCAACAACAAATCCAAGTCACCATCAAATTCTTAGTTTCAATTTATTAAAAAATAAAATAACTTAAAAGAAAAAGGAATTAATACAAAAAGATGCAGTTTTGGATGCTCTAGGATTCAAAATCGTTTGAAAGAACGATTCAGCTTCTTCGTGAAAATACGACACCTTCCTCTCCAATTGCATGGCACCACTATCCCAACCTTCTTCTTCAATCCTCTTTCCATCTTCATTTCGCCGCCAAACGGACCATGACCACCTTCTCCGACTTTGTTATGCTCTACCTTCTACTTACTTCATCCTCTCTATCAAGTTTCGGTCTCACTCTCTTTTAAACCGAACATAAAGAAACATAAAATCTAGATCTAACAAGCTCAAAGGCGGGCTGGATCACTACATTGTAGTGCAGAGTAACACAAGAGATTCAAAAGAAAATGAGATACCAATATTTACCTCCCGGAGAGCTCTGGTGGCTCTTAGAAGAAGGCGACGACAGAGATAAATACTGAGAATCTTGCATATTCAGGTCTGAACACCTTTTAATTATTTTGTACAGTTTCTTCTTCTTCCTTTTCTGTTTTACTTCTGTATTTTGTTTCTCTTCATTTTGTGTGTTTTGCGTTCGTGTGATTTGATGGCGTATGCATCATTATGATGATATGTTGATGCGAGGATGATGAAGAGTGACACAGAGCATCATTAGTAATGATGCAAGGAGAGAGAAACATGTGTTTGATACGCTTCTGAGGTGAACAATTCAGAGGGAGAACGAGAGGGTTTTGTGAAGTTTGGAGGTTGAGAAATGATGAAGATGGATGAGGTTCAGAGAAGGTGATTAATGTTGAATGGTTGAATATTGTTAAAGGGAGGTCGAAAATGAAGGAAGATTTAAGAGTGGGTGATAATGGTTGAAGGTGAAGGGTGGAGTTGTGAAATGGTGGTAGAAGTGGTTCTGAGAGTTTGTGTAGAGTGAAAAGTGGTGATGAATGGAAAATGATGCGTAAAAACTGGTTTGAGAGGGAAGCTAGACTTAAATAGATGAGCTTCTAAGCCATTGGATATGGAGAAGTTAGTTAGAGAATTGGAGGGTGTAGATTGAAGCTGTAACACTCTAAAAATCTAGATTAATTATTTAATTAATTAGTATGAATATCGATGATAATTGGTGAATATATGAATTATGACAAATTAGTCGATGTGGTGTAATCATATGGGTTGGTGGTTTTTATAATGTGATATGTTGCATTTGTTAGTAATTAGATGTCTTAGAGATTATATAAGCTGAGGTTATATGGGTGTATGACTAAAAGTGTAGAAACATAAGGGTGAGAATGATAATTTGCATTTTTGGGTTAAGTATGAGGTTTACTATTATTTTATAATAATTAAAATAGAATTATTAGTATAATAATAGGATTGTTATTATTTTATTAAATAATTATTTATTGGGTTAGTTATATTATTTGAGATATATTAGAGAGAGGAGAAGAGGAATAGAGTCAGTACTTGAAAATAGAAGAAAAGCATAGAAGTTAGAAGAGGAGAAAAATAATAGGAAGCTAGGGCAAGGATTTCACTGTAGAAATCAAGAATCAACCAAAACTCTAAGGTAAGGGGGGATTATAACTGTATAAAGGGTTTCCTAATGATGGGGTATGGTAGGATTTAGGTTGCACGATTTTATGTTTTGGTTTCTCCTTATTTGGTTGTTTTGGGGTTTTTCCCATTGATGAATTTTCTGGTGATTTTGGTGTGTTTTTTATGGAATTGGCTGATATGAATTGGTTAGGATTGATAGACAATGGTTGGTGAATAATTAACATGCTTAAAAGGTAAATTTTGATGAAAAATTATGATTTTTGGGAGTTGAAACATGGGAGGATCGTAACTGGAAATTGTAGAATTTTTCCCTATTATCGTAGGGTAACTGGTCACCCATATATGGTAACCGGTTACCATATGGAAAGTTAAAAAAACAGTAGCTACTGACTTGTAGTAACCGGTTATCGTAAGTGGGTAATCGGTTACCGCAAGAAATTTTGGAAAAACAAGGTTACTGTCATGCGGTAACTGATTACCATAACTGAGTAACTGGTTACCACTGCTACTGATAACATTTTTGGAAAACTTCTAAAACTCATAACTTTTGTCTCGGGTGTCCGTTTGACGCGCCGTTTAGACCGTTGTAAAGTGTAACGCGGTGGGAGAACTAACTTGGATGTTTTGCGTTTGATTGCAATTGTTGCGGATAGCAAGAGTCGCCACCGACTTTTCTTTTATCCAAAAGGAAAGGTTGAAAAGAACAGGAAAGTCCTTTCGAGATTATCTCTTGAGTTTGGGGGGTAGGTTATGAAAAGGGAATGTGTTAGCACCCTTTTCATCCGTAGTTATCTACAGGCTCTTAGTTTCTTGCTAGATCACTTGCTTTTGTTTGAAAAATATGCTTGTGGTGTGGGTTTTGAAAGTATTTTGAAAACTTATTTATGATGGTTCTCGTTTCTATAAGAATGCATACAAAGTGTTATTTGGAAAATAGTTCAAAGAAGTGTTTGTGGAATGTGTTTTTGAAAGAGATTTTGAAAATGTGTCTTTGTAATGGTTCTCGTTTCTATAAGAACGCATACGAAGTGTTTGTATTTTGAAAATGTTTCAAAATGAAAGTGTTGGTGTATAAAATATTTTTGTTGTGAGCAAGCGAGCAACTAGGAGCAACCTACCTACTCAAAAGGTCTTAAATTTTATTTTCCTCCTCCTTTAGATGTTGCTATCTTACCATTGATTTGATAAGAGGTCCCATTGTTAGATGTGGAAGGACGAGCGTGGGACGTTTGTATAGTCATAGATGGCAACCTATGGGACATTTTAGCAATGTCGTTTATGGACTAGATCATTTATCGAAGGCAACATTGAGGGTCATCGAGGGACTACGATCTTTTATTGAGGGCCTTTGCTAAAATGCCCCTATTCGAGGGACATGACTATTTTTCTGAGGCAACAAGTGGAATCACCCTAGGGGTTCATGTGTATGAGTAGTGTGTTTGATTTGAATGCATTTAGTCTTCGATTAGGGATTGTCTACTTGTTGTTTTTATCTTGTCATACACCCTAATTACTAACAATGTATGAAAGCAATAAAAATGTGGAAAATAATTCCTAAGCTATTACACTATTTCAGGGATGGGGATACATATTTACAAATGAGGATTGCAAGAATTTAAATCCTAATTATCTATTACAACCATATTGAATTGTACAATACAAGAAAAGGAAAGGATTTGTTTTGAAAATGTTTTTTTTTGTCATAATAAATTAAAAGAAAAATAATTAGTTAATAAAAATAAAATATTTTTTATATCTTTTTTATATTAATAAAAATAGTATTAACGCTAAAAATAATAAAAATAAGAAAGAAAAGGAAAAATAACGAAAAACTAGATGAGTATGTTGCTGAAAACAAAAATGAGAGGGACCAGAAGTTCTGATGTTAGGCATGTTGTAGTTCAGAAAGAAACATTAGAGGAAACCATAAGTTCTAGGTTGCTGCGCGCTGAAGCTCTGGGTGTTAAAACAGTAAGGAAAACCTAGAACTTCTGTGCGATATGTTACAACAGTGAGAAAGACCTAGAGGTTATGTGTGTTGTGTTACAATAATGAGAAAGACCTAGAAGTTCTGTGTGCCGTGTTACAACAGTGAGAATAAAAACCTAGAAGTTTTTTGTGTTGTGTTGAACCAGTGAGAAAATCCTAGAAGTTCTGTGTGTTGTGTTGCAACAATGAGAAAAAAAACCTAGAAGTTTTGTGTGTTGTGTTGCAACAGTGAGAAAGACCTAGAAGTTCTGTGTGCTGTGTTACAACAGTGATAAAGACTTAGAAGTTATGTATGTTGTGTTATAACAGTGAGAGAAAAACCTAGAAGTTTTGCGTGTTGTGTTGCAACAGTGAGAAAAGCCTAGAAGTTGTGTGTTGTGTTGCAACAGTGAGAAAAAACCCAGAAGTTATGTGTGTTGTGTTAAAACAATGAGAAAAACCTATAAGTTCTGTGTTACGCTTCACCTCCTTCCTTGAATTAGACAGAGCATCTGCAACCTGTTCATTTTCAACAACAACAAAATAGAAAAATAGAATCACGACAGTTTATAGAAGTTTTATTCTTAATTCTGAGCCTAGTTTTCTTCAAGATATTTTGATCCACAATTTTTCTACTTAGGCAATGATATATATAATCTAAACACTATGATATTTACATTTTTGATAATGTTCTGAATGAAAAGTTCAAAGTCATATGACTTACCTTGAATCTGAAAAGTGTGTTTGAGACTTGAGTTGCTGCCTTCGAATGTTCTGGGGTTAGCAAGAAACGGAACATAAATGTTATGTTCTTTGATTCGAAGGGAAGAACAAGGGTTTAGTTTTGAGAATTCTGGGTTTAAAAGTGTTTGAATGTTTTCTTTTCTCTCTTTTTGTATTCAATAATTCTCTCTTTTCAAAATCCAGCCCCCTTATACGTGTGGTGGAAACATTTATTTATAGATGAGTTTGTTGTGGTTTTTGGGGGAAAACAAATGAGATTTGAACCTTTTTGGCATACTGTTTCATTGCTTTTTAAACACAGATTTTATGTGCTAATTTTGTGTAAATATGGGGTTTGAGAAAATGCAGGCGTGGACTAGATCAACAACAATTTGGAGTGTTGTGGCAGCTGGATGCAGGACTGTGTCATAGCAGTGCAGCAGACTATTCAAAACAAGGTTTTGGGGGCTTGGTGATGTTCTGATCGAAGAGTGGAAAAACCATAGTGAGATTCGAAGGGTGATGTTCTGATCGAAGAGTAGAACATAGTCTCCATATGCTGAAGAATGAGATTTGAAGAGTCATGTTCTGATAGAAGAATACAACTTCCATATGTTCTGATCGAAGAGTCATGTTTTGAATCATTTTTGCAAATTCTGATTGCACTTGTGTGAAAACTGGCCCAGAAGTTCTGAAATTATCATATTTTCTTAACACTTAGAAATTTTTCTAAGTGTTTAGAAATTTGACTTTTTTAAAGTAATTTCTGACTTTTTGATTTCTTGATGAACCAATTTCCTGTCCTGATGAAATATGATTGTTGAAACTTGATTTTGATCAAATAGTCAAAGTTTGACTTTTCAGTGTGCTTTTGACCATTTTGCCCTTGTGAATGAATTTCTTGGAAAATTGTAATCCGAGACTTGAAACTTGACAGAAGTAAACTTGAGGGTCCAGGATGATCCCTTGAGAAATGAGAGGACAAATTTTGGGGTATAACAGAAAGATAAAAATATTGTATACTCAATAAAAATGATTTGAAAATAGTATGAGATGATTTTATGAATTTTGTTTTGTTCCGATGTTGTGTTGTGATTGCGAAGTTGTGAATATAATGATGAATATGAAGAGACTTCTTGATGTGATGATGTTGTGATGATGTATGAATTATGATATATGCTTGGTGGCCTGTATTGGCTTATTATGATGTTTTTATGTGATTGTGAAGTTGTGAATATGATGATGGAATCAATGAGATTGGTATTGTGATTGAGTACGATGATGTTGCATGAATGTTTTGATGGTTTGACATGATATGCATGATAATAATGATAAGAGAAGGCATGTATTAGCGTGGCATTGATAGGTAAGAATAATCAATGTGAAATTAAGTTGTTGCATGTCAGTGTCTCATGCATTCATAAAGCGAAGGCCTGTGTTGGCGAGCGAATGCCTGTATTGGCGAGCGAAGTTGATTGTCCTAAATTGGCATTATTGCGATAAGGGTTTTACCATATTGGTTCCATATGCATTGAGTCAGTGTCGGTCTTTTGCATCATATTGTGATTGATAATTCGATGGGTGAATATTGATGAAAGTATGTATTATATTATGATGGGTGTCATGTGTTGACTGTGTACTTGAATCTCTATCTGTTCATTATTATGTTTCCTTTTATATTGTTATGATATCTCACCCTTTCTGTTTGAATGTTACCTCCATGTGGGTAACATGTAGATGATCCGAAGTAGTTATAGATCGAATTTTAGCTGAGGAGTTCCTTCAGTTGTGTAGATTGAGTCGGTGTCTACTCTGATACATAACACTTGGGGGTTTTACGTCTATCTTATTATGTTGGGAGTGGACTTTGTATAACTCCGTTGTTTTTTTAATTTACTTATGATTGTGCTGATTTTTGGATGCAAAGAGTACCACTCATGTTGAGGGTTGAGATTAATTATTATTAATGTTTCTGCTGCGAATGATGCAATGAAGTTTAAGGCTTGAAGTTTATGATTCTGCGTTACATATCTTAATTAATGAGCATGTATGATGTATGAAGTATGTGACATCCTATTTTGATGTTGTATTTAGAAATTAATTTACTCTGATTTTATATAATTTACCGAAAGGGAAATGGAGTGTTATAATTGGTATCAGATCAGGTTGGTCCATCCGACCAAGTTGTTGAGTTTGTAGTGTGACAGTGGAATACTATCGTTGTTTTGTTCCTTAGTACGTAACATGTGTATGAAACACTATTGGTACTCTCTTGTTGTTCTAATCACTTGTTGAAAGAGTGGGATTGAGATAAGTGGGAGAGAAGCATGTGCTTCTCTGAGATGGTTTAGTGTGTTGTGAATCGTATAAGTGCAAAGATATACGAAGCTGTGTTGATTCCCGAATTCAAAGGAAGTACGAATTCAGGATTTAAGTCTAACGATCAGTAGAAGTGTTCTTAAGAGGGAATGATCAAGTACTCGTGTTGTTTGCATCTCTATAAATAGAGGGAGATGTTATAACTAATGATGTGCCTGTTGTTGGTGAGTCTTGATGTTTTATGGAGGATAATTGCGACTTGTCGTTTGAGCAAAATGTTAGATTAACTTGATGTTAGCCTTGGGGTGAACTACCTGAAATTAAACTAAGAGATTACAAAGTATTTTGGTGAGTCGGTGTAGATTTTCATGCCTGGAGGTTGTACAAATTCAAGTTTCTTATTTGTTGGTCAAGTAGAGTAGCCTCCGAAGGAAAAAGAGAATTGTCAAGGGTTGCTTCTCAGAGGATATAGAGCAATGTGATGACTAGTGATATACAAGAGGTGTGTAATTCCTTGATGATCCCCCGAGGACATTAGCTAAGCAGGTAGGACATCTCTTAGAAGATGAAGCTGAGATGATTGTGATGTTTTAGAAAATGTCGGTTGATCATGAAGTTGTCATTGTTGAGTTACCATTGTGTATGTTGTTGACGTTTTGAATGGTGATATAATGATTATGTACTGTAAATGTTATTCTTGGAGTCGGGTAAGTAATTGTCGGGTGTTTTTGATGCTTTTGAGTGATTGTGAATTGTGAGTCACAGTCAGAACTCAAAGATACTAGTAGTCTTGTGAGAAGGATCAAAGTTTTGAGGTTTTGAAAATTGAGGTTTTGGCAATGTAATATGTCTTTTGAGTTATAAGAAGAATGACGTTTTGGGTAGTTTTGTGGAAAGAATTGGAGTTTTGATGTTTTGGAATCTGTTTTTTTGAAGAAAGTAATGTGTCCCTCAAGTTGTAATAAGAATGGAGTTTTGGATATATGTTGGAATGGATTTTGTACATAGAAAATGACAAAAAAACCGCTTCTATTCAGCCGGTACCCGGTTACGATATATGTGTACCCGAGTACCCTGCGATGAAAATGAGCAGAACTTCAAAAATTCATAACTTGAGTTCTGGATGTCCGGTTTGTGTTTTGTTTGAAGCTCTAGAAAGCTAACATGATGAATTTTGTTTTAAAAATGGTTGCAGCACCTGGAAGTGATTCATTTGTCATGCGATGATGTTGGATGGGAGGATAAATTTTATGTTGATCTCGTGCTTGGTACCAGGCTTGTTCCTATGGCACTATACATGATGTCAATTCAAAAGTTGGGAGAATTGGAGAGGTTATTAGAATATGTACGGAGAAATAGATTTGTAAAACCGAATGTATCATTTTGGGAGCTTTGATGTCATTATTTAAGGAAAAAGAAAGAAGTAAGAAATTGTATGTGAATTACCGATGACTGATTAAAATAGTGGTTAAGGTTACATATCCACTTCAGATGATTGACGATTGGTTGGACCAACTGGTAGGTGAGTATGTTCTCATTATAATTGAATTGGGGTTAGATTATGTGATACGGTGGCAGAACCGACTGTTTTGAAAATGCTGGTTTGTGTTTTGTATTTTGTATTCGCAAAATATCACGGTAAGCAAGAGTCGCCACCGACTTTTATTTTATCCAACCGGAAAAGAAAAAAGCACAGAAAAATTCCTTTTTCGAGATTTTGAGTACGGGGGGTAGATTATAGAAAGGGAACGTGTTAGCACCCTTTCTATCTGTGGTTTTCCACGGGCTCTTAGGTACTTGCTCATCTTTTAAAATTGCTTGTGTGTGTTTGTTTTGAAAAGTTTGTTTTACTTCGTTTTAACCCTTGTTTCTGTCCTCAAGAGTGTTACGAAATGTTTTTGAAAACTTTGTTTAAAAAAGTGTAAGTGTGAAAAGTTTTGATTTGAGCAAGTACCTATTAGCATCTACCTACTCGAAAAAAAGATCGTTTCTTTTCTTGTTTCCTTTAGACAGTGCTATCCTACTATTAAGGAGTAGGTAGCACCATCGTTGGAGTTGTAAGGGTCAATTCGTAAGGGACGTACGATCACTAAAGCAATGTTAGGACGTCTTAGTAATAACCCTAATGTCTTAAGATCATATTCGAGGCAACTTTTCCGAGGCAACTTTTCCGAGGCAACATTTCCGAACGAGACATTTGATCTTTGTTTAGACAGGAGGGCAACCACTAAGACACCCTATGCTTAATGATCGTTTACCGAAGGCAACCAAAGTGAGAGTATACCCTAAGAGTGCGCATGTGCGAGTGATTTGATTTCAGTTATTATCTTTGCACATTAGGATTTTCTAGCCGTTTTAAATTATCATGCAATGTTGTCATACAATCCTATTAACATACATCTAACAGTTAATATTTGCAAGAATTAAAATGCGAGAAATAAAAACCTACGCTATTACAAGGCTTCGGGGTAGGGATTAATTACATAGCCAAAAAACCCGTAAAACGATAAATAAAAGAAAATCCTAATTTAAACTATTACATACCGTGAGCAGTTACATTAATATTGCAAAAATAATAAACGCGTGCGATGAATCGAAAACGAGAGAATTAGGGTTTTGACCCCGACTAAGCCTAATTAAAAGAGAAATCATTGTTTTTTTGTGTTTTTTTTATTATTTTGAGAAAATAAAGTTTAATTGAATAAATAAAAACCCTAATTACTAATTAATTTTATTTAAGAAAAATAATTAAATTAACCTATTTTTGTATTTTTATATTTTTGAGAAAAGAAATAAAAATTAAATCACAAATCTAACCCTAATTTTTCTAATTGATTTTAATTACAAAAAGGTTAGAATTATCCTAAATTAAATTTAAACTAATATTAAATTGAATTTGATAAAATAAAAACCTAATTTTAAATTTTGTGAAAACTTGATTTTATGATTTTTTGTGAAAAAAGAAATTAATTGTGTTAGAAAATAATTAAACAAATTAATTAAATAAAAGAAAAATTAGAAAAGAAAAAGAATGGGCCTGAGGTAAATAGCAAAGGAGGGGTGTGATTTGCAATTTTCTGGGCCCAGATGTTGATGGCCCTTTTGACTTTTCCAATCTCATGCGTGCGCTTGACTCATGCCCATGGTGGACCTCCATTGGGAAGGCCTTAGATCTGGCTTGTTGGTGATTTGGATGATTGGATGTTGAGGATGTATGGTGGACTCATGGGGTACCTGCACGCTTGATTATGCAAAGAAAAACAATATAAGGCAAATATTGGGACCTGGGGATCGAACTCAGACCCTTAGGTATTCTCACACTGCATGTTAGCCAACTGAGCTGGCTTGGTCAGTTGTACAAATAACAACAAACAAACATTATATGATAAAACAAATGGTTAAACTCAAATAACGCACGAAATTTGAATGGGCCATTCACCACCTGCCACGCCATCATCTTCCTCGTGGCTTTTGTCGTTTTAGATCACATACTTTTACCTACGGACACTGGGCGCAGGTACAACCCTTGTCCACTCCAAAATCCTGTGCAAGCATGATAAATCACAACCAATGGTACCAATCAACTCGTTGCAACCTCACGAGCATCATGGTACCATTATTGATGACCAATTGTTCTTGTATGCAAAACCCTTAAAAACAACGCATGAACCCTAGCCATGGCAACTTGATATATAGTCAACAAAAATGCAATTAATCATAACCATTAGCTTGCAAATAACTCAAGGATTAAGAATATGCTAATAAATCATGTTAAAGACGCCAGAATGATTGTATTCGATTTCAAGAAAATATGGAAACTGTGTGACACTTACAGCGCGATTCTGAGTGTGAGGAAGCTTATTAATGGTTGAATCTTGATCCTAGGATACCCAGCAAGCGATTGGGATGACTAGAATGGCTTGAGAAGGCCTGAAACCTAGAAATTTATTTACCACTTTTCTTGAATTTTTTCCAACTTTGTTTTCTGTTCTGCACGCCTCTCACCTCTTTTTCTTTTGATTTGCAATTGTTCCTTATGTACCCAAGAATGAATTAGGGTTGCCATTTGTTTCAAATCTTCTCCAATTATGGTTATTGATTCATGATTTGATCCTTGTGCAAATCTTTTCAAATCAACCAAAATGCAATCTTTGTGTCCAAATGAACCTTGCACGATTTGATTTCACTTCCAGCTGTGTAATAGACCTAAACATGCACAAAATCTCAAGATTTGATTAGATTTTGATATTTTTACTATTTTTTTTTAATTTGATTTGATTTAAATGAAATAAAATCAAAATAAAATGAAAAAAATAAAAGAATGACAAGTGGAAGGGGTCGTGGGTCACATTACAAACTTAATGCAAACTTAAAAAGTTGGGCCCATTTGGCAAAAAATGCAATTTTGGCCACATTTGTCTTTTGGCAATTTTGCAAAAAGGGTCAACGTTACAAATGCATAACTCTCTCAATTTTGACCCTGGAGAGGTGTTCTCTGACTTTTTGGAAAGCTTAAGATGTACTCTAAGCAACCCTTTTTGTCTCATCTCAATTGAGTCTTCCATGTTCATGTATGAAGCTTTGTCCCAAAAGGTGTTTTTGTTGACTTTCCAAAATGACCTATAATGTCCAAATTCATATCTTCTTGTGAGTGCATATTTTAAACTTGGGAGATGAAGATGAATTGTAGTGGATTTCATCCTCTTAAAAATGAGCTTTGGATGGGTCATTTTTGATAAATTATGAGAAAGTTATGCTTGGTCAAAGTTGAGTTGACTTTTCGTGCAAAACCCTATTTTAGCAACTTTTGGGTTTTGATGAATTGTGAGAAATCCTTGAGGAATCATGATCAAATCTTGATAAAATGATGAATAATACTTAAAAATGAGAATGTTGACCAAAAATATTGAAGTTTGACTGTATGTGGGCCACAGTTGACTTTTGCCCTAGCACAGTCAATTTTCAGGCCTTTGAACAATTGACTGAGCAAACTTCCTCTGCAAGGCTTGAAACTTGCCATGAATGATCTTGTGAACATATTAGGGAAATGGTGAGAATTTGGGATCCTTTGGACTCAAACATCTTGATGCAAACTGAAACCCTAATTTGAGGTAGACTGCCTTAGGAGAGAGTTTGCCTGGTCAACCCTTCGACTTCCTTGAGCAATTTGAGGACCTCACTTGACATATATTGAGAAAAATGGGAGGGAAAATTTTGGGGTACAACAGCTGCCCCTATTCAATCTTCTTAAATCTAAGGATGTAGATTGGCTTGTCTGCCTTTCGTGATCCGAAGGTGGAAGATGATTGAACACTAGAGTGCCCAGAAGTTTGCACTCGCATGAAGTGGTACTTGTCTTGCAATGTCGGGAATGGGCTTATAGATGCCATTTGGAAGTAAATGACGGAAGATGGGCTTAAAGATGCCATCAGAAGAAGTGTCGATCGCATAAGAGATTCCTTTGCGAGAACCCGTACACCTGTTGTTGAGGAGGACTACACTGGGGAACGTTGTTCTTTGTCTTGAGAGAGATAGAGTTTTAGGAACTTCAGTTGTCCGTTACTCTACTGGGGAATCATCCCTTAGTAGAGGAGGTGAAAATGAACTGCTATTTGGTCGTGCTCTAGGCTTCACAGTGATTTGCTGAGGAAAATAAGACAGACTGCTATCTGGTCGTGCTCTAGGATTTATAGTGACTTACTGGGGAGATGAAATTAAACTTGCTATCTGGTCGTGCTCCAGGATTTTCAATTTCTCAATTCTTATCTGGTCGTGCTCCAGGCTTCAGAAGGAATCAAGTGGTTATCCGGTCGCATCCGGGTTTCAACTTGAATTCAAGGCATACTAATATCCGGTCGATTTCTGGGCTTCATAGTAATTGGTCGGGTAAACTACTATTTGGTCGAATTCCAAGCTTCGTAGTAACTTATACTGTTATCTGGTCGTTTCCCAGGCTTCAGTATCCTTTGCCGCTATCTGGTTGTGATCCAGTCTTCACAGCGTCTTATACCATTATCTGGTCGATTCCAGGCTTCATGATATCTTGTATTGCTATCTGGTCGATTTCCAGGCTTCACAATAACTTGCTGAGGATTAAGCTGTTTTCCGATTAATTTTCGGGCTTCAAAGCTTGTATTTAAGACATACCACTATCTGGTCGATTCCAGGCTTCGTAGTATTCTGGAGATATCAAGATATTATCTGGTCGATTTTCGGGCTTCATAGCTTGAACTGGAATATAAATCTTAGTATCAATTTGACTGAACCAGAGAAAACTTGTGATAACTTGATTGTATCTTTCCCTGAAAGGTAAAGAGTTAATCGTATGTAATGTCATGATGTATTAAATGTACTGAGTAATGATGTTCTCAAAATAAATGAGATTGTGTTGTATGATGCGTATGCGCATGCCATAATGTATGAATATGCAATGTTCTTGTAATATTCTCCGCCGGGGAGAATAAATCTTGGACTGCTGTTGGAGAGTACAAGGAGTTTGAGTTCTTCGTTCTCGCTGGGGATAGTGCCCAAAGATGATTAGCTGGAGACTCGCGTCCGTTCTACTTGAGAACAATCTGCCGGGAGAGACTCTGCTTGAGAACAATCCTATAGGAGAATGACTCTACAGGGAAGAGAGATACTTTGTTGGATGATCTGCTGACTTGGAGAAATAAACTCCACTGGTGGTGAACTACCGTTGCTGGTGATAAATAAACTCTGCTTGGGGAGAATTTTGCCGACTCATTCGTGATTATGAACCTCGGCTGGGGAGAGTTGTCACCACTGTCTTTGGGTACTTCCTACTCTGCGGGGAGTGTATGTACCTTTAGTCATATTCTTAAGCTGGCTTTGTCCTTGTACCTGGTGGGTAGAGCAACTGGAAGGTTTGGACATTTCTTGTTTGCCCATGTCCCTGGAATTACAAGTAGTTGTCTTTTGTTTCTTATGTAACATTTATGAGCAGCAATTATTTTCAAATGCATATATAAAAAATGAATCATTGGACGTTCTTGCAAAACAAAACAGAAAAAGAAAAACAAATCGGAATTTCTTGTGAACATGAATTGTATTGATTTTGAAGTTGGCCTGTAACATGCGTTTTGTACAAGAGGCTGACGTCCTAGTAAGAGAACGCCGCCGAAAGACAGGAATTATACATTTTGTGTAAAAGAAATAAAAACAGTTATGCGAAATAATCCCATTGGGTTCCAACTCTGCTATTGCCTTTATATCTTCGAGCATCTCATCACTTTGCTACTTGGTCGAAGGTAGATCAGATTGATTGGCGCCGTCCGAGCTTGATAGTCGATATCGAAGTCTGGTCGCAAGATGATCCAATGAGACATAGTGTTACGCTTTGATCCCTAATTTTTTCCTGGACCGCCCTTTCAGGTTTTCAGTCCACCGGGATACCCTTTTTTCCCAAGCCTCCTTTTCAGGTTTTTGACTTGCCGGGTGTACAGTTTTTTTCATTTTCATCCCTTACTTTTGCCCGAACCCTTTTGGTTCACCGGGAAGCCCTTATTTTTGCCTAGGCCAGTCGACCTAGCGGGTCTTTAATTAGGCGTAATATCTTTTCACTATGTCTGCATTGACGGGGTGAGGAAGGTCGTCACCATCCATGGTGGTTAGAATCATAGCTCCTCCCGAGCCCTTCGTATGTGGGGGTCCATTTGCCCCTGGGATCACCTTGCGGAATTATGATGCGTTTGATCACCAAATCCCCGACTTGATATTCTTGACGACTGACTTTCTTGTTAAAAGCCTTGATCATTCGCTTTTGATACGTTTGACCATGACAAATAGCAATAAGTCTTTTTTCATCGATTAAATTCAGCTGATCAAGTCGGGTTTGGATCCAGTCATCTTCGCTCAAACTTGCATCCTTCATAATCCGGAGAGAAGGTATCTGGACTTCGATGGGTAGGACTGCCTCCATGCCATACACCAAAGAGTAGGGTGTTGCCCCTGTCGATGTCCGTGATGAGGTATGGTACCCATGAAGAGCGAATGGTAACATCTCGTGCCAGTCTTTGTATGTCACTGTCATCTTCTGCACAATCTTCTTGATGTTCTTATTAGCCGCTTCAACAGCCCCATTCATCTTCGGCCGGTAGGGTGAAGAGTTATGATGTTGTATCTTAAACTATTTGCAGAGCTCGGTGATCATTGTATTGTTGAGATTTGTACCATTGTCAATAATGATCCTCTCTGGTACACCATATCGAAAAATCATATTGTGTCGGATAAACCGCGCCACAACGTTCTTGGTTACTGTAGCAAAGGAAGTTTCCTTAACCCACTTCGTAAAGTAATCAATAGCTACCAGAATGAAATGAGGCCCGTTAGACACAGTGGGTCTGATCTCGCTGATCATGTCGATGCCCCACATTGAGAAAGGCCAAGAAGCTGTCAAAACATTCAGAGGAACCGGAGGTACATGCACCTTATCATCATAGACTTGGCACTTATGACAGGTCCGAGAATGCTGATAACAATCAGCTTCCATAGTGGACCAATAATATCCTGCCCGTATGATTTTCTTCGCCATGGTATATCCACTGGAATAAGTTCCAAAGGTACCTTCATGTAACTCTGCCATGATCCTTTCTGCCTCGCTTTTGTCCACACATCGCAGTAAGGTCGAATCATGGTTACGCTTATAAAGGACACCATTTCTAATGAAGAACTTCGCAGCGAATCTTCTCAGAAATTTCTTGTCTTTAACAGATGCCCCTTAGGAGTACTCTTGAGCCTCAAGATACCTCTTTACCTCGTGGAACCAGGGTTTGTCTGCTACCTCTTCAGTCTCGATATCACAGCAATGTGCGGGTTCGTCCAACCTCTCGATGGTAATCTGGGGAGCTTCATTGTCCCACCGAACCTTGAACATAGAAGACATAGTAGCTAGTGCATCCGCTAACTGGTTCTCTTCTCTGGGGAAGTGCTCAAAGGTTATCTCCTCAAAGTGTGGGAGAAATGTCAGTACATACTCTTTGTAAAGAATAAGATTTGGGTGCTTCGTATCCCACTCGCCTTTGATTTGACTGATCACTAGAGCAGAATCTCCGAATACACTCAAGAACTTAATCCTCAAGTCAATAGCAGCTCGAAGACCCAGGATACATGCTTCATACTCCGCCATATTATTGGTGCAGTTAAAACATAATCGGGCGGTGAATGGAGTATGACAGCCCTCGGGAGATATAATTACAGCGCTAATGCCATTACCCAACGCGTTTGAGGCTCCATCGAAATACATAGACCATAGGGATCCTTCCTCAGGTCCTTCATCCGGTCCAGGTTCTTCACAGTCAGTCACCAACATGATGTTCTCATCCGGGAACTCGAAATTCATGGACTGGTAGTCATTCACTGCCTGATGCGCCAAATGATATGCCAATACACTCCCCTTGATTGCTTTTGGGTTGTGTATTGGATGTCATACTCAGTTAGGATCATCTACCATCTTGCTATTCTTCCGGACAGGGCAGGATTTTCGAAGATATACTTGATCGGATCTATTGTACCCCAAAATTTTCCCTCATTTTATCAAGATTTTCCTCACAAGACTTCTTAGATTCAAGACCAGATTAGGGTTTGCTCAGCTCAAGACATCTCCTTGCACTGATAACCTAAAATTAGGGTTTGAGTTTGCACAAGTATTTTTGGACCATCAATACTTCATGTGACTTTCATACACCATCTTGGACCCCTAATATTGCTCATGACAAGTTTCAAGCCTTGAATCACATTTTTGTCCAGTCAATTGGACAGTTGACCTAAAAATCAGTTGTATTGAGGAAAAAGTCAACTGTGGCCAATTTAAAGGCAAACTTCATAATTTTTGATCCACAATCACATTTTATACTCCTATGTACCATTTGATCAAGTTTGGACCACAACTCCTCAAGAAATTTGATCAGATCATCAAAAGGGCAAAATGGTCAAAATTAGGGTTTTGACTGAGAAAGGGAAATTTATGATTTTTAACCTAGCCAATGGACAATTGGGTTCAATCATGATTTCAAGGATCCAATGGAATCATCTTGACCTAATCACAAGGTTCAAGAGATCTTAAATGCATAGGATTGACAGATGAATTTTGCAGTCAACTGATCAAAAATCAATTGTACACTGAAAAGTCAAACTTTGACTTTTTGGTCAAAATCAAATGCCAAGGGTCATAATTCATCAAGATATGTAAAAATGTGAAACTTGTTGACCAAGAAACCTAAAATTTCAAATTAGGGTTTTAATTTTAAAATTTTCATAACTTAGAATTTTTCTAAGTTATGGAAATTTCTTATTTTTTCCCAACTTTCCACAACTTTTTCACCATGATGCAATTGGATTCAAAGAAAACGTCCAACATAAAAGTTGTAGTCCTCCATGAAATATACAACTTTTATTCACAAATTTTTCAAAAAGATGCTTGGATCTCAAGTTATGATTTTGTGAATAAGGGTCCATAAACTTTTTAACTTAGTGAAATTTTGCCCTAGTTTAGGCAGGTTTTTGACCTAACTTCATGGTAACTTTTCACCTAGTTCCAAGAGTTATCTCAAGTTTCATTTCACAGATGGATTGTAGAGCATGTTACAAGCTTTCCAAAATGTCTAAGAACTCTCCAAGATCATTTATGGTTAGGGAGAATCGAAGAATAGAAAATGGCAATTTGTCACTTTTGTTCAAGCCATGTCTACAAATGCTTCAAGTTGCAAATCTGTCCTAGCATGCTTGTACCTTGCATTAAAGGTCCCAAATCCCTTCTACACTCCATAATTAAATGCAAACTCAATGGAAAATGGTCTTGTTTTGACTTTTGAAGCATTGCACAATGAATTAATCCAAAAATGGCATAAAGTTCATAATATTACTTTGATAAAGCAAGCCTTTTTGCAACTTTACATTTCTTGAGCCATGGACCTGATGTTTGGTTGCAAGCAAGATCCACAAACATCAGGCAAAGTATACCAACCCTCTGCAGTCCATAAGCTAGCCTTGACAGGCCTTTGGCATAGTCATGTCAACTTTCTTCAAAAGCAAGCAAACTTGCAAAAGTCAAGTTAACTTGTCCATCTGATAAAGAGAGGCTTTGGCTTCATTTCAAACAACTTCAGTACTTTGTCACAAGCAAAAAGTACGAATTGTCAACATCCCAAACACTCTCAAACACCAAAATCACAATTTCCTGCCCAAACAGGGCATCTTCTGCAGAACCTTTGCCAAATCAATATTGGCTCGTGCGTTTTGCTTTGAAACACTTCAAACACTTTACATACATCCTACCTAAGCTGTCCAGGCCCTTGTCTTGCAACTGTAACCCCTGTTTCAAGCTTCACCATTTTCATTTTTGAAGGTTGCAGGTTGACTTCTACAGGAAGTTTCAAGCATCCTCAAGGCAAGCTGAGCATTGGGATAACTTGAGGGAACTTCAAGGAAGCTCACACAATCTTCAGGCCTCGCTCAAAGCCCCCACATTGCCATATCCAAACTCAACTGAACAAGGTATTTTTCAAAGTTCTATCTCCTTATTTAGGCATCCTTAAGCTTTGATTTGTGAAGCAAAAATGTAGTCCTTAACTTGCTTAAGATGTACATATGCATAGTTTTTATTTATATTAACTGGGTAGTGAGAATTTGAAGCTTGAAGTTCATGAAAATTTAGGACAGAAATTAGGGGTGATAAAATTCTCCTTGATCTTTGGGTGTTAGGTCACAAAGTTTATATCACTGGAATCGTGAGTCTACAAGCTACACTTTTTATGTTATGAGTTTTTGATTTTATGCAAGCATGAGCAAGAACAGGATTTGAAGGCAGAACGCGCGAATTCGTTTGGCTGGAGGTAAGGGATGAAGGTTGGCTTGGGCCTAGCGCCTTAGGCCTGTTATTTTTCACACACCCCATATTCCTATTTGCACCCCCTGGCCTATTTTCTTATATTTTTCATATTTTCTTTTTATTTTTATATTTATTACTTTTATTTATTTTTCTGAACATGAAAAAATCTTGAAAAATATTTTCTTTATTTTTTGCATTTTTATTTTATTTTTTATTATTTTTTTAGCATAAAAATAGTTTATTGGTAATAATATACTTTTTTTCTTAAATAAATTGTGAATATATTTAAATAAATATCATACATTTTATTTTTATTATTCACATACATAAAATATTATTTCCACACATATTTTATTTTTTAATACTTGTAAATATTTTTATTTATTTATTTCTTGTACATAAATGAATAAAATAAATGATATAGAACATATTTTCTTTTAAAACGAAATTAGGGTTTCCCCTTTCAAAAATAATAATATTATTTTTTCTTATTTTTTGGACTTAAATAATTTTATTTTTACATACATAAAATAAATACAAAACATTTTTTGCATATTTACATTTTTATTGCATTTTTAATATTTGTTTATTTATTTATTGTGCAATAATTCAATTTGGTTGTAATAATATTTTAGGGTTTATTTTTGTGCAATATTCCCCATTCAAAACTTGTATCCCCCCTCCCATAACCTTGTTGTAATAGCTTAGATTTACTTTTACGCAATTTATCGCATTATACATGTTTAGTAAACTAGGGTTTGTATGATAAGACAAAATCAAACAAATAGCAAGACCTAATACAAGACAAAAATGCATGTAAAATGACAACACACTGCAAACAAGCACCTCTAGGGTTTCACCCACTTGGTTGCCTAATAAAATGGCCATGGTATGCATGCAAGGTATCTTGGAAAAATCAAACAAAACAAAAGATCATAGTCCCTCGATGACGCTATCAAAAGGTTGCCTAAAAACAAAATGATCTTGGTCCCTTAAGCATACTAAGATACTTGGCACTATTGCTATCATGGTCATGCGATGACCCATGCCCGTCCCGTTTAACATCCAAAGATAGGGTTATCTACCAAAACAATGGCGGGTCAACAATATCAAAAGAATAAAAATGTACAAGAAAGACTTTTGAGTAGGTAGATAAGCTTCTAGTTACTTGATCAATTTTCAAACCATCCTTGCTATTTTCAAAAACAAACACACACATTTCAAAAACATTTCCAAAACAACTTTCAAAATATTGAAACATTTTTCAAAATACAAACATCTTTGTATACATTCTTACGAACGAGAATCATTATAAAGATTTCCTAAACGATGGCCTCTTTTCAAAATACTTTCAAAATCACACCAAACACAAAGCACCATTTCAAACAATTGGAAAAGCAAAGCAAGTGATCTAAACAAGTAACTAAGATCCCATGGAAAACGATGGATGAAAAGGGTGCTAGCACCTTCCCTTTTCATAATCTACCCCCCGAACTCAAGAAAACATCGCAAAGGCCTTTCCTGTGCTTTTTGACCTTTCCTTTTGGATAAAATAAAAGTCGGTGGCGACTCTTGCTAAACCGAAACATTTGCGATGAAATGCAAAACCTCAAGTCAGTTATCCCACCGTATCACAGAACTGGAGACTCTGCTGGGGATAAAAAAAGTGGGTTTACCTTAGGTTTTAGATCACCTTTACATGCTTATCTTGCTTGACTTGTTTGATTTACACTTTGGTTCTATTGTTTGGGTTTGAATCCCCTACCCGGATATGGGAAACATTCATAGGTAAATAGCAATACGTTGTGGAAACTGTGTGGGGTATACCGACACGGTCTAAGCAATAACTATGTTAGTGCGACATATTTGTGGGTACCGGTAGCTTTTGAGTCAATCAAAGAGAATACGGGGCCGCTGAGTGATGTCATGAAGCACTAACAGACTTTTAGAACCTTTACTTGACCAACTTGGCCTTTTAGGATGTAGTGAGATGACCGGCTTTGGTGCAATCCGAAGTTGGTAGATACTCGATACTACACTCATTGAGGGTTGGTTACTTGGAATATTTCGGTCGCCAGTAAAGAGGCTGAATTGAAATAATGAACAAGGAAACAATCCAGTGATATTGAGCTCCTTAGAACCCGGTTACTATTTCTAGGACAGGTTGAGCCAACTAAACTTCAAGAGGGTACTTACCTATGAAACCCCATGCAAGCCTAAACTAGGAACTTGTGTGATTTGCTTGTACATATATACTTGTGCATAACATCATGGACATCATGAAGCATCATATGCATTCACTAACCATTTCAAGGATTTTGGAAATTCATCTTTCTTCCTATTTTGTAGGTTATGGATTCACTTCGTAGGAAAACTATCCAAGTCAACCTTATAAGAATCCCTCCACAACTCAAGGATCTAGCTTCAAGGATTCCTGAGAACTCTCTAGTCACCGAGAGACATGGTCGCCTTCTCAACTTAGTCACTTCCAACACAGAGGAAGACATGATGAAAGTTCTTTTCCAGTTCTTTGATCCTTTGCATCACTGCTTCACATTTCCTGACTACCAACTTGTGCCTACTTTGGAGGAATTTTCTCAACTCTTAAGGATTCCTATTCTCAATCAACTACCTTTCAATGATACGGAAAGAGATCCAAAGCCAGAAGAGATTTCTCAAGCCCTACACTTACATTCATCTGATGTCACAACCCATTGGGAAACTAGAAGTGGTGTCAAAGGCTTCTTGGCAAAGTTCTTGTTTGAGAAGGCCCAAAGCTGCTGGAATTCTTTGGACTTACAAGCTTTTGAGGAGATTGTATCTCTTCTCATCTATGGGATGGTCTTGTTCCCTAACCCTGACCAACTCATAGATGTGAGTGCTGTCAAAATCTTCATGGCTCGTAACCCGATGCCTATATTGCTTGGAGATATCTTGCACTATTTTCACACTCAAACAATGAGGAAAAGAGGTGTTCTCATGTGTTGCACTCCTTTACTTGTAAGATGGTTTATTTCTCATCTTCCCCAATCAGTTTTGAAGAATGAGCAAGGTTTGAGGTGGTCATAATGAATGATGACTCTTACACATTCAGATGTTCATTGGTGTTCTCGATCAAAAGAGAATGTTATCATCATCGACCGTTATGGGGAATTCCCTAATGTCCCTCTACTTGGCATTAGGGGAGGCATCACATGCAACCCCTACTTGGCTCTGAGACAATTTGGTTATGCCCAAAGGGATGGCCCACATGACATGTTGATTCAAGGCTTGGTCTTTGACTTCGACAACGACAATCAAGGACTTCGACAAAGGTTCATCCGAGATTGGAGGATGCCAAATAAGGTAGACAGTAAGACCTTGGGACACAAGAATTCCATCCCTCTTGAGCCTTACCTCAAGTGGGTACGAACCACGCCCAAAGTCTTATGATGCCTTACCCCTCTGTTCTACCAGTGATTATAGAGCCTGTTATGGAAGGAGAGGTTCCATACACCCTCCTACATCCTGACATGCCAACATCACTCGAAGATCTACAAAGCAGTTGGATACAGCTCAAGGGAGAACGCGATACTTTTGAAGCCCAATTCTACGCCAGCGAGAAGAAGGTTTTAGAACTTACTCGGTTACTTCACGAAGAGCAGACTCTCAACACCTACATTGCACCGAAGAGGATGCGCAACGTCTTTTTATCTTAGAATTTTGTACTATTTTGCCCTAGGGGCATTGATGTAAACAAATTCTATTTTATTAATATAACGTTTGTTCCTTTTTGTTTAACATAAATTTGAATTTTCTGAATCCTTGAAAGCATTACATGAATACATATCATTCATCATGTGCATAAACAGGTCTTCACACCAAGTTTCCTCATCTCTCTGTTGTTTATTTCAGCAAGATGGATATTGAACAAACGGTCAAAGACTTGCAAGCTCATAATTCACAATTTCAACAGCTACTCTTGACCTTGGCTAAGGGGCAGGAGGAGCTCAAAACTCTGCTAGAGAAAGAAAAGGAGAAAAAGAAGAAGAAGCGAGCCGGGGTGGTTCTTATGGGCAGAAGGTTTGAAGGACAAGCCAGACGGACTTTGGAATTCCCATCAACCTCTGAGGAAGGAGAGAGGAAAGGTAAAGAGACTGCAGTGCCATCTGAATCTGAAGCCGAAGAAGAGGAAGATGAGGACTACTCAGAACAACAGTACCCTCTGGAAGATGACAAATACAAAAACTTGGAAGAGCGTCTAGCTGCCATGGAGATACAGAGAGTGCCTGGGATAGACTTTGAAGAGTTAGGGTTGGTATCTGGAATTGTAATCCCTCCTAAGTTTAAGGTGCCACTGTTTTCTAAGTATGATGGTTTCTCTTATCCCAAGATGCACCTACGATCTTATGTCAGGAAAATTCAACCACATTCTTCTGACAAAGACCTATGGGTCCACTTTTTCCAGGACAGTTTGTCAGGGATGCAGCTGGATTGGTTTTACCAGTTGGAGAGGTCTGATGTGCATAATTAGGAAGACTTAGTGGCCGCATTCTATAAATAGTATCAATACAACGTCAACTTGGCGCCAACCCATACTCAGCTACAGAGTATGGCTATGGCTACCAATGAGGGCTTCAAAGACTATACCCAGAAATGGAGGGATTTAGCCGGAAGGGTGCAACCACCTTTATCTGAAAAAGAGCTAGTGGACATGTTCTTGGGGACTCTGTCAGGTCCTTTCTTTAATCACCTGATTGGAAGCTCCTCTGCAGGTTTCACTGAGTTGATTCTAACCGGCGAGAGGGTTGAAGCCGGTATTAGAAGCGGGAAAATTTAGAAAGATGTGTCTGCCTCTGCTGTTGCAAAAAAGCCATTCATTGGTAAAAAGGAAGTGTCTGCTGTCTATGCACATAGAAATCAGGGAAGAACCGAACGACGACCAACTATGGGGGCCGTCATGATTCAGAAGTCTGCATCAGATCATCCGAGAAACAATCAGCCGAGAAATGATCAGCCGAGAAATAACCAACAAAGGGTGGAAAGGCCTATAAGGCAATTCACCAAGATAAACATGACTCCTGCTCAAGTCCTACCACATCTCTTGAAGTTGAATTTGGCCATGCTAAAAGAGGCCCCTAAAAATCCCAATACTTCATCTCCACACTACCATCCGAATGTCAGGTGCGCTTACCATTGAGAAAGTCCCGGGAATGACACCAACAACTGTTGGGCCCTAAAGAACAAGATTCAAGATCTGATTGACGCAAAGGAAGTTGAATTTGAAGCTCCTGAAAAGCCGAATGTTATCTCCGCTCCAATGCCCAGGCATGGATACAATGCCAATGCTGTGGAAGAAGATCTGTTTGTTTCTACTGTGGGTGAACTGTTAACTCCTCTCCTAGCCATCAAGTTGAATTTGTTGAAAGCATGGGTGTTCCTAGGTTGTGACCAAAATTTCCATGCTTGCTTGTCCTCCCCATTTGACTGTCCTCTGTTGAAGAAAGGAATCCAACAATTGATTGATAACAAGGAAATTTTGTTTGAGAAAACTCCTGTCTCACCCATTCCAGTTCCATAAGTTTCAATAATAACCATATACGCCAATCCTTCCAGGGTTCCTAAAAAACCCGTTAGGATTACATCCGCTCCTATGACTACTCCGTTGAAGATGACGATGCCCGGGCCAGCCCCATACAAATCAGATAAAATGGTACCATGGAACTATGGTGGAGAAATCTACTACCATGGTGTTAAACAGATTGAACAGACTGCCGAAGACGAGAATTCTGAAGAAGACAATTCCGACATCAGTAACATTGCTGGGACAAGCAAAATTACTCATAGTGGAAGAATTTTCTCTCCAGAGATTGCGCCACCAAAGGCAATCTCTGGACCCGTTTCGAAGATTACAGTTGTACTAGTGATTACACCTGCAAGTGTACCCGCCAACAATGACAATGCAATTCCTATCCCTACTTCTGCTACTGAGAATAAAGGAAAGAATGTTCAAGATGAGCCTGTCTTGACGAAGGCTCAATCACTAGTCATTCTTGAGACATCCAAGAAGGAGTTGGAAGAAGTACTGAGGATCATTAAGAAAAGTGATTATGATGTTGTTGAACAACTGGGGCAGACCCCCTCCAAAATCTCTATGTTAGCCCTGCTGCTGTGCTCTGAGGCACATGCTAAAGCTTTGGTCAAGTTTTTGAAGACAACGCATGTGCCACAAGAGACTTCGGCTGATCAATTCCAGGAGTGTGTAGCCAGTCTGACAACTGACAATGGCCTGGGTTTCTCCGATGCCGACTTGACCTCCAAAGGACGAAAACATAACGACGCACTACATGTCTCAGTGGAGTGTAAGGGAACCACCCTAGCTCATGTTTTGGTTGATACTGGATCGTCTTTAAATGTCTTGCCGAAGAAAGCCTTGGATAGATTGGATTGTGAAGGCCTAACCCTGAAACCCAGTAATATCATTGTGAGAGCATTTGACGGCTCTAAAAGGATGGTCCATAGAGAGGTGGACATCCCGATCAAGGTGGGTACCCAGACGTTCAATTCAACATTCTACGTGATGGACATCCGTCTTTCCTACTCTTGCCTGTTGGGACGCCCCTGGATTCACAATGTCGAAGTTGTCACCTCCACCTTGCATCAAATGCTCAAGTACCCCGTCCAAGGGAAAATTATAACTGTCCATGGTGAAGAGGAATACATGATTAGTCATCTAAATTCTTTCCGATATGTAGAATTAGATGGCAAATTCATTGAGACCCCTTTCCAACACTTTGAAGAGGTTTCTCCTGAAATAGCGGCGTCTAAAGCAGTGTCTTCAGCTCCTGTGATCATAAAACCTGTGCCTCGGATGTCATCTCTCAAGGATGCTAGGGCAGTAGTGGAAGAAGGCGGATCCATAATCTGGGGTCAGCTTCCAGACTTTCCTTTCAAATCAGACAAATTCGGCTTGGGATTTACCTCGACTGCTCAGAAGACCGTGCGCCGTGCCCGCGCCGGAGGACCTCCTGTGAAGATCAGCCAGCAAGGGGTTAATGCACTAGAGGACAGTGAAGAAGAGGGAAGCCTAGAAGACTGGATTTATCCTACTATTGGCGGAGGATTGTGCAACTGGGAAGCAAAAGACTTTATTCCGATTACTTTCATACCGCAGTAATTTATCTTTTCCATTTCTGTTGGACTGTAATAATTCACAAACAATTCGTACTTTTTTAACCATGCGTCTTACCCGAGGCACATAGGTCCATTTGTAAGGGTTCTTATTTCATTTTCATATGTCATTTTAATGAATCATGGACGCTTTTCATATATAAAACTTTTGTGCTCATTGTCTTTCTTTTACATTTTGTTGTTTTAAGATTGTTATGCCCTTACACACACCCACACTCACAAAAGCAGGTACCATTCCACTCCGGAACCCATGGGTAACGATACTGCTATAGCCTTCAGTGACTCTGAAGATTTGGTCTACCAAGCCGAATACGAAGGTGAGGAAGATTATGAGGTGCCAGGGGAATTGGCCAGACTTTTACAACAAGAAGAGAGAGCTATTCTGCCTTATGAGGAGTTGTTGGACACAATCAACTTGGGTACAGAGGAAGACAAGAAGGAAATCAGAGTGGGTGCCAACCTAGAGCCAAGTGTCAAGGAGCGCTTGATTCAGCTGTTGCATAAATATGTTGAGATCTTTTCCTGGTCATACGAAGACATGCCGGGACTTGATACAGACATTGTGGTACACCGCCTACCCACAAGAGAAGACTGTCCCCCAGTTAAGCAAAAAGTCCGCCGCATGAGGCCCGACATGTCAGAGAAGATCAAAGCATAAGTTATGAAGCAGTTCAATGCTGGATTTCTTGCTGTTACTTCCTATCCATAATGGGTTGCTAACATTGTGCCCGTGCCTAAAAAGGACGGCAAAGTCAGAATGTGCGTGGATTATAGAGATTTAAACAGGGATAGCCCTAAAGATGATTTTCCACTTCTGCGCATCGACATCCTGGTTGACAACACAGCTCAACACAAAGTATTTTCTTTCATGGACGGATTCTCAGGCTATAACCAGATCAAAATGGCACCTGAGGACATGGAGAAAACTACTTTTGTTACACAGTGGGGTACGTTCTGCTACAAAGTGATGTCATTCAGACTGAAGAATGCCGGGGAAACCTATCAACGCGTCATGGTAGCTTTGTTTCATGATATGATACATCATGAGATAGAGGTCTACGTAGATGACATGATAGCCCAATCACAAACGGAAGAAGAACACCTTGATCACTTGCAAAAGCTGTTTGTCAGGTTGAAGGAGTACAAGCTACGATTGAACCCGAACAAGTGCACATTTGGAGTCCGGTCCGGTAAGCTATTGGGTTTCATTGTCAGCAACAAAGGCATCGAGGTTGATCCTGCCAAAGTCTAAGCTATACAAGAAATGCCTGCTCCTCGCACTGAGAAGGAGGTCAGAGGTTTCTTGGGACGCCTAAACTACATTGCTAGGTTCATTTCTCATCTAACATCTACTTGTGAGCCAATCTTCAAGCTGTTGAAGAAGGATCAGGTAGTTAAATGGAATGATGACTGTCAAATTGCTTTCGATAAAATCAAGGAGTATTTACAAGAGCCTCCTGTCTTGATGCCGTCCGCCGAAGGAAGACCTCTAATCATGTATCTGACCGTTTTGGATAACTCAATGGGGTGCGTATTGGGGCAGCATGACGAGTCTGGCCGAAAAGAGCATGCCATTTATTACCTTAGCAAAAAGTTTACCGACTGTGAAACCAGATATTCACTGCTCGAGAAAACTTGTTGCGCTTTGGTATGGGCTGCTCGCCGACTAAGGCAGTATATGTTGACTTATACCACTTTGCTGATATCTAAGATGGATCCGATAAAATACATCTTCGAAAAGCCTGCTTTGTCTGGAAGGATAGCTAGATGGCAGATGATCCTAACAGAGTATGACATACAGTACACGACCCAAAAAGCTATAAAGGGCAGTGTGCTAGTTGATCATCTGGCCCATCAAGCTGTAGAAGATTATCAATTCATGAAGTTCTACTTCCCTGACGAAGACATCATGACATTGGACAACATTGAAGATTTCAGACCATATGACGGACCTGAACAAGGATCCCGATGGAACCTGTACTTTGATGGGGCAGCCAATGCGCTTGGTAACAGTATCGGTGTTGTGCTCATATCCCCGAGGGTTGCCATACTCCTTTCACCGCCAGACTTTGCTTCAACTGTACGAACAACATGGCAGAGTACGAAGCTTGCATCTTTGGTCTCAAGGCCGCCATAGACTTGGGAATCAAATCTTTAATTGTGTTTGGGGACTCAGCTTTGGTCATCAGTCAGATCAAAGGAGAATGGGACACTAAGCATCCAAACCTCATCCCTTACAAAGAACATGTCTTGACATTGTTACCACATTTCGAGCAGATTACCTTCGAGCACTTCCCGCGAGAAGAGAATCAGCTAGCATATGCTCTAGCTACAATGTCATCCATGTTTAAACTTAACTGGGATAATGAGGCTCCCCAAATCACAATTGAACGGATGGACGAACCTGCACACTGTCACGAGATTAATACTGAAGAAGTAGTGGACCAGCCATGGTTTCATGAAGTCAAAAGGTATCTCGAGACTCAAGAATACCCTGAAGGAGCTACATTCAATGACAAAAAGTTCTTAAGGAGATTCTCGGCAAATTTCTTCTTGAGTAATGGCACCCTATACAAGCACAATCATGATTCTATTCTGCTCCGTTGTGTGGACAAGATTGAAGCTGAAAGGATTATGGTTGAATTGCATGAAGGTACCTTCGACACTCACTCTAGCGGACATACGATGGCTAAGAAGATTCTAAGGGCAGGCTATTACTGGTCTACCATGGAAGCTGACTGCTATCAACATTCCTGGACATGCCACAAATGTCAAATCTATGCAAACAAGGTGCACGTACCTCCTGTTCCTCTAAATGTCTTAACAGCTCCTTGGCCATTCGCTATGTGGGGAATCGACATGATTGGAGAGATCAAGCCTACAACCTCCAATGGACACCGCTTCATTCTGGTGGCCATTGATTACTTTACCAAGTGGGTCGAAGCAGCTTCCTTCGCATCCGTTACTAAGAATGTTGTTGCCCGCTTCATCAAGCAGAATCTTATTTGTCGGTACGGTATCCCCGAAAGGATCATTACTGATAACGGTATGAACCTTAACAATACTATGATCACTGCCCTGTGTGAGCAGTTCAAGATTCAACATCACAATTCATCTCCCTATCGGCCAAAGATGAACGGTGTTGTCGAAGCTGCGAACATAAATATTAAGAAGATCATACAAAAGAGGACAATCACCTACAAGGACTGGCATGAGATGCTATCGTTTGCTCTCCACGGGTACCGGACCACGGCACGCACATCAACTGGGGCAACACCCTATTCTTTAGTTTACGGCATGGAAGTTGTTTTGCCTATCGAGGTTCAGATTCCCTCCTTGAGAATCATGAAGGATGCTGGTTTGAGTGAAGACGATTGGATCCAAACTCGGCTTGATCAGTTAAACTTAATTGACGAAAAGAGACTTACTGCTGTTTTCCACGGTCAGACGTATCAAAAACGGATGATCAAAGCTTTCAACAAGAAAGTCAGACGACAAGTATATCAAGTTGGAGACCTAGTGATCAAGTGCATCATCTTGCCACAAAGTGATCCCAGGGGAAAATGGACTCCTACTTACGAAGGACCATTTATAATCAAGAACATCTTTTCTGGTGGGGAAATGATCTTAACCACCATGGACAGCGACGACCTGCCGCACCCTGTAAACGCAGACATAGTCAAAAGATACTAGGCATAATTGACCCGCTAGGTTGACACACCTGGGAAAAACAAGGGCATCCCGGTGAATCGAAAACCCGAAAGGGCGGTTCAGGCAAAAATTAGGGATAAATAAAAAAATCTGTACACCTGGCAAGTTGAAAACCCGAAAGGGCGACTTGGGAAAAAAAGGGTTTCCCGGTGGATCGAAAACCCGAAAGGGCGGTCTAGGCAAAAGTTAGGGAATTAAAGCGTATGACTATGTCTCGTCGGATCACTTTAAGGACAATCTCTTCACTGACAAACTTGGAGCTTCTGATCAATCCAATCATCTTCGGATGAAGCAGCGAATGGACAAGATATTCGGAGTTACGAAGGCTATAGCGGAATGGGAACCCCATGGGATTTTTTACACACAACTATCTTTATTTGTATAAATTTTTCTCAATTTTTACGACACCATCCTCTTACTAGGATGCCTGTCTCCTTTGTACAAAACACTTATTCAAAGTTAATACAAAGATACCTCTTTAAAGTGCAGAAAACTATTTGCCTTTTTTCATTTTACACTTGTGTTTTATTTGCAAAAACGTCCAATGATTCATTAATAAAAATATGCTTTTGAACATAATTACTGTTTACAAATAGACAGAAGTGAAAAAGAACGATTACTGACAGGTTGAGAGGATAGGAAAATATCTTTCGGCTATTCCATGAGCAATCCCTACGGTACATCATCTAGATCCCCAGTGGAGCTAAATTTCAAAATCCCCATCAGAGTTGAAACTTCATACTCCCAATCCCCAGCGGAGCCAAAACTTTGAACCACAGATCCCCAGTGGAGCTGAAATCTTCATTCCCCAGCGGAGTCAAATTTCCAACTACCAATCTACAGCGGAAACCATCCAGTTTCTCCAAATTCCCCAGCAAGTTGTCTTGAAGTCTGAAAAGCAACTAGATAACAGTTAACTTTTACTCCCCCAACCTAGGTTGATTCCCCAGTAGAGTGGCAGATGACCCAAACTCCTGAACCTACTCCTCAGCAGTAAGCCTTCTTCCCCACAGACTTTATTATTCCCCAGTGAAGTCACCAGAATGAAGATTCTCATTCTTAATTCCCCACAGAAGTCATTAGAGTTTTCTCTATTCCCTAGTAGAACAAAGATTATTTTGTGTAATCCCCAGTAGTTGTCAACAAGGTCTCTGGATTTCCCCAAGCAGATTATTCGAGCAGTTTGGCATTACTCTCACAATAGAATTTTTATCAAATACTCCAACTTCAAAACATGAAGGATCCTCATATCCCCACAGAAGTTATCAAGGATTTTAATCCCCCAACAGTCGACAAGGATTTCTCATCCTCAGCAATCAAAGATTTTGAATCTCCAACAGCGGTCAAGGATTTATTTTCCCCGGCAGCAGTCAGGGAGTTATTATCCCCAATCGCCAAAGATTTTCTTATCCCCGGCTGTCAAGGATTTATTTTCCTCAACAAAACAGCTAATCACTTTACATGCGCATACATTACATTCATATATCATAAACATTGATAAAACACATTTATTGCATCATACATTCCATGCAACATAACTTTGTGTTTCAGCTAACATTTTACCCTTTTCAGGATAAGGTTAACAGTTATCTTTAACAAATATTCAAAGATTTCAGATACAGTAAAGATACACTCCAGACACGAAAGTCATCCTATTATTCATTCAGAATTCAAAGACAAATACAATACGGATACACTCCAGACACGGAAGTCATCCTGATACTTATTCAGATTTCAAGTCAAGATATAGTTCAGATACGCACCAGACACGGATGCCATCCTGACACTCATTCAGATTCAGCTTGTAGATCTCTTATTCAGATTCCAATACAGATATGCCCCAGATACGGTTGCCATTCTGTCACTTATTCTTACTTTTTCCCCAGCTCAGACACGCTCCAGACGCGGATGCCATTCTGTCGCTTATTCAAATTTCAGACTCAGATACAATACAGATACACTCCAGACACGGAAGTCATTATGTTATTCATTCAGATTCAAGTATAGTTACAGCTCAGATACGCTCCAGACACGGACACCATTCCATTGCTCATACAGATTCAGTCTCCAGATACAGTTCAAATATGTTCCAGACATGGATACCATTCTGATACTTATTCTTCTGATTTACAACTTACAGTTCAACAAACATTCTTGGATGGCATCTACAAGCCCATCTCTTACAAGATTCTGTCACCTCTCCAAATGGCATCTCTAAGCCCATTCCCTCAATTACAGTTTGACGAGTGCAAATTTACGGGCACTCTAGTGTCCAATCATCTTTTACCTTCGAGTCACGAATGGCAAAACTCGCCAATCTAACTCTTCAGGTTCAAGAAGATTGAACAGGGGCAATTGTTGTACCCCAAAATTTTCCCTCTCATTTTATCAAGATTTTCCTCACAAGACTTCTTAGATTCAAGACCAGATTAGGGTTTGCTCAACTCAAGACATCTCCTTGCATTGATAACCTGAAATTAGGGTTTGAGTTTGCACAAGGATTTTTGGACCATAAATGCTTCATGTGACTTTCATACACCATCTTGGACCCCTAAGATTGCTCATGACAAGTTTCAAGCCTTGAATCACATTTTTGTCCAATCAATTGGACAGTTGACCTAAAAATCAGTTGTATTGGGGAAAAAGTCAATTGTGGCCAATTTACAGTCAAACTTCATAATTTTTTATCCACAATCACATTTTAGACTCCTATGTACCATTTGATCAAGTTTGGACCACAACTCCTCAAGAAATTTGATCAGATCATCAAAAGGGCAAAATGGTCAAAATTAGGGTTTTGACTGAGAAAGGGAAATTTCTAATTTTTAACCTAGCCAATGGCCAATTGGGTTCAAGCATGATTTCAAGGATCAAATGGCATCATCTTGACCTAATCACAAGGTTCAAAAGATCTCAAATGCATAGAATTGACAGATGAATTTTACAGTCAACTGATCAAAAATCAACTATACACTGAAAAGTCAAACTTTGACTTTTTGGTCAAAATCAAATGCCAAGGGTCATAATTCATCAAGATATGTCAAAATGTGAAACTTGTTGACCAAGAAACCTAAAATTTAAAATTAGGGTTTTAATTTGAAATTTTTCATAACTTAGAATTTTTCTAAGTTATGGAAATTTCTTATTTTTTCCCAACTTTCCACAACTTTTTCACCATGATGAAATTGGATTCAAAGAAAACATCCAACATGAAAGTTGTATTCCTCCATGAAATATATAACTTTGATTCATAAAGTTTTCCCAAAATATGCTTGGATCTCAAGTTATGATTTTGTGAATAGGGGTCCATAAACTTTTTAACATAGTGAAATTTTGCCCTAATTTAGGCAGGTTTTTGACCTAACTTCATGGAAACTTTTCACCTAGTTCCAAGAGGTATCTCAAGTTTCATTTCAAATATTGATTGTAGAGCATGTTACAAGCTTTCCAAAATATCCAAGAACTCTCCAAGATCATTTATGGTTAGGGAGAATCGAAGAAGAGAAAATGGCAATTTGTCACTTTTGTTCAAGCCATGTCTACAAATGCTTCAAGTTGCAGATCTGTCCTAGCATGCTTGTACCCTGCATTACAGGTCCCAAATCCCTTCTACACTCCATAATTAAATGCAAACTCAATGGATAATGGTCTTGTTTTGACTTTTGAAGCATTGCACAATGAATTAATCCAAAAATGGCATAAAGTTCATAATACTACTTTGATAAAGCAAGCCTTTTTGCAACTTTACATTTCTTAAGCCATAGACCTGATCTTTGGTTGCAAGCAAGATCCACAAACATCAGGCAAAGTATACCAACCCTCTGCAGTCCACAAGCTAGCCTGTACAGGCCTTTGGCATAGTCATGTCAACTTTCTTCAAAAGCAAGCAAACTTGCAAAAGTCAAGTTAACTTGTCCATCTGATAAAGAGAGGCTTTGGCTTCATTTCAAACAACTTCAGAACTTTGTCACAAGCAAAAAGCACGAATTGCCAACATCCCAAACACTCTCAAACACCAAAATCACAAGTTCCTGCCCAAACAGGGCATCTTCTGCAGAACCTTTGCCAAATCAATATTGGCTCGTGCGTTTTGCTTTGAAACACTTCAAACACTTTACATACATCCTACCTAAGTTGTCCAGGACCTTGTCTTACAACTGTAACCCCTGTTTCAAGCTTCACCATTTTCATTTTTGAAGGTTGCAGTTTGAGTTCTACAGGAAGTTTCAAGCATCCTCAAGGCAAGTTGAGCATTGGGATAACTTGAGGGAACTTCAAGGAAGCTCACACAATCTTCAGGCCTCACTCAAAGCCCCCACATTGTCATATCCAAACTCAACTGAACAAGGTATTTTTCAAAGTTCTATCTCCTTATTTAGGCATCCTTAAGCTTTGATTTGTGAAGCAAAAATGTAGTCCTTAACTTGCTTAAGATGTACATATGCATAGTTTTTATTTATATTAACTGGGTAGTGAGAATTTGAAGCTTGAAGTTCATGAAAAATTTAGGTCAGAAATTAGGGGTGATAAAATTCTCCTTGATCTTTGGGTGTTAGGTCACAAACTTTATATCACTGGAATCGTGAGTCTACAAGCTACACTTTTTATGTTATGAGTTTTTGATTTTATGCAAGCATGAGCAAGAACAGGATTTGAAGGCAGAACGCGCAAATTCGTTTGGCTGGAGGTCAGGGACGAAGGTTGGCTTGGGCCTGGAGCCTTGGGCCTGTTATTTTTCACACCCCCCATATTCCTATTTGCACCCCCTGGCCTATTTTCTTATATTTTTCATATTTTCTTTTCATTTTTATATTTATTGTTTTTATTTATTTTTCTGAACATGAAAAAATCTTGAAAAATATTTTCTTTATTTTTTGTATTTTTATTTTATTTTTTATAATTTTTTTAGCATAAAAATAGTTTATTGGTAATAATATACTTTATTTTCTTAAATAAATTGTGAATATATTTAAATAAATATCATACATTTTTATTTTTATTATTCACATACATAAAATATTATTTCCACACATATTTTATTTTTTAATACTTGTAAATATTTTTATTTATTTATTTCTTATACATAAATGAATAAAATAAATGATATAGAACATATTTTCTTCTAAAACAAAATTAGGGTTTCCCCTTTCAAAAATAATATTATTATTTTTTCTTATTTTTTGGACTTAAATAATTTTATTTTTACATACATAAAATAAATACAAAACATTTTTTGCATATTTACATTTTTATTGCATTTTTAATATTTGTTTGTTTATTTATTGTGCAATAATTCAATTTGGTTGTAATAATATTTTAGGGTTTATTTTTATGCAATATTCCCCATTTAAAACTTGTATCCCCCCTCCCATAACTTTGTTGTAATAACTTAGATTTACTTTTACGCAATTTATTGCATTATACATGTTTAGTAAACTAGGGTTTGTATGATAAGACAAAATCAAACAAATAGCAAGATCTAATACAAGACAAAAATGCATGTAAAATGACAACACACTGCACACAAGCACCTCTAGGGTTTCACCCACTTGGTTGCCTAATAAAATGGCCATGGTATGCATGCAAGGTATCTTGGCAAAATCAAACAAAACAAAAGATCATAGTCCCTCGATGACGCTATCAAAAGGTTGCCTAAAAACAAAATGATCTTGGTCCCTTAAGCATGCTAAGATACTTGGCACTATTGCTATCATGGTCATATGATGACCCACGTCTGTCCCAATTAACATCCAAAGATATGGTTGTCTACCAAAACAATGGTGGGTCAACAATATCAAAGGAATAAAAATGTACAAGAAAGACTTTTGAGTAGGTAGATAAGCTTCTAGTTACTTGATCAATTTGCAAACCATCCTTGCTATTTTCAAAAACAAACACACACATTTCAAAAACATTTCCAAAACAACTTTCAAAATATTGAAACATTTTTCAAAAGACAAACATCTTTGTATACATTCTTACGAACGAGAATCATTACAAAGATTGCCTAAACGATGGCCTCTTTTCAAAATACTTTCAAAATCACACCAAACACAAAGCACCATTTCAAACAATTGGAAAAGCAAAGCAAGTGATCTAAACAAGTAACTAAGAGCCCATGGAAAACCATGGATGAAAAGGGTGCTAGCACCTTCCCTTTTCATAATCTACCCCCCGAACTCAAGAAAACATCTCAAAGGTCTTTCCTGTGCTTTTTGACCTTTCCTTTTGGATAAAATAAAAGTCGATGGCGACTCTTTCTAAATCGAAACATTTGCGACGAAACGCAAAACCTCAAGTCAGTTATCCCACCGTATCACAGGATCCATCTTCGATATTAATAAGGTGGTGTGAGTCAGCATATACTGTCAACCGGCAAGCAGCCCATGCCAAAGCGCGGCAAGTTTTCTCGAGCAATGAGTATCGGATCTCACAGTCGGTAAACTTTTTGCTAAGGTAGTAAATAGCGTGCTCTTTTCGGCTAGACTCATCATGCTGCCCCAGCACGCACCCCATTAAACTATCCACTACTGTTAAGTATAAGATCAAAGGTCTTCCTTCAACTGGAGGCATCAGAAATGGTGGTTCTTAAAGATATTCCTTGATCCTTTCGAAGGTGGTATGACATTCATCATTCCATTTTACCATTTGATCTTTCTTCAACAGCTTGAAGATTGGCTCACAAGTAGCATTCAGATGTGAAATGAATCGGGCGATGTAGTTCAGACGTCCTAAAAAGCCTCTAACTTCCTTTTTTGTGCGGGGAGCCGGTATCTCCTGTATGGCTTTTACCTTGGTAGGGTCCACCTGAATACCCTTATCACTGATGACGAAACCGAGCAGCTTACCAGACCTTACCCCGAAGGTGCACTTGTTCGGGTTCAACCTCAGCTTGTACGTCTTCAACCTGTCAAATAGTTTCTGGAGATGGTCAAGGTGTTCTTCCTCAGTCTGGGACCTTGCGATCATGTCATCTACATAAACCTCAATCTCATGGTGAATCATGTCGTGGAACAAAGCGACCATGGCGCGCTGATAAGTTGCCCCAACATTCTTCAACCCGAAAGGCATTACCTTGTAGCAAAAGGTGCCCCAATGTGTAACGAAGGTTGTCTTCTCCATGTCCTCAGGAGCCATCTTGATCTGATTGTAACCAGAAAAACCATCCATGAAGGAGAAGATCTTATGTTGCACGGTGTTGTCAACCAGAACATCGATGTGAGGAAGTGGGAAATCATCTTTGGGGCTTTCCATATTCAGGTCTCTATAGTCCACACACATCCGTACTTTACCATCTTTCTTAGACACCAGAACAACATTTGCAACCCACTGCGGGTAAGAAGTGACAGCTAAAAATCCCGTGTCAAACTATTTCATGACTTCAGCTTTGATTTTCTCAGACATCTCAGGGCCCATACGGCGAACCTTCTACTTTACCGGAGGGCAGTCTTCTTTAGTTGGCAGGCGGTGTACCACAATGTCAGTGTCCAAACCAGGCATATCTTCATAAGACCAAGCGAAGATCTCAACATAGTCGCGTAGCATCTGTATCAAACGCTGCTTGACACTAGGCTCCAGATTCGCACCTATCTTGACCTCTTTCATGTCTTCCTCTGTACCCAAATTCACTGACTCGATTGGCTCTTCATGAGGCTGTATGGCCCTTTCTTCCTGTAGTAATAGTCTAGTAAGCTCCCCAGGCACCTTACAATCATCCTCACCTTCGTCCTCGGCTTGGTTGATCAGATTTTCGAAGTCATAATTGGCAGTAGCAGAGTCGTTATCAATGGGATCCAGAGTGGATATGGATCTGCATTATGATACGTGAGTGTGTGTAAGAGGATAGATATTTTGATAAAGCGAGAGACAGAAAAAGAAAAACAAGGAGCGCAAAATTTGTAATGCAGGAAACGCCCAATGCTTTATTGATGATATATGAAAATGACAAATAATAAGCCCTCACAAGCAAAGCCAAGGTGCCTCGGGCAAGGCACCGGGCCGTAAAGTTTCAAACTATCTATTACAACTCTTAAAACAAAAGTTAATTACTGTGAAATAAAAGAGACAGGTATGAAGTCCTTTGCTGTCCAGTTGTTCAATCCACCGTTGGTTGTAGGGTAGATCCAGCTATCAACATTCGGGTTCTCATCATCAGTATCTTCTATGGCGGAGACAACCTCAATAGCATTAATTCCCGAGTCATGCTTGGGCATGGGTGCAGTTATGACGTTGGGCTTCTCCGGAGCGTCAAACTCAATCTCTTTGGCTTCGATCAAGTCTTGCACTTTATTTTTCAAGGCCCAACAGTTGTTTGTATCATGACCTGGACTTTCAGAATGATAGGCGCAGCGGGCATTCGGGTTATAGTGAGGAGATGTGGTGTTGGGGTTCTTCGGGGCCTCCCTCAGAGTTACCAAATTGGTCTTCAATAATTGTGGTAGAATTTGAGACAAGGTCATATTGAGCCGAGTGTACTGCCTCTGTGGTCTTTCCACCCTTTGTTGATTGTTGCATTGTGGAGCAACTGTGGGTCTTGATATTATTACTGCATTTACTGCTTGACGGTGTTCAGGTCTGCTTTGGCCCCTCGAGCCATAGACTGCACTAGCTTCTTTCTTACCGGTGAAAGGCTTCTTTACTGCACTTGATAAAGTATCCTTGTGTATCTTACCACTTCGGATACCAGCTTCTAGTCTCTCTCCAGTCAAGATTAACTCAATAAACCCAGATGCGAACTGTCGATCAGATGATTAAAAAATGGACCAGATAGCGTCCCTAGAAACATGTCAACCAACTCCCTATCAGACAAAAGGGGTTGCACTCTTCCAGCTAAGTCTCTCCACTTGCGCCCATAGACATACCATGTAGCTGAGTAGGAGTGAGAGCAAGGTCAGCGTTATACTGATATTGTCTGTAAAAAGCACCAGCAAGGTCTTCCCAGTTTCAGACATTAGCTCCTTCCAATTGATAAAACCATTCAAGCTGAGTCCCTGACAGACTATCTTGAAAGAAATGCACCCACAAATTTCTATCAGCAGTGTGGGGTTGGATTTTCCTGACGTACGAGCGGAGATGGAGTTTTGGGCAGGATACTCCATCGTACTTGGTAAAAACCGGAGCTTTGAACTTATGAGGGATCACCAATCCTGATATCAGTCCCAGTTCTCCGAAATCCAAACCAGGGATCTTCTGAATCTCCATAGCACTCAGACGGTCTTCTAGTTGCTTGTACCTATCCTCGGCAGGAGGATATTGCTCATCATCATAATCAGTATCATTATCAGGGATTGTAGGACTGGGTCCCTTTTCTTCTTCTTGGTTCTCCCCTTCCTTGGATGAAGAGGTCAGATCAGCTTGTTGTTTCAACCTATCCCCGAACCTTTTGCCCATATTCAGAAGAACGACCTTCTTCTTCTTCTTCTTTTTCAAAATGAGAGTTTTCAAATCCTCTTGCCTTTTAGCCAAGTCCAAGAACATCTGTTGGAATTGGGCGTTTTGTGCTTGAAGATCTTTGATGGCTTGATCAGAAGACATTTCTGCTGAAATAAACAGCGAAGAAGATGAGAAACCTGTAATGGTACCTATGATGCAATGGGAGAACTGACTTGATGTTTTGCGTTTTGTTCGCACTTGTGCGGTTAGCAAGAGACGCCACCGACTTTTCTTTTATCCAAAAGGAAAGGTAAAAAAGCACAGGAAAGACCTTTCGAGATGTTTTCTTGGGTTCGGGGGGTAGATTATGAAAAGAGAAGGTATTAGCACCCCTTTCATCCATGGTTTTCCATGGGCTCTTAGTTACTCGTTTTAGAGCACTTGCTTTTGTTTGATTTGTGTGCTTGTGGTGTGGGTTTTGAAAGTATTTTGGAAAATCTCTTTGTAATGGTTCTCGTCTCTATAAGAACATATACAAAGTTTTGTTTCGAAAAAATGGTTCAAAGATGTGTTTGTGAATCGTGTTTTGAAAATAGGTTTTGCAATGGTTCTCGTCTCTATAATAACATATACAAAACATTTTAACTTTTTGAAAATGTTTTTGAAATGGGAGTGTAGGTGTAAAAGTTTTGTCGTGAGCAAGCGAGTAACTAAGAGCGAATCTATCTACTCGAAAGGTCTTAAATCTTCTTTTCTTTTTCCTTCTAATGGTGCTATCTTACCATTGATTTGGTAAGAAGCCCCACCATTGGATGTGAAGGGACGGGCACGGGTCAATTTTACAATCATTGAAGGCAACTTGTGAGACGCACTAGAAATTTTTGTAAGGGACGAGATCGTTTTAATAAAAGGCAACATCGAGGGTCATCGAGAGACTACGATCTTTGTTTATCGAAGGGTCATTGCTAGAGTGTCTCATATTCGAGGGAAATGATTGTATTTCCGAGGCAACGAGCGAGGTTACCCTAGAGGTGCGTGTGTGATAAAGTGTGTTGATTTCAAGTTATTTTATTCTTGGATTAGGTCATCTAGCGATTGATTTTTGAATCTTGCTATACATGCCTAGTTACTACACAGTATATGGAAAACAGTAAATTGCGGGAATTGAAATTCTACGCTATTACAAAAGTATTCGGGAATGGGGGTACAATTTTTATAAATGGGGATGAATCAAATGAAATTAGCAATGTCCAAATATCAAACAATACAACCAAATCGAATTGTTGTGCGATTTAATATAAAGTTATGACAATTTATGAAATAAAATCAACAAAGTATGAAATGTATGTATTTACTTGAAAAAGAAAAAATAAAACCTATTCTAAAAAAGAAATTGATTTGAATTATAATCTTTATTAATATTTTTTGTGTATTTTATTTATTATAAGTATAAAAGAAATAAACTAAACTAGGTTAACTCTTTTTTTTATGTTTTATTAAATGTAAGAAAAATTAATCAAATAAGTTTATGTAAGAAAAATAAATGATAGAAGTTAAACACTAAAATCCTAACTTAAATTAATAAACATGTTTTAAATTTTAATTAACAATTTTCAAAACAAAATAGAAAAGCAAATTAAAAAAAAGGAGAAAAAATGGGCTTAGGAGATTCAAGGTTGAGGCCCAAAAGAGGAATGCTGAAGCAAAACAAAACCAGATGGGGGGGTACAAAACGCGTTTGGGCTTTAGGGTAGTGTTGCAAAGCAGGCCCATTATTCTAAATTTTTTAATGTTTGATTAGGGTAAATAAGCAGATTAGGGTTTATGGTTCCCCTTTGGTACAGAGCGGTGTCGTTCTTCCCTTTCGTCCCTCTCTTCCAATTTTGTTCATCTCTGTTACTCACCTCTTCCTAATTTCATGAACGAATCACTCTCTTAACAACCTAATTTCTCATCATCTCACCGCGATTCGCGTTTTCTATGAAAAACCCTAGGGTCGGATTTATTTAATGGGTTCAAAATTTCGCTTATCTGATCTTCCTCTCAGCCTTCCGTTGCCAGAGCTCCTCTCAACCTCACCTCCTAACCAAACGCTAACGGTTTTGTTTCTTGAAAAAAAGGTGAAGTTCTGTTTGAACGATTTTGTTATTTTCTGTCTTGTTCATGTTTTTTCTGCTAATCCAAGTTATTGTCTTATTGAGATGTAGGAAATGATTTATGAGGAATGTGAAGAATCCATACCTTTGGAATTTTTCTGTGAAATGACAAGGAATGGTGGTTGGGAGTAGCTCTCCTTGGTGGCCGGACACGGGAGGAAGAAATGATGGTTGAATGCACGCTTCTGGTAACCCTTTCTTTTTCTATCTTCTATGTTGAATGATGATGATGTTGTTTGATGATGTTTGATGATGTTGGCTGGTGATAATGATTTGATGATGTTGGCTGATGATAATGATTTGATGATGTTTGAGGTTTGAATATTGTTTTGTGCTTTGTTACAGTTTGGCTATGGCAAGTCTTGTTGATGGATTGCAGGCTTTGTGAGTTTTGTGATTTTTGTTAATGGTTTTGGAACTTTACTGGTTTTTTGTTATAGTTTGAAAATTGGTTTGACAGTTTGAATGCTGTTACTTTTTCTTATCAGTTCAGGCTTTGAGGTTTTTTTGGGATTTTTTTGTGGTTTGAACATGTTGGACAGGTTGGGATTTTTGGTTTTTTGATCTGTATGTTTAAACTGTTTGACAGTTTGATGATTTGAGGATGGTTTGGGATTTGTTGTTGTTGGTTTGAACTTGTTGGACAGTTTTGGAGATTTTCTTTGGTTATGCAGTTTTGGTTTTTGAATGTTTTTGTTGTTTTGGATTTGTAACAGTTTTGAGGGAAGATGGTTTGAAGGTTTTATAATTTTTGGGCTTTGTTGCTACTGTATTACAGGCTTTGCTGTGGGTTGTCACAGATTTGTGACTGCTTCTGCTTGGTTTGAGATCAGTTTCTTGGTCATATGTTTGGATATTTTGGCTTGCTGTTATGTTTTGACCATTTTTGACTTGAGAGTTTTTGACAGTTTTGAAAACTTGGAGGTTTTCTTTTATTTGCTCAGTTTGATAATTTTTTTTCTATCTCTTACTTGAGCCTTGTCTACTATTATATTCAGGCTGCTTTGTTTTGACAGCTTATTCAAAAAAGGGGGGAAAACCATCATATTTTGAACACTTTGGCCTTTTGTTCTTTTGCTCTCTTTGTTGCAGTTTTGTTTTTCAGCATACTCTATGCAACTTGTGACAGGTTGTGGGCATGGCAGCAAGGTTGTACCTTTTGTGCAATTCCAATAACCTAAGTGATTTCTTTCCTCTCTCCTCTCTCAATGATAAAAAGCAAATTGCTTTTTCTGAAAAGTTTGCAAATAAAATGGGAAATGATGAAAATGGATTATTGAACAAGCCTCTTGCTTGTTGACTTGGTTTACCATACTGATATACTTTCTTTACTGCCTGCTTATGTTGTTTGTTTGTTTGGATAGCTTGCTTGTTTGGCCCTGTTTTGCGCCTTCTGTTTGTTATATTTGTTTGGCTGCTGTTTGGGCCTCTTGTTTATTTGGACAGCCTTGCTGCATCCAGTTTGTATTATTCTGTTTGCCTTTGCTGTTTGTTACAAATTGGACAGCCTTTCTGCATTTCTCTTGTTTGGACAGCTTACTTGTATTTTTATTTCTTCTTTTTGTGAACCAAGAAAAATAATTCTCTTGTGTTTTGCAAATAGAGAAAATAAAAATGTGATGAATTAAAAATAAGCCATTTGATTCCAACTTGCAAACTTTAATGATGAACACTTTCCTTTCTTTTGAAAATTCTTACTCATGTCCAATTAACTGTACTAACTATTTTTCTGTCTTTCATTTTCATGTGAGCATAACTGGATCGTGGCAAAGCAGAGGAAGCAAGAGACTCTGTGGCAAGCATGGAAGCAATGGAAGCTCGGTCAACCTTAGGCATAGATTCATTTTATTTGAAATTTAGAGAGAAACATTCAATTAATTGTAGTAATTTATTTTTCAAATACGATAAGTTGTAAAACCTAAAGCATTTAAATGATAAATTGTTTTGTAACAACTTTTGAAATAAATGGAGAAAGTCTTATGAGATATTCTGATGTCCATTAAAATCCTTTACTGTCAATAACTCGCAATTTTCTCTTTGCATCTTCACTGATTCTTAAAGATTCCCGATCAAGATAATTGAAATTGCATTCCAATAATTCCAATCAAGATAACTTAAATTCCAAGTAATCCAATAACTCTGTAATCTTGCAACTGCATTCCAATTAAAACAAACACTGTCTATTCTAATTCTTAAACAAGAAAATGTTTTTAGAAGACGCAAATCATCTGGTTAACCTTGAAAACAAACACTTTTTTTTTCCAGTAATCTTGAGAAAGCATGAAAACATTGTGAAAGCCAATTGGATATTTGGGAATTCATTTCTTTTGAGAATTGCAAGAAAAACCCTAATTGCTGGTTTACTGCCACAGGAGAAAATCTTTCTGATCGATTCCTGAGCCAACCTTGAATATCTGAGGAACCCTAGGGTTGTGTTTTCTATGAAAAATGGGAGGGAAAATTTTGGGGTGCAACAGCTGCCCCTGTTCAATCTTCTTGAACCTGAAGAGTTAGGTCGGCGAGTTTTTCCATTCGTGACTCGAAGGTAAAAGATGATTGGACACTAGAGTGCCCATAAATTTGCGCTCAACCAAAGTGTAATTGATGGAATGGGCTTAAAGATTCCATTCAGAGAGATGTTAGAATCTTGTTGGAGATGGGCTTGTAGATGCCATCCAAGAATGTTTGGTTGTAAATCGACAGAATAAGCATCAGAATGGTGTCCGTATTTGGAACGTATCTGAACTGTATTTGTCCTTAAATCTGAATAAGTGACAGAATGAATTTCGTGTCTAGAGTGTATCTGTACTGTATCTGTAGGATGAAACTGAATAAGCGACAGAATGGCTTCCGTGTCTGGAGCGTATCTGAACTGTATTTGAACTGTATCTTGAAATTGAGTCTGAATGAGTGACAGAATGGCTTCCGCGTCTGGAGCGTATCTGGACTGTATCTTGAAATTAAGATCTGAAGGAGCGACAAAATGGCTTCCGTGTCTGGAGCGTATCTGAACTGTATCAGTAATCTTTGGATATTTGTTAAAGATAGCTGTTAATTTTATCCTGAAAAGGGTAAAATGTTAGCTGAAACACAGAGTTATGTTGCATGAAATATATGATGCAACAAATGTGTTTTATCCATGTTTATGATCTATGGATGTAATGTATGCGCATGTAAGCTGATTTACTGTATTGCTGAGGAAAATAAATCCTGAATTACTGTCGGGGAAGATAAATCCTTGACTGTTGCTGAGGATTCCGTTGTGAGGGTAATGCCATATACCCTTGAGGAATCTGCTTGGTGAACCCAGAGAATTTTAAAGACTTCTACTGGGGATTATTGACGGGAGTCCTCGTTCTGTCGAGAAGCAATAAAAATTCTGTGGGGAAAAATTTATCCTGTAGTGAAAACTCTAGGGGAAAAGCTTATTTCCGCTGGGGAGTTCAGGAGTTTGGGTTGTATGTCAATCTACTGGGGAGTTACCCTAAGTCGGGGAGAAACAAAAGTTAATTGTTATCTGGTTGATTTTCAGGTTTCAAGACAACTTGTTGGGAAATTTGGAGAAACTGGCTGGTTTCCGCTGTGGGTTGAAAGTTTGATAATTTCGGCTCCGCTGGGGATTAGTAGTTGGTAGTTTTGGCTCCGCTGGGGATCTTAATGACATGCTGATTTGATTGTGTATGGAAATGGGCTTAAAGATGGCATCCAAAGGTGATTGTTGATGGAAAGTTTGAACTGGATCTGAATAGAGAATGAATCAGAATAAACCATTGGGAGATTTATCTGAAGCAGCAAAAGTCCAGAAATGAATCATAATAAATCGTTGAGAGATTTATCTGAAACAGTAAAAATCTGGAAACGAATCAGAATAAATCGTTGAGAGATTTATCTGAAACAATAAAAATATGGAATATCTTCAACTGGAATAAGAATCAGGGAGATCTTAGTGTCGATCTGACTAAACCAGAAAAGGTCTTGAATTAACTTTGACTGGATAAGAATCAGAAAAATCTTAGAATCGATTTAACTGAACCAGAAGAAAGTCTTGGAAAATCTTCAACTGGAATAAGAATCAGGGAGATCTTAGTGTCGATCTGACTGAACCAGAGAAGGTCTTGAATTAACTTTGACTGGATAAGAATCAGAAAAATCTTAGAATCGATTTAACTGAACCAGACGAAAGTCTTGGAAAATCTTCAACAGATGTCGGGGAACCGTTAAATCCTGGACTGCTGTTGAAGAGTATGTGTGTCCTTAAACTTTGCTTAGAATGTTTCCAATGGGGATTCCTGTTTTGTTGTTTGAGGAGGATTCCGCTGGGAAATGTTGATTTTTGTCTTGAGAGAAATAGAATTTTAGGAACTTCAATCATCCGTTATTCTACTGGGGTACCATCTCTGTTGAATTTTAGGAACTTCAGTCGTCCGTTATTCTATTGAGGAATCATCTTTGTTGAATTTTGGGAACTTCGGTCGTCTGTTATTCTTCTGAGGCATCATCTCTGTTGAATTTTGGGAACTTCGGTCTTCTGTTATTCTTTTGAGGAATCATCTCAGTTGAATTTTGGGAACTTCGATCGTCCGTTATTCTATTGAGGAATCATCTTTGTTGAATTTTGGGAACTTCGGTCGTCCATTATTCTTCTGAGGAATCATCTCTGTTGAATTTTGGGAACTTCGGTCGTCCGTTATTCTCTTGAGGAACCATCTCTATTGAATTTTGGGAACTTCGGTCGTCCGTTATTCTTCTGAGGAATCATCTCTGTTGAATTTTGGGAACTTCGGTCGTCTGTTATTCTATTGAGGAATCATCTTTTTTGAATTTTGGGAACTTCGGTCGTCTGTTATTCTTCTGAGGAATCATCTCTGTTGAATTTTGGGAACTTCGGTCGTCCGTTATTCTACTGAGGAATCATCTCTGTTGAATTTTGGGAACTTCGGTCGTCCATTATTCTTCTGAGGAATCATCTCTATTGAATTTTGGGAACTTCGGTCGTCCGTTATTCTTCTGAGGAATCATCTCTGTTGAATTTTGGGAACTTCGGTCGTCCGTTATTCTATTGAGGAATCATCTCTGTTGAATTTTGGGAACTTCGATCGTCCGTTATTCTTCGGAGGAATCATCTCTGTTGAATTTTGGGAACTTTGGTCGTCCGTTATTCTATTGAGGAATCATCTTTGTTGAATTTTGGGAACTTCGGTCGTCCGTTATTCTTCTGAGGAATCATCTCTGTTGAATTTTGGGAACTTCGGTCGTTCGTTATTCTACTGAGGAATCATCTCTGTTGAATTTTGGGAACTTCGGTCGTCCGTTATTCTACTGAGGAATTAACTTTGTTGAATAGGAAATTTGAATGAACTACTATATGGTCGTGGTCCAGGCTTCATAGCTTGAATTTTATGAGAATTTGATTGCGTCTTTCCTGAAAGGTAAAGGTTAGTTGCATGGCATATATCAAACAATGATGTTCTCAAAATAAATGAGATTGCGTTGTATGATGTCCTGATGTACGTAATGTTTTCAAGATGATCTCTCGCTGGGGAAAATAAATCCTGAATTGGTACTGGAGAAAAGAGTTGAATTCTGGCGACTTCAATAGGAAAAATCCTCAGGGATTCTTGAGGTCGACTTAGCTGGGAAGAGGTTATCAAAGATTGAAACTCTGGCTGGGAGTCCTCTTATGAGAAGGATTTTGGGGAGATTTGTCACTGCCCCTAGTAGCGAGTGTTTATGGCTTTGCCAGGAAATGTTTGACTGTATGCAACCCTTTGTTGGGATTGACATTCAATGCCCCAAGTGACGGGGGCGGAGACTTGCCCCTGGTTACTCTGCACTTTGAGAGATTTCTTGAAATCTTGACTGGACTGCCCCAGGTGTGTTGGATGATGACATGTCATGTCCCCTTGTTGATAGGAGATTTTTGCAATGGAAGTGTCATCCCGTTTGAAGTGACTTTATTCACTGAGAGAGCTTTTCGTTCATTGGATATTCATTGTGTGAATTTCTCCGCTGCCAAACAAATAGCCATATGCAAACAACGATATTCAAATAATGCAAAGTTTATGCTTGTCTTGAAATTTTGAAAATGCGTTTTTTAGCAGAAAGCTTTTTGTAAGAAAAATTCAACTCAAGATTTAGAGCAAAGCCTTACCGGAGTCAGGATACCTTTTGTAACAGTATGCTTTCTAACTAACCCACGCTTCAATTAGGACTTTTGAAGGGTTGTAACGTGGCTTGGTTCACGGTTTAAGAAACAAAGGATAAAGGCTCAAAGTATATTTGTACCCACCCGCTCTTCGTGATGTTCTTCAGTCCTAAACTCAGTTAATTGTGCGTTGAACTCCAATTGTGTCTGGGATGATATTTTGGTGATGGTTCAAACAAGTTAAGTTTGTTGGAAGGCAGTCATTTTTGCAACATTATTTTTGTTGAGGATTTGTAGTGACCTCTTTCTTTTGATTTATTATCCCTAATTTTTGCCTGACTGTTCCTGTTTTTGAGATTTACAGTCAGCGGGATGCCCCAGTTTTCTTAAGCCTCCTTCGTAGGTTTTGACTTAGTGGGCTTTTCTTTTTGAGAGATAATGACTACCTATGTGATAGGGAACCATCACCATCTTTTGATTCCAAAGGAATATATTTTTTTTGATGTCATTCGTTGTATTACAAGATGAGAGTTTGTGACTTTATCGTGCGTTTGAACTAACTGAGAGACTACACTGCCCCAGGTTTTGACTAAAGGTTTCAACTTGTGTTAAAACAGAAAAACTTCTACTTCTTTGGCTCGAAGGGGTTGACTAGGGATTATCTTCCTTATAACTCCAGTGTTTAGGATTTGAAAGAAACGCCTGTACATCGTCAGCAAGGTCTGTCCAAAAGCATACTGTATGAGATTATGGCATTGTTTTCGTCATCCTCCCTCTAAAGGTTTGTGTCATAAGAAGAATAAAAAGCATAGTTTTAAATATAGTGAAAACGAAAATATGAATTCAAGACAAACATATGCAATGCATTAATGAAACAGAGTTTGACATCAATAGATAATTGTTTGAATAACAAAAGAAATTACAATTGGAAATTCAAAATGAACAGAAGCCTCTTTGTTCGAACTTGTCATTTTAGGTGGAGAGCCCTCAGCGGAAGATTTTCATCTGGCCATCTTGTATGAACTCCAACGTTGTTTCTTTAATCAGATCTTGAATTTTGTTTCTCAATGCCCAACAGCTATCGGTGTCATGTCCAGGATTGTTGGAGTGATACGCACATCTTGCATTTGGATTGTACCCTGGAGAGGCTGGGTTGGGATTCCGAGGGGGGTCCCTTAATACAATCATCTTGACTTCCAACAAGCGTTGCAGCACTTGAGGTAATGACATGTTAATCTCAGTGAAGCGCTTCTCAGATGTATTTCGCCTACGCCGATTACCTTGTTGACGTTGGCGAGGTTGTTGTTGGGCTGGTGATCCTGAAGCCAACTGGGGAGGTTTTCTCTCGGCTTCTTGCCTCAATGGAGGCTAAATGATGACTTGATCCTCAACCCTAGTTGTTTGGCCCATTTGGTTACATTCATCTTGATGAAGCTTATTGATGAGGACTCTCATCTCCTCTTGTCCTTGTGCCAAGTTTTGGATGAGAGCCATCTGGCCCACCAGTTGTCCCATCATCTGGATTTTCATTATGGCTATCTCAGTTTGCAACAGCTCCAACTGATCATCTTTGTTGCTCTCAGGATTCCCCATGATCATGCCCTTAGTGAGGAGAGATTTCACTTCTTGTTGCCCCTTGGATAGGTTCAAGAACATCTCTTGAAGTTGGGCGTTTTGAGCTTGGATGTCCTTGATAGTCTTCTCTAGAGCCATCTCTCCTGAAATAAATAGTAGGAAGATAAAGAGACCTGAAGGGGAGAAACCTGTCATGATATGATGTATGATATGTGGATGCATTTTTTCAAGGATCTCGCGGGGTAAACATAAGAAAATGTTGGAAGTTGAATTTCGATCAACATCTTTGATTGGAGAACTTCGTATCAGTGGATGTCTTTCCACGAGAATCAAGCTCACCATGTCAAGTGGGTCATAGCCCTTGACTCAAGTTGTTATACTTGATCTTTGACGGCGTTTGTTTAGAGGAAAATGAATCCTCTGTCCCTTTGGTAGACGTCTGGTTCAACGTGACCCTGCATCAAAGACCCTCGAGATCCTTGAAATGGTTATTGAAAATGCTATGGTATGATGTTATGATGTTTTGTACAAATATGCGAGGTAAGCAAGTTTATATACAAATAATCATATTCACACAAAGCAGACAAGTCCTTAGGTTTAGGCTTGCATGGAGTTTGTAGGTAAGTACCCTCTTGAAGTCTAGTTGGCTCAACCTGTCCTAGAAATAATGATCGGGTTCTAAAGGATCTCAATATCACTGACCTTTCCCACAAGCTTCGTTCAATAATCAATTGAATCGCAACCGAACAAAACTCAAGGGTCAAGTCTCAATGAGTGTAGTATCGAGTATCAACCAATTTTCAGCTCTACACCGAAATCAGTCATCTTACTACGTCCTAATGGCCAAGTTGGTCAAGTAAGGTTCTAAGGTCAGTTGATGCTTCACGACACCATGCGGCGGCCACGTACTCTCCTTGATTCGACTCAAGGGTTACCGGTACCAACCAAAGTGCCATATCAACGTAGCTACTGTTTCAACCATGTCGGTATACCCCGCACAGTTCCCTCACAGTCTATTGCTACTTACCTAAAAGGTGTCCCCAAATCCGGGTGTAGGATTTAAAACAAACCTAAACAAGGAACAAAAATGTAAAGCAAACAAATCAAACAATGTAAGCAAGTAAAGGTGATCTAACCCTAATGTAACCCTACTTTTAGAATGATCCCCAACAGAGTCGCCAGTTCTGTGATGCGGTGGGAGAACTGACTTGATGTTTTGCGTTTTGTTCGCACTTGTGCGGTTAGCAAGAGTCGCCACCGACTTTTCTTTTATCCAAAAGGAAAGGTAAAAAAGCACAGGAAAGACCTTTCGAGATGTTTTCTTGGGTTCGGGGGGTAGATTATGAAAAGAGAAGGTATTAGCACCCCTTTCATCCATGGTTTTCCATGGGCTCTTAGTTACTCGTTTTAGATCACTTGCTTTTGTTTGATTTGTGTGCTTGTGGTGTGGGTTTTGAAAGTATTTTGGAAAATCTCTTTGTAATGGTTCTCGTCTCTATAAGAACATATACAAAGTTTTATTTCGAAAAAATGGTTCAAAGATGTGTTTGTGAATCATGTTTTGAAAAGAGGTTTTGCAATGGTTCTCGTCTCTATAATAACGTATACAAAACGTTTTAACTTTTTGAAAATGTTTTTGAAATGGGAGTGTAGGTGTAAAAGTTTTGTCGTGAGCAAGCGAGTAACTAAGAGCGAATCTATCTACTCGAAAGGTCTTAAATTATTCTTTTCTTCTTCCTTCTAATGGTGCTATCTTACCATTGATTTGGTAAGAAGCCCCACCATTGGATGTGAAGGGACGGGCGCGGGTTAATTTTACAATCATTGAAGGCAACTTGTGAGACGCACTAGCAATTTTTTGTAAGGGACGAGATCGTTTTAATCGAAGGCAACATCGAGGGTCATCGAGGGACTACGATCTTTGTTTATCGAAGGGTCATTGCTAGAGTGTCTCATATTCGAGGGACATGATTGTATTTCTGAGGCAACGAGCGAGGTTACCCTAGAGGTGCGCGTGTGATAAAGTGTGTTGATTTCAAGTTATTTTATTCTTGGATTAGGTCATCTAACGATTGATTTTTGAATCTTGCCATACATGCCTAGTTACTATACAGTATATGGAAAACAATAAATTGCGGGAATTGAAATTCTACGCTATTACAAAAGTATTTAGGAATAGGGGTACAATTGTTACAAATGGGGATGAATCAAATGAAATTAGCAATGTCCAAATATCAAACAATACAACCAAATCGAATTGTTGTGCAATTTAATATAAAGCTATGACAATTTATGAAATAAAATCAACAAAGTATGAAATGTATGTATTTACTTGAAAAAGAAAAAATAAAACCTATTCTAAAAAAGAAATTGATTTGAATTATAATCTTTATTAATATTTTTTGTGTATTTTATTAATTATAATTCTAAAAGAAAGAAACTAAACTAGGTTAACTCTTTTTTTTATGTTTTATTAAATGTAAGAAAAATTAATAAAATAAGTTTATGTAAAAAAAATAAATGATAGAAGGTAAACACTAAAATCCTAACTTAAATTAATAAACATGTTTTAAATTTTAATTAACAATTTTCAAAACAAAATAGAAAAGCAAATTAAAAAAAAAAGGAGAAAAAATGGGCTTAGGAGATTCAAGGTTGAGGCCCAAAAGAGGAATGCTGAAGCAAAACAAAACCAGATGGGGGGGTACAAAACGCGTTTGGGCTTTAGGGTAGTGTTGCAAAGCAGGCCCATTGATCTAAACTGTTTAACGTTTGATTAGGGTAAACAAGCAGATTAGGGTTTATGGTTCCCCTTTGGTACAGAGCGGCACCGTTCGTCCCTTTCGCCCCTCTCTTCCAATTTTGTTCATCTCTGTTACTCACCTCTTCCTAATTTCATGAATGAATCACTCTCTTAACAACCTAATTTCTCATCATCTCACTGCGATTCGCATTTTCTATGAAAAACCCTAGGGTCGGATTTATTTAATGGGTTCAAAATTTCGCTTATCTGATCTTCCTCTCAGCCTTCCGTTGCTGGAGCTCCTCTCAACCTCACCTCCTAACCAAACGCTAACGGTTTTGTTTCTTGAAAAAAAGGTGATGTTTTGTTTGAATGATTTTGTTATTTTTTGTCTTGTTCATGTTTTTTCTGCTAATCCAAGTTATTGTCTTATTGAGATGTAGGAAATGATTTATGAGGAATGTGAAGAATCCATACCTTTGGAATTTTTATGTGAAATGAAAAGGAATGGTGGTTGGGAGTAGTGCTCCTTGGTGGCCAGACACGGGAGTAAGTAATGATGGTTGAATGTGCGCTTCTGGTAACCCTTTCTTTTTCTATCTTCTATGTTGAATGATGATGATGCTGTTTGATGATGTTGGTTGATGATAATGATTTGATGATGTTAGCTGATGATAATGATTTGAGGATGTTTGAGGTTTAAATACTCTTTTGTGCTTTGTTACAGTTTGGCTATGGCAAGTCTTGTTGATGGATTGCAGGCTTTGTGAGTTTTGTGATTTTTGTTGATGGTTTTGGAACTTTACTGGTTTTTTGTTACAGTTTGAAAATTGGTTTGACAGTTTGAATGCTGTTACTTTTTCTTATCAGTTCAAGCTTTGAGGTTTTTTTGGGATTTTTGTGGTTTGAACTTGTTGGACAGGTTGGGATTTTTGGTTCTTTGATCTGTATGTTTAAACTGTTTGACAATTTGATGATTTGAGGATGGTTTGGGATTTGTTGTTGTTGGTTTGAACTTGTTGGACAGTTTTGGAGATTTTCTTTGGTTATGCAGTTTTGGTTTTTGAATGTTTTTGTTGTTTTGGATATGGATCTGCATTATGATACGTGAGTGTGTGTAAGAGGATAGCTATTTTGATAAAGCGAGAGACAGAAAAAGAAAAACAAGGAGCGCAAAATTTGTAATGCAGGAAACGCCCAATGCTTTATTGATGATATATGAAAATGACAAATAATAAGCCCTCACAAGCAAAGCCAAGGTGCCTCGGGCAAGGCACCGGGCCGTAAAGTTTCAAACTGTCTATTACAACTCTTAAAACAAAAGTTAATTACTGTGAAATAAAAGAGACAGGTATGAAGTCCTTCGCTGTCCAGTTGTTCAATCCACCATTGGTTGTAGGGTAGATCCAGCTATCAACATTCGGGTTCTCATCATCAGTATCTTCTATGGCGGAGACAACCTCAATAGCATTAATTCCCGAGTCATGCTTGGGCATGGGTGCAGTTATGACGTTGGGCTTCTCCGGAGCGTCAAACTCAATCTCTTTGGCTTCGATCAAGTCTTGCACTTTATTTTTCAAGGCCCAACAGTTGTTTGTATCATGACCTGGACTTTCAGAATGATAGGCGCAGCGGGCATTCGGGTTATAGTGAGGAGATGTGGTGTTGGGGTTCTTCGGGGCCTCCCTCAGAGTTACCAAATTGGTCTTCAATAATTGTGGTAGAATTTGAGACAAGGTCATATTGAGTCGAGTGTACTGCCTCTGTGGTCTTTCCACCCTTTGTTGATTGTTGCATTGTGGAGCAACTGTGGGTCTTGATATTATTACCGCATTTACTGCTTGACGGTGTTCAGGTCTGCTTTGGCCCCTCGAGCCATAGACTGCACTAGCTTCTTTCTTACCGGTGAAAGGCTTCTTTACTGCACTTGATAAAGTATCCTTGTGTATCTTACCACTTCGGATACCAGCTTCTAGTCTCTCTCCAGTTAAGATTAACTCAGTAAACCCAGATGCAAACTGTCGATCAGATGATTAAAAAATGGACCAGATAGCGTCCCTAGAAACATGTCAACCAACTCCCTATCAGAAAAAGGGTGTTGCACTCTTCCAGCTAAGTCTCTCCACTTGCGCCCATAGACATACCCTTTAGCTGAGTAGGAGTGAGAGCAAGGTCAGCGTTATACTGATATTGTCTGTAAAAAGCACCAGCAAGGTCTTCCCAGTTTCAGACATTAGCTCCTTCCAATTGATAAAACCATTCAAGTTGAGTCCCTGACAGACTATCTTGAAAGAAATGCACCCACAAATTTCTATCAGCAGTGTGGGGTTGGATTTTCCTGACGTACGAGCGGAGATGGAGTTTTGGGCAGGATACTCCATCGTACTTGGCAAAAACCGGAGCTTTGAACTTATGAGGGATCACCAATCCTGATATCAGTCCCAGTTCTCCGAAATCCAAACCAGGGATCTTCTGAATCTCCATAGCACTCAGACGGTCTTCTAGTTGCTTGTACATATCCTCGGCAGGAGGATATTGCTCATCATCATAATCAGTATCATTATCAGGGATTGCAAGACTGGGTCCCTTTTCTTCTTCTTGGTTCTCCCCTTCCTTGGATGAAGAGGTCAGATCAGCTTGTTGTTTCAACCTATCCCCGAACCTTTTGCCCATATTCAGAAGAACGACCTTCTTCTTCTTCTTCTTTTTCAAAATGAGAGTTTTCAAATCCTCTTGCCTTTTAGCCAAGTCCAAGAACATCTGTTGGAATTGGGCGTTTTGTGCTTGAAGATCTTTGATGGCTTGATCAGAAGACATTTCTGCTGAAATAAACAGCGAAGAAGATGAGAAACCTGTAATGGTACCTATGATGCGGTGGGAGAACTGACTTGATGTTTTGCGTTTTGTTCGCACTTGTACGGTTAGCAAGAGACGCCACCGACTTTTCTTTTATCCAAACGGAAAGGTAAAAAAGCACAGGAAAGACCTTTCGAGATTTTTTCTTGGGTTCGGGGGGTAGATTATGAAAAGAGAAGGTATTAGCACCCCTTTCATCCATGGTTTTCCATGGGCTCTTAGTTACTCGTTTTAGATCACTTGCTTTTGTTTGATTTGTGTGCTTGTGGTGTGGGTTTTGAAAGTATTTTGGAAAATCTCTTTGTAATGGTTCTCGTCTCTATAAGAACATATACAAAGTTTTGTTTCGAAAAAATGGTTCAAAGATGTGTTTGTGAATCGTGTTTTGAAAATAGGTTTTGCAATGGTTCTCGTCTCTATAATAACGTATACAAAACGTTTTAACTTTTTGAAAATGTTTTTGAAATGGGAGTGTAGGTGTAAAAGTTTTGTCGTGAGCAAGCGAGTAACTAAGAGCGAATCTATCTACTCGAAAGGTCTTAAATCTTCTTTTCTTTTTCCTTCTAATGGTGTTATCTTACCATTGATTTGGTAAGAAGCCCCACCATTGGATGTGAAGGGACGGGCACGGGTCAATTTTACAATCATTGAAGGCAACTTGTGAGACGCACTAGAAATTTTTTGTAAGGGACGAGATCGTTTTAATCAAAGGCAACATCGAGGGTCATCGAGGGACTACGATCTTTGTTTATCGAAGGGTCATTGCTAGAGTGTCTCATATTCGAGGGACATGATTGTATTTCCGAGGCAACGAGCGAGGTTACCCTAGAGGTGCGCGTGTGATAAAGTGTGTTGATTTCAAGTTATTTTATTCTTGGATTAGGTCATCTAGCGATTGATTTTTGAATCTTGCTATACATGCCTAGTTACTATACAGTATATGGAAAACAGTAAATTGCGGGAATTGAAATTCTACGCTATTACAAAAGTATTCGGGAATGGGGGTACAATTTTTATAAATGGGGATGAATCAAATGAAATTAGCAATGTCCAAATATCAAACACTACAACCAAATCGAATTGTTGTGCGATTTAATATAAAGTTATGACAATTTATGAAATAAAATCAACAAAGTATGAAATGTATGTATTTACATGAAAAAGAAAAAATAAAACCTATTCTAAAAAAGAAATTGATTTGAATTATAATCTTTATTAATATTTTTTGTGTATTTTATTTATTATAAGTCTAAAAGAAATAAACTAAACTAGGTTAACTCTTTTTTTTATGTTTTATTAAATGTAAGAAAAATTAATCAAATAAGTTTATATAAGAAAAATAAATGATAGAAGTTAAACACTAAAATCCTAACTTAAATTAATAAACATGTTTTAAATTTTAATTAACAATTTTCAAAACAAAATAGAAAAGCAAATTAAAAAAAAAAGGAGAAAAAATGGGCTTAGGAGATTCAAGGTTGAGGCCCAAAAGAGGAATGCTGAAGCAAAACAAAACCAGATGGGGGGGTATAAAACGCGTTTGGGCTTTAGGTTAGTGTTGCAAAGCAGGCCCATTATTCTAAACTGTTTAATGTTTGATTAGGGTAAACAAGCAGATTAGGGTTTATGGTTCCCCTTTGGTACAGAGCGGTGTCGTTCTTCCCTTTCGTCCCTCTCTTCCAATTTTGTTCATCTCTGTTACTCACCTCTTCCTAATTTCATGAACGAATCACTCTCTTAACAACCTAATTTCTCATCATCTCACCGCGATTCGCGTTTTCTATGAAAAACCCTAGGGTCGGATTTATTTAATGGGTTCAAAATTTCGCTTATCTGATCTTCCTCTCAGCCTTCCGTTGCCGGAGCTCCTCTCAACCTCACCTCCTAACCAAACGCTAACGGTTTTGTTTCTTGAAAAAAAGGTGAAGTTCTGTTTGAACGATTTTGTTATTTTTTGTCTTGTTCATGTTTTTTCTACTAATCCAAGTTATTGTCTTATTGAGATGTAGGAAATGATTTATGAGGAATGTGAAGAATCCATACCTTTGGAATTTTTTTGTGAAATGACAAGGAATGGTGGTTGGGAGTAGCTCTCCTTGGTGGCCGGACACGGGAGGAAGAAATGATGGTTGAATGCGCGCTTCTGGTAACCCTTTCTTTTTCTATCTTCTATGTTGAATGATGATGATGTTGTTTGATGATGTTTGATGATGTTGGCTGGTGATAATGATTTGATGATGTTGGCTGATGATAATGATTTGATGATGTTTGAGGTTTGAATACTGTTTTGTGCTTTGTTACAGTTTGGCTATGGCAAGTCTTGTTGATGGATTGCAGGCTTTGTGAGTTTTGTGATTTTTGTTAATGGTTTTGGAACTTTACTGGTTTTTTGTTACAGTTTGAAAATTGGTTTGACAGTTTGAATGCTGTTACTTTTTCTTATCAGTTCAGGCTTTGAGGTTTTTTTGGGATTTTTTTGTGGTTTGAACATGTTGGACAGGTTGGGATTTTTGGTTTTTTGATCTATATGTTTAAACTGTTTGACAGTTTGATGATTTGAGGATGGTTTGGGATTTGTTGTTGTTGGTTTGAACTTGTTGGACAGTTTTGGAGATTTTCTTTGGTTATGCAGTTTTGGTTTTTGAATGTTTTTGTTGTTTTGGATTTGTAACAGTTTTGAGGGAAGATGGTTTGAAGGTTTTATAATTTTTGGGCTTTGTTGCTACTGTATTACAGGCTTTGCTGTGGGCTGTCACAGATTTGTGACTGTTTCTGCTTGGTTTGAGATCAGTTTCTTGGTCATATGTTTGGATATTTTGGCTTGCTGTTATGTTTTGACCATTTTTGACTTGAGAGTTTTTGACAGTTTTGAAAACTTGGAGGTTTTCTTTTATTTGCTCAGTTTGGTAATTTTTTTTCTATCTCTTACTTGAGCCTTGTCTACTATTATATTCAGGCTGCTTTGTTTTGACAGCTTATTCAAAAAAAGGGGGGAAAACCATCATATTTTGAGCACTTTGGCCTTTTGTTCTTTTGCTCTCTTTGTTGCAGTTTTTTTTTCCAGCATACTCTATGCAACTTGTGACAGGCTGTGGGCAGGGCAGCAAGGCTGTACCTTTTGTGCAATTCCAATAACCTAAGTGATTTCTTTCCTCTCTCCTCTCTCAATGATAAAAAGCAAATTGCTTTTTCTGAAAAGTTTGCAAATAAAATGGGAAATGATGAAAATGGATCATTGAACAAGCCTCTTGCTTGTTGACTTGGTTTACCATACTGATATACTTTCTTTACTGCCTGCTTATGTTGTTTGTTTGTTTGGATAGCTTGCTTGTTTGGCCCTGTTTTGCGCCTTCTGTTTGTTATATTTGTTTGGCTGCTGTTTGGGCCTCTTGTTTATTTGGACAGCCTTGTTGCATCTAGTTTGTATTATTCTGTTTGCCTTTGCTGTTTGTTACAAATTGGACAGCCTTGCTGCATTTCTCTTGTTTGGACAGCTTACTTGTATTTTTATTTCTTCTTTTTGTGAACCAAGAAAAATAATTCTCTTGTGTTTTGCAAATAGAGAAAATAAAAATGTGATGAATTAAAAATAAGCCATCTGATTCCAACTTGCAAACTTTAATGATGAACACTTTCCTTTCTTTTGAAAATTCTTACTCATGTCCAATTAACTGTACTAACTATTTTTCTGTCTTTCATTTTCATGTGAGCATAACTAGATGGTGGCAAAGCAGAGGAAGCAAGAGACTCTGTGGCAAGCATGGAAGCAATGGAAGCTCAGTCAACCTTAGGCATAGATTCATTTTATTTGAAATTTAGAGAGAAACATTCAATTAATTGTAGTAATTTATTTTTCAAATACGATAAGTTGTAAAACCTAAAGCATTTAAATGATAAATTGTTTTGTAATAACTTTTGAAATAAATGGAGAAAGTCTTATGAGATATTCTGATGTCCATTAAAATCCTTTACTGTCAATAACTCGCAATTTTCTCTTTGCATCTTCACTGATTCTTAAAGATTCCCGATCAAGATAATTGAAACTGCATTCCAATAATTCCAATCAAGATAACTTAAATTCCAAGTAATCCAATAACTCTATAATCTTGCAACTGCATTCCAATCAAAACAAACACTGTCTATTCCAATTCTTAAACAAGCAAATGTTTTTAGAAGACGCAAATCATCTGGTTAACCTTGAAAACAAACACCTTTTTTTTTCCAGTAATCTTGAGAAAGCATGAAAACATTGTGAAAGCCAATTGGATCTTTGAGAATTCATTTATTTTGAGAATTACAAGGAAAACCCTAATTGCTGGTTTACTGCCACAGGAGAAAATCTGTCTGATCGATTCCTGAGCCAACCTTGAATATCTGAGGAACCCTAGGGTTGTGTTTTCTATGAAAAATGGGAGGGAAAATTTTGGGGTACAACAGTACCTATAATGGTGTGCATGATAATGGGATGTGTATGTAATGATTTCAAAGACTTTTGGAGATTTAAATTTGCAAACCAAAAATAAACAAACTTTATTAGATTAACTTGTAAAAGGTTCAACAATGCCTTTTAGGAGTTACAAATAAATAAATGGAAAACAAATCTAAACTAGAAAAAAGCAAAATTAAAAGTCCCATAGACGCTTCCTCTTTGTGTTGACGTAGTCATTGATCACTCTTTCCTCCTCGAGCTGCCTGGTGAGCTTCAAAATCTTCCTTTCTTGCTCATGGTACTTCTCCCAGTAAGTATACCTTTCCTCTTTCAGCTGAATCCAAGACCACTGCAATGCCCCAAGATCAGTGGGCATGTAAGGATATAGGACTGTGTAAGGAATGCCTTCTTCATTGGTGGGCTCCACAATCACTGGCAATACTGCTTCATAGGGCATCCCAAGCTTCTGGGCACGAGCTGGGACCCATTGGAGATAAGGCTACATAGGAAGGGAAGTCCTTGGTCCTAGCTCTTGGGGGTCAGATCTGTTCACCATGCCCCAAGCTCGTATAAACCTCCGGCGGTGCTCGTCAACGTCTTCCTTATAGTCAAATGCAACATCCTCAATGAAATTCTGGCTGCAGATACTCAATGTCACGTCCAATGTTATGACACCGTATCTGACTTTCTATAAGACAGTAAATACAAAAACAGTAAAGAACACAGTCAATTGTTTACCCAGTTCAGTGTGCAACAACACCTACTCTGGGGGCTACCAAGCCAGGGAGGAAATCCACTATAAGAGATATTAATTCATGAATAAACCAACCAGTTTATCTCCTTCACTTAAGACCTACCCAATGCAACTTCAATCTAAGTACAACTTAAACCTGAGTTCCTACTCACTCCCCCTCAATCACAGCAGTGATACTTAAAACAATTGACTAATGATTTAATGAAGACACTCTTCACAACATACACTTGATTATGCTTCACAACTTTTTAATCAAGCAACACAAACACTCTTGCTTCACAGCTTTGAGTGATACAAAAACCTAACTTGACTTTGCTTCAAAGCTTTAGTCAAGAGACACAAAAACACTCTTGCTTCAAAGATTTGAGTGATACAAAACCCTTACAATTAAAACCTATTCCAAGTCACTTATCACAATGATACTTGCTTGGATTACAATAGTTAAAACTATACAGCTTCTAAATGATCTTCTGTCAAAAAGGGATGAATTCCAAACAGCACCCCTGTTGAATATATAGCAGCTGCATCTTCAGTTAGGGTTTCCACAAAAAGCTAAGGTTAATTCCGTTTGACCTTAAGACTTGGTCACAGGACTTTATCAACCAGGTTAGGGTTGAGCTAGGTTAACCCCAAGTCCCTGAGATTTTCTGTTCTGGAAAGACTGAGTCATTTTCCTGAAAAAACTCAGAATTACCCAAACTGCATAACTGTTAGATCAGAATAGGATGTCTTAACATTTGTTATGACATCTGAATTCCTGTCTACTGATTTTGGTAAATGTGATCTTTTTGCAAAATGCTCAGATACACACTCATAAACAGCAGCACCTGTATGACAATATTTTTCTGCAAAGGTACCTAATAAATCAGTACCTAATAAACTAGAATGTTATGACATCAGTCATGACATTCACACACCTGGTTTTACCAAAAATGCATGCCAATAACAAAACAACTACAAACTCCCCCTTTGGCAGATTTTTGGCTAAAGCCCCTAAGCAATCAGAGATAGATAGCAGCAGAATAAATATGACTGCAGAAAAATAGAATGTCTATCAAGTAATTGAGCACAGAATAATATCTCCCCCTCTTTAGCCACAAATGGGCCAAAGATACATGTTCTTAAAAGTTTATACAGTCATCCAGAAAAGGTAATAGAAACAACAACTAAAAACTGAACACACTTGCAAACTCCACCAGGGACCAGCATCAACTCCACCCACCTTTAGGCACTGTCCCCTTCAGAGGAGCTAGTTTCTTCAGTATTGAGTTGATCTTCAGCAGCACCCTCTTCCCTTCTGTTTCCTTTAGCTTCCTCCTTTTCTAACCTGGCAATTAGGTTTTCTAGGGTCTTTTTCCTAGTCTCCAGCTCTTTGCAGGTCTCTTTCAATACAGCTATAACATCAGATGTTTTGGACTGAGTCTTCACAGATGATGTCTCAGCTGATGTTATGACAATATCAGGAGCATGAGATCCCTGAAACAGCTTGTAGTGTAACCCAAGAGCAGGAGCTCTTTTGCAAGCAGTATCTCTTGCCACTAGGATATCAGGGTACTGTGCAAGGATAATTCCACATAGGAGGGGGGGAAAGGCAATAGGGCCTTTGACAGCAAAGCTACCAGCATGTTTTAGAGTTTGTTCAAAAATATACCTGCCATAGTCAAATTCATTCTTGGTTCCCACAGCATAAATAAATCCCCCCAATCCTGTGGAGATAGTAGATTTATGGTTTGTAGGGACCCAGTTGGCTGCACCAATCTTGTGCAGGATGGCAAATTTCATGCTTAGTTTACTGGCATTCAGCTTGCCTTTCAAGGGCTAACACTTGACTTGTCTTGCTGTGATGGTTTGACAAACTTCATTGTCAGTGACTTCCAGTTCAGGGAAATCCTCATTTGATCTTCCAAGAAATTTGTTAATTTCTGATGGAGAGAAATTAACCCTTCTTCCTCTAACATAAACACATTCAAAGTCAGCTGACCTTCCATCAGCACATTCATCAGACAAGTTTACTATAAATTCCTTGACCAGATTTTCATAGCACTTGGTAAATTTTACCACTGTCTTCATCAGTCCATCATTTTTAATCAGGTCCATGATTTCCTTGCACTCCATGGCATCATTGTTTAGCTCTCTTTCTAAAGCTATTCTCTTCAAGCAAACATACTTCCATCTGTTGGCATTGTCAGGATGGTGAAAAGAGATGTTGTTTGTTGGGACTTCAGGAACTCTAGCCATTTTGCTGGAGGGGAGTTTCCTTCTGATAGGAATTTCTTCAGCATCAATCTCAAACTCTGATTCCTCATCAGAATCAGAAGACTCAGGTTCTTTTATCTTCTTTGTAATTGGTTGTCTACCAGTATGCACCTGGGCTTTCACCTTCCCTTTGGACTGACCAGTTTTCACAGATTCTACCCCAGTCTTGCCTTCAGCCTTGGATTTCTTATCAGCAGGTTTATCTTTGGTCATACATTTTGCAGCATTCTGATTACCCTTTCTTTTCATCATTCTCCTAGCTATGTTAGGGTTTACATTGGCAATTAGATCATTGTCTGAGTATTCCTCATCCACATCAATGATAGGTGGATCAACAGTCTTCTCTGAAGGGTTCTGAATGTTGTCATTTGGGGTCACAACATTCTCAGAGACATCTACATTTGCTTCAACATTTGGGCTTGCTGATTCTTGATTTAGTGGGACAGAAATCCTCGGTACAGATTGGTTTCCGCTTAGTATTCTTGTAACAAGCCTAGCAATTGCTTGATGTACTTGAGCTGATCCTTCCCTATTTGGTACAGAGGAAGAAGGATGAGAAGAATTACCAGAAGCAGTAGCTTGAGCTCTTCCTGCATGCCTAGTTCTCAGCTTTTTGACTTTGGAGGGGTCAGTTGCCATTTCTCTGAGAGGAGTGATCTCCAGGACTTCAGAATCTATGCATGTGGTGATTGCTCGATAATCTTGGTCAGATGATGAAGATGAAGAGGTCGCCTTGGTTGAAGATGATGTTTGAGACATTTTGATTGACTTAGAGCACCAGTAGCAATTTGAGAGAAAACTTTGATTGAGAGAAAGGAATAGGTTGCAAAGTCGAGAGAGGTAGGAGGCAAATGAGAGTCTATTCAACTTCTTAATAATTTTGAAAGAATTGGAAAAACATATGATTAACCCACTAAAAATAGACTTAACAAAAATAACTCCTTCAACCCTTGCTTTAAGCAAAATTAATTGCTATAATTTCTCATGTTGGCAAATACCCATCTTGCCCCTCAAGTTTTCAAGTTGATTTCCATCAAGAGCCTTGGTAGAAAAATCAGCCAGCTGAAGCTTAATGATACCATGTTCCAGTTTAATTGTCTTCTTCTCTACAAGGTCAATGTGCTTGGTCCTGCTATGCTGAATAGGGTTCTTGGAAATATTGATTGTATTCAGATTGTCATGGTACAATGTCACAACATCTTGTGAGACATTATACTCAGTGAGCATCTGTTTTGTCCAGATATTTTGAGAACAGCTACTACCAGCTGCAACTATTTCAGCACAGAGTGGAGAAGGCATTCTTTTGACATGAATCATAGTTCTGGAAGATTCCTGTATGATCCTATTTTTCCTTCTGTCAACTCCATTTTGATGAGGAGTTATAGGAGAAGAGAATTCATGACTCATTCCTTCTGAGAAACAGAATTTCTTAAACTTGTTGTTTCCAAATTCCTTGTCATGATCACTTTTGATTCTAACAATACATCTTTCTTTTTGAGTTCTTTTGCATAGTTCTCTAAAAACTTCAAGGTTATTCACCACATCATAGACATATCTCTTTTTACCAAGCCTTTCCATTTGATGTTCACCACAAACCCTCCTTTTATCAATTTGCAGTCTTGGAATCCTTCTGACTGCTTCCATAGAGATAGTTCTTTTCATTCTTCTTAGATGAAGATGGCCAGGTTTTTGGTGCCACAGTTTCACCTCTTTTTCTTCTTTGGTAATAGAACACATAGTAGAGTTATTAGTGTTCTCAGGCTGCCACAAGTAACAGTTGTCTTTAGATCTGATTCCTTTCATTACAACTTCTTGTTTTTCATTGAATACAAGACATTCAGATTTTGAGAAGATGACTTTGAATCCTAGATCACACAATTGACTGATACTAATGAGATTAGCAGTCAACCCTTTTACCAATAGTACTTCATTCAGATTTGGAACTTCAGGACAGTCCAAATTACCAACTCCTTTGATTTCACCTTTGGCACCATCTCCAAAGGTCACATAACTAGTGGTGTGAGGTTTAACATGATTGAGAATGTTCTTGATTCCAGTCATGTGCCTAGAACACCCACTGTCAAAGTACCAGCCTTCCTTTGCAGAGACTCTCAGGGAAGTGTGGGCTATCAGGGCAGTAGCCTTTTTCTTCCATTGAGGAGTATGTGGTACCCTTTTTGACTTAGGTTTAACACTTGGGCTCTGATTAGGGTATCCATACAATCTGAAGCAGAAAGGCTTAATGTGACCATACCTCCCACAATGATGACATCTCCATCTTTGGTACTTTTTCTTCATATATCTCTGTTTCTGATGTTGAGAGTTGTGTTGAGACATCTGCTTTGACATTTGTTTAACTGGCCTGATCTTCTTGTCTGCACCAGATTTCTTAGCTTCCACAAATCCTAGTCCAGATTTGTTTCCCACATTTTGTCCAACCTGAAGGATCTCTTCCAATTTGTCTGTTCCATTTGTCAGCATCTTGACAGATTTGGTCATTTGGTTTAGTTGTGAGTTCAGCAATTGAACTTCCCCTTCTAGATGACTTATAGTTTCAAGGTCTGCCCTTTTTTCAGCCTCCAGCTTTATGATGAGTTTTGATTGTTTCTCATTCTGCACACAGACTTCAGCACTTCTGATACACAATTTCTTGTAAGTATCAGCCAGATCTTCAAATGTCACTTCTTCATCACTAGTGTCACTTTCAGAGGTACAAACACCAGTTAGAGCAGTAACCAGTTTGGCAGATTCTTCTTCAGAATTACTTTCTGAATCACAGTCAGACCAAGTAACAGTCATTCCTTTCTTTTGTTTCTTAAGAAAGGTAGGACATTCAGCTCGAATATGCCCATATCCTTCACAACCATGGCATTGAATTCCTCTGCCTTGATTTCCCTTCTCTTCTGACCTTGGTCTTCTGCTGGAACTGTCAATGTCAGAGGGAATGTTATGAACATTAGACCTTGACTTTGGATCTATTCTTTTGATGAGTTTGTTGAATTGTCTTCCAAGCATGGCTATAGCTTCTGAAATATTTTCTTCTTCATCCTCCATGTCTTCTGTGTTGGATACAAGTGTTATGCTCTTGTTCTTTTTGTCAACATTTCCAGTGATCCCCATCTCAAAAGTCTGAAGAGACCCAATGAGTTCATCCACCTTCAACTTGCTGATATCTTGGGCTTCCTCTATAGCAGTTACCTTCATTGCAAATCTTTTAGGCAAGGATCTGAGAATCTTTCTCACCAGTTTTTCTTCTGACATCTTTTCTCCCAATGCTCCTGAGGTGTTGGCAATCTCCAAGATGTTTATGTGAAACTCATGAATGGTTTCATCTTCCATCATTTTTAGATTCTCAAACTTGGTAGTCAACATCTAAAGCCTTGATATTTTTACTTTGGAAGTGCCCTCATGGGTAGTTTTGAGAGTGTCCCAAACTTCCTTGGCCAGTTCATATTGATGTACTAGTCTGAATATGTTTCTATCAATTCCATTGAACAAGGCATTTAAAGCTTTGGAATTTCCCAGGGCTAACTCATCTTCTTCTTTACTCCAATCTTCCTCATGCTTCAGACTGATTGTCCCATCTTTCTCAGTTATGGTGGGATGGTTCCATCCTTTGTCAGCAGCTCTCCAAGCCTTTTTGTCCAGAGATTTTAAGAAGGCAATCATACAAGGTTTCCAGTAGTCATAATTTGTTCCATCCAGAATGGGTGGTCTATTTCCAAAAACTCCTTCTTTGTCCATAGTGCCAGAAAGTGATATCCCTAGATCTCACCCAATAATACAGGCAGGGTGCCTGCTCTGATACCAATTGAAATTCTGGCTGCAGATACTCAATGTCACGTCCAATGTTATGACACCGTATCTGACTTTCTATAAGACAGTAAATACAAAAACAGTAAAGAACACAGTCAATTGTTTACCCAGTTCAGTGTGCAACAACACCTACTCTGGGGGCTACCAAGCCAGGGAGGAAATCCACTATAAGAGATATTAATTCAGGAATAAACCAACCAGTTTATCTCCTTCACTTAAGACCTACCCAATGCAACTTCAATCTAAGTACAACTTAAACCTGAGTTCCTACTCACTCCCCCTCAATCACAGCAGTGATACTTAAAACAATTGACTAATGATTTAATGAAGACACTCTTCACAACATACACTTGATTATGCTTCACAACTTTTTAATCAAGCAACACAAACACTCTTGCTTCACAGCTTTGAGTGATACAAAAACCTAACTTGACTTTGCTTCAAAGCTTTAGTCAAGAGACACAAAAACACTCTTGCTTCAAAGCTTTGAGTGATACAAAACCCTTACAATTAAAACCTATTCCAAGTCACGTATCACAATGATACTTGCTTGGATTACAATAGTTAAAACTATACAGCTTCTAAATGATCTTCTGTCAAAAAGGGATGAATTCCAAACAGCAGCCCTGTTGAATATATAGCAGCTGCATCTTCAGTTAGGGTTTCCACAAAAAGCTAGGGTTAATTCCGTTTGACCTTAAGACTTGGTCACAGGACTTTATCAACCAGGTTAGGGTTGAGCTAGGTTAACCCCAAGTCCACTAGATTTTCTGTTCTGGAAAGACTGAGTCATTTTCCTGAAAAAACTCAGAATTACCCAAACTGCATAACTGTTAGATCAGAACAGGATGTCTTAACATTTGTTATGACATCTGAATTCCTGTCTACTGATTTTGGTAAATGTGATCTTTTTGCAAAATGCTCAGATACACATTCATAAACAGCAGCACCTGTATGACAATATTTTTCTGCAAAGGTACCTAATAAATCAGTACCTAATAAACTAGAATGTTATGACATCAGTCATGACATTCACACACCTGGTTTTACCAAAAATGCATGCCAATAACAAAACAACTACACTCAAGAAGTAGCTCATGGGGACCATCTCTCCGAGCACGACCAAATTGTCGCAAAGCTAGACAAGGGTTGTAGGTTATTCCCCCTCTAATTCCAAGCAACGGGACATTAGGGTATCCCCCACAATGATCAATGACAGCAGTGTCTTCCATAGCCCGGGAACACCAAAGAATATTTGTATGGGCAAGTGACATTATTCTGTAGGACCATCCCAAGCCTTCTTCATTCTTCAACACAAACTTAGGGAGGTGCGAAATAAACCACCTCGACAGCAACGACATGCAACACATAATAGTCCCTCTTCTTCGCACGGTACGAGTGTAGAGGGCATGCAAGATATCACCCAGTAGAGTAGGCACAGGATTGCGAGAAAGGAAAATCTTAATCGCATTCACATCTATAAAGGAATCTGGATTCGGGAAGAGGAACAAACCATAGATAAGGAGAGCCAAGATATCTTCGAAAGCCTGAAAATCCAAATTATCCCAGAATAGTTGAGCTTGATCTATCAGAAACTTGGCTAAGAAACCTTCGACCCCGCTTCGTGTTTCCCAATTGGATACTACATCAGCCCGTTTCAGATGCAGAGCTGAGGCAATGTTTTCTGGTCTATGAGTCTCTTCCATACCTGTGAAGGGCATCTTCTCAAGGATGGATATGCCTAATAAGTGAGAGAACTCTTCCAAAGTGGGAACCAGCTGATAATCTGGGAAGGTGAAACAATGATGCACAAGATCGAAGAACTGGAAAAATACAATCATCATCTGCTAATCAAACTTTGGAGTAACCAGGCTAAGAAGCTGATCATGTCTCTTAATGAACATAGAAGTCTCAGAAACTCTCGAGGCTAACTCTTTAAGTTGAGCAGGTATTTGCACAAAGTTAACTCGGATGGTATTTCTGCGCACGGAAGCCATAATCTGCAAAACAGAACAAAGATAAATTCCCTTGGTCTTTGAAATGGTTAGTATAATGAAGTATGAATGCCATGTTATGATGCATGATGTTATGATAAAAACAACAGGTATAGCAGATAACAGGCATGGTAAAGGCAAACAAGTGACACAAAAGCCCTTAGGTTTAAGGCTTGCATGAGGTCAAAGGTAGTACCCTCTTGAAGTTCAGTTGGTTTCAACCTGTCCTAGCAAAAGTAACCGGGTTCTAGAGGTTCTCAATATCACTGACCATCCTCCATCGGGCATGGTTTTAGCTTACGCAATCTTTTCTTGCAGCCGGAACTATCTCGAGAGTATGGTCTCAATGAGTGTAGCATCGAGTATCAACCAGTTCTCAGCTTTACACCGAGGCCGGCTATCTCACTACTTCCTAATGGCCAAGTTGGTCGATTAAAGGTTCTAAGGTCAGTTGATGCTTAACAACACACGTAGCGGCCCCGTATTCTCCTTGTTTCTCCACAAGGGATACCGGTACCAACCAATGTGCCACATCAATGTAGCTACTGCTTCAACCGTACCGGTGTACGCTGTACAGTTCTCTCACAGTTTATTGCTACTTACCTAAAAGGTGTCCCCAGATCCGGGTTAGGATCTATAGTAACTCCCAAACAAAACCCTTAAAAGTAAAGCAACCAAAACAAACAAGAGAAGCAAATATGATGAACTAGATCCTAAGGTATACCCACTTATTTTCTTCCCCAGTAGAGTCGCCAGTTTTGTGATACGGTGGCAGAACCGACTGTTTTGAAAATGTTGGTTTGCGTTTTGCGTTTTGTATTCGCAAAATGTCGCGGTAAGCAAGAGTCGCCGCCGACTTTTATTTTATCCAACCGGAAAGGAAAAAAGCACAGAAAAATTCCTTTTTCGAGATTTTGAGTACGGGGGTAGATTAAATAAAGGGAAGGTGTTAGCACCCTTTCTATCTGTGGTTTTCCATGGGCTCTTAGGTACTTGCTCATCTTTTAAAATTGCTTGTGTGTGTTTGTTTTGAAAAGTTTGTTTTACTTCGTTTTAACCCTTGTTTCTGTCCTCAAGAGTGTTACGAATTGTTTTTGAAAACTTTGTTTGAAAAAGTGTAAGTGTGAAAAGTTTTGATTTGAGCAAGTACCTATTAGCATCTACCTACTCGAAAAAAATATCGTTTCTATTCTTGTTTCCTTTAGACAGCGCTATCCTACTATTGAGGAGTAGGTAGCACCGTCGTTGGAGTTGTAAGGGTCAATTTGTAAGGGACGTACGATCACTAAAGCAATGTTAGGACGTCTTAGTAATAACCCTAATGTCTTAAGATCATATTCGAGGCAACATTTCTGAGGCAACTTTTCCGAGGCAACATTTTCGAACGAGACATTTGATCTTTGTTTAGACAGGAGGGCAACCACTAAGACACCATATGCTTAATGATCGTTTACCGAAGGCAACCGAAGTGAGAGTATACCCTAAGAGTGCTGTTGTACCCCAAAATTTTCCCTCCCATTTTATCAACATTTCTCATCACAAGGCTCTTTGAACTCAAGACCAAGCTAGGGTTTGCTCTGCTCAGGACATCTCCTTGCCCTGTTGACCTAAATTAGGGTTTGAGTTTGCACATGGATTTTTTGACTTACAATGCCCAAAGTGACTTTCATACTTCATGTTGGACTCATAAGTTTGCCCATACCAAGTTTGAAGCCTTGAATCAAATTTTTGCCCAGTCAATTGGACAGTTGACCTAGAAATCAGCTGTATAGGGGGAAAAGTCAACTGTGGCCAATTTACAGTCAAACCTCATGAATTTTGACCCACATCAACATTATGAACTCATATGAACCATTTGATCAAGATTGGACCATAATTCCACAAGATAATTGATCAGATCACCAAAAGGGCAAAATGGTCATTTTTAGAGTTTTGAATGTACAAAGGCAATTTCTGATTTTTGACCTAGCCAATGGCAAATTGGGCTCAAGCATGGTTTCAAGGACTCAATGGCATCATCTTGACCAATTCACAAGGTTCAAAAGATCTCAATTGCATTGGATTGACAGATGAATTTTTCAATCAACTAATCAAAATTTGATTGTACACTGAAAAGTCAAACTTTGACTTTTTGGTCAAAATCAAGTGCCAAGGGTCATTTTTCATCAAGATATGTCAAAATATGAAACTTGTTCACCAAGAAACCCAAAATTGCAAATTAGGGTTTAAAGTTGAAAATTTTTCATAACTTAGAATTTTGAATTTTTTTAATAATAACCATGTATTAAAATAATATTTCGCAAATAACCGGGTTTCGGAAAAAATTACGCAAATAACCATGTTTCAGATGACTCCCCAAAGGAGGAGCCATCTCACTTGGCGCCTCCACCTAGGGTTTTACCCTAGGCGCCATCTCACTTGGTGCCTCCCTTGGCTTTTAGCCAAGTGAGATGGCGCATGCTCCTTAAAAGTGAGAGGAGGCGCCATCTCACTTGGCTCCTAGGGCAAAACTAGGGCAAAATGTTGTTTTATAAATAATTCGTCCGTTTCTCCGAAATTTCTCACACTTTCTCGCACTGTATTTTTATTTTGTACTCCGTTATTTGCGTCATGACGTCGCCTATGATTTTTAGCAGAGATGGTTACGTTATCTTCTCCGCCACGAAACCTGCGATGAAAATGAAATTCTGGCATATTCACTCCATAGAGCGTCTGAAGCGGGAGTTGATGCGGTGGCTAGATGGAGACATTGCCGAGGGGGGAAAAATTCGAAGGATCCAGCGAAAACGAACAACAACCTCACATGCGACAGGAAGACCTAATGTGTGGTTGGAGGAAGTCAAAACAGACAGTGATGTAATGTTGATGATGCATGGGTCAGATGAAATTGTGTTAACAGTTGTAATTTCCTAGATTTAATATCGTTAATTATTGTTGTACGCGTTTTATTAATTGTAGCAAAATCTGTTAACGGAAAACCCAAATGTTTACAACACAATTATGAAAAGATTTTATGTATTACAATATTTATGTGGTCGAGCCAGACGCCCGATTCGGACAGTTTTTGCAATTGTGTCCGACCTGACGGCATAAACCACACTTTCTTTCCAACCTGTCAAGATCGTCCATTTCTGTTGTGATGCGCCTACTTTTGGGACGACCCTTCTTGTTCCTTCGCATTTGGTCATTGTGCCAAACTATTTCGCCGTCGTATTCAGGCTAATAATCTGGTTTTGCCACCAAAGGAAAGTTGTTGTTGTAAACATTGAGCAACGTTTCATATTTATAAACGTTTAACAGCAGTTGAAGCGCGTCTTGATGGGTATGAGCACAAGCGGCAATGACATGAGAGCAAGGCATACGAAATGCTTGAAACCTGCCACAATCGCACCATTGAGAAGGTAAAATGACCCTGTATTCTTGTCTTGGCGGGCCTTTATTATGGTCGATTGTCTCTTTCACAATGAAGTTGTGGCTGTGTCGGTCAAACCGTATAACCATGTGAGTGTTGGCTTTAGCACTTTCAGCCTTAATGTATTTCATGCAGCTTTCACTCCATAGTTGTCCAGATTGCAACACCGCATTCCACATTTCACCTCTTTTTGCAAATAACGCAGCCATCCTAAAATATGTAGATTTTACCAAGGCAGTGATTGAGAGGTTTCGTATGCCCTTGAATACCCCATTTATTGATTCAATAAGATTCGTTGTCATATGCCCCCATCTTTGGCCATTGTCGTATGACCTAGTCCATTTTTCCACCGGAATATTGTCGATCCACCTACCGGCTTCCGGATTAGACAAACGGATCTCGTTGCGGTAATATTTGAATGTGGGTTGTGTCAATGCATATCCCGCATTCATAACCGCTTTCCTCAATGTTTTGTCCTTGAACTCCCTCGAGAAATTCTGGACGATATGCCTAACGCAATAGACATGCGTAGAAGAAGGGTCATGCCAACCATTTGCTGGATTATTGTAGGCACTTTCAATGGAGGCATGTTTGTCCGAGATCAAACAGAGATCTGGTTGAGGAGCCACGTGTGTCCGAAGATTTTTCAGGAAAAAGCTCCAAGCACCACCGATCTCCCCCTCGACAAGGGCAAACGCAATGGGGAAAATGTTGTTGTTGCCATCTTGTGCAACTACCATCAATAGCGTGCCTTTGTACTTCCCATAAAACCAAGTCCCATCAATTTGTAAAATTGGTTTGCATGATGCAAACCCTGTGATGCATGGTTGAAATTCCCAAAACACGCGACTGAATATTCCGTTGCCATGCAGTAGACTACCATCTTGGGCGTACGCTGGCAATGTTTCCAGAACGTAAACACTACCTGGAGAATACGTCTTGGGTGCATTCAGGTGGCGGGGAAGTTCTCGATATGACTCCTCCCAGTTTCCGTACACCCTTTCAATCGCCTTAGTCTTTGCTAACCACGCCTTACGGTAAGACGGAGTGTAGTTAAAAACCGTGGTGATGTGGGAGATGATTGTTTTCACCTTCAAAGATGGGTCGTTGCTGACCAGGGGTAGGATTTCTTGACATATTAGATCATAGTTGAGTTTTCGGTGGTCCTGTGATTGAGTGGAACTTACACAAGTGTGGGTAGTCATGGAACCTATGACCCAGTAGTCACCCCTTAATCTGTATGATGCGGTCAGCTTGAACATACAGTCAGGGTGGACACACTTGATCTTGTACCTTTCCGGGTTGACACGATCCACCTTAAAATCAACCGAGTTGAACATGTGAAATTTTTTAATGGCCCTGATGCATTCCTCTCTGTTACGAAACTTGTCCTTCTCTTTTAAATTTTCATCCGACTGCATATACGGATTGAAAAATAAGTCAGTAGAAGGTTCATCTCCGCCCATGTTGAAGTTTGTCATGTGCGGAGGTGGTGTGTAGATTTTGTCTGTAGGAATACTAGGGATTCCATCATCGTCGGAATCATCGTTCACCATTTCATCAAACTCTAACTCGTTATCTTCTTCTTCATCATCAACCGCATCTACCTCATCTTGTTCATTCTCCAAAGGATCAACCTCTTGTGTCACCTGAGGCTCTTGAAGCAAAACGTACAACTCAATAGAGTCATATCCAGAATAGACATGGCTGGAAATCATATTCTGGAGATCCTCGTCATCTTGAACTTCAACCTTATAAAAAATTACTTGGTTGTTTCCAAAGAAAACTGGATTCTGATAAAATATCTGAGACACCGGGCCTCGTTCAAGTTTGGCCTCCAATCTTTTTTTGAAGTACGAGAAATTGGCTTTCCCGTTTAAGAGAAATTGGATGTTGTTTGTGTCTCTAAACAAAAACCCAGCTGTGGGACAATGTATGTCTCACCGTTGAAATGTGCTTTGACGACAAATTATGGTGAAGAGGCCATTGCGTAGAATTGTTTTAAGGTTTGAAGGTTGGAATGTTTGAGGTTTATTGATTGTATGAAGGTTTGAATGCTGTAATGTTTGAAGGTTGGAATGTTTGAATTTGATGAGTGATTCGAAGGTTAGAATGTTTGATTGTTTGCAGGTTTGAAGGTTTAGTTGTAAGAACATTTGAAGGTTGGAAGATTTGACAGATTATGTGAATCAATGTTATGATAAACGTAAGGCTAAAAATTTTAATTAAGTAAGGATGCAACCCCCCAAGGCTGCCAATAATATTACATGCAATAATGAAAGGAATCCCAAAGGCTGTCACGTAGCCTGAGCCTAGGCTGTAACAAAGGACATCTCTTATTCGCCAATTGGGGTGGCGACACCATTCATTTTTGTACTCTTTCGCCAAGTCCAATGGCGCCTCCCTTACTGTCCAATCGTGATACATGCATGGGCTTATGTAACCCCCTAGGCTGCCACCTAGCCTGCCCCTAGTCTGCACATATACATGTATTTTGTAAGACTCCTCCCATCAACTCCAATGGGCTTACATGCAATAATGAAAGGAATCCCAAAGGCTGTCACGTAGCCTGAGCCTAGGTTGTAACAAAGGACACCTCTTATTCGCCAATTGGGGTGGCGACACCATTCATTTTTGTACTCTTTCGCGAAGTCCAATGGCGCCTCCCTTACTGTCCAATCGTGATACATGCATGGGCTTTTGTAACCCCCTAGGCTGCCACCTAGCCTGCCCCTAGTCTGCACATATACATGTATTTTGTAAGACTCCTCCCATCAACTCCAATGGGCTTACATGCAATAATGAAAGGAATCCCAAAGGCTGCCACGTAGCCTGAGCCTAGGTTGTAACAAAGAACACCTCTTATTCGCCAATTGGGGTGGCGACACCATTCATTTTTGTACTCTTTCGCCAAGTCCAATGGCGCCTCCCTTACTGTCCAATCGTGATACATGCATGGGCTTATGTAACCCCCTAGGCTGCCACCTAGCCTGCCCCTAGTCTGCACATATACATGTATTTTGTAAGACTCCTCCCATCAACTCCAATGGGCTTACATGCAATAATGAAAGGAATCCCAAAGGTTGTCACGTAGCCTGAGCCTAGGCTGTAACAAAGGACACCTCTTATTCGCCAATTGGGGTGGCGACACCATTCATTTTTGTACTCTTTCTCCAAGTCCAATGGCGCCTCCCTTACTGTCCAATCGTGATACATGCATGGGCTGCCACCTAGCCTGCAAGAGTGACACCTTTCATTTTTTGTACATGCATGCATGCATATGTGTAACCCCCTAAGAATGCAGATGTGACACTTCGCAGGCATGCAAGCATAAGCAACCACTATATCAAACTTATTTTCCTATAAATACATACCATATCATACATCTCTCACACCCACACAAGTCTCACTCTCTGCTACGAAATATTTCATAAGTCTATCATACTCTCTATCTCTTCCTAAGTCTTTCATACTCTCAAGCATTTTAAACAATGGCTCTTCTAACAATGGGCGATACTCACAGAGGCACAAGGGAAAATATTGCCGCATTTGTAAGTTTCTTTTTTGGTTATACATTTTTCATACTTCAAATAACGCGTTGTTCATCTTAATTAATCTTACACATGTTACATTATGAACTCAGGACACAAAAAGATTCAGAATCTGTTCGCACAACTACCTGGCTCCCGACCCATTTATTGTCCCATATCTGGAATACACAGGTTTTGGACATGTCATAAAGATCTCCAACTGCACCATTGACTCGAAGTTCATTCTTGCAATGTTGGAAAGGTGGAGACCGGAGACCCATACATTTCACCTACCAATAGGTGAATGTACCATCACGCTAGAGGATGTGTACATGCTACTAGGTCTCCCTGTCGACGGTAAGGCCGTGAACGGGTCGGTTCAACAACCCAACTCTCAGTGTGAAGAACTATTGGGCAGGGATATGGTAGAAGGTGGTGGTGTAAGAGGGCAGGGAATACTACTCACTGAGCTGAAAAGTCATTATGCAAGTTTGGAATTAAATGAAAATTCCTCAGAGAATGACAGGGTAGTAAAAGCCAGAACTTATCTTATGATACTTTTTGGTACATTTTTATTTCCCGAAAGTACGGAAAATAGTGTAAATTTTATGTACTTACATTTACTAACAAATTTTGAAAAAACAAGAAAATATAGTTAGGGTTCTGCAGTTTTAGCCCACCTATACAGTTCCTTGTGCAAAAACGCAGTCAAGGAAAAATGTACATTTTATGGGTGCGCTTTTTTACTACAAGCCTGGGGTTGGTGGAGGATGGAGTCCTTAAACCCCGTCAACAACAACACTTTCGGTTTCCCGTACGCAACAAAGTAAGTCATCAAGTTATAGAATTTATAACTATTCTGCTCTTCCCAAAATATATGCTAAGTGTTGTATCCCAAAATTTCCCCTCCCATTTCATCAATATTTTCTCACCACAAGACCCTTGGAGCTCAAGATCAAGTTAGGGTTTACTCTGCTCAAGACTCCTCCTTGCACTGTTGACCCAAGTTAGGGTTTGTATTTGCACAAAGATGTTTTGACCCAAAGTGTCTAAGATGACTTTCATGCTTCATGTTGGACTCACAAGTTTATCCATACCAAGTTGCAAGCCTTGATTCCAATCTTTGCCCAGTCAATTGGACAGTTGACCTAGAAATCAGCTGTATTGGGGAAAAAGTCAACTGTGGTCAATTGACAGTCAAATCTCCTGATTTTTGACCCACATCAACATTATGAACTCATATGGACCATTTGATCAAGTTTGGATCACAATTCTACAAGAAATTTGATCAGATCACCAAAAGGGCAAAATGGTCATTTTTAGGGTTTTGACTGCACAAAGGCAATTTTTGACTGTTTGACCTAGCCAATGGCAATTCAAGCTCACATATGGACTCATGGACTCAATGACATGGTCTTGACACATTCAACAAGTTCAAAAGATCTCAAATGCACAAGATTGACAAATGAATTTTCCAGTCAACTGATCAAATTTGACTGTATACTGAAAAGTCAAACTTTGACTTTTTGGTCAAAATCAAGTGTCAAGATTCATTTTTCATCAAGACATGTCAAATTATGAAACTTGTTCATCAAGAAATCAAAAATTGCAAATTAGGGTTTAAGATGAGAAAATTTCATAACTTAGAATTTTTCTAAGTTATGAAACTTCCTTATTTTTTCCTAACTTTGCCCCATTTTTTCACCAAGATGCAAATGGATTCAAACAAAACTCAAAACATGAAAGTTATAGTACATTGCAAAATCTACAACTTTGATTCACAAAGTTTCCTTAAAAGAAGCTTGTAGCTCAAGTTATGATTTTTGGAATAGGGGTGCAAAACATTCTTAACTTAGAAATTTTTTTACCTATTTTAGACAGGATTTTTGCCCAACTTCATGGCCACTTTTCACATGCTTCCACTTGGAATTTCAACTTGCATTACAAAGATGGATTGTAGTACACATTCCAAGCTTTCCAAATTGTCCAAGAACTTCTCAAACACCCTTGTGGTTAGGGAGAATCGAATTTGTGAAGATGGGCAAAAGTCACTTTGTTCATGAGCCATTTACATGTTCATAACATTGCCATTTTCAAGTCAGCATGTTCTAAGCTAGATTACAGGCCTCTAATCTCATTTACACTCAATAATTTAATGCATGTACTTTGTGTCCAAGTCTTACTTTGTGTGTTTAACCATTACATACAAGATTGAGCCATAAATGGAAAAAGCATTTTATCCATTCTTGTAAAGAAGTGCTTTATGTCAAAAGAAAATCAAAGAAGTACCAAAGAAAATCTCTGAGGCACAAGTTCATGAACATATCCCACTGATCAAGACTAACATTTGCAGCATACTTGAGGGGCATGTGGTAGCCTACAACCTAACTTGGCATTTTTGACTTAAGAAAGAAGAAATCTTGCAAACACACAACAAACTCACATTCCTGTCAAGACAAGCCTAAGCAAACATTGTGAACACATTTCATACTCCAAAACTAACCTGAAGCATGACCAAACCATCCCTAAAACCCCTTCATTCATCAAAACACAGTTTTGTGGCAAAACAGGGCACCTTCTGCATTTTGACTTGGCCAGTTCATTCCCCTCGTGCGTTTTCATCCAAACCACCTCAAACACCTTCCATAACATCCATACAAACTATTCCAAGCATTGAACTGGAACTGTAACATCCCTAACATCACTTGCCATTTTCAGTTTTCAACTTTGCAGGTAGACTTCTATAGCTTGATACAGTAAGATTCAAGACACACCAAGCATTGGAGAAGCATCCCTGAACTTCAAGCAAGCTGTACAAGTCCTCAAAATCCATTGAAAGCACCTCCATTGTTGTACACGTTTCAAGTTGAACAGGTAAGTTCTTGAACTTCTATCTCTCTATCCAAGCATATTTAGGCTTAGGTTTGTGAAGAATTTATGTCCTACTCATGGCCCTGAAGCTACCTGTATCCTCACTTTTCATTTATATTGTGTGTGTTAAGAGAATTTGGAACCTAAACATTAGAAAAAAGTTAGGTCAGGAATTGGGGGAAGAGAAATTCTCTCTCATTTCTGAGAGTTAGATCAACTTCTTTATATGTTTAGAATCGTGACATGATGCTCTATAACATTGCTGTTGTGAGTTTGTTGAAAATCAAGGAATCAGAAGATAGCAGGGAAGGAAGAAAACATGCGTTTTTTGTTTTGAAAATGTCTGGAGGTTGAAGACAAAGTTCTTTTGGGCTGGGCCTGTTTCATTTTTCTGTTTGCACCACCTTTTCACATTCACACCCCCTTGGCCCATTGTGTGATTTTTTAATCATTTTTGACTTTTTCTTTTTTATTCTGACTTGTTATTTTTTGACAAAACATAAAAAATATTAAAAATATTTTTCCATACATTTTTGCATTTTATTTTGAATTTATTTGCTTTGTTTACATTTGTACATATAAATAAATATAATGCTTTTATTTAAAACCTTAGAAATAATGTGAAAATATATACTTTTAGTTATTATTTTGCATTTTCTGAAAACATTTTCTAAAAAATATACTTTTTTTATAAATAATAAATATTTTTATTTTTGTACATATTTAATATATTTAGTAAATAATATAAATACTCATATATTTATTAGAATATTTAGGATAAATATACAAAATAATACATTTTTTATTTTTATTAATATTTAACCTCAAAAATACTTTTTTTACAATATACTTCCTTTTTATTTATTTTTTGTATATAATAAATATTAAATACTTTTATTTAGCAAAATTAGGGTTTTGCCCTAAACATGAAAATATCCAAAATTAACCTTTTTTTATTTTTATTTCACTTGTAAATAAATCATACACTTACACAAATACCTTGACACATACACATTTTGTTTATTCCTATACATTGATACATATTATATTTGTGATTAATTCGATTTGGTTGTAAATATTGGGATACCACTCTCCTATTAAAGTCTCATCCCCATTTGAACATTTGTACCCCCATTCCCATGATTACTGTGTAATAATTTAGGATTTTAAATTCCGCATTTTTAAGCTTTCTAAATATGCCATGATAGACTTAGGGTTTGTATGCAAAAATCAAATAACAAATAGCTTGACATAATTCAAAAACAAAAAGCATGAAAATGGACAACACCAATCACACTTGCACCCCTAGGGTTACTCCACTTGTTGCCTTCAATAATGGGCCATGTTGCATGTTAGGTGTCTTTGTCAAAACAAAACAATATCAAATGATCATAGTCCCTCGATGACGCTTTCGAAAGTTGCCTAAAAATGATCAAGTCTCTTAAAGGAAAAATTGCCCAAAGACACTTGGCACCATTGCAATCATGGTCTAAACGATGACCCGCGCCCGTCCCGTTAACATCCTAACACAAGATTGTCCACCAAATACAATGGTGGAACAAAATTGTTAAAAGGGTTAAAACATAGGAAAGACCTTTGAGTAAATTTAGGGGTAGACAAACTCTTAGTTACTTGATCAATTTGCAAAACACACTCGCCTACTTTTCAAAACCACACATCACAACACACTTTCAAAACAACTTTCAAAAACATTGAAAACTTTTCAAAAGATAAGTACACCTTTGTATACATTCAAACATGAATCATTACAAAGGTTGCCACCACAAATGGCCTCTTTTCAAAACATTTTCAAACCCACACACAAAGCACCATTTCAAACAATTGAAAACACAAGGCAAGTGATTTAAGCAAGTAACTAAGAGCCCATGGATAACCATGGATAGAAAGGGTGCTAATACCTTCCCTTTCTATAATCTACTCCCCGAACCCAAGAAAACATCTCAAAGGTTTTTGCTGTGCTTTTTAACCTTTCCTTAGGATAAAATAAAAAGTCGATGGCGACTCTTGCTCAACCGAAACATTTGCAAAAACAAACGCAAAACCCAAGTCAGTTCTCCCACCGTATCACAGAACTGGCGACTCTGCTGGGGACAAACTTAAAAGTGGGGTTACCTTAGGGCTTAGATAACTCTTGTTTTCAATTGCTTGCTTTGTTTGCTTTTATATTTGTGGGCTTTGCATCAGAGTTTCATAGATCCTAACCCGGATCTGGGGAATACCCTTTTAGGTAGCATAAGCTGTGAGGGACCTGTCCGGCGTAGACCGACATGGGTGAAGCAGTGGCTACGTTGGTGTGACACCTTGGTCTGTACCGATATCCCTTGTGTTGCAACGAGGAGAATATGGGTCTTCTAAGGAGTCATTAAACACCAACCAACCTTAGAACCCTAAATTGACCCAACTTGGCCATAGAAAGGTAGCAATATGCTACACTCATTGAGGCTAAACTCTCGCGATGGTTCTGGCCGCAAGAAAAGATTGCGATGCTGGAGTTATGACCGATTGAGGGTAGTTAATGATATTGAGATCCTCTAGAACCCGGTTACTTTTGATAGGACAGGTCTTAACCAATGAAGCTAAAAGAGGGTAATACCTAAACTTCATGTTGGCCTAAAACCTAAGGGTTGTCTTGTGTGACTTGTGTGCCTTATCATGCTTGCCTTTGTGAATACTTGTGGTGTGATTTATCATAGCATCATACCATCATACCATTGCATGCATCCTGCATAAGGACTGACCCATTTCAAAGACAAGAGGGTTTCATCTTTGCTCTGTTTTGTAGGACATCATGATACCCATGCGTAGGAACACTATCCGGCTCAACTTTGTTCAACCACCTACTTTGCTCAAGGAATTGGTTGATAGGATTCCAAGCACTACTTCCTTCATCAAGAGGCATGGTTCTCTTCTCGGTTTAGTCACTTCAAAGTGGGACCAACAACTGATGAGTGTCTTGGTCCAGTTTTATGATCCCCTGTATCATTTCTTCACTTTTCAAGACTTCCAGCTGGTCCCTACCCTGGAAGAATTCTCTGATTTTCTTGGTATCACTGTTTTGGAGCAGACTCCATTCACTAGTTGGGAGAAGACTCTTAGGCCTGAAGAGATTGTTGCAGTCCTTCCCTTGACCAAAGAGGAGGTAATGGCTAACTGGGAGACTAGAAGTGGAGTTAAGGGCTTTTTGGCTAAGTTTCTGGTTGGCAAAGCTAATAGTTTCTGGGATGACTTAGACTTCAAGGCATACGAAGACATTCTGGCTCTCTTAATCTATGGTCTAGTATTGTTTCTAAATCCTGATAACTTTGTCAATATCAACTCCATAAGGATCTTCATATCTCGGAACCCTGTACCCACTCTCTTGGGCGATATCCTGCAACAACTCTATGCTCGTACTTCCCGAAGACGAGGAACTCTGTGGTGTTGTGCTCCTTTGTTAGTGAGGTGGTTTATTTCGCACCTCCCTAAGTTCGTGCTGAAGAATGAAGAAGGAAAAGGCTGGGCTCATAGGTTAATGTCTCTCACTGATAATGACATCATTTGGACTCTCAGAGGTTTGGGTGAGGTAGCCATTATTGATCGTTACGGAGAATATCCTAATGTTCCTTTGATCGGTACCCAGGGGGGAATCTCTTATAATCCATGTTTAGCTCTCCGTCAGTTTGGAAGAGCCAGAAGAGCAGGGCCTCATGAGATGTTGGTGCCTCACATCAGTTTTGAGTTTCAGGTAGACAGTGACGAGCTGCACCGTAGATTCATCAAGGCTTGGGACAGAATTCACAAAGCTGACCCACATGAGTTAGGATCGAAGACTTCTCTACCAATGAAACCCTACTGCAGATGGGTCCGCATCCGTGCTCAGAAGTTAGGTATGCCATACGAAGCTGTCAGGCCTATCATTCTTGAATTTCCTGATGAAGACGGGGTTCCTCCAATTGTCCTCCCTCCTCAGATACCCACTGATGTTGATACACTAAAGAGATCTTGGGCGCAACTACAGGAAGAATGGGATTTTTATCGGGAAAAGTTCAACGAACAGGAACAAAAGATCCAGAAGCTGACTAAGCAATTGGAGGAGGAGCGGATCCTGAACGACTATATCCGTACTGAGAAGAGGAGGCCATGGGAGCACTGATGGGCTTTGGATGTTTCTTTTACAGCTTTTATTTCCTTTTCAGTATTTTCATTCTTGTAATGCCTAAGGGAAAATTGTTGAACAATTTAAAGTTTGAATCTAATGAAGTGTGTTTCCTTTTTGTCTACAAAGTTGAATCCCGATTGTCTTTGAAAACATAAATCATAAGCATCTCATTGCATCATATGCATAACAGGTACCCTTCTTCTACAGGTTGCTTAATCTTCTTCGCTGTTTAGAACAGCACTCAATCATCATGTCTTCCGAGCCTACTACCGAACAAGCTATCAAGGCCCTCCAGGCCCAGAACGCCCAGTTTCAAGAGCTGGTCATGAGCCTAGCCCAGGGTCAACAAGAGTTGAAGACTCTGCTCTTGAAGAAGAAGAAGAAGAAGAAGAAGAGGACTGCATTGTTCAACACTGGACGAAGGTTTGGGAATACACTGCGGAATGAGGCTGATCAGGCTACTTCCTCTGTAGGGAGGGATAGCCCCCAAGAAGGAAGGGTTCCTAGTCCTGCGGTCTCCGACAACGAGACGGATTACAATGATGAACAGTACCCTCCTGCCGAAGACAGGTACAAGCAACTAGAGGACCGTTTAAGTGCCATGGAGGTTCAACATGTGCCGGGGTTGGATTTTGGAGATCTAGGTTTATCTTCTGGGGTGGTGATCCCACACAAGTTCAAGGCACCTGCCTTTGCAAAGTACGACGGGGCTTCCTGTCCTAAGCTGCATCTCAGATCATATGTAAGGAAGATCCAACCTTACACTGCAGACAAGAACATGTGGATCCATTTCTTTCAGGATAGCCTTTCGGGGTCTCAACTCGAATGGTTCTATCAGCTGGATGGAGCCAGTATCCGAAACTGGGAGGACTTGGCTACTGCCTTTTATAAGCAATATCAGTATAATTCTGACCTCGCTCCCACGCGTACCCAACTCCAGGGTATGTCACTGGGGACGGGCGAAGGATTCAAGGAGTATGCGCAAAAGTGGAGAGACCTGGCTGGCAGGGTGCAGCCACCGCTGACGGACCGTGAGCTTGTCGACATGTTTTTGGGGACCCTGTCCGGTCCGTTCTTCAACCACCTGATTGGGAATTCTTCCGCTGGGTTTACAGATTTGATCTTGACTGGTGAGAGAATAGAAGCTGGTATCAAGTCGGGGAAGATACAGAAAGGTGCCTCCGCGAGTACTGACAAGAAGCCCTTCAAGAAGGAAGCCAGTGCTGTTTATGGTCCCAGAAGACAAATTAAACCGGAACGCCGCCAAGCTGTCAACGCGTTGGTAATTTCAAAGCCTGTTGCTGCTCCTCAGCAATACAACCAACCAAGGGGTGAGAGACCCAAAAGACAGTACACTCGACTCAGCATGACCCTGTCTCAGATTTTGCCGCAACTACTGTCAACCAATCTGGTAACTGTCAAAGAAGCTCCGAAGGTAGTGAACACAACTTCTCCAAAGTACAACCCCAATGCCCGTTGCGCTTATCACTCTGACAGCCCGGGGCATGCCACGAATGATTGCTGGGCTCTGAGGAATAAGGTTCAGGACCTTATTAATGCTAAAGAAATACAGTTTGAGGCGCCCGAAAGGCCCAATGTTGTGACTGCTCCCATGCCCCAGCATGGAGTGAATGTTGTGGAAGAAGACCGGTATGTAGCCTCTGTGGAAGAGATTGTTACTCCGGTATTGATCGTCAAAAGGAACCTGTTGCTAGCCGGTTTATTTCCGGGATGTAGTAAAGTTTTCCTTCTATGTTCTGTTTCACCTGTTGGTTGTCCTTTGCTGAAATCAGGTATCCAAAGCCTGATGGATAGCAGAGAGATCTTGTTCGAGAAGATTGTTGTCCCTGCTGAAGAAGTTTCTATTGTCACTATTTTCAATAAACCTCCTAAGGCTCCTTCAAAGAAGCCTGTCAAAATCATGCCTGCTCAGAAGATTGCTCCTATCGTCATCACTGTTCCGGGACCCCTCCCCTATACATCCGACAAAGCTGTCCCTTGGCACTATGGGGCAGATGTTTATGTGCTTGGAGTTAAACAAGAGTTCGATACAAGTACTGGTGTCAGCAACATCACCGGGCCTGCCAAAGTTACTCGCAGTGGTAGGCTGTTCTCACCAGATATTGCGCCACCAGTTATTCAGAGACCTCTTATCATCACACCTGCAAGTGTGCCTGCTCCCCTTCCTGATCAAGTTCCTGTTTCTACCCCTGCTGCCGAGTCATCTGACACTCGGGGCAAAGGGATTGCTACTGATTTGCCTGCCTGGACGGAGGCACCGAAGACAACCACTGTTGAAGCTTCCCAGCAAGAGATGGAAGAGATTCTCAAGATCATTAAGAAGAGTGATTTCAACGTAGTTGAGCAGCTGGGGCACACCCCATCAAAGATTTCTATGCTATCACTGTTGTTGTGTTTAGAGGCCCATGCTAAGGCCCTGATTTCCTTCCTAAAGACGGCCTATGTGCCACAAGAAATGTCTGCTGATCAATTTACCGATTATGTGGCCAACTTGACTGTCGATAATGGGTTGGGCTTCTCTGACGCCGATATGACTGCCAAAGGAAAGAACCATAACGACGCCTTGCATGTGTCCATTGAATGCAGGGGCACTACTCTTGCCCATGTGTTGGTAGACACCGGTTCTTCATTGAATGTATTACCCAAGAAGGCTCTAGACAGGCTGGATTGTGAGGGTTTGGAGCTCAAGCCTAGTAACATTGTGGTCCGGGCCTTTGACGGTTCGAAAAGGATGGTACATGGTGAAGTTGACATTCCAATCAGGGTTGGTTCTCAAGTTTTTTATTCTACTTTCTATGTGATGGACATACGACCATCCTATTCTTGTTTGTTGGGTCGACCATGGATCCACAAGGCTGGAGCGGTGACCTCCACACTACATCAGAAGCTTAAGTACCCGGTCAGAGGGAAGATTGTTATAGTTCAGGGGGAAGAAGAGTATATGGTAATCCACCTTAACTCATTCCGGTACATAGAGATGGATGGGGAATTCATTGAGACTCCATTCCAGCACTTTGAAGAGGTGCCTCAGACACTGGCATCAGCTGAAACTGTGATTGACGATCCTCCTTTGAAGATGGCTTCCTTAAAGGATGCCCGGGCTGTGATTGAGAAGGGTGAGTGCGCGAACTGGGGCCGACTTCCTGATTTCACTCCAAAGACTGACAAGTTTGGTCTGGGCTTCACTGCAGAGGCTCAGAGGGCTGTTCGTAAAGCAAGGATTGGAAGACCTCCTGTGTTCATCACCAACCCGGGAGTAAATGCTATTGAAGACGACGTGGAGGAGTCTGAATTCGATAGCTGGATCTACCCAACAACCGACGGTGGACCAAACAACTGGACTGCCAAAGACTTCACACCTATTACTTTTGTCACTCAGTAATGAACTCTTTTGTTTTGAATTTGTAACAAACAATATTTTGAAACTTTTATGGCTCGGTGTCTTACCCGGGGCACCGTAGCTTCATTTGTGAGGGCTTTTATGTGTCATTTTCATATATCATCAATAAAAACATTGGACGTTTGTTGCATCTAAAAATCTTGCGCTCCTTTTCTTTCTTTATTGTATATTGCAAAACAGTTATATTTACACACACTCACTTATACAGGTTCCAATCCACTCTGGATCTCACTGGTAACGACTCTGCTACTGCCAGTTATGACTTCGAAAATCCGATCAACTTAGCCGAAGACGAAGGTGAAGATGATTTCGAAGTTCCTGGTGAACTTGCAAGACTACTACTCCAGGAAGAGAGGGCCATTCAGCCACATGAAGAGCCAGTGGAAACGGTAAATCTGGGTACTGAGACAGACAGAAAGGAAGTCAAGATTGGTGTCAATCTAGAGCTCAGTGTGAAACAACGGTTGATTCAGATGTTGCATGACTATGTGGAAATCTTTTCCTGGTCTTACGAAGACATGCCTGGGTTGGATACCGACATTGTGGTTCATCACCTGCCTACCAAGGAAGATTGCCCTCCGGTAAAACAGAAGGTCCGTCGTATGCGTCCAGAAATGTCCGAGAAAATCAAAGCTGAGGTTATGAAACAATTTGATGTCGGGTTTCTAGCAGTGACTTCTTACCCTCAGTGGGTTGCCAACGTGGTTCCAGTGCCGAAGAAGGATGGTAAGGTCCGAATGTGTGTTGATTACAGGGATTTGAACAGGGCGAGCCCTAAGGATGATTTCCCTCTGCCTCACATCGACGTTCTGGTTGACAATACTGCTCAGCATAAAGTATTCTCCTTCATGGACGGTTTCTCCGGTTATAATCAGATCAAGATGGCTCCTGAAGACATGAAGAAGACCACTTTTGTTACTCAGTGGGGCACCTTTTGCTACAAGGTCATGCCTTTTGGGTTGAAAAATGCTGGGGCAACCTACCAACGTGCCATGGTTGCTTTGTTTCATGACATGATCCATCATGAGATAGAAGTATACGTCGACGATATGATTGCAAGGTCCCAAACTGAGGAGGAACACCTTGACCATCTACGGAAGCTGTTTGACCGTCTGAAGTCGTACAAGCTGAGGTTGAACCCGAACAAGTGCACCTTTGGGGTGAGATTGGGAAAATTTCTAGGCTTCATCGTAAGCGACAAAGGCATTCAAGTGGACCCCGCCAAAGTGAAAGCCATACAAGAGATGCCAACTCCCAAGACAGAGAAAGAAGTTAGAGGCTTTCTAGGACGTTTGAACTACATTTCCCGATTCATCTCGCATCTAACTTCTACCTGTGAACCAATCTTCAAGCTGCTGAAGAAAGATCAAGTAATACGTTGGAACGACGAGTGTCAGGTCTCTTTCGAAAAGATCAAAGAGTATCTCCAAGAACCACCCATTCTTATGCCGCCGGTTGAAGGGAGACCTCTAATACTTTACTTGACAGTACTCGACAATTCAATGGGGTGTGTGCTAGGGCAGTATGACGAGTCTGGCCGAAAAGAACACGCCATTTATTACCTTAGCAAAAAGTTTACCGACTGTGAGACTCGATACTCACTGCTCGAGAAAACTTGCTGCGCTTTGGTATGGGCTGCTCGCCGGTTGAGACAGTATATGTTGACTCACACTACTCTGTTGATTTCAAAAATGGATCCAATCAAGTACATATTTGAAAAGCCTGCCTTGTCCGGAAGAATAGCAAGATGGCAAATGATCTTGACGAAATATGACATCCAGTACATGACTCAAAAATCAATAAAGGGAAGTGTATTGGCAGACCATTTGGCACATCAGGCAGTGGACGATTACCAGTCGATGAACTTTGAATTTCCAGACGAGGATATCATGGTAGTGACTGATTATGAAGTACCTGGACCGAATGAAGGACCTGAGGAAGGATCCCGATGGTCTAACTTCCTTATTTTTTCCTAACTTTGCCCCATTTTTTCACCAAGATGCAAATGGATTCAAACCAAACTCAAAACATGAAAGTTATAGTCCATTGCAAAATCTACAACTTTGATTCACAAAGTTTCATCAAAAGAAGCTTGTAGCTCAAGTTATGATTTTTGGAATAGGGGTGCAAAACATTCTTAACTTAGAAATTTTTTGACCTATTTTAGGCAGGATTTTTGCCCAACTTCATGGCCACTTTTCACATGCTTCCACTTGGAATTTCAACTTGCATTACAAAGATGGATTGTAGTACACATTCCAAGCTTTCCAAATTGTCCAAGAACTTCTCAAACACCCTTGTGGTTAGGGAGAATCGAATTTGTGAAGATGGGCAAAAGTCACTTTGTTCATGAGCCATTTACATGTTCATAACATTGCCATTTTCAAGTAAGCATGTTCTAAGCTAGATTACAGGCCTCTAATCTCATTTACACTCAATAATTTAATGCATGTCCTTTGTGTCCAAGTCTTACTTTGTGTGTTTAACCATTACATACAAGATTGAGCCATAAATGGAAAAAGCATTTTATCCATTCTTGTAAAGAAGTGCTTTATGTCAAAAGAAAATCAAAGAAGTACCAAAGCAAATCTCTGAGGCACAAGTTCATGAACATATCCCACTGATCAAGACTAACATTTGCAGCATACTTGAGGGGCCTGTGGTAGCCTACAACCTAACTTGGCATTTTTGACTTAAGAAAGAAGAAATCTTGCAAACACACAACAAACTCACATTCCTGTCAAGACAAGCCTAAGCAAACATTGTGAACACATTTCATACTCCAAAACTAACCTGAAGCACGACCAAACCATCCCTAAAACCCCTTCATTCATCAAAACACAGTTTTGTGGCAAAACAGGGTACCTTCTGCATTTTGACTTGGCCAGTTCATTCCCCTTGTGCGTTTTCATCCAAACTACCTCAAACACCTTCCATAACATCCATACAAACTATTCCAAGCATTGAACTGGAACTGTAACATCCCTAACATCACTTGCCATTTTCAGTTTTCAACTTTGCAGGTAGACTTCTATAGCTTGATACAGTAAGATTCAAAACACACCAAGCATTGGAGAAGCATCCCTGAACTTCAAGCAAGCTGTACAAGTCCTCAAAATCCATTGAAAGCACCTCCATTGTTGTACACGTTTCAAGCTGAACAGGTAAGTTCTTGAACTTCTATCTCTCTATCCAAGCATATTTAGGCTTAGGTTTGTGAAGAAGTTATGTCCTACTCATGGCCCTGAAGCTACCTGTATCCTCACTTTTCATTTATATTGTGTGTGTTAAGAGAATTTGGAACCTGAACATTAGAAAAAAGTTAGGTCAGGAATTGGGGGAAGAGAAATTCTCTCTCATTTTTGAGAGTTAGATCAACTTCTTTATATGTTTAGAATCGTGACATGATGCTCTATAACATTGCTGTTGTGAGTTTTTGTTGAAAATCAAGGAATCAGAAGATAGCAGGGAAGGAAGAAAACACGCATTTTTTGTTTTGAAAATGTCTGGAGGTTGAAGACAAAGTTCTTTTGGGTTGGGCCTGTTTCATTTTTCTGTTTGCACCACCTTTTCACATTCACACCCCCTTGGCCCATTGTGTGATTTTTTAATCATTTTTGACTTTTTTTTTATTCTGACTTGTTATTTTTTGACTGTGATCGGTGGATCTGGAACTGACTGTTTAACGTTGGTTCGCGAAATGTCGCGGAAGCAAGAGTCGCCACCGTCTTTTATTTTCTCCAACATGGACAGGACAAAAGCACAGCAAAATTCCTTATGAGATAGTTTCTCGGTTCGGGAGGTAGATTTATAGAAAGGGAAGGTGTTAGCACCATTTCTATCCATGGTTATCCATGGGCTCTTAGATACTTGCTCATTTGTGTTTTCAAAAGGGTTGCTTTTCAATTGTGAGGGTGTTTGAAAAAAGTTTCGTTAAAGATTTCAGATAGACTCTTGTATCAGTCCTCAAGAGTGTTTGAAAAATTGTTTTGAAATCTTTTTTTGAAAGGTGTCGGTGTGAAAAGAGTTTTTGATTTGTTTTGAATTAGAGCAAGTATCTATGAGTCATCCACCTACCCTAAGGAATTAGGTTGTGTAAATGTCCTTAAGGTAGTGCCATCCCACCATTGAGAGGTAGGTAGCACCACCGTTGGAGGTGTTCGGGTCAATTCGTTTGTAGAGACAGTGTGGTCACCAGAGCAACAGTAGGACACCTTAGAAGCTACCCTTATGCCATAGATCATGGAAATAAGGACTTACTAAAATGTCCTATACTCGACGACCACGTTTCGAGGGCAAGGCAACAGTGAGGCGTACCCTAAGAGTGGTGTGTGAATTTGTGTATTGTTTTCAGTTATGTTTTATCTTGTCATGCATTTGGTGAGCTACGCATTGTTTTTAATTTAGGCCATTCATTCTTTCATGCAAAATTTAGAATTTAAAAAGTGCGAAATTAAAGTGCGGAAAATAAAGTCCTACGCTATTACAAGGCGCGGGTCTATACATCGCCAAATTAACAAAGACCCGTTTTGAATAAAAATGCGGAAAATAAATAAATTCCTAATTACTATTACAAGGCTTGAGCAATTACATAATATTCACAAAGGAAAATAAGATAAACGCGCGAAAAGAATAAAGATAGAACATTCGAGGGCGTTGGACCCTTTTGAGAAATTAAATGAAATTAAAAAGCTAATCAATTATTTAATTAAGAAAAGAAATATTTTTTATGTTTTTGGGATTTAATGAAAATAAAGAAAATTAATTAAAATTAGAAGTTAAACGAAACCCTAGTTCTAAGTCGTTTTTAATTATTTATGAAAGATATTCAAGTTTAACCTAATTTACACTAATTAATTAATTACATGAGTATTTACAAAATAAATTAGTAATTAATAATAATGATAATAAGAAAAAATTATTTATTAAAAAAAAGATAAAAATGCTAAAAAACCTAATTTCTACATATTTTAGTTATTAAGAAAAACATTTAAATTTTAAAACCTAATTTAACTAAATTTATGATTTAAAGTTTATTCAAAAAATAACGGTGAAATTAATATTAATAACAATAAAACATTTTTTTGATTTTTTATGTTTATTACTGTGAAAATTAATTTATGGAATTTAAAGAAAACAAATAAAAAAAATTAAAAGAATAAAAAGGAAAAATAAATAAAAACTAAAAATTAAGCAAACCATAGGGGGTTTCAGGCCCAAGGGGAGGTGTTTGGAGCAATTTGGCCCACTGCAATCCAAGCCCTTTTTGACTTTCCAGGATCACATGCTTGTGGTTGACTGAACGTGTATGGTAGTCTCCACATTTTGGCCATTAGATTGAAGCTCATGGACACTTGGCAGGCACAAGCATATGCGCATATGGTGGACCACTGGAGAGAAATTGCACCTGAACACGTTACAACAAAAATTATTGAGAATATGGGGGACCTGGGAATCGAACCCAGGTCCCAATGCCTGTAGGACAGCGCACCAACCAACTGAGCCATTGAGTCTCTTTGTCAATTAAATGGAGCATGAATAATATATGTGAAAAAACAATATTACGCTGAAGCAATAAAAAAAACGCGCCAGTATTCAAACTGACCAACCACACTCAGACACGCTACCTTCTTCTTCCTTTTGTACCTGTAAATAAAAGCAAATAGTTGGGGTTTTAAACCCCCACTAAACAAGACCAGGAAAAATAGCGATTAGGCAATGTGCAAATATAAATTGGGCGCGAGGTGTGGGTTCAGTTCGTCTTGTTGTCACGATTTCAATGGTACCAGTTTGAATGGCCAATTTTTCCATATGAAGGAACCCCTAATTCAAAGCTTCTGAAACCCTAAAATGCATTAATGGTGGATCACGATACAGGCATTGTTAGTTCAATCAAAGGGTACCAATAGCTTCAGAATATCCATATTAGTGTTAATCAACAATTAAAATGCATGAACAATGTCTGAAAACTAAAACACGATTATGAAAATATTTATGAAAAGTGAGACTTCATTCTACCAATTCTTGAGGCCTGGAGATTGGTTCTTGATTGCAATCCCTTCCTGGATGTCTTGGCAAGGTTTTGGAATGCTTTTCAAGCCTTGAATTGTACTCTAGGTATGAAAACAGTTTCAAGGTTTTTGGCAAAAATTTGCAATGTTGTTCTTGGTTTTCAGCGCAGCTCTTGTGTGTGTATGCATTAGGTCATGTTATGTATATGTATTTGAATAGAATTAGGTTAAAAAACCAGCCCATAATCCATCCATTCATGTTTTGAAGATTTGATTTTCAAGCATATCAATTTCAATCTTTTTCATGCCAATCATGCCAAATATGGAAGATTTTGTTCCCTTGAGAATGTGCACGAAATATTTAGCTCATAATGGAAGGATTTGCTGCACAAGAAAGATTTAAAATCATTGTTTAGTATTTTTCTCATAATTAAATTTAATTAAATGAATTAATAAGATTAAAAATTCAATTAATTAATTAAAAATAATAAAATAACTCCCTTTTAGCTTAATGGGTCGTGCATAGCCTTTGGGTAATGATTCATGGAAGAAATTGAGGCCCATTAGCATTTTTGAAGCCTTTTGTGCAAAGTTGACTTTTCAAAATTCCCAAAAATTTCCCAACTTCTACAAGGAATATCTTGCTCAATTTTTAAGCTTTGATCATGTTATTGGACATTTTGGAAAGGTCTTGAAGTCCTCTAACCAATGTCTTTGGTCCCATGTCATTTTGATTTACCAATCTCAAGTTATGGTCTTTGACTTAAAGTGCCTTTTTGTTGACTTTTGAAAATGACCTATAATGTTGAAATTGATAACTTTTTGTGAGAGCATTTCTTGGACTTGGAGTGTGAAGATGAGTTGTAGGAAATGTCATTCTCTTCAAAATGAGCTTTGGATGGAATTTTTATGATAAACCATGAGGAAGTTATGCCCTGGTCAAATTGCAGTTGACTTTTTCAACTGTCCAAAAATAGAAACTTTTGCATCTTGAGACTTTTGAGCCATGCTTTGAGAATCATGATCAAGAATTGATCAAATGATGATTGTGGCTTCAAAATGATATGTTGACCCAAAATTTTGACTTTTGACTGTCAAATGACCATTTTGCCCCTGCAGTTGACTGTGAAGCGTTTAGGGTTTTTGACTGTGCAATTTGATGTTGTGAGTCTTGAAACTTGGCATATGGATGCTTGACAATATTTATAGGCATGTGGGACTTGATTGGACCCTTGGAAACTTCAATTTCTTTTCCAGAACCAAAACCCTAATTTTGACTGTGTTAGGAGGCCATTGGACTGTGCAATCCTTGAGAGATTTTGAACCTTGATCTTTGGCAAATCTTGAAGAATATGGGAGGGCAAATTTTGGGGTACAACATTGACAAAACATAAAAAATATTAAAAATATTTTTCCATACATTTTTGCATTTTATTTTGAATTTATTTGCTTTGTTTACATTTGTACATATAAATAAATATAATGCTTTTATTTAAAACCTTAGAAATAATGTGAAAATATATACTTTTAGTTATTATTTTTATTTGCATTTTCTGAAAACATTTTCTAAAAAATATACTTTTTTTATAAATAATAAATATTTTTATTTTTGTACATATTTAATATATTTAGTAAATAATATAAATACTCATATATTTATTAGAATATTTAGGATAAAAATACAAAATAATACATTTTTTATTTTTATTAATATTTAACCTCAAAAATACTTTTTTTACAATATACTTCCTTTTTATTTATTTTTTGTATATAATAAATATTAAATACTTTTATTTAGCAAAATTAGCGTTTTGCCCTAAACATGAAAATATCCAAAATTAACCTTTTTTATTTTTATTTCACTTGTAAATAAATCATACACTTACACAAATACCTTGACACATACACATTTTGTTTATTCCTATACATTGATACATATTATATTTGTGATTAATTCGATTTGGTTGTAAATATTGGGATACCACTCTCCTATTAAAGTCTCATCCCCATTTGAACATTTGTACCCCCATTCCCATGATTACTGTGTAATAATTTAGGACTTTAAATTCCTCATTTTTAAGCTTTCTAAATATGCCATGATAGACTTAGGGTTTGTATGCAAAAATCAAATAACAAATAGCTTGACATAATTCAAAAGCAAAAAGCATGAAAATGGACAACACCAATCACACTTGCACCCCTAGGATTACTCCACTTGTTGCCTTCAATAATGGGCCATGTTGCATGTTAGGTGTCTTTGGCAAAACAAAATAATATCAAATGATCATAGTCCCTCGATGACGCTTTCGAAAGTTGCCTAAAAATGATCAAGTCCCTTAAAGGAAAAATTGCCCAAAGACACTTGGCACCATTGCAATCATGGTCTAAACGATGACCCGCGCCCGTCCCGTTAACATCCTAACACAAGATTGTCCACCAAATACAATGGTGGAACAAAATTGTTAAAAGGGTTAAAACATATGAAAGACCTTTGAGTAAATTTAGGGGTAGACAAACTCTTAGTTACTTGATCAATTTGCAAAACACACTCGCCTACTTTTCAAAACCACACATCACAACACACTTTCAAAACAACTTTCAAAAACATTGAAAACTTTTCAAAAGATAAGTACACCTTTGTATACATTCAAACATGAATCATTACAAAGGTTGCCACCACAAATGGCCTCTTTTCAAAACATTTTCAAACCCACACACAAAGCAACATTTCAAACAATTGAAAACACAAGGTAAGTGATCTAAGCAAGTAACTAAGAGCCCATGGATAACCATGGATAGAAAGGGTGCTAATACCTTCCCTTTCTATAATCTACTCCCCGAACCCAAGAAAACATCTCAAAGGTTTTTGTTGTGCTTTTTAACCTTTCCTTAGGATAAAATAAAAAGTCGGTGGCGACTCTTGCTCAACCGAAACATTTGCGAAAATAAACGCAAAACCCAAGTCAGTTCTCCCACCGTATCACACTAAGAATAAAATGTTTCTCATTTCCTTTAGGTACTGCGTGAGGGGTATGGATTACGGCAAGAATCCAAGATTCAATGTCGCACTCTACCGCAACCTGTTGGATCACTTAGGCCCGGATGACGTACGTCGTAGCTTTTAACTTTTGTTCAACTAAATTATTTATACATTACTTTTGCATTAACCTGATTTACATTTTATCGTAGTTCGTCTGGAGACCATATTTGGGTCTGGGCCATGTTCCAAACCCGGAGGATGCAGCAACTTGGACCGTGAAGACTGCAATCATTCGGTTCAACATTATGGAGATGCACCACAGCGACCGTGTGAAGATGCAGTTCGGAATGCATCAAGAGATACCAAGTGATCCAACTTGTTTGTCCCCATGGCATCTTAAAAGGGTCGACGCCCAGTGGGGTCTTACCAACTGGAAATACTTCGCTCCGGAATGGTGTAAGATGTGGCAGAGGCGTCACTGCTACGTCTTGCAATTCCCGGTTTTCCTTACTAAAGGTAATATGCGACACACAGATCAATATTTGTCTTGGTACAGGTCAGTTAGTAACCCAGAAATGCACGTGTCTCATCCAAGGTACTTGGTTGATCCACGCACACAATGGGCACAACCCTCGATTCCCCATCAACAAACCCAAAACCCATCAACCTCCCACCAACCCCCAAGAAGAAACAGACCCACAAACACCCAACCACAGTCCCCACCACAACACAACTACAATCAAATGCCGCACAACCAACCACAATCACCACCAAACTACCAATACCCCGATATGCCTCAAACTCAACCACAATACTAATCCCAATACCAGCACACCCGCATACCCCACACACAATTTCAGTCTTCCACATATCCCAATATGGCGCCCTCAACATCCAGCCTTAGCCCTGATATGGGAATGTCGGAAGATTACGAACAAGCCGACCCAACCTACCATCACCCACAATATCACCAAACCACCCAACATCCTCAATACCAAACACCCCAAGATCCATTTCCTTTCTACCCACCGTACTCAGACGATCAATGCTACATACCCACTATGGAACCGCACCCACCGCCAACACGACCAAACTTTGAGGGTATGGGTACCCGACTGTACCAGAGCGGATCTTCTAGATATGGAGATCTGACTGATTTTATGGATTCGGACCGCATTGACTTCGCTGGGCCATCGACCTTGCCACAACAGGAAATGCGACGACACCCAGCACGAGAAAGGCGAGGACGGGGATGCCGAACCGGGGGTCATTACCGGGTTCCGGGGGATCACTGATGTATCCATTTTTTTTCCAGTATTTTTGTATCTAGTTTTTTTAATCTGTTTTTTTTTTTACTGTTATTTAAATGTAATACAGTTGGATGTAATTTTTTTTTATTAATAAAAAGTCCATTTTGTTGATCTCTGTCCAACACGCAACACACCGGGAAAAAAAATAAATCATTTTTTGCCCTAAAAATACACCTAGGCGCCATCTCACTTGGCTTAGGGCATGCCTAAGCACATAGGCGCCAAGTGAGATGGCGCCTCCCCTTAAAATATAGGTGCATGCGCCATTTCAGATGGCTCCTCCTTTGGGGAGTCATCTGAAACATAGTTATTTGCGTATTTTTTTCCGAAACGCGGTTATTTGCGAAATATTATTTTAATACTTGGTTATTAATAAAAAAAATTCTAGAATTTTTCTAAGTTATGAAATTTTCTTAATTTTTCCTAACTTTGCGCCACATTTTCACCATGATGCAAATGGATTCAAAAAAAACCTCCAACATGAAAGTTGTAGTCCTCCACAAAGTCTACAACTTTTATTCACAAAGTTTTCTCAAAAGAAGCTTGGATATCAAGTTATGATTTTTGGAACAAGGGTCCCTAAAACTTTTAACTTAGAGAAATTTTGCCCTAGTTTAGGCAGGATTTTGACCTATCTTCTTGGCCATTTTTCACATAGTTCCACTTTGAATCTCAAGTTGCATTTCAAAGATGGATTATAGAGCATGTTGCAAGCTTTCCAAATTGTCCAAGAACTCCTCAAACACATTTGTGGTTAGGGAGAATCGAAGGCTTGAAGTTGGCAAAAACTCACTTTTCATCCATGGCATATTCATGTTCACACAAGTTGCATTTTCAAGTCAGCATGCCTTACACTAGTTTACAGGCCTATAAACCACTTCACACTCAATAATTAAATGTAAATCCATCAGTCTAAGCTTTTGTTTTGGTCATTTGGACATTGTACACAAAATTAAGCCCTAAGTAGAAAAAGGCAAATTTCCATTTTTGCTTAAGTATGCTTTATGTCAAACCACAATCCTTGAGCCTTGGTCCAAGATCTCTTGCAGCAAAACAAATCCACAAATTAGAGGGGCCAAGAGCATAAGTTACAAAGTATTTAATAGCCTGTACAGGCCTGTTCCAATGACTTCCACATTTTTACTTCAAAAACAAGAAACTTGTCAAAAACTTGAGAACTTGAAAACCAGAAAATATCAACTTATGCAAACAGTTTGAACACCTTTCTCACACCCCTTTGAGCTAGAAACATGATTGCTTGAGCCTCTAAACACCCCATAGCCAGAAATCACATTCCTTTGGCAAAACAGGGCAGGTTCTACAACTTGAGTTCCATAGCTCATTTGGCTCGTGTGTTTTGCCCCAAGTTGCTTCAAACACCTTCCATTCAACTCACTCAAGCTATCCCAAACCTCAAATACCAACTGTAACTCCATTTACAGTGTTTTCCATTTTCACTTTGAGCTTGTGCAGGTTGAGTTCTACAGGTTGATTCAAGGACATTCAAGGCAAGCTAGCTATTGGAAAAGGTCAGGTGAAGTTCAAGCAAGCTACCAGACATCTCAAGCCTTATTGAAAAGCTCTACATTGCCCTACACGAAGTCAGCTGAAACAGGTTTTTTCTAACTTCATATCTCTCTATTTAGGAACATTTAGCCTTAGGTTTGTGAATAAAAGATGTAGTGTTCATTGCCATGAAGTTGTACATATGCTCAGTTTTCATTTATATTAAGTGTGCTAAGAGAATTTCATCCATGAACATGCTGGAAAAAACTAGGTCAGATTTTAGGGCCAGAGAAATTCTCTCTGGTCTTTGAGAGTTAATACAAGTTGTTTATATGGTTGGAATCGTCTTGAAATTCTCTACAAGTTTGATGTTATGTGTTTTTGCAATAGAGCTCGTATGCAGGATGTTCATGTTGGATAACAGGCGCGCGCGTTTTTTTTCAAAATCTGGAGGTTGAAGATGAAGTGGTGGCTGGGCTTGGCCTGACTCACTCTTGACACCCCCTCTCTTCCTTTTTGCACCCCCTGGCCTAATTTCTTGTATTTTTATATTTTTGCATTTTTGTTTTCATTTCTGATTTTGTTTATTTATTTCCAAATATAAAAAATGCTCAAAAATATTTTCATAATTTTTTCACATTTATTTGGCATTTTATTTTAATTTTTCTAACATAAAAAGCATTTAAATACTTTTATATTATTTATTAAGACTTGAAAAATATATATAATTTATACTTTTATTTTTGTTCTTTATTCTTATTCACATTAAAAATATTTTTCTAAATATACTTTATTTTTGTACATATTTTATTTTAGTTTATCATATACTTTTACTTTATATTTTAGCATAAAAATATAAAATATTATACTTTTATTTTTATTATTGAATATACTTAATAAATACTTTTTTTACTTCTTTTTACATATAATATTTTATTTTTATTGTATATAAGTAAAATAATTAACATATTTATTTTCTTAAAGAAAATTAGGGTTTTACCCCTTAACCAAATAAAATAAATCTTTTATTTATTTCTTTATTTTTTTACATTAAATATTTTTTACATGCATAAATAAACAAAAACCTTTTTGCATAATTCATATTATTTGATATATTTATTTATTTTGTTTATTTAAATATTGTCCATTTAAATATTTATGCATTGTGAATTCAATTTGGATGTAATAGTAAATTAGGGTTTATATTTCTTGTCAAATACCCCCCATTCAAAGATTGTACCCCCATCCCCATAATCATTTTGTAATAGCTTAGGCCCTTTAATTCTCGCACTTTACGCTTTCAATTATGCCATGATTAGAAAATTAGGATTTGTATGAAAAAATCAAAATCAACAAGTAGCTTGACTTAATCAAAGATAAAAATGCATGAAAATCAAACACAATGCACACTTGCACCCCTAGGGTTACAATCCACTTGTTGCCTTAAAAATGGGTCATGTTATGCATGTTGGGTACTTTGGCAAAACAAAAACAAAACAAAAGATCATAGTCCCTCGATGACGCTATCTTGGTTTCCTAAACAAAATGATCAAGTCCCTCAAAAATTTGCCAAAAATACTTAACACTATTGCTATCATGGTCTATACGATGACCCGCACCTGTCCCGTTTAACATCCTAACACAAGGTTGTTCACCAAATGCAATGGTGAAACAACACTGTCAAAAGGGTTAAAAACATATAAGAAAGATCTTTGAGTAAAATAGGGTAGACAACTCTTAGTTACTTGATCAAACTTGCAAAACATCCTTGCTATTTTCAAAATACACTTCACAACACAATTTCAAAACATTTCCCAAATCAAACTTTCAAAATATTGAAACCTTTTCAAAAGAGAAAAACACCTTTGTATACATTCAAACAAGAATCATTACAAAGGTTGCCACAACGATGGCCTCTTTTCAAAACATCTTTCAAAACCACACACAAAGCACCATTTCAAACAATTAAAAAGCAAAAGCAAGTGATCTAAACAAGTAACTAAGAGCCCATGGATAACCATGGATGAAAAGGGTGCTTGCACCTTCCCTTTTCATAATCTACTCCCCGAACCCAAGAAAACATCTCAAAGGTCTTTCCTGTGCTTATTGACCTTTCCTTAGGATAAAATAAAAATTCGGTGGCGACTCTTGCTAAACCGAAACATTTGCAAACACAAACGCAAAACCTCAAGTCAGTTCTCCCACCGTATCAGAAGTGCGCATGTGCGAGTGATTTGATTTCAATTATTATCTTTGCATATTAGGGTTTTCTAGCCGTTTTAAATTATCATGCAATATTGTCATACAATCCTATTAACATACATCTAACAGTTAATATTTGCAAGAATTAAAATGCGAGAAATAAAAACCTACGCTATTACAAGGCTTCAGGGTAGGGATTAATTACATAGCCAAAAAAATCCGTAAAACGATAAATAAAAGAAAATCCTAATTTAAACTATTACATACCGTGAGCAGTTACATTAATATTGCAAAAATAATAAACGCGCGCGATGAATCGTAAATGAGAGAATTAGGGTTTTGACCCCGACTAAGCCTAATTAAAAGAGAGATCATTGTTTTTTGTGTTTTTTATTATTTTGAGAAAATAAAGTTTAATTGAATAAATAAAAACCCTAATTACTAATTAATTTTATTTAAGAAAAATATTAAATTAACTTATCTTTGTATTTTTATATTTTTGAGAAAAGAAATAAAAATTAAATCACAAGTCTAACCCTAATTTTTCTAATTGATTTTAATTACAAAAAGGTTAGAATTACCCTAAATTAAATTTAAACTAATATTAAATTGAATTTGATAAAATAAAAACCTAATTCTAAATTTTGTGAAAACTTGATTTTATGATTTTTTGTGAAAAAAGAAATTAATTGTGTTAGAAAATAATTAAACAAATTAATTAAATAAAAGAAAAATTAGAAAAGAAAAAGAATGGGCCTGAGGTAAATAGCAAAGGAGGGGTGTGATTTGCAATTTTCTGGGCCCAGGTGCTGATGGCCCTTTTGACTTTTTCAATCTCATGTGTGCGCTTGACTCATGCCCATGGTGGACCTCCATTGGGAAGGCCTTAGATCTGGCTTGTTGGTGATTTGGATGATTGGATGCTGAGGATGTACGGTGGACTCATGGGGTACCTGCACGCCTGATTATGCAAAGAAAAACAATATAAGGCAAATATTGGGACCTGGGGATTAAACCCAGACCCTTAGGTATTCTCATGCTGCATGCTAGCCAACTGAGCTGGCTTGGTCAGTTGTACAAATAACAACAAAAAAACATTATATGATAAAACAAGTGGTTAAACTCAAACAACGCGCGAAATTTGAATGGGTCATTCACCACCTGCCACGCCATCATCTTCCTCGTGGCTTCTGTCGTTTTAGATCACATACTTTTACCTACGGACACTGGGCGTAGGTACAACCCTTGTCCACTCCAAAATCCCGTGCAAGCATGATAAATCACAACCAATGATATCAATCAACTCGTTGCAACCTCACAAACATCATGGTACCATTATTAATGGCCAATTGTTCCTGTATGCAAAACCCCTAAAAACAATGCATGAACTCTAGCCATGGCAACTTGATATATAGTCAACAAAAACGCAATTAATCATAACCATTAGCTTGCAAATAACTCAAGAATTAAGAATATGCTAATAAATCATGTTAAAGATGCCAAAATGATTGTATTCGATTTCAAGAAAATATGGAAACCGTGTGACACTTACAACGCGATTTTGAGTGTGAGGAAGCTTGTTAATGAATGAATCTTGATCCTAGGATGCCCAGCAAGCGATTGGGATGACTAGAATGGCTTGAGAAGTCCTGAAACCTGGAAATTGATTTACCACTTTTCTTGAATTTTTTGCAACTTTGTTTTCTGTTCTGCACGCCTCTCACCTCTTTTGCTTTTGATCTGCAATTGTTCCTTAAGTACCCAAGAATGAATTAGGGTTACCATTTGTTTCAAATCTTCTCCAATTATGGTTATTGATTCATGATTTGATCCTTGTGCAAATCTTTCCAAATCAAGCAAAATGCAATCTTTTTGTGTCCAAATGAACCTTGCACGATTTGATTTCACTTCCAGCTGTGTAATAGACCTAAACATGCACAAAATCTCAAGATTTGATTAGCTTTTGATATTTTTACTATTTTATTTTGATTTTATTTGATTTAAATGAAATAAAATCAAAATAAAATGAAAAAAATAAAAGAATGACAAGTGGAAGGGGTCATGGGTCGTGGGTCACATTACAAACTTAATGCAAACATAAAAAGTTGGGCCCATTTGGCAAAAAAATGCAATTTTGGCCACATTTGTCTTTTGGCAATTTTGCAAAAAGGGTCAACTTTACCAATGCATAACTCTCTCAATTTTGACCCTAGAGAGGTGTTATTGGACTTTTTAGAAAGCTTAAGATGTCCTCTAAGCAACCCTTTTGGTATCATCTCAATTGAGTCTTCCATGTTCATGTATGAAGCTTTGTCCTAAAAGGTGTTTTTATTGACTTTCCAAAATGACCTATAATGTCCAAATTCATATCTTCTTGTGAGTGCATATTTTGAATTTGGGAGATGAATATGAATTGTAGGGGATTGAATCCTCTTCAAAATGAGATTTGGATGGGTCATTTTTGATAAAGTATGAGAAAGTTATGCTTGGTCAAAGTTGAGTTGACTTTTCCTATAAAACCCTAATTTAGCAACTTTTGGGTTTTGATGAATTGTGAGCAATCCTTAAGGAATCATGATCAACCCTTGATCAAATGATGAATAATACTTAAAAATTAGAATGTTGACCAAAAATCTTGAAGTTTGACTGTATGTGGGCCACAGTTGACTTTTGCCCTAGCATAGTCGATTTTCAGGCCTTTGAACAATTGACTGAGCAAACTTCCTCTGCAAGGCTTGAAACTTGCCATGAATGATCTTGTGAACATATTAGGGCAATGGTGAGCATTTGGGATCATTTGGACTCAAACATCTTGATGCAAATTGAAACCCTAATTTGAGGTAGACTGCCTTAGGAGAGAGTTTGTCTGGTCAATCCTTGGACTTCCTTGAGCAATTTGAGGACCTCACTTGACATATATTGAGAAATATGGGAGGGAAAATTTTGGGGTACAACAGATTATCTTTAAATACAGATGAAGAGTGAGGATAGTTAGAGGACAACTTTTAGAAATCAGTGGAGTTATTTTTGAATAATTGTATCAGTTTGTTGCAGTGTTTCTTGAGGGCATTTCGGTTTAGACTGAGTCAGAAAAAGGAAATGTTGAATGTCGTGACTCGAATTATAGTGTCAAAAGGGAAGGAAACGTATGTGTTGTACCCCAAAATTTGCCCTCCCATTTCCTCAACATTTTCTCACCACAAGACCCTTGGAGCTCAAGATCAAGTTAGGGTTTACTCTGCTCAAGACTCCTCCTTGCACTGTTGACCCAAATTAGGGTTTGAGTTTTCACAAAGATGTTTTGACCTAAAAGGCCCAAAGATGACTTTCATGCTTCATGTTGAACTCACAAGTTTATCCATACCAAGTTTCAAGCCTTGATCCCAATATTTGCCCAGTCAATTGGACAGTTGACCTAGAAATCAGCTGTATTGGGGAAAAAGTCAACTGTGGTCAATTGACAGTCAAACCTCATGATTTTTTACCCACATCAACATTATGAACTCATATGGACCATTTGATCAAGTTTGGATCACAATTCCAGAAGAAATTTGATCAGATCACCAAAAGGGCAAAATGGTCATTTTTAGGGTTTTGACTGCACAAAGGCAATTTTTGACTGTTTGACCTAGCCAATGGCAAACCAAGCTCACATATGGACTCAAAGACTCAATGACATGGTCTTGACACATTCAACAAGTTCAAAAGATCCCAAATGCACAAGATTGACAGATGAATTTTCCAGTCAACTGAACCAAAATTGACTGTATACTGAAAAGTCAAACTTTGACTTTTTGGTCAAAATCAAGTGTCAAGATTCATTTTTCATCAAAACATGTCAAATCATGAAACTTGTTCATCAAGAAATCAAAAATCACAAATTAGGGTTTGAAATGAAGAAATTTCATAACTTAGAATTTTTCTAAGTTATGAAAATCCCTAATTTTTTTCCTAACTTTGTCCCATCTTTTCATCAACATACATTTGGATTCAAGGAAAACTCAAAACATGAAAGTTATAATACATTGCAAAATATACAACTTTGATTCACAAAGTTTCCTCAAAAGAAGCTTGTAGCTCAAGTTATGATTTTTGGAACAAGGGTGCAAAACATTCTTAACTTAGAAATATTTTGACCTATTTTAGGCAGGATTTTTGCCTAACTTCATGGCCACTTTTCACATGCTTCGACTTGGAATTTCAAATTGCATTACAAATATGGATTGTAGTACACATTCCAAGCTTTCCAAAATGTCCAAGAACTTCTCAAACACCCTTGTGGTTAGGGAGAATCGAATTTGGCAATATGGGCAAAAGTCACTTTGTTCATGAGCCATTTCCATGTTCATACACTTGTGCATTTTTGAAATCAGCATGTGCAAGCTAGTTACATGCCTCTAATCTCATTTACACTCAATAATTAAATGCCAATCCATTGTGTTCTAGCATTATTTTATGCATTTGGTCATTGCATGAAGAATTAAGCCTTAAATGGAAAAAGTGACTTATCCATTTTTGTAAAGTTACACTTTATGTCAAGTTTACAATCCAAGAGGTACAAGGCAAATATCTGAGGCACAAGTTATTAGACATATCCCACTGATCAAGACAAAGCTTTGCAGCATGTTTAGGGGGCCTGCATAAGCTTGTAACTCAACTTGGCATTTTTAACTTAAGGTAGAAGCAACTTTGCAAACACGACAACAACTCACATTTCTGTCAACACAAGCCTAAGAAAACTGGTTGAACACTTCCCATACATCATAACTGAGCTAAAACACGACCAAGACATCCTCAAGACTCCCTCATTCATCAAAACACAGTTTTGTGGCAAAACAGGGTATCTTCTGCATATTGACTTCCACAGTTCATTTCCCTCGTGCGTTTTCATCCAAACCACCTCAAACACATTCAATAACATCCATACAAGCTATCCCCAACCTTAGATACAGACTGTAACAGCCATAGCATAATTTTCCATTTTCATTTTTCTCTCTTGCAGGTTGACTTCCATGGAGTGATTCAGCAAGATTCAAAGCACAACAAGCATTGGAGAAGCATCCCTAAACTTCGAGCAAGTTGTACAAGTCCTCACATTGCCTTGAAAGTACCTCCATTGTCATACACGATCCAAGCTGGACAGGTAAGTTCATGGACTTCTATCTCTCAATCTAGGAAGAGTTAGGTTTAGGTTTATGAATGAAAAATGCTCTACTCATGGCCCTGAAGCTACACATATAATTACTTTGCATTTATGTTATGTGTGCTGAGAGAATTTGGAACCTGAACATTAGAAAAAACTTAGGTCAGGAATTGGGGGAGAAGAAATTCTCTCTCATTTCTGAGAGTTAGATCAAGTTCTTGGTATGTATGGATTCGTGATTTGATGCTTGACATTTTTTGTGTTATAAGTTTGTGCTAAAAATCAAAGAATCAGGAGTTGTGATTGAAGCAAGGAAGCGCGCGAATTTTCAAACAAAACTGTCTGGAGGTTGAAGACAACCTCTTTGGGCTGGGCCTGTGTTGTTCTTTCTATTTGCACCACTCATTTTCCACTTGCACCCCCTTGGCCCTTTGTGTTTATTTTTATCATTTTTTGACTTTTTTCTTTTTTATTCTGACTTGTTATTTTTTGACAAAACATAAAAAATATAAAAAAAATATTTTTCCATACATTTTTGCATTTATTTTGAATTTATTTGCTTTTGTTTACATTTGTATATGTAAATAAATATATAAATACTTTTATTTAAAATACTAGAAACAATACAAAATACATTTATTTTCTAATTTTATTTTATTTTATCTTTTGAAAACATTTCCTAAAAAATATACTTTTTTTGTAAATAATAAATGTTTTATTTTTTGTACATATTTAATATATTTAGTAAATAATATAAATACTTATATATTTGTTAGAGTATTTAGGATAAAAACATAAAAATAATACATTTTTATTTTTATTAATATTTAACCTCAAAAATCAATTTTTTACAATATACTTTCTTTTTATTTATTTTTTGTACATAATTAATAAATATTGTATATATTAAATAATTAATACCTTTTATTTAGCAAAATTAGGGTTTTGCCCTAAACATAAAAATACCCAAAAATTGACCCTTTTTATTTTTGTTTATTTGTCACATGAAAAACACTTTTACATACATATAAAAATCATTTTTTTGCATCTTGCATATTTATTTTATTTTTATTTAATTTGTGCAATTAAATACCTTGTAAATTCCATTTGGATTGTAATAGTTTAGATTTAGATTTCTTGCTAAATATCCCCATTTGAACATTTGTACCCCCCCCCCCCCCCCCCCCCCCCATCCCATAATTGTGTTGTAATAATTTAGGATTTTATTTTTCGCACTTTAAAGCTTTCTAAATATGCCATGATAGACTTAGGGTTTTGTATGCAAAAATCAACCAAAAATAGCTTGACCTAATTCAAAGATAACAAAGCATGAAAATGGACAACACCAATCACACTTGCACCCCTAGGGTTACTCCACTTGTTGCCTTCAATAATGGGCCATATTGCATGTTAGGGGTCTTTGGAAAAACAAAACAATATCAAATGATCATAGTCCCTCGATGACGCTTTCGAAAGTTGCCTAAAAATGATCAAGTCCCTTAAAGGAAAAATTGCCCAAAGACACTTGGCACCATTGCAATCATGGTCTAAACGATGACCCGCGCCTGTCCCGTTCACATCCTAACACAAGATTGTCCACCAAATACAATGGTGGAACAAAATTGTTAAAAGGTTTAAAACATAGGAAAAGCCTTTGAGTAAAATTAGGGGTAGACAACTCTTGGTTACTTGAATCAAACTTGCAAAAACACTTGCCTACTTTTCAAAACCGCACATCACAACACACTTTCAAAACAACTTTCAAAAACATTGAAAACTTTTCAAAAGAAGTACACCTTTGTATACATCCCAACATGGATCATTACAAAGGTTGCCACAACAAATGGCCTCTTTTCAAAAACATTTTCAAAACCCACACACAAAGCACCATTTCAAACAATTGAAAGCACCATTTCAAACAATTGAAAATCAAGGCAAGTTGATCTAAGCAAGTAACTAAGAGCCCATGGATAACCATGGATAGAAAGGGTGCTAATACCTTCCCTTTCTATAATCTACTCCCCGAACCCAAGAAAACATCTCAAAGGTTTTTGCTGTGCTTTTTAACCTTTCCTTAGGATAAAATAAAAGTCGGTGGCGAATCTTGCTCAACCGAAACATTTGCGAAAACAAATGTAAAACCTCAAGTCAGTTCTCCCACCGTATCACAGTATGTTATGATGTCAGGATGTAGATCATGATTTGAATAGGTGAATTTTCTGGAACATGCTATTTCGAACGAAGATATTTATGGAATCTATTCAAAGTAAATAGAGGTTTATATTGAGAGGCTCTGAAATTGGTTATGAGACTAGAACTTTTCAGGAATTAACTGGTTATTATCGCAGCTTACTTGAGATGAGGTCAAGTGAGATAAGTTGTTAGTGAATGAATTAAGGGAATGAAATTTTTGACATGAGTAAAAATGTGAATGTATTAGATAAGTGCATAGAGATGCAACTTATGTCGATTAAGCATGATTAGAGTGGTGGTAGCATTTAGATTATGATTAGAATGAGATCCAGATACGAGATTAAAGGAAAGAGTAAGGATTTATTGATGTGGTCAAAATCTTCTAATTGGATAAAGACTTATTTTAGAATGAGACGATTTGGATTGTACTTGGTGTAGTAGTTTTCTTGTATTAATATATACTTAGCAATTGTGTGGTGCTGCATGCGCGTAAGAGAGACTATGAAATTAAGTTTTGGCGTTTATGTATCATTGACGAGGTAGAAATGAAGGAAATCAAGAAAAACATTTGTAAGACTTGGAGAGATTATTGGACATTATGCTCAGGTAACCTTGAGCACAAGGTAAAAGACGCTATTATAGTTGGGTAACGATGATTTATGCCACTGTTATGGTTGTCGACTACTGTTGTACCCCAAAATTTGCCCTCCCATTTCATCAATATTTTCTCACCACAAGACCCTTGGAGTTCAAGATCAAATTAGGGTTTTGCTCTACTCAGGACCCCTCCTTGCACTGTTGACCCAAATTAGGGTTTGAGTTTGAACAAGGATGTTTTGACCTAAAATGCCCAAGATGGCTTTCATGCTTCATGTTGGACTCACAAGTTTATCCATACCAAGTTTCAAGCCTTGATTCCAATCTTTGCCCAGTCAATTGGACAGTTGACCTAGAAATCAGTTGTATTGGGGGAAAAGTCAACTGTGGCCAATTGACAGTCAAACCTCATGAAATTTGACCCTCATCAACATTATGAACTCATATGAACCATTTGATCAAGTTTGGATCACAATTCCATAAGAAATTTGATCAGATCACCAAAAGGGCAAAATGGTCATTTTTAGGGTTTTGACTGCACAAAGGCAATTTTTTACTGTTTGACCTAGCCAATGGCAATTCAAGCTCACATATGGACTCAAGGACTCAATGGCATTTCCTTGACATGTTCAACAAGTTCAAAAGATCCCAAATGCACAAGATTGACAGATGAATTTTCCAGTCAACTGATCAATTTTTGACTGTACACTGAAAAGTCAAACTTTGACTTTTTGGTCAAAATCAAGTGTCAAGATTAATTTTTCATCAAAACATGTCAAATTATGAAACTTGTTCATCAAGAAATCAAGAATTACAAATTAGGGTTTGAAATGAAGAAATTTCATAACAGAAATTTTCTAAGTTATGAAATTTCCTAATTTTTTCCTAACTTTGTCCCATATTTTCATCAAGATATATTTGGATTCAAACAAAACTAAAAACATGAAAGTTATAGTCCATTACAAAATATACAACTTTGATTCACAAAGTTTCCTCAAAAGAAGCTTGTAGCTCAAGTTATGATTTTTGGAATAAGGGTGCAAAACATTCTTAACTTAGAAATTTTTTGACCTATTTTAGGCAGGATTTTTGCCTAACTTCATGGCCACTTTTCACATGCTTCCACTTAGAATTTCAACTTGAATTACAAAGATGGATTATAGTACTCATTCCAAGCTTTCCAAATTTTCAAAGAACTTCTCAAACACCCTTGTGGTTAGGGAGAATCGAATTGGCAAAGTTGGGCAAAATCCACTTTTGTTCTTGACCAAAATGCATGTTCATAACTTAGGCATTTTTGAAATCAGTTTGTGCAAGCTATATTACAGGCCTCTAATCCTTCTTACACTCAATAATTAAATGCCAATCCATTGTGTTCTAGCATTATTTTGCTCATTTGGTCATTACATGGAAGTTTAATCCATAATTAGAAAAAGTAACTTAGCCATTTTTGAAAAGGTACACTTTATGTCAAAACACAAATCCAAGAAGTACAATGTAGATCTTTGAGGCACAAGTTTATGGACTAATTCCACTGATCAAGGAGAGATTATGCAGCATGCTTGACGGACCTGCCTTGGCCTATAATCTAAGTTGATAACTTTTGCTTAGATAAGAAGAAACTTGGCATATTGAATCACAACTTACATTCCTGCAAGCAAGAACTCAAGCAAACCTTGTAAACACTTTCCACTTGATCCAACTGACCTGAAACACGAGCTAACCACCTTCAATACCTCCTCAAACACAGAAACACCATTTTGCTGCACAAAACAGGGCATCCCTGTAGATTGAGTTGCACAACTCAGTTTGCTCGTGCGTTTTGGCCAAAGCTGGTTCATACACACTCCATAACATCCATACAAGCTATCCCAAGCCCTAGCTGCAGACTGTAACACCTCTACCCAAGTTCACCATTTTCATTTTTTCAGTTGTGCAGGTTGAGTTACATAGCTCGTTCCAATTAGTTTCAAAGCAAACTAGAGGTTGGAGAAGCATCCCTGAACTTCAAGCAAGCTGTACAAGTCCTCACATTGCATTCAAAGTACCTCCATTGCTGTACACGACTCAAGCTGAACAGGTAAAACTTTGAACTTCTATCTCTCTATCCAGGCATAGTTAGGCTTAAGTTTGTGAAGAAAGCATGTTCTAATCATAGCCCTGAAGCCATCCATATAGTTAATTTTCATTTATGTTGTGTGTGCTAAGAGTATTTTGAACCTGAACATTGGAAAAAACTTAGGTCAGGAATTGGGGGAGAAGAAATTCTCTCTCATTTCTGAGAGTTAGATCAACTTCTTTATATGTTTAGAATCGTGACATGATGCTCTATAACTTTGGTGTTGTAAGTTTTTATTGAAAATCAAGGAATCAGAAGTTAGCAGGGAAGGAAGAAAACGCGCGTTTTTTTGTTTCAAAGTTACTGGAGGTTGAAGACAACTCCTCTTGGGCTGGGCCTGACTTTTTTTTCTGTTTGCACCTTCATTTCACACATACACCCCCTTGGCCCATTGTGTTATTTTTATCATTTTTGATTTTTTCTTTTTGATTCTGATCTTATATTTTTATTCAAGCATGAAAAAACATTAAAAATATTTTTCTCACATTTTTTGCATTTTATTTGATATTTATTTGTTTCATTTAGTTATACATATAAATAAACATAATACCTTTTATTTAAAAATACTAAAAAATAATACAAATGCATTTTATTTTCTGATTTTATTTTATTTTATCTTTTGAAAACATTTCCTAAAAAATATACTTTTTTTTGTAAATGATAAATATTTTATTTTTGTATATATTTAATATATTTAATACATAATATAAACACTTATATATTTATTAGAAGATTTAGGATAAAAATGCCAGATCTATGCTGATAAGGTGCACATTCCTCTGGTTCCTCTGAATGTCTTGACAGCACCTTGGCCTTTTGCAATGTGGGGCATTGATATGATCGGCGAGATCAGACCTACGACATCCAACGGGCATCGCTTCATCCTGGTAGCAATTGATTACTTCACAAAGTGGGTTGAAGCAGCTTCCTACGCTACTGTAACCAAGAATGTCGTGGCGCGGTTCATTCGGCACAACCTGATCTGTCGATATGGTGTACCTGAGAGGATCATTACGGATAATGGTACCAATCTTAAAAACAAGATGATCACTGAGCTCTGCGAGCAATTCAAGATACATCACCATAACTCTTCTCCCTACCGGCCGAAGATGAATGGGGCTGTAGAAGCAACGAATAAGAACATCAAGAAGATTGTGCAGAAGATGACAGTGACCTACAAAGATTGGCACGAAATGTTACCGTTTGCTCTTCATGGGTACCGTACCTCAGCAAGGACGTCAACAGGGGCAACTCCCTTTTCCTTGGTCTATGGCATGGAGGCAGTCTTGCCTATTGAAGTCCAGATACCCTCTCTCCGGATAATGAAGGATGCAGGTTTGAGCGAAGATGACTGGATCCAGACTCGACTTGATCAATTAAACCTAATTGACGAAAAGATACTCACTGCTATTTATCATGGTCAGACGTACCAAAAACGGATGATCAGGGCATTTAACAAGAAGGTCAAACGACAAGAGTATCAAGTCGGAGACCTGGTAATCAAGCGCATCATTCTTCCTCAAAGTGATCCCAGGGGCAAATGGACCCCTACGTACGAATGGCCATTTGTGGTTAAACATATCTTCTCAGGAGGAGCTATGATTCTAACCACCATGGATGGTGACGACCTTCCTCACCCCGCCAATGCAGTCATAGTAAAAAGATACTACGCATGAACTAAAGACCCGCTAGGTTGACACACCTAGGCAAAAATAAGGGCTTCCCGGCGAACCAAAAGGGTTCGGGCAAAAATAAGGGATGAAATGAAAAAAATCTGTACACCCGGCAAGTCGAAAACCTGAAAAGACGGCTTGGGCAAAAATGGGTATCCCGGTGGACTCAAAACCCGAAAGGGCGGTCCAGGCAAAAGTTAGGGATAAAGCGTAATACTATGTCTTCTTGGATCACCTTGCATCCAGAATTCGACATCAACTATCGGGCTCAGACGTCGCCCATCAATCAGCTTCATCTTCAACTAAGCAACAAAGTGATGAGACGCTTGAAGACATAAAGGCGATAGCAGAGTTGGAACCCAGTGGAATTATTTTTCACATAGCTATTTTGTTTCCTTTTCACAAAATTGTATAAACTCTATTTTGCTCGGCGGCGTTCTCTTACTAGGACGTCAGCCTCTTGTACAAAAACGCCTATTTTCAGGCAAATTCAAGAATCAATACAAGTTCAATTTTTCAGACAAATTACCCATCGTTTTTCCTCTTTCTGTTTTGTTTTGAAAAGAACGTCCAATGTTCATTTTTGATATATGCATTTGAAATTAATTGCTAATCATGAATATTTGCATGCAAAACAAAGGACTAATTACATATGACATCAGAACCAGGGGCAATAAAGAATTGTCTAAAGCGATCTAGTTGCTTTGCCCACCAAGGTCCCAAGGTAGGTTCGGCTGAAGAACGTAACCAGGATACCTTCACTCCCCACAGAGTAAGACCAGATTTCAGCAATACTCTCCCCAGGCAGAGTTGGTCCCCCGTCAACCCTAAAAAGGCATAGTATCTCCAGCAAGTCAGCGATACTCTCCCCAAGCAGAGTTAGTCTACTGTCAGCCTTAAGGAAGTTGGGTATCCTCAGAAGATCTCAATATTCCCCAGCGGAGTATAAACATTCCTCAACAAGCGTCCCCGGCAGTCTTAATATAAGATTGTTCCCCGGCGGAACACCGGCACCCCAGTGAAGCCATTTCCCCAGTACAGTCTGAAAGGTTTCCCCAGGAAAGTTGAATCGTCCTCCCCAGTAGATTCTGAAGCTTATCCCCTGCAGAGTACGAACGTCTCTCCCCGACTTTATTCAAAGGTTATTTCCCCACCAGGGTATAACTGGGTTATCCTCAGCTAATTACCACGGAAAATTCGTCCTCGGCGAAGTTCTTCCTATTCCCCAGCGGAGTTCATCAAATTCCCCAACATAACTTATCAGTGGAATCCCCAGCGGAGCTCTCATCAAAACCTCAGCGAAGTATCTCTTCCCACAGAGTAATTCCCCGCAGAGTAATCTCTCCAACAAGTTTATTCCCCAACGGAGTCATCTTCTCCTACCGGTTTATTCTTGCAACCATCATCCCCAGCGGAAGCGAAGAACTCTACTCTTCAACATCAGCCCAGGATTTGATTTCTCGGCCTTCGCCGAGGATTTATTTTACTAGTCGAAAACACATTCATAGACATTTCACATTATCATACACCATGACGCATGCATATACGCATCATATCACACAATCTCATTTATTTTTGAGAACATCATGACATCATGACATTGCATACAACTAATGTCTTGCCTTTTCAGGAAAAAGGGCAATCCAAAGATGATTACTATCAACTGTCACAATTTCCAGATTTGATACCTGTATCTAGCCAGGGCATATCTATAGACGACAAATTCCATATTCGATACCTGTATCCAGCCAGGGCATATCTGTAGACGACCAATTCCAGATTCGATACCTGTATCCAGCCAGGGCATATTTGTAGACGACCAATTCCAGATCTGATACCTGTATCTAGCCAGGGCATATCTGTAGACGACTAATTCCAGATCCGATACCTGTATCCAGCCAGGGCATATCTGTAGACGACTAATTCTAGATCCGATACCTGTATCCAGCCAGGGTATATCTGTAGACGACTAATTCCAGATTCGATTCCTGTATCCAACCAGGGCATATCTGTAGACGCCAATTTCCAGACTTGATTCCTGTATCTAGCCAGGGCATATCTATGAGTATTTGATTGTGGATTCGATACCTGTATCTAGCCAGGGCATATCTGCATGAAGAGTTTATAGATTCGATACCTGTATCCAGCCAGGGCACGTCTGTAAGCAACCTTTTGAAGTTCCGGATTCGATTCCTGTATCTAGCCAGGGCATATCTGTGAGTGTTTGATTGTGGATTCGACACCTGTATCCAGCCAGGGCATATCTGCATGAAGAGACTGAAGATCAACACTTGTAGCAAGCCAGGAAACAATCTTTCTTTCTCAAAGTACGCAAGTTCTCGCTAAGGAATCTCTTACGCGATCAACACTTCCAAATGGCATCTATAAGCCCATTCCCGACAAGGTTCTGTCACACCTCCAGATGGCATCTATAAGCCCATCCTCCACCATATCTCCAAATGGCATCTATAAGCCCATTCCCGCCATCACATTGCTGATACTCTACCATGCGAGTGCAAATTTCTGGGCACTCTAGTGTTCAATCATCTTCCACCTTCGGATCACGAAAGGCACGCAAGCCAATCTACATCCTCAGGTCTAAGAAGATTGAACAGGGGCAACTGTTGTACCCCAAAATTTGCCCTCCCATTTCATCAATATTTTCTCACCACAAGACCCTTGGAGTTCAAGATCAAATTAGGGTTTTGCTCTGCACAGGACCCCTCCTTGCACTGTTGACCCAAATTAGGGTTTGAGTTTGCACAAGGATGTTTTGACCTAAAATGCCCAAGATGACTTTCATGCTTCATGTTGGACTCACAAGTTTATCCATACCAAGTTTCAAGCCTTGATTCCAATCTTTGCCCAGTCAATTGGACAGTTGACCTAGAAATCAGCTGTATTGGAGGAAAAGTCAACTGTGGCCAATTGACAGTCAAACCTCATGAAATTTGACCCTCATCAACATTATGAACTCATATGAACCATTTGATCAAGTTTGGATCACAATTCCATAAGAAATTTGATCAGATCACCAAAAGGGCAAAATGGTCATTTTTAGGGTTTTGACTGCACAAAGGCAATTTTTGACTGTTTGACCTAGCCAATGGCAATTCAAGCTCACATATGGACTCAAGGACTCAATGGCATTTCCTTGACATGTTCAACAAGTTCAAAAGATCCCAAATGCACAAGATTGACAGATGAATTTTCCGGTCAACTGATCAATATTTGATTGTACACTGAAAAGTCAAACTTTGACTTTTTGGTCAAAATCAAGTGTCAAGATTAATTTTTCATCAAAACATGTCAAATTATGAAACTTTTTCATAAAGAAATCAAGAATTACAAATTAGGGTTTGAAATGAAGAAATTTCATAACTTAGAAATTTTCTAAGTTATGAAATTTCCTAATTTTTTCCTAACTTTGTCCCATCTTTTAATCAAGATATATTTGGATTCAAACAAAAATAAAAACATGAAAGTTATAGTCCATTACAAAATATACAACTTTGATTCATAAAGTTTCCTCAAAAGAAGCTTGTAGCTCAAGTTATGATTTTTGGAATAAGGGTGCAAAACATTCTTAACTTAGAAATTTTTTGACCTATTTTAGGCAGGATTTTTGCCTAACTTCATGGCCACTTTTCACATGCTTCCACTTGGAATTTCAACTTGCATTACAAAGATGGATTGTAGTACTCATTCCAAGCTTTCAAAATTGTCCAAGAACTTCTTAAATACCCTTGTGGTTAGGGAGAATCGAATTGGCAAAGTTGGGCAAAATCCACTTTTGTTCTTGACCAAAATGCATGTTCATAACTTAGGCATTTTTGAAATCAGTTTGTGCAAGCTAGATTACAGGCCTCTAATCCTTCTTACACTCAATAATTAAATGCCAATCCATTGTATTCTAGCATTATTTTGCTCATTTGGTCATTACATGGAAGTTTAATCCATAATTAGAAAAAGTAACTTAGCCATTTTTGAAAAGGTACACTTTATGTCAAAACACAAATCCAAGAAGTACAGTGTAGATCTTTGAGGCACAAGTTTATGGACTAATTCCACTGATCAAGGAGAGATTATGCAGCATGCTTGAGGGACCTGCCTTGGCCTATAATCTAAGTTGACAACTTTTGCTTAGATAAGAAGAAACTTGGCATATTGAATCACAACTTACATTCCTACAAGCAAGAACTCAAGCAAACCTTGTAAACACTTTCCACTTGATCCAACTGACCTGAAACACGAGCCAACCACCTTCAATACCTCCTCAAACACAGAAACACCATTTTGCTGCACAAAACAGGGCATCCCTGCAGATTGAGTTGCACAACTCAGTTTGCTCGTGCGTTTTGGCCAAAGCTGGTTCATACACACTCCATAACATCCATACAGGCTATCCCAAGCCCTAGCTGCAGACTGTAACACCTCTAACCAAGTTCACCATTTTCATTTTTTCAGTTGTGCAGGTTGAGTTACATAGCTCGTTCCAGTTAGTTTCAAAGCAAACTAGAGGTTGGAGAAGCATCCCTAAACTTCAAGCAAGCTGTACAAGTCCTCACATTGGATTGAAAGTACCTCCATTGCTGTACACGACTCAAGCTGAACAGGTAAAACTTTGAACTTCTATCTCTCTATCCAGGCATAGTTAGGCTTAAGTTTGTGAAGAAAGCATGTTCTAATCATAGCCCTGAAGCCATCCATATAGTTACTTTTCATTTATGTTGTGTGTGCTAAGAGTATTTTGAACCTGAACATTGGAAAAAACTTAGGTCAGGAATTGGGGGAGAAGAAATTCTCTCTCATTTCTGAGAGTTAGATCAACTTCTTTATATGTTTAGAATCGTGACATGATGCTCTATAACTTTGGTGTTGTAAGTTTTTATTGAAAATCAAGGAATCAGAAGTTAGCAGGGAAGGAAGAAAACGCGCGTTTTTTTGTTTCAAAGTTGCTGGAGGTTGAAGACAACTCCTCTTGGGCTGGGCCAGACTTTTTTTTTCTGTTTGCACCTTCATTTCACACATACACCCCCTTGGCCCATTGTGTTATTTTTATCATTTTTGATTTTTTCTTTTTGATTCTGATCTTATATTTTTATTCAAGCATGAAAAAATATTAAAAATATTTTTCTCACATTTTTTGCATTTTATTTGATATTTATTTGTTTCATTTAGTTATACATATAAATAAACATAATACCTTTTATTTAAAAATACTAAAAAATAATACAAATGCATTTTATTTTCTGATTTTATTTTATTTTATCTTTTGAAAACATTTCCTAAAAAATATACTTTTTTTTTGTAAATAATAAATATTTTATTTTTGTATATATTTAATATATTTAATACATAATATAAACACTTATATATTTATTAGAAGATTTAGGATAAAAATACAAAATAATACATTTTTTATTAATATTAATATTTAACCTCAAAAATTACTTTTTTATAATATACTTCCTTTTTATTTATTTTTTGTGCATAATTAATAAATATTGTATATATTAAATAATAAATACCTTTTATTTAGCAAATTAGGGTTTTGCCCTAAACCATGAAAATACCCAAAAATTACCCTTTTTTATTTTTGTTTATTTGTCACATGAAAAATACTTTTACATACATATAAAAATCATTTTTTGCATCTTGCATATTTATTGTATTTTTATTTAATTATTGTACAATTAAATAACTTGTATTTTCCATTTGGTTTGTAATAGCTTAGATTTAAATTTCTTGCTAAATATCCCCATTTGAACATTTGTACCCCCATCCCATAATTATGTTGTAATAATTTAGGATTTTATTTTCCGCACTTTAAAGCCTTCTAAATATGCCATGATAGACTTAGGGTTTTGTATGCCAAAACAAAATAACAAATAGCTTGACCTAATTCAAAGACAAAAAAGCATGAAAATGGACAACACCAATCACACTTGCACCCCTAGGGTTACTCCACTTGTTGCCTTCAAATGGGCCATGTTGCATGTTGGGTGTCTTTGGCAAAACAAAAACAATTCAAATGATCATAGTCCCTCGATGACGCTTTCGAAAGTTGCCTAAAAATGATCAAGTCCCTTAAAGGAAAAATTGCCAAAGACACTTGGCACCATTGCAATCATGGTCTAAACGATGACCCACGCCCGTCCCGTTAACATCCTAACACAAGATTGTCCATCAAATACAATGGTGGAACAAAATTGTTAAAAGGGTTAAAACATAGGAAAAGCCTTTGAGTAAATTTAGGGGTAGACAACTCTTAGTTACTTGATCAAATTTGTAAAACACACTTGCCTACTTTTCAAAACACACATCACAACACACTTTCAAAACAACTTTCAAAAACATTGAGAACTTTTCAAAAGATACACACCTTTGTATACATTCAAACATGGATCATTACAAAGGTTGCCACAACAAATGGCCTCTTTTCAAAACATTTTTCAAACGCACACACGCAAAGCACCATTTCAAACAATTGAAAACACAAGGCAAGTGATCTAAGCAAGTAACTAAGAGCCCATGGATAACCATTGATAGAAAGGGTGCTAATACCTTCCCTTTCTATAATCTACTCCCCGAACCCAAGAAAACATCTCAAAGGTTTTTTGCTGTGCTTTTTAACCTTTCCTTAGGATAAAATAAAAAGTCGGTGGCGACTCTTGCTCAACCGAAACATTTGCGAAAAAAAACGCAAAACCCAAGTCAGTTCTCCCACCGTATCACAGAACTGGCGACTCTGCTGGGGAAAATTTTAAAGTGGAGTAACCTTAGGGCTTAGATCACCCTCTTGCATGACTAATTGTTTGCTTTGATTGCTTTATATCTTGGCTCTCTTGTTTGGGTTTGAAATCCTACACCCGGATTTGGGGAAACATTCATAGATAGCAATACATTATGGAAACTGTGCGGGGTATACCGACATGGTTGAAGCAATAGCTATATTAGTGCGACATATTTATGAGTACCGGTAACCCTTGAGTTCAATCAAGGAGAGTACGGGGCCGCTGAGTGATGTCACTAAGCACTAATGATCTAGAACCTTACTTGACCATCTTGGCCTTTCATTAGGGGTAGTGAGATGACCGGCTTTGGTGCAGTCCGAAGTTGGTAGATACTCGATACTACACTCATTGAGGGTTGTTTTCTTGGAATATTTTGGTCGCTAGTTAAGTGGCTAAACCAAAATAATGAACATGGAAAACAATCCAATGATATTGAGCTCCTTAGAACCCGGTTACTATTTATAGGACAGGTTTTTAAGCCAACTACACTCAAGAGGGTACTTACCTATGAAACCCCATGCAAGCCTGAAACTAGGGTTTTGTGTGAATTGTTTGTACATATGCTTTTGCATGCATCATAAACATCATACAGCATCATATGCATTCACTAACCATTTCAAGGGTTTAGATCTTCATCTTTGTTCTTGTTTTGTAGGTCATGGAAATTCTTCGCTGGAAAACTATCCAAGTCAACCTTGTGAGAATCCCTCCTCAACTCAAGGAGCTCACATCCAGAATTCCGGAAAGCTCTCCCTTCAGTGAAAGACATGGTAGACTGCTCAGCCTAGTCAACACCAACATTGAAGAGTACATGGTAAAGGTGTTGTTCCAGTTCTTTGACCCCCTTCACCACTGTTTCACTTTCCCCGACTATCAATTGGTGCCCACTTTGGAGGAATTTTCTCAACTCCTGAGAATTCCTATTCTTAATCAACTACCCTACAACGGTACGGAAAAAGAACCAAAGCCTGAAGATGTTGCTCAAGCACTACACTTGCAACCATCTGACTTCAAGGGGCATTGGGAAACTAGAAGCGGTGTCAAAGGCTTCTTGGCAAAATTCTTGTTTGAGAAGGCACAAGAGTGTTGGAATTCATTGTACCTACAAGCCTTTGAAGAAATTGTGGCACTCCTCATTTATGGGTTGGTCTTGTTCCCAAATCCTGACCAGCTTATAGATGTCAACACCGTCAAAATCTTCTTATCCAGGAATCCAATACCAACATTGCTTGGGGACATTCTTCACTCATTTTACACACGAACAATGAGAAAGAGGGGTGTTCTCATGTGTTGTACTCCTCTCCTTGCAAGGTGGTTTATTTCGCATCTTCCACAATCTGTCTTGAAGAATGACCAAGGTTTAAGGTGGTCACAACGGTTGATGACCCTCACTCACTCTGATGTACATTGGTGCTCTCGGTCCAGAGAAAATGTCATCATCGTCGATCATTGTGGAGAGTTCCCTAATGTTCCATTACTTGGCATTAGAGGAGGCATTACCTACAACCCTTGTCTAGCTTTGAGACAATTTGGATATGCACAGAGGGATGGCCCTCACGACATGATGATTCCTGACCTAGTTTTTGACTTCGACAACGATGCGCAAGGACTTCGCCAAAGATTCATCAGAGCTTGGAGGATGCCTAACAAGGTAGACAGCCAGACACTGGGGCACAAGAACTCCATCCCTCTTGAGCCTTATCTCAAGTGGTTACGAACCCGAGCCCAGAGTCTAATGATGCCTTATTCTCATGTTCTCCCTGTGATTAAAGAGCCCGTTAAGGAAGGAGAGGTTCCCTACACCATCCTATATCCTGACATGCCTATATCGTGGGAGGAGATGCAGAAGAGTTGGATCCAACTCAAGGAGGAACGGAATACTTTTGAAGCCAGCTTCTACGCCAGTGAGAAGAAGGTTTTAGAGCTTACCCTCTGACTCCATGAGGAAGAGACCCTCAACACCTACATCGCACCAAAGAGGATGCGCAACGTCTTTTTACCTTGAGAAGTTTTTTGTAATATTTGGCCCATGGGGCATTTATGTACTAACAAAATCTTTTCTTATTAATATGACGTGTGTTCTTTTTGTTTGCAACAATTTTGAATTTTCTAAATCCTTGAATGCATTGCATAAACAAACATATCATTCATCATGCGCATAAGCAGGTCTCCACACCAGTTTTCCTTATCTTTCTGCTGTTTATTTCAGTAAGATGGATCTCGAACAAACGGTCAAGGATTTGCAGTCTCAAAACTCACAGTTTCAACATCTCCTGATGACCTTGGCAAAAGGGTCAGGAGGATCTAAAGGCCCTGTTTGGGAACAAAGATCAAGTGAAAAAGAAGAAGAAAAGAGTCGGGGTGGCTACCCTAGGAAGGAGGTTTGAGGGTGAAGCCAGAAGAGTTCTTGAATTTCCCCCTGCATCTGAAGAGGGAACCAGTAAAGGGAATGCGGTTGCGGTACCTTCCGAATCCGAAGCTGAAGAAGGAGAGGCTGAAGAAGACGAAGACTACTCAGAGCAATAGTACCCGCCCGCTGATGATAAGTACAAAGGCTTGGAAGACAGGTTGGCAGCTATGGAGCTGTAGAGAGTTCCCGGCTTAGATTTCGAAGATTTGGGATTAGTTGTTGGAATTGTGATCCCCCCGAAGTTCAAAGTGCCAATCTTTGCAAGATATGACGGGCTGTCTTGCCCAAAAATGCATCTCAGATCATATGTAAGGAAGATCCAACCTTACACTGCAGACAAGAACCTATGGATCCATTTCTTTCAGGATAGCCTTTCAGGGGCTCAACTCGAATGGTTCTATCAGCTGGATGAAGCCAGTATCCGAAACTGGGAGGACTTGGCTACTGCTTTTTATAAGCAATATCAGTACAATTCTGACCTCGCTCCCACGCGTACCCAACTCCAGGGTATGTCATTGGGGACGGGCGAAGGATTCAAGGAGTATGCGCAAAAGTGGAGGGACCTGGCTGGCAGGGTGCAGCCACCTTTGACTGACCGTGAACTTGTTGACATGTTCCTGGGGACCCTGTCCGGTCCATTCTTCAACCATCTGATTGGGAATTCTTCTGCTGGGTTTACAGATTTGATCTTGACTAGTGAGAGAATAGAAGCTGGTATCAAGTCGGGGAAGATACATAAAGGTGCCTCCGCGAGTACTGAAAAGAAGCCCTTCAAGAAGGAAGCCAGTGCTGTTTATGGTCCCAGAAGACAAATTAAACCGGAACACCGCCAAGCTGTCAATGCATTGGTAATTTCAAAGCCTGCTGCTGCTCCTCAGCAATACAACCAACCAAGGGGTGAGAGACCCAAAAGACAGTACACTCGGCTCAGTATGACCCTGTCTCAGATTTTGCTGCAACTATTGTCAACCAATCTGGTAACTGTCAAAGAAGCTCCGAAGGTAGTGAACACAGCTTCTCCAAAGTACAACCCCAACGCCCGTTGCGCTTATCACTCTGATAGCCTGGGGCATACTACGGATGATTGATGGGCTCTGAGGAATAAGGTTCAGGACCTTATTGATGCTAAAGAAATACAGTTTGAGGCGCCCGAAAGACCCAATGTTGTAACTGCTCCCATGCCCCAGCATGGAGTGAATGTTGTGGAAGAAGACCCGTATGTAGCCTCTGTGGATGATATTGCTACTCCGTTGTTGACTGTCAAAAGGAACCTGTTGCTGGCCGGTTTATTTCCGGGATGTGGTAAAGGTTGCCTTCTATGTGCTGTTTCACCTGCTGGTTGTCCTTTGCTGAAGTCAGGCATCCAAAACCTGATGGATAGCAAAGAGATCTTGTTCGAGAAGATTGTTGTTCCTGCTGTCCCTGCTGAAGAAGTGTCCATTGTTACTATTTTCAACAACCCTCCTAAGTCCTAAGTCTCCTTCGAAGAAGCCTGTCAAAATCATGTCCACTCAGAAGATTGCTCCTATCATCATCACTGTTCCGGGGCCTCTCCCTTATACATCCGACAAAGCTGTCCCATGGCACTATGGGGCAGATGTTTATGTGCTCAGAGTGAAACAAGAGTTTGATACTAGTACCGGTGTCAGCAACATCACCGAGCCTTCCAAAGTCACTCGTAGTGGTAGGATCTTCTCGCCTGATATTGCGCCACCAGCTATTCAGAAACCTCTTATCATCACACCTACAAGTGTGCTTATTCCCCTTCCTGATCAAGTTCTTGTTTCTACCCCTGTTGCCGAGTCATCTGACGCTCGGGGCAAAGGGATTGCTACTGATTTGCCTGCCCTGACGGAGGCACCAAAGACAACCAATGTTGAAGCTTCCCAGCAAGAGATGGAAGAGATCCTCAAGATTATCAAGAAAAGTGATTTCAACGTAGTTGAGAAGCTGGGGCACACCCCATCAAAGATTTCTATGTTATCACTGTTGTTGTGTTCAGAGGCCCACGCCAAGGCTCTGATTTCCTTCCTGAAGACGGACCATGTGCCATAAGAAACGTCTGCTGATCAATTTACCGATTGTGTGGCCAACTTGACTGCCGATAATGGGTTGGGTTTCTCTGACGCCGATCTGACTGCCAAAGGAAAGAACCATAACGACGCCCTGCATGTCTCCATTGAATGCAGGGGCACTACTCTTGCCCATGTGTTGGTAGACACCGGTTCTTCATTGAACGTATTACCCAAGAAGGCTCTAGACAGGCTGGATTGTGAGGGTTTAGAGCTCAAGCCAAGTAACATTGTTGTCCGGGCCTTTGACGGTTCGAAAAGGATGGTGCATGGTGAAGTTGACATTCCAATCAGGGTTGGTTCTCAAGTTTTTGATTCTACTTTCTATGTGATGGACATCCGACCATCCTATTCCTGTTTGCTGGGTCGTCCGTGAATCCACAAGGCTGGAGCTGTGACCTCCACACTACATTAGAAGCTTAAGTACCCAGTCAGAGGGAAGGTTGTTACAGTTCAAGGGGAAGAAGAATATATGGTCAGCCACCTTAACTTGTTCCGGTACATAGAAATGGATGGGGAATTCATTGAGACTCCATTCCAACACTTTGAAGAAGTTCCTCAGACACTGGCATCAGCAGAGACTGTGACTAAAGAAGACTCTCCTTTGAAGATGGCTTCCCTGAAGGATGCCCGGGCTGTGGTTGAGAAGGGTGAGTGCACAAACTGGGGCCGACTTCCTGATTTCACTCCGAAGACTGAAAAGTTTGGTTTGGGTTTCACTGCAGAAGCTGAGAGGGCTGTTCGTAAGGCAAGGGTTGGAAGATCTCCTGTGTTCATCACCAACCCGGGAGTAAATGCTATTGAAGACGACGTGGAGGAATCTGAATTCGACAGCTGGATTTACCTAACAACCGACAGTGGACCAAGCAACTGGACTGCTAAAGACTTCACACCTATTACTTTTGTCACTCAGTAATGAACTCTTTTGTTTTGAATTTGTAACAGACAATATTTTGAAACTTTTATGGCTCGGTGTCTTACCCGAGGTGCCGTGGCTTCATTTGTGAGGGCTTTTGTGTGTCATTTTCATATATCATCAATAAAAACATTGGACGTTTGTTGCATTTCAAAATCTTGCGCTCCTTTTCTTTCTTTCTTTATATATTGCAAAACAGCTATATTTACACACACTCACCTATACAGGTTCCAATCCACTCTGGATCTCACTGGTAACGACTCTGCTACCGCCAGTTATGACTTTGAAAATCCGATCAACTTAGCCGAAGACGAAGGTGAAGATGATTGTGAAGTGCCTGGTGAGCTCGCAAGACTGTTACTCCAGGAAGAGAGGGCCATTCAGCCACATGAAGAGCCAGTGGAAATAGTAAATCTGGGTACTGAGTCAGACAGAAAGGAAGTCAAGATTGGTGCCAATCTAGAGCTCAGTGTGAAACAACGGTTGATTCAGATGCTGCATGACTATGTGGAAATCTTTTCCTGGTCTTACGAAGACATGCCTGGGTTGGATACCGACATTATGGTTCATCACCTGCCTACCAAGGAAGAATGCCCTCCGGTAAAACAGAAGGTCCACCGTATGCGTCCAGAAATGTCCGAGAAAATCAAAGCTGAGGTTATGAAACAATTTGATGCCGGATTTCTAGCAGTGACTTCTTACCCTCAGTGGGTTGCCAACGTGGTTCCAGTGCCGAAGAAGGATGGTAAGGTCCGAATGTGTGTTGATTACAGGGATTTGAACAGGGCGAGCCCTAAGGATGATTTCCCTCTGCCTCATATCGACGTTCTGGTTGACAACACTGCTCAGCATAAAGTATTCTCCTTCATGGACGGTTTCTCCGGTTATAATCAGATCAAGATGGCTCCTGAAGACATGGAGAAGACCACCTTTGTTACTCAGTGGGGCACCTTTTGCTACAAGGTCATGCCTTTTGGGTTGAAGAATGCTGGGGCAACCTACCAACGTGCCATGGTTGCTTTATTTCATGACATGATCCATCACGAGATAGAAGTATACGTCGATGATATGATTGCAAGGTCCCAAACTGAGGAGGAACATCTTGACCACCTACAGAAGCTGTTTGACCGTCTGAAGTTGTACAAGCTGAGGTTGAACCCAAACAAGTGCACCTTCGGGGTGAGATCTGGAAAATTGCTAGGCTTCGTCGTAAGCGAAAAAGGTATTCAAGTGGACCCTGGCAAAGTGAAAGCTATACAAGAGATGCCAACTCCCAAGACAGAGAAAGAAGTCAGAGGCTTTCTAGGATGGCTGAACTACATTGCCCGATTCATCTCACATCTAACTGCTACCTATGAACCAATCTTCAAACTGCTGAAGAAAGATCAAGTAGTACGTTGGAACTATGAATGTCAGGCCGCTTTCGAAAGAATCAAAGAGTATCTCCAAGAGCCACCCATTCTTATGCCACCGGTTGAAGGGAGACCTCTAATCTTATCCTTGACTGTACTGGACAACTCAATGGGGTGTGTAATGGGGCAGCATGACGAGTCTGGCCGAAAAGAACACGCCATTTATTACCTTAGCAAAAAGTTTACCGACTGTCAGACCCGATACTCACTGCTCGAGAAAACTTGCTGTGCTTTGGTATGGGCTGCTCGCCGGCTGAGACAATATATGTTGACTCACACTACTCTGTTGATTTCAAAAATGGATCCAATAAAGTACATATTCGAAAAGCCTGCTCTGTCTGGAAGAATAGCAAGATGGAAAATGATCTTGACAGAATATGACATCCAGTACACGACTCAAAAAGCAATCAAGGGAAGTGTGTTGGCAGACCATTTGGCACATCAGGCAGTGGACGATTACCAGTCGATGAACTTTGAATTTCCAGACGAGGATATCATGGTAGTGACTGATTGTGAAGTACCTGGACCGGATGAAGGACCTGAGGAAGGATCCCGATGGTCTATGCACTTTGACGGAGCCTCGAACGCTTTGGGTAATGGTATCGGTGCTGTGATCATATCTCCTAAAGGCACTCATACTCCACTCACCGCCCGGCTATGTTTCAACTGCACCAACAACATGGCAGAGTATGAGGCATGTATCATGGGTCTTCAAGCTGCAATTGACTTAAGGATCAAGTTTCTGAGTGTCTTCGGAGATTCCACTCTCGTGATCAATCAGGTTAAAGGCGAGTGGGATACGAAACACCCGAATCTTATTCCTTACAAGGAGTATGTGTTGACGTTGATTCCCCACTTCGAGGAGATAACTTTTGAACACTTCCCAAGAGAGGAGAATCAGTTAGCGGAGGCGTTGGCTACGATGTCTTCTATGTTCAAAGTCAAATGGGACAACGAGGCTCCCCGGATCATTATCTGGAAATTGGATGAACCTGCACATTTCTGCGATCTCGAGACCGAAGAGGTAACAGAAAAACCCTGGTATCATGAAGTGAAGAGGTACCTTGAAGCTCAAGAATACCCCGAAGGCACATCTGTTAATGACAAGAAGTTCCTGAGAAGGTTTGCGGCAAAGTTCTTCCTCAGCAATGGCATTCTCTATAAGAGAAACCATGATTCAACCTTACTGCGTTGTGTGGATAAGACTGAAGCAGAAAGGATCATGGCAGAGCTACATGAAGGTACCTTCGGAACACATTCCAGTGGACACACCATGGCAAAGAAAATCCTTTGGGCAGGATATTTCTGGTCCACAATGGAAGCCGACTGTTATCAGCATTCCCGAACTTGTCATAAATGCCAGATCTATGCTGATAAGGTGCACATTCCTCCGGTTCCTCTGAATGTCTTGACAGCACCTTGGCCTTTTGCAATGTGGGGCATTGATATGATCGGCGAGATCAGACCTACGGCATCCAACGGGCATCGCTTCATCCTGGTAGCGATTGATTACTTCACAAAGTGGGTTGAAGCAGCTTCCTACGCTACCGTAACCAAGAACGTCGTGGCGCGGTTCATTCGGCACAACCTGATCTGTCGATACGGTGTACCTGAGAGGATCATTACGGATAATGGTACCAATCTTAACAACAAGATGATCACTGAGCTCTGCGAGCAATTCAAGATACAGTACCACAACTCTTCTCCCTACCGGCCGAAGATGAATGGGGCTGTAGAAGCAACGAATAAGAACATCAAGAAGATTGTGCAGAAGATGACAGTGACCTACAAAGATTGGCACGAAATGTTACTGTTTTCTCTTCATGGGTACCGTACCTCAGCAAGGACGTCAACAGGGGCAACTCCCTTTTCCTTGGTCTATGGCATGGAGGCAGTCTTGCCTATTGAAGTCCAGATACCCTCTCTCCGGATAATGAAGGATGCAGGTTTGACCGAAGATGACTGGATCCAGAATCGGCTTGATCAATTAAACCTAATTGACGAAAAGAGACTCACTGCTATTTGTCATGGTCAGACGTACCAAAAACGGATGATCAGGGCATTTAACAAGAAGGTCAAACGACAAGAGTATCAAGTCGGAGACCTGGTAATCAAGCGCATCATTCTTCCTCAAAGTGATCCCAGGGGCAAATGGACCCCTACGTACGAAGGGCCATTTGTGGTTAAACACATCTTCTCAGGAGGAGCCATGATTCTAACCACCATGGATGGTGACGACCTTCCTCACCCCGCCAATGCAGACATAGTAAAAAGATACTACGCATGAACTAAAGACCCGCTAGGTTGACACACCTAGGCAAAAATAAGGGCTTCCCGGCGAACCAAAAGGGTTCGGGAAAAAATAAGGGATGAAATGAAAAAGATCTGTACACCCGGCAAGTCGAAAACCTGAAAAGGCGGCTTGGGCAAAAATGGGTATCCCGGTGGACTGAAAACCCGAAAGGGCGGTCCAGGAAAAATTTAGGGATAAAGCATAATACTATGTCTCATTGGATCACCTTGCATCCAGAATTCGGCATCAACTATCGGGCTCAGATGACTCCAATCAATCAGCTTCATCTCCAACTAAGCAGCAAAGCGATGAGACGCTTGAAGACATAAAGGCGATAGCAGAGTTGGAACCCAGTGGGATTATTTTTCACATTGCTGTTTTGTTTTCCTTTTCACAAAATTGTATAAACTTTGTTTTGCTCGGCGGCGTCCTCTTACAAGGACGTCAGCCTCTTGTACAAAACGCCTATTTACAGGCAAATTTCAAATCAATACAAGTTCATTTTTCAGACAAATTACCCATCGTTTTTTCCTTTTTTCTGTTTTGTTTTGCATAGAACGTCCAATGTTCATTTTTTTGATATATGCATTTGACATTAATTGCTAATCATGAATATTTACATGCGAAACAAAGGACTAATTACAGATGACATCAGAACCAGGGGCAATAAAGAATTGTCTAAAGCGATCTAGTTGCTTTGCCCACCAAGGTCCCAAGGTAGGTTCGGCTGAAGAATGTAACCAGGATACCTTCACTCCCCACAGAGTAAGACCAGATTTCAGCAATACTCTCCCCAGGCAGAGTTGGTCCCCCGTCAGCCCTAAAAAGGCACAGTATCTCCAGCAAGTCAGCGATACTCTCCCCAAGCAGAGTTAGTCTACTGTCAGCCTTAAGGAAGTTGGGTATCCTCAGAAGATCTCAATATTCCCCAGCGGAGTATAAACATTCCTCAACAAGCATCCCCGACAGTCTTAATATAAGATTGTTCCCCGGCAGAACACCGGCACCCCAGTGAAGCCATTTCCCCAGTACAGTCTGAAAGGTTTCCCCAGGAAAGTTGAATCGTCCTCCCCAGTAGATTCTGAAGCTTATCCCCTGCAGAGTACGAACGTATCTCCCCGACTTTATTCAAAGGATATTTCCCCACCAGGGTATAACTGGATTATCCTCAGCTAATTACCACGGAAAATTCGTCCTCGGCGAAGTTCTTCCTATTCCCCAGCGGAGTTCATCAAATTCCCCAACATAACTTATCAGTGGAATCCCCAGCGGAGCTCTCATCAAAACCTCAACGAAGTATCTCTTCCCACAGAGTAATTCCCCGCAGAGTAATCTCTCCAACAAGTTTATTCCCCAACGGAGTCATCTTCTCCTACCGGTTTATTCTTGCAACCATCATCCCCAGCAGAAGCGAAGAACTCTACTCTTCAACATCAGCCCCGGATTTGATTTCCCGGCCTTCGTCGAGGATTTATTTTCGTAGTCGAAAACACATTCATAGACATTTCACATTATCATACACCATGACGCATGCATATACGCATCATATCACACAATCTCATTTATTTTTGAGAACATCATGACATCATGACATTGCATAATACTAATGTCTTGCCTTTTCAGGAAAAAGGGCAATCCAAAGATGATTACTATCAACTGTCACAATTTCCAGATTCGATACCTGTATTTAGCCAGGGCATATATGTAGACGATAAATTCCAGATTCGATACCTGTATCCAGCCAGGGCATATCTGTAGACGACCAATTCCAGATTCGATACATGTATCCAGCCAGGGCATATCTGTAGACGACCAATTCCAGATCCGATACCTGTATCCAGCCAGGGCATATCTGTAGACGACTAATTCCAGATCCGATACCTGTATCCAGCTAGGGCATATCTGTAGACGACTAATTCCAGATCCGATACCTGTATCCAGCCAGGGCATATCTGTAGACGACTAATTCCAGATTCGATTCCTGTATCCAACCAGGGCATATCTGTAGACGATAATTTCCAGACTCGATTCCTGTATCTAGCCAGGGCATATCTGTGAGTATTTGATTATGGATTCGACACTTGTATCTAGCCAGGGCATATCTGCATGAAGAGTTTAGAGATTTGATACCTGTATCCAGCCAGTGCACGTCTGTAAGAAACCTTTTGAAGTTCCGGATTCGATTCCTGTATCTAGCCAGGGCATATCTGTGAGCGTTTGATTGTGGATTTGACACCTGTATCCAGCCAGGGCATATCTGCATGAAGAGACTGAAGATCAAAACCTGTAGCAAGCCAGGAAACCATCTTTCTTTCTCAAAGTACGCAAGTTCTCGCTAAGGAATCTCTTACGCGATCAACACTTCCAAATGGCATCTATAAGCCCATTCCCGACAAGGTTCTGTCACACCTCCAGATGGCATCTATAAGCCCATCCTCCACCATCTCTCCAAATGGCATCTATAAGCCCATTCCCGCCATCACAATGCTGATACTCTACCATGCGAGTGCAAATTTCTGGGCACTCTAGTGTTCAATCATCTTCCACCTTCGGATCACGAAAGGCACGCAAGCCAATCTACATCCTCAGGTCTAAGAAGATTGAACAGGGGCAACTGTTGTACCCCAAAATTTGCCCTCCCATTTCATCAATATTTTCTCACCACAAGACCCTTGGAGTTCAAGATCAAATTAGGGTTTTGCTCTGCTCAGGACCCCTCCTTGCACTGTTGACCCAAATTAGGGTTTGAGTTTGCACAAGGATGTTTTGACCTAAAATGCCCAAGATGACTTTCATGCTTCATGTTGGACTCACAAGTTTATCCATACTAAGTTTCAAGCCTTGATTCCAATCTTTGCCCAGTCAATTGGACAATTGACCTAGAAATCAACTGTATTGGGGGAAAAGTCAACTGTGGCCAATTGACAGTCAAACTTCATGAAATTTGACCCTCATCAACATTATGAACTCATATGAACCATTTGATCAAGTTTGGATCACAATTCCATAAGAAATTTGATCAGATCACCAAAAGGGCAAAATGGTCATTTTTAGGGTTTTGACTGCACAAAGGCAATTTTTGACTGTTTGACCTAGACAATGGCAATTCAAGCTCACATATGGACTCAAGGACTCAATGGAATTACCTTGACATGTTCAACAAGTTCAAAAGATCCCAAATGCACAAGATTGACAGATGAATTTTCCAGTCAACTGATCAATTTTTGACTGTACACTGAAAAGTCAAACTTTGACTTTTTGGTCAAAATCAAGTGTCAAGATTCATTTTTCATCAAAACATGTCAAATTATGAAACTTGTTCATCAAGAAATCAAGAATTACAAATTAGGGTTTGAAATGAAGAAATTTCATAACTTAGAAATTTTCTAAGTTATGAAATTTCCTAATTTTTTCCTAACTTTGTCCCATCTTTTCATCAAGATATATTTGGATTCAAACAAAACTAAAAACATGAAAGTTATAGTACATTACAAAATATACAACTTTTATTCACAAAGTTTCCTCAAAAGAAGCTTGTAGCTCAAGTTATGATTTTTGGAATAAGGATGCAAAACATTCTTAACTTAGAAATTTTTTGACCTATTTTAGGCAGGATTTTTGCCTAACTTCATGGCCACTTTTCACATGCTTCCACTTGGAATTTCAACTTGCATTACAAAGATGGATTTTAGTACTCATTCCAAGCTTTCCAAATTGTCCAAGAACTTCTCAAACACCCTTGTGGTTAGGGAGAATCGAATTGGCAAAGTTGGGCAAAATCCACTTTTGTTCTTGACCAAAATGCATGTTCATAACTTAGGCATTTTTGAAATCAGTTTGTGCAAGCTAGATTACAGGCCTCTAATCCTTCTTACACTCAATAATTAAATTCCAATCCATTGTGTTCTAGCATTATTTTGCTCATTTGGTCATTACATGGAAGTTTAATCCATAATTAGAAAAAGTAACTTAGCCATTTTTGAAAAGGTACACTTTATGTCAAAACACAAATCCAAGAAGTACAAAGTAGATCTTTGAGGCACAAGTTTATGGACTAATTCCACTGATCAAGGAGAGATTATGCAGCATGCTTGAGGGACCTGCCTTGGCCTATAATCTAAGTTGACAACTTTTGCTTAGATAAGAAGAAACTTGGCATATTGAATCACAACTTACATTCCTGCAAGCAAGAACTCAAGCAAACCTTGTAAACACTTTCCACTTGATCCAACTGACCTGAAACACGAGCCAACCACCTTCAATACCTCCTCAAACACAGAAACACCATTTTGCTGCACAAAACAGGGCATCCCTGCAGATTGAGTTGCACAACTCAGTTTGCTCGTGCGTTTTGGCCAAAGCTGGTTCATACACACTCCATAACATCCATACAAGCTATCCCAAGCCCTAGCTGCAGACTGTAACACCTCTAACCAAGTTCACCATTTTCATTTTTTCAGTTGTGCAGGTTGAGTTACATAGCTCGTTCCAGTTAGTTTCAAAGCAAACTAGAGGTTGGAGAAGCATCCCTGAACTTCAAGCAAGCTGTACAAGTCCTCACATTGCACTGAAAGTACCTCCATTGCTGTACACGACTCAAGCTGAACAGGTAAAACTTTGAACTTATATCTCTCTATTCAGGCATAGTTAGGCTTAAGTTTGTGAAGAAAGCATGTTCTAATCATAGCCCTGAAGCCATCCATATAGTTACTTTTCATTTATGTTGTGTGTGCTAAGAGTATTTTGAACCTGAACATTAGAAAAAACTTAGGTCAGGAATTGGGGGAGAAGAAATTCTCTCTCATTTCTGAGAGTTAGATCAACTTCTTTATATGTTTAGAATCGTGACATGATGCTCTATAACTTTGGTGTTGTAAGTTTTTATTGAAAATCAAGGAATCAGAAGTTAGCAGGGAAGGAAGAAAACGCGCGTTTTTTTGTTTCAAAGTTGCTGGAGGTTGAAGACAACTCCTCTTGGGCTGGGCCTGACTTTTTTTCTGTTTGCACCTTCATTTCACACATACACCCCCTTGGCCCATTGTGTTATTTTTATCATTTTTGATTTTTTCTTTTTGATTCTGATCTTATATTTTTATTCAAGCATGAAAAAATATTAAAAATATTTTTCTCACATTTTTTTGCATTTTATTTGATATTTATTTGTTTCATTTAGTTATACATATAAATAAACATAATACCTTTTATTTAAAAATACTAAAAAATAATACAAATGCATTTTATTTTCTGATTTTATTTTATTTTATCTTTTGAAAACATTTCCTAAAAAATATACTTTTTTTTGTAAATAATAAATATTTTATTTTTGTATATATTTAATATATTTAATACATAATATAAACACTTATATATTTATTAGAAGATTTAGGATAAAAATACAAAATAATACATTTTTTATTTTTATTAATATTTAACCTCAAAAATTACTTTTTTACAATATACTTCCTTTTTATTTATTTTTTGTGCATAATTAATAAATATTGTATATATTAAATAATAAATACCTTTTATTTAGCAAATTAGGGTTTTGCCCTAAACCATGAAAATACCCAAAAATTACCCTTTTTTATTTTTGTTTATTTGTCACATGAAAAATACTTTTACATACATATAAAAATCATTTTTTGCATCTTGCATATTTATTGTATTTTTATTTAATTATTGTACAATTAAATAACTTGTATTTTCCATTTGGTTTGTAATAGCTTAGATTTAAATTTCTTGCTAAATATCCCCATTTGAACATTTGTACCCCCCATCCCATAATTATGTTGTAATAATTTAGGATTTTATTTTCCGCACTTTAAAGCCTTCTAAATATGCCATGATAGACTTAGGGTTTTGTATGCCAAAACAAAATAACAAATAGCTTGACCTAATTCAAAGACAAAAAAGCATGAAAATGGACAACACCAATCATACTTGCACCCCTAGGGTTACTCCACTTGTTGCCTTCAAATGGGCCATGTTGCATGTTGGGTGTCTTTGGCAAAACAAAAACAATTCAAATGATCATAGTCCCTCGATGACACTTTCGAAAGTTGCCTAAAAATGATCAAGTCCCTTAAAGGAAAAATTGACAAAGACACTTGGCACCATTGCAATCATGGTTTAAACGGTGACCCACGCCCGTCCCGTTAACATCCTAACACAAGATTGTCCATCAAATACAATGGTGGAACAAAATTGTTAAAAGGGGTAAAACATAGGAAAAGCCTTTGAGTAAATTTAGGGGTAGACAACTCTTAGTTACTTGATCAAATTTGCAAAACACACTTGCCTACTTTTCAAAACACACATCACAACACACTTTCAAAATAATTTTCAAAAACATTGAAAACTTTTCAAAAGATACACACCTTTGTATACATTCAAACATGGATCATTACAAAGGTTGCCACAACAAATGGCCTCTTTTCAAAACATTTTTCAAACCCACACACGCAAAGCACCATTTCAAACAATTGAAAACACAAGGCAAGTGATCTAAGCAAGTAACTAAGAGCCCATGGATAACCATGGATAGAAAGGGTGCTAATACCTTCCCTTTCTATAATCTACTCCCCGAACCCAAGAAAACATCTCAAAGGTTTTTTGCTGTGCTTTTTAACCTTTCCTTAGGATAAAATAAAAAGTCGGTGGCGACTCTTGCTCAACCAAAACATTTGCGAAAACAAACGCAAAACCCAAGTCAGTTCTCCCACCGTATCACAACTACTTATTGACAAATTGAGGAATTGATCACCCTTAATATCTTGTTGATAGTAGACGGGATCTTAATGAATGGGATAGACTTGTCTTGCTAGCTTGATAGTGAGTAAAGTGAATTGACGTTCTATCGAGAGGATAATTGTTCACCATTTTGTGTGAACCTAATATAAAAGTGGCTATGAAAGAGTTGGAAATTATGGAGCAGTTCGGTGACTTGAGTTGGTATGCGAGCTAATGTCGCAGAGTAGATGGTTGAGGATATCGAAAAGTGAACAATGATTTTTTGGTGGTTACTAAGGAGAGTCTGAAGATAGATGTGAAATTTGTAGATCTGATGGTTATTGGAAATCAAAATGAAGACATTGACTTAAGATAGATGAATAGAGTAGCGTAGTGGAAGTGTAATGTGGCGCAATTTTTTATGCGGGTATAACTTTGGAGTCAAAGATTGAACATTAGAAGTTGTGGGATAATGCAAACTATTAGACATTCCATGATGGAACTGTTAGGTGAAAGGTTACCTATATTATTCGTGTTATCACCATGTCAATAGATGTATTGAATTGCATGATTGATTTTTTTTTTTTGGGATATAGCATGGTGGCACTAAGGTTGTGTTGATGTTCTTAAGACGATATTATTGTATGATGTAATAATATAGACGATGTTTATGTCATGAGACTCCGCGTCCTTAAGCTATATTATTGTATCGTTTCCTATGGCAAGGACTCGAGGGTGAGCATATTTTTCCTTATGAAGAGAAATTAGAGAAGCGTTACTTATAGTGACTGAAGAGACCTTGTTGTGCTTTGTTTCAAGTGCGAATAATATCGTAAAGTAATAGATCTTGTATCGCAGGGTGATGGGACAAGGAGAAAAATGGATATGTGCATTTATAACTTGGTAGTAATGCATCTTGTTAGACTGTTATAGTTGATGATATATAATGTTGGATAATAGTATTCGAAAGGTTTCCAAACATGACGTTGGAGCTGTAGGGTGAGATGCAAGAGTCGTATCTGAAGTTGTTCGCAATAGGTAATTTTCTAGGAAGAAAATCTTTTAAGTGGGGGAGAGTTGCAACATCCTAAAAATCTAAATTAGTTATTTAATTAATTTAGTATGAATATCAGTGATAATTGGTGAATATATGAATTATGGCGAATTAGTCGATGCGATATAATTATATGAGTTGGTGGTTTTAATGATGTGATGTGATACATTTGTTAGTAATTAGATTTCTTAGAAATTATATAAATTGAGGTGATAGGGGTATATGGCTAAAAGTGTAGAAACATAAGGGTGAGAGTGATAATTGATATTTTTTGGTTAAGTATGATGTTTACTATTATTTTATAATAAATAAAATATAATTATTAGTAGAATAATAGGATTGGTATTATTTTATTAAATAATTATTTATTGGGTTAGTTATATTATTTGAGATATATTAGAGTGAGGAGAAGAGGAATAGAGTTACGTGAAAATAGAAGAAGAGCACAGAAGTTAGAAGAGGAGAAAAGCAATAAGAAGTTAGGGCAATGATTTCACCGTAGAAATCAAGAATCAACCAAAACTCTAAGATAAGGGGGAATTATAATTATATAAAGGGTTTTCTAATGATGTAGTATGGTGAGATTTAGGTTGCACGATTTATATTTTGATTTCTTCTTATTTGGTTGTTTTGGTTTTTTTTTCCAATTGATGAATTTTCTGGTGATTTTGATGTGCTTTTTATGGAATTGGATGATATGAATTGATTAGGATTGATAGACAATGGTTGATGAATAATTAAAATGATTAAAAGGTGAATTTTGATGAAAAAAATTATTATATTTAGGTGTTGAAACATGGGAGGATCGTAACTAGGAATTGTAGAATTTTTTTCCCTATTATCGCAGGGTAACCGGTCACCCATATATGGTAACCTGTTACCATATGGAAAGTTACAAAAACAGCAGCTACTGACTTGCAGTAACCGTTTAACGTGAGGAATTTTGGAAAACCAAGGTTACTGTCTTGCGGTAACCGGTTACCATAACTGGGTAACCTGTTACCACTGCTACTGACAACATTTTTGGAAAACTTCTAAAACTTATAACTTTTGCCTCGGGCGTCCGTTTGACACGCCGTTTGAACCATTGGAAAGATAAAAATATTTTCTACTCAATAAAAATGATTTGAAAACAGTATGAGATAATTTTATGAGTTTTGTTTCATTCCGATGTTGTGTCGTGATTGCAAAGTTATGAATATAACGATGAATATGAAGAGACTTCTTGATGTGACGCTGTTGTGATGATGTATGTACTATGATATGTGATTGGTGGCCTGTATTATCTTATTCCGATGTTTTGATGTAATTGTGAAGTTGTGAATATGATGATTGAATCGATGAGATTGATATTATGATTGAGTACGATGATGTTGCATGAATGTTTTGATGGTGTGACATGATATGCATGATAATAATGATGAGCGAAGGTGTGTATTGGAGTGGCATTGATAGGTAAGAATAATAAATGTTAAATTAAGTTGTTGCATGTTAGTGTCTCATGCATTCATAAAGCGAAGGCCTATATTGATGAACAAAGGCCTGTATTGGCGAGCGAAGTTGATTGCCATAAATTGGCATGTATTATGCTTAGGTAACCTTGAGCACAAGGTAAAAGATACTATTATAGTTGGGTAAAGATGATTTATGCCACTGCTATGGTTGTCGACTACCTATTGACAAATTGAGGAACTGATAACTCTTAATCTCTTGTTGATAGTAGACGGGTCTTAATGGATGGGATAGACTTGTCTTGCTAGCTTGATAATGAGTAAAGTGAATTGATGTTCTATCGAGATGATAGTTGTTCACCATTTTGTGTGATCATAATATAAAAGTGGCTATGAAAGAGTTGGAAATTATGGAGTAGTTTAGTGACTTGAGTTGGTATGCGAGCTAACGCTGCAGAGTAGACGGTTGAGGATGTCGAAAAGTGAATAGTGATTTTCTGGTGGTTACTAAGAAGAGTCTGAAGATAGATGTGAAACTTATAGATATGATGGTTGTTGGGAATCAATTGATGGTTGTATTGATACATGGTGTTGATACCATTTGCTTGTCTGGTTTAATATCCCAGTATAGGAATTTGATGAGTATTACTTCTGGTCCAACATATGTTTTGCAGGTACATGTTGTGATGTTGCAATCTTGATGTTTGCTTGATTTCTGACCTGCCATAGTCTACTTGTATGTTGCATTGGGATGTATGTGTTTATGCATGGCACTGTACTTTCCAGTTGGCATCTGAAGTGGTATGGAGGTGGTTTCGTTATGTTTATTACATGTGTGGTTGAACTGGCATCTCTTTGGTTTTGTTTGCATAGTGTTGTAGCATTAATGGTATTGGAATGTATGGTTTGCAGGTTCATGTTTCTGCAACATGGTGTTTATGTGAGCTCAAGGTGGCTTTGTGGTTTACAAATGACGCAAGTTTGGTTGCAGGAAGTTTAAGCAGCTTGTCATGAAGGTGATAATTTGAGGATGAAAAAGCTTGGAAAGGAAGGGTGAAGTTAGACTTTTAGGAACTAGGCTTAGTGCAAAAATTTGTGTAGTTTTTTTATGTATTTGAAATGGATGTAACTCGCGACATCTTGATATTCAATGAACTTTTCTTATCCAAATCAAAGCTCTTTCCACTTTATGTCTTCAAAATATGACTTGTTGTAATGTAGCTCTGTAGTGATGCCCTTGTATCTTGAGCAAATCATATAAATCAAACATTCAATAAAATGCTTCATGACTTTTCCTTTAGAAATGAGACAAACAAGTTGATCAACTTTCATTTTGCTATAATTGCTTATTGTAATATCTCCCACCTTTACCCCAAGTTCAAATTAGTCTTTTTTTTTTGTACCTCAAATGTAATCCAGATGCTAAGCAAAGCAAATTGATGAATAACTTGCATTATGAGTGCATGAATGTGAGTAACAAAACTTTAATATTAAGGTCTCAATGAAGATATGACCTTGACCTTAAAACCATTTGATTATCAAGCTTGTGTTTGTGTATTGCATAGGGAAATACCCTAATTTCAATAATAAATGCAAACACCATGATAAAGCATTTCACCCCACATGATGAAGAGGGCCAAAATGTTGAGAAGAAGTCCATTGGTGATGCATAACCAAGTTTTTTGAATATTCATCTGATAACCTTGAGCACAAGAGATAAACCCCCATCCACGACCTTTGCATCCTTAGTTGAGATAAACCCTCACCCATGACCTTTGCATCCTTAGTTGAGATAAACTTGCAAAAGATAGAAAAACTCTAATGCACAAGTGAAACCCTGATCCCATGACCACTGATCTGAATCATGTCTTGTTGTTAGTGAATGCATGAGGTGTTAAATGACTTAATAGAGGGTAATGTACACGACGATTATGAGATGCATAAGTCAGATGGTTTGAACAAAGGATAGGATAAATTTGGAGTATGACATACATCTTATCTGACATGTTGCTCCAGATGATGAGAACTCCTCATCTCAACATGTCTCAACATAGAATATGACTTCTTGCTCAACTTGTTCTTCTTAGTAAGTTAATACATCATATTTAACATATTGTTACTATATTTGTTTTACTAAAATTAATGTCAATCCTAAAAATAGAAAACTAACAATCATATCTATAGATATATGACTAATTACTCATTAGTTTCACAGTGGTTTTATTCTCCACATATTTGTAACTCATTTCAATTATACATAATAAATATTTATCATGAATATGATTACATTCTTTTTAGAGATATTTTTAAAATTAATGTATCAAAATAATATCATAGTAGGATTATATTAGAAACATGAATAAACTCTAAGTTGATAGAATTTATTTTACTTAAAATTTGAGAAATTTGATATGTTGTGACACTTTAAATTTTATAATTATTTATTTATTTTTAACAATTCTCATATATGAGTGTTTTTTTTATATATATCTCATTAAGAAAATATGAAAGCTAAAAAAAAAAGACGAAAAAAGAAGTAATATTGAGAATTGAAAGCATAGGGTTGAGTTTTGAGCCTCCTATATAAGTTAAGAAATACACTGGTTTCCATTCTGGTTGCGTGACTAGGGTTTTTATTTTTGACATCGGTGCTGCTACTTCGTTTCCCCAATCGCAAATCGAAGCCATGGGTCACTCCAATGTCTGGAATTCTCACCCCAAAACCTACGGACCTGGTTCTCGCACCTGGTATTCCCCATCTTTCTTTATTTTTATGTTTAATCCATTATTTTGCTTTTCGATTTATGTATTTCTTTCATGATACCGCTTTTATTAGTCCCTTTTATCAAACCCTAGGTTTTTCGATCTGTATTTCTGATTACAACTATATACCTTACTGTGTTTGTGTAAGCTCTTTATACTATAATTTTGTTGTATAAGGCTTGATTGTTGTTGTTGTTGTTGTTGTTGTTATGTATTGACGAGATTCGAATTGATTTATGTGATTTATATTGTTTAATTGAATCATGACTCATTAATTTGAAACTCTCATTTTTAGTGTTTTGATGCAGCTATAACTTGTTAACCTAAGCTTTCTCTATTGTTAAATATGTTCCTTCAGCTAGTAGAAAACCCCTTAGTATTTTTCAATTTTGTTGTGGCTTGGTTTTCTAGTAGAGTATATATTGTTAGCCATAGTAGTGTTTTTCTATGGGCACATGGATTTTCTGTTCTGTTTAGGGCACATGAATATTCTGTTTTGTTTGTTATTATGTTCTTGCACTGTGAATTGTCTTAATTTGGAACAAAGGGCTCTGCTACCTTAAATTGTACACTTTTTTTTGCAGAATATTCTTGCTCGTTTATTATACACATTTTCTTGCAGAATGTTCTTGCTTGTTTATTGTATACATTTTTTTGCAGAATATTCTTGCTCGTTTATTGCTTATAATGTTTGTATGTGCTGTAAATCTGTCATTTGTTATTAATTTCCTAGTGTGTAATAACTGATATGATGAGTATGGTTTAGTTACTGGTGTATTTCCTTTGAGATTTCCTGGTTATTTGTACATACTTTGCTGTATGATTGTGAATGTTGTTTACCGTTGTCACCTGTTTTGCAGCCGTGTGTGTGGAAACTCTCATGGATTGATCAGGAAGTATGGACTCATGTGTTGCAGGCAGTGCTTCCATAGCAATGCCAAGGAAATTGGTTTCATTAAGGTCAATATTCTTATATGCTTTTCTACTTTCTAGTGTAGTTTTTCAAATTTCTAGTTATTTGTGCTTGTTTTAGCATAAGTTCTCATCACTTTGCCCTCTTCTTTTGGTGTTGCAGTATCGCTAAAGATTGGGAGTCCATTTACAGTCTCTTGCATTGTTATGTTAATGATGCTAGGATGATTTTAGTTTTTGAAGAACTTGTAATTTTGTGGTTTTTAGTTAATTATGTCTGTTATCAAACTTGAGTTGTGACTCAGATTATATTTAATTACAGTTTTGTGTGGAATTGCTTTCATTTTCGTTATAATTATAAGTTGGATCTTGGCATCTGTGTTCACTGTCTTTTTAATGATCTGAAATGGAAATTGCAACCCTACTCATCATGCCCCTAAACTGGATTTTATGTTTCTAGGGTACAAATTTTAAACTTGAATATGATGCCATTAAGATTAAAGAAGACTCTGAGTTCATTTAGGGTGAGGTTTATCCAAAATTTGTATTGCAATATCTGAAGTAGTTTTGTAATCTTGTTATGGGTCTAGTACCAGAAATCATCCTTACTTTGCTTTGTGCTCATGTCAAGTTTAGGATCCAATTCATTTGTGTTACAATGCTTACAATTGAGACACTCCTTTCATGAGTTTTGTAGGGGAGTGGAAGATGTAAAGTAAAATTTCTATTGAAGAAACAATAAACAATGGTAGTTTTATATGTAGAATTAAGATAGGTTTTGCAATATGCACACATTATTTTTTGAAAATTGGATAAATACCTTTTTTTTTGTTACGTTAGAAAAAAACTGTAAGAAAAGAAATTAAAATTAAATGGTTTAAATTTATTAACTTATCCTATAAAATTTGTTACTGAAATCAAATCACTTTAAATTTGAAGTTAAATCCAAATTTGTACTTGTTAAAGTATATAATGCGTTGCCAACCTATATTGGTAAGGGTCATTAGATGCCCTAGTGATTTTCTGTGATTTAGGGTTTGTTTATGATGGTGAGAAATTCTGTTTGGTAATGTTTTTTACTATGAAAGAGCAATTTCACAAGAGGTGAGAATTTATGTATCTTTAGGTATTTTGTGTACTTTATGAATTGTTTGTCCTTATTTTTGAGATGAAGTATTTATAGAGGCTAATGGACATGTAATTAGGGGTTATCTCGAGAATGATAACCGTCCATTTAGTAATAGTAGTGGACTTTTGAATCTTTACTTCCTAAGAAGACATGATCTAGTCTAATGAGTCGTCTTTTTTTTTTTTTACCAAGACATCTCTTTCTTAAAGCAAGGGTTTTGCAAAGGGCGAAATGCTTTAATTGCTCCTCTGTTCTATAGAGATGTTGAGTCTTTCGGGCGAGACCTTGGTCTAAACCCTTGGGTAAGACTTCTAGGTTAAGTCTCTCGGGTTAGACTTTGGTCGAGTTTCTCAGTCGAGACATTAGATTGAATCATGTATGAGGATATTTTAAGTCCCTCAGGCGAGGTGTTAATGAGCCTGTTTGACGGGACTCTAAGTCCTTATGGTGAGATTATAAGTTAAGCGTGTCTTATGAGATCTAAGTTCTTCAAGCGAGGCGTTGAGTCTCTCGTGCGAGATGTAAAACCCTAAATCTCAAACACATATTTTATAAAGCATGCATAATAAAATACTCAAAAGGGTGTCACATTTTTCAACATAACATTCTTAATTCATGATAGTAGCGGAAAATAAACTCTTAACACATCTTCAATGATCTCATAAATAGAAGTCAACTCCATTTAATCAAAAAGTTTAATTAAACAACTAGTAGAAAAGCAACGCATAAAATGTTATTCTCAATTCAGTGTTACACTATTAGAGTGTTACGCAGAAAATTAAACAACGCAAAAAGATAAACAATGAAGAAGACCCACTGTGCCATTCTCCAGCATAAGCAACAACTAAAGCTCCTCAAATTCTACCAGATTATCTACACCACATGCGTAAAGAACAACACAAAAAACAAACAAGGGGTGAGAATACATTCACATATATTAAAGGTGCATAAAACAACAAGGATAATGCAATTAGCATAATTAATCATATAATTCATCCACAACAATTATCATTCACAAATGCAATTATGTATAATATATTCATCTAATCGACTTTAATGCACGTGAGACCAAAATTATGATATTATGAGGTGTATTACTGAAGCATCCAACTCGTCATTGGACCGAAGTTCTAACTCGTCATTGGACTGAAGTCCTACTCGTCATAGGATCAGAGTCTTAACTCGTCATCAGACATGTGTTCTACTTATCTCGATATATACATGATGCATGGATGCTACACAAGGATATGTAATACTCGTCTCAACATTAACTTCAATATTCGTCACTGGTTCTTCTCGAACCTAAAACTCGACGTAAATCATCGCCAATACAAGACCACATTATTGGTTCCACTGAATCAAAACATCTCAACATAAATTAAACAATTTTCCTCTTCATGAGGCATTCATCACAAACTTAACACAATAATTAACAATATATAATTTCTCATTAATACTCATTGAACAACATCAAACAACAATCGAAAATAGAAACCCCTAAAAAATAATCAAGTCAAACGACTCAATTTACACATTAAAAAACTCTTGGTACATTACCATAAGATAGTCCTATGCAATAACTTTCCAACGCTTCAAATTGCGCCTCAATCGAAGTCATGAAACTGCAGTTATGATGGAAATAGTACCTTAACAAAATCAACCTCTTCTGATTTGAATCACATTGATTTCCTGATTCAAATTAAATAAGTCAGAAGCGTTTTTCTCTCTAAAATTTGACCTCTAACTCCAATCATGTTGAAGCTGTGATTAGAATCAAACCAGACATAAACATTTTCTGCTAAATTTTGACTCGTGATTCGAATCATGTTGAAACACTAATTCGAGTCAAACTTGGCTGCATCATTTTTCTGCCAAATTTTTACGAAAATTTCACTTCTAAACCCCATTTATTCAACCTAGATCTACGATTTCGATTTTATAGAACCCTATACACACATCAAATCATCTTACATAAATCATATGGCATTTAAAACATCAATAACACACATATTAATCGTCTATATCATCGATTAGTCACAAAATCATCATTATGTTCACCAATTCAAAGCATATACACATGTACATTCAAACTCATAATTACACATACCGATTCAAACGAAAATTAACAATTAACAGAGTATGAAAACAACAACATATCACAACACCTCATGACAACAACCTAAGAGGTTTTGCATAAACCCATTTAAGGGCCATTTTGTTTATCAATGAAGAATAAGAAAACAAAAAGAAAAGAGGGTAAGGAATCCTCTTATCATTCATGCTTTAACACTCATATCATGAACATTCCCCCTTTATCTTGAGTTCGCGAGAAAGCTTTGAATCTACAGCTACATAGTTGCTTCTCCCACTCTGGCTCTGCTAGAGCTTTTTCTCTTACTCCGCTGACTACTTATTTTACCAGATAGCCCTCTCATTCTATTTCCCTTCTATATTTAAATAAAAACACTATTTTTATTTTTGTTAATTTTATAATTCCCTCAACTCTTAATAATTCTATTCACTGTCTTAATTTTAATTAGTTTCTATTTTCCTCCTAAAAACACAAAATTTTCATTTCTCTATAATTTAAAGTAAATAAAATTTATAATAATTTCTACTAAAAACCTAACCATACTCAATAATACTAATAAACCAATTTAAGGAATTTTAAACTCAACTAAAATTAAAATGATTAAAACCGGGGTGTTATAACTCTTTTCCACTTAAATAATTTTCACCCTCGAAATTATTTGAAGGAAACAACTATGGATAAGATTCCCTCATCTGATTCTCAAACTCCTACGTCATGCTTCCTCTAACAGGTCCTCCCAACACCACCTTAACCAAAGTTATCTGTTTACCTCTCAAGTGTTTCGCTTATCGATCCTTAATCTACAAGGGTGATGCCTCCAGAATAAAGTTATCTTTCACTTTTACATCATCCAACTGGATCACATGTGACAGACCGGGAATATACTTTTGAAGTTGAGCACATGAAAGACACTATGAAGGTTCAAAGAGATGATGGTAAGGCAACCTATAACTCCCGAGGCCGAGGAGGGAAAAGAGTGGTTGTCGGTGCACGAGATATGACAATGAGATTGTATGAGACTGTATGGTTGAAGAAAGACTTATATGGATTAATTGTTACTACATATACCAATAAGATTTATATTTTTTTTGATATCATAACAAATAATAACTCCACAATTAAGGAGGCTTGACTTAGCGTTGTATTTAGATGGGTGACCTTTTGGGAAGTAACTCCGAAAACGTGTGAGTGAGGACAAAGCATGCTGAAAACACTCGTTCTGGTTTGTGAGGTCAGTCGATAATCTTGAAAGTGGCATGAGGCATTACAAATGGTATCAGAGCATAACTCTCCCAGTATAATGTGGTTCGGGGATGAACCAAACAGACGCTGGTGGACATGTAACATCCAAGACCGACGAGGGTAGAAAGCGGTTGCTGGTGTGCGAGGCATGACATTGAGATGCTCCTGACTGCTTCTAGAAAAAAACTGAATTCACATCAACATGAGAGACATCCTGAGACTGTGCAGGTATGAGACTGCATGGTTGAATAAGGGCTTATAAGAATTGATTGGTACTACCTATACCAACAAGACATATCTTCTTTTTGGTAGCCTAACAAATAAGAACTCCATATTTAAGGAGATTTGACTTGGATTAATACTTGGATGGGTGACCTTTTGGGAAGTTTCTCAAAAAGAGTGTGAGCAAGGACAAAACATACATAAAATATTTGTGTTGCTTTGTGGGGTTAGTATGTCCCAAAAACAGTATAGGGCTATACAGTTAATATAACTCATAATCTATGTTTTTCATACCATAACTCATTCGAAGCTCCGATTTCAACTCGCAACATCCCAATTCAAACAAAAATCAATGGATACATAAATACATTGATTAAACAACATATACACATCGACTATCAACCAAAATCACCACTTTCACATAAATTCAAGGTTATGTTCATAAACTCAAACACACACATCAATTTCAATTATATTATTTAGATACACATCCACTCATCAAGTATAAACTACAACAATACATAGATCATACATTTACACAATAAGCATGACAATTATCATGGATTTCATAAATTCATGATCAAAACTCACAAAGCACGTCAATGGAAATAGCAACCTAGAGGGCGATAAGGATTCCTTTCCACCCTTCATAAAAGAAAACTTATATTAGAGTAATTCTCCTACCTGAATTTCCAATAATTCCTCAAACTCTAGTTATGGTGATCTTCTCCTCCCTTAAGCCCTTATTCTTCTATCGTCTATTGCCTCTTTTCTCTAAATCTTTTAAATTTCTATGTATTAGTAACAAATTCCACATATTTTCTATTTAAATTAAAAACTTAATTACAATGTTTTATTTATTCCACCTTTACCATTCCTATCTCTAATTTCCCTTATTTTTCTAACAAATCCAAATTCCACCAAAATACCACTAATCTCTATTATTTATTTATTATTCTATTATTTAAATTAAATAAAACTACTAATTTCCCACAAATCCAGTAAAGTCACATAACACATGTTATCACCAATTGAACATTTAAAATGCATGTTAAATCGCTCCAACAATTAAATAAAATAAATAAAAATTTAATTTAATTAATTAATTGAATTCAAAGCATTAGAATTTGGATTTCTTCTTTTAGGTCAGTGAATCTATTTATTAATGAGTTGTGTTTTGGGCTTTAGTTATGGATCCGTTGGATTTTAACAATTATAAATATATATCTCTTGCATGCTTGCTAGAACAACATTCAAAATTTTACAGTTGAAGACACAGAGAACGATTTGGGAATCCTAGCTGTAATTAATCTTAGAGAGACAAGGGTAAATTTACAAGAGTGAGTTCTTGGAATTTGAGAAATCCTTGGAGGTATCTAAGGGGGATTGAGAAATACTTTAAAATACACTGGGTCTATTTGGTTCATATATTGAGAGTTGGAGAGATTGAGAATCACTTGGGGTAGAAAATAGAGTTTGTTCTTGTGAATTTGGAAAACTATTTTCTTATAACTCATTTGTAATATTTTGTAACAACTTTTGAAGTATAGTGAATCAGAGAACTGCTCCATCTCCCTCGGACGTAGATTAATTTGATCGAACTAGGTAAACAAATTTCAGGTGTTCTCGCCTATTATTATTTTTATTGCTTAAGGTAATTTGTCTGGTTGTCATTATTCTTGGTTTTGACACGTCAAATTTCTTGATGTGATTAAACTATGGATAATTCTTTTGAATAGATTTTAATTACTCTATCAATTTTACAATAAGTAGTGCTCACCGTGAGAGAAAAGGGGATAAATTTACAAGTGATCACTATGAGTTTCAAATGGGACATTAAGAAGTTTTCTGGAGACAACAACTTCATGTTATAGAAGGTGAATACTACTTCAAAAATGTGTGTATAGGTATTCAAAAGTGGAGTCAAAGATGGATGAGGAATCATGCTTCTTAGATTACCAAAGAAGAAAATTTTGATTTGAAGCAAGTGGGTGTAAGGAGCAAGATCAAGGTTCAAGGAAGACTTGAACTTGATTAAGGTTATTGAATAATATTTCAATATGATAGAAATCGGTAAGGTGGATGATGGATAAATAAGCATCACCGTGATTTAAAGTCAATTTGAAGATTGTCGAGTCTGAAAACCTTAAGTAAAGAAGAAAAAAAAACATATTTAATATTGCAAATATCATAAAGCCATAAAAATAAACATGAAGTTGCCAGAAGACGTCAAAATTTATTGGAGGTTTTTCTAGAGGAAGTGATTGATGTCAACAGAAGCGCTCACGCTGGGGTAACAGTCGGTCAGAGCGACGATGATCGAGCAACGACGACGGTCGGACAACACAAGTCTATTTTATGCGATTATGGCTTCTTCATTTCGATTCGTGGACTTTTTTGTTAATGAGTTATGTTTTGGGCTTTTTGTTTTAGATTAGTTGGATTTTAGAAATTATTAATATGTATCTCTTGCATGCTTACTAGAACAACCTTCATAACTTTCCAGCTGAAGACAAAGCTAATGATTTGAGAATCCTAGTGGCAATCTTAGAGAGACAATGACAAATTTATAAGAGTAAGTTCTTGGAATTTGGAAAACCCTTAACTTTCTAGAAATATCTAAGTGGGTTGGAAAATACTTCTATGCACCTTGAATTCTTGTGATTCATATATTAAGAGTAGACGAGAATATGAAACACTTGATAAAAAATAGGAATTATTCTTGGAAAGTTGAGAAACTATTTTCTTGTAACTCATTCTTAATTTATCATTCATGTTTTTTCACCTATTATTATTTTTATTGCTTAAGATCATTTGTCTTATCGTTATTATTTATCCCTACAGATCATATTTTTTGCGTGATTGAATTTTGAATAATTTTTCAAGAATAGTTTTGATTATTCTATCAATTTTAGAACAATTAATATTATCAAGTGGTTTTACAAAGTGGTAAGAAATGGCTTTGAAAAGACACTTATGATCATCATAATATTTTTGCTGTAAAATTTTGGTGGAACAAAAATTCATCATGCATTTTCCATGAAACCACCTTTATGTACCACCTTGCATCGAATGTTTACTCCATGGTCGACAACTTTCTCACGTGTTTAAGTAACTTTTACTATGGATGTACTAAAAAACAACTCATCAAATGAAATTCCTTCAATTTCTCCTTTTGTTAAGATAAATATTGATGAAAGTTGTATTAGGATTACCCGAGCTGGTTATGCTAGAATCATAAACAATTCTTTTGATATTTGACAAATTGGAATTTCAAACGTCATACAAGACTCTTTAGATAAAAATCTATCAAGAGTCACCACTAATTCCCGAGTATACTCATGTTCGAAATAACTACATAGTCGCCATCAAAATTTTATTTTTAAAGAAAAATATCGATTAAACCTTTAAATGAGCAGAAACATAGTTATCATAACCAATTTCAGATTCGAGATCAATTATGCGAGAGAAATATATTAGCACCTCTCACATTCGTTATATTCAACGAAAATCTTCTAATTAGTTTCACGAAAAGGTTAGTTTAAAATATTAAGTTTATTTTTATTACAAGATATTTAACAAAAGAGAACATTAGATTTTTATTAATATGCTCCACAAGATTTTAAAACCATGCTCCTATATATTTTCAAGTGCAACGGGAAAATTAGAGTGTCGTAATTCATGAAAAAAATTTGTTTAATTTTATTTGCGTATGGACAAAAAAAATTGATTTGATGAATTGTAGTTATTTTTAGACGCATAAAAGAATAATCCATACAAAAAAAATGTTAAGCCTTCGAACATTCAAACAAATGAATGTACATTCATCTATTTTTAATTCTAAATTATTGTGAAAGATATTTGTGAGTAATTATTAGACAAAACATGTACTAAATCCTTAAATCCTTAATTACTCGCAAAATGGGTGAACGTCCATTCACCCATCTCAACTTAATTATAAGATGCAATGATTTTTTTTCCTAAAAAAGAAACAAAATTATTATTTAAAACAAAGGAATTATTGTTTTTGTGTTTTGTATTACTTTTTATTTTGTTATTAATAATTATAATTAATCTAAAAATCAATTAAAATCAAAATTAAAATGAAAGTTAGAAGGGAGATACTATTTACTTGGGGGTATTAATAAATAAAATGATAAAAACCAAATTTATCCAAGGCACAAACCAAAATATCCCCTAATTGAATTTTAATTAAATAATAAAACACCAACAACAATATGTTTTAATTTTTGTTCACAAAAATCAAACCAAAATTTCCCCCTTCTTCTCAAGAACAACAAATCTTCAAACGTTATAAATTCCATAAATCAAATATCCTCATACCAAAACATGACGACAATTAATCAATGGAAACTAAAAAGAAAAAGTTAGCGACTAGTGAATTTTGCGGCGGACTGAAAAGGCGACAAAGGGGTGGAGATGCGGTACAAGTGGCGTGATTTTGATGATGTTGATGGTGAATTGATGATATGGTTTGAATAGAGAAAAGTTGTGATTGAAGGTTTAAAAAAATGGTGAAGGTGACGAATAGTGATTAATGAGATATGGAGTTTATTTGTTGTAATTGGTAATAAAAATAGTTGGCGAAGAAAATGATGATGGTTGGTTTTTTTTCTCGTGGTTTTTCTCTAGAAAATACATTAGAGAGAGGGAGAGATTTGAGAGTTTTTGGCTTTTTTTTTTTTTTTTGTGTTTAGACATATTATGGCCAATCAAAAATAAATATGACAAATTATGGCCAATTAAAAATAATTAGACATATTGCGAGTAATTAAACGAACATGATATAATGTAACCAAATAAAAAATAGGGATGATGAATCGCGACCAATGAAAAACAAGGATAACAAATTTGGATATATTATGTGCATTTTGATTTTTTTAAATTATGTTGCGATTAACAATGAATAAAAAATAAAAAAATAAAAAATAAAAATAAAAACATGTCTATTTTAAAAACGAAAATAATATTAAAATACTAAAAAAATCAATATTTAATTTTGTGTTGACTTTTTAAAAAATAACAAATAAAAAGGAAAATAATAGAGCTCGAACATCTGACTCTGTATCTGATGTCTTTGCATAGCTACTAACTAAATTGGCTTCCAAATTTATTTTTATTTTATTTTTAAAAGCTCATTAAAATAAGATAGTAAAAAATATGCGGGCAAAATTTAGACTAATTGCTCCTAGATAATTAAATATGAAAGGACCCAAAATTTCGTCAACCTAGGAATGAAAAGAAATATGGAAGAAAACAACCAGATGTGATAGGGCGTAAGATCGTTGCCAATGCGGGTCGGTGTTTATATCGAGAAAAAATATCGTCGGCAACACCGGGGTATGTGTGTAGATTGACATAAAAACAGTCGCTAACATGAGGGTTGGTGCTTAGATCAAACAAAAAATCATCGCCAATATGGGGGTCGGTACTTAGATCAAACAAAAATATTGTTGCCAATGTAGGGGTCGGTGCTTAGATCGAACAAAAATATTGTTGCCAATGCAGAGGTTGATGCTTAGATTGAACAAAAAAATCATCGCCAATGTGGGATCGGTGCTTAGATCGAATAAAAAATTGCCACCAACGCAGAAGTTGACCCAAGGATCGTACCAAAACAAGTACCTGATCGCCGCTGTCGATTATTTCACAAAATGGATAGAGGTCGAAGCCCTCGCCAAAATCACGTCGCACAACATACTTCGTTTCTACAAAAGAAACGTACTTGCCCAGCTCGGCATACCATAAGCGCTTATCACTAATAACGCATACAGTTCATCCACCGAGGCTTCCAAGATTTCGTCGCCACAATCAGCACCAAGCAGCATTTCGAATTTGTCTAGCACCCACAAACAAACGGGCAAGCTGAAGCCGCAAACAAAGTCATCTTGCAAGGACTTAAGCGCAGAATAGGTGAAGCCAAAAAGAGGTGGGTCGAAGAGATGTACATTATGCTTTGGGCTTATAGGACGACACCACACTCAACAATCAGGGAAAATCCTTTCAGACTAACGTATAAAACCGAGGCAGTCATCCCCGTAGAAATCATGAAACCGTCAAGGCGAACTGAATTCCTTCTCGACAAAGAACAAAACAACGACGCCTTGAGAGAAGAGCTCGACCTAGTCAAAGAGATTTGATCAGGGGCATATTTTCACGAGGTAACACTAAAATAGCAGTTAACTCTGCGACACAATGCCAAAGTCATAAAATGCGAATTCTAAGTCGGCAGTCTAGTCCTATGGAGAAATCAGAAAGATTCCCGCGAACGAAAGCTAGCCGCCAATTGGGAAGGCCCTTATTGCGTCCGTGAGAAAACGGGATCCAGGGCGTACTACCTCAAACACCTAAGTGGGGAACAACTACTTCGACCATGGAACCCTGAAAAGCTAAAACAATATTACAACTAAGCCTCAAGCAAACGCTGAGGCTTAATAGTCGATCTGCCCTCTCTGACAAACGGTAGGGCTTGCTCGACCATGGAAGCATGTTAAAGTACAAGCATTTCCTCCAACCAAGAACAAAAGGCGGGTTCTCACTTATTGGACGAGCAGAATCTTAGCCCGATGAGGAAACCTCGACCTAGCTCCACCGTCGAAGTACCAAACAGAAGGAACACCAACTCGTAATGGGATAGTTCACACCGTGGGATCAAGGCCCCAACCGCGACCTTGGCTTCATTCAAAAGGAACCCAAATCCGTATCCTCAACACGTGTCCATACATGTCGACTGTTGTACCCCAAAATTTGCCCTCCTCTTTTTCCACAAGAAATCACAGCTTCGGGCTTTTCCTGATTTTTCAGATGGGCTCAAGAATCAGTCAAACAGAATTTTTCTTGTCAGTCTAGCCAAATTAGGTTTTCATGGACTCTGGAACATTTCAAGCAAATTATTAGGGTTTGGTTGAGTTTGGCTCAAAGTTTGATCAGACAGGCGTTTCTTTGGTGTTAAGTCAAGAATTAGGGTTTTGCGCGCGCAGTTTCAGAAGAGTCTGAATCCACAGTGTTTTAATTGGTTGTTACACTGTTTTGACATTTGTTCAAAATTTCTGTCTAAACATCTGGGATAAAGGCTAAGGCATTTAATTTGAGATGGGATAAAAGCTGAGGTATTTGAATTGAGAATTTGCAGTGTTTGATTTAATCAGTAAAGAGATAAGCATGTGGACGTTTGTTCGATTAACTGTGCATTGCTGGGACGCCGGGCTTATTGATTGCAAGACGACAGTGTTTATTAATTATTTATTTATTCTAAGTTAGAATAGTTGGGATTTATTTCCAGTTATTTTAATTTCAGAAACTTAAATAATTAAATGGACAGTGAATTGAAAAAAGGAATTAACTAACAAAGAAGGATTTTTTATTCATCTTTAATTGTTTGTTACAAATTATTATTGGAACACTGTAAATTTATTTACATTTTGTTTACAATAATAATGTTACAATGATTAAAAGGAAAATAAAATTGCATCCTAAAATTTCCTAAGTCTTCATCTGCTACTCATCCTTTGCTCAACTGACTTTTATCTGCAAAAAGAAAAAGAAAAGAAAAGAAGTCAATGCAGATGAAATAAAAAAGCAGACAAATATTTTAAGGCTCATCCTTAAAAGTAACTGGCCGGAATCAGTTTATTCACCCTCTCTGCAAATCACAAGAAATTCTTGGTTCACAAAGAGGGATAGAAATATGCTTGCAAAAATATGAAATGCACAAAGCTATAATATTGCACAAATTCAAAATTGTCAAACAGGCTGCCTAATTTCAAATTTTTAACCAAAGAGGCAAATCAATTGAAAATGGGCAAACAAGCTGCATTGGCAAACAAACTATCAAAGAAACAAATCCAAACCAAAGTCCAAACTGAACTACACATAGCAAACTGAGTCCAATGTCAACCAACTGTCCAAAAGAGATGTCAAAGCTGTAACTGTCAAAACTGCCTACAAGCTAGCAAAAGCAAGACAGAAAAGCAGGAAATATGCAGAGGAAAGAAACTATGCAAGCCATATTCAAATTCATCATTTTCCAGCCAGTTACTTTTTCAGAAAGTACAATGTTAAGCAATATAATATGCTTACTTTTGATGTGGAGAGAGAAAAGAGAGAGAGAAGAGGCTTACAGGCTTGAGGCTTAGGAAAAGATATAAACAAGTTATCAGAACATAACAAAGGCAGGCAGAATACACAAATAATAACACAAACTGAACCACAAGCTTCCAAGACTGCCTCAAAACCTGTTACTCAACAATAGCCACAAAACTGCATTAGAGGCTTGCAACCCCAGCCTGTCAAAAAAACAAGCAGTTTTCCTAGAGCCTCATCCTGCATAAATAAGCATAAAGCCTTGCATCCTGTCAAGCAAACCAAAGTATTCAAGCCATACAAGCCTGGAACTTAAACCTTAAGCTTTTAAACCTAGAAGCTCATAACCTGTCAAAACTGTCATCAAACCAGAAAAGCCATACAAGCATATCAAGCCCAAGCCAGACCTGTTTCATCAATACAAGCATACAAAGCCTAAACATCCTGCAATATACAAGCTTCATAAACCAGAAATAACACAAACTGTCAAACACAAACAAAAAAGCCATAGCCTAACCTGCATCAAACCAGTTCACACGACTGTAATACAAACCTGTCCAAGCCAAATATCCAACCTCAAAGCAATATATCCAAACCATCTCTCAGAACCTAAGTTCATCATTGAGCAAGCATATCAAAGATATCAGAATCAATATCAAAAGCAAACTCAGATATCATAATCAGAGGCAAACTGAAGCAAGCCATTCAGAGGTTCGAGACACAACATCATCAATACTCAAAGCCAGCAATCAGAAGCAAGCAAAAGAAGTGGAAAAGAAGTTTTCAGAAGCAAGTAGGCAAAGGTTTTCAGGGATATCATCATAAAACCATACAATAAAGATACAAAATACCAGTTTTTCCAAGCAAGCTCATCAGCTTCATACTCCCTCGCCTTCCGCTGCCTGAGACACGCCTCCAAATCCGCCTCTCTTCCTCTCCAAGCGACGAACCCCAAAGGTAGTATCTCCTCCTCTTTCTTTTCCACACCTCACACAGAAACAGGTAGCACATAAATAATCAGTACATAAAAGGTTAAAAACATGCATGAACCAAACGAAACCCTAAAAATGCGTTAAGTTTGAATCGTTACCTTCTTCAAAATTGCCACCTGCGTGACCATGGAGAGGAGGAAGCGATGATGGCATCTGGTAGCTGAGGCTAAGAGAGTAAGTCAGAATCCATGGCGCAAGGAGAACGAAGAAGGCGATGTTAGAAACGGCGCCGCTCTAAGCCTGTAAATCTAAAAAAACCTAAGTTCTGAGACAAAGTATTGAAACCCTTACAACTTGTGAAACCGCTTGGGCCTCTGCCTTGACATGCCTTAAGCCCATTTCAGGCGCACCCCCCCTTTTCCTTAGACCTGCCTATTTTGATTGGGCCAAGCTTTTCCTTTGAGCCCATTCACTCTTTTTTTTCTTTTTATAGACTAATACCTTTTTTTTTTATTCTCCTTATACATAACCTAAAATATTTTTTTTGTTAAATAAAATAACACATTTTTTATACAAAATGTCCTTAATTGTTTCTTTTTATTATATTTTAAAAAACATATAAACATCAATTTTATTAAATTTAAACAACTTTCTTTTCTTTTCTTTAAAAAAAACTTTGTACATAAAAATACTAACTAAAATACATTAACATTAATACATAAAAAAATAGAATTTCTTAAAGCATTTTCTTTTCTTTTATTAAAACTTTTGTTTATACATATTAACAAAAAACACAAATAAAGAATAAATAAAATACTTAATTTTGCATTAAATATCTTGCATCACTTGTAAATATTCACATACACTTTCACCAATACATTTGCTTGCTTTTATTCTTGTACATTGAAACATGTTACATTGAGATGGCGATTCGATTTGGTTGTAAATTTATTTGGACACTACTCTCCTAATAAGTCTCATCCCCATTTGTAAATATTTGTACCCCCATCCCCGGATACTCATTTGTAATAGCTTAGACTTTAAATTCCCGCAATTTATCGCTTTCTATATACTGTATAGTAATTAGGGTTATGCGAAGATTCAAAATCAACGGCTAGATAACCTAATACAAAGATAAATGCATGACAATCAATACACAATTCACACTTGCACCCCTAGGGTAATCCCACTCGTTGCCTTCCAAAATGGGCCATGCTTGCATGTTGAGTGTCTTTGGCAAAACAAAAACAAATCAAATGATCATAGTCCCTCGATGACACTTTCGAAGTTGCCTAAAAAATGATCAAGTCCCTTCAAGCAAAATTGCCAAAGACACTTGGCACCATTGCATTCATGGTCCATACGATGACCCGCGCCCGTCCCGTTAACATCCTAACACAAGATTTTCCACCAAATACAATGGTGGAACGATATTGTTAAAAGGGTTAAAACATAGGAAAAATCTTTGAGTAAATTTAGGGGTAGACAACTCTTAGTTACTTGATCAAACTTGCAAAACACACTTGCCTATTTTTCAAAACCCACTCCACAAACACAACTTTCAAAACAACTTTCAAAACATTTAAATATATTTTCGAAAAGACAAACACCTTTGTAAAACATTCGAGTAAAGAATTGTTACAAGGGTTGCCTAGACAAGGCATATTTTTCAAAACATTTTCAAACACACACACACACACCACCATTTCGAGCAATTGAAAATCAAAGGCAGTTGATCTAAAACAAGTAACTAAGAGCCCATGGATAACCATGGATGAAAAGGGTGCTAATACCTTCCCTTTTCATAATCTACCCCCCGAACCCACGAAACATCTCAAAGGTTTTTTCCTGTGCTTTTTAACCTTTCCTTTAGGATAAAATAAAAAGTCGGTGGCGACTCTTGCTAAACCGAACAAGTGCAAATACAAACGCAAAAACTCAAGTCAGTTCTCCCATCGTAGCACAGAACTGGCGACTCTGCTGGGGACAAATTTAAAAGTGGGGTTACCTTAGGGTTTAGATCACCTTTACATTCTTGCTTTGATTGCCTTGATTGCTTTACTTTTTGGGTCCTTGTTTGGGTTTGTTGTAAATCCTACACCCGGATTTGGGGGCACCTTTTTAGGTAAATAGCAATAAAACTGTGAGGGAACTGTGCGGGGTATACCGACACGGTTGAAGCAGTAAGCTATGTTAGTGTGACATATTTGTGAGTATCGGTAACCCTTGAGTTCAATCAAGGAGAGTACAGGGCCGCTGAGTGATATCGTGAAGCACTAACGAACTCTTAGAACCTTACTTGACCATCCTAGCCTTTTTAGGGGTAGTGAGATGACCGACTTTGGTGCAGTCCGAAGTTGGTAGATACTCGATACTACACTCATTGAGGGTTGTTTTCTTGGAATATTTTGGTCGCCAGTTAAGTGGCTAAACCAAAACAATGAACACAAAAAATAATCCAATGATATTGAGCTCCTTAGAACCCGGTTTCTATTATAGGACAGGATGAGCCAACTAACTTCAAGAGGGTACTTACCTACAAATCCCATGCAAGCCTAAACCTAAGGACTTGTTTGATTTGTGTGAATATGATTACCCGTATATACACTTACTTGCTTTTGCATACATGTACATAACATCATAACATCATACCATCGCATTTTCAATAACCATTTCAAGGATCTCGAGGGTTCGTTTGATGCAGGGTCACGTTGAACCAGACATCTACCAAAGGGCAAGAGGTTTATCCTCTAAACAAATGCCATCAAAGATCAAGTGCAACAACTTAAATCAGGGGCTATGACCCACTTGACATGGTGAGCTTGATTCTCGTGGAAAGACATCCACATGTGCAGAGTTCTCCAATCAAAGATCGAAGTTCAACCTCTAACATTCTCTTGTGTCTGTGATCGGTGGATTTGGAACTGACTGTTTAACGCTGGTTCACGAAATGTCGCGGTAAGTAAGAGTCGCCACCGTCTTTTATTTTCTCCAACATGGACAGGACAAAAGCACAGCAAAATTCCTTATGAGATAGTTTCTCGGTTCGGGAGGTAGATTTATAGAAAGGGAAGGTGTTAGCACCCTTTCTATCCATGGTTATCCATGGGCTCTTAGATACTTGCTCATTGTGTTTTCAAAAGTGTTTGCTTTTCAATTGTGAGTGGGTTTGAAAAAGTTTCTTTGAAGTTTTCTGAATAACTCTTGTGTCAGTCCTCAAGAGTGTTTGAAAAATTGTTTTGAAAGCTTTTTTGAAAGTGTCGGTGTGAAAAGAGTTTTGATTTGTTTTTTAGAGCAAGTATCTATGAGTCATCTACCTACCCTAAGGAATTAGGCTGTGTAAATGTCCTTAAGATAGTACCATCCCACCATTGAGAGGTAGGTAGCACCACCGTTGGAGGTGTTCGGGTCAATTCGATTGTTAGGGACAGTGTGGTCACCAGAGCAACAGTAGGACACCTTAGAAGCTACCCTTATGCCATAGATCATGGACATAAGGACTTACTAAAACGTCCTATACTCGACGACCACGTTTCGAGGGCAAGGCAACAGTGAGGCGTACCCTAAGAGTGGTGTGTGAATTTGTGTGTTGTTTTCAGTTTAACCATTATCTTTGATCATGCATTATGGTGAGCTACGCTTGTTTTTAATTTAGGCCATACATTCTTTCATGCGATTATAATTTAAAAGTGCGGAAATTTAAATGCGGAAAGTAAAATCCTACGCTATTACAAGGCGCGGATCTATACATCGCCAAAATACAAAGACCCGTTTTTGATAAAGATGCGGAAAGTAAAGACGGAAAGATAAACCTAATTACTATTACATCTGAGAAACAGTTACATAATGATCGAAAGAAATAATGCGTGAAAAGAATTAAAATTAGGACGTCCGAGGGTTTTGACCCTTTGCATGAAATTAAATTAAATTAAAGTCCAATTAATTATTTAATTAAAGAAAAGAAAGTGTTTTAGTGTTTTTTTGTATTTATGAAAAATAAAGAACAAGAATTAAAAGGAAACCCTAAATCTAGATTATTTTAATTATTAATGAAAATATTAAAGTTAACCTAATTTACTAGTTAATTTATTTATTTACATATTTATTTACAAAATTAATGATAATTAATAATAATGATAAATAATGATGATTAATAATTTATTTAAGAAAAAGATGAAAATGTAAAAAAAAAACCTAATTCTAGATACTTTTTACTTATTAAAAAAAAGATTAAAGTTTAAAAACCTAAATTAAACTAAGTTAATTGTTAGAGTTTATTTACAAAAAATAGGTTAGTGATGAAATTAATAATAATTAAATATATTTGTATTTTTGATTTTTCTGTTTTTATTATAGAAAATTATTTTATGGTGAAAAAAACAATTAAAACAATTAAAAAAGAATTAGAAAAGAAAAGAAAATAAAATTAAAAAGGATGCAAACCAAGGGGGTTTCAGGCCCAAGAGGAGGTTTTTTTTGAAGTATTCTGGCCCATTAGACAAAAAGCCTTGTTTGATTTTCTGGCATCACGTGCGTGTTCATTGACTCCTGAGTACCGTGGTCTGCATTCTTTGGCCATTGGATTGAGTTTCATGACCATTTGTATTCTGGCTGTTGGCCATTTGTGTTCTGGCCTCAACGTTCCTTAATCTTCTCAGGATGTCTGTCTCGCCATGTATTGGTGTCATGTATAAGTTGTTCTTTTGGCCATTTGGCTTTTGGCTTTTGGTCATTTGGCTTTTGGCCTCAACGTTCCTTAATGAACCTGCATGGGATCCTGTCTAAATCTGCAGTGTTGAATCTCATGAACACATTAAATAAAATCATAAAATGTAAATAAAGCCAATATATGAAGAAATTTAATGTTTAGGCACAATATGGCATGTATGAATGATTATACCCTTTTGATCATGGAGATCAAATCAATCTTACCCTTACTGGAAAATTAGTGACCTGAATGCTTTTATGCCTTTTGGATCATGGAGATCAAGCCAGCCTTACCCTTACTGAAGAAGTAGTGAGGTGTTAGTTTGTAACTGTGATGGCTTGTTTGTAGTGAGATGTTGGTTTGTAACCGAGATGGTTTGTTTGTAGTGAGAGAGAGATTTGTAATAAGGATTTCAAGGTTTTAGGGTTCTTGAAAGAATTTGATATTCTAACAGTGTTGTGGCAAGATTTTTTCTCTCTTTTCCTCCGCTCTCTGGTTTGTGTGAAAAGAAGGTGATTATATAATGGAAATTAGGGTAAAGAAAATGGGCTTTGAATGTGCAATTGGGCCTCCAATGTTCACTTGAGTTCGCCACTTTCCAGGATAAATCGCAGGGACTTAAGTGCAATTTTTGAAGTTGAAATGTGAAAACAAAATGTAGCTGACATCGATAACTAACTCCTGTCCGAAAATCGGCTCAATCGGATAAACGGTGAATTAGTTATGAATTTTTGAAGTTTCAGCTCAGACAAACTTATTTTGGGCTCCAGTGTCGACTCTGACACGTTCTTCAATAAAAAACTGGTATTGATCGGTGCATAATTTGGTCTCGACTTTTGAAGCAAAGTTGTAGATCTATGAGTCAGTGACCTTGTGTAAAAATATGAGTCTAATCCGATAAAAATTGACCGAGTTATGAATTTTCGAAGTTTCGGCCCAGATGAAATAATATTCAGCATTCAGGATTTTCAGCGTGTCACACACTCTGAGCAAAAAATGAAGGCCTTTTGAACACCGTTCGAACTCGATACCTCATGTGAAAATGTATCCAACTCAATTTGTGAAATTTTGGCGCCGGAACCAGCTCGATACGATGAAAATCAACCAAGTTATGATTTTCTGAACATGACGCAAATAAACTCCCGTCACAAATTTTCTGTACGAAAATACTTGATAAATCCACATTTTTGAAGACCTTCTGATCTAAATTGGCTTCCAGTCGTGAGATATGAAAACGTAGATAATGTCAAGACGGAATTTTGGCCACCGGAACAGGTTCAAAACGAGTCACGATCTTCAAGTTATGAATTTTTTAGCGCGTAAAAACTGCACTTTCAGCACACTTTTTCACCATATTTCTTCGAGAAAACTCACACAGTCGGATACCTTCTTTAAAGAATTGACTCTTGAGCCGAACCTGAATTTGAGCATAAGTTAGGACATTAAGGAGAACTTGATGTCGTTTGGATGTAAGGACCTTGATGCAACACAAAACCCTAATTTTGACTTGACTGTCTTAGGAGGTGATTTGACTGTGCAACCTTTGAGAAATCTTGAGGAATATGAGAGGGAAAATTTTGGGGTACAACAGTTGCCCCTGTTCAATCTTCTTAAACCTGAGGATGTAGATTGGCTTGCGTGCCTTTCGTGATCCGAAGGTGGAAGATGATTGAACACTAGAGTGCCCAGAAATTTGCACTCACATAATAGAGTGTCAGCAGCGTGATGTAGGGAATGGGCTTATAGATACCATTTGGAGGAATGATGGATAGGAGGATGGGCTTATAGATGCCATCTGGAGATGCGATAGAACCTTGTCGGGAATGGGCTTATAGACGCCATTTGGAGACTGTTGGTATGTGGATGGGCTTACAGATGCCATCTAGGTGTCGTTCGCGTAAGAGATTCCTTAGCGAGAACTTGCGTACCTGAGAAAAGAAAATAATTACATGGCCTGTTACAGGAGTTGATCTTCAAACTCTTTATGTAGATGTGCCCTGGCTGGATACAGGAATCGAATCTTTAAACTCTTCAGACGTGCCTTGGCAAGATACAGGAATCGAGTCCGGAGAATAAAGTCGTCAACAGATACACCCTGGCGAGATACAGGAATCGGATCTTCAAACTCTTCAGACGTGCCCTAGCGAGATACAGGAATCGAGTCTGGTAATGTTAGTCGTCAACAGATACACCTTGGCAAGATACAGGAATCGGATCTTCGAACTCTTCAGACGTGCCCTGGCGAGATGCAGGAATCGAGTCTGGTAATGTTAGTCGTCAACAGATACACCCTGGCAAGATACAGGAATCGGATCCTCAAACTCTTCAGACGTGCCCTGGCGAGATACAGGAATCGAGTCTGGTAATGTTAGTCGTCAACAGATACACCCTGGCAAGATACAGGAATCGGATCTTCGAACTCTTCAGACGTGCCCTGGCAAGATACAGGAATCGAGTCTGGTAATGTTAGTCGTCAACAGATACACCCTGGCAAGATACAGGAATCGGATCCTCAAACTCTTCAGACATGCCCTGGCAGGATACAGGAATCGAGTCTGGTAATGTTAGTCGTCAACAGATACACCCTGGCAAGATACAGGAATCGGATCCTCAAACTCTTCAGACGTGCCCTGGCAGGATACAGGAATCGAGTCTGGTAATGTTAGTCATCAATAGATACACCCTGGCAAGATACATGAATCGGATCCTCAAACTCTTCAGACGTGCCCTGGCAGGATATAGGAATCAAGTCTGGTAATGTTAGTCGTCAACAGATACACCCTGGCAAGATACATGAATCGGATCTTCGAACTCTTCAGACGTGCCCTGGCGAGATACAAGAATCGAGTCTGGAATATAGTCGTCAACAGATACACCCTGGCAAGATACAGGAATCGGATCTTCGAACTCTTCAGACGTGCCCTGGCGAGATACAGGAATCGAGTCTGGAATATAGTCGTCAACAGATACACCCTGACAAGATACAGGAATCGGATCTGAAATTACGACTATTGATAGTAATCATCTTTGTATTGACTTTTGTCCTAAAAAGACAAACGTTAGTTGTATGCAATGATGTATGACATGCGTGATGTTCTCAGAATAAATGAGATTGTAGGTTCATGATGCGTATATGCATGCTATAATGTATGAAGATGTGATATTCATGAATGTATTTTCGTCTAGGAAAGTAAATCCTTGACGTGTGCCGGGAAGTTAAATCTTGGGCTTGATGTGGGAGAATAGAGCTTCGTTGTTTCCGCTGGGGATGATGATTGCAAGAATACCGGTAGGAGAAGATGACTCTGTTGGGGAATAAACTTGGCGAATAGATTACTCTGCGGGGAGTGCTCTGTGGGGAAAGAGGCACTTTGCTGAGATGTTGATGATAACTCCACTGGGGATACCATTGATGTGTCATGTTAAAGGAATTGATGAACTCCGCTGGGGGATAGGAAGACTTCACCGGGGACGATCTTTCCGTGGTTTTTGGCTGAGGATAACCCAGTTATATCCTGGTGGGGAAATAACCTTTGAATAAAGTCGGGAGACGTGTTCGTGCTCTGCGGGTGACAAGCTTCCAGAATCTACTGGGGATAAGCTTCCTGCTGGGGAGATGGATTTCACTTTCCTGGGGAAACTTTTGAGATTGCACTGGGGAATGGCTCCATTGAACGTCTGGTATGCCGCCGGGGAACAATCTTAGATCAAGACTGTCGGGGATGCTTGTTAAGAATGTTTGTATACTCCACTGAGGAATGTTGAGATCTGCTGGGGATACCCAATTTCCTTAAGGCTGACAGTGAACTAACTCTGCTTGGGGAGAGGGTTACTGACTTGCTGGAGATACTGTGCCTTGTAGGGCTGATCGGAGACCAACTGCTTGGGAGAGAATTTGTTGAATCTTGGCTCACTCTCTGGGGAATTAAGATATCTTGGTTACATTCTTCAGCCGAACTTACCTTGGTACCTTGGTGGACAGAGCAATTAGATCGCTTGGACAACTCATTATTGCCCCTGTTTCTGATGTGGGAGAAGAAGATACCCGTGGAGGTGCTTGATGACTGTCGATTGACAAATCTTCTTCTGGTAGGCAAGTGACAAGATGACGGAACATAGTCGTACGCTTTGATCCTTAACTTTTGCCTGGACCGCCCTTTCGGGTTTTCAGTCCACCGGGATACCCATTTTTGCCCAAGCCGCCTTTTCAAGTTTTCGACTTGCCGGGTGTACAGATTTTTTTTCATTTCATCCTTTATTTTTGCCCGAACCCTTTTGGTTCGCCGGGAAGCCCTTATTTTTGCCTAGGTGTGTCAACCTAGCGGGTCTTTGATTGTGCGTAGCATTTTTCGACTATGTCCGTACTCTTAGGATGTAGGGAGTTGCCCCTGTTGGTAGTGTTGCCATGCTACCAGAAGATCTTCGTTTGATCATGCAAGATTCGTCGCGGGAGTTCACGTCCAATGCCCCAGTTGATTCAGATGGAGATTTGCCCCAGGCTATTTGGCATTTGAGAGATTCTTTGCATCTTGACTTAACTGCCCCAGATGACGGACAATGATCATGTCATGCCCCTTGTTTGGGAGTGCTTTTGTTCATTAGACATTCGTCGTGCGAATTTCTTTGCTGTTCGAACAAAAAGTCATATGCAAACAATGTTATTTTAAAAATGCAAAGCTTATGTCTGTCTTGAGATTTTGAAAATGCATTATTTTCCATAAAACAAGTGAATGTTTGTAAAACGTGATGTCAACTCCGTATTTACCGTAGGCCTTAAGGAGTCAGGATACCTTTCGTAACAGTATGCTTTCGAACTAACCCATGCTTCAGCTAGGACTTTTAAGGGTTATAACGTGGCCTGGTTCATGGTTTAAGAAACAAAGGATAAAGGCTCAAATTATTTGTACCCACCCGCTCTTCATGATGTTCTTCAATCCTAAACTCAGCTGATCGTGCTTTAGACCTTATTTTAGTTTTTGTCCTGATATTCCCGTGATGGTTCGGATGTTGATAGTTTATTTTGAATAGGCAGTCATTCCTTTTTGTTATTGAGGGTTTGTGTGACCTCTTTCCCTTTTTTTTTTGATTTCGTTATCCCTGTTTTTTGCCTGAACTGTTTCTTTTGTGATTATAATCAGCGGGATGCCCCAGTTTTGTAAGTCTCCTTCATAGGTTTTGACTTAATGGGCTTTTTGATTTTGGTAATGACTGCCTGTTTTTATGGTTATTTGGAACCATTACTGTGTTTTGTTTCAAAAGGACTTCTTTTGATGCCATTCGTTGTGCACCTGGATCAGCTGAGAGAACTACCCTGCCCCAGGTTATGATTAAGGGTTTTAATTTTCGAAAAGAAAAACTCCTACTTCTTTGGCTCAGAGGGGTTGACGAGGGATTATCTTCCTTATAACTCCAGTGTTTAGGAATGGAAACAATGCATGTACCTCATCAGCGGGGTTTGTCCAAAAGCATACTGTAAGGATCGCGGTATCGTTTTCGTCATCCTCCCTCAAGAGGCTTAGAATTATTAATCGAGCATTGAACATCACAAAAAATGAAAGCAATTTTAAATATAGCGAATGCGAATATATTGATTCAAAACAGACATATGCGATGCATTAATGAAATAACAACGTTTGACATGAATAAATGTTTGAACAATCAAAAGAAAATTACAACTTGAAAATTCTAATGGGCAAAAAGTCTTCTCATTTTAGGGCTTGTTACTTCAAATGGTGAATCCTGTAGGGATGGTAGAAGTACTCAGCCTGACCCACTTGGGTGAAATCCACTACTCCTTCATTAATCAGGTCCTGGACCTTATTCTTCAGAGCCCAGCAGTCGGCAGTGTCATGTCCAGGACTATCAGAATGGTATGCACATCTTTTGTTGGGATGATAGTTAGGAGCAGAGATGTTGGGGTTCCGGGGAGGAGCCCTTAGTGTAACCAAATTCAACCTCAACATGTGTTGTAGAGCTTGAAACAGCGACATGTTAAGCTGGGTGAATTGCCTCTTGGACCTGCTTGGCTTATTCTGATCAACTTGTTGCTCTGGGCGAGTTTGATGTTGGGCTTGTGAAGTAGTAGCAATTTGGAGAGGTCCATTCTTCACCATACCAGACTCTTGTCCTCTTGGAAGCTGATCAAAGACCTGGTCCCTGACTCGGACTAGTTGCTTCATGTTGGATCTGTCTTGGTGGAGTTGACTGATCATGGTCCTCAACTCTTCTTGCTCCCGAGCTAAACCTTGGATGAGAGCCCTTTGCCCCAGCATCTGGGTTTTCATTGTATCTACCTCAGCTTGTAGACGTCTCAGCCGTTCGTCCTTGTCATCTTCGGGACTTTTCTTGGCCAGATTCCCCATGAGGAGTGTCCTCAACTCTTCCTGCCCCTTGGATAGGCTTACAAAGATCTCCCTGAGCTGAGTCTCTTGAGCATGAATACTCTGGTTATCTTGTTGGGAAGCCATTGCTGAAATAAACAGCGAAGAAGGTAAGTGACCTGTCAAAAAGGTACCTGTTATGCAATGATATGTATGATATGCATGCAATGTTTTCAAGGACCTCGCAGGGTAAACAAGGAAATTGTTAGAGTTGGAAACTGGTAACTTGATTGAAGGAACTTCATGTTGTTGAGAGTCCTTCTTCAAGAGTCAAGGCTCACCATATCGAGTGGGTCATAGCCCCTGACGACCTTGGCTAGAGGAAAATAAATCCCCTTTGCCCCTTGCTATACAATTTGATTCATCATGACCTGCATCACAAGCCCTTGAGGTCCTTGAAATGGGTTAGTCCTTATGCAGGATGTATGCAATGGTATGATGTCATGCTATGCATGGAGTGATATGTGTAACCCTGTTATGAGTCCAGATTAAGGACTGTAAACAAAACCTGCAAGAAACTCAAGTGTCAGATAACAAGCATGCAAATAGTCAAGTTTTAAGGCACACAAGTCACACAGAGAGCCCTTAGAGTTTAGGCCAGCATGGGGTCTAGGTATTACCCTCTTTCAGTTTGTTGGTTAAGACCTGTCTTATCAGAAGTAACCGGGTTCTAGAGGATCCCAATATCACTGACTACCCTCAATCGGTCATAACTCCAGCATCGCAATCTTTTCTTGCAGCCAGAACCATCACGAGAGTTTAGCCTCAATGGGCGTAGCATACTGCTACTGTTCTATTGGCCAAGTTGGGTCATTTAAGGTTCTAAGGTCGGTTGGTGCTTAATGACTCCTCAGAAGACCCATATTCTCCTCGTTGCGACACAAGGGATATCGGTACAGACCAAGGTGCCACACCAACGTAGCCACTGCTTCACCCATGTCAGTCTACGCCGGACATGTCCCTCACAGCTTATGCTACCTAAAAGGGTATCCCCAGATCCGGGTTAGGATCTATGAAACTCCAATGTAATGCCCACAAATATAAAGCAATCAAAACAAGCAATTGAAAACATAAGAGTGGTCTAATCCTAAGGTACACCTCACTTTATAATCTCCCCAGCAGAGTCGCCAGTTCTGTGATCGGTGGATCTGGAACTGACTGTTTAACGCTGGTTCGCGAAATGTCGCGGTAAGCAAGAGTCGCCACCGTCTTTTATTTTCTCCAACATGGACAAGACAAAAGCACAGCAAAATTCCTTATGAGATAGTTTCTCGGTTCGGGAGGTAGATTTATAGAAAGGGAAGGTGTTAGCACCCTTTCTATCCATGGTTATCCATGGGCTCTTAGATACTTGCTCATTGTGTTTTCAAAAGTGTTTGCTTTTCAATTGTGAGTGGGTTTGAAAAAGTTTCTTTGAAGTTTTCTGAATAACTCTTGTGTCAGTCCTCAAGAGTGTTTGAAAAATTGTTTTGAAAGCTTTTTTGAAAGTGTCGGTGTGAAAAGAGTTTTGATTTGTTTTTTAGAGCAAGTATCTATGAGTCATCTACCTACCCTAAGGAATTAGGCTGTGTAAATGTCCTTAAGATAGTGACATCCCACCATTGAGAGGTAGGTAGCACCACCGTTGGAGGTGTTCGGGTCAATTCGATTGTTAGGGACAGTGTGGTCACCAGAGCAACAATAGGACACCTTAGAAGCTACCCTTATGCCATAGATCATGGACATTAGGACTTACTAAAACGTCCTATACTCGACGACCACGTTTCGAGGGTAAGGCAACAGTGAGGCGTACCCTAAGAGTGGTGTGTGAATTTGTGTGTTGTTTTCAGTTTAACCATTATCTTTGATCATGCATTATGGTGAGCTACGCTTGTTTTTAATTTAGGCCATACATTCTTTCATGCGATTATAATTTAAAAGTGCGGAAATTTAAATGCGGAAAGTAAAATCCTACGCTATTACAAGGCGCGGGTCTATACATCGCCAAAATACAAAGACCCGTTTTTGATAAAGATGCGGAAAGTAAAGACGGAAAGATAAACCTAATTACTATTACATCTGAGAAACAGTTACATAATGATCGAAAGAAATAATGCGTGAAAATAATTAAAATTAGGACGTCCGAGGGTTTTGACCCTTTGCATGAAATTAAATTAAATTAAAGTCCAATTAATTATTTAATTAAAGAAAAGAAAGTGTTTTAGTGTTTTTTTGTATTTATGAAAAATAAAGAACAAGAATTAAAAGGAAACCCTAAATCTAGATTATTTTAATTATTAATGAAAATATTAAAGTTAACCTAATTTACTAGTTAATTAATTTATTTACATATTTATTTACAAAATTAATGATAATTAATAATAATGATAAATAATGATGATTAATAATTTATTTAAGAAAAAGATGAAAATGTCAAAAAAAACCTAATTTTAGATACTTTTTACTTATTAAGAAAAAGATTAAAGTTTAAAAACCTAAATTAAACTAAGTTAATTGTTAGAGTTTATTTACAAAAAATAGGTTAGTGATGAAATTAATAATAATTAAATATATTTGTATTTTTGATTTTTCTGTTTTTATTATAGAAAATTATTTTATGGTGAAAAAAATATTTAAAACAATTAAAAAAGAATTAGAAAAGAAAAGAAAATAAAATTAAAAAGGATGCAAACCAAGGGGGGTTTCAGGCCCAAGAGGAGGTTTTTTTTGAAGTATTCTGGCCCATTAGACAAAAAGCCTTGTTTGATTTTCTGGCATCACGTGCGTGTTCATTGACTCCTGAGTACCGTGGTCTGCATTCTTTGGCCATTGGATTGGGTTTCATGGCCATTTGTGTTCTGGCTGTTGGCCATTTGTATTCTGGCCTCAACGTTCCTTAATCTTCTCAGGATGTCTGTCTCGCCATGTATTGGTGTCATGCATAAGTTGTTCTTTTGGCCATTTGGCTTTTGGCTTTTGGCCATTTGGCTTTTGGCCTCAACGTTCCTTAATGAACCTGCATGGGATCCTGTCTAAATCTGCAGTGTTGAATCTCATGAACACATTAAATAAAATCATAAAATGCAAATAAAGCTAATATATGAAGAAATTTAATGTTTAGGCACAATATGGCATGTATGAATGATTATACCCTTTTGATCATGGAGATCAAATCAATCTTACCCTTACTGGAAAATTAGTGACCTGAATGCTTTTATGTCTTTTGGATCATGGAGATCAAGCCAGCCTTACCTTTACTGAAGAAGTAGTGAGGTGTTAGTTTGTAACTGTGATGGCTTGTTTGTAGTGAGATGTTGGTTTGTAACCGAGATGGTTTGTTTGTAGTGAGAGAGGGATTTGTAATAAGGATTTCAAGGTTTTAGGGTTCTTGAAAGAATTTGATATTCTAACAGTGTTGTGGCAAGATTTTTTCTCTCTTTTCCTCCTCTCTCTGGTTTGTGTGAAAAGAAGGTGATTATATAATGGAAATTAGGGTAAAGAAAATGGGCTTTGAATGTGCAATTGGGCCTCCAATGTTCACTTGAGTTCGTCACTTTCCAGGCTAAATCGCAGGGACTTAAGTGCAATTTTTGAAGTTGAAATGTGAAAACAAAATGTAGCCGACATCGATAACTAACTCCTGTCCGAAAATCGGCTCAATCGGATAAAAGGTGAATTAGTTATGAATTTTTGATGTTTCAGCTCAGACAAACTTATTTTGGGCTCCAGTGTCGACTCTGACACGTTCTTCAATAAAAAACTGGTATTGATCGGTGCATAATTTGGTCTCGACTTTTGAAGAAAAATTGTAGATCTATGAGTCAGTGACCTTGTGTAAAAATATGAGTCCAATCCGATAAAAATTGACCGAGTTATGAATTTTCGAAGTTTCGGCCCAGATGAAATAATATTCAGCATTCAGGATTTTCAGCGTGTCACACACTCTGAGCAAAAAATGAAGGCCTTTTGAACACCGTTCGAACTCGATACCTCATGTGAAAATGTAGTCAACTCAATTTGTGAAATTTTGGCGTCGGAACCAGCTCGATACGATGAAAATCGACCAAGTTATGATTTTCTGAACATGACGCAAATAAACTTTTGTCACAAATTTTCTGTACGAAAATACTTGATAAATCCACATTTTTGAAGACCTTCTGATCGAAATTGGCTTCCATTCGTGAGATATGAAAACGTAGATAATGTCAAGACGGAATTTTGGCCACCGGAACAGGTTCAAAACGAGTCAAGATCTTCAAGTTATAAATTTTTTAGCGCGTAAAAACTGCACTTTCAGCACACTTTTTCACCATATTTCTTCGAGAAAACTCACACAGTCGGATACCTTCTTTAAATAATTGACTCTTGAGCCGAACCTGAATTTGAGCATAAGTTAGGACATTAAGGAGAACTTGAGGTCGTTTGGATGTAAGGACCTTGATGCAACACAAAACCCTAATTTTGACTTGACAGCCTTAGGAGGTGATTTGACTGTGCAACCTTTGAGAAATCTTGAGGAATATGGGAGGGATAATTTTGGGGTACAATAGTGTCTACCTCAAGAGATCCTTGAAAACATTGCATATATATATCATACATATCATTGCATAACAGGTTTCTCCCATACAGGTCTCCTTATCTTCCTACTGTTTATTTCAGTAAGATGGATATGGAACAAACGGTGAAAGATCTCCAGGCTCAAAATGCTCAATTCCAACAAATGCTTCTGGCTATGGGTAAAGGGCAAGAGGATCTGAAAGCTCTCCTTCTCAAAGACAAGAAGAAGAAGTCCAAGAAGGCAGCGAGCATCCTGAACTTGAGAAGAAGACCTAAGACCCCAGACCTTGCAACTCCATCCAACATAGGGGATAGTCTTGAAGAAGACCATAATTTGGAGATCAATGATGCTGAAGCTGACTACTCCGAGGAGCAATATCCTACCGCTGATGACAAGTACAAAGAGTTGGAGGATCGCCTCAATGCTATGGAGATTCAACAAATACCTGGTTTAGATTTAGGAGACATGGGTTTAGTTCCTGGATTAGTCATCCCTCCAAAGTTCAAAGTCCCCACCTTGGCCCTGTATGATGGAGTCTCTTTCCCTAAGATGCATCTAAAGTCTTATGCCCGTAAGATTCAACCATACACAACTGATCCAAAGCTTTAGATCCATTTCTTCCAAGAAAGTCTGGTAGGGGCCCAACTCGAGTGGTTCTATCAATTGGAGAGTTCTCGCATCTAAACCTGGGAAGATTTAGCTAGGGCTTTTTACAAACAGTATCAATACAATGCTGATCTTGCACCAACTCGTGTGCAATTGCAGAACATGACCATGGGTTCCGACGAGAGCTTCAAAGGATACACTCAAAAGTGGAGAGATCTGGCTGGTAGGGTGCAACCCCCTTTAACTGACAGAGAGTTGATAGACATATTCATGGGAACTTTGACAGGGCCTTTCTTCAATCACTTAATTGGAAGCTCCTCAGCCGGGTTCACCGAGCTAATACTGACCGGCGAAAGGGTCGAAGCTGGCATCAAAAGTGGAAAGATCCAAAGAGCTACACCCTCTGATGATCAGAAAATTCCCTACAATGGGAAGAAAGAGTCCAATGCAGTGGCTAGTCAAAAGAGTCGTCATGATCAACATGCAGGGGCAGTCCTGATCTCTGGTTCTACGTCACGCCGACAACAGCTAAAAGGAAATCAACAAAGGCCAGACGAGCCTAAGAGACAGTTCACTAACATCAACATGCCGCTGTCTCAAGCACTGCAACACTTGTTGAAGATGAATCTGATTGCATTGATAGGGCCTCATCCAAACCCCAAGACTTCATCTCCTAACTACAATCCTAATGCGATATGTGCTTATCATTCTGATAGTCCCGGGCATGATACTAACGATTGTTAGGCATTGAAGTACAAGATTCAGAATTTGATTGATGACAAGGAGATTGAGTTTGGTCCTCCATAGATTCCAGCATAATCACTGCTCCTGTGCCAAATCATTGAGAATGTCTTTCTTTCATTTGAATTTTCAAAGTTGTAATATCTTTTGTTATTCAGACAATTATCTATTAATGTCAAACTTTGTTTCATTAATGCATTGCATATGTTTGTCTTGATTTGATCCACTCATTTTCATTACACTTGAACTATGCTTTCTACTTTCTTTATGATATTTAACTCTTGATAAAAAGCTACAATCCTTTAGAGGGAGGATGACGAAACAATACCATAATCTCATACAATATGCTTTTGAACAGACCTTGCTGATGATGTACAGGCATTTCTTTCAATTCCCAAACACTGGAGTTATAAGGAAGATAATCCATAGTCAACCCCTTCGAGCCAAAGAAGTAGGAGTTTTCTGTTCTAAACAATTTGAAAACTTTGATTTAAACCTGGGGCAGGGTAGTCTCTCAGTTAATTCAAAAAAAAGAAGAAGGTGCGCATTGAAGTCGCAAGCTCTCAGTTCGTAATACAACGAACGACGTCAAAGAAAAGCATTCCTTTGGAATCAAAAGACAGTGATGGTTCCTTATCACATAGGCAGTCATTATCTCTCAAAAAAGAAAAAGCCCACTGAGCCAAAACCTATAAAGGAGGCTTAAGAAAGCCGGGGCATCCCGCTGACGGTAATCTCGAAAACAAGAACCGTCAGGCAAAAGTTAGGGATAACAAATCAAAATCAAAAGAAATAGGTCATTACAAATCCTCAACAACATGAAAAATGTTGCAAAAGAAAAAGGAGATGATGACTGTCTTCCAAAATTCAACTGGTGAACCATCACCCAAAAAGTCGTTCCAAATTTGAATGGAGTTCGACGCACAATTAACTGAGCTTAGGATTGAAGAACATCACGAAGAGCGGGGGGGTACAAATATACTTTGAGCCTATATCCTTTGTTTCTTAAACCGTGAACCAAGCCACGTTACAACCCTTCAAAAAGTCCTAATTGAAGCATGGGTTAGTTCGAAGGCATACTGTTACAAAAGGTATCCTGACTCCTGTAAGGCTTTGCCCTAAATCTTGTGTTGAATTTGTCTTATAAAAAGTTTTCTGCTGAAAAATGCATTTTTCAAAACTTCGAGACAGACATAAACTTTGCATTGCTTGAATATCATTGTTTGCATGTGGCTATTTGTTTGACAGCGGAGAAGTTCACACAATGAATATCCGATGAACGAAAGCTCTCTCAGTGAGTAAAATCACTTCAAGAAGGATGACACTTCCATTGACAAATCTCCTATCAACAAGGGGGCATGACATGTCACTATCCAATTAACTTGGGGCAGTCCAGTCAAGATTTCAACAAATCTCTCAAAGGTTCAGTGAATTTGGGGCAAGTCTCTTTCATCATCACTTGGGGCATTCGAATGTCGAAAGTGTTCAACAGTTCCTTCATCACCCGTTGGAAGATGTAGTTTTACACGGACTCATCATGAAGCAACCCTACACCGGTTTCTTCTCAAATCCAGATGCAGTTTTACACTGACTCATCATCAGGAAACCCTACACCGGTTCCTTCTCAAACCAGATGCAGTTTTACACGGACTCATCATCAGGAAACCCTACACCGGTTCCTTCTCAAACCAGATGTAGTTTTACACGGACTCATCATGAAGCAACCCTACACCGATTTCTTCTCAAATCCAAGATGCAGTTTTACACGGACTCATCATGAAGCAACCCTACACTGGTTCCTTCTCAAACCAGATGCAGTTTTACACGAACTCATCATGAAGCAACCCTACACCGGTTTCTTCTCAAATCCAGATGCAATTTTACAAGGACTCATCATCAGGAAACCCTACATAGGAAAAATCTTTGAGTAAATTTAGGGGTAGACAACTCTTAGTTACTTGATCAAACTTGCAAAACACACTTGCCTATTTTTCAAAACCCACTCCACAAACACAACTTTCAAAACAACTTTTAAAACATTGAAATATCTTTTCGAAAAGACAAACACCTTTGTAAAACATTCGAGTAAAGAATTGTTACAAGGGTTGCCTAGACAAGGCATCTTTTTCAAAACATTTTCAAACACACACACACACCACCATTTCAAGCAATTAAAAATCAAAGGCAAGTGATCTAAAACAAGTAACTAAGAGCCCATGGATAACCATGGATGAAAAGGGTGCTAATACCTTCCCTTTTCATAATCTACCCCCCGAACCCACGAAACATCTCAAAGGTTTTTTCCTGTGCTTTTTAACCTTTCCTTTAAGATAAAATAAAAAGTCGGTGGCGACTCTTGCTAAACCGAACAAGTGCGAATACAAACGCAAAAACTCAAGTCAGTTCTCCCACCGTAGCACATCGACCATAAACTAGGTCGAGCATGAATTTCCACATTTGTACAAAAATAAATATGGAAAACATGAACAACGATAAATAATATCTAACACGGAATAAACATGCAAAGTAACGGCATTCAAAAGTCCGACAATGAAGGCTGGTATTGTCTAGATATTACAAAATTTAGGGCGCGCGCGTCTAAACAAAAAATAGTCGGGCAAAGCCCTGACTCAAAATTTATAAAAAATAAAGGCACGCGGGCCTAAACAAACTAATAAGAAACATCAATCACTCCCCAGAGAGGTTGCCTTCTTCGACACCATGGTCAGAGGAATCAGGATGAGGGACTACTTTGCCATCGACCACCTGAGAAAAAATCTCAACCCCTTCAGTATTGAACTCTGGATTCAACACGGCTAGCTGAGTCATCACGGTCTCAAAACTATCGGCCACCGCTTCTATGCAGTCTGGCTCAAGAACCTGATTTTGAGCAACCAACTCTGCATGGGCCCTCAAGTTGGCAATCTCGTCCGGCTCATCTTCAGCATGCACCTCGGTAGCCTTCAGGTTGGTGACCTCCTCCTTCAGACTTCTCTTCTCAAGCAGCAATGAGTTTCTCGTCGGAAGTTTTGGCCGCCTTTTCTTTCTCTTTTTTTAGCTCATCAGATTGAGTCTGGAATTTTCCCTTGCTCTCCTCGAGGGAGGCTGTTGTACCCCAAAATTTTCCCTCCCATATTTCTCAATACATGTCAAGTGAGGTCCTCAATTTGCTCAAGGAAGTCCAAGAGTTGACCAGACAAACTCTCTCCTAAGGCAGTCTATCTCAAATTAGGGTTTCATTTTTCATCAAGATGCTTGAGTCTAAAAGATCCCAAATGCTCACCATTGTCCTGATATGTTCTCAAGATCATCCATGTCAAGTTTCAAGCCTTGCAGAAGAAGTTTGCTCAGTCAATTGCTCAAAGGCCTGAAAATCGATTGTGCTAGGTCAAAAGTCAACTGTGGCCAATATACAGTCAAACTTCAAGATTTTGGTCAACATCCTCATTCTGAAGTATCATTCACCATTTGATCAAGGGTTGATCATGATTCATCAAGGATTGCTCACAATTCATCAAAACCCAAAAGTTGCTAAATTAGGGTTTTGCAAGAAAAGTCAATTCAACTTTGACCAAGCATAACTTTCTCATACTTTATAAAAAATGAACCATCCAAAGATCATTTTGAATAGGATGCAATTCCCTACAATTCATCTTCATCTCCCAAGTTCAAAATATGCACTCACAAAAAGATATGAATTTTGACATTATAGGTCATTTTGAAAAGTCAACAAAAACACCTTTTATGTCAAAGCTTCATACATGAACATGGAAGACTCAATTGAGATTATACCAAAAGGGTTGCTTATAGCACATCCTAAGCTTTCTAAAAAGTCCAAGAACACCCTCCTAGGGTAAAAATTGAGAGAGATGTGCATTGTCAAAATTGGCAATTTTTGGGAAATTGTCAAAAGTCAACATTGATCAAAATTGCTTTTTTTCCCACATGGGCCCATCTTTTCAAGATTGCATCTCATTCCTAGCATAGTCCACGACCTTGGACCCTCCATGCTTTATTTATTTATTTATTTAATTTATTTTGATTTTTATTCATTTAAAATTCAAATAAAATCAAATAAATCCAAATAAATCATGTATTATGTTTTAGGGATGATTTTTGCATTAAAGGAAGATCTTATGTGCTGTTAATTGAGAATCAATTCGTGCAAGGCTAATTTGGATGGAAAAATATTGAATTGAAGCAAGTTTGGAAAGATATCATATGCCATGAAAGACCAAATTAAATCTTCATAATGGGCAACATTGAGTTCGTTTTTGTTGAGCTAACATGTTGTATTACATATACAGAAGAGATCCAAGGCATGGGGAGGGTTGGGACGGTCGTGTAGCGCAAGAAAAAAACTCAAAAATTCAAGAAAAAATGGTGATCCAATTTCCATCCTAGAGGCCAATTCGAGCCATTCTCACGATACCAACAGATTCCTGGACATCTCCAGAAGGAATTCCAACCAATTGCAAGCTTTCTCACGCCTGGAATCAAAGGTACAGAAGTCACGGTTTGTTTAAAAAATTCGTTTTTCATTTTCATTGATTTACACATCATTTAAAGGTTTTGATTACATATTCTTGTTCCTTAATGAGTTTGCAAGCTAATCATTATATTCAATTGCATTTTTGATGATTGTATGAAAAGTTGCCATGGCTAGGGTTTCTTGTTTAGTTTTAGGTCTTTGCAATACAGGTAAGATTGGACGTTGATTCTGGTACCATGATACTCGTGAGGATGAGACAAGTTGATTGGTACCAGCCATGGCCATTTATATTGCCTGTGGACAATTTTTGAAATACACAGGTTTGTAGCTACAACGCCATGTTCGTAGGTAAAGGTATCTTGGGCTAAAACGACGGTTGGGAGGAAGAAGATGGATGCATGGAACTCCCTGGCTGGATGATTTGAATTTGGCGCGTTTGGGTTTCAGCGTTTTTGTTTTCATTATATTATAATTGGTTTTTATTGTATATACAAATAACACTTGCAGCACAGATGGCAAGCGTGCATTGGAAAAGTGCATGAGGACCTGGGTTCGATCCCCAGGTCCCAACCTTTATTCATAATATTTTTCAATAGGTAATCCAGTGCGCTGCTCATCAGAAGGCTCACCATGTGCCCTCAACATCTGGCCATCAAACACGTCCTTAGCCCAGATCCAAGGCTTCCCCTCTGAAGGTCTACCATGCGCCTCCAGTCAACCCACGCACCAGATCCAACAAAGTCAAAATGGGTCATCAATCTTGGGCCCAACAATTCAGATAGCACCCCCCTTTTTCAGCAAACACCACCAGGCCCATTTACTAACCTTTTTTTATTTCTTTTCTTTATTTTTTTATTCTTTAAATTTTCTTTATTTATTTTAATTCACAAATTAATTTATTTTTCATAAAAGTCATAAAATCAATAATTCACAAAAAATTAGGATTAGCTTTTTTTTATTATTATTGTCAAAATTAATTTAATTTAGTTTAACTTACGAAAATTGTAATTTATTTTCATAAATAAAATCAAAATAGAAATTAGGTTAAACTTTTGATTTAATTTTATTTTACTCTTTTTTTCAAATAAATAAAAATACAAATATAGGTTTTAGATTAATTTAATTTTTTTTTTTAAATTAAAATTAATTAGGATTAGGATTTTCTTTTTAATTTAATAATTTCTCTATTTTCTTAAATAACAAAACATGACAAAAACATTTTTAATCAATCGCAATTAGGTTTAGGCAAGGGTCAAAACCCTAGTTATCTCATATTCGATTCATCGCGCGCGTGTTATTTATTTTTGCCAATATTGTTGTAACTGTTCATGGTTTGTAATAGTTTAATCTAGGGCTTTTATTTATCACTTTTTCCCGGGTTTTTGGCTATGTAATTAATCCCTCTCCTCGAAGCCTTGTAATATCGTAGATTTACTTTCTCGCATTTTAATTCTTGCAAATATTTGGCTGTTTAGATGTATGCTAATAGGATTGTATGACAAGAATGCATGAAAAATTTAATACAGTTAGAAAACTTTAATGTGCAAAGACTAAATAATTGAAAAACAGATCACTCGCACATATCACTCTTAGGGTATACTCACACTTCGGTTGCCTTCGGTAAACTGTCATTAAGTATAGGGTGTCTTAGTGGTTACCCCTCTTGTCTAAAAAGATCAAACGTTGCCTCGGAAATGTTGCCTCGAATATGATCTTAAGACTCTAGGGTTACTACTAAGGTGTCCTAACATTGCTTTAGTGATCGTACGTCTCTTTCGAGTTGACCCTTACAACTCCAACGACGATGCTACCTATTTCTCAATAGTAGGATAGCGCTGTCTAAAGGAAACAAGAATAGAAACGATCTTTTTTCGAGTAGGTAGATGCTAGTAGGTACTTGCTCAAATCAAAACTCTTCACACTTACACATTTTCAAAACAACTTCGTCACACCTTTGAGGATTGATACACGGGTTATCACGAAGTCAAACTTTTTCAAAACAAAGCACATACACAAGCAATTTTAAAAGATGAGCAAGTACCTAAGAGCCCGTGGAAAACCATGGATAGAAAGGGTGTTAACACCTTCCCTTTCTATAATCTACCCCCCGTACTCAGAAAATCTCGAAAAAGGATTTTTCTGTACTTTTTTCCTTTCCGGTTGGATGAAATAAAAGTCGGTGGTGACTCTTGCTTACCGCGACATTTTGCGAACAAAAAATGCAAAATGCAAACCAGCGTCAAACAGTCGGTTCTACCACTGTATCACAGAACTGGCGACTCTGCTGGGGAGTTATAAGTGGGGTATATCTTAGGATCTAGGTCATCATAATTGCTTCTCTTGATTGCTTTATTTGCTTTACTTTTAAGGGTTTTGCTTTGGGTTACTATAGATCCTAACCCGGATCTGGGGGATACCTTTTAGGTAAGTAGCAATAGACTGTGAGGGAACTGTACGACATAGACCGCTACGGTTGAAGCAGTGGCTACGTTGGTGTGGAACTTTGGTTGGTACCGGTATCCCTTGTGGAGAAACAAGGAGAATACGAGTCTGCCGTGTGGTGTCGTTAAGCATCAACTGACCTTAGAACCTTTAATCGCCTAACTTGGCCATTAGAAAGTAGTGAGAATAGTCGGCCTCGGTCTAAAGCTGAGAATTGGTTGATACTCGATGCTACACACATTGAGACCATACTCTCGAGATAGTTCCGGCCGCAAGAAAAGATTATGTGAGCTGAAACCATGACCGATGGAGGATGGTCAGTGATATTGAGATCCTCTAGAACCCGGTTACTTTTTCTAGGACAGGTTGAAACCAACTTAACTTCAAAAGGGTATTACCTTTGACCTCATACAAGCCTTAAACCTAAGGGATTTGTGTGACTTACTTGTCTTTGCAATCCCTGTTATTTGTTATACCTGTGTTTTATCATGACATCATGCATCATAACATAGCATTCATGTTTCATTACACTAACCATTTCAAAGACCAGGGGAATTTATCTTTGTTCTATTTTGCAGATCATGGCTTCCATACGTAGAAAGACTATCCGAGTCAACTTTGTGGAGATACCATCCCAACTCAAAGATCTAGTATCAAGAGTTTCTGAAACTTCTATGTTCATTAAGAGACATGGTCAGCTTCTCATCCTGGTTACTTCAAACCCTGACGAACAGATGATGAGTGTACTTTTTCAGTTCTTCGATCCTGAGCATCACTGTTTCACCTTTCTAGATTATCAGTTGGTACCCACCTTGGAGGAATTCTCTCATCTATTGGGCATATACATTCTTGAACAGGTACCCTTCACAGGTATGAAAGAGGTTCCTAAGCCAGAAGTCATTGCCTCAACTTTGAATTTGAAACGGACCGATGTGGTATCCAATTGGGAAACTCGAAGCGGAGTCGAGGGTTTTCTAGTCAAATTTCTGATGGACCAGGCTCAGCTATTCTGGGATGGTTTAGATTTTCAGGCTTTTGAAGATGTTTTGGCTCTTCTTATCTATGGTTTGGTTCTCTTCCCTAATCCGGATTCCTTTGTAGATGTGAATGCTATCAAGATTTTCCTTTCTCGCAATCATGTGCCTACCTTGCTTGGAGATATCTTGCACGCTCTCTATACTCGTACCACGAGGAGAAGAGGGACTCTTATGTGCTGCATGCCATTGTTGTCAAGGTGGTTTATTTCTCACCTCCCTAAGTCTGTGTTGAAGAACGAAGAAGGTTTGGGTTGGTCGCATAGAATAATGGCACTTGCTCATACATATATTCTTTGGTGCTCCCGGGCTATGGAAGACATTGCTGTTATTGACCATTGTGGAGGGTATCCTAATGTCCCATTACTTGGTATCAGAGGAGGTATAACTTACAATCCTTGTCTAGCTTTATGACAATTTGGTCGTGCTCAAAGAGATGGTCCCCATAGGTTACTTCTCGAGGATATTGCATTCGATTATGAAGATGATGTTAAAGGGCATCGCCGGAGGTTCATACGAGCTTGGGGCATGGTAAATAGATCTGACCCCCATGAGTTGGGACCAAAGACTTCCCTTCCTATGCAGCCTTACCTCCAATGGGTCTGAGCTCGTGCCCAGAAGCTTGTGATGCCCTATGCGGAAGTATTACTAGTGATTGTGGAACCCAATACTGAAGACGACATTCCTTACACGATTCTCTATCCTTACACGCCCACTGATCTTAGGGAGCTACTGAGGTCTTGGATTCAACTGAAGAATGAGCGAGATACTTACAAGGAGCAATTCCATGAGCAAGAGAGGAAGGTTTTGAAGCTCACCAGGCAGCTCGAGGAGGAAAGAGTGCTCAATGATTACATTAGCACAAAGAGAAAGCGTCCATGAGACTTTTCATTTTGCTTTTCTAGTTTTAGATTTGTTTTATTTACTTCTTTGTAACGCCTTAAAGGCATTGTTGAACCTTTCAAAGTTAAGCGAATAAAGTTTTGTTTATTTTTGGTTTGCAAATTTAAATCTCCCAAAGTCTTTGAAATCATTACATGTGCATCCCATTATCATGCACATCATCACAGGTACCACTACAGGTTTCTTATCTTCTTCGCTGTTTATTTCAGTAGAAATGTCTTCCGATCAAGCCATCAAAGATCTTCAGGCACAGAACGCCCAGTTCCAACAGATGTTCATCAGTCTGGCTAAGGGGCAAGAGGATCTGAAAACTCTCATTTTGAAAGAGAAGAAGAAGAAGAAGAAGAAGAAGGTCGGTCTTCTGAATATGGGCAAAAGGTTTGGAGAAAGTTGAAGCATCAAACTGATCTGACCTCTTCATCCAAAGAAGGGGAGAACCAAGAAGAGGAAAATGACCATAGTCCTGTAGTCTCTGATAATGATACTGATTTTGATGATGAGAAATATCCTCCTGCCGAGGATAGGTACAAGCAGCTAGAACACCGTCTGAGTGCTATGGAAATTCAGAAGATACCTGGTTTGGATTTCAGAGAACTAGGACTGGTATCTGGAGTGGTCATCCCTCAGAAGTTCAAGGCTCCAATTTTTGCTAAGTATGATGGAGTGTCTTGCCCAAATCTCCATCTCCGCTCTTATGTCAGGAAAATTCAACTCCACACTGCTGATAGAAATTTGTGGGTGCACTTCTTTCAAGATAGTCTGTCAGGGACTCAGCTTGAATGGTTCTACCAGTTGGAGGGAGCCAATGTTAGAAATTGGGAAGATCTTGCTGCTGCTTTCTACAACTAGTATCAGTATAATGTCGACCTTGCTCATACTCATACTCAACTCTAGAGTATGTCCATGGGTGCAGGTGAAGGTTTCAAAGATTACGCTAAAAAATGGAGAGATTTGGCTGGCAGGGTTCAACCCCCATTTGTCTGATAGGGAGTTGGTTGATATGTTTCTGGGGACGCTGTCCGGCCCATTTTTCAACCACTTGATTGGCAGCTCATCGTCTGGTTTCACCGAGTTGATTTTAACTGGAGAAAGAGTGGAGGATGGAATTCGAAGTGGTAAAATACAAAAGGATGCTTCCTCGAGTTCGATAAAGAAACCTTTTACTGGAAAGAAGGAAGCCAGTGCAGTTTATAGCCCGAGGGGCCAAAACAGATCTGAACACCGTCAAACGGTAAATGCTATAGTGATACCAAGACTCGCAGTTGCTCCACAATGCAACAGTCAACAAAGGGTAGAAAGACCACAACGACAGTTTACCCGCATTAGCATGACATTAGTAGAAGTGTTACCTCACCTGATGAAATCCAACTTGACCACATTGAGGGAGGCTCCTAAAAATCCAAACACTACCTCTCCTAGATACAATCCCAACGCGCGATGCGCCTACCATTTTGAGAGCCCTGGCCATGATACCAATGACTGTTGGGCTTTGAGAAACAAAGTACAAGATTTGCTGGAATCTAAGGAGATAGAGTTTGATGCTCCAGAAAAGCCGAATGTAATAATTGCTCCTGTGCCCAAACATGGTCGTGGGGTTAATGTTGTTGACAATGATTTGTTTGTGACCTCTGTTGAAGAAAATTCTACTCCTCTTATGGCTGCTAAGAGGAATTTACTGTTGGCCGGTTTATTTCAGGGTTATGGTGAAGGTTGCCACATGTGCTCGATTTTACCTTCTGGTTGTTGTTTGTTGAAGTCAGGTGTTCAGCGCCTGATGGATAATAAAGAGATTTTGTTCGAGAAGACTATGATTCATGTTGTTCCCAATGAAGATGTCGCCATCATAACCATTTCCGCCAATCCTTCCAAGGTTTCCTCGAGAAAACATGTTAGGATTACACCTGTTCCAAGAATCGCTCTGCTAATAATCACTGTTCCTGGTCCCATTCCATACACTTCAGACAAGGCTGTCCCATGGCACTATGGTGCTGATGTGTATTATCATGGCATTAAGCAAGAGTTGAAGAATGAAGAAGCTGATATTGATGTCAGTAATATTGTCGGGGCTAGTAAGGTTACTAGAAGTGGAAGACTATTTTCTCCCGAGATTTCCCCTCCGACTGTCCACAAACCTGTTGTCATTCCATCTGCTAGTATATTAACTACTGTTCCAGTTCTTACTCCAGTTATCACCCCTGTCACTGAGCCATATGGGACTCGGGGCAAAGAAATCATAGGTGAGCCTGCCTGGACGGAGGCGCCCAGAAAAATTGTTGTGGAAGCCTCTAAACAAGAAATAGAGGGACTACTAAAAATTATCAAGAAAAGCGACTACAATATGGTCGAACAGCTGGGGCAGACCCTGTCAAAGATCTCCATGTTGTCTCTGCTATTGTGTTTTGAAGCCCATGTGAAGGCTTTGATTGCCTTTCTCAAAACTGCGCATGTGCCGCAGGAAACTTCTGCAGATCAGTTCAAAGATTGTGTGGCTAGCCTGACTGTTGACAATGGGCTAGGATTTTCATATGCGAATCTGGCCGCTAAAGGGAGGAATCATAATGATGCTCTGCATGTCTCGATCGAGTGTAGGGGCGCCACTATGGCTCATGTGCTGGTGGATACCAGATCTTCGCTGAATGTTCTGCCAAAGAAAGCATTGGACCATTTGGACTGTGAGGGTTTGACTTTAAAGCCAAGTAACATTGTGGTAAGGGCTTTTGACGGGTCAAAAAGAATGGTGCACGGGGAGGTGGACATCCCTGTCAAAGTGGGTTCTCAGACCTTTGGGTCCACCTTCTATGTGATGGACATCAAGTCGTCGTATTCTTGCTTGTTGGGTCGTCCTTGTATCCATAGGGTTGGGGTAGTCACTTCCACCCTCCATCAAATGCTGAAGTATCCAGTGCAGGGGAAAATTGTCACGGTGCAAGGTGAAGAAGAGTACATGGTAAGTCATCTCAATTCCTTCCGTTATATGGAGATGGATGGGGAGTTCATATAAACTCCTTGTCAGAACTTCGAAGAGGTCCCTCAGACTTTGGCGTCAACTGAAGTTACTACCAACAAACCTCCACTGAAGATGGCTTTTCTCAAGGATGCCAGAGCTGTAGTTGAAGAAGGTGGGTGTACCAATTGGGGTCGGCTCCCTGATTTCACTCACAAAACTGACAAATTTGGTTTGGGCTTTACTACAGGGGCTCAAAGGGCTGTTAGGAGCGCGCAAATTAGAAGACCTCCTCTATACATCAGCAATCGGGGAGTTAATGCAATTGAGGACAGTGAAGAAGATTCAAACATCGACAGTTGGATCTACCCAACAACCAATGGTGGACTGAATAACTGGACGGCGAAGGACTTCATACCTGTTTCTTTTATTCCGCAGTAATTGACTTTTGTTTTAATATTTGTAATAAACAATTTAAAACTTTACGGCCCGGTGCCTTGCCCGAGGCACCTTGGCTTTGCTTGTGAGGGATTATTATTTGTCATTTTCATATATCATTAATAAAACATTGGATGTTTCTTGCATACAAATTTTGCGCTCCTTGTTTTTCTTTTCTGTCTCTCACTTTATCAAAACAACTATTCTCTTACACACACTCACGTATCATACTGCAGATCCATATCCACTATAGATCCCATTGGTAACAGCTCTGCTACTGCCAATTATGACTTCGAAAATCCGATCAACCAAGCCGAGGATGAAGGTGAGGATGATTGCGAGGTGTCTGGGGAACTTGCTAGACTATTACAGCAGGAATAAAGGGCCATACAGCCTCATGAAGATCCAGTTGAGTCAGTGAATTTGGGTACGGAGGAAGACAAGAAAGAGGTTAAAATAGGTGAAAATCTGGAGCCTAGTGTCAAACAACAGTTAATACATATGTTGCACGACTATGTTGAGATATTCGCCTGGTCTTATGAAGATATGCCTGGTTTGGACACTAATATTGTGGTACATCGCCTGCCGACCAAAGAAGACTGCCCTCCGGTAAAGCAGAAGGTCCGTCGTATGCGCCCAGAAATGTCATAGAAAATTAAGGCAGAGGTCTCGAAACAGTTTGACGCAGGATTCTTAGCTGTCACTTCTTATCCGCAGTGGGTTGCCAACATTGTTCCGGTACCTAAGAAGGATGGTAAGGTACGAATGTGTGTGGACTACAGAGATCTGAACAGGGCAAGCCCCAAGGATGACTTCCCACTTCCTCACATTGATGTTCTAGTCGACAACACCGCATAGCACAAGATCTTCTCCTTCATGGATGGTTTTTCTGGCTACAACCAGATCAAGATGGCTCCTGAGGACATGGAGAAGACAACCTTCGTTACACAGTGGGGCACCTTTTGTTACAAGGTAATGCCTTTTGGGTTAAAGAATGATGGGGCAACTTATCAGTGCGCCATGGTTGCTTTGTTCCATGATATGATTCACCACGAGATCAAGGTGTATGTTGATGATATGATAGCCAGGCCCCAGACTGAGGAAGAGCACCTTGATCATCTCCAGAAATTGTTTGACAGGTTGAAGACGTACAAGCTGAGGTTGAATCCGAACAAGTGTACATTCGGGGTAAGGTCTGGTAAGCTTCTGGGTTTTGTTGTCAGTGACAAAGGTATTCAGGTGGACCCCACAAAGGTAAAAGCCATACAAGAGATGCCAGCTCCCCGCACAGAAAAAGAAGTTAGAGGTTTCTTGGGACGTCTGAATTACATCGCCAGGTTCATTTCACATCTGACTGCTGCTTGTGAGCCAATCTTCAAGCTGCTGAAGAAAGATCAAGTGGTAAAGTGGAATGATGAATGCCAGACTGCTTTTGAGAGAATCAAGGAATATCTGCAAGAACCACCAATTCTGATGCCTCCAGTTGAAGGAAGACCTTTGATATTATACTTGACAGTGCTAGATAATTCAATGGTGTGTATGCTGGGGCAGCATGACGAGTCTGGTCGAAAAGAGCATGCCATTTATTACCTTAGCAAAAAGTTTACCGACTGTGAGACCCGATACTCATTGCTCGAGAAAACTTGCTGCGCTTTGGCATGGGCTGCTCGCCGACTGAGACAGTATATGCTGACTCACACCACTTTGTTGATATCAAAGATGGATCCGATCAAGTATATTTTCGAGAAGCCCGCCCTATCCGGAAGAATAATAAGATGTCAAATGATCTTAACCGAATACGACATCCAATACACAATCCAAAAAGCAATCAAGGGGAGTGTATTGGAGGATCATTTGGCGCATCATGCCGAGGATGACTACCAGTCCATGAATTTCGAGTTCCCGGATGAGAACATCATGTTGGTAACCGACTGCGAAGAACCCGGACTGGATGAAGGACCTGAGGAAGGATCCCGATGGTCTATGTATTTTGATGGAGCATCAAACGCTTTGGGTAACGGCATTGGCGCTTGTTATACCCCAAAATTTTCCCTCCCATTTCCTCAACATTTTTCTCATCACAAGACCCTTGGAGCTCAAGATCAAGTTAGGGTTTGCTCTGCTCAAGACTCCTCCTTGCACTGTTGACCCAAATTAGGGTTTGAGTTTGCACAAAGATGTTTTGACCTAAAATGCCCAAGATGACTTTCATGCTTCATGTTGGACTCACAAGTTTATCCATACCAAGTTTCAAGCCTTGATTCCAATCTTTGCCCAGTCAATTGGACAGTTGACCTATAAATCAACTGTATTGGGGAAAAAGTCAACTGTGGTCAATTGACAGTCAAACCTCATGATTTTTGACCCACATCAACATTATGAACTCATATGGACCATTTGATCAAGTTTGGATCATAATTCCACAAGAAATTTGATCAGATCACCAAAAGGGCAAAATGGTCATTTTTAGGGTTTTGACTGCACAAAGGCAATTTTTGACTGTTTGACCCAGCCAATGGCAAACCAAGCTCACATATGGACTAAAGGACTCAATGACATGGTCTTGACACATTCAACAAGTTCAAAAGATCCCAAATGCACAAGATTGACAAATGAATTTTCCAGTCAACTGAGCAAAATTTGACTGTATACTGAAAGTCAAACTTTGACTTTTTGGTCAAAATCAAGTGCCAAGATTCATTTTTCATCAAGACATGTCAAATTATGAAACTTGTTCATCAAGAAATCAAAAATCACAAATTAGGGTTTGAAATGAAGAAATTTCATAACTTAGAAATTTTCTAAGTTATGAAAATTCCCTTATTTTTTCCTAACTTTGTCCCATCTTTTCATCAAGATATATTTGGATTCAAACAAAACTCAAAACATTAAAGTTATATTCCATTGCAAAATCTACAACTTTGATTCACAAAGTTTCCTCAAAAGAAGCTTGTAGCTCAAGTTATGATTTTTGGAACAAGGGTGCAAAACATTCTTAACTTAGAAAATTTTTGACCTATTTTAGGCAGGATTTTTGCCCAACTTCATGGCCACTTTTCACATGCTTCCACTTGGAATTTCAACTTTCATTACAAAGATGGATTGTAGTACACATTCCAAGCTTTCCAAAATGTCATAGAACTTCTCAAACACCCTTGTGGTTAGGGAGAATCGAATTTGTCAATATGGGCAAAAGTCACTTTGATTCATAGCCATTTACATGTTCATAACTTGGGCATTTTTGAAATCAGCTTGCACAAGCTAGTTAAAGGCCTTTAATCTCATTTACACTCAATAATTAAATGCCAATCCATTGTGCTCTAGCATTATTTTGCTCATTTGGTCATTACATGGAAGTTTAATCCATATTTGGAAAAAGTAACTTATCCATTCTTGTAAAGCATGGCTTTATGTCAAAAGCAAATCAAAGAAGTACAAGCCATATCTTTGGACACAAGATTCATGGACATATACCACTGATCAAGACTCAAGTGTGCATCATAGTTTAGGGCTTGGGACAGGCTTGTATAGAAACTCACATTTCCTTGCTTCACATAGAAGCAATTTTGCAAACACAACATAAACTCTCATTCCTGCAAGCAAGAAATAAAACAAACTTTCTCCACACTTTCCATACTCCCTAACAGACCTAAAACACGACCAAAGAACCCTTGATCCCTCCTCATACAGAAAATCACCATCTTGCTGCACAAAACAGGGCATTCTGCATTTTGACTTGGCCAACTCATTTCCATCGTGCATTTTCATCCAAATCACTTCATACACATTCCCAACCATCCATACAAACTACCACAAGCCTTGGAAACAGACTGTAACACCTCTAACCAAGTGTGCCATTTTCACTTTTCTCTCTTGCAGGTTGACTTCTGTAGCTTGATATAGCAAGATTCAAAGCACACCAAGCATTGGAGAAGCATCCCTGGACCTCAAGCAAGCTATACCATTCCTCACATTACATTGAAAGTACCTCCATTGTCATACACGATTCAAGCTGAACAGGTAAGTTTTTGAACTTCTATCTCTCTATCCAAGCATATTTAGGCTTAAGTTTGTGAAGAAAGCATGTTCTAATCATAGCCCTGAAGCCATCTATATAGTTACTTTTCATTTATATTGTGTGTGCTAAGAGTATTTTGAACCTGAACATCTGAAAAAACTTAGGTCAGAAATTGGGGGAGAAGAAATTCTCTCTCATTTCTGAGAGTTAGATCATGTTCTTTATATGTATGAATTCGTGATTTAATGCTCTACATAGTTTATGTTGTAAGTTTTGGCTGAAAATCAAAGAATCAGGAGCTTGTTGTTGAAGCAAAGAGGCGCGCGAATTTTCAAACAAAACTGTCTGGAGGTTGAAGACAACCCTTTTGGGCTGGGCTTGGTTCTTTTTTCTGTTTGCACCACTTTATTTCACATACACCCCCCTGGCCCATTGCATGAAATACTTGTCATTTTTGATTTTTTCTTTTTATGATTTTGATTTTATATTTTTATCCAAACATGAAAAAACATTAAAAATATTTTTCTCACATTTTTTGCATTTTACTTAGTATTTATTTTGTTTCATTTAGTTTCATACATAAATAAATAAAATACCTTTTTTATTCAAAATACAAAAATAATACAAATACATTTTTATTTTCTGATTTTTATTTTATTTTTATCTTTTGAAAACATTTTATAAAAAAATATATACTTTTTGTTGTAAATAATAAATATTGTTATTTTTGTACATATTTAATATATTTAGTAAATATTATAAATACTTATATATTTATTAGAATATTTAGGGAAAAATACAAAAATAATACATTCTTATTTTTATTAATATTTGACCTCAAAATTCACTTTTTACAATATACTTCCTTTTTATTTATTTTTTGTATATAATTAATAAACATTGTATATATTAAATAATAAATACCTTTTATTTGCAAAATTAGGGTTTTGCCCTAAACATGAAAAATACCCAAAAATTATCCTTTTTATTTTTGTTTATTTGTCACATGAAAAACCCTTTTACATACATATAAAAATCATTTTTTGCATCTTGCATATTTTATTTTATTTTATTTTATTATTGTATATTAAATAATTTGTATATTCAATTTGGATGTAATAGCTTAGGTTTTAATTTCTTGCTAAATATCCCCATTTGAACATTTGTACCCCCCATCCCATAATTGTGTTGTAATAATTTAGGACTTTAAACTTTGCACTTTAAAGCTTTCTAATTATACCATGATAAACTTAGGGTTTTGTATGCAAAAATCAACCAAAAATAGTTTGACCTAATTCAAAGATAACAAAGCATGAAAATGGACAACACCAATCACACTTGCACCCCTTAGGGTTACTCCACTTGTTGCCTTCAATAATGGGCCATGTTGCATGTTAAGTTTCTTTGGCAAAAACAAAACAATTCAAATGATCATAGTCCCTCGATGACGCTTTTGAAAGTTGCCTAAAAATGATCATAGTCCCTTAAAGGAAAAGTTGTCAAAGACACTTGGCACCATTGCAATCATGGTCTAAACGATGACCCGCGCCCGTCCTGTTAACATCCTAACACAAGATTGTCCACCAAATACAATGGTGGAACAAAATTGTTAAAAGGGTTAAAACATAGGAAAGATCTTTGAGAAATTTAGGGTAGATAGCTCTTGGTTACTTGCCAACTTGCAAAACAAAAACACTTGCCTATTTTTTCAAAACCACACATCATAACACACTTTCAAAACAAATTTCAAAAACATTGAAAACTTTTCAAAAGATAAATACACCTTTGTATACATCCAAACATGGGTCATTACAAAGGTTGCCACAACAAATGGCCTCTTTTTAAAACATTTTCAAACCCACAAACAAAGCACCATTTCAAACAATTGAAAGCACCATTTCAAACAATTGAAAATGCAAGGAAAGTGATCTAAGCAAGTAACTAAGAGCCCATGGATAACCATGGATATAAAGGGTGTTAATACCTTCCCTTTCTATAATCTACTCCCCGAACCCAAGAAAACATCTCAAAGGTTTTTGCTGTGCTTTTTAACCTTTCCTTAGGATATAATAAAAAGTCGGTGGCGACTCTTGCTCAACCGAAACATTTGCGAAAACAAACGCAAAACCTCAAGTCAGTTCTCCCACCATATCACAGCGCTGTAATTATATCTCCTGAGGGTTGTCATACTCCGTTCACCGCCCGATTATGTTCCAACTGCACCAAAAACATGGCGGAGTACGAAGCGTGTATCATGGGTCTTCGAGCTGCTATTGACCTGAGGATTAAGTTCTTAAGTGTATTCAAAGACTCCGCTCTGGTAATAAGTTAGATCAAAGGCGAGTGGGATATGAAGCACCCGAATCTCATTCCTTACCGAGAATATATGCTGACATTGCTCCCACACTTTGAGGAGATAACTTTTGAACATTTCCCACGAGAGGAGAATCAATTAGAGGACGCGCTAGCTACCATGTCTTCTATGTTCAAAGTTAGGTGGGACAATGAAGCTCCCCAGATTACCATTGAGAGGTTGGACGAACCCGCACATTGTTGTGACATTGAGACTGAAGAGGTAGCAGATAAACCCTGGTTTCACGAGGTAAAGAGGTATCTTGAGGCTCAATAATACCCCGAGGGGGCATCTGTTAATGATAAGAAGTTTCTGAGAAGATTCGCTGCGAAGTTCTTCATCAGTAATGGGATCCTCTATAAGCGTAACCATGATTCAACCTTATTACGGTGCATAGACAAGAGCGAGGCAGAAATGATCATGACAGAGTTACATGAAGGTACCTTCAGAACTCATTCTAGTGGACATACCATGGCGAAGAAAATCCTACGGGCAGGATATTACTGGTCCACCATGGAAGCCGATTGTTATCAGCACTCTCGAACCTGTCATAAATGTCAAGTCTATGCTGATAAGGTGCATGTATCTCCGGTTCCTTTGAATGTTTTGACAGCTCCTTGGCCCTTTGCAATGTGGGGCATCGACATGATCGGCGAGATCAGACCTACTGTGTCCAATGGGCATCGTTTCATTCTGGTAGCAATTGATTATTTCACGAAGTGGGTTGAGGCAGCTTCCTTTGCTACAGTAACCAAGAACGTCGTGGCGCGGTTTATCTGACACAATCTGATCTGTCGATATGGTGTACCTGAGAGGATTATTACTGACAATGGCACAAATCTCAATAACACAATGATCACCAAGCTCTGTAAACAATTCAAGATACATCATCATAACTCTACTCCCTACTGGTCGAAGATGAATGGCGCTGTTGAAGCAACTAACAAGAACATCAAGAAGATTATGCAGAAGATGACGGTGGCATACAAAGACTGGCACGAGATGTTACTATTCGCTCTTCATGGGTACCGTACCTCAGCACAGACGTCGACAGGGGCAACACCCTACTCTCTGGTATATGGCATGGAGGCCATCCTACCCATCGAAGTCTAGATACCCTCTCTCAGGATTATGAAGGATGCGGGTTTGAACAAAGACGACTGGATCCAAACCTGACTTGATCAGCTGAATCTAATCGATGAAAAGAGACTTACTGCTATCTGTCATGGTCAGACATATCAAAAGTGAATGATCAAGGCTTTTAACAAGAAAGTCAGACGTCAAGAATATCGAGTCGTGGATCTAGTGATCAAACACATCATACTACCGCAAGGTGATCCCAGGGGAAAATGGACCCCCATATACGAAGAGCCATTTGTGGTTAAGAACATTTTCTCGGGAGGAGCTATGATTCTAACCACCATGGATGGTGATGACCTTCCTCACCCCGTCAATGCAGACACAATGAAAAGATACTACACATAATCAAAGACCCGCTAGGTTGACTGGCCTAGGCAAAAATAAGGGCTTCCCGGCGAACCAAAAGGGTTCGGGCAAAAGTAAGGGATGAAAATGAAAAAATATGTACACCCGGCAAGTCGAAAACCCGAAAGGGAGGCTTGGGAAAAAAAGTGTATCCCGGTGGATTGAAAACCCGAAAGGGCAGTCCAGGAAAAATTTAGGGATCGAAGCGTAACATTATGTCTCATTAGATCATCTTGCAACCAGACTTCGGTATTGACTATCAAACTCAGACGGCGCCAATCAACCTGATCCACCTTTGACCAAGCAGCAAAGTGATGAGATGGTTGAAGATATAAAGGAAATAGCAGAGTTGGAACTCAATGGGATTGTTTCACATAGCTGTTTTTCTTTCTTTTACACGAATTGTATAATTTCTGTCTTTCGGCGGCGTTCTCTTACTAGGACGTCAGCCTCTTTGTACAAAACGCCTATTACGGGCCAACTTCAAAAATCAATACAATCCATCTTCACAAGAAATTTCAATTTGTTTTTCTTTTTCTATTTTGTTTTTCTAGAACGTCCAATGGTTCATTTTTGATATATGCATTTGAAAATAATTGTTGCTCATAAATATTTACACAAGAAACAAAAGACGATTACGCGTAATTACAGGAACATGGGAAAACAAGAAGTGTCCAAACCTTACAGTTACTCTTCCCATCAGGTATTGGGATAGATCTAGCTCCCCACAGAGTAAAAAGTATCCAAACATAGTGATGCTAGCTTTCCCGAACAAGACATGACTCTCCCCAACTAAGGTTCACAATCACGAGTGAGTCAGTAAATTATTCCCCAAACAGAGTTTATTTCCCTCATAAGCAGAAATTCAATCTCCAATGGAATTCATTACTACCAGCAGTGGTAATTCATCCCCAGCTGAGTTGTTGCTCCAAGTCAGCAAATCTATCAACAAAGTATCTCCTCTCCAACAGATTTATTCCCCGCAGAGTTGTCCTCAGATAGAGTCTCGTCCGGCAGAATATTTACCAGCCAAGGGGCAAATCCCCAGCTAGTCATCTCTGTTCACCAGCCAAGGTTTTGGAGCTTACCCGCCGACTCCATGAGGAAGAGACCCTCAACACCTACATCGCACCAAAGAGGATGCGCAACGTCTTTTTACCTTGAGAATTTTTTTGTAATATTTGGCCCATGGGGCATTTATGTACTGACAAATTTCTTCTTATTAATATGACGTGCGTTCTTTTTGTTTGCAACAATTTTGAATTTGCTAAATCCTTGAATGCATTGCATACATAAGCATATCATTCATCATACGCATAAGCAGGTCTCCACACCAGGTTTCCTTATCTTTCTGCTGTTTATTTCAGTAAGATGGATCTCGAACAGACGGTCAAGGACTTGCAGTCTCAAAACTCACAGTTTCAACATCTCCTGATGACCTTGGCAAAGGGTCAGGAGGATCTAAAAGCCCTGCTTGGGAACAAAGAGCAAGTGAAAAAGAAGAAGAAAAGAATCGGGGTGGCTACCTTAGGAAGAAGGTTTAAGGGTGAAGCCAAAAGAGTTCTTGAATTTCCCCCTACTTCTGAAGAGGGAACCAGTAAAGGGAATGCGGCTGCGGTACCTTCCGAATCCGAAGCTGAAGAAGGAGAGGCTGAAGAAGACGAAGACTACTCTGAGCAACAATACCCACCCGCCGATGATAAGTACAAAGGCTTGGAAGACAGGTTGGCAGTTATGGAGCTGCAGAGAGTTCCCGGCTTAGATTTCGAAGATTTGGGATTAGTTGCTGGAATTGTGATCCCCCCGAAGTTCAAAGTGCCAATTTTTGCAAAGTATGACGGGCTGTCCTGCCCGAAGATGCATCTCAGATCATATGTAAGGAAGATCCAACCTTACACTGCAGACAAGAACCTATGGATTCATTTCTTTCAGGATAGCCTTTCAGGGGCTCAACTCGAGTGGTTCTATCAGCTGGATGGAGCCAGTATCCGAAACTGGGAGGACTTGGCTACTGCATTTTATAAACAGTATCAGTACAATTATGACCTTGCTCCCACGCGTACCCAACTCCAGGGTATGTCACTGGGGACAGGCGAAGTATTCAAGGAGTATGCGCAAAAATGGAGGGACCTGGATGGCAGGGTGCAGCCACCTTTGACTGACCGTGAACTTGTTGACATGTTCCTAGGGACCCTGTCTGGTCCGTTATTCAACCACCTGATTTGTAATTCTTCTGTTGAGTTTACAGATTTGATCTTGACCGGTGAGAGGATAGAAGATGGTATCAAGTCGGGGAAGATACAGAATGGTGCCTCCGCAAGTACTGAAAAGAAGCCCTTCAAGAAGGAAGCCAATGCTGTTTATGGTCCCAGAAGACAAATTAAACCGGAACGCCCCCAAGCTGTCAACGCGTTGGTAATTTCAAAGCCTGTTGCTGCTCCTCAGCAGTTCAACCAACCAAGGGGTGAGAGACCCAAAAGGCAGTACACTCGGCTCAGCATGACCCTGCCTCAGATTTTGCCGCAACTACTGTCAACCAATCTGGTAACTGTCAAGGAAGCTCCGAAGGTAGTGAACACCGCTTCTCCAAAATACAACCCCAACGCCCGTTGCGCTTATCACTCTGATAGCCCGGGGCATACTACGGATGATTTCTAGGCTCTGAGGAATAAGGTTCAGGACCTTATTGATGCTAAAGAAATACAGTTTGAGGCGCCCGAAAGGCCCAATGTTGTGACTGCTCCCATGCCCCAGCATGGAGTGAATGCTGTGGAAGAAGACCGGTATGTGGCCTCCGTGGATGATATTGTTACTCTGTTGTTGACCATCAAGAGGAACCTGTTGCTAGCCGGTTTATTTCCGGGATGTAGTAAAGGTTGCCGTCTATGTGCTATTTCACCTGTTGGTTGTCCTTTGCTGAAATCAGGTATCCAAAGCCTGATGGATAGCAAAGAAATCTTGTTCGAGAAGATTGCTGTTCCTACTGTCCCTGCTGAAGAAGTGTCTATTGTTACTATTTTCAACAACCCTCGTAAGGCTCTCTCAAAGAAGCCTGTCAAGATCATGTCCCCTCAGAAGATTGCTCCTATCATCATCACTGTTCCGGGGCCCCTCCCCTATACATCCGACAAAGCTGTCTCATGGCACTATGGGGCAGATGTTTATGTGCTTGGAGTTAAACAAGAGTTTGATACTAGTACCGGCGTCAGTAACATCACCGGGCCTGCCAAAATTACTCGCAGTGGTAAGCTCTTCTCGCCTGATATTGCGCCACCAGTTATTCAGAGACCTCTTATCATCACACCTGCAAGTGTGCCTGCTCCCCTTCCTAATCAAGTTCCTGTTTCTACCCCTACTGCCGAGTCATCTGACACTCGGGGCAAAGGGATTGCTACTGATTTGCCTGCCCTGATGGAGGCACCAAAGACAACTACTGTTGAAGCTTCCCAATGAGAGATGGAAGATATTCTCAAGATTATCAAGAAGAGTGATTTCAATGTAGTTGAGCAGTTGGAACACACCCCATCAAAAATTTCTATACTATCACTGTTGTTGTGTTCAGAGGCCCATGCCAAGGCCCTGATTTCCTTCATAAAGACGGCTCATGTGCCACAAGAAACATCTGCTGATCAATTTACCGATTGCGTGGCTAACTTGACTGCCGATAATGGGTTGGGCTTTTCTGACGCCGATCTGACTGCCAAAGGAAAGAATCATAACGATGCCCTGCATGTCTCCATTGAATGCAGGGGCACTACTCTTGCCCATGTGTTGGTAGACACTGGTTCTTCATTGAATGTATTGCCCAAGAAGGCCCTAGACAGATTGGATTGTGAGGGTTTGGAGCTCAAGCCTAGTAACATTATTGTCTGAGCCTTTGACGGTTCGAAAAGGATGGTGCATGGGGAAGTTGACATTCCAATCAGGGTTGGTTCTCAAGTTTTTGATTCTACTTTCTATGTGATGAATATCCGACCATCCTATTCTTGTTTGCTGGGTCGTCCATGGATCCACAAGGCTGGAGCTGTGACCTCCACGCTACATCAGAAGCTGAAGTACCCGGTTAAAGGGAAGATTGTGACAGTTCAGGGGGAAGAAGAGTATATGGTCAGCCACCTCAACTCGTTTCGGTACATAGAAATGGATGGGGAATTCATTGAGACTCCATTTCAACACTTTGAAGAGGTGCCTCAGACACTGGCATCAACTGAAGCTGTAATTGAAGACCCTCCTTTGAAGATGGCTTCCTTAAAGGATGCCCGGGCTGTGATTGAGAAGGGTGAGTGCGCAAATTGGGGCCGACTTCCTGATTTCACTCCAAAGACTGACAAGTTTGGTTTGGGCTTCACTGTAGAAGCTCAGAGGGCTGTTCGTAAGGAAAGGATTGGAAAACCTTCCGTGTTCATCACCAACATGGGAGTGAATGCTATTGAAGACGACATGGAGGAATATGAATTCGACAGCTGGATCTACCCAACAACCGACGGTGGACCAAGCAACTGGACTGCCAAAGACTTCACACCTATTACTTTTGTCACTCAGTAATGAACTCTTTTGTTTTAAATTTGTAACAGACAATATGTTGAAACTTTTATGGCTCGGTGTTCTACCCGGGGCAACGTAGCTTCATTTGTGAGGGCTTTTGTGTGTAATTTTCATATATCATCAATAAAAACATTGGACGTTTGTTGCATTTTAAAATCTTGCGCTCCTTTTCTTTCTTTATTATATATTTCGAAACAGCTATATTTACACACACTCACCTATACAGGTTCCAATCCACTTTGGATCTCACTGGTAACGACTCTGCTACTGCCAGTTATGACTTCGAAAATCCGATCAACTTAGCCGAAGACGAAGGTGAAGATGATTGCGAAGTGCCTGGCGAACTTGCAAGACTGTTACTCCAGGAAGAGAGGGCCATTCAGCCACATGAAGAGCCAGTGGAAACGGTAAATCTGGGTACTGAGACAGACAGAAAGGAAGTCAAGATTGGTGTCAATCTAGAGCTCAGTGTGAGGCAACGGTTGATTCAGATGCTGCATAACTATGTGGAAATCTTTGCCTGGTCTTACGAAGACATGCCTGGGTTGGATACCGACATTGTGGTTCATCACCTGCCTACCAAGGAAGACTGCCCTCCGGTTAAACAAAAGGTCTGTCGTATGCGTCCAGAAATGTCCGAGAAAATCAAAGCTGAGGTTATGAAACAATTTGATGCCAGGTTTCTAGTAGTGACTTCTTACCCTCAGTGGGTTGCCAACGTGGTTCCAGTGCCGAAAAAGGATGGTAAGGTCCGAATGTGTGTTGATTACAGGGATTTGAACAGGGCCAACCCTAAGGATGATTTCCCTCTGCCTCATATCGACGTTCTGGTTGACAACACTGCTCAACATAAGGTGTTCTCCTTCATGGACGGCTTCTCCGGTTATAATCAGATCAAGATAGCTCCTGAAGACATGGAGAAGACCACTTTTGTTACTCAGTGGGGCACCTTTTGCTACAAGGTCATGCCTTTTGGGTTGAAAAATGCTGGGGCAACCTACCAGCGTGCCATGGTTGCTCTGTTTCATGATATGATCCATCATGAAATCGAAGTATACATCGATGATATGATCGCAAGGTCCCAAACTGAGGAGGAACACCTTGACCATCCGCGGAAGCTGTTTGACCGTCTGAAGTTGTACAAGCTGAGGTTGAACCCAAACAAGTGCACCTTTGGGGTGAGATCTGGAAAACTACTAGGTTTCGTTGTAAGCGACAAAGGTATTCAAGTGGACCCTGCCAAAGTGAAAGCCATAAAAGAGATGCCAACTTCCAAGACAGAGAAAGAAGTCAGAGGCTTTCTAGGACGTTTGAACTACATTGTCCGATTCATCTCACATCTAACTGCTACTTGTGAACCAATCTTCAAGCTGCTGAAGAAAGATCAAGTAGTACGTTGGAATGATGAATGTTAGGCCGCTTTCGAAAAGATCAAAGAGTATCTCCAAGAACCACCCATTCTTATGTCGCCGGTTGAAGGGAGACCTCTAATCTTATACTTGACAGTACTTGACAACTCAATGGGGTGTGTGCTGGGGCAGCATGACGAGTCTGGCCGAAAAGAACACACCATTTATTACCTTAGCAAAAAGTTTACCGACTGTGAGACCCGGTACTCACTGCTCGAGAAAACTTGCTGCGCTTTGGTATGGGCTGCTCGCCGGCTGAGACAGTACATGTTGACTCACACTACTCTGTTGATTTCAAAAATGGATCCAATCAAGTACATATTCGAAAAGCCCGCCTTGTCCGGAAGAATAACAAGATGGCAAATGATCTTGACGGAATACGACATCCAGTACACGACTCAAAAAGCAATCAAGGGAAGTGTATTGGCAGACCATTTGGCACACCAGGCAGTGGACGATTACCATTTGATGAACTTTGAATTTCCAGACGAGGATATCATGGTAGTGACTGATTGTGAAGTACCTGGACCGGATGAAGGACCTGAGGAAGGATCTCGATGGTCTATGCACTTTGACGGAGCCTCGAACGCTTTGGGTAATGGTATCGGCGCTGTAATCATATCCCCTAAAGGCACTCATACTCCACTCACCGTCCGGCTATGTTTCAACTGCACCAACAACATGGCGGAGTACGAGGCATGTATCATGGGTCTTCAAGCTGCAATTGATTTAAGGATCAAGTTTCTGAGTGTCTTCAGAGATTCCACTCTCGTGATCAATCAGATCAAAGGCGAGTGGGATACGAAACACCCAAATCTTATTCCTTACAAGGAGTATGTGCTGACATTGCTTCCCCACTTCGAGGAGATAACTTTTGAACACTTCCCAAGAGAGGAGAATCAGTTAGCGAACGCGTTGGCTACGATGTCTTCTATGTTCAAAGTCAAATGGGACAACGAGGCTCCCCGAATTATCATTTGGAAGTTGGACGAACCTGCATATTACTGTGATCTTGAGGCTGAAGAGGTAACAGAAAAACCCTGGTATCATGAAGTAAAGAAGTACCTGGAAGCTCAAGAATACCCCAAAGGCGCATTTGTTAATGACAAGAAGTTCCTGAGAAGGTTTGCGGCAAAGTTCTTCCTCAGCAATGGCATTCTCTACAAGCGAAACCATGATTCAACCTTACTGCGTTGTGTGGATAAGATTGAAGCAGAAAGGATCATGGCAGAGCTACATGAAGGTACCTTCGGAACACATTCCAGTGGACATACCATGGCAAAGAAAATCCTTCGGGCAGGATATTTCTGGTCCACAATGGAAGCCGACTGTTATCAGTATTCTCGAACTTGTCATAAATGCCAGATCTATGCCGATAAGGTGCACATTCCTCCGGTTCCTCTGAACGTCTTGACAACACCTTGGCCTTTTGCAATATGGGGCATTGATATGATCGGCGAAATCAGACCTACGGCATCCAACAGGCATCGATTTATCTTGGTAGCGATTGATTACTTCACAAAATAGGTTGAAGCAGCTTCCTACGCTACGGTAACCAAGAACGTCGTGGCACGGTTCATTCGGCACAACTTGATATGTCAATACGGTATACCTGAGAGGATCATTATGGATAATGGTACCAATCTTAACAACAAGATGATCACTGAGCTCTGCGAACAATTCAAGATACAGCACCACAACTCTTCTCCCTACCGGCCGAAGATGAACGTGGCTGTAGAAGCGGCGAATAAGAATATCAAGAAGATTGTGCAGAAGATGACAGTGACCTACAAAGATTGGCACGAAATGTTACCGTTTGCTCTTCATGGGTACCGTACCTCAGCACGGACGTCAACAGGGGCAACTCCCTTTTCCTTGGTCTATGGCATGGAGGCAGTCTTGCCTATTGAAGTCCAGATACCCTCTCTCCGAATAATGAAGGATGCAGGTTTGAGCGAAGATGACTGGATCCAGACTCGGCTTGATCAATTAAACCTAATTGACTAAAAGAGACTCACTGCTATTTGTCATGGTCAGACATACCAAAAGCGGATGATTAGGGCATTTAACAAGAAGGTCAGATGACAAGAGTATCAAGTCGGAGACCTGGTAATCAAGCACTTCATTCTTCCTCAAAGTGATCCCAGGGGCAAATGGACCCCTACGTACGAAGGGCCATTTATGGTTAAACATATCTTCTCAGGACGAGCTATGATTCTAACCACCATGGATGGTGACGACCTCCCTCACCCCGCCAATGCAGACATAGTAAAAAGATACTACGCATGAATTAAGGACCCGCTAGGTTGCACACCTAGGCAAAAATAAGGGCTTCCCGGCGAACCAAAAGGGTTCGGGCAAAAATAAGGGATGAAATGAAAAAAATATGTACACCCGGCAAGTCGAAAACTTGAAAAGGCGGCTTGGGAAAAAATGGGTATCCCGGTGGACTGAAAACCCGAAAGGGCGGTCCAGGCAAAAGTTAGGGATAAAGCGTGATACTATGTCTCATTGGATCACCCTGCATCCAGACTTTTGGAATCAACTATCAGGTTCAGACGACATCAATCGGTCAGCTTCATCTTCAACTAAGCAGCCAAGTGATGAGACGCTTGAAGACATAAAGGCGATAGTAGAGTTGGAACCCAGTGGGATTTTTCACATAGCTGTTTTGTTTTCTTTGCATAAAATTGTATAAAATCTATGTTGTTCAGCGGCGTTCTCTTACTAGGACGTCAGCCTCTTGTACAAAAACGGCTATTTACAGGCAAATTTCAAAATCAATACAAGTTCAATTTTTCAGACAAATTATCCATTGTTTTTCCTTTTTCTGTTTTGTTTTGCGAAGAACGTCCAATGTTCATTTTTGATATATGCATTTGACATTAATTGCTAATCGTGAATATTTGCATGCGAAACAAAGGACTAATTACATATGACATCAGAAACAGGGGCAATAAAGAATTGTCTAAGCGATCTAGTTGCTCTATCCACCAAGGTACCAAGGTAAGTTCAGCTGAAGAATGTAACCAAGTTACCTCATTTTCCCACAGAGTAGGACCAAATTTCAGCAATACTCTCAAGCAGAGTTTGGTCTCCCATCAGCCCTAAAAAGGCACAATATTCCCCTAGCAAGTCAGCAATACTCTCCTCAAGCAGAGTTAGTCTACTGTCAGCCTTAAGGAAGTTGGGTATCCCCAGAAGATCTCAACATTCCCCAGTGGAGTATAGACATTCCTCAGCAAGCATCCCCGACAGTCTTAATATAAGATTGTCCCCGGCGGAATACAGACATCCAGTGGAACCATCCCCAGTACAGTCTGAAAAGTTTCCCCAGGAAAGATGAATCATCCTCCCCAGTAGATTCTGAAGCTTATCCCCAGTAGATTCTGGAAGCTTATCCCCTGCAGAGTACGAACGTCTCTCCCCGACTTTATTCAAAGGTTATTTCCCCACCAGAGTATAATTGGGTTATCCTCAGCTAATTACCACGGAAAGATCGTCCTCGGCGAAGTTCTTCCTATCCCTAGCGGAGTTCATCAAGTTCCCCAACATAACTTATCAGTGGAATCCCCAGCGGAGCTCTCACCAAAACCTCAGCAAAGTATCTCTTCCCATAGAGTAATTCCCCGCAGAGTAATCTCTCCAACAAGTTTATTCCCCAATAGAGTCATCTTCTCCTACCGGTTTATTCTTGCAACCGTCATCCCCAGCGGAAACGAAGAACTCCACTCTTCAACATCAGCCCAGGATTCCACAAACTCCCGACAGTCGTCAAGGATTTATTTTCCTAGACAAAAATACATTCATCACATTATCATACACCATGACGCATGCATATACGCATCATATCACACGATCTCATTTATTTTTGAGAACATCATGACATCATCATGACATTGCATACAACTAATGTCTTGCCTTTTCAGGAAAAAGGTCAATCCAAAGATAATTACTATCAACTATCGCAATTCCAGATTCGATTCCTGTATCTAGCCAGGGCATATCTGTATGAAGAGTTTGAAGATCAACCCCTGTAACAGGCCAGGAAATTATCTTTCATTCTTAGGTCAGAGGTTTACACCTGTATCCAGCCAGGAAAGCTATCTCTACCAACCTTTTGCAATTCCAGATTCGACACCTGTATCCAGCCAGGGCATATATGTAGACGACAATTTCCAGATTCGACACCTGTATCCAGCCAGGGCATATCTGCATGAAGAGTTTGAAGATCAACCCCTGTAACAGGACAGGAAATTATCTTTCATTCTCAGGTCAGAGGTTTACACCTGTATCCAGCCAGGAAATCTATCTCAACCAACCTTTTGCAATTCCAGATTCGACACCTGTAGCCAGGGCATATATGTAGACGACAATTTCCAGATTCGATACCTGCATCCAGCCAGGGCATATCTATAGACGATAATTTCCAGATTCGATACCTGTATCCAGCCAGGGCATATCTGTAGACGACCAATTCCAGATTCGATACCTGTATCCAGCCATGGCATATCTGTAGACGACAATTTCCAGATTTGATACCTGCATCCAGTCAGGGCATATATGTAGACGACTAATTCCAGATTCGATTCCTGTATCTAGCCAGGGCACATCTGTGAGCATTTGATTGTAGATTCAATACCTGTATCTAGCCAGGGCATATCTGCATGAAGAGGCTGAAGATCAACACATGTAGCAAGCCAGGAAACCATCTTTCTTTCTCAAAGTACGCAAGTTCTCGCTAAGGAATCTCTTACGCGATCAACACTTCCAAATGGCATCTATAAGCCCATTCCCGACAAGGTTTTGTCACACCTCCAGATGGCATCTATAAGCCCATCCTCCTATCCATCCTATCTCCAAATGTCATCTATAAGCCCATTCCCACCATCACATTGCTGATACTCCACTATGCAAGTGCAAATTTCTGGGCACTCTAGTGTTCAATCATCTTCCACCCTCGGATCACGAAAGGCACGCAAGCCAATCTACATCCTCAGGTCTAAGAAGATTGAATAGGGGCAACTATTGTACCCCAAAATTTTCCCTCCCATTTCCTCAACATTTTTCTCATCACAAGATCCTTGGAGCTCAAGGTCAAGTTAGGGTTTGCTCTGCTCAAGACTCTTCCTTGCACTGTTGACCCATATTAGGGTTTGAGTTTGCACAAAGATGTTTTGACCTAAAATTCCCAATATGACTTTCGTGCTTCATGTTGGGCTCACAAGTTTATCCATACCAAGTTTCAAGCCTTGATTCCAATCTTTGCCCAGTCAATTGGACAGTTGACCTAGAAATCAGTTGTATTGGGGAAAAAGTCAATTATGGTCAATTGACAGTCAAACCTCATGATTTTTGACTCACATCAACATTATGAACTCATATGGACCATTTGATCAAGTTTGGATCATAATTCCACAAGAAATTTGATCAGATCACCAAAAGGGCAAAATGGTCATTTTTAGGGTTTTGACTGCACAAAGGCAATTTTTGACTGTTTGACCCAGCCAATGGCAAACCAAGCTCACATATGGACTCAAGAACTCAAGGACATGGTCTTGACACATTCAACAAGTTCAAAAGATCCCAAATGCACAAGATTGACAGATGAATTTTCTAGTCAACTGAGCAAAATTTGACTGTATACTGAAAAGTCAAACTTTGACTTTTTGGTCAAAATCAAGTGCCAAGATTCATTTTTCATCAAGACATGTCAAATTATGAAACTTGTTCATCAAGAAATCAAAAATCACAAATTAGGGTTTGAAATGAAGAAATTTCATAACTTAGAAATTTTCTAAGTTATGAAAATTCCCTTATTTTTTCCTAACTTTGTCCCATCTTTTCATCAAGATATATTTGGATCAAAACAAAACTCAAAACATGAAAGTTATAGTACATTGAAAAATCTACAACTTTGATTCACAAATTTTCCTCAAAAGAAGCTTGTAGCTCAAGTTATGATTTTTGGAACAAGGGTGCAAAACATTCTTAACTTAGAAATTTTTTGACCTATTTTAGGCAGGATTTTTGCCCAACTTCATGGCCACTTTTCACATGCTTCCACTTGGAATTTCAACTTGCATTACAAAGATGGATTGTAGTACACATTCTAAGCTTTCCAAAATGTCTAAGAACTTCTCAAACACCCTTGTGGTTAGGGAGAATCGAATTTGTCACTGATCAAGACTCAAGTGTGCATCATAGTTTAGGGCTTGGGACAGGCTTGTATAGAAACTCACATTTCCTTGCTTCACATAGAAGCAATTTTGCAAACACAACATAAAATCTCATTCCTGCAAGCAAGAACTAAAACAAACTTTCTCCATACTTTCCATACTCCCTAACAGACCTAAAACACGACCAAAGAACCCTTGATCCCTCCTCATACAGAAAATCACCATCTTGCTGCACAAAACAGGGCATTCTGCATTTTGACTTGGCCAGCTCATTTCCATCGTGCATTTTCATCCAAATCACTTCATACACATTCCCTACCATCCATACAAACTACCCCAAGCCTTGGAAACAGACTGTAACACCGCTAACCAAGTGTGCCATTTTCACTTTTCTCTCTTGCAGGTTGACTTCTGTAGCTTGATATAGCAAGATTCAAAGCACACCAAGCATTGGAGAAGCATCCCTGGACCTCAAGCAAGCTATACCATTCCTCACATTGCATTGAAAGTACCTCCATTGTCATACACGATTCAAGCTGAACAGGTAAGTTTTTGAACTTCTATCTCTCTATCCAAGCATATTTAGGCTTAAGTTTGTGAAGAAAGCATGTTCTAATCATAGCCCTGAAGCCATCCATATAGTTATTTTTCATTTATATTGTGTGTGCTAAGAGTATTTTGAACCTGAACATCTGAAAAAACTTAGGTCAGAAATTGGGGGAGAAGAAATTCTCTCTCATTTCTGAGAGTTAGATCATGTTCTTTATATGTATGAATTCGTGATTTAATGCTCTACATAGTTTATGTTGTAAGTTTTGGCTGAAAATCAAAGAATCAGGAGCTTGTTGTTGAAGCAAAGAGGCGCGCGAATTTTCAAACAAAACTGTCTGGAGGTTGAAGACAACCCTTTTGGGCTGGGCTTGGTTCTTTTTTCTGTTTGCACCACTTTATTTCACATACACCCCCCTCGTCCATTGCATGAAATACTTGTCATTTTTTATTTTTTTCTTTTTGATTTTGATTTTATATTTTTATCCAAACATGAAAAAACATTAAAAATATTTTTCTCACATTTTTTGCATTTTATTTAGTATTTATTTTGTTTCATTTAGTTTCATACATAAATAAATAAAATACCTTTTTTATTCAAAATACAAAAATAATACAAATACATTTTTATTTTTTGATTTTTATTTTATTTTTATCTTTTGAAAACATTTTATAAAAAAATATATACTTTTTTTTGTAAATAATAAATATTGTTATTTTTGTACATATTTAATATATTTAGTAAATATTATAAATACTTATATATTTATTAGAATATTTAGGGAACTATACAAAAATAATACATTCTTATTTTTATTAATATTTGACCTCAAAAATCACTTTTTACAATATACTTCCTTTTTATTTATTTTTTGTATATAATTAATAAACATTGTATATATTAAATAATAAATACCTTTTATTTGCAAAATTAGGATTTTGCCCTAAACATGAAAAATACCCAAAAATTATCCTTTTTATTTTTGTTTATTTGTCACATGAAAAACCCTTTTACATACATATAAAAATCATTTTTTGCATCTTGCATATTTTATTTTATTTTATTTAATTATTGTATATTAAATAATTTGTATATTCAATTTGGATGTAATAGCTTAGGTTTTAATTTCTTGCTAAATATCCCCATTTGAACATTTGTACCCCCCATCCCATAATTGTGTTGTAATAATTTAGGACTTTAAATTTTGCACTTTAAAGCTTTCTAATTATACCATGATAGACTTAGGGTTTTGTATGCAAAAATCAACCAAAAATAGTTTGACCTAATTCAAAGATAACAAAGCATGAAAATGGACAACACCAATCACACTTGCACCCCTTAGGGTTACTCCACTTGTTGCCTTCAATAATGGGCCATGTTGCATGTTAAGTTTCTTTGGCAAAAACAAAACAATTCAAATGATCATAGTCCCTCGATGACGCTTTCGAAAGTTGCCTAAAAATGATCATAGTCCCTTAAAGGAAAAGTTGCCAAAGACACTTGGCACCATTGCAATCATGGTCTAAACGATGACCCGCGCCCGTCCCGTTAACATCCTAACACAAGATTGTCCACCAAATACAATGGTGCAACAAAATTGTTAAAAGGGTTAAAACATAGGAAAGATCTTTGAGAAATTTAGGGTAGATAGCTCTTGGTTACTTGCCAACTTGCAAAACAAAAACACTTGCCTATTTTTTCAAAACCACACATCATAACACACTTTCAAAACAACTTTCAAAAACATTGAAAACTTTTCAAAAGATAAATACACCTTTGTATACATCCAAACATGGGTCATTACAAAGGTTGCCACAACAAATGGCCTCTTTTCAAAACATTTTCAAACCCACACACAAAGCACCATTTCAAACAATTGAAAGCACCATTTCAAACAATTGAAAATGCAAGGCAAGTGATCTAAGCAAGTAACTAAGAGCCCATGGATAACCATGGATAGAAAGGGTGCTAATACCTTCCCTTTCTATAATCTACTCCCCGAACCCAAGAAAACATCTCAAAGGTTTTTGCTGTGCTTTTTAACCTTTCCTTAGGATAAAATAAAAAGTCGGTGGCGACTCTTGCTCAACCGAAACATTTGCAAAAACAAACGCAAAACCTCAAGTCAGTTCTCCCACCGTATCACAGCGCTATAATTATATCTCCTGAGGGCTGTCATACTCCGTTCACCGCCCGATTATGTTTCAACTGCACCAACAACATGGCGGAGTATGAAGCATGTATCATGGGTCTTCGAGCTGCTATTGACCTGAGGATTAAGTTCTTAAGTGTATTCAGAGACTCCGCTTTGGTAATAAGTTAGATCAAAGGTGAGTGGGATATGAAGCACCCGAATCTCATTCCTTACCGAGAATATATGCTGACATTGCTCCCACACTTTGAGGAGATAACTTTTGAACATTTCCCACGAGAGGAGAATCAATTAGAGGACGCGCTAGCTACCATGTCTTCTATGTTCAAATTTAGGTGGGACAATGAAGCTCCCAAGATTACCATTGAGAGGTTGGACGAACCCGCACATTGTTGTGACATTGAGACTGAAGAGGTAGCAGATAAACCCTGGTTTCACGAGGTAAAGAGGTATCTTGAGGCTCAAGAATACCCCGAGGGGGAATCTGTTAATGATAAGAAGTTTCTGAGAAGATTCGCTGCGAAGTTCTTCATCAGTAATGGGATCCTCTATAAGCGTAACCATGATTCAACCTTACTACGGTGCATAGACAAGAGCGAGGCAGAAATGATCATGACAGAGTTACATGAAGGTACCTTCAGAACTCATTCCAATGGACATACCATGGTGAAGAAAATCCTACGGGCAAGATATTACTGGTCCACCATGGAAGCCGATTGTTATCAGCACTCTCGAACCTGTCATAAATGTCAAGTCTATGCTGATAAGGTGCATGTATCTCCGGTTCCTTTGAATGTTTTGACAGCTCCTTGGCCCTTTGCAATGTGGGGCATCGACATGATCGGCGAGATCAGACCTACTGTGTCCAATGGGCATCGTTTCATTCTGGTAGCAATTGATTATTTCACGAAGTGGGTTGAGGCAGCTTCCTTTGCTACAGTAACCAAGAACGTCGTGGCGCGGTTTATCTGACACAATCTGATCTGTCGATATGGTGTACCTGAGAGGATTATTACTGACAATGGTACAAATCTCAATAACACAATGATCACCGAGCTCTGTAAACAATTCAAGATACATCATCATAACTCTACTCCCTACCGGTCGAAGATGAATGGCGCTGTTGAAGCAACTAACAAGAACATCAAGAAGATTGTGCAGAAGATGACGGTGGCATACAAAGACTGGCACGAGATGTTACTATTCGCTCTTCATGGGTACCGTACCTCAGCACGGACGTCGACAGGGGCAACACCCTACTCTCTGGTATATGGCATGGAGGCCATCCTACCCATCGAAGTCCAGATACCCTCTCTCAGGATTATGAAGGATGCGAGTTTGAACAAAGACGACTGGATCCAAACCTGACTTGATCAGCTGAATCTAATCGATGAAAAGAGACTTACTGCTATCTGTCATGGTCAGACATATCAAAAGTGAATGATCAAGGCTTTTAACAAGAAAGTCAGACGTCAAGAATATCGAGTCGTGGATCTAGTGATCAAACACATCATACTACCGCAAGGTGATCCCAGGGGAAAATGGACCCCCATATACAAAGAGCCATTTGTGGTTAAGAACATTTTCTCGGGAGGAGCTATGATTCTAACCACCATGGATGGTGACGACCTTCCTCACCCCGTCAATGCAGACACAGTGAAAAGATACTACACATAATCAAAGACCCGCTAGGTTGACTGGCCTAGGCAAAAATAAGGGCTTCCCGGCGAACCAAAAGGGTTCGGGCAAAAGTAAGGGATGAAAATGAAAAAATCTGTACACCCGGCAAGTCGAAAACCCGAAAGGGAGGCTTGGGAAAAAAAGTGTATCCCGGTGGATTGAAAACCCGAAAGGGCAGTCCAGGAAAAATTTAGGGATCGAAGCGTAACATTATGTCTCATTAGATCATCTTGCAACCAGACTTCGGTATCGACTATCAAACTCAGACGGCGCCAATCAACCTGGTCCACCTTTGACCAAGCAGCAAAGTGATGAGATGCTTGAAGATATAAAGGCAATAGCAGAGTTGGAACTCAATGGGATTGTTTCACATAGCTGTTTTTCTTTCTTTTACACGAATTGTATAATTTCTGTCTTTCGGCGGCGTTCTCTTACTAGGACGTCAGCCTCTTTGTATAAAACGCCTATTACGGGCCAACTTCAAAAATCAATACAATCCATCTTCACAAGAAATTTCAATTTGTTTTTCTTTTTCTGTTTTGTTTTTCTAGAACGTCCAATGGTTCATTTTTGATATATGCATTTGAAAATAATTGCTGCTCATAAATATTTACACAAGAAACAAAAGACGATTACGCGTAATTACAGGAACATGGGAAAACAAGAAGTGTCCAAACCTTACAGTTACTCTTCCCATCAGGTATTGGGATAGATCTAGCTCCCCACAGAGTAAAAAGTATCCAAACATAGTGATACTAGCTTTCCCGAACAAGACATGACTCTCCCAACTAAGGTTCACAATCACGAGTGAGTCAATAAATTATTCCCCAAACAGAGTTTATTTCCCTCATAAGCAGAAATTCAATCTCCAATGGAATTCATTACTACCAGCAGTGGTAATTCATCCCCAGCTGAGTTGTTGCTCCAAGTCAGCAGATCTATCAACAGAGTATCTCCTCTCCAACAGATTTATTCCCCGCAGAGTTGTCCTCAGACAGAGTCTCGTCCGGCAGAATATTTACCAGCCAAGGGGCAAATCCCCAGCTAGTCATCTCTGTTCACCATCCCCAATAGAAGTAGAGGAACTATGGTGTTTACAGCAGTCAAGAATACCATTTCTCATACTCTCCAAACAGCAGTCAAGGATTTATTTTCCCGGACTCAGATTATTACGTCGGCATTTCATGTTCATACATCATGACATGTGCATGCATTACATATACCATAGTCTCATCTACTTTGAGAACGTCATCATACAATGCATCTCATGCATCACACATAACTAACCCTATATTTATTTCAGGAAAAGACAGTTATTACCAACAATTTCCAACAGGTACATGATCAACACTCAAAGCTAAACAGAGTAATCATCGGCGACAAATGCAGCCTTATGCAGGTTCCTTCTCACAGCCATATTATCCAGGCTTTCATATCGAAGTGACCCTACTATCCAAGTTCCTTCTCACAGCCCTACTATCTAGGCTTTCATATCGAAGTAACCCTACTATCAAGGTTCCTTCTCACAGCCCTACTATCCAGGCTTTCATATCGAAGTGACCCTACTATCTAGGTTCCTTCTCACAGCCCTACTATCCAGGCTTTCATATTGAAGTGACCCTACTATCCAGGTTCCTTCTCACAGCCCTACTATCCAGGCTTTCATATCGAAGTAACCCTACTATCCAGGTTCCTTCTCACAGCCCTACTATCCAGGCTTTCATATCGAAGTAACCCTACCATCCAGGTTTCTTCTCACAGCCCTGCTATCCAGGCTTTCGTGTCGAAGTAACCCTACCATCCAGGTTCCTTCTCACAGCCCTACTATCCAAGCTTTCATATCGAAGTAACCCTACCATCCAGGTTCCTTCTCACATCCCTACTATCCAGGCTTTCATATCAAAGTGCCCTACTATCCAGGTTCCTTCTCACAGCCCTACTATCCAGGCTTTCATATCGAAGTAACCCTACTATCCAGGTTCCTTCTCACATCCCTACTATCCAGGATTTCATATCGAAGTAACCCTACCATCCATGTTTCTTCTCACAACCCTGCAATCCAGGCTTTCGTATTGAAGTAACTCTACCATCCAGGTTCCTTCTCACAATACTACTATCCAGGCTTTCATATAGAAGTAACCCTACTGTTGCACCCCAAAATTTGCCCTCCCATATCCTCCAAGATTTGTCAAGAATCAGTCAAACAGAACTTTTCTCGTCAGTCAGACAAAATTAGGGTTTTCATGGCTCTGGAACAGTTCAAGCAGATTGCTAGGGTTTTGGTTGAGTTTGGCTCAAAGTTTGATCAGACAGGCGTTTCTCCAGTGTTAAGTCAAAAAATCAGGGTTTTGTGCGCATATTTCTCAGAAAGAATTAATTCTATCAGTGCTTTTCAATTTACTCTAAGATATGGATTGAGGCTGTTGATTGAGAATTTGCAGTGTTTGGATTTAATCAGTGAAAAGAGGACATGTGGACGTTTGTTGTTCAGCTGTGCAGTGCTTTGATTATTCGGAATTCCAGACGTTTATTGGTTATTTATTATTCTGAGTTAAAATGGTTGGGATTTATTTCCAGTTATTATAATTTAAGAATTATAAATAATTAAATAAATAGTTGAAGAAGAAAAAGAATTAACTGATCAAAAAAGGATGTTTATTCATTTTAAATTGTTTGTTACAGATATTATTTAAATACTGTAAATTTATTTACAGTTATTTACATTAATATTATTACAAATAATTTAAATCGAAACAAAACTATGTCCTAAATATCTTGAAATCTTCATCTTCTACTGATGCTCCTTTGGCTCAATTGACTTTTATCTGCAAAAACAAGAAAAGAAGAAAAGTCAAAAGCAGATAAAATAAAAGACGGACAGTTAATTCAGAAATCATCATTAAAAGCGACTGGCCGGAATCAGTTTGCCCTCTCTGCAAATCACAAGATTTCTCTTGGTTCACAAAGAGGGATAGAAATAGTGCTTGCAATTAAAGTATGAAATGCACAAATTTACAAATTGCACAAATTCAAAGTTTGTCAAACATCCTGCATAAATCCAAATGGGCAACCAAAAAGGAAAACTGAGTAGTTACTGAATATGCCAAAGGAACAATGCAAGTCACAATTTCAAACTAAGTCCAATGTCAATTAGAAAAGCTATCCAAGACCTTGTCAAAAGGTTATCAAGAAGTACACAAGATAAGCAGAAAATCTGGAAAAAGAGGATAAGAGATATGCAGAGCTAAAAAACTAGTGTGCAAGCAAACACTTCAAATCACATCATTTTCCTAGGCCAGTTGCTTTTTCAGCATAGTACAGTTCTAAGCAATATTTTATGCTTTTAAAACTGTAAGAGAGAGAAAAAAGAGAGAAAGAAGAAAGGCTTACAGGGCTTAGGCTTAAGGATATAAAACAAAACTGTTATAGAATAGTAAAAGGGGGCAGAAAACACATAATCAAAAAACAACACAAACTGATATAGAACAAGCAGGAGCTGCCTCCAAACCTCACAACAAGCCTTTCCACCTGCATAAGCCAGACCTGTTTCAAAGGCCTCAAAACAGAAGCCTCAAAGACAAGCCCTCAAGCTTGCATCCAGCCAAAACCTGTCCAAGCCTTAACTATACCAACAAACTGTCAAACCTTAAACCAAAAAAGCATAAACATTTCAACAGGCCAAGCCTCAAAGCTTCAAGCCTATCACCTGTATCAACCAAGAAGCCATACAAAAGGCCATTAACCTGCACAAACAAAAGCCTTAAGACTTACCAAGCACCACAAGCTCATAAACCTGTGTCAAACATATCACCACAAAGCTTCAAGCCTAAACCTGCTTGAGCCTTAAGCAAAAACCAGAAGCCATCAAACTGCTCAGCCTAAACATATCAACAAAATCAAACCAAAACTCTAAACCCTCAGAGCAACCTCATCATAGGGTTAGGGCAACCATACTCCAAAATCAACATCAACAAACAATATTCAGAATCATAAACATCATCAAGGCCATCACTCAGAAGCATATCAGAGAGGCAAATATATCAAGCATTTCAAGGCAACTCAGCATATCAAGCACGCAAGCTATTCAAAAAGCGAGGCAAAGAAGCAGAAGAAGAAAAGGAGTGATTAAAGCTAGGTTTTCAGTATGCATCATTAAACCATTAAAAGGGCAAATACGAATACCAGGTTTTCCAGCAAAAGCCAGCTTCACCGCGCCCTCGCCCTTGGCCGCCTAGAGCGCCTCCAGCTCCGTCCTCCTCCGTCTCCAACAAAGGTATATTTTCTTTTCTTTCCTTTCAAGCACTTCAAACAGAAACGATGACAACAACACTTAAAAATCAGAACATAAAAATCAAAACGTGCATGAACATGACACCCTAAAAAATGCGCTGAGATAAAGTTGTTACCTTGTATAAACCATCGCTTGAGCGATCCATGGAGGGAGAAGAAACGGATGTTGGCACTCAGTGGCCCTAGGCGGAGGAAAGCTCAGTGGCTATGGCGAAGGAGATGAAGAGGAACGAAGCAAAGTGATGAACGACGCCTCTGTATTAAGAAACCCTAATTCCCTAAAATGACACAAAACACACTGAAACCCTAAAACATTTGTGAAGCAGAATGGGCCTGGCCCTTTTCATTTCCCTAAGCCCATTCACGAAGCCAGCGCGCATACCCCCCTTTTCCTTAATCCTGCTTGTTTTGTTTGGGCCCATAATGAACACTAAAGCCCATTGACTCTTTGTTTGTTTTATATACTAACACTCTTTTGTTTTCTTTTTTTAAACACAATTTGTTTTGTTTATAAATAAACAGTACCTTAATCTTCCATAATAATTTATTTTAACAATATTTTTTTTTATACCAAAATGTGTAAATATGGGATTAATTAGGTTAATAGATTTTTGGGTCTTAAAACTTTTAATAAATATTTTTCATATATAAAACATTAATTTTCTTAAAACATCTTTTTTCTTTTCTTCAATTAAAAACTTTTGTATATAAAACATAAAAACAATAAAATACCTAAAAATATAATTAAACTTAAAACATTTCATTTTTCTTAGTTAAAACTTTTGTACATAAAAATACTAATTAAAATACATTAATATTAATACATAAAAAAATAGAACTTAAAACATTTTCTTTTCTTTTATTAAATTTTCTTGTTTGTACATAATTAACAAAAATACAAAAAAGAATAGATAATAATACTTAATACTTAATTTTTTTTCATTAAGTTAACATTTCTCACTTGTAAATAATTACATGCACTTATACAAATACAATACACATTTGCTTATCTTTTATTCTTGTACATTTGATACATTTTACATTGCGATCGATTCGATTTGGTTGTAAATTATTTGGACATTACTCTCCTATTAAGTCGCATCCCCATTTGTAAATACTTGTACCCCCATTCCCGGACACTTATTTGTAATAGCGTAGACTTTAAATTCCCGCAATTTATCGCTTTCAAATATACCATGGTTAGACCTAGGGTTTGTATGTACATAAAATCAAACGCTAGATAACCTAATACAAAGACAAATGCATGACAATCAATACACAATTCACACTTGCACCCCTTAGGGTTACTCCACTTGTTGCCTTCCAAAATGGGCCATGCTTGCACGTTGAGTATCTTTGGCAAAACAAATTCAAATGATCATAGTCCCTCGATGACGCTTTCGAAAGTTGTCTAATCAAAATGATCAAGTCCCTTCAAGCAAATTGCCAAAGACACTTGGCACCATTGCATTCATGGTCCATACAATGACCCGCGCCCGTCCCGTTGACATCCTAACACAAGATTGTCCACCAAATACAATGGTGGAACAATACTGTTAAAAGGGTTAAAACATGGGAAAGATCTTTGAGAAATTTAGGGTAGATAGCTCTTGGTTACTTGATCAAACTTGCAAAAACAAATCCTTGCCTACTTTTCAAACCACACTCCACAAACACTTTCAAAAACAAACTTCCAAAAACATTTGAAACATCTTTTCGAAAAGATACACACCTTTGTATATACTCAAACACGAGTCATTACAATGGTTGCCTAGACAAGGCCTTTTTTTTCAAAACATTTTCAAAACACACACACACACACACACACACACACACCATTTCAAGCAATTGAAAATCAAAGGCAAGTGATCTAAACCAAGTAACTAAGAGCCCATGGATAACCATGGATGAAAAGGGTGCTAATACCTTCCCTTTTCATAATCTACCCCCCAAACCCACGAAACATCTCAAAAGGTTTTTCCTGTGCTTTTTAACCTTTCCTTTAGGATAAAATAAAAAAGTCGGTGGTGACTCTTGCTAAACCGAACAAGTGCGAATACAAACGCAAAAACTCAAGTCAGTTCTCCCACCGTATCACAGAACTGGCGACTCTGCTGGGAATGATTCAAAAGTGGGGTTACCTTAGGGTTTAGATCACCTATACATACTTGCTTTGATTGCTTTACTTTTTGGGTTCTTATTTGGGTTTGTTGTAAATCCTACACCCGAATCTGGGGAATACCTTTTAGGTAGCATAAGCCGTGAGGGACCTGTCCGGCGTAGACCGGCATGGGTGAAGCAGTGGCTACGTTGGTGTGACACCTTGGTCTGTACCGATATCCCTTGTGTTGCAACGAGGAGAATATGGGTCTTCTGAGGAGTCATTAAGCACCAACCGACCTTAGAACCCTAAATTGACCCAACTTGGCCATAGAACGGTAGCAGTATGCTACACTCATTGAGGCTAAACTCTCGCGATGGTTCTGGCTGCAAGAAAAGATTGTGATGATGGAGTTATGACCGATTGAGGGTAGTCAGTGATATTGAGATTCTCTAGAACCCAGTTACTTTTGATAGGACAGGTCTTAACCAACGAAACTTCAAGAGGGTACTTACCTACAAACCCCATGCAAGCCTAAACCTGAGGATTTGTTTGCTTTGTGTGAATATGATTACCTGTATATACACTCACTTGCTTTTGCATACATGTACATAACATCATAACATCATAACATAGCACTTTCAATAAACCATTTCAAGGATCTCGAGGGTTCTTTTGATGTAGGGATACGTTGAACCAGACGTCTACCAAAGGGCAAGAGGTTTCTCCTCTAAGCAAATGCCATCAAAGATCAAGTGCAACAGCTTGAATCAAGGGCTATGACCCACTTGACATGGTGAGCTTGATTCTCGTGGAAAGACATCCACCGGTGCAAACTTCTCCAATCAAAGATCGAAGTTCAACATCTAACATTCTCTTGTGCTTACCCCAAGAGATCCTTGAAAGCATGCATCCGCATATCATGCATTGCATCATAACAGTTTTTCCTTTTTCAGGTTTCCTTACTCTCCTACTGTTTATTTCAGTAAGAGATGGCTCTAGAAAGGACTGTCAAGGATATCCAGGACCAGACTGCTCAGCTGCAGGAAATGTTCTTGAACCTGTCTCTGGGGCAAGAAGAAATGAAAGCTCTCCTCACAAAGGGCTTGGTCCAGGAGACTTCAAACAATGCCAGGAGTGATCAGTTGGAAGCACTGCAGTCTGAGCTAACAACAATGAGGATCCAAATGACGGGGCAACTGGTGGGCCAGATGGCCCTCATCTAGGACTTGGCTCAAAGACAAGAGGAACTCAGAGTTCTCGTCAACCAACTGCTTCGGGAAAACCAAATGGGGCAAACATCTGAGGTTGAAGAGCAAGTCACCACTCAACCCCCCTCCAGACAAGAAGACAAGGGGAAATCTCCTCTACTTGCTTCAGGGTCACAAGCTCATCAACAACCTCGTCAGCATCAACGGGGTAATCGGCGTAAGTAAAATACATCGGGAAGACAGTTCACTGAGACTGACATACCGTCATCTCTAATACTAGAACGTTTGTTGGAGGTCAATCTGACTGCTTTGAGGGATCCTATTCGGAAGCCCAATACCTCCGCTCCTAACTATCATCCCGATGCATTTTGTGTATACCACTCCTATAGCCCGGGACATGATACCGACGACTGTTGGGCCTTGAAGAACAAGATTCAATATCTGATTGACATTGGAGTGTTGAGGTTCATGCCAGACGGCGAGATGAAAATTTTCCGTTAAAGAGTTCTCCACCTGAATTGACAAAGCTCAAACTGAGAGACTTTTGTTTCTTTGAATTTTCAAGTTGTAATCTCTTTGTTGTTCAAACAATTTATCTATTAATGTCAAACTCTGTTTCATTAATGCATTGCATATGTTTGTCTTGAATTCATCCATTTGTTTTCACTACTCTTATGCTTTCTTTATGATATTTGACTCTTGATAAAAAGCTGCAAGCCTTTAGAGGGAGGATGACGAAACAATACCATGATCTCATACAGTATGCTTTTGAACAAACCTTGCTGATGATGTACAGGCATTTCTTTCAATTCCCAAACACTGGAGTTATAAGGAAGATAATCCCTAGTCAACCCCTTCGAGCCAAAGAAGTAGGAGTTTTCTGTTCTAAAAAAATCAAAACCTTTGATATAAACCTGGGGCAGGATAGTATCTCAGTTAATTCAAAAAAAAAGCGCATTGAAGTCGCAAACTCTCAGTTTCGTAATACAACGAACGACATCAAAAAAAAAGAAGCATTCCTCTGGAGTCAAAAGACAGTGATGGTTCCCTATCTTATAGGCAGTCAACCTCTCAAAAGAGAAAATCCCACTAAGCTAAAACCTATAAAGGAGGCTTAAGAAAGCTGGGGCATCCCGCTGACTGTAATCTCGAAAACAGGAACAGTCAGGCAAAAGTTAGGGATAACAAATCAAAATCAAAATAAAGAGGTCATTACAAATCCTCAACAACATGAAAAATGTTGAAAAAGAAAAAGGAGATGATGAATGTCTCCCAAATTCAATTGGTGAACCATCACCCAAAAGTTGTTCCAAACTCGAATAGAGTGCGACGCACAACTAACTGAGCTCAGGATTGAAGGACATCACGAAGAGCGGGTGGGTACAAATATACTTTGAGCCTTTATCTTTTGTTTCTTAAACCGTGAACCAAGCCACGTTACAACCCTTCAAAAGTCCTAATTGAAGCATGAGTTAGTTCGAAAGCATACTGTTACAAAAGGTATCCTGACTCCTGTAAGGCTTTGCTCTAAAATCTTGTGTTGATTTGTCTTATAAAAAGTTTTCTACTAAAAAATGCATTTTTCAAAACTTCGAGACAAACATAAACTTTGCATTGCTTGAATACCATTGTTTGCATTTGACTATTTGTTTGACAGTGAAGAAATTCATACAACGAATGTTCGGAGGAACAAAAACTCTCTCAGTAAGTAAAAATAACTTCAAGAGGATAACACTTCCATCAAATCTCCTATCAACAAGGGGCATGACATGTCATTAACCTGGGGCAGTCCAGTCAAGGTCCAATAGATCTTTCAAAATTCAATTAACCTGGGGCAGTCCAGTCAAGATTTCAAGAAATCTCTCAATATGTAGAGTAATCGGATTCAAGACTCCTTCATCACCACTTGACGCATTCGAATGTCAAAAGTGTTCAACAAATTAACTATTACATTTCCAAACTCGATTCCTGTATCTAGCCAGGGCACGTCTGAAGAGTTTGAAGATTCGATTCCTGTATCTAGCCAGGGCACGTCTGAAGAGTTTGAAGATTCGATTCCTGTATCCAGCCAGGGCATATCTATCAACTATCACATTTCCAGACTCGATTCCTGTATCCAGTAGGTAGGTTTTATGCTTCATGTTTTAGCAGGTTTGAGTTTAGGCCATGTTTTGGTTTGATGTTTGATGGTTTATGCAGTGTGATGGTTGTTACTGGTTTACAGGTTTGTATATTTTCTTTGTGTTGGTTTTGTTCCACCTTCCCTATACTGTGTTTAGTTCTTTTGTATTAGTTTTCTTCCTTCCTGCCTAAAGCCTAAAAACCTGCTCTCTTTTCTCTCCTCTTCTCTAACCAGTACACTTCAAAGAATATTAAAATGTTTTTGTGTGTACTTTCTGAAAGGGCTACTTGGGGAAATGATGAAAATGAGTGTAGTTGCTTGCATATCCAATTTTCTCTGCATATTTGTCTCTTTTCTTTGACAGCTTGATATCCTTCCAAAATCTTCTTTTGCCAGCTTGATATCTTTGTGACAGTTGCTTTATATTTTTGGCAGAAAGTTGTACTTTTGGATTTTTTAGTTTGATTTGAACTTGCTTCTGAACTATGCAGTTTGACACTTTGAATTGTGCAATTTGACTTTTGTGCATTCATATTTTAGCAAATAAAACTCGTCCCTCTTTGTGAACCGGGAGAAATCCCGTGATTTGCAGAGAGGGTTAACTGATCCCCATCAGTGGCCCTTAATGATGACTGTAATTTTATCTGTCTTTTCAATTCAATTTAACTGTTATTTGACTTTTCTTCTCTTATTTATTGCAGATGAATATTTGGATGGAGAGGAGCATCACTAAATGAAGAATGAAGAATTGGGGACTTAGGAATATTTAGAAAAATAGGATAGTTTTATTTTCAATTTAATCATTGTAACTATTATTATTATAAATACCTCGTAAATGAATACTTGTATCTAAATAATAATTGTAACAAATACTTAAATATGAAATAAAAATTCTATTGATCCAGTTAATTCTTTTTTATCCCTTTCAATTATTTACTTATTATTTATAGTTCCTTAAATTAAAATAACTGAAAATTAAATTCCAGATATTTAATCCTTAGAATAATAAATAATCAACTAAACATTGATTCTACGTTGATCTAAAATAAATGAACTTAGCACTTCCATCATCCAAAGCAAAGCACAGTCAAACGCAATAACTGATCAGACGCATTCCTTTCTTACTGATTTCTTACCAAGCACTGTAAATCCAAACTGCGTATAGCTTTTGACTGGTTCAATCAAACGAACGTGAATTCAAACCAACTGCCTTCTTTTACTGATTAAATCAAACAATGCAGATTCAAACCAAATCTCGGAATGTCTTGCAAAGAACTGTAGAATTCAAATCCTTCTGAGAACGTGCCCAAAAACCCTAATTCCTGATTAAATTCCAAAGAGCGTTCGCCTGATCAAAGTTGAGCCAAAATCAACCAAAACCCTAAGCCAATTGTGTGAAACATTCCAAAGCCCTGAAAGATCAATAAAAACCCTAATTGCGTCTGACTGACGAGAAAAGTCTGTTTTACCGATTCTTGAGCCAGTTTGAAAGATCAGGAAAAGCCTGAAGTTGTTATTTCTTGTGGAAAAATGCGAGGGCAAATTTTGGGGTACAACAGTTGCCCCTGTTCAATCTTCTTGAACCTGAAGAGTTAGATTGGCAAGTTTGCCTTTCGCGACTTGAAGGTAAAAGAAGATTGGACACTAAAGTGCCCAGAAAATTTGCACTCGGCGATGTGATGGTAGAGGTGAATAGGCTTAGAGATGCCATCTGATAATGGGTTTAAAGATGCCATTTGGCGACTGCTGGTAGGAGGATGGGCTTATAAATGCCATCTGGACATGTTGAACTGTATGTCAATGGTGAGTGGACAAGTATCAGAAAGGCATCCATGTTTTGGAACATCTCTGAATAGGGAGGTCCGAATAAGCAATAGGTTGACATCCATGTCTGGAGAATCCGTAAACTATTTTCAGGAGTTGAGATTGAATAAGCAATAGAGCAGCATCCGTTGTTGGGAAGCGTCCGTAAACTGTTTTCAAAAGTTGAGAAGAGTCTGAACAAGTTGGTAGATTAACATCCGTTGTTAGGAAGAATCTGTAAACTGTTTCCAGAAGTCTTGGGAAGACTCTGAACAAGTGATAGGTCAACATCCGTTACTTGGAGAACCCGTGAACTGTTTTCAGAAGTCTTGAAGTTGAAGAGGAACCGGTGTAGGGCTTCCTGAGGATGTGTTCGTATAAAACTGCATCTGGATGAATCTGGAATAAGTATCAGAATGTTGCCGTGTCTGGGTCACATCTGAACTATTTCTGGATGAATCTTGGGAGATGATCTTTGTCTGTCGACTAGTCTTACCTGAAAAAGTAAAGGGTTAGTTGTATGCAATGCCGTGATGCACGATGCAACGTATGTGACATCAATGTTTATGACATGAATGTGATGAATACACATGTAAGTTGATGAGCTATCTTGCTGAGGATAAATGAATCTGAGATGGCTGAAGATAAAAGCATCTTGACTGCTGCCTGGGAGAATAATTCTCTGGCTGCTGTTGGGGAAGAGAATTCCTGATGACCTCTACTGGGGAGTTCCAATCTAATAGACTCATGCTGGGGATGTAAGACTGAGAATCTTTAGTCTGGTGGGAAGTAACTCTGGCAACTTCACTGGGGAACTCAAGATTTGCCCTCCCAAAACTCTGTGGGGAGAAGGTTCCTTAGTCTGGCTCCGCTAGGGATTGATAATTTGAAGTTTTAGCTTCACTGGGGATAATGAAACTTGACTCTGAGTGGAGTTAGCTTCTGGAAGGTTCTCTGGATGGGGATTGCGAGAGTCCTCTGATTGCTGCAGGTGAAGGCTTGGAATCTGAACAAGCGATAGATTGACATCCGTTACTGGAGAATCCGTAAACTGTTTTCAGAATGTTGAGAAGTGTCTGAACAAGCGATAGGTTAACATCCGTTACTGGAGAACCCGTGAACTGTTTTCAGAAGTCTTGAAGTTGAATAAGCAATAGAGCAGCATCCGTTGTTGGGAAGCGTCCGTAAACTGTTTTCAAAGGTTGCATCTGAACAAGTAATAGATTAACATCCGTTGTTGGGAAGAATCCATAAACTGTTTTCAGAAGTCTTGAGAAGAATCTGAACAAGTGATAGGTTAACATCCGTTACTTGGAGAACCCGTGAACTATTTTCAGAAATCTTGGGATTGAATAAGCAATAGAGCAGCATCCGTTGTTGGGAAGCGTCCGTAAACTGTTTTCAAAGGTTGCATCTGAACAAGCTGATAGATTAACATCCGTTGTTGGGAAGAATCCATAAACTGTTTTCAGAAGTCTTGAAGAGGAAACGGTGTAGGGCTTCCTGATGATGAGCTCGTGTAAAGCTGCATCGGGTTTTTGAACACTTTTGACATTTGAATGCCCCAAGTGGTGATGTAGATAATTTCCTGGCTTGTTACAGGTGTTGGTCTACAATCGGTCGTTCACAGATGTTTTCCTGGCTTGTTACAGGTGTTGATCTGGAACTCTTCAGACGTGCCCTGCCTGGATACAGGAATCGAGTCTGGAAATGTGATAGTTGATAGATATGCCTTGGCTGGATACAGGAATCGAATCTTCAAACTCTTCAGACGTGCCCTGGCTAGATACAGGAATCGAATCTTCAAACTCTTCAGACGTGCCCTGGCTAGATACAAGAATCGAGTCTGGAAATGTAATAGTTGATTTGTTGAACACTTTTGACATTCGAATGCCCCAAGTGGTGATGAAGGAGTCTTGAATCCGATTACTCTACATATTGAGAGATTTCTTGAAATCTTGACTGGACTGCCCCAGGTTAATTGAATTTTGAAAGATCTGTTGGACCTTGACTGGACTGCCCCAGGTTAATGACATGTCATGCCCCTTGTTGATAGGAGATTTGATGGAAGTGTTATCCTCTTGAAGTTATTTTTACTTACTGAGAGAGTTTTCGTTCCTCCGAACATTCGTTGTATGAATTTCTTCGTTGTCAAACAAAAAGACAAATGTAGACAGTGATATTCAGGTAATGCAAAGTTTATGTTTGTCTCGAAGTTTTGAAAAATGCGTTTTTTAGCAGAAAACTTTTCATAAGACAAGTTAACACAAGATTTAGAGTAAAGCCCTACAGGAGTCAGGATACCTTTTGTAACAGTATGCTTTCGAACTAACCCATGCTTCAATTAGGACTTTTGAAGGGTTGTAACGTGGCCTGGTTCACGGTTTAAGAAACAAAGGATAAAGGCTCAAAATATATTTGTACCCACCCGCTCTTCGTGATGTTCTTCAACCTAAGCTCAGTTAATTGTGCGTCACACTCTGTTTTGAGTTTGGAACGACTTTTGGGCGATGGTTTACCAGTTGAATTTGGGGAGACAGTCATCATATCTTCTTTTCTTTTTCAACATTTTTCATGTTGTTGAGGATTTTGTAACGACCTCACTATTTTGATTTTGATTTGTTATCCCTAACTTTTGCCTGACTGTTACCGTTTTCCGGGATTATTGTCAGCGGGATGCCCCAGCTTTCTTAAGCCTCCTTTATAGGTTTTAGCTTGGTGGGCCTTTTTCTCTTTTGAGAGATTGACTGTCTATGTGATAGGGAACCACCCTTGTCTTTTGATTCCAAAGGAATGCTTTCTTTTTTGACATCGTTCGTTGTATTACGAACTGAGAGTTTGCGACTTCAATGCGCATTTTCTTTGAATTAACTGAGATACTACCCTGCCCCAGGTTTATATCAAAGGTTTCGATTGTTTAGAACAGAAAACTCCTACTTCTTTGGCTCGAAGGGGTTGACTAAGGATTAACTTCCTTATAACTCCAGTGTTTGGGAATTGAAAGAAATGCCTGTACATCATCGGCAAGGTCTGTTCAAAAGCATACTGTATAAGATCATGGTATTGTTTCGTCATCCTCCCTCTAAAGGCTTGCAGCTTTTTATCAAGAGTCAAATATCATAAAGAAAAGCATGAGAGTAGTGAAACGAATGGATGAATTCAAGACAAACATATGCAATGCATTAATGAAAACAGAGTTTAACATCAACAGATAATTGTTTGACAGCAAAAGAAATTACAACTTTGAAAATTCAAAAAGAAGTAAAAGTCTTTCAGCTTGAGCCTCGTCACTTCAAGTGGAGAACCCTTTAACGGAAGATTTTCATCTCGCCGTCTGGCATGAATTCCAGCACTCCAATGTCGATCAGATCTTGAATCTTGTTCTTCAAGGCCCAACAGTCGTTGGTGTCGTGTCCCGGGCTGTAGGAATGGTAAACACAAAACGCGTCGGGATGATAGTGAGGAGAGGAGGTATTGGGCTTCTGAGGAGGGTCCTTTAGGGTGAGCAGGTTGACCTCCATCAGGCGCTTCAGTATAAAGAATGATGGTATTTCAGTCTCCATGAACTGTCTTCCCGACGTTTCTTGCTTACGCCGATTACCCCGTTGACGCTGGCGAGGTTGTTGATGGGCTTGTGACCCTGAAGCAAGCAAAGGAGCTTTCCCGTTGTCTTCTTGAGTGGATGGAGGTTGAGCGGTGACTTGCTCTTCAACCTCAGCTGTTTGCCCCAGTTGGTTGTTTGGAAGCAATTGGCGGATAAGAACTCTGAGTTCCTCCTGTCTTTGAGATAGGTCTTGGATGGGAGCCATCTGGCCCACCAACTGTCCCATTACTTGGGTCCTCAATGTTGTCAGATCAAACTGTAGCTCCGCAAGCTGGTCACCCCTGGCATTGTTGGAATTCTCCAAGCCCTTTGTGAGGAGAGCTTTCATCTCTTCTTGCCCCAGAGACAAGCTCAGGAACATCTCCTGCAGCTGAGCAGTTTGGTCTTGAATGTCTTTGACAGACCTTTCTAGAGCCATCTCTTGCTGAAATAAACAGCAGGAGAGTAAGGAAACCTTAAAAAGGAAAGACTGTCAAAATGCAATGCATGATATGTGGATGCGTGCTTTCAAGGATCTCTTGGGTTAAACACAAGAAAATGTTAGAGGTTGAACTTTGCTCTTGGATTGGAGATCTCCGCACCGGTGGATGTCTTTCCACGAGAATCAAGCTCACCATGTCAAGTGGGTCATAGCCACTGATTCAAGTTGTTGTACTTGATTCTTGACCGGAGAACTTTGTATCGATGGATGTCTTTCCACGAGAATCAAGCTCACCATGTCGAGTGGGTCATAGCCACTGATTCAAGTTGTTGTACTTGAACTTTGGTTGGATTGGTTAGAGGAGAGAACCTCTTGCCCCTTGGTAGATGTCTGGTTCAACGTAACCCTGCATCAAAAGAACCCTCGAGATCCTTGAAATGGTTATTGAAAATGCTATGGTATGATGTCATGATGTTATGTACATGTATGCACAAGCAAGTGAGTGTATATACAGGCAAACATATTCACACAAAGCAAATAAGTCCTTAGGTTTAGGCTTGCATGAGGTTCAGGTAAGTACCCTCTTGAAGTTAGTTGGCTCATCCTATCCTAAAACAGAAACCGGGTTCTAAGGAGCTCAATATCATTGGATTGTTTTCTGTGTTCATTGTTTCGGTTTAGCCACTTACTGGCGACCAAAATATTCCAAGAAAACAATCCTCAAAAGAGTGTAGTATCGAGGATCTACCAACTTCGGACTGCACCAAAGTCGGTCATCTCACTACCCCTAAAAAGGCTAAGATGGTCAATTAAGGTTCTAAGAGTTCGTTAGTGCTTCATGACATCACACAGCGGCCCCGTACTCTCCTTGACTACTCAAGGGTTACCGGTACTCACAAATATGTCACACTAACATAGCTTACTGCTTCAACCGTGTCAGTATACCCCGCACAGTTCCCTCGCAGTTTTTTGCTATTTACCTAAAAAGGTGCCCCCAAATCCGGGTGTAGGATTTACAACAAACCCAAACAAGGACCCAAAAGATAAATCAATCAAGGCAAGCAAAGCAAGAATGTAAAGGTGATCTAAAACCTAAGGTAACCCCACTTTTAAGCTTATCCCCAGCAGAGTCGCCAGTTCTGTGATACGGTGGGAGAACTGACTATGGTTTTGCGTTTGTTTTCGCAAATGTTTCGGTTGAGCAAGAGTCGCCACCGACTTTTTATTTTATCCTAAAGGAAAAAATCACAGCAAAAAACCTTTTGAGATATTTCGTGGGTTCGGGGGGTAGATTATGAAAAGGGAAGGTATTAGCACCCTTTTCATCCATGGTTATCCATGGGCTCTTAGTTACTTGGTTTTTTAGATCACTTGCCTTGATTTTCGATTGCTTGAAATTGTGGTGTGTGTGTGTTTTTGAAAATGTTTTGGAAGAAGATGCCTTGTCTTAGGCTAACCTTGTAACAATTCTTTACTCGAATATTTTACAAAGGTGTGTATCTTTTCGAAAAGATGTTTCAAAATGTTTTGAGAGTTTGTTTTGGAAGTGCTTGTGGAAGGTGGTTTTTGAAAAGAAGGCAAGCGTTTTTGCAAAGTTGATCTCAAGTAACTAAGAGTTTTGTCTACCCTATTGTACTCAAAGGTTTTCTCTATGTTTTCCATCCTTTTTAACAATTTTGTTCCACCATTGAATTTGGTGGACAATCTTGCGTTTAGGAAGTTTGTTCGGGACGGGCGTGGGTCATCGTATGGACCATGAATGCAATGGTGCCAAGTGTCTTTGGAAATTTGCTTTGAAGGGACTATGATCATTCCGTTTTAGGCAACATTCGAAAGCGTCATCGAGGGACTTATGATCATTTGAATTTGTTTTGCCAAAGATACTCGACGTGCAAGCATGGCCCATTTTGGAAGGCAACATGTGGGATTACCCTAGAGGGTGCAAGTGTGATTGTGTATTGATTTCATGTATTTGTCTTGTATTAGGTTATCTAGCGTTTGATTTTATGTACATGCAAACCCTAGGTCTAACCATGGTATAATTCAAAAGCGATAAATTGCGGAAATGTAAAGTCTACACTATTACAAAATAAGTATCCGGGAGTGGGGGTACAAGTTTATGAATGGGGATGAGACTTAGAAATATCCAATAAGTTACAACCAAATCGAATTTGCGATCAAATGTAAATGACGTATATCAATGTATAAGATAAACAAATGTGTATAGGAGCAATGTAAATGTATTTGTATTGTGTAAGTGTGAGATGTATTGTGTAAGTAATTATTTACAGGTGCGACAATGTGAATTTAAGAAAGTATTGTTAAATATTGTTTTGACTTAAAGAATTAAATGTTGTTTAATTTAATTAATAATCTTGTATTTTCTTAATATGCACAAAAAGATAATTTTAAGAAAAAGGAAATATTCCAAGTTTGAGAGTTATTATTTTACATTTGATATATAAAAAAGGTATCTTTGTATTATTAATAAGAAAATTTGAATTAAAAAAAAAAAGAAGTGTTTTCAATTTTAATTATATGGTGTAAGAAAATGTATTTTTGTTATTTATGTACAAAAAGAGAATATTTTAATTAAATATTTAAAATTTAAATTATGTATATATAAAAAAAAAGTATTTTTATTGATTATATACAAAAAATATGTTTTAAACAAATGTCAAGAGTTAAATTAGAAAAAATGCATTTTTTATTTGTTATGTACAAAAGTATTAATATACAAAGAAAGGTATTTTACTTAAGAGAAAAAAAAAAGCAATAATCAAAAAAAAAATGTAGGTTTAATAGTAAAAAATATTAGTTCATGTGAAAAAGTATTATTGATGTAACAAAAATGTTATGTTAGTTTAGTGATCAAAATAATGTTTTTTTTTAAAATCTAAATAAATGGGTTTGAATGGGCTTGGGCCCAAAATAAAAAGGACAAAGAGAAGAAAAGGGGGTGTATTAGGTAATTTTGGGCTTTAGGCGTGGTTGGAATGGGCAAGGCCCAGTATGCTGAAACAAATGTTTAGGGTCCTGGTTAATGCTTTCATTTGGGAACATGTTAGGGTTTGCAGCGAGCAGAAGCGCCGTTTGTGGCTACTTCGTCTTCTCCGTCCATCTTTTCGCCATAGATTCAAAGCTCTGACCTTCTCGCCCTAGCCACTGTGCCATCTCCTCCTCCATTTACCCTCCTCCATGGGTCATTCACGTTAGGTACAGAAGTTCGTTTTCATTTAGAATTTCATTTCGTCTTGCATGCCATGTTTTTTCATTTATTTGATTTTTGCTTACTGATTTATGCGAGGTTTTGAAGAAAGAATGAAAGAGATTATACCTTGGCGAAGGAGGAGGAAGGAGGCACTTGGGGGCTTGACGAGCGGAGGAAACATGATACGCCCTTTGTCTTCTGGTATTTCTGTACTACTTTTTTAGGCTTTATGATGTCAATCTGAAAGCTTGATACACATGTCTTCTTCTCTTCTTATCTTTCTTGGCTTGCCTCTGTACGCTTGTTGCCTTGAACGCTTGCTTATGTTGCCTCGAATGTTTATTGCTTTGATACTTTGCCTTGACTTCTGTCACCTATTATGCCCGTATGCTTATGTTGCTTGCTTTTTTCTGCCCTATGATGAACTTTCTGAGAGCTTTCGTTGCCTTAAACACGCTATGGTTGAAACAGTTTTGTTGTTTTGATTAGCTTTTTCCTCTTCTTCTCTTGCTACTGGTACTGTATGATGTCTTGAATGTATGTTGCCTTCTTGATTTGCCTGTTGAAATGCTTCTGTTGGTTAGGAATTGGATGCTTTTGGTTGTCTATTCACTTCTTCCTTGCCCCATGATGGGCCTAGGGTTCTGAGGGCTTAAGTTGCCTTTGAATATGCTTGGATATTTTGGTGTTTTATGAATGTCCCTGTGATGAACTCTTCGAGTTCTGAGGGCTTGAGGCTTGAATCCTATGTTTGCACCACTTCTGATTCTTGGCAAGGTTGGACAGGGTAGACGTTTTGGCTTGAGGCTTTGTGAGGTTTCTTACAGGTTTTAGGCTTATTGCAAGCTTAAGGTTGGTTTGACTGGTTTTAAGGCTTGAACTGAATGGTACAAGTTTTGATACTTTAGGTTTGGAAAATGGTAAGGCCTCTTCTGTAAGCTTAAGGCAGGTTTGACTGGTTTTATGGCCTTAACAGGTTTTTGCTTGAGGTTTGATGCCTTTCAGGCAGGTTTAAGGCTTTGGAATTAGTTTGAATAGGTTTTGACTGATGCAGGTAAGGCCTGTTTTTGCTTAGGCAGGCCTTGGCCTTTCAGGTTTTATGCCTTTGGTTTAAGCTTAGCAGGTTGTAGGTATATGCTGGTATGGCTTTTTGGCTTTTGGAGGTAAAGCTAATGCAGGTTTGGTTTTGACAATAGGTAGGTTTTATGCTTCATGTTTTAGCAGGTTTGAGTTTAGGCCATGTTTTGGTTTGATGTTTGATGGTTTATGCAGTGTGATGGTTGTTTCTGGTTTACAGGTTTGTATATTTTCTTTGTGTTGGTTTTGTTCCACCTTCCCTATACTGTGTTTAGTTCTTTTGTATTAGTTTTCTTCCTTCCTGCCTAAAGCCTAAAAACCTGCTCTCTTTTCTCTCCTCTTCTCTAACCAGTACACTTCAAAGAATATTAAAATGTTTTTGTGTGTACTTTCTGAAAGGGCTACTTGGGGAAATGATGAAAATGAGTGTAGTTGCTTGCATATCCAATTTTCTCTGCATATTTGTCTCTTTTCTTTGACAGCTTGATATCCTTCCAAAATCTTCTTTTGCCAGCTTGATATCTTTGTGACAGTTGCTTTATATTTTTGGCAGAAAGTTGTACTTTTGGATTTTTTACTTTGATTTGAACTTGCTTCTGAACTATGCAGTTTGACACTTTGAATTGTGCAATTTGACTTTTGTGCATTCATATTTTAGCAAATAAAACTCGTCCCTCTTTGTGAACCGGGAGAAATTCCGTGATTTGCAGAGAGGGTTAACTGATCCCCATCAGTGGCCCTTAATGATGACTGTAATTTTATCTGTCTTTTCAATTCAATTTAACTGTTATTTGACTTTTCTTCTCTTATTTATTGCAGATGAATATTTGGATGGAGAGGAGCATCACTAAATGAAGAATGAAGAATTGGGGACTTAGGAATATTTAGAAAAATAGGATAGTTTTATTTTCAATTTAATCATTGTAACTATTATTATTATAAATACCTTGTAAATGAATACTTGTATCTAAATAATAATTGTAACAAATACTTAAATATGAAATAAAAATTCTATTGATCCAGTTAATTCTTTTTTATCCCTTTTCAATTATTTACTTATTATTTATAGTTCCTTAAATTAAAATAACTGAAAATTAAATTCCAGATATTTAATCCTTAGAATAATAAATAATCAACTAAACATTGATTCTACGTTGATCAAAAATAAATGAACTTGGCGCTTCCATCATCAAAAGCAAAGCACGGTCAAACGCAATAACTGATCAGACGCATTCCTTTCTTACTGATTTCTTACCAAGCACTGTAAATCCAAACTGCGTATATCTTTTGACTGGTTCAATCAAACGAACGTGAATTCAAACCAACTGCCTTCTTTTACTGATTAAATCAAACAATGCGGATTCAAACCAAATCTCGGAATGTCTTGCAAAGCACTGTAGAATTCAAATCCTTCTGAGAACGTGCCCAAAAACCCTAATTCTTGATTAAATTCCAAAGAGCGTTCGCCTGATCAAAGTTGAGCCAAAATCAACCAAAACCCTAAGCCAATTGTGTGAAACATTCCAAAGCCCTGAAAGATCAATAAAAACCCTAATTGCGTCTGACTGACGAGAAAAGTCTGTTTGACCGATTCTTGAGCCAGTTTGAAAGATCAGGAAAAGCCTGAAGTTGTTATTTCTTGTGGAAAAATGCGAGGGCAAATTTTGGGGTACAACAGTTGCCCCTGTTCAATCTTCTTGAACCTGAAGAGTTAGATTGGCAAGTTTGCCTTTCGCGACTTGAAGGTAAAAGAAGATTGGACACTAAAGTGCCCAGAAAATTTGCACTCGGCGATGTGATGGTAGAGGTGAATGGGCTTAGAGATGCCATCTGATAATGGGCTTAAAGATGCCATTTGGCGACTGCTGGTAGGAGGATGGGCTTATAGATGCCATCTGGACATGTTGAACTGTATGTCAATGGTGAGTGGACAAGTATCAGAAAGGCATCCATGTTTTGGAACATCTCTGAATCGGGAGGTCCGAATAAGCAATAGGTTGACATCCATGTCTGGAGAATCCGTAAACTATTTTCAGGAGTTGAGATTGAATAAGCAATAGAGCAGCATCCGTTGTTGGGAAGCGTCCGTAAACTGTTTTCAAAAGTTGAGAAGAGTCTGAACAAGTTGGTAGATTAACATTCGTTGTTAGGAAGAATCTGTAAACTGTTTTCAGAAGTCTTGGGAAGACTCTGAACAAGTGATAGGTCAACATCCGTTACTTGGAGAACCCGTGAACTGTTTTCAGAAGTCTTGAAGTTGAAGAGGAACCGGTGTAGGGCTTCCTGAGGATGTGTTCGTATAAAACTGCATCTGGATGAATCTGGAATAAGTATCAGAATGTTGTCGTGTCCGGGTCACATCTGAACTATTTCTGGATGAATCTTGGGAGATGATCTTTGTCTGTCGACTGGTCTTACCTGAAAAAGTAAAGGGTTAGTTGTATGCAATGCCGTGATGCACGATGCAACGTATGTGACATCAATGTTTATGACATGAATGTGATGAATGCACATGTAAGTTGATGAGCTATCTTGCTGAGGATAAATGAATCTGAGATGGCGGAAGATAAAAGCATCTTGACTGCTGCCTGGGAGAATAATTCTCTGGCTGCTGCTGGGGAAGAGAATTCCTGATGACCTCTACTGGGGAGTTCCAATCTAATAGACTCATGTTGGGGATGTAAGACTGAGAATCTTTAGTCTGGTGGGAAGTAACTCTGGCAACTTCACTGGGGAACTCAAGATTTGCCCTCCCAAAACTCTGTGGGGAGAAGGTTCCTTAGTCTGGCTCCGCTAGGGATTGATAATTTGAAGTTTTAGCTTCACTGGGGATAATGAAACTTGACTCTGAGTGGAGTTAGCTTCTGGAAGGTTCTCTGGCTGGGGATTGCGAGAGTCCTCTGATTGCTGCAGGTGAAGGCTTGGAATCTGAACAAGCGATAGATTGACATCCGTTACTGGAGAATCCGTAAACTGTTTTCAGAATGTTGAGAAGTGTCTGAACAAGCGATAGGTTAACATCCGTTACTGGAGAACCCGTGAACTGTTTTCATAAGTCTTGAAGTTGAATAAGCAATAGAGCAGCATCCGTTGTTGGGAAGCGTCCGTAAACTGTTTTCAAAGGTTGCATCTGAACAAGTAATAGATTAACATCCGTTGTTGGGAAGAATCCATAAACTGTTTTCAGAAGTCTTGAGAAGAATCTGAACAAGTGATAGGTTAACATCCGTTACTTGGAGAACTCGTGAACTATTTTCAGAAATCTTGGGATTGAATAAGCAATAGAGCAGCATCCGTTGTTGGGAAGCGTCCGTAAACTGTTTTCAAAGGTTGCATCTGAACAAGCTGATAGATTAACATCCGTTGTTGGGAAGAATCCATAAACTGTTTTCAGAAGTCTTGAAGAGGAAACGGTGTAGGGCTTCCTGATGATGAGCTCGTGTAAAGCTGCATCGGGTTTTTGAACACTTTTGACATTCGAATGCCCCAAGTGGTGATGTAGATAATTTCCTGGCTTGTTACAGGTGTTGGTCTACAATCGGTCGTTCACAGATGTTTTCCTGGCTTGTTACAGGTGTTGATCTGGAACTCTTCAGACGTGCCCTGCCTGGATACAGGAATCGAGTCTGGAAATGTGATAGTTGATAGATATGCCTTGGCTGGATACAGGAATCGAATCTTCAAACTCTTCAGACGTGCCCTGGCTAGATACAGGAATCGAATCTTCAAACTCTTCAGACGTGCCCTGGCTAGATACAAGAATCGAGTCTGGAAATGTAATAGTTGATTTGTTGAACACTTTTGACATTCGAATGCCCCAAGTGGTGATGAAGGAGTCTTGAATCCGATTACTCTACATATTGAGAGATTTCTTGAAATCTTGACTGGACTGCCCCAGGTTAATTGAATTTTGAAAGATCTGTTGGACCTTGACTGGACTGCCCCAGGTTAATGACATGTCATGCCCCTTGTTGATAGGAGATTTGATGGAAGTGTTATCCTCTTGAAGTTATTTTTACTTACTGAGAGAGTTTTCGTTCCTCCGAACATTCGTTGTATGAATTTCTTCACTGTCAAACAAAAAGACAAATGCAGACAGTGATATTCAGGTAATGCAAAGTTTATGTTTGTCTCGAAGTTTTGAAAAATGCGTTTTTTAGCAGAAAACTTTTCATAAGACAAGTTAACACAAGATTTAGAGTAAAGCCCTACAGGAGTCAGGATACCTTTTGTAACAGTATGCTTTCGAACTAACCCATGCTTCAATTAGGACTTTTGAAGGGTTGTAACGTGGCCTGGTTCACGGTTTAAGAAACAAAGGATAAAGGCTCAAAATATATTTGTACCCACCCGCTCTTCGTGATGTTCTTCAACCTAAGCTCAGTTAATTGTGCGTCACATTCTGTTTTGAGTTTGGAACGACTTTTGGGCGATGGTTTACCAGTTGAATTTGGGGAGACAGTCATCATATCTTCTTTTCTTTTTCAACATTTTTCATGTTGTTGAGGATTTTGTAACGACCTCACTATTTTGATTTTGATTTGTTATCCCTAACTTTTGCCTGACTGTTACCGTTTTCCGGGATTATTGTCAGCGGGATGCCCCAGCTTTCTTAAGCCTCCTTTATAGGTTTTAGCTTGGTGGGCCTTTTTCTCTTTTGAGAGATTGACTGTCTATGTGATAGGGAACCACCCTTGTCTTTTGATTCCAAAGGAATGCTTTCTTTTTTGACATCGTTCGTTGTATTACGAACTAAGAGTTTGCGACTTCAATGCGCATTTTCTTTGAATTAACTGAGATACTACCCTGCCCCAGGTTTATATCAAAGGTTTCGATTGTTTAGAACAGAAAACTCCTACTTCTTTGGCTCGAAGGGGTTGACTAGGGATTAACTTCCTTATAACTCCAGTGTTTGGGAATTGAAAGAAATGCCTGTACATCATCGGCAAGGTCTGTTTAAAAGCATACTGTATAAGATCATGGTATTGTTTCGTCATCCTCCCTCTAAAGGCATGCAGCTTTTTATCAAGAGTCAAATATCATAAAGAAAAGCATGAGAGTAGTGAAACGAATGGATGAATTCAAGACAAACATATGCAATGCATTAATGAAAACAGAGTTTAACATCAACAGATAATTGTTTGACAGCAAAAGAAATTACAACTTTGAAAATTCAAAAAGAAGTAAAAGTCTTTCAGCTTGAGCCTCGTCACTTCAAGTGGAGAACCCTTTAACGGAAGATTTTCATCTCGCCGTCTGGCATGAATTCCAGCACTCCAATGTCGATCAGATCTTGAATCTTGTTCTTCAAGGCCCAACAGTCGTTGGTGTCGTGTCCCGGGCTGTAGGAATGGTAAACACAAAACGCGTCGGGATGATAGTGAGGAGAGGAGGTATTGGGCTTCTGAGGAGGGTCCTTTAGGGTGAGCAGGTTGACCTCCATCAGGCGCTTCAGTATAAAGAATGATGGTATTTCAGTCTCCATGAACTGTCTTCCCGATGTTTCTTGCTTACGCCGATTACCCCGTTGACGCTGGCGAGGTTGTTGATGGGCTTGTGACCCTGAAGCAAGCAAAGGAGCTTTCCCGTTGTCTTCTTGAGTGGATGGAGGTTGAGCGGTGACTTGCTCTTCAACCTCAGCTGTTTGCCCCAGTTGGTTGTTTGGAAGCAATTGGCGGATAAGAACTCTGAGTTCCTCCTGTCTTTGAGATAGGTCTTGGATGGGAGCCATCTGGCCCACCAACTGTCCCATTACTTGGGTCCTCAATGTTGTCAGATCAAACTGTAGCTCCGCAAGCTGGTCACCCCTGGCATTGTTGGAATTCTCCAAGCCCTTTGTGAGGAGAGCTTTCATCTCTTCTTGCCCCAGAGACAAGCTCAGGAACATCTCCTGCAGCTGAGCAGTTTGGTCTTGAATGTCTTTGACAGACCTTTCTAGAGCCATCTCTTGCTGAAATAAACAACAGGAGAGTAAGGAAACCTGAAAAAGGAAAGACTGTCAAAATGCAATGCATGATATGTGGATGCGTGCTTTCAAGGATCTCTTGGGTTAAACACAAGAAAATGTTAGAGGTTGAACTTTGCTCTTGGATTGGAGATCTCCGCACCGGTGGATGTCTTTCCACGAGAATCAAGCTCACCATGTCAAGTGGGTCATAGCCACTGATTCAAGTTGTTGTACTTGATTCTTGACCGGAGAACTTTGTATCGATGGATGTCTTTCCACGAGAATCAAGCTCACCATGTCGAGTGGGTCATAGCCACTGATTCAAGTTGTTGTACTTGAACTTTGGTTGGATTGGTTAGAGGAGAGAACCTCTTGCCCCTTGGTAGATGTCTGGTTCAACGTAACCCTGCATCAAAAGAACCCTCGAGATCCTTGAAATGGTTATTGAAAATGCTATGGTATGATGTCATGATGTTATGTACATGTATGCACAAGCAAGTGAGTGTATATACAGGCAAACATATTCACACAAAGCAAACAAGTCCTTAGGTTTAGGCTTGCATGAGGTTCAGGTAAGTACCCTCTTGAAGTTAGTTGGCTCATCCTGTCCTAAAACAGAAACCGGGTTCTAAGGAGCTCAATATCATTGGATTGTTTTCTGTGTTCATTGTTTCGGTTTAGCCACTTACTGGCGACCAAAATATTCCAAGAAAACAATCCTCAAAAGAGTGTAGTATCGAGGATCTACCAACTTCGGACTGCACCAAAGTCGGTCATCTCACTACCCCTAAAAAGGCTAAGATGGTCAATTAAGGTTCTAAGAGTTTGTTAGTGCTTCATGACATCACACAGCGGCCCCGTACTCTCCTTGACTACTCAAGGGTTACCGGTACTCACAAATATGTCACACTAACATAGCTTACTGCTTCAACCGTGTCGGTATACCCCGCACAGTTCCCTCGCAGTTTTTTGCTATTTACCTAAAAAGGTGCCCCCAAATCCGGGTGTAGGATTTACAACAAACCCAAACAAGGACCCAAAAGATAAATCAATCAAGGCAAGCAAAGCAAGAATGTAAAGGTGATCTAAAACCTAAGGTAACCCCACTTTTAAGCTTATCCCCAGCAGAGTCGCCAGTTCTGTGATACGGTGGGAGAACTGACTATGGTTTTGCGTTTGTTTTCGCAAATGTTTCGGTTGAGCAAGAGTCGCCACCGACTTTTTATTTTATCCTAAAGGAAAAAAGCACAGCAAAAAACCTTTTGAGATATTTCGTGGGTTCGGGGGGTAGATTATGAAAAGGGAAGGTATTAGCACCCTTTTCATCCATGGTTATCCATGGGCTCTTAGTTACTTGGTTTTTTAGATCACTTGCCTTGATTTTCGATTGCTTGAAATTGTGGTGTGTGTGTGTGTTTTTGAAAATGTTTTGGAAGAAGATGCCTTGTCTTAGGCTAACCTTGTAACAATTCTTTACTCGAATATTTTACAAAGGTGTGTATCTTTTCGAAAAGATGTTTCAAAATGTTTTGAGATTTTGTTTTGGAAGTGCTTGTGGAAGGTGGTTTTTGAAAAGAAGGCAAGCGTTTTTGCAAGTTGATCTCAAGTAACTAAGAGTTTTGTCTACCCTATTGTACTCAAAGGTTTTCTCTATGTTTTCCATCCTTTTTAACAATTTTGTTCCACCATTGAATTTGGTGGACAATCTTGCGTTTAGGAAGTTTGTTCGGGACGGGCGTGGGTCATCGTATGGACCATGAATGCAATGGTGCCAAGTGTCTTTGGCAATTTTCTTTGAAGGGACTATGATCATTCCGTTTTAGGCAACATTCGAAAGCGTCATCGAGGGACTTATGATCATTTGAATTTGTTTTGCCAAAGATACTCGACATGCAAGCATGGCCCATTTTGGAAGGCAACATGTGGGATTACCCTAGAGGGTGCAAGTGTGATTGTGTATTGATTTCATGTATTTGTCTTGTATTAGGTTATCTAGCGTTTGATTTTATGTACATGCAAACCCTAGGTCTAACCATGGTATAATTCAAAAGCGATAAATTGCGGAAATGTAAAGTCTACACTATTACAAAATAAGTATCCGGGAGTGGGGGTACAAGTTTATGAATGAGGATGAGACTTAGAAATATCCAATAAGTTACAACCAAATCGAATTTGCGATCAAATGTAAATGACGTATATCAATGTATAAGATAAACAAATGTGTATAGGAGCAATGTAAATGTATTTGTATTGTGTAAGTGTGAGATGTATTGTGTAAGTAATTATTTACAGGTGCGACAATGTGAATTTAAGAAAGTATTGTTAAATATTGTTTTGACTTAAAGAATTAAATGTTGTTTAATTTAATTAATAATCTTGTATTTTCTTAATATGCACAAAAAGATAATTTTAAGAAAAAGGAAATATTCTAAGTTTGAGAGTTATTATTTTACATTTGATACATAAAAAAGGTATCTTTGTATTATTAATAAGAAAATTTGAATTAAAAAAAAAGAAGTGTTTTCAATTTTAATTATATGGTGTAAGAAAATGTATTTTTGTTATTTATGTACAAAAAGATAATATTTTAATTAAATATTTAAAATTTTAATTATGTATATATATAAAAAAAAAGTATTTTTATTGATTATATACAAAAAATATGTTTTAAACAAATGTCAAGAGTTAAATTAGAAAAAATGCATTTTTTATTTGTTATGTACAAAAGTATTAATATACAAAGAAAGGTATTTTACTTAAGAGAAAAAAAAAGCAATAATCAAAAAAAAATGTAGGTTTAATAGTAAAAAATATTAGTTCATGTGAAAAAGTATTATTGATGTAACAAAAATGTTATGTTAGTTTAGTGATCAAAATAATGTTTTTTTTTTAAAATCTAAATAAAGGGGTTTGAATGGGCTTGGGCCCAAAATAAAAAGGACAAAGAGAATAAAAGGGGGTGTATTAGGTAATTTTGGGCTTTAGGCGTGGTTGGAATGGGCAAGGCCCAGTATGCTGAAACAAATGTTTAGGGTCCTGGTTAATGCTTTCATTTGGGAACATGTTAGGGTTTGCAGCGAGCAGAAGCGCCGTTTGTGGCTACTTCGTCTTCTCCGTCCATCTTTTCGCCATAGATTCAAAGCTCTGACCTTCTCGCCCTAGCCACCGTGCCATCTCCTCCTCCGTTTACCCTCCTCCATGGGTCATTCATGTTAGGTACAGAAGTTCGTTTTCGTTTAGAATTTCATTTCGTCTTGCATGCCATGTTTTTCCATTTATTTGATTTTTGCTTACTAATTTATGCGAGGTTTTGAAGAAAGAATGAAAGAGATTATACCTTGGCGAAGGAGGAGGAAGGAGGCACTTGGGGGCTTGACGAGCGGAGGAAACGTGATACGCGCTTTGTCTTCTGGTATTTCTGTACTACTTTTTTAGGTTTTATGATGTCAATCTGAAAGCTTGATACACATGTCTTCTTCTCTTCTTCTCTTTCTTGGCTTGCCTCTGTATGCTTGTTGCCTTGAACGCTTGCTTATGTTGCCTCGAATGTTTATTGCTTTGATACTTTGCCTTGACTTCTGTCGCTTATTATGCCAGTATGCTTATGTTGCTTGCTTTTTTCTGCCCTATGATGAACTTTCTGAGGGCTTTCGTTGCCTTAAACACGCTATGGTTGAAACAGTTTTGTTGTTTTGATTAGCTTTTTCCTCTTCTTCTCTTGCTACTGCTACTGTATGATGTCTTGAATGTATGTTGCCTTCTTGATTTGCCTGTTGAAATGCTTCTGTTGGTTATGAATTGGATGCTTTTGGTTGTCTATTCACTTCTTCCTTGCCCCATGATGAGCCTAGGGTTCTGAGGGCTTAAGTTGCCTTTGAATATGCTTGGATATTTTGGTGTTTTATGAATGTCCCTGTGATGAACTCTTCGAGTTCTGAGGGCTTGAGGCTTGAATCCTATGTTTGCACCACTTCTGATTCTTGGCAAGGTTGGGCAGGGTAGACGTTTTGGCTTGAGGCTTTGTGAGGTTTCTTACAGGTTTTAGGCTTATTGCAAGCTTAAGGTTGGTTTGACTGGTTTTAAGGCTTGAACTGAATGGTACAGGTTTTGATACTTTAGGTTTGGAAAATGGTAAGGCCTCTTCTGTAAGCTTAAGGCAGGTTTGACTGGTTTTATGGCCTTAACAGGCTTTTTCTTGAGGTTTGATGCCTTTCAGGCAGGTTTAAGGCTTTGGAATTAGTTTGAATAGGTTTTGACTGATGCAGGTAAGGCTTGTTTTTGCTTAGGCAGGCCTTGGCCTTTCAGGTTTTATGCCTTTGGTTTAAGCTTAGCAGGTTGTAGGTATATGCTGGTATGGCTTTTTGGCTTTTGGAGGTAAAGCTAATGCAGGTTTGGTTTTGACAGTAGGTAGGTTTTATGCTTCATGTTTTAGCAGGTTTGAGTTTAGGCCATGTTTTGGTTTGATGTTTTATGGTTTATGCAGTGTGATGGTTATTTCTGGTTTACAGGTTTGTATATTTTCTTTGTGTTGGTTTTGTTCCACCTTCCCTATAATGTGTTTAGTTCTTTTGTATTAGTTTTCTTCCTTCCTGCCTAAAGCCTAAAAACCTGCTCTCTTTTCTCTCCTCTTCTCTAACCAGTACACTTCAAAGAATATTAAAATGTTTTTGTGTGTACTTTCTGAAAGGGCTACTTGGGGAAATGATGAAAATGAGTGTAGTTGCTTGCATATCCAATTTTCTCTGCATATTTGTCTCTTTTCTTTGACAGCTTGATATCCTTCCAAAATCTTCTTTTGCCAGCTTGATATCTTTGTGACAGTTGCTTTATATTTTTGGCAGAAAGTTGTACTTTTGGATTTTTTAGTTTGATTTGAACTTGCTTCTGAACTATGCAGTTTGACACTTTGAATTGTGCAATTTGACTTTTGTGCATTCATATTTTAGCAAATAAAACTCGTCCCTCTTTGTGAACCGAGAGAAATTCCGTGATTTGCAGAGAGGGTTAACTGATCCCCATTAGTGGCCCTTAATGATGACTGTAATTTTATCTGTCTTTTCAATTCAATTTAACTGTTATTTGACTTTTCTTCTCTTATTTATTGCAGATGAATATTTGGATGGAGAGGAGCATCACTAAATGAAGAATGAAGAATTGGGGACTTAGGAATATTTAGAAAAATAGGATAGTTTTATTTTCAATTTAATCATTGTAACTATTATTATTATAAATACCTTGTAAATGAATACTTGTATCTAAATAATAATTGTAACAAATACTTAAATATGAAATAAAAATTCTATTGATCCAGTTAATTCTTTTTTATCCCTTTTCAATTATTTACTTATTATTTATAGTTCCTTAAATTAAAATAACTGAAAATTAAATTCCAGATATTTAATCCTTAGAATAATAAATAATCAACTAAACATTGATTCTACGTTGATCAAAAATAAATGAACTTGGCGCTTCCATCATCCAAAGCAAAGCACAGTCAAACGCAATAACTGATCAGACACATTCCTTTCTTACTGATTTCTTACCAAGCACTGTAAATCCAAACTGCGTATATCTTTTGACTGGTTCAATCAAACGAACGTGAATTCAAACCAACTGCCTTCTTTTACTGATTAAATCAAACAATGCGGATTCAAATCAAATCTCGGAATGTCTTGCAAAGCACTGTAGAATTCAAATCCTTCTGAGAACGTGCCCAAAAACCCTAATTCCTGATTAAATTCCAAAGAGCGTTCGCCTGATCAAAGTTGAGCCAAAATCAACCAAAACCTTAAGCCAATTGTGTGAAACATTCCAAAGCCCTGAAAGATCAATAAAAACCCTAATTGCGTCTGACTGACGAGAAAAGTCTGTTTGACCGATTCTTGAGCCAGTTTGAAAGATCAGGAAAAGCCTGAAGTTGTTATTTCTTGTGGAAAAATGTGAGGGCAAATTTTGGGGTACAACACTTTGTAATACAGGTAAAATTGGACGTTGATTATGGTACCATGATACTCGTGAGGATGAGACGAGTTGATTGGTACCAGCCATGGCCATTTATATTGCATGTGGAAAATTTTTGAAATACACAGGTTTGTAGCTACAACGCCATGTCTGTAGGTAAAAGTATCTTGGGCTAAAACGACGGTTGGGAGGAAGAAGATGGATGCATGGCACTCCCTGGATGGATGATTTGAATTTCGCGCGTTTGGGTTTCAGTGTTTTTTTTTTCATTATATTATAATTGGTTTTTATTGTATATACAAATAACACTTACAACACATATGGCAAGCGTGCATTGGAAAAGTGCATGAGGACCTGGGTTCGATCTCCAGGTCCCAACCTTTGTTCATAATATTTTTCAATAGTTAATCCAGTGCGCTGCTCATCAGAAGGTTCACCACGTGGCCTCAACATCTGGCCATCAAACACGTCCTTAGCCCAGACCCAAGGCTTCCCCTCTGAAGGTTTACCATGTGTCTTCAGTCAACCCGCGCACCAGATCCAGCAAAGTCAAAATGGGCCCAACAATTCAGATAGCACCCCCCTTTTTCAGCAAACACCACCAGGCCCATTTACTAACCTTTTTTTTTATTTTTTTTATTTTTGTATTCTTTAAATTTCCTTTATTTATTTTAATTCATAAATTAATTTATTTTTCATAAAAGTCATAAAATCAATAATTCACAAAAAATTAGGATTAGCTTTTTTTATTATTATTGTCAAAATTAATTTATTTTAGTTTAACTTAGGGAAATTGTATTTTATTTTCATAAATAAAATCAAAATAGAAATTAGGTTAAACTTTTGATTTAATTTTATTTTACTCTTTTTTTCAAATAAATAAAAATACAAAAATAGTTTTAGATTAAATTAATTTATTTTTTCTTAAATTAAAATTAATTAGGAGTAGGATTTTCTTTTTAATTTAATAATTTCTCTATTTTCTTAAATAACAAAACATGACAAAAACATTTTTAATCAATCGCAATTAGGTTTAGGCAAGGGTCAAAACCCTAGTTGTCTCATATTCGATTCATCGCGCACGTGTTATTTATTTTTGCCAATATTGTTGTAACTGTTCATGGTTTGTAATAGTTTAATCTAGGGCTTTTATTTATCACTTTTTCCTGGGTTTTTGGCTATGTAATTAATCCCTCTCCCCGAAGCCTTGTAATAGCGTAGATTTACTTTCTCGCATTTTAATTCTTGCAAATATTTGGCTGTTTAAATGTATGCTAATAGGATTGTATGACAAGAATGCATGACAAATTTAATACAGTTAGAAAACCTTAATGTGCAAAGACTAAATAATTGAAAAACAGATCACTCGCACATATCACTCTTAGGGTATACTCACACTTCGATTTCCTTCGATAAACTGTCATTAAGTATAGGGTGTCTTAGTGGTTGCCCCTCCTGTCTAAAAAGATCAAATGTTGCCTCGGAAATGTTGCCTCGGAAATGCTGCCTCGAATATGATCTTAAGACTCTAGGGTTACTATAAGGTGCCCTAATATTGCTTTAGTGATCGTACGTCCCTTTCGAATTGACCCTTACAACTCTAACGACGGTGCTACCTATTTCTCAATAGTAGGATAGCGCTGTCTAAAGGAAACAAGAATAAAAACGATCTTTTTTCGAGTAGGTAGATGCTAGTAGGTACTTGCTCAAATCAAAACTCTTCACACTTACAAATTTTCAAAACAATTTTCAAAACAACTTCGTCACACCTTTGAGGACTGATACAAGGGTTATCACGAAGTCAAACTTTTTCAAAACAAAGCACATACACAAGCAATTTTAAAAGATGGGCAAGTACCTAAGAGCCCATGGAAAACTATGGATAGAAAGGGTGCTAACACCTTCCCTTTCTATAATCTACCCCCCGTACTCAGAATATCTCGAAAAAGAATTTTTCTGTACTTTTTTCCTTTCCGGTTGGATGAAATAAAAGTCGGTGGCGACTCTTGCTTACCGCGACATTTTGCGAACAAAAATGCAAAATGCAAACCAGCATCAAACAGTCGGTTCTGCCACCGTATCACAGCGGCCTTCAACTTCTTCGCCTTGTCTTAGAGAGTTATTTTCTCCGACTCCAGCTTACCCAATATAGCAGAGGAACTGGCCCCATCACCTGAGAGGACCACCGTCATCTCCAAAACCTTCATCATACCGACAATGCTCACGGCCATATGCTTTTTTATCCCTACCTCATCAAGCCGCCTGATAAGGGAGGACTCTTCATTAGAAACGATAAAAAGATACCCTTCAAAGAAATCCTTCTCAACAAAGCAGGGAGGTAGGGCAAAAGACCAAGCACACAAACCGTCCTTCGTCAAATCCAAAGTTTCATCTTCAGAACAACCCCTCTTCTTCCTCGATATGGTCTTGGGCTGGAAGAAATTAGGAGATCCAGACGAGGTGCTGGAGCCATCCTTGACCTGATCTAGAGTGGAGCCAAAGCGAGTAGGCTTCACTATCCTTTTGTTGCTCTTTTTATCATGAGTCAATTTCAGCAAAGGTTCACAAAGGTTCGTCATGTTACCTGCAGAAAACAACAAGCTCGAGTTAGTACAACCATAATGGTACATATGAACAGATTAAAAACAAAAAACAACAAAATTGCACGGGCATATACCCAAGAGTACCACGACATCTCCATAATTATAACATTCGACAAGTTCATTAGTATTAATTGAACGAGCCTCATATGGGGGTTTTCCATCATCACCAAGGATATCCTTCCCCTCCCACGTCACTCACCTGGAGGGGAAGAAGCTATCGAAGAACTTATTGAGAACATCAAATGCCTCATCCTCTTCGTCGCTCATACGACCAGCAAGGGTAAGGTAATGATGCGGCCCGTGATCGTAATGTCCTCGACACCAATGGAGAGGAAATTTTAAGAGCATCCTAATTTATTGGTTCTTGTCCTCGTCATAGTAAACCTCCCCTTGCTTATCGACGAGAATGGTTGGGTCAAACACTAAATCAACGGCCTCTTGAGACACAGGTTAAATGATGTACCATTTGTCCTTGAAGTTGCAGACAGAATCCATATAGATCTTGAACAACCTATTAGATTGCTTAAAAGAGACTCATATATGCTTTATCCATCTAGACTGTTGTTGAAGATGAAAACCCCTGAAGAACAGGGGAATCATGGCCCCAATCTTAAGATACCGACACACGATCTCAAATGCTCGTATAAAGGCAATCGTATTCAGATGCAATTGGGAAGGCACTAAGGATAAGTAATTGAAGATACCGATTTGAAAGTCACTGAAGGACAGACGAAGCCCCAAATATTTGAAGACGGTCTCATACATGGGGAAACAACCCTCTTGGTAACACGAGCATATTCTTGTTGTGACAGTCAGAGGGTAGATTTTAAAGTTCCGTTGTAAACCCTCTTGATCACTGTTGTATTTGAAAATCGTATACGCTTCCCTCCGAGTAGTGTCGTAGAGCAAGGCTATTCCCCGGGGCTCTAGCCCAATCCAGGATAATGTCGCTTCAATGATAGTGTCGAGTAACTGAGGACCCTCGTATGCTCCTCTCATCTATTTTTCCTCGACCTGCTTGGTTGTTTCGACCATCTTGCCTGGTTCGGCCATCTCCCCTGAAAAACAAACGAAACTAGTGAATTTGACGCTTAAATCAAATCCAGTCCTCCATCACAAATCAAGTGAAAGGGGGTGTCTGTAACCAAACTATTTCTCAATGAAACCATTTCGAAAAGCCCTCGTTCAGTAGGTAGCAAGCAAACCCATGAGTTCCACGAGGAACCCATGAATTCCGTGAGGAATCCCATGATTATTGCAAGCAAACTAAAGAATTCCATGAGGAAAGAATGAATCTCACGGGCGAGTTCATGAGTATTGTAGGGAGGTATCATCCCAGAACACTTAGTTCATCGAAATTCACGAATCTCACTAGGCGACGCATGAATATCTTGAGGAAAAATCCCCTAGAATGTGAATTTCACCATGAATTCCATGAATTTCACGGGGAATACCGCTCCCAAAGCGTGAAATTCATCTTAAACACGTGAATCTCATGGGAAAAACTTCCATAAGATATGAAATTCATCAAAAAACATGAGTAATCGCAGAAAAGAGCACTTGATCAAAGTTGGAATGGAGTTTGCAACGGTGGACACGATGGTGCTTATGGCTGAGAGGAAAACATAAGCGGGGAGAAAAAGGGTGAGAGCAAAGTGTGAAACTTTGAAAATGAACCCTAGAATCCTATTTATAAATCTGCATGGGAGAAGAAACGACACATTGGGTGATGTGTCATTGTTTGTCTATCCGCCACCCATACACCTAGCTCATCATGACCACTACTCCCTAGGCCAACATTTCCTCCTAAATGTTGTGCCACACGGCCTACGAAGAAAACTCCCATAATATTTTCGGCTCCCCGTCAGTCGAAGAACATAAGAACGCTCTCCGTGAGCATGCTCTAACTCCCGTCCAAAGAAATACCCATATAAAGTCGCCCGCACTTCAAACGATCATGTTTTCCTCGCAAATGTTGGGCCAAAGCTGACGCCCGACGAGCCATGCCCCATCGAGTGCACAAGATGACCTTAAAGTTATAGCTCATCCACTTAGGAGCAATGACTTAGGGGGCTCTTGTTCTGGACTGGGCCCGCACTTGGCCCAAACGTCATACAAGGCTCAATCTAACTATGCTGCATGGGAAGCCCAGCAAGACTAGACCTACTCATGGCCCTCTGTTGGGGAGGATCCTTAACTGATCGACTACTGGGAAGGTCCACTACGTGCCTTATGTGACCATGATCGTGGGATATACGTCACTTCTATAATCACACCGAGGACCTATCTTCCATGCATCCTTCAGGGATATCCTCGATACATACCAGCCAAGGAAGTTTTCCCCTGGTGCCCGCCAAGACGCGTCCTCCTTGTACAACGCATAACTAACGTCTCTCTGAATATCCCGGAGTCCTTTTGGCCCCAAAAAGACCGTGTTCATCACCTCCCTGGTATTTCGAGACACTTCATCCAGGATGGGAACCACGTGCTGGTCTCCACTACACACGTACGTCCAGGAAGTCTCCATTTTTGGATTGCCCAACAGGTCCAATATAAGGACCTTGGCCCAACGATAAAGGCTATAAATACCCTATACCACTAGAGGGTTAGGTATTCATTTAATCACTCTCTAACTTTCTGCTTTCATTTTTCTCTGAACCTTACTTTGGCATCAAAGTGTCTTGCAGGTACCCCCTCCTCATTTACTTCAATAGTCGTACAAGTCAATTGTTGTGGGCCACTAAGGATCATTTTAATCAGGTACGATCAGTGCCACTGAGGATCATTCTGGTCAGGTACGATCATAATCCATTACTAATATATAAAATAACATCAATGAAGTTTGCATAATTAACATATGAAAACCTAATTAAGAATAAAGATCAATCCATTACCAAAACCTAAAATTGCAAAGTTTACCTAATTTAATCACAAAACCTAATTAAAGATATACCTAAATTCGTCGCGGTTTAACAAATCGAAGTTTAACATGTAGTGAATTTTCATCATTAAATAACAAAACCTATAAAATCAAATGCAAATTTGGAACGTAAAACCAAAAATTGCATCAATTAACCTTTTTCTTAACAAATCGACATTTAACGAGTAGAGAATAGTGCAAGATTCTTCTTCGATTCGCGAAGAAGAGAGAAGAGGACAAGATTCTTCTCTGATTCGCGGAGTAGAGAGAAGATGGACCGAATGGTTATGTTGAGAGTGTTGAGATTAGATCAGTTAAAAATGATTGAAGGTTGGGGCATTTTTCAATATATAAGTGAGTGAGTTAGCCTGTTAACGATTTTCAATTTCTGAAGAAATGAGTTAGCCTATCTATGGGAAGAAATGAGAATTCGAGAACCTACAAGTTCTCAGAAGACAAAAAGGTTTTCCCAGTAATTAATTAATAATTAATTTATTAAAATATATTATTAATAATTAATATGTTTTGATAGTTTATTTTAAATTATGGTAATTATTAATTTGTTATTAAAATAACAGAATTTATTTTAAAATGAAAAATATATATACTTGAATGAATAAATGATTATATATCATATAGAAATATTGGTAATAAAATGTATAAAGTTGTCCTTGACACAACCTTTGTTAGGAAGTCTAACATAAGGTATTGTTTTGAGGGACGACAAGGATCTTCGTAATGAAATTCAACATAAAATATTGACTCGAAGGGTGGCAAGGAACTTCATAATGAAGTCCAACATAAAATATTACCTTTGGGGACGAAAAGGATCTTTGTAATGAAGCCCAACATATTTGATTGTCTCTATGGGTGACAAGGATCCCACCTTGGGGATCCCGCATGTTTATTCGCCTTTATGGGTGACATGGATCCTACCTTGGGAATCCAACACATTTTATCTCTTTTATGGGCGGCAAGAATCCTACCTTGAGAATCCACAACATTTGATTTTCTCTATGAGTGGCAACCTCCTTCTTCATACTTGGCCACCAAAATATTTTTCTTCAGATCTTGATACATTGTAGTAGCACTTTGATGAATACTCAAACTAATCATGTGACCTTTCTCAATAATGCTCTTCTTAAGCTCTGGCACATCTGGAACACAAACTCTATCGCGAAATATCAGAATTTCATTATCTTATACTCTGAAATCTCATCATTTACCTTGATTTATTAACACCAGGCGGTCAATCAATCCCAAGTCTAATTTCTGACCTTCTCTGATTTCTTCAAGAATACCACAAGTCAGCTACAACATACCCAACTTCACATTGTTAGGATTCATCTTACACACCAAACAAAGAGAAAATCAAATGCTCAATCAATTCCAATTCTCGAACCATAAGTGTCGACATATGCAAAAGCTTTATACTCAAAGCATTTGCTACCACATTAGCTTTACCGGGATGGTAACTCAATCCAAAATCACATTCTTTCAGAAATTCAAGCCACCTTTTCTACCTCATATTCAATTCTTTATGATTTAATATATACTTAAAACTCTTATGATTTCTAAACACTTTAAGTCTCAAGCCAATTAAATAATATCTTCAAACTTTAAGCATAAACACCACAACTGCTAACTCTAAATCATGCGTAAGATAATTCCTTTCATGAACTTCCAGTTGCCTTGAATAAAAAGCCACAACCTGACCATTTTGCATAATCACACCACCTAGACCCATCTTTGAAGTATCATAATACACATCAAAGGATTCACTTGGACTCGGTAAAATCCAAACTAGCGCAGTAATCAATTTCTTCTTGAGCTCTTGAAACTCTCTTTACACTGAGTATCTCACATGTAAGCTTGAACCTTTCAATTCAACTGATTCAAAGGAAAATCTAACTTCAAAAAGTATTAAATGAACCTTCTATAATAACCAGCTAAACTTAGAAAACTTCTTATCTCTTTGACAGACTTCGAAGCATCAACCTTTGATGGATCAACTGTAATTCCACCACTAGAAATCACATGCCCAAGAAAACTTATTTCTCGTAAGCAGAACTGCACTTGGATAACTTGGCATACAAATTTTTCTCTTTCAAGTTCTTCAACACAACTTTCAGATATCCTGCATGGTCTTCGTGTATCTTAGAATACTCCAAAAGATCATCGATGAACCCAACCATAAACTGATCCAAGTAAGGATGGAATATCCTATTCATATACTCTATAAACACATCTGGCACATTAGACACTTCGAATGATATCACTAAATACTCATAATGACCATATCTCATTCTGAACACGGTCTTCGAAATATCTTCTGGCTTCACACGAATTTGATGATAATCCGAATGTAAATCAGTCTTATTGAACACGCAAGCACCGACCAACTGATCCATAAGGTCATCAATTCTAGGAAGAGGACATTTGTTCTTGATATTAACCTTATTCAGTTGTCAATAATTAATGCCAACCTCATGCTACCATCTTTCTTCTAGACCAATAGTATTGGCACTCCCCATGGTGAAACACTTGGTTGAACAAACTTCTTCTCAAGCATATCCTCTAACTGTTTCTTCATCTCACTCAACTCTGAAGCAGACATGTTATAAGGTGCCATCTACACATGACTAGTACCAGGTACTAAGTCTATGGCGAACTGAACCTTACGCTCTAGCGGTAATTCACTAATATCCTCTAGGAACACCTCTAAAAAATCACACAACTAGTAAATCACTAATCATAACTTTGACTTCAGCCCTCAAAGAAGTGAACATCATGAACACTTGTGTGTCGTCCTTCAAAGATTCATCCACTTGCTTAGAAGACATAAACATCATCTCTTTACCTTCTTCAACCTCTAGAAATGACACTGACTTGTCAAAACAATTGATATGAACATGGTTGAACTCCAACCAGTTTATTCCAAGGATAACATCAATTTGATCCAATGGTAAGAAGACTAAGTCCATACCAAAGTTCTTACATTAGATAGTCAATGGAAAATTCAAACATACTACAAAGTAGTCATCGAACCATTGGTAGGGGTATCAATGACCATACTACCAACTATAGAAGAAAATTCTATATTCAACTTTCTAGCACAATCAGGAGATATGAACGAATGTGTCGCACCCGTATCAATAATAGAAATCATAGGAATACCATTAATAAAACATGTACCTCGAATCAGTCTGTCAACACTAGTAGTCTTTGCTCCACATAAAGAAAAAAATATCCCTTTTGACTGAGACTTCTTTGGTTTCTGGCAATAAGTACTAATGTGACCTAGTTCTCCATAATCTAAGTAAGTCGACACGTTACTCTTACAATCAACAATATGGTGTCCTGGCTTCCCACACTTGAAGCATTTCTGACCAAAACTCTTACATTCATTGGCATGATTACTTATCTCTCCATATTTGAAACACTTGATAGAAGCGGGAGTCTCTCCCCTATTTGTCCTTTTCTCACATATAGCCTTCTGCTTCCCTTTATCAGCTGGAGCTCCATAGGGTTTCTCACAGTTTTAATTTCCACCTCTCTTCTCACTAATACTCTTACGGTGAGAGATATAGCATGAATGTCTTCATTGTAGATTCTACACTTATTAACCAACACATAAAACTAATGAACCTCTTGGTACCTAATGAACTTCTTGATCTCTGGATGCAAGTCTCTCTGAAACATGATAGGCTTAGAATCCTTAGCTCATACCCCATTGTAATACTGGCTTAAATAAGACAACTCCTCTAACTTTACAACATAATCATCAAGAGTTGTGTTACGTTGTTCCAGCTTAAGGAACTTGATCTCCTTCTTGCTACGAAAATCATCAGGAAAGTACTTCTCAAGGAACTCGGTCTTGAAATTATCCCAAGTGACCTCAATACCCGTAGCTTCAAGTCTCTAACGAGCATTGTTCCACCAATACTCTGCTTCCTCGATCATCATATAAGTACAAAACATGACCTTTTGTGTATCATTGCAAGCCATAACTTGAAATATATTCTTAATCTCTTGCAACCAGATATGAGTACCCTCAGGATTGTACCTCCACTTAAACTTCGGTGAATTGTTCCTCAGGAACTCCCTAGCCCTCTGAACTCTTATGGCATCCCATTCTAATTCTGCAGCGCCTGATTTTCCTGATCTGTCACATGATCCATAGCCTCTAAAGCATCAACAATAGCACAATCATTTCTTCCAGCCATTTCTCTACACATCAATAAAAAATCATTAGAAGAAACATTGCACCAACAATGTTCATACACCAAACACATACTGGGGAATATATAACATTACAAAAACCTTAGTGGATGGACCAACCCGCTCTGATACCACTATTGTAACACCCTAAACCCGACTTTTAATTTAAAGTAATAAACAATCACTTTAGGATGTTACTCAAAACAAAACATGCATACTTTTCCCATTAAAGTTAAAAACTCACGACGAAATTTAATTAAATAGCTTAAACTTCATTTAAGCTTAAGAATCTCACTTCCACTAGACATATACTGCTTAGATCCTTATCTAGGATGATTATCTGTTAGTTTCTGGATTTTAGAGATATATTTAGAGCTAAAAATATTTATGGGTGTCGAAGCTTAATGCTTTTGTGTTGGTTGTGTCGGTTGAGAGATCGTTGATACGAGTAATATTGATGTTTGTTGTGTTGTTGAGGTTGGATGAGAGATCGTCGCCGAGATGATATAGTAGTTCTCTCTACTTTGGGTTAGAAGTAACTTAGGGAGTGAGCGATGCTAGATGACTCTAAAGAGTATTGTAGGTTGAGTGTAACTAGTCAATAAGTTTAAGTTTGTGAGAAGTATACTATATGCATGCTTGATAAGTTTCTTCTCTCTAGAGAATGAGTTCTTTCATGTTCATATTTACTTTTATGTTTTTATGTTTTACAAATTCAATCCAAACTCATTAACGAATGATTTGTCGAACGATGATTCAATAACCAATCTCTGTGGACACGATACAATATAATCTAAATATCACCCGGTAAATTAATAACTTACTTTTTGCTTGCCGATATACTGCAACAACAATTATCGAGGAGATAAAGACAATATAAGAGAAAAATGAAGAAAACTTGGAATCGATGGTAGAGTTATGTATATCGGCATAGGAAACCATTAGAACTCAAAGAAGGAGATCATGTGTTCTTGAAAGTCACTCCTAAACTAGGATTGGGAGTATTATTCAAGACAAAGAAGTTGAGCCCATGAGATGTTGGATCCTTTCAAATAATAATTCAAGTAGGTAATTAATCTTTATCGGAACAAAATGAGATGACTTAGTCAATCTATCCACAACAACCCAGGTCGAATCATTTCCTTTCGTGGTCCTTGGAAAACCCACTAAAAATTTATAGAGATATCATCCCACTTCCACTCAAGAATACTCAAAGGTTGCATCAATCCAGACAACTTCAGATGCTTAATCTTCAATTTTTAACCAGTCAAACAAGAATACATAATCTAGATAATATCCTTATTCATACCTGGCCATCAAAACATTTTCCTGAGATCTTGATACATCTTAGTGGCTCTTGGATGAATGCACAAACTACTCTTGTGACCTTCTTCTAAAATTCTCTTCTTAAGCTCTAGCAAATCCGGCACACAAACCCTGTTCCAAATATTCATAAACCCATTCTCATCTACCTTGAAGTCCACTTCTTTACCTTGATTGATTAGTAATATGTAACACTCTAAACCTCAATACATATAATTTATGAAACATGCAGAATAAAATACTCAAAAGGGTGCAACATTTCTTAGCATAACATTCTTAATTCATGATAACATCGAAAAATAAACTCCAACACATCTTCAATTATCTCATAAATACAAATAAACTTCATTTATAAAAAAGTTCAGTTAAATAACTCATAGAAAAGAAAAACTGAAAAATGGTATCCCCAACCCAGTGTCAGACTATCAGAGCGACACAAGAAAAACTAAGCATAACAAAAAGATAAACAATGAAGAAGGCCCATTATTCTCATTTTATCTATTCTTTTAAATAAATAAAATTTATAATAATTTCTACTAGAAAACCAATCATCCTCAATAATACTAAAAAAATAATTTAAGGCATTCTAAACTCAATTAAAAATAAAATAATCAGAATCAGGGTGATACACGAGACCTCGGTCTAAACCCCCAGGCAAGACTTTTAGGTTAAGTCTCTTGGGTCAGACTTTGACCGATCCCCTCTGGCCCTAGAGACTCAACTTTGCTATAATATGCTCTAATTTCTCTTAATTGGAAAGTTAATTGGCCAATTTGGGATAGATATCATGTACCCCATGTCCTACTTTGTTTTATTATTATTATCAATTATATTTAATTAGCCCTGAAAACCTTGAACGTCTGATCACTTTAGCTACACATAGTTGGGATAAAATTCAGTACCCATACACATCTCCCAGTGGGTTCAATATTATTATATTACTTCGCATTGTCATGTACTTGCGGCCCTGCATAACCGCCGTGCATAATCACTTGTCTTGGTACCAAGTCGTCCTCCAACATTTCTCTTGGAATTACCTTAGAGTTGTATATTCTAGCGACTCTTTTCTTGACAATGAACTCCCAGATGTGGGCGACGTCTCTTACTTCATCAATCAAATCAGCAGTGCATTCTAGCCTGACATCGTTCATTTCCTTTCTAAATTGAGAATGTTGTCGTGAAGGCGTGTTCATCTCGATAGGAAGCATAGCATCCGCCCCATATACCAGAGTTAGGGGGTCCTCCTTGATAGTTGAGTGGGGAAGTGGTATGGTATGACCATGATATTTCATGGAGAAACTCAACCCATAACTCTTTAGCGTCATCTAACTTCATTTTTATCCATTTTAGGATCACATTATTATCCAACTCTGCTTGTCCATTGGGTTAGGGATGGAAGAAAACAAACGAACTTCATCTGTACCCCCATTTTACGACAAAAGTCAGATAGTGGTGCCAGCGAATTGTGTTCCATTGTTGGAGACGATGACGCCTGGCAGCCCAAACCACCACATGATTTTTTTTCCAATAGAAATGACGATCTCTTTCTAGTGTAATCTTGGCGAAGTCATCTGCCTCTATCCACTCCGTGAAGTAGTCTCCCCACAATCAGAAATTTAGTTGCCCATGTGCTAGAGGGAATGAGCCTAAAATATCCCCTACCAACTATTAGAAATTCCAAAGAAATGTCATGAAATATACTAGCTTAGTCGGGCATGATGCATGTTGGTGTGTCTATGACATTACTCACATTTATTGATGAACGTCACACTGACTTTTAATAGTGTGGGCCAATAATAACATGCTCTAAGTAGTTTACAGGCGAGAGCCTTGCAGGAGATGTGGCAACAAAATGCTCATTAATGGACTTCAACAAGTATTTAGGCGATTTCATTCTCCCTCAGACACAGTAGAATTGGGGAGGCTCTTCCCATCTTATAGAGTTTTCCTGCCAGTAGAGTATACTTAGTGGCCTGTTTCTGGATCTTCTTCGCCTCCTTTTCATCTAGTGGGATTTCGTCCTCCCGCAGATAATGCAGTATGGGAGACATCCATCTTAAGTTGGGGATGACTTCCAGGTTATAACTTTCATTCGCCTGAATGCTAGCGGAAATGATAGTCTCTTATATTATTGTCCAATTGTATCCTGCCATCTTTGTGTTGGTAAGTTTAGATAGAAGGTGTGCTCTAAAGTTGGAACTTCCTTCGTCGGTGAAACCTCTGGCTATGGTGTTAACCACGAAGGCTAGATATTTTTTGGCCATTTTTTGGGGGAAGGTAGTGAAAATGGAAATGATGATGAAATGTGTGGCCTACATTAGTTTTATCGTGGCCTCGTAGTGGACGCAATTGTACTTGTCCAAAAGTGCATAATGTGTGGCACCCTTATGCTAGCAGGGGATTCTAGAGGCCTTGGTGATTTTATGTGGTTTAAGGCTTGCTCATGATGTTGATAAATCTTGTTCGGTGGTGTTTTTAGCTACGGAGAGAGCAAGCTCACATGAGGTACGTTGAGTTGTTTGTCCTCACTCGTGTAATGAAGTATTTATAGAGGCCAATAGGCTTGCAGTTGGGATCCTCGAAAATGATAATCGTCTACCTAATAATAGTAATGGACCGTTGAATTCCTACTTTCTAGAAAGACGTGGTCTAGTCCATTGACTCGGGGTTCTCTCTGACCAATACGTGTTTTTTCCACGTTCCCTAAATGGGAAGAGTGGGAAGAGCTTAAGGCGGGGTTGCCTCATTTTGAGCGGTAAAATGGTGTCGCCCTTTACTGGTGGTCACAATCTCGTCGCCTTCTGTGAGTCTTTACAAATATATCATTACAAAGAGAAAAAGAAATATGCATTGAAAATGTAAAATATTTTTAAATTATCAACTAATGAGGGACGCTTATCACGTCAAATTACACTTTCATTTTTTATTTAATACCTTTTTTAGTCTTATATATTTACTTCGGAGTTCATTTTGGTCCCTTAATTTAAAAAATGTCCATATGGTCTCTTAACTCCTCATAACGTACTATCTTAATCATTTTTGTGCAATTAGCGACAAATTTAACGATCAATTTTTAAGTTTTTATATCACTACTTAGACATAAATGACTAATACGACACATTTTGAAAAATTAAAGATCAATATGGACCTTTTTTTTAATTAAAAGATCAAAATAAACCTCAAAGATAACATATAAGACTAAAAAATATATTAAATCTTTATTTTTAAAATACTAACATGATATAATTGAATGTTAAAATTCTATTGAAGTATGATGTAAATCTATTTTACACGCACATTACATTATTTTTAATCTCCATTACAAAACTTGAATTATGGATTTAAACAAATTACCCAATAATTTATATCTTTCAAATATTTGACACAAGTACCTCCACTAATTATAAATTACAAAATAAAAATGTACCAACATTACCTCCACTAATTATAAATTACAAAATAAAAATGTACCAACATTTTTACCATGACATCAGATATTTTCCAAAAAAAAAACACAAAATACACCTTTAAATTGAAACGTTTAATTTTTTATAAGCAGTTAACACATTTAATACATAATAAATCTATTCTTATTAATTATCGGGTGCGTTTGATTTACAGAATGATATGTATTAGACAGAACAGTATATAATATTACAGAATAATTTTTTGCATGTATTTGATAATTGAGACACTCATCAACTTTTTTAATCTATTTTGTTAGATTAATTTATGAAAAAAAGGATGGTACACTGACAGTGAAAATTTTTTTTACACTATCAACTGACAATCATATAAAATATCAAGTCACACTGTAAATTTTAAAATACTTCTATGATTTGATACTTTAAAATATTTTAATTGGATGTCTCTGTGTAATATTTTTTTCCACTGCCAGTTTATTACCATTAAACTCTTAGTTTATATATTGAACACAATTATAAATTTTTTTTATATGATATTCTTTATTGATATATAAAAAATGATATTTTGATAATTTTTAATAATTTGTTTATGAAATAAAAAATTTTGTTTCATGATTTAGTAAGGGACAAAAATTCATGTTTTATTTCCGTCCCCTGACACATGTTTTGTTCAATCCTCTTATTAATTTCAACATTAAACAAGCTAAAAGAAAAGTTAAGTTGTCCAGTCCCTTTATTTTTTAACAAATCAAACATACCTAGAGTAAAATAAACCATGAAAAAATATAGATAGTATTTTAAAAAAAAGAAGAATAACATAGGTGGTATTATAAACATAAAACTGCACTTATTCTAAGATATTTTTATTTGCATGTATTATTTGAAATAGACGAGAGTAGTCCTGAAGAAAGGTGTTTAGTTAGAGCTGATAGGAAACTATGAGAAGCATAACAATAACAATAGTAGTCACCCGGTCTTTACAACATTGCAACTATTTACAATGAAGGAAAACTCAGACAAATAAATATAAATGCCAAAATGTTAACCAACACGTGTCTAGAAATTCACAATATTAGTTTACCAAGATCAAGATATTCACACGAAATATATGAACAAAGTACACAGTATAAATATGCTAAAATAAATTCCTATTTTTCAAAATTACTATCAGAAACCAGTGAATCAAGCTGTAGGATTTGGAAAGGCTTTGGGTTTTGGCTTGACCTCAATCTCATTCACGCTGCGAACATAGATAGCATCCTGTTCTTGGCTGCAAAAGAAATGGACAACAGGTTATAACTAGAGAGAGTGTGTGTGTTAGAGAAAAATGGGAGGAATACTTACGGTTTGGGTCCCTCTTCGAATGTGTAACTTGATGCAACAGCCAGGAGGCGGCCATCTCTGCTAAATGAGAGTGCAGCAATGCTAGTTGGATATTTTGAATACTGCAAGAAGAAATGGTAATTTAATAGTTGTTGCAGTTGTAGCATAAGAAGAATTTGACCTCTTAAATCACTAAAGGCAAATGAGGAAAACCTGGTACAGCCTCTTTTTGTTGTTTCCGTCCCATACATTAACAAAACCGTCACAACCTCCTGTGGCAAATGTACCATATCTGCAAGAAGATTTCTCATGAGTGATTTGACACAATATTAACAAAACTGTATGGGGCCATTAGTCTGTTGTTACTGTTAGTAAAAAATCAGTTAGAGACAGCTGGGTTGACGGCTGTCAATTAGTTGCGATTGTCAGTTAGCTGAGTTTTTATCACATTGCCATTGTTGTAATTTCCACTGAATGGTACAACCGTACAAGTCATACAATGGTACTGAAGAGAGAAACAAGTCAAACAACTAAGCAATCATTTTCAAGATGCATCTCATTTCAAACACATCACTTGCATATGATATTCAAAATATCCCATAGTCATTTTCTAGCATTGATTTTTACAGTACTGAGTTACACAATTATTTATGATACTATCAGCATTTAGTTCTTATATGCAACTAACATTTCACAGCAATATACTTGCAAGAACTTAATTACCAAATCACATAGTTATTATCATCAATAACATGTATGAAAGGAATCGTCATCAATAATAAGAGATTTTTGTTTCCTGACTCAAGCCCTTGTTGTAATTATCAAGAGATTAGTTTATTTATTTAACCTACTAAAGCCACCATTTACTTTAAATTTTAACCATCTTTAGCATGCTTGTTAATTAAGAAACAAGAAAATTTGCTATACAAACAACATCAAAATTCTTACATGGGGTGGAATGCCATGGCATTTACAGGGTAGACGATATCCCTTCCAGCTTCAGATTTTCTGTGACACTTAAAAGCATATCTGTATATAATTTAGAAGCAAATGAGATAGTATAAAGACAATATAAATGAAGTGGAAAATAAGAGTTTTGAAGTGGTAGAAATGATAAGCATAAAGCTAAAAATCAATACTTCTTTGCCTGGCTAGCTTCAGAGAGGTCAAAGAATTCCATTGCAACTCGCCCTTCAACAGAACTAAGTGCATATCCTGCAAAAAAGCCAAAAGTACATGGAATATGAACATCAAGGCTAAGAAAGGCATCACAAAAATCAGTGCCATCACTAGAATCTATTACGCAACACGAAAAAGATATGAATTAATAATATCCATGAATGTACACATTAGTATCATCTTCCAATCAATACCAGAGCTCATAAACAACAGGGTATAAACAAACGCCAACCCACATTTGATAAAGATTGTTAATGAGATTTATGAAACAAAACAAAGTTCAAACCTAAACTTTTGCAAACTCTTCCACAGTTGAAAATACACTAAAGTTTACCTGTTCCATTTGGGTAACTGCGTACACATCTGGTTTGATATTTCAATGATGATTCCCTTCGTTGTTCAGGCAGAGACATGTTCCTCAAGTCATAAACATTAACATGTCTTCCAGCTGTTGCTACAACAAGCCGATGTCCAACAAGAGATAGAGAGTAAACACGCTCAGGCTGTGGATATGTCCCAACAAGAGTGCGCTCCTGTCCGCTTGCACCTCTAGGATCCCAACATTTTAGGGTTTTGTCCCAACTACCAGTGATCAATTGCCCTATAATGATGGATAAGTTAAAAGGCAGCAGATTGTAAATACCCAAACTTCGACCAAATAAGGGGGAAGTCTTGTCCTTGGCATTGATAAGTTAAGAATGATGACTCCTTTGAACGGAAATAATATCATTAAACAGAAATTTATGTTAATATAGAATGATAATCAACATATACAACCAGATATGTTACTATTTTTAGTTTAAAATTTTATTCTCAAGGCACATTTTAAGAAAAGACATCACAAACTGCATCTAGGACACTACATTTACAATCTTTACTTACCATTCATTCCAAATAGTATTACAAGGCGATGAATAACTGAGATATATATTTTTGTAATTGCAATGTTTCCGTCATTAAGTGATACACAAACATGTTTACAAAAGGCATAATGCAGAAAGACAAGGGTAGCCCAGAAAGGCAAAATGTTTCCCCTGAGGGAATATGTATAGTGCATAGGAAAAAGTGGAGATTAAAGAGGATTGAGTGATGAGAGTAACAAGTAAGTAACCTGCAGCATAGGAGTACTCAACACAACGAACAGGAGCATCATGCTTTCCGAGAATATCCTCTTTCCCGGTGGCGAAAACAAGGCTGCAAAGAGATCCAAAAGAGGAAATGAGTAAAAAATACGACACAAATGGATCTGAGGAGTAAAATGGTGAAACCGACCGTCTGACAGTGTTATCGGAGGAGGCACTGAATCCGGAAGAGTCATCGTGGAAGCAACAGTCAAGAACGGGTCCACCGTGGAGAAACTCTCCTCTAAGCACATTTGCGCTTGCATCATACAAACGAACAGTCTAAAACCAAATTCAAATTCAAATTCAAATTCAAATTCAAATGATTCGAAAGGGAAGATTGAGATGAAGATGATTGATTACCTTGTCCCATGAGGAAACGAGAAGGTGATCACTGTGATTAGAGAAACGAATGTTGGAGATTCCGTCTGACGGAGGATTTGTCAACTCTCGACCAGACACTACTGGTGTTGTTGTAGCCATGCTTCTGCTAGCTAGGGTTTCCAAACGGAACTTTCTTTCAATATATTTTTATTTTTATTTTATTTTCAATAAACAGACGTTCCTTTCTTTTTGTTTGCTTATTCAGTTTGGATTCGATTAATAAAATTCAAATTTTCAAAATTCATGCGAGGGACGCTACAACTCAACTTCTTCATCATTTCATTCATTTTTTTCTTGCTTTGCTAATTAATATCATTTCAAATTCAAAATCAATACAATTCTCATGCCCCAACCCGGCCCGTTTTATAATCGCCTTATTTATTTATTTTGGCTGATCTACTATACTCACACTCCTTTTCTTATTCATATCCACTTTTTAAATAGGAGTTGCTCTTTCCACCCTAATGTCTTATTCCACACCATTGTAAAAAGTCTAAATTGTTCTTCGAGATCAGAGATTCATCTCATGATGCATCTATTTTAATTATTTTTCAGACCAAATTGAAAAGGCAATCTCATTATGATCAAATTTTATCTGAAGATGCATCTTTGTATGTGCAAAAGTGCATTCGAAAATGTATCTCTATAAATATCATTTATTCAAATAGTTGTTGATGGTTCAAAAATGCATCTTTGAACGCTTTATTTTCATATATCACGCCATACTGTCTTTTCCACTTCTTTCTTGTTCATTTTTTGGAGAAAAAAAGTTTTCTTCCTCCTCTCAAGCTTTTGAGCTCTTTGTCACATTCAAGTTTCTCTTCGTATAAAACTTTTATCGTTGGAGCTCTATCTCCTCCTTTCTAGTATCTCATAACTCATACATTCAAATAGACTTATAAGTTTTAATTATTTTCATGTTTTGATTTGTAGTTAGTTGTTTAAGCTACATTACTTGTGTTTAGGTACATTATATAGTTGTGTAAACGAAATTGGTAGGCTAGAAGAACATGCATTGAGGTATTTTTGGACTATTAGGGCATAAATGGTGTTTCTTTCATGGGAGACAATCGCTGATTTTTCCTGAGATGCATCTCTGGATTTTCTCTGCATTATTTTCAGAGATATATCTCCAGATTGGACTCGAGCAAAAATTTGGTTGATTTTGTGGAATTTGTGAATTTGTAGCTTGTGTCTCAAATCGCATCGGTAAGACATGAGAGGGAAACAACGAGGACAGAGAGGCCACGAGTTGCTAGTAACTCGTTTGATGATGTATCTACTTCGCAGACTTGGTGTTCTCACCCGTTTGGTTCTCGTAGTCGACTCACCCAGTCATATGATGTAGAAAAACCTAAAGTTTCTGAAGCGCCTAAAGCCCAGGAGGAAGGCGTTGTCGATTCCCCTTTAGAGAGTTACCCAGGAGATCCATTTGACAATTCTTTAGCTATCTCTATACAGATCATGATGATAGGCATGTCTAACAATGAGGGGTATATTTTTTTATTTTGCAATACATGTGTTTTCAACTAATTAAATCGATGTTGATGGTGATATTTTATTTTTACATGAGTGTACGTGTTTGAAATTAGTAAACCATGACATGCAGATATTGGAGCTAGAACAACCCACTCTTGTCTTTCCAGTTTATGTTCTTCTGCTTACATGACCATAAACCAAAACCTGTAGGCAACTTTTATTGAGAGGTGGCATTCAAAGACGTCATCTTTCCACCTTCTTATAAGCGACATGACCATCACCTTGGATGGCGTCTCATGCCTTTTGCATCTTCCCATTGGGGGGAGATTACTAGACCACGGGAGGATCGGGCGAGAGGAAACCATCGATATAATGGTCACCCATTTGGGGGTTGACCTTACTAAGGTCGCACAAGAGGCCTCTGACATAAGAAGTGCTCATGCAAAATGAGAAAATTATTAAACATCACTCTTCAGTCCCTTTCTCGACAACAAGCGATAGTTGTGAGGGTCCCCTTATAGGCTGGGCAGCGAGCTCTTCGAGGTAGTCAGAGACCAGGATCTTTCTGGCAGCCACATAATAATTAACTCTCATCCCTAAGGTATTAAGCTCGACCCCAAGATTCAACACACAGAGCTACTTCAGTGTGTTCTTGAAGCTCCCCTCGGAGGCAGCTTGGGCGCCATCCATCGCCAGTTGGAAACGAGCGACCAACTCGGCCCGGGTCTTCAAATCCTTTTGTGTCCTCCGGCTCGTCTTCAGCAGGCGCAGCCTCGGCAGTCAAGATCACTACCCTCTCCTTCAGAGCCTTCTTTTCGAGCAACCAGACTCTGTGCTTCTCGGATAGCTTCCCCAAGTCCTCCTCGGATAGCTTCTGAGCCTTCTCCTTATCACTCTGCCCTTCTCAGTCGCAGCCAACTTAGCCCATAGCTTCTTCAGCTTAGCCTCTTGAGAAGAGCTCCCCTCGGTGTAAGTGAACTCCATCTCCAGTATCCTCATCAGGCCGCTTGCATCCTGCGCCAACACTGCCCTTTTCTCTAGGCGATCTAACCCCTCGAGGTGAAGAGACTCGGCCCGGGGGAGTTGAAGAGCGGCACCCTCAAAGAAAGCCATTTTCAGCCAGCATGGGGACATGTCATACTTCCCTTTCCCCTTTTCCCCTGTCAGATCAACATTCACCTCGACATGTGGCCTCTTTGCCTTCAAGGACACATGAGCAGGAGAGAGTGCGACAACAGCTTGAACCGAGGACGAGTTGCCTGACCCTGATGTAGGAGCAGTCCCCGAACTAGTTTAAGCATCCTTCAAAATTTTCTTCGCTTTCGCGAAAAAATTCCTGGCTATGTGTTCCTGAGCAGGATTCATGCTATCTGGAGAACAAACAGAAAATCAGAGTTAGCAAACAAGGACTTAAAGATGTCAACCATATACAATTATTCAAAACATAAAACTAAATACTCGGGTATTTAACAGGATCCTCGCTCTCAAGAAGCTCCTTAACGACTATCAGGTCGGGCTCATACACGATCTTCCCATTCTTATCAATCACCGGCTTGCCTCCCTGGCCCGGGCTCTGCACGCGAGGAATCTGCGTGACGAAAACTGTCAAGACGGCGAAGCTCATCTGGTCTTCATCACCAAGCTTCCCTTCCTTCCAGATGTAGGAACCCAACTTATTGTCGAAATGCTTCCTCGTCCACTGAAAAGGAACTTGTGGACCAAATTATTCACATGATCTCCCAACTCGTTCAAGATGGGCCCCCCATTCTCATCATATTCTAGAGTAGCCCGAAAAATGTTCAGTATCGCCCTGCTCGTAAGAGGTTGCATAAGAATATACTTGTCCTTGAAGTGTAGAACAGACTCCAAGTAAGCTTTAAACAACTTCTCGTTGCCCGGCTTCAAGGCGACCCATCCCCACTTGCCATAAACCTTGCTCCTATCTTCAAATAATCACAGACAATCTCAAACGCTCGCATGAAAGCAATCTCATTCAGATGTAGCTGAGAAGGAGCCAGTCGAAGAAATCGGAAAACGGCCACATGGAAATCGGAGAAGGGGGGTCGAAGGCCTATCTCCCGAAACATAACGTCGTACATAATGATCCACCGTTTATCATACTTAGATAAGATCTGACTATCTTTTTCGGGGATCTAAAATGACCACTCCCCCCGACCTCCATCGTCATACGCGTACACTTCAATGAAGACCTCATCGTGGTGCTCGAAGAATTAGGAAACCCAATCTCAAGGGTCCCCCGCAACCCAGGTTTGCGGGTCCTCGTCATCCTCGAGCGGAAATAGACCACCCTGGTCGGCGGGCGCCATCTCCATGTCCTCTCCCTCTACATGCTGATCAGATCGATTCGACTCATCCGCGAATACCTTCAGGATGCTCGACATACTGCAAGTATCATCTGTGGAGCTCTGGGAAGATCCAGTTCGCCCATCTAAAAGATCATCTCCAACATTATCGGCCATACTACCTGAAAAGCAGAGGATAGAGGTGAGTTCGACACAATGTCAAAACCACCCTTCCACCACTAATCAAGTGAGAGGGTGCTGATAAACGAGGACCACGTCCCCGACCAGAACCCTCACTAAGGCATCCAAACGAACAAATGCTTTTCTCAACAAAACAAACTTCAGTCAACGAAAACAACCTAAATCCTCAAGGATTATCTACGGTACATCGCGAAAATCCGGGGAGAATCTATGGAGGCTATGGCGTTTCTAAGCTATAGAACCACCATCTGCTACCAACACTCCCCTAAAAACGCCCTAACAGACAGGATCCTAAGCCTAACCTCATGCATTTCTAAGACGAAAATCGTGAAAATCTAAGCTACGACAGCCAAATAACCACGAAATCTTACCAATTAAAGAAGAAAGAAGGTTGAAAGGAGCGTCAGCGGGCATTTAATCTTCAAGAAACAATAGCGGTCGACAAACAATAAGTAACGAGCAATGCGAGAGAAGAACGAAAAGTACATAATACCCTACTCCTCTCGTATTTATAACTGAAATCGCCTGCATGTGAGAGACACACGCCTAGGGAACCGTAGGATCGTCATCATTGTACCCTAGCCCCTAGGCCATCATTGCACTATTGCGTCAATGCACCACCCGAAACATGTTGCCTCTTTAATTTTGGAAGCTCGAACGACCATCTATTCATCTCCCTGCGAGAAAGGCGCAATGGGTTGCACCCACGTTCTCCGTAAGGAGCACCCCATTCTATGAGCAGGCGTTAAATTCATCACTATTGTGCCCAAAAGTAACGACTTGGGGGCTACTGTTTTGGACTGGCTCGACAGTTAGAGCAGGCTCAGCCTGACCTCCTCCTTCGTCACAGCCTATACGACCGTGGCCCGAGCTTCCTCGCCCTCCGTCGGGCACCATCGATCATTTTCCCTCTTGGACCAGCACTAACCTACAACATCCGACGAGTGCCTCTCAGTCTTCCCGACCTCAAATCGTCCAGACAACCAGGAACCGACCAGAACGTTTCCCGTAACCTACCTCTTCCTCAGAACCAACGGCTAGTTACGGGCACACTTGCCCCGTTTGACCAAGTACTGACAGGTGCCTATTTTTGCGGATCCTCATATCTAGGCCCAAAAATAGGAACCAATGGTCAAGCGCTAGGGGAACTATATAAACCCTCACACATATGAGGGCCAGGTATAGAATATTCACTATTCATCACTAAAATCCTAATACTTTGCTTGTATCTCTTTTGTTATCACACTTACTTGATCATTAGAGTGCCTTGCCGGTACAACCCCCTTTTTTCCTCCTTGACTTTCCAGACCGTCCGAAGATCATCATCCGGCTACCTTACAGGTTCTGATCAACCGGTAAGATCAGTGGCGCCGTCTGTGGGAATCTATCTTCCCTGTTTTTTATTCCCAGGAATCTGAAGATCAAAGATACTCCTCATTCAACAATCATGGTCGGCCGTGATGATTACCACCTATATGGAAAGACTGCCCTTTCCCCAGCATATAAGACCGACAAAAATCAAGAACATCCTCACCTCGAGGATAACATCAGCTTCCGCAACGTCCAGACTGCTTCCTAGATTTAGTCGATGCCCAGCGCGACGACCATCAGTCCTTGTACAAATAGTGTCTCAAGAACCTCACCGAGGAACTACCAAAGATTCTGTAACATGTTCCTATTCCTCATAACATTGACCCAACTATTGCAGCATTGCTCACTACTATCAACCAGACTAACGCGCTTATCCTATAGTATAACAAGAAGATATGGGCATGGGAGAAGAAGCAGACAAAGTCTCCTCCTCAGAGACACTAACGACATGATTCCCCTAGCATATCCCTACCTAGACGTGGTCGTCCGCCAAGAATGGAGAGCGTAACATTTATTTCTTCAAGAAACGCAACCACATACCCCCCAAGAAGGACCAAAGCTCTCCATCCTCCAAGAAGAAGAAGAGCAAACGCTAAGTTGACCATAGTCGATCACCGTTGCCTAAACCAAGATAGCACCGAAAGAGCCATTCCCCCCGGCGAGATAACGATGCCCGACTGGGAAGGAACTATCACTCACCACCTTCATCCTCTGAGGAAAGCGACAACGGTGAGCCCCGCGGCCTGTTATCAAGAGAGATTACAGAGATCCAGCTCCCAGCCGACCTGAAAAAGCCACCCATGCTGGGAACGTATGATGATACGACTGATCCTGATGAACACATAGAGAATATCGATGCCCTCTTCGACTATCGAGGGGTCAGGGCACCATTAAGTGCAAACTGTTCCCGACTACCTTGAGGAAAGGAGCCATGTCTTGGTACAAAAGCCTCCCAGACGAGTCAATTACCTCCTGGAAACAGTTGGGGAGGATGTTCTCGAGGCACTTCACCGCCTCCCGTCGACATCCAAAATCAGAGGCTTCACTTGAAGCGATTATCCAGGGCAGAGATGAGTCTCTACGAGCATATATCGAGCACTTCAATAAAGAAGCAGTATAGGTCTCCACGACCGACACCGTGAAGAAATATCTTCTTAAGCGCGGGCTCCGTCCCTGTAGCGACTTTGCAAAAGCAATGGGCATCGAATCACCAACCACATTCGACTCTCTCCTCCTTAAGGCTTAAGCATACATTCAATACGAGGAAAAATAAGCCTACAACAATGCCAAGGAGTCAAGGCACCAAGAAAGTGCCAAGTCCTCAAGAAGTGATGAGCCCTCGACATCCCGTCAGAGGGGGGGGGGGAGAAAAGAAGCGGGAAGATAGGTCCCGAGACCAAAGATTACAAGGGGCATGCTGGTCAATTTCACGACTACGCCCCTCTGACCACTTTGAGGGAACGTATTCTATCTGAATGCGCCAATTTCGTATTCAAACAAGTTGGGGTGTGCTTTCCCTGACAAGCACCCTCCAAGCCCAAAACCGACAAAAGAAAATACTACAGGTTCCATGAAATCCATGGTCACAACACCGGCAATTGCATCCATCTCAAGGATGCGATCGAAATATTAATCTGAGACGGGCACCTCAAGTAGTACAAGAAGAAAGAGGGTGCCCGCGAGGAAGCTCTAGAAACCAAGAGCATCAAAGAGGGGAAGGAGTCCCCCAATATCAGCGTTATACCAGTCGCCATGAGTATCTCGCGACCAGAAGTTTTCTACTTCCTATACATGGAGAGCATCCCATTGTACTTCTCCTCTCACAGTCCCTGGGAGTCATTCCCCGCTACGATGGTCATCTTCGAGGGGGATTCAACAAGCATACAGTGAGATCCATAAAAATAAGGTTTGAGCAACTTATCAAGGCTAAATCTGACATGGATGCCATGTTGGACAAGTTCTGAGGAGGCTCTCATCCCCTCAATTTTTATAGAGAAGAATTATAGGGCGAAGCCCCCAACTCAACCATCTCACTACTCATGAAGGCTTGCATGGAAAACTTTGACGTTCGACGCATACTAGTAGATCAAGGGAGCTCGGTGGACATTATGTTCACCCAGTTGTTTGCTACCCTACAGCTAAACGAGATCCACCGGACCCCATACGTAGGCTCATATCTCAAGGGCTTCAATGAGGCCAGTACCAAACCCTGGGGGTATGTCAAGCTGGTCGTCACCTTCGGAAGAGGGGTAAATGCCAGATCCATCAAGAACTAATTTCTGGTAGAGGATTTCCTGTCACTCTATCAATGTATCTTAAGGAGGCCCACTCTGGCCCAACTAGTCGCGGTGCCCTCCACCGTGCACCTCAAAAAGAAGTACTACACTATAGAGGGTTTGGTCGCCACCCTCCACGGGGACGTCTAGACGGAAAGAAGATATTTTAAAGCCTTAGCCAAGGGCCTTAATTCCATTAATGCTCAACCCCAAACGACCATATTACCCTCCAGCTCCGAGGAGGCCAAGCCACTACCAAGGGTCGGCGCCATCAACCTCAACAACCGCTTCTCCAAGGAAGACCGTGCAGAGCAGAAAAAGAAAGGGAAAGTTCCCATGGTCAAAGGCGATAGTTTATACCTATTTGAAAAGAGCGAGGAACTCTTAGATCCTGCATGACCCATCCCAGACAGAGACTTCGAGATCATCCCCCCCCCCCCCCCCCGAGAACGATCCCACCAGAGGAGTAAATATCGGAGTTGACCTCCTCGACTTGGAGAAGAGGTAACTTAAAGCTTACTTGAGGGAGAATGTTGATATGTTCGCCTGGAGCGCAATTGAGATGCCCGGATTGGACCCAGAGATTGCATGCCATCACCTGACCATAGACCATACCCTCAAGGTGGTCGCCCAGTGCAGAAGAAAACAGACCCCCGAAAAAATGGAGGCTGTCGAACTAGATGTAAAAGACCTTCTAGAGGCACACTTTATTTCTGAAGCCCAATACATAGCCTGACTCTCAAATGTAGTTCTTGTAAAGAAATCTAATGGAAAATGGCACATGTGCATTGATTATACCGACCTCAATTGGGATTTCTTGAAAGATGCTTATCCCCTCCCCAATATTGACAAACTGGTCAAAAACTTGTCTGGTTTTAAATTATTATCTTTTATGGATGCATATTCTGGATAGAACCAGATTCCAATGGTGAAAGAAGACAAAAAATATACCACTTTCATGACCGAGTCGGGAAACTATTACTACAATGTAATGCCTTTCAACCTGAAAAATCGTGGGCGTTACATATCAGTGCATGATGAATAAAGTCTTCCGCAACGAAATAGGTGACATGCTCGAAGTCTACATAGACGACGTGATCGTCAAATTGACAGAAGAGATTGACCATTCCCACCACTTAAAGAAAGTGTTCGAGCAGGCCAGAAAGTGTTGGATGCAATTTAACCCAGAAAAATGAACCTTTGGCGTACGAGCGGGAAAATTCCTCGAATTCTACCTCATAGAACGAGGGATTGAAGCAAACCCCGACAAATGCCAGGCGTTTTTTGAGTTTACAACACCCAATTCAAAAAATTACATTCAAATCCTGAACGATATGCTCACTTCTCTCTCCCGATTCGTGGAAAAATCCGCACAACATGCACTCCCGCTCTTCAAACTCCTCCACAAGGAAGCTGCCTTCGAATGGACGGTCGAATGCAAGCAAGCCCTCACACACTTGAAGCAAGCACTATCACAACCGCCCGTCCTTTCTCGACCAGATAAGGATGAAACCTTCTATCTCTATTTGGTCGTCACCTCCGAGGCATAAACGCATCGCTAATTAGAGAAATCGCAGAAGGACTCAGACCAATCTACTTTACGAGCAAGGCCCTGCAGGGCCCAGAAATGAGGTATCAACAAATTGAAAATGTGTCCCTAGCCCTTATCAATACGGCAAGGAGACTCAGGCACTATTTTCTAGCGCATATCATAATCGTCCGAAATGATCAACCAATAAAGCAACTGCTTAGTTGGTCTGACATGGCGGGAAGAATGTTGAAATGGTCGTTAGAACTCTCTAAGTTCGACATCCAGTACGAAGGCAAGAAGGCCCTCAAAGATCAAGCACTAGCAGACTTTGTGGTGGAAATTACCTCGCTTGCACCCCCGGATGGAGCGCGTCGATGGATAATTTTCGTCGACGATGCCTCCAGTTCGACGGGAAGCGGTGCGGGTATTATATTGGAAAATGAATAAGGAACCCTAATTTAAGTCTCCCTTGCATTATCCTTCCCGACCTCAAACAACCAGACTGAATAAGAGGCATTCCTAGCAGGTTTACGCTTAGTCGAAGACCTGGGAGCCGAGGAAGTGAAAATATTCACCGACTCTCAGCCCGTTGCGTCCCAGGTCTGGGGAGAATATCAGGTGAAAAACATGTTCCCTGGGAACATAACACTCGGGCATACATCCTGTCCAAACTAGCAAGCACAAAGAGGAAAGGGGGAACAAGTCGGTGTTACAGGAAATCCTTCCTCGACCGAGCATATAGAGACTCCCCTCGACTTTGGGAGTATTCGCCATAGGGGACAACGATTGCTGGATGACCCCCATGCACGACTACCTCACAAAAGGGAAGCTACCCACCAAATCGAAAGAAGCGGCTGTGGTCAGATGAAGAGCCTTCTCGTACATCCTGGTCGAGGGAAAAATGTACAACAGAGGGTTTTACATCTCACTCTTTAAATGTGTTGACCAAAGTGACGTGAATCACATCCCGCTTGAAATCCATGAAGGGATAAACGACCAGCATCTGGGCGGAAGATCCCTCGCCAAGAAAGCTCTGCGAGCAGAGTATTACTGGCCTACCATGCAGCACAATGCAAAAGAGCACGTAAAAAATGCAACAAATTCCAACGGCACGAGGACATACACTTAGCTCCCTCAAACGAGCTCAGGTCCTTATCTTCTCCCCGACCCTTCGCCTGGTGGGGGTTAGACCTCATCGGTCCGTTTGTGGTAGGGACCAATCAAAACAAGTATTTGATAGTAGTCTTTGAATACTTCACCAAATGGATAGAGGTCGAAGCGTTGGCCAAAGTTACTGCCCAAAACGTCCTTCACTTCTACAAAAGAAACATCCTTGCTCGGTTTGGCATCCCACAAGCAATAGTCATCGATAACGGGACCCAGTTCATAGATCGAACCTTTCAAGAATTCATCGCCAAGTTAGGCACCACCCAACACTTCTCCCCTGTCGAACATTCTCAGACAAATGGGTAGGCCGAGTTTGTAAACAAGGTGATACTCAGGGGCCTCAAACGAAGGTTAGATGAAACCAAGAAAAGGTGGGTCGAGGAGCTACACAACATACTCTGGGGATATCGAACAAAAACATACTCATCAATCAGGGAGACTCTTTTTCGACTAACTTACAGAATGGAGGCCGTCATTTCCGTAGAGATCGAAGAAACCTCCAGGCAAACCGAAGCTCCCCCAGACGATGAGATGAACGACATCGCCCTTCAGGAATAATTAGACCTGGTCGAAGAAATCTGAATAGGAGCGGCCCTACGAGAGGCCTCTCTCAAATAAAAAAAAGCCATGTGCTACGATGCCAAAGTCATGCGACGAGAGTTCAAGGTCGGCAGCCTTATCTTGAAGAGAAATCGCAAAGAATCTCACAAAGGAAAACTCGCAACGAACTTGGAAGGCCCTTATTGCGTCTATGAAAAAATAGGGACTATGACATACTACTTAGAAAATATACAAGGGGAACAACTCTCTTGACCATGGAACGTTAAAAAGCTAAAACAGTATTACAGTTAAAACACTGAGTAGTCGGCGAGTTTTGCCAACAAGACAAACTCATCCAGGCTCGACCATGCGTGCATGCCTAGGTACAAGCATAACACCCAAAATATTTTAGAGGGGCGAGACTCCTCTCTTTTAACGAGCGGGTCCTCATCCTGACATGGATAACTCAATTGATCTCTATCGTCTTCGTACCACGACAATAGAACACACGACTCACAACGGGAAGTTCAAGCCCCCAAGCTCAGATCCTCGAAATAATACCTGAGTTCCGGCCCATACCCGGTATTCACCCTGTCCATTTGTCTAGTTTCCCTACACTGGCAGACATACAAATCAAACGAGCAAGTCCTCGCTATAAACTCTTAGCAAAATAAGATATGTCTCAAGCAGACAAGCACAACGATGAACGTGCAAACACAGAAATTTAGAACAAACGACCTCCATGGCCGAAAAATTAAATGACCATTAAGGCCGCTATTGTATGAATTCTACAAAAAAAGAGGCCTCTGGCCCCTCATCCAACAAAATAACTTTGTGGCCACACGGACCACAATTGTTCAAGAATTACATAAACGGGCAAAAGCCCAGAAAACAAGATTACAAAATCACGACATGCAAACCAGAGCAAAATGAGAAAACTATCAAACATCACTCTTCAGTCCCTTCCTCGATAATAGGCGATAGTTGAGAGGGTCCCTCCGCAGGCTGGGCAGCAAGCTCTTTGAGGTTTCAGGGACCAGGATCTTTCCAGAAGCCACAAAATGATTAACCCCTATCTTGGAGGTATTAAGCTCGACCCCGGGATTCAACACACGGAGCTTCTTTAACGCGTTCTCAAAGCTCCTATCAGAGGCATCCTCGGCGTCATCCATCGCCAGTTGGAAACGAGCGACCAACTCGGCCCGGGTATTCAAATCCTTTGTATCCTCCAGGTCATCTTTAGTAGGCACAACCTCGACAGTCAGGATTGCCACCCTCTCCTTTAGAGCCTTCTTTCCAGCAACCAGACTTTACGCTCCCCGGATAGCTTCCCCAAGTCCTCCTCGACTAGCTTCAGAGCCTTCTCCTTATCACTCTACCCCTTCTTAGCCACGACCAGGTTGGCCCGTAGGTTCTTCAGCTTAGCCTCTTAAGAAGAGCTCCCCTCGGTGTAAGCGACCTCCATCTCCAATATCTTCATTAGGCCGCCAACATCTTGTGCCAACTTCCCTTTTCTCCAGGCGATCCAATCCCTCGAGGTGAAGAGACTCGTCCCGGAGGAGTTAAAGAGTGATGCCCTCAAAGAAATCCCTTTCCAGCCAGTCGAGGGGAAGGTCATACTTCCCTTTCCCTTTTCCCCCCGTCAGATCAACACTCCCCTTGACATGTGGCCTCTTTGCCTTCGAGGACACAAGTGCAAGAGAGAGGGAGACAATAGCTTGACTCGGGGACGAGTTGCCCGACCCTGGAATGGGAGAAGTCTCCAAACCATTTTGGGAGTCCTTCAACACTTTCTTCGCTTTTGCGATAAAATTCCTGGCTATGCGTTCCCGAGCAGGATTCATGCTATCTGCAGAACAAATAGAAAATCAGAGTTAGAAAATAAGGACTTAAAGATGTCAACCATGTACAATTATTCAAAACATAAAACTAAATACCCAGGTATTTAACAGGATCCTCGCTCTCGAGAAGCTCCTTAACAACTATCAGGCTGGGCTCGTACACGATCTCCCCATTCTTATCCGTCACTGACTTGCCTCCCCACCTCGAACGCTGGACGCGAGGAATCCGCACGACGAAAGCTGTCAAGACGATGAAGTTCGTATAGTCCTCGTTGTTGTACCCCAAAATTTTCCCTCTCATTTTTCAAGAATTCTCAAAGTTCAAGCTTGCACAAGTACAATTGGAATTTCCAGTATCAAGTTAAAAAGGAAACTGTTAAAAAAAGGGAGAAAATAGATAAAAATAATCCTTTTAACAAAATTGGAGAAAAAAAATTATTTTCGATTCAGCTCTTTCGATTGGCCTTTTGGCCTCTTTCAATGCAGGCTTTGGTTGCATCCTTCGACTGGGCGTTGGCCTCTGGCACGCTGGTTTGGATTCACAAGGCATGAGCTTCCTGCATGCCACTTTCGATTGCATATTTGGCCTCATAGTGTTCACAATGCAATGGCTGCCCATGTGCCTGCTTCGATTGGATATTTGATGCGTGCATGCCTGTGTTGACTGGATAAATATTCCCCCCATACTTACTTTGATTCACAAGTTGATGACTAGCTACATACAAGCCTTCGATTCAGCCATAACTTCTTTCTTGCATGCAAGAGGCCCCCACCATGCTAGCATGCACAAGGAAAAAAGCCTCATGCAGCCTCCTTCGATTCCAAGGCAAAAATCCTCCTTTTGGAATCCTTCGATTGCACTTTTTTGCCTCCTGTATGCCTCTTTTGAATCTGGGCATTTTTGCCTCCTGCATGCCTCTTTCGTTTGGACATGTGGCTCCCTTCGTGCAGGTTTTCGTTTGAGCATTGGCCTCTTGTATGCTTGCTTGGAGTCACAAAGTTTAGACCTCCTACATGCAGGCTTCGACAAGGCATTGGCTATGTTTGCACTAGCTTCGACTGGACAATATTTCTCTTTTAGTATGCTGCAGTACCACCATTCACAAACTTCAACACACATGGTTGGTGCCCCCCTTCAAAAGACATGTATTGATGATGGATTTGAAGTACATACATAGGAGTCCTTGTCGAAGGATATATTACACTAGCCCATTCGAAGAATAGTATAGTCCATTCGAAGGACACATTTGTCCCTTTTCAAAGAAACATACACGACCCATTCAAGAGATACGACTGGGCGTCCCATTCGAAAGACATGTTTGATGGCCCATTTGAAGGATTTACAAAGCCCACCTTAAGGATGCACAAAAGTGACCCATTCAAAGGACACTTGTTGGAAGAAGAATCTGGTCGAAGGAGGGTCAAAACGAAAGGGTGAAATATTCAAAGATGCTTGCTGCCAAGTTTAGGCCTGGTACACTGGCCAAAACTGCTGCATAGCAATCCTGAAACACTACCCCATTCTTGAACCAAAATAGCATACAAGTACTTCCCCTCGAAAGCTACAAAAGCAGTTTACTCAAATTGTTCAAACTATTTTGTTTTCCCTCCAAAACCTCAGCCAAGCTTTGCCTATAAATAAGAGGCTCCACAACATGTTTATGAGAGGACTTTTTGGATAGACAATAGATCCAGAAACTTGTGGGTGGAACGAATCATCAAAAACTCAAAAACTCTCAAACACTTACACATTCTTAAACACCAACCCAAAATCTAAATGTTTGTCCCCTTCAAATCTAAAACATCCCCACACCTTGTTACCCTTCGAATCCAGTAGAAAGAACATCACACTTGTTCTTCTCCTTCGAATCCAACATTAGAAATATCATATTCGTTTCTTCCCTTAGAGTCCATAAGCACTCAAGGAAACTACTCAAGGTCTAGCACACGCTCCAGCTTGAAGCAAGGTAAGTCCCTCTTACCCTTAAATCCTCCTTCGTTCCAGGCATGATATGTGAATAAACATTCTTTTCATTTCAAACATGTACATACCATTGTTCTTCTTTTCGTTTCTGAAGAAGTGAAAAACATAAGAAGGGGGGTTGAATTGAAACTTAAAAATCAAAAGCAATAGACACGACGATTTTTATCCTGGTTCGCTTAATCTCAAACTACTCCAGTCCACCCGCCAAGGTGATTTCGCCTCTCTCCAACGAGGTCTTAATTCACTAATCAAACTTGATTACAAATCTACTTTGACAACTGTCAAAGTCTTCTTGAGTCCAAAACCACAACCCAGTTTTCTCAAGGAAATTCACTAAACAGTTAATTGAACAAAGTGTACAATGATGTTTCTAATAAACAATATCACAAACTTGTGATGTATTACATAATTTAATATTAAATGTTGAAGATGAAGAATGATAGTTGCGTTATAGACTGTTCACGTGAGGTTTTCTTTTTGTGCACATTGGTTCATCATCTAGAAATCTTCTTCTAGTTTGCTTTAAATAGGCCATGCAATGAGAAGATACTTTTGGTATGTCCATAAAACGAGTTAATGAGCTTCCCAAACCAGGAGATCCTTGTCTATTTGTAGTCGTTACATATGATCTTGCATTTATGGAATTGTAACGCTTCAGAGCTTCTTACACCAGAGGATGAATATTACCGTTGAGAGTCCTTTACAGCTTGATCAGAACTTTACACATCAGAGTATCAGAGATTCTGTTTCACAGCGCTGGTGCATTCAGAAGTTCAAACATAATTTCTTCATATAAGCGTGTCATGCATAATTGATGTGTCTGAGTCTTTCATTATCCTCTCAACTTCTGTGCTCACATAATCAGAACTTCTGGTCATGTTCTGGAAGAACTTCCAGTTGCATCAGAACATCTTTTTCACATTATAACTTCCTGCATGTAAAGATATTTTTTATTAGCGAGCATATTTGTTCTTTATATCATGTGTTTGTTATCATTAAAACTCTTACTGGGATGTAGAACCAAATTATATTCTAACAATCTCCCCCTTTTTGATGATGATAAAAACTAGTATATTTTGATGAAATATAAAAGAACAATAATTAAAAGGATCCCCCTGAGTAGAATACTCGGCTAACGAGAAAATAAAATACTTCCCTGACGATCTTCTGATTATGAGTCAAAATATTCTCCATTCTCCCCCTTTTTGTCAAGAATCAAAAAGTGGTAAAGACTCAGTTTGGCTTGCTCTGACAGAAGTTGCTTAAGAAGGTGTGACATCCTCTTCTGGATACATCTGAGATACTTTAGAGAGCTTCTGATGCTGTAATTCCATTCCTGTTTCCAATAGTTTCAGAGTCAGTAATCTTCAGTTTCTGATTGCCTCTGAAACCTATGAATCTTTTAAATTCCAGGCTTTGGAATGTATGCTTTCTTTCCTCCATGAGTAGAGAGCATCCAGAGTTCAGGTGTTAATACTGGTGTTTCAACCTTGCTGTTAAAAATATCTGCAACATAGATGATTTTGTCTTTTGGTACCCATATCTTTTTGGGTCCATGACTGTTAGAGTTTCCAAAATTCTATTTGAATTTTGGTTTATCAAAAAACGCCTTACCAATATGTTTTATATCATGTGTTTGCCCAGTAGTGAATTGAGAATAGAGAGTAGTGAGTTTGATAACCAAATCTTTTACTTCCTTAGGTTGGGATACTTTACCTTTGTATCCTATACATATTCTGCCATTTCTGCTAACTCCATAGATCATTGAAGCCATCTTACTTCTATCTATGTTCTTAGCGAGGAATTTCTGAAAGCTGAGATCACACTTCTTTATGATTGTATCAGGATTACCAGGAACTTCTGAGACAGTTTCCTTCTGAGTATTTTGTAAATCATTTTCAAGTTTAAAAGCCTTTTCTTTCAACTCAGAGTTTTCTAGTCTCAGATTCTTAGTTTCTTCAGAGTCAGAAACTAGATCCTTTTTCAGGTTCTTATTTATGACTTGAAGCTTCTGATACCTTTCTAGAATTTCTGACAAACTCTCCTCTAATTGGGATCTATAAAAGTTAGAAAATATCTCTTTAGACTCTGATTCAGATTCAGATTCAGATTCAGAGGATTCAGAGACATCTGATAAGTTATCCGTTTGAGCTATATTGGCTTGTTCATCTTCTGATTTTGTTCCGTCTTCAGAAGATTCAGAGTCATCCCACGTCGCCATAAGACTTTTCTTCTTCTCCTTAAAGGACTTCCTTTGATGTTTCTCCTTCTGAAGCCTTGGACAATCATTTTTGTAGTGACCTTGTTTATTGCATTCATAGCAGGTAATGAGTCTGTTACAGGATTTTCTGTATGCAGAAGATGGTTCAGAGTCATTTCCTATTCTCTTGGAGTTTCTGAATTTCTTCTGCCTGTGTTTCCACAGCTGATTAATTCTTCTGGATAGAAAGAATAATTCGTCTTCTTCTGACGAGGATTCTTCAGATTTTTCTTCTTCTGCCTGCAAAATTTTGGTTTCATATTTGTTAGATTTCATAGTGAGAGACTTATGTTGCTTCTGAGGCTCATCATCTTCTAACTCTATCTCATGGCTTCTGAGAGAGCTGACAAGTTCTTCTAGAGATATTGTGTTCAGATATTTTGCCAGTTTGAGAGCCGTGACCATGGGTCTCCATTGCTTTGGTAAGCTTTTGATGATATTCTTTACATGATCAGCAGTTGAATACCCTTTGTCCAACACCTTTAGCCTAACCACTAGAATTTGAAATCTAGAGAACATTGTTTTAATGGTTTCGTCTTCTTCCATTCTGAAGGCTTCATATTTTTGAATGAGCGCCAGGGCTTTAGTTTATTTTACTTGCATGTTGCATTCATGCGTAATTCTCAGAGAATCAAACATGTTCTTAGTTGTTTCCCTGTTTGTGATCTTCTCATACTCTGAATATGAGATGGCACTCAGGAGAATTGTTATGGCTTTGTGATGATTTCTAAAGTCTTGCTTTTGATGATCTGTCATCCTTTTTCTGTCAATCTTTTGACCGCTTTCATCAACAGGACGTATGTATCCATCAGTTACCATATCCCAAAGGTCGGCGTCATAGGCTAGGAAGAAACTTCTGATCATATCTTTCCAGTAGTCAAAATTTTCACCGTAAAAAATTGGAGGGATGCTGCTGATGTTCTGACTTGTTCCCATCATAGTGTTTTCCCCCTTTGGATATGTTAGCTGACACGGTTAAGTGTTTGCACCCAGACTCAGGAGCTCTGATGTTAATTGAATAAGTGAAAAACACAAGAAGGGGGGTTGAATTGAAACTTAAAAATCAAAAGCAATAAACACGATGATTTTTATCCTGGTTCGCTTGATCTCAAACTACTCCAGTCCACTAGCCAAGGTGATTTCGCCTCTCTCCAATGAGGTCTTAATTCACTAATCAAACTTGATTACAAATCTACTTTGACAACTGTCAAAGTTTTCTTGAGTCCAAAACCACAACCCGGTTTTCTCAAGGAAATTCACTAAACAGTTAATTGAATAAAGTGTACAATGATGTTTCTAATAAACAGTATCACAAACTTGTGATGTATTACACATTTTAATATTGAACCTTGAAGATGAAGAATGATAGATGCGTTACAGACTGTTCACGTGAGGTTTTCTTTTTGTGCGCAGTGGTTCATCATCTAGAAATCTTCTTCTAGTTTGCTTTAAATAGGCCATGCAATGAGAAGATACTTTTGGTATGTCCATAAAACGAGTTAATGAGCTTTCCAAACCAGAACATCCTTGTCTGTTTGTAGTCGTTACATATGATCTTGCAATTATGGAATTGTAACGCTTCAGAGCTTCTTACACCAGAGGATGAATATTACCATTGAGAGTCCTTTACAGCTTGATCAAAACTTTGCACATCAGAGTATCAGAGATTCTGTTTCACAGCGCTGGTGCATTCAGAAGTTCAAACAGAACTTCTTCATATAAGTGTGTCATGCATAATTGATGCGTTTGAGTCTTTCATTGTCCTCTCAACTTCTGTGCTCACATAATCAGAACTTCTGCTGATGTTCTGGCTGAACTTCCAGTTGCATTAGAACATCTTTTTCACATCAGAACTTCCTGCATGTAAAGAAACTTTTTATTAGTGAGCATATTTGTTCTTTATATCATGTGTTTGTTATCATCAAAACTCTTACTGGGATGTAGAACCAAATTATGTTCTAATAGTTTCCACCCTTTTGACTTGCTTTCGTTGATAACCTTCTTGGTTTTGCTTCTTGTTTATTTAAATATGCTTTAAGAACTAACCTTACCATAAGGTAATGCTAGTATGGCCTTAGGCCATGTTGCTACTCAAAAACTCAAATGAAAGAAACAGGAGACAAGAGTATGAAACGAAGCCTTAGGCTCCCTCACTGACTCCAGGCCCAATCGAAGGATGCAGCAAAGAACTTAAGGTGAAGAGGGCATTCCATGCTGAACAAAAGAGGCAGCCAGAAGAATGGCCATGTTGACTCCCAGGCCCCAGTCGAAAGGCACACCATGCCAACTCCCAGGCCCCAGTTGAAAGGCATACCACACTAGCTTCCAAGCCCCAATCGAAAATCACGTCTTCACCACTTCCAAGCCAAATCGAAAAGAGCCGAGAAGCAGAATCGAAGAGCTCTTCTGCCTAAATCGAAAAAGCCCTTTTTACTTTCTTTACTTTATTTTGCCTTTATATTTTCTTGCAATTCAATATGGTTGTAATAGTGTAGGATTTATTTTCTGCATTTTTATTGCTTTTGTATAAATGTTAGTAATTAGGATGTATGGCAAAATAAAAACGAACAAGTAGACAACCTGAAAATCAAAGACTAAATGCATGCAAATCAAACACACTATTCACACATGCACCCTTAGGGTAATCTCACTTGTTGCCTCGGAGAAATAGTTATGTCCCTCGAATATGGGCGTTTTAGCAAAGACCCTCGATAAATATTGTAGTCCCTAGATGACCCTCAATGTTGCCTCTGCTAAACGATCTAGTCCCTAAACGACATTGCTAAAATGTCCCATAGGTTGCCTTCTATGACTATACAAATGTCCTACGCCTGTCCCTTCACATCCATCGACGGGGCTTCTTACCAAACAATGGTAAGCTAGCAACATCTAAAGGAGGAGGAAAAGAACATTAAGACCTTTTGAGTAGGTAGAATGCTCCTAGTTGCTCGCTTGCTCACAACAACAAAATTTTATCCACCCACACTTTTATTTTGAAACATTTTCAAAAGACAAAACACTTTGTACGCGTTCTTATAGAAACAAGAGCCATTATAAAGACACTTTTCAAAATCACTTTCAAAAACACATTCCACAAACACCTCTTTGAACTATTTTTAAAACAACACTTTGTACGCGTTCTTATAGAAATGAGAACCATTACAAAGACATTTTCAAAATACATTCAAAACCCATACCACAAGCACATTTTTAAACAAAAGCAAGTGATCTAGCAAGAAACTAAGAGCCAATAGAAAACTACGGATGAAAAGGGTGCTAATACCTTCCCTTTTAATAACCTACCCCCGAACTCAAGAAAACAATCTCAAAGGTCTTTCCTGTTATTTTCAACCTTTCCTTTTTGGATAAAAGAAAAGTCGGTGGCGACTCTTGCTATCCGCAACAATTGCAATCAAACGCAAAACACCCAAGCCAGTTCTCCCACCGTGTTACAGAACTGGCGACTCTACCGGGGAGATACTTAAAAGTGGGGTTACCTTAGGGCTAGATCACCCTTACTTGCTTTCCTTGTTTGACTTGCTTGATTTACATTTTTTGGGTCCTTGTTTGGGTTATTATTAAAGATCCTATACCCGGATCTGGGGCACCTTTTTAGGTAAGTATCAATAAATCATAGAAGTTGTACGATGTAGACCGATATGGACAAAGTGATATCTACATTAGCATGATACTCTGGCTTGTACTAATGTTCCTTGAGTCAGTCAAGGATAACATTAGGCTTCCTTATAGTGTCATTAAGCGCTAACTGACCTTTAGAACCTTTACTTGAATCATCCTAAGCCATTAGAAAGTAGTGATATGGTCGGCTTTGGTTCTGACCAGAGTTTGGTTGATACTCGATGCTACACTCATTGAGATTGGACTTTTGGGATATTCTGGCCGCAATACTTTGGTGCTTGAGCTAGAACAATGCCTAAAAGAAAGGTCAGTGATATGAGACCCCCTAGAACCCTGTTACTATTACTAGGACAACTTGAGCCAACTAAACTTCAAGAGGGTACTTACCTACAAACCCCATGCAAGCCTAAACCTAAGGATTTGTCTGCTTTGTGTGTATATGACTATTTGTACATAACAACTTGCTTTGTTTGAATAATTGTACATAACATCATGACATCATACCATAGCATTTTCAATAACCATTTCAAGGATCTCAAGGGTCTATGATGTAGGGTCATGTTGAGCCAGACGCCTATCAAGGGGCAAAAGGATTCATTCTCTAAACAAACGCCATCAAAAACCAAAACACAGTAACTTGATTCAAAGGCTATGACCCACTTGACATGGTGATCTTGATTCTTGTGGAAGGACATCCACCGATACGAAGTGCTCCAATCAAAGCTGTTGATCAAAATTCAACTTCTAACATTTTCTTGTGTTTATGCCGCGAGATCATTGAAAACATTGCATCCACATATCATGCATATCATCATAACAGGTTTTTCCCACACAGGTCTTTCATCTGCTTACTGTTTATTTCAATAGAGATGGCTCTAGAACAGACTATCAAAGACATTCAGACTCAAAATGCCCAACTTCAGGAAATGTTCTTGAACCTATCCAAGGGGCAAGAAGAAGTGAAAGCACTCATCACTAGGGGCATGATCATGGGAATCCTGAGGACAACAAGGATGACCAGTTGGAATAGCTACAAACTGAAATGGCAATAATGAAATTCTAAATGATGAGACAACTGGTGGGCCATATGGCTCTTATCCAAAACTTAGCTCGGGGACAAGAGGATCTAAGGACCCTCGTCAACAAACTTCATCAAGACAGTTGCAACCGTATGAAACAAACCGTCGAGATTGGGGATCAAGTCATCATTCAGCCTCCCATGAGGCAAGGAGCCGGTTCGGTGGAAAGTAAACCTTTCCAATTTGCTGCCACATCACGAGTCCAACAACAACCTCGTCAATAACAACAAGGGAATCAGGGCAAAGAGGTCGCACCTAAGAGGCAATTTACTAGGATCGACATGTCGTTAGCTCAGGTGCTACAACACATGTTGAAAGTAGAGCTAATTACATTAAAGGCTCCTCCCCGGAATCCTAACACTGCTTCTCCTAATTACCATCCCAAGGAGAGATGTGCATACCATTCTGATAGTCCTGGACATGACACGAATGGTTGATGGGCTCTAAAGAACAAAATTCAAGATTTAATCAACGAAAGGGTGTTGGAATTTACATAAGATGATCAACTAGAGATCTTTTATCAACCCTCAAGGATATCCATATGAAGTGACGATCTGGGCGAGGAAATTTTCTGTTTATTCGAATTTTCAGTTGTAATTTCTTTGTTTACTTAAACACTTATCTATATGTTAGACTTTGGTAATTTTCATTAATTCATTAAATATGTTTGTCTTGAATTAATCCATTCATTTTTATTCTATTTAAGCTATGCTTTTTACTCCCTTTATGATATTCAACTCTTGTTTTAAAAGTTGCAAGCCTTTAGAGGGAGGATGACAAAAATAATGCCATAATCTCATACAATATGCTTTTGGACAGACCTTGTTGACGATGTACAAGCGTTCTTTCAATTCTTAAACACTGGAGTTATAAGGAGGATAATACCTAGTCAACCCCTTCGAGCCAAAGAAGTAGAAGTTTTCTTTTTTACACAAATTGAAACCTTTAATCAAAACCTTGGGCAGGGTAGTCTCTCAGTTAATTCAAACGCGCGTTCAGTCGCAAACTTTCACTTCGTACACAACGAATGACATCAAAAACATTCCTTTTGAACCAAAAGACGACGATGGTTCCCTATCAAATAGGCAGTCATTATCTCTCAAAAGAAAAGCCCACTAATTCAATACCTACGAAGGGGACTTAAGAAAAACTGGGGCATCCCGTTGGCTGTAATCTCAAAACAAAGAACAATCAGGCAAAAAAAACAGGGATAATAAATCAAAAGGAGGTCACTACAAATCCTCGAAAACATGAAAAATGTTGCAAAAATGACTGCCTTCCAACAAACTTAACTTGTTTGAACCATTACCAAAACGTCATTCCAGATTCAATTGTAATTCAAACGCACAATTACCCGAGTTTAGGATTGAAGAACATCATGAAGAACGGGCGGGTACAAATACACTTTGAGCCTTATCCTTTGTTTCTTAAATCGTGAGCCAGACCATAATACAACCTTTCAAAGTCCTAATTGAAGCATGGGTTAGTCCAAAAGCATACTGTTACAAAAGGTATCCTGACTCTTGTAAGGCGTTACTCTAAATCCTGAGTTGAATTCACATTCTTACAAAACTCTCTACTTGCTAAAAATGCATTTTCAAAACTTCAAGACAAGCATAAACTTTGCACTATGTGAATATCATTGTTTGCATGTGGCTAATTGTTTGACAATGGAGAAATTCACACGACGAATGTCCAACGAACGAAAGCTCTCTCAGTGGACAAAATCACTTTAAATGGGATGACACTTCCAATGACAAATATCCTATTAAGAAATGGGGAATGACACGATCATTGTCTAGCACATCTGGGGGAGTCAAGTCAAGATTCCAAGAAATCTTTCAAGAAGTGTTGAGTAACCAGAGGCAGGTATTTATCTGAATCACTTAGGGCATTAAACGTGAATTCTAACAAGAAATTACATACGGTCAATCAAACATTTTCTGGCAGTACTACAACACCTACCACTAGGGGAAATGACAAGTCCTCCACGAAGTCCTTTTCATTAGGGTGATCCCCAGCTAGAGTTTCAATCTCTGGAAAAAAAACTTCTTCCCAACTGAGTTGATATCAAGAATCTTTGAGGAGTTCTGCCAGAAGAATACACCTCTCCAGCAGATTGGCAACATGGTTTATTTTCCCAACAAACTACATATTCTCTAGCTTGAGTTTGCCTCTCTGAATACTACAAATCAAGGGACCACAACTCCTCTTCCCTAGTAAACTATCCTACAATCACCAGAATCAACACTCTCCACACAGTTTTCTTCTCAAGCAAAATCAACATTCCCCAGTGGAGTTCTCCTCAAACAACAAAACGGAAATCCCTAGTGGAAACATTCTAAACAAAGTTTGAAGATGCACATACTCTTCATCTCCAACAGCAGTCTGGGATTTAACTTCCTAAGGCTCCCCAAAATTTGTCAAGGATTTATTTTCCATGACAAAGATACATTCCAACAACATTTCACATTTCATGCATCATATTACATACATGACAAATGCATACAACACAATCTCATTTATTTTAAGAACATCATTACACCATGCATTTCATACATCATGACATTGCATACAACTAATTCTTTACCTTTTCAGGAAAGATCAATCAACGGATAACTATCGTCAATAATTTTCAAGTTCCAGATTAATACCTGAAACAAGACAGGACAACTATCTGTGAACAAATAGATTGTAGATTAATTCCCGAAATAGGACGGGGTGACTATCTACATGACGAATACTTCCTTCAGACCTCTGCTGGTTCAGTTTAAATCAATCAATGGTTTATCCTGATTCCTTCCTAGTAGACACTTCCTCTGGTTTAGATAAACCGCTCCAAAGATTTATCCCGATTCTTTCCAGTTAAAGATTATTCAAGACTTTTGTTGTTTCAGTTTAAATCGATAAATGGTTTATCCCGATTCCTTCCTAGTAGACACTTTCTCTGGTTCAGATAAATCGCTCCAAAGATTTATCCTGATTCTTTCCAGTTAAAGATTATTCAAGACTTCTGCTGTTTCAGTTTAAATCGATCAATGGTTTATCCCAATTCCTTTCCAGTAGACATTTTCTCTAGTTCAGATAAATCGCTCCAAGATTTATTTTAATTCTTACCAGTTAAAGAATATTCAAGACCTCTGCTGGTTCAGTTTAAATCTATCATTGGTTTATCCTGATTCCTTTCCGATAGACACTTTCTCTGGTTTAGATAAATCGCTCCAAGATTTATTCTGATTCTTTCCAGTTAAAGAATATTCAAGACCTCTGTTGGTTCAGTTTAAATCTCTCAATGGTTTATCCTGATTCTTTCCCGTAGACATTTTCTCTGGTTAAGATAAATCGCTCCAAGATTTATTCTGATTCTTTCCAGTTAAAGAATATTCAAGACCTCTGCTGGTTTAGTTTAAATCTCTCAATGGTTTATCCTAATTCTTTCTCGTAGACATTTTCTCTGGTTCAGATAAATCGCTCCAAGATTTATTCTGATTCTTTCCAGTTAAACAATATTCAAGACCTCTGCTGGTTCAGTTTAAATCTCTCAACGGTTTATCCTGATTCTTTCCCTTAGACATTTTCTATGGTTCAGATAAATCACTCCAAGATTTGTTCTGATTCTTTCCAGTTAAAGAATATCCAAGACCTCTGCCGGTTCAGTTTAAATCTCTCAATGGTTTATCCTGATTCTTTCCCGTAGACGTTTTCTTTGATTCAGATAAATCGCTCCAAGGTTTATTATGATTTCTTTCCAGTTGAAATCAAGTATATGCTTAGTCTAATTTCTGTCAACAATCACCTTTGGATGGCATCTATAAGCCCATCTCCGACAACCCTCTATCATCTCTCCAAATGTCATATTTAGGACCATTCACTATACAATCAACAACCACATCATCAAGTGAAAATTTTTGGGCACTCTAATGTTCAATCATCTTCCACCTTCAAGTCACAAATGGCTGACTCACCAATCTAACTCTTCAGGTTTAAGAAGATTGAACAGGGGCAGTTGTTATACCCCAAAATTTGCCCTCTCATTTTTCAAGGATTATCAAGGTTCAAGCTTGCACAAGTACAATTGGATTTTCCAATATCAAGTTAAAAAGGAAACTGTTAAAAAAGGGAGAAAATAGATAAAAATAATCTTTTTGACAAAATTAGAGAAAAACAAGTATTTTCGATTCAACTCTTTCGATTGGCCTTTTGGCCTCTTTCGATGCAGGATTTGGTTGCATCCTTCGACTGGGTGTTGGCCTCTGGCATGCTAGCTTGGATTCAGAACACATGAGCTTCCTGCATGCCAATTTCGATTGCATATTTGGCCTCACAAGGTTCACAATACAATGCCTGCCTATGTGCCTGCTTTGATTGGATGTTTGATGTGTGCATGCCTGTGTTGACTGGACAAATATTCCCCCATACTTGCTTTGATTCACAATTTGATGACTAGTTACATATAAGTCTTCGATTGAGCCATAACTTCTTTCTTGCGCACAAGAGGCCCCCGCCATGATAACATGCACAAGGCAAAAAGCCTCATGTAGCCTCCTTCGATTCCAAGGCAAAAAGCCTCCTTTTGGCATCCTTCGATTGTAATTTTTTGCCTCCTGTATGCCTTTTTCAGATCTGGGCATTTTTGCCTCCTACATGTCTCTTTCGGTTGGGCATGTGGCTCCTTTCATGCAGGTCTTCATTTGAGCATTGGCCTCTTGTATGCTTGCTTGGAGTCACAAAGTTTAGACCTCAAGCATGCAGGATTCGACAGGGTATTGGCTATGTTTGCACTAGCTTTGACTGGACAACATTTCTCTTTTAGTGTGCTGCAGTACCACCATTGACAAACTTCAACACATATGGTTGGTGCCCCCCTTCAAAGGACATGTATTGTTGGATTTTAAGGGCATACATATGAGTCCTTGTCGAAGGATATATTACACTAGCCCATTCAAAGAATAGTATAATCCATTCGAAGGACACATTTGTCCCTTTTAAAAGAAACATACATGACCCATTCAAGAGACACGACTAGGCGTTCCATTCAAAAGACATGCTTGATGGCCCATTCGAAGGATTTACAAATACCACCTTAAGGATGCACAAAAGTGACCCATTCAAAGGACACTTATTGGAAGAAGAATATGGTCGAAGGAGGGTCAAAACAAAAGGGTGAAATATTCAAAGATGCTTGCTGCCAAGTTCAGGCCTGGTACACTGGCCAAAACTGCTGCATAACAGTCCTGAAACACTGCCCCATTCTTGCACCAAAATAGCATACAAGTACTTCCCCTCGAAAGCTATAAAAGCAATTTACTCAAATTGTTCAAACTATTTTGTTTTCCCTCCAAAACCTCATCCATGCTTTTCCTATAAATAAGAGGCTCCACGACATGTTTACGGGAGGACTTTTTGGCTGGACAACACATCCAGAGACTTGTGGGTGGAACGAATCATCAAAAACTCTCAAACACTTACACATTCTTAAACACCAACCCATAATCTAAACATTTGTCCCCTTCAAATCTGAAACATCCCCACACCTTGTTACCCTTCAAATCTAGTAGAAAGAACATCACACTTGTTCTTCTCATTCGAATCCAGCATTAGAAACGTCATCTTCATTTCTTCCCTTCGAGTCCAGAAGAACTCAAGGCAACTACTCAAGGTCCAGCACACGCTCCAGCTTGAAGCAAGGTAAGTCCCTCTTACCCTTGAATCCTTCGTTCCAGGAATGATATGTGAATAAGCTTTCTTTTCATTTCAAACATGTACATACCATTGTTCTTCTTTTTCGTTTCCACCCTTTTGACTTGTTTTCATTGATAACCTTCTTGGTTTTGCTTCTTGTTTATTTAAATATGCTCTAAGAACTAGCCTGACCATAAGGTAATGCTAGCATGGCCTTAGGCCATATTGCTACTCAAAAACTCAAAAAGAAAGAAACAGGAGACATGAGTATGAAACGAAGCCTTAGGCTCCCTCACTGACTCCAGGCCCAATCGAAGGATGCACCAAAGGACTTAAGGTGAAAAGGGCATTGCATGCTGAATGAAAGAGGCAGCCAGAAGAACGGCCATGTTAACTCCCAGGCCCCAGTCAAAAGGCACACCATGCTGACTCCCAGGCTCCATTCGAAAGGCATACCACACTAGCTTCCAGGCCCCAACCGAAATTCACGTCTTCACCACTTCCAGGCCAAATCAAAAAGAGCCAGAGAAGTAGAATCGAAGAGCTCTTCTGCCTGAATCAAAAAAGCCCTTTTTCCTTTCTTTACTTTATTTTACCTTTATATTTCCTTGCAATTCAATATGGTGGTAATAGTGTAAGATTTATTTTCTGCATTTTTATTGCTTTTGTACAAATGTTAGTAATTAGGATGTATGGCAAAATGAAAACCAACAAGTAGACAACCTAAAAATCAAATACTAAATGTATGCAAATCAAACACACTATTCACACATGCACCCTTAGGGTAATATCACTTGTTGCCTTGGAGAAATAGTCATGTCCCTCGAATATGGGCATTTTAGCATAGACCCTCGATAAAGACCATATTCCCTCGATGAACCTTAACGTTGCCTCCGATAAACAATCTAGTCCCTGAACGACATTGCTAAAACGTCCCATAGGTTGCCTTCTATGACTATACAAACGTCCTACGCCCGTCCCTTCACATCCAACGATGGGGCTTCTTACCAAACAATGGTAAGATATCAACATATAAAGGAGGAGGAAAAGAACATTAAGACCTTTTGAGTAGGTAGGATGCTCCTAGTTGCCCGCTTGCTCACAACAAAAACATTTTATACACCAACACTTTCATTTTGAAACATTTTCAAAAGACAAAACACTTTGTACGCGTTCTTATCAAAATGAGAGCCATTACAAAGACACTTTTCAAAATCACTTTCAAAAACACATTCCACAAACACCTCTTTGAACTATTTTCAAAATAACACTTTGTACGTGTTCTTATAGAAACAAGAACCATTACAAAGACATTTTCAAAATACATTCAAAACCCACACCACAAGCACATTTTCAAATAAAAGCAAGTGATCTAGCAAGCAACTGAGAGCCCGTAGAAAACTACGGATGAAAAGGGTGCTAATACCTTCCCTTTTCATAACCTACCCCCTAAACTCAAGAAAAAAATCTCAAAGGTATTTCCTATTCTTTTCAACCTTTCCTTATTGAATAAAAGAAAAGTCAGTGGCGACTCTTGCTATCTGCAACAATTGCAATCAAACGCAAAACACCCAAGTCAGTTCTCCCACCGTGTTACACTCGTCACCAAGCTCCCCCTCCTTCCAGACATGGGAACCAAACTTATTGTTGAAATGCTTCCTCATCCACTGAAAAGGGAACTCGTAGACCAGCTTATTTATGTGGTCTCTCAATGACTAGTTACAAGCACACCTGCCCGGTTTGACCAAGTCTTGACAATTACCTATTTTTATGGACCCACATATCTAGGTCTAAAAATAGGAACCAATGGCCAACCGCCAAGGGCACTATATAAACCCTCACATATGTGAGGGCCAAATATTGAATATCCACTATTCATCACTAAAAGCCTAATACTTTGATTGTATCTCTTTTGCTTTCACACTTACTTGATTGTCAAAGTGCCTTGCAGATACAACCCCCTTTTTTCCTCCTCGACTTTCTAGCCCATCCGAAGATCATCATCTGGCCACCTTGCAGGTTCTGATCAACCGGTAAGATCATATATATATATATATATATATATATATATATATATATATATATATATATATATATATATATATATATATATGTGTGTGTGTGTGTGTGTGTGTGTTTCTAACGTAGATACAATGGATGAAAATAACATTGATCGAATTAGGCTCTAGCTTGTGTATCAAACCGCATTGGTAATACATGAGAGGGCAGCAAGGAGGGCAGAGAGGCCACGAGTTGCTAATAACTTGTTTGATTATGCATCTACTTCCCATACTTGGTGTTCTCACCCATTTGGTTCTCGTAGCCGACTCACTCAGTCATATGAAGCCCCTAAATCCCAGGAGGAAGGAGTTGTCAAAGCATCTTTAGAGAGTTACCCAGGAGATCCATTTGACACTTATTTATGCCATCTCCATGCATACCATGATGATAGACATGTCTATTTTTTATATTTTGCAATACATATGTTTTCAACTAATGAAATCGATGTTGATGGTGATATTTTATTTTTACATAAGCATACATGTTTGAAATTAGTAAACCACAACATGAAGATATTGGAGCTGGAACGACCCACTATTGTCTTGCCAATTTATGTTCTTCTACTTACATGACCATAAACCATAAAATGTAGGCAACTTTTATTGAGAAGTGGAATTCAGGTACATCATTTTCCACCTTCTTATAAGCGGAATGACCACACCTTGGATGACGTCTCATGCCTTTTGCATCTTCCCATCGGGGGGAGATTACTAGACCACGGGAGGATCGAGCGATAGGAAACCATCGATATAATGGTTACCCATTTGGGGGTTGACCTTGTTAAGGTCGCACAAGAGGCCTCTGACACAAGAAGTGCTCATGCAAAATCTTGTTTTTTGAAAAAGCTTTATAAAAAACATCTGCAGTGGTTCGTGGATGTTGTAGGCGATGATATGGAGGTTGAGTACCATCGATAGTAGGCATTAAGGTGTTACCTCTTAATCCTTGTTGATGTAACACCCCATTTTAGTAATTAGCTATATATGTATTATTAATTAGTTACATGTTTAATAATTACTTATTTGTTTGATGATGTGAATAACCGATTCTAATTAAAGTATTTTAATAAGTGAGATTTGTAGAGAATAGTGGTAGAATAACTAATTAGGCCTAAGGTGTGGAAAGTGAAGGATTAGTGGGAGTGTAAATAGTAATTCCATTAGTGGTTACTAAATTTTTTGTTTTATTAAGGGTTTAATAAAAAGATAAAAATAGAGGTCAGTAAAGAATAAGGAGAAAAGTGTTTCACAAGGAAATAAGAGAAGAATGAGAAAGAGGAAAAAGGGAAAAACGCTAAAGTTTGTGGAATCGACCTAGAAACAAGGTAAGGGTGGGCTTTCACTTAGTTATTAGGATTTTTGATGATGCATGATGGGTAGTAACATGTTTAGGAATCAATTTCTCTAATTTTTCATAGTTGGTAATTGTTAGGTTTTGAATGATAATCCATGAATTTGATGAATGATTGTATTTTGATGTTTATAATTGAATATGCATGATAGATATAGGTTATAGTATCTTAAATCATGATAAATTGAATGTTATAATGTGTTTTGTATGGAAGAAATCGCATTGGGATTGTGCTGTCATCGCATGAATTTTTGGAGAAATCGTAGAGCCCGATTAGCACAGAGGAGCGTGCTTAGCGCATACGCTTATAGTTATGTAAGTCGGTGCTGTGAGCATGCTTAGCGCGACCTGGGAGATGATATTTTTATATTTTTCTTATTTTGATATGATATTATATGTCCTTATGTTTTTATAGTAATTAATACTTAATTTTATACTTTTGAAACTACTTGTTTGATGTGTCTTAGAAGGCTATTTGTGAATGACGTGAAAATTGTTATTCATGTTTTATCTGTTTTGTGAGTTGGTGTTGATTGGTAATGATGCTTGTAAATTGTTGTTATGTGTTGTGATGATATGAGAATGAGTTGTATGTGAATAATTTGTGATATGCAATTGTATGTGCAAATGTGTGGCAATTCAAATGTGAGGAATTATTGAAGATATGCATGAATGTTAAGATTAGAGAATGGTCTTAATTGCATATGGTTGTTGAGATTGCACATGCATCATTTGTGTCAAAATTCAACTCTTTTTAGTTTTGTGGGAGAGAGTGACTTGTGTCAAACCAGAGAGGGCTTTGAAAGCTTAGAGAACATGCTTTTTGGTGTGTTATCGATTTAGAGAACGGACCCGGTTTAAAGTAAAAATCAAAAAATGATAACAAGAGATTGGTACCACAAGCATGAGTTGCATTAGAGTCTTACACTGAGTCACATGGTATTTTATGTCATAATATGAGATTATGTGAAATTATGAATGTTGGTATATACTGGTGAAAAGCATGAGAATTGAGTGATGTTGTGGTTATAAAGCAATTGAAGTGTGAGAATAATTACTTGTATGCATGTATGTTTTACATTATGTATTATTTGATTTTTATAATTATGTGAATTCTCACCCTTCAGTTGAAATGATGTTTTATATGACATCACTCAAGTACTGAAGATTAGAGTTGATTTGACAAGAGTGAAGTTGAGGAAGCTATCTTTATTTCATTTCGTATTTATTTTGGGTTTTGAGTCGTGCTCTGGTCATGTAACACTGGGGAAAACACTTGGTTTTATGTTTTGAGATATACATTTGTATACTCTATTTATTTTGTTATTTTATTTGAGTTATATGGAGAATTGGCTTTTGACGCATAAGTTGGTTTAATGATGGAAGTTTAATTGAGACGTGAATTATTATGAGATTATTCAAATGAAAGTTATTCTGATGTGACATGCTTATGTGTAGTGTATGAAATGCTTGAATTAAATTTAAGTGTTATTGAGCATGCCAGGTGTTTGTGGTATTTGAATTATGTGTGACACCCTTATTTGAGAAGCATGACTAATTTACTCTAAATTATATTGAATTGTTTTGTGGGGTTTAGAAGGGTATTATAGTTGACACATCAATGCTTGTGATCAAAGTTAATTTCTTGTTACTAATATTTTCATAATTCATTTGTTACACTTATTATTAATATTGTATCCGAACCATTTCCAGAGATGAATCATCTCCCACTTCCCTGACATCACTGGATGAGAAGTTGGGCCTACCTATGATGAAAATTTGCCATGTGCAGTTGCATATGTTTTGTACAAGATGAATAGTATGGTTTATCCATTCAAGTATGTATTAACCATATGGTACCACATGACTTTTGTTTCTGCGCATACGAGGGTCATCGCAAGATGCGTCAGTTTGACGCTATTTCCTTATACTTCAGATGATGGGCATGCGGGTCATCTCTTATGTATCCTTATCTGCCCGAACAAGTGATACATTAGTTTGGCTGTAACACATCATATAATATAAATATATAAAATACATCATACACAATGTTAATTGGTATTGATACAACACAAGTGGCTAAATAACGACATCACTATATAAACATGTCCAAAAGAAAAATACAACTATGGAACATGATATATAAGAGTGTCTAATAAAAACTAAGATCTATGTATAATATCCACATTTTTTTGTACATAATCCATAGCGAAAGATCACGATAACGAAATTTTTTGAAACATCATCAACAAACTTCCTCTTGCCTTTAACTTGCAAATGGCCACCTGAAAAACAATAATAATAATAATAATAATAATAATAATAATAATAATAATAATAATAATAATAATAATAATAATAATAATAATAATAATAATAATAATAATAGGGTGCGATGATAATTTTAGTGAGTTCCCTATCTTATGGGTTCACTCAGCTCTACAAGATTCTACATCCAATTCTCTAACTCAAGTTCTTCTACTTGGGACACTTGTGTACACTTACACAATAAAGACATACTTTCGTATTTAAGGGATATTCACATTGTATGAAAACATGTAACTCAAAAGTATGAACATTGTTTCCTGAGTGGACCTACGTATAGGGAAAGGCTCGATTCATGCATGTTCATATGATTCGACTTTCTTGTGGATTAAGTTTTCCATGGGACTCAAACCCACTTCAAGAATCATCACTTGTATGATACTCGAACCCACTTAGAGCATCTTTCACCATATGAGACTCGAACCCACTTAGGCATCAACCTCTCGTCTATGGGACTCAAACCCATTTATGGGACTCAAAACCATTTTTGGGACTCAAACCCATTTATGGGACTCAAAACCATTTTTGGGACTCAAACCTCTTTATGAGGCATGGATTATTGGTGTCACATTCCCAATTCTACTTTACATAAGCTTATCAATTGAGATGTGCACGGTCAAGGGTAATTTCTGAATATGTAACTAGGTTCCTCATTCTCGTGATTTCACTCATTAATCACCAGCTGATTACATCCACCAACTCTTATGTCATCACCATATTCTCCATACAAAGCCCATTAGTTCATACTCAAGCGATTAATTATCCACGGTTAGGGCTGTTCATGGTACAGTTCTGTCAAAAAACTGAATCAAACCGAACTGAACCATTACATATTTGTCCTAAGCAGAGTTTCCCAATCCTTATTCATGGCATATATTCAAGATATGAAATCTTTATACTTGGCATAGATAATGTGACATAGTGAAAAGGTATCATGAATCATATGTGTGGCATGGGAAATATTACTCTGGATGAGACATGCATATAAGATTCCCTAAAACATGTATGTTTATTTTAAGTTTTCCATCTTAAGGTGTGTCTAGAAAGAGTATTCTAATCATGGCATAAGAAGTGTCACACTTCGTGGGAGAGAATATCTTTAAATGTGTGACAATATTTTTGCAAGATATTTAATGGTGTGTCTGATAAAGGTGTTTAAGGAAAAAAGAGGTTGTAGGCATAATTTTCAAGCAATCAAGAATATTTAGATAACACAGACAAAAGACATTTACGAAAGGGAAAAATCATAATTTATTGAAATCATAAAGGAAGTGCATTACAGGAAATAAGCTAGTTAACAGAAAATACGAGACAATGGAAAGTACATAAAGGGAAACATAGAATGACAAAGGTAAAAGGTGCGTAATTTGAAAGTGGAGTTTTATTCTACTCTACTATTTCCATCATTTTTGTTGTAAGTCCTTCTAAGTTTTTGGATATGTTTTAGCAGAGTTCTAGGACTTTATCAATTTTGGTGTTTTCCATTTTGGTTGGTCCTTCTTCTTATTCTTCATCTTTGAAGTGCGAGTCTTATTCTATCTCCCTATTCCTGATGTGATTTCTTATTTAACTTATGGTGCTAAGGTTAATTTTCTGGTTTGTCTGATCTTCTACTTCACCAGTTGTGTAAACTTTAAATATGGCGAGAAGTTTTGTGATCAGTGGACCGCAAGGTAGTCTTGCTGCTGGATTTTCTCTATAGTGTATCATGTGTCTCAAAAATGCTTTATACCCAATTTGTTGAAAATTATTGGGTTAAGAGCCATAAGGGAACTACATCTTCTCGAAGAACATAAAAATTGTTTATCATCCAGAGAAAGAGGGTCCTAGTGAGCATATAGTGTAAAATTCTGACTTTTATTTTATGGTGGGTAGATTTGAAGAGTACTTTTTTTCTTTTCCATTGGATCAATTACTAAGTGGTATGACAATAACATATTTGAAATTTTTGAAGCCAAAGGGTCAATCAAGGGTGTAAGATAAACCATCAGAGGATATCTGTAATACGGTGGGAGAACTGACTTTTGGTTTTACGTTTTATCATAAATGTTGCAGATAGTAAGAGTCGCCACCGGCTTTTCTTTTATCCAATAAAGGAAAGGGTGAAAAGAACAGGAAAGACCTTTGAGAATTTTTATTGAGTTCGGGGGGTAGTTTATGAAAAGGGAAGGTGTTAGAACCCTTTTCATTAGTAGTTATCTACAGGCTCTTAATTGCTAACTCACTTTGAAAATACTTTTTTGTGTATGTTTGAAAATATTTTGAAAATGCCTACGTGAGGCAATTTTGTAATGATTCTCGTATCGTTGAGAATGTATACAATTATGTTCATTTTGAAAATATTTTGAAAGAGAGTGTTGAAAGATGCCAATGTAAGGTAGTTTGCTTTATAATAACCCTTGTATCAGTCCTCAAGAGTGTTTATAAAAACGTTTTGAAAGTGTGAAGTGTGAAAATTATCTTAGTTTGTGAGCAAGCGATTATGAGCGATCTACCTACTCAAAAAGTCTTTGTTCTTTTTCTCCTTCTTTAGATAGTGCTATCCTACCATTAGTTATTAGGAAGCCTTATCACCGGATGTGAGGGACATGCGTGGGTCATTGTACAGTCATAGAAGGTAACTTGTAAGGTACTTTAGCAATTGTTGTAAGGGACTAAGATCGTTTACCGAAGGCAACATCGAAGGGTCATCGAGGGACTAAGATCTTTTTAATCGAGGGTCTTTTGTTAAAGCATCTCACGTTCTAGGGACATGACTATTTTTATCCGAGGCAACAAATGAGGTTACCCTAGAGGTGCGTGTGTGTGAAGTATTTTGATTTGAGGTATTTTGTCTTGAAATTAGATTATCTAACAGTTGATTTTAAATCTTGTCATACAAACCCTAATTACTAACAATAATAAGGAAAGCAGTAAATTATATGTCATACGCTATTACAATGCTTCAGAGATGGAGGTTACAAGTTTATGAAAGGGGGAGGAAAGCAATAAACCCTAATTATCTATTACAAACTTTTGACAGTTACATAATCGTATTAGTGCGAAAAATAAATAAATGCGCGGAGATAGAAAGGGGAAAGATGTAAAAAAAACCTTAAAAATTCTAAGTATTCTAAGAAAATATTTTATTGTTTCTTTGTTTAGAAAGTATTTGAAATGTGAAATAAAAAATTAGACCTAATTCTAATTTAATTTACAATTTAAAAATAAAGTGTGATTAGATTAATTAATCTTTATTATAAAAAATTAACTAATTAAAACCTAAAGAATTCTAAATATTTTAGAAAATATTTTTTTGGTGTTTTATTTAGAAAAGAAATTTTACAATATAAATCCTAATTCTAATTAATTAAAATCAAAGTGATTAAAATAATTTAATTTTATTTGTCAAAAAATTAAATAGTTAATTAAAAACTTAAATCTAATTTTTTTTAAAATCATTTTTATGATTTTACGATTTTAAATAAAAATATTTAAAATAAAAGAAAATGGTTAACTAAAAAAACAAAAAGAAATTTAATGGGCCTGGTGTTGTAAAAGGAAAGTTGGGGGGGGGGGTGAAAAGTAGCAAAAATTCTAGGCCCAAGATAGAGAGCCCTGGCATTGTTTGGATCCAGTGAGGGTGGCTTTCTGAGGTGCATCATGGGGCATGCATGTGGAGTGTTGGATCTGATTGCCTGATGATCTGATGGTGTTGATATGAGGTATACCATGCACATTATTGCCTTTTTTTGTATTGAATATGCAAGAAACAAATGTGAAAAAGAAAAATGTTCCACGCCTCGAACTCGTGACCAGGCATATGTATGACTTAAAGACGTGCGTGCTGTCACTAGGGTGGCTGTTACATCCGGTTGTAAAAACAACAATCAATAAATATAAAATGAACAAGTTTTCAAAAGTTGACTTCATTTTCTTCCTTGTGCGCATTTACAACAACAATAACAACAATTTAAAATTTTGTGAAATATTCATTTCTCAACTAAATTGGAAAATATAAACATCAAAGTTGTTCCAAATTTCACCACGAATTCAACTATACCATTAACTTAAGCTAAAACTCAAAGATTAAAATGAATTTCTATTGATACCAAACTGAACCCTAATTTTTCAGAAACTTCAATTCCAAAATTCTCATCACACAGTCAACATAAATGAAAACCAAGGACATGGTTAGTTTCAAGGCATTGATATCTACATGTTTGCTTTGGAAAATAAATGCAAATGATGCTTGTACAGATATTTCAAAGTTTAGAAAACTTACATCTGAAGTGAGAATCGAGTTTGAAGTTAGAGCACTTCTGGAGCTGTTAGGATGATCTGGATAGCTTCACTGAACTCCCAGAAAGCTTTTGTAATGCCTACCTTGGATTGAGAGTGCCTCAATTCTTCTGGACAAGTCAAGTTGCAGTGGTGAAAAGTGAGGTTTGGACAATGATGGTGGAAGTGTTACAGTGATGAAACAGGGGTATGTGTGGCTTCTATATAATGTATAGATGATGTTTGAATGATAAAAAAGGAAAACACACGAGTGGATTTGAAGTTGGGTATTTGAAGCTTCAAATGTGCAATAATGGAGTTTTCTTGATGATTCTGAGTTTGAGAGTGTTTTAGGGCTTGTTAACTCGTGTCTTGGCTTGAAAATAATCTCTCTATTTATATATAAAAGGTTTGGAATACTTAAGTAACCAAAATTGAAAGATATCAAGTTATGGTTTGAAAAAGTGAAAAATCAAGTTGGATGAGTTTATATGGTTCCAAGGTTCAAGTACAAGCATGATTTATGGTTTGTTGGGTGCAGGTATGTTACTTCTGATGTTAGAGATTGCTTGTACTCAGATGCAATAAGTTGGGAGCTCAAGAAGTTGACTTTGTGATTAAAGCTTGCTTTACAAGAATGGAAATGTAACCTTTCTCCCTTAAATGGAAAAATGGATTGGATAAAGCTTTAATCACTTGGATCATGGCTCAAAAGTATGTGTAATATTCTGATTATGGATAAATTTGGAGGTTAGAAGCCTGAAAAGTGGGATTATGCAGCATGGCTTGAAGATTGGGTTATGAACTTGTCACAAAAATGACCTATAATGCAACCTTAGATACCCAACTTCATCTCTTCTATTCTCCTTGCTCACGCATGATAAAATTGTGTTCTCGAACATTTTGGAAAGATTGAAACATTGTCTACAACTTTCATGTTTTTACTTTTGGCTAGATCAAATGGGAACTTGGTGAAAAATGGCCATGAAGTTAGGACAAAAATCTGATCAAAACTTGTAAAAAAATTTCTAAGTGTTGGATAAAAAACATCATAACTTCATGAGCTTATATCTCCTAAATTAAGAATTTTTTGAGGATCATCCCAAATTATCAAAGTTGTAGAATTCATAAATCCCTACAACTTTCATGTTGAAAGTTTTCCTTGAATCAACTTGCATCTTGAGGAAACTTGCTTGTGAAGTTAGGGTTTTTGTTAAGAACAAAAACACTTAGAATTTTTCTAAGTGTTAGAAAATTTTCCAAATTTGACTTTTGTTGACTTTTTGATTTCTTGAAGATCAAGTTTGATAGTTTTGAATATCTTGATGGTTCTTTACTTTTGAATTCCAATGTTGACCAAAAAGTCAAAGTTTGACTTTTGAGTGACTGCTAACTTATCATCAGTTGATTCAATTATTCAACTATCAATCACTTGCAGCTTTGGAAATTTTTGAGCCATGTAATTAGGTCAAGATGTTTTATTTGAGTCCTTAAGATCATGCTCTAAGCCATTAGGTAATGCACCAGGCCAAAAGTCAATGATCAGTCATTCTCAATTAAAACCCTAATTTGGCAATTTTTTTACCTCTGATGATTTGAGGGTTTTCCTTGAGGAATCATGATCAGCCCTTGATAAAGTGATGAATATCACTTAAAAATGTTGATGTTGACAAAAAAATCTTGAAGTTTGACTGTATATTTGACCACAATTGACTTTTTACCCAATATAGTTGATTTTTAGTCATCTGAGCAATTGACTGGGCAAATTTGTGATGCAAGGCTTGAAACTTGACATGAACATTATTGAGGACCTATGATGAACCATGAAAGTTATTTTAAGCATTAATAATCCAATTTTCCTTGAGAAAACCAAAACCCTAGTTATACACCAATGCTTAGGAGGAGATTTGACCAGTCAACTCTTAAGTGGCTTTGAGTATTTGAGAACCCTAGAAGAATGTCTTGAAGAAAATGGGAGGGGAAATTTTGGGGTACAACAGCTGCCCCTGTTCAATCTTCTTAAACCTAAATAGTTAGATTGGCATGTCCTCCATTCAGGACTTGAAGGTGGGAGATGATTGAACACATAAGTGCCCAGAAATTTGAACTCGCATGTGTCCGAAGTAATGTTATTGGTTAATTATACTGGGAATGGGCTTAAAGATGACATTTAGAGAGGTGATAGAGAGTTGTAGGAGATGGGCTTATATATGCCGTCCAAAGTAACTGTTGAAAGAAATTATACTAAGTCTACACTTGACTTCAACTGGAAGAAGTATAAGAATAAATCTATGTTTGATTTAATCTGAGCCAAAAGAGGCCTTTTTGTCTGTCTTTAACTGGAAGAAGTATCAGAATAAATCTTATGGTTGATTTAATCTGAGCTAGAAAAAGTCAACTGGAAGGAGTATTAGAATAATCTATGGTTGATTTAATCTGATCCAGAAGATGTTTACGTCCGACTTTAACTGGGAGAAGTATCAAAAGAAATATATGGTTTATTTATTCTGATCCAGAAAAAGTCTTTGAAGGAAGTGTTCATCATATAGATAGTCGCCCCGTCCTGTTTCGGGAATTGATCTACAATCTATTTTTGTTGGTAAACCCGACTTGTTTCGGGAGTTCATACCACTTGGTGATAAAGATAGTTGCCCCGTCCTGTTTCGGGAATTAATCTTCATCTGACCATAAAGAAAGAAAGATAGTTTCCCCATCCTATTTTGGGAGTTAATCTTTGCTCGATTGTATAGATAGTTTCCCCGTCTTGTTTCAGGAGTTAATCTGGAACCTCCTTTTTGTTGGCTATAGAGATAATTGCCCCGTCTTGTTTCGGGAACTAATCTATGACCTGGTCACATATATAGTTTCCCTGCCTTATTTCGAGACTTAATCTTGGACTCATTTTAGAATTGTTGATGATATTCGTCTTATTTGTGAGTTTTACCTTAAAAGATAAAGAGTTAGCTGTATGCAATGCCATGATGTATGAAATGAATTGCGTAATGACGTTCTCAAAATAAATGAGACTGTGTTATATGTGTTTCATATGCAAATGTTATGATATTGGTAAATGATGTTTGAATGTGAAATGTTGTTGAAGTGTATTTGTAAACCCGTGTAGTATTTTTGTCTGGGAAAATAAATCCCTGACTGGTGTTGAGGATGAATAACATGTGTAATCTTCAACCTTGTCTAGAATGCTTCTGCTGGGCATTCCTGCTTGTTGTTTGAGGAAACTCTACTGGGAATGTTGATTTCTGTTTGGGGAGAAGAGTTTAGGAACATTAGTCGTTTAACACTCTAATGGGGGGTTTAATTATTATGTAACCTAACTGGGGATAAAAGAGATGTATAACCCTCTGACTTGTCTGAGGAGTTTAATTCTTATATACCCTAATTGTGGATAAAAGAGATGGATAAACTTCCGACTCGTCTGGGGAGTTTAATTCTTATATACCCTGAATGGGGATAAAAGAGATGAATAAACTCCCGACTCGTCTGGGGAGTTTAATTCTTATATACACTGACTGGGGATAAAAGAGATGGATAAACTTCTGACTCGTCCGGGGAGGATAAAGTTGACTGATATCTGGTCCGGTTCCAGGTTTCATAGCAACTCTCTGGGGATAGTGGTAACTTCAATGGGGAGAGGAATTTTGCTGATGATTCGTAGCCACCCGAGGGATAGACTAAAGTTAGGGAGACTCTAATATGCTGGGGAAATAAACCCTGTTGGGGAAATAAACCATGTTGACGAAGAAATACTCTGATGAGGAAATGAGCTCTATTGGAGAGAAGAAATCAGGGGTTTTTACAGTTCTGGAAGATTAAACTCAGTTGGGGAAGAGAATTTCCATGAACTGTACTGATTAAACTCCATAGGTTGGTGGTATTGCCGGGAAGGAGATCATATTCTTTTATCCGTCAGAGCGATCTGTCAGGGAAATTGCGGGAAATGTATCTTTATTGAAGGTGAATTTGTGAAGATTACTCTACGGGGATAATCTCACAGGAGTGGATTTTTGGAGATTTATGGACAACTTGAATGTCATCCCAACTCCTAGAGTCTTGATCAAATGCTTATTCTTATTCTTATGCATATATTTGCTAACAGTTAATCATGTTCATATGCATATGCTCATTCAATTTTAGTCATTGAACGTTTTTTCAAACAAAACAGAAAAAACAACAAGTTTGAATTTCAAGGTATATTTGCATTGATAGTTTGCCCATAACCAGGCGATTTTATACAAAGAGACACAAATCCTAGTAATAGGAAATTGTCGTGAAAAGATTACAAAGTGAAAACAAAACATATAGATATTGTGGAAATGATCTCGTTGAGTTCCAACTCTGCTATTATCCCTATGCCTTCGAACATCTCACCCCTTGTTGTTTAAAGAATTTAATTGAACTTGTATCATTTGAACTTTTGATTTTGCTAATAAAGCTTGCAGTAAGTGATCAAATGGGGCATAGTCATACGCTTTAATCCATAACTTTTTCCTGGACCACCCTTTCGGATTTTCAATCCACCGGGATACCCTTTCTTGCCCAAGTCGCCTTTTCAGGTTTTCAACTTGCAGGGTGTACAATCTTTTTTATATATCCCTAATTTTTGCTTGAAACTTTTTGGTTCGCCTTGATGCTCTTATTTTTGCCTAGTCCGGTCAACCTAGCAGGTTGTTTTTATGCGTAGTATCTTTTGACTATGTCCGCATTCACAGGGTGCGAGAAATATTCACCGTCCATGGTGGTTAGTATCAGAGCACCGCCCGAGAATACTTTCTTGACAACAAATGGCCCTTCATAGGTGGGAGTCCATTTGCCCCTGGGATCACCTTATGGTAGAATGATGCACTTTATTACCAAGTCACCATCTTGATAAGTCTACATCCTTCATAATTCTCAAAGAAAGGATCTGAACTTCGACAGGTAAGACAACTTCCATACCGTAGACCAGAGAGAATGAAGTTTCCCTAGTTGATGTTCACGCTGAAATGCGATAGCCATGGAGAGAAAATGGTAACATCTCATGCCAGTCTTTATAAGTCATAATCATCTTCTGTATGATCTTCTTAATGTTCTTGTTGGCGGCTTCCACTGCGCCATTCATCTTTGGTTGATACAGAGAAGAATTGTGGTGCTTGATCTTGTACTGCATGTAGGGTTCAATGATCATAGTGTTGTTGAGATTAGTACCATTATACGTGATGACTCTCTCGGGGATGCCATACTGACAGATAAGATTATGTTTTATGAATCGAGCTACCACATTCTTGGTAACAGAGGCAAATGAGGCCGCTTCAACCCATTTTGTGAAATAGTCAATGGCGACGAGAATGAAACAATGTTTGTTAGAAGCAATAGGCTTGATTTCTACGATCATATCAATTCCCCACATTGCGAATGTCCAAGGAGCAGTCATGATGTTCAAAGGTACTGGAGGCACATGAACTTTATCAGCATAGTCTGGCACTTATGACAAGTTCTTGAGTGGTGGTGACAGTCGCTTTCCATAGACGACCAATAATAACCTACTCTCAAAATCTTCTTATCCATAGTATGTCCACTAGAATGAGTACCAAAGATGCCTTCATGCATATACTCCATAATTTTCTCTGCCTCCTTCTTGTCCATACAACGAAGCAGAGTTGAATCATGATTTCGCTTGTACAAAATTCTATTGCTAAAGAAAAACTTGGTTGGGAACCTTCGTAGGAACTTCTTGTCAATGATCGATGCCCCTTCAGGGTACTCTTGAGCTTTAAGGTATCTTTTCACTTCATGAAACCAGGGTTTTTCTTCTACTCCATCAGTGTTAAGTTCATAGCAGTGTGTCGGTTCTTCGAATCTTTCAATGGTAATTCTAGGAGCCTCTTTGTCCCATATGAGCTTGAACATGGATGACATGGTAGCTAACGCATCCGCCAACTGGTTCTCTTCTCTTGGGATGTGCTCAAAAGTAATATCTTCGATGTACGGAATCAAAGTTAGCACATGCTCTCGGTAAGGGATAAGATTCAGATGCTTTGTATCCGATTCTCCCTTGACATGAATGATTACCAAGTCTGAATCCCCATATACACTCAGGAACTTGATTCTCAAGTTAATATCTGCTTTAATACCCATTATGCACACTTCATATTTCGCCATATTATTGGTGCAATCAAAGCAAAGTCTGGCAGTGAAAGGTGTATGGCCACCTTGAGGAGAGATAACTACAACACCAATTTCGTTGACAAGTGCGTTGGAAGCTCCATCGAAAACCATAGTCCATCATGATCCTAGCTCAGGTCCTTCATACCTTCATATAGTCAGAGTTCTTCATGATTTGTAATTAGCATGATGTTCTCATCTGGGAACTCAAAGTTCATAGATTGGTAATCATCTACAGCTTGATGCGCCAAATGATCTACCAGTACACTTCCTTTGATTGTCTTTTGAGTGGTGCACTGAATGTCATATTCTATTAAGATCATTTTCCATCGAGCTATTATTCCGGAGAGAGTTGGCTTCTCGAATATGTACTTGACATGATCCATTTTAGTGATTAATAGAGTAGTATAAGTCAACATATACTGTCTTAGTCGGCGAGCAGCCCATGCCAAAGCGCATCAAGTTTTCTTGAGCAGTGAATATCTTGTTTCGCAGTCGGTAAACTTTTTTTAAGGTAGTATATTGCATGCTCTTTTTGACCAGACTCGTCATGCTGCCCCAACACACACTCCATTGAGTTCTCTAGCACTGTTAGGTACACGATTAGAGGTCTTCCTTCAATTGGTGGCATCAGAATTGGAGGTTCTTGTAAGTACTCCTTGATTTTATCAAAAGCTATTTGATAGACGTTATTCCATTTTACTACTTGATCTTTCTTCAACAGCTTGAAGATTGGGCAATGTAATTCAGTCCTCCTAAGAAACCTATGACTTCCTTCTCGGTGCGGGGAGCCATAATTTCTTGAATGGCTTTAACTTTTGCGGGATCAACTTCAATACCTTTTCCACTGACGACAAAACCTAGGAGTTTTCCAGTCCTCACCCCAAAAGTGCATTTGTTCGGGTTTAACCTTAGCTTGTACTTCTTCAACCTTTCAAATAACTTATGCAGATGATCAAGATGTTCTTCTTCAGTTTGTGATCGGGCTATCATATCGTTGACGTAGAACTCTATCTTTTGATGAATCATGTCATGGAATAAGGTTACCATTGCACGTTGATAAGTTTCCCCAACGTTCTTCAACCCAAAAGGCATGACCTTGTAACAGAAAGTTCCTCACTGTGTAACAAAGGTAGTTTTCTCCATGTCTTTAGGCGCCATATTAATTTTATTATAACCCGAGAAACCATCCATAAAAGAGAATACCTTATGCTGAGCAGTATTGTCGACCATAACATCAATATGTGGTAGTGGGAAGTCATCTTTGGGGCTTTCCCTGTTCAGATCCCTATAATCTACACACATACATACCTTGCCATCTTTATTTGGTATCGTAACAACATTAGAAACCCATTGAGGATATGAAGTTACTGCTAAGAACCCTGCATTGAATTATTTCATAACCTCGGCCTTGATCTTCTCGGACATCTCAGGACGCATGCAACGAACTTTTTGCTTAATCAGAGAACAACCCTTTTTCATTGGCAGATGATGAACCACAATATCAGTATTAGGCCCTGGTGTTGTACCACAAAATTTACCCTCTCATTTCTCAAAGGATCACCCTAGACCCTCAGGTTTGCTTCCATCCAATTCCAAGCCTCGAATTACAGATTTTTCAAGAAAGTCATTCACAAGGGAAAAATGGTCATTTGCATACTGAAAAAGTCAAACTTTGACTTTTTGGATCAAAATCAAGTTTCAAGAGTCATATTTCATCAAGACATGTTGAGATATAAAGTTTGCTTCATCTAGAAATTCAAAGGTCAAAGTTACTTTGGAAAAGTCAAAATTCTAAATACTTAGAATTATTTCTAAGTGTTTAAAAAATATGATAAGCTCAGAACTTCTGATCAAATTATCACCATGATACAAGCTGATTCTGGAAGAACTTCTAACATAAGAGTTATAGACTCCCACAAGATCTGAAACATTGCAGAACAGAACATCACCTAGGAATGTTAGGATTTTAAGTTATAACTCCTCAAAGACATGTCCTTGAAACTGAGGCACTCAGCAAATTCTGGACAGTTCCAAGACAGAGTTTGGTTACAACTTCTAGGCCAGTTTTCACAAAGATTCAGTCAGAGTTTGCAAGGGTAATTCAAAGAGGATTTGAAAAGCGTGTTGTAAGCTTCCTAGAAAGTCTGAGAACTCCGTCAGAACATGCTGGAGCAAGAAGATATAAAGATCAGAAGTTGGATGTCTATTCTAAGTTACGCTGAAGCTGAACTTCTGATCCAGAATTAGGCAATGATGCAAAATCTCACATTGCGGGATTTCTGGTTTGATAAATCTCATCATCATTTAATGCTCACAACCTCTTTTGAGTATTTATACAAAGGATTTCCCCCACGTGTACCTTTATTGTCTTGGAAAAGCAAACTTTTGTACAAAAGTGTGCTGGGCCCATGTGTTGCTTTTGCTTTTGAGGTTACATTTCCTTATTTCCTGCTTACAAATCCAGCTTAGGCGCTGTTAAAACCGCTAACCAACATACTTATTTGAACTTACTTCAAGAACAAGTCAGCGCCTAGCATATGATGGTTGTGCTACGTGACCTCTCCAAGCTACTAAACCTTTGCCTATAAATTGGACTTCATTGGCAACTGTAAAAGGGTCTAAAATTTGAGAAAGAAAAACCTTGAACCCCTGCTAAAATTCCAAGAGTCCAAAAACTGCAAACATAAAATACAAAACCTGTTAGCTTTTGATTCTTGCATTCAAACTCCATTTTCCTCAAGTGTTTCTTGATCAAAACCACCCATACAGTTTCTGATATACATTCAAAAGCCATCCTAATTTCTGTAGTCAAACTGTAACACACTCACCATCAATATCCACCTCAAAGAAGTCAGAACTTTGCTCCTTGGCTGTTCCAGAATTTTCCAATCATTCATAGCCCAAGTTGAAAGCTTCCAGCCTGTTGAGCATGTGAAGAAGTTGTTCAGAACATCACCAGCGTTCAGAACCAGACTTCAGCTTACAGATTATTTTCCTGCTACAAGGTAAGTTTCTGTTGACTCTCATCATATTACTTAGGCATTATTAGATTTGCATGTTCAAAAATACAATGTAGACATCCTGATTCTGACGCTTTACATATTATGAGGTTTCATATATTTTCCTACCTAAGTAGAGATAATTTCAGTTCAGAACTTCTTGAAGAAATTAGAACTCGAAATTAGGATTAGAAAATTCATGCTTGCTTCTGATTTATAGTTCTGATATCTCTTGTTTCTGAAACATTATGAAACCTGCCATAACCGTTATTTGCGCATCTTCTGTTTTGTTGAGAAATGACCAAGTTGCAGATGCTCTGACCAGCATGGAGAGGGAGACGAAGTTCTGCCAGCGGCATCAGATCTTCTAAAATATTCTTTGTTCTCAGCGGACCCAGAACTTCTGACCTTCCCTGTTTCTACTAACGTTTATTTCTATTTGTGCAGCACGCCAGAGTCAGAACTTCTGACCTCTTTTGTTTCAGCAAAGCATTGATTCTGTTTTCCTTTCTCCTTTTTCCATCATTTTATTAATCAAAAACACAAAAAATATTTGCTATTCACATATCTTATTTTATTTCTTTTAACATAAAAGATCAAAATATTTTCTTAAACCAAACTTATTTCTTTTTAAACAAAACAAGTCCATTTTAGATTTCTTGTACATTCTTATCCATTCAATATGGTTGTAATAGTAACTTAGGATTTAATTTGCAATCCCCATTTGTAAATTTATACACCCCATCCCCCTAATGATTGTAATAGCGTAGGCCTTTACTTTTCCATATTTTTATTGCTTTCATGTGTTGTTAGTAATTAGGGTGTGTATGATGAGATAAAAACAACAAATAGACAACCCATATTCAAGACAAAAACAAAGCATGAAAATAACATATTTGCACACAAGCACCCTGTAATACAGTGGCAGAACCGACTGTTTAATACTAGTTTGAGTTTTACATTTTTTGTTTGCAAAATGTCGCGATAAGCAAGAGTCGCCACCGACTTTTATTTCATCCAATCGGAAAGGAAAAAAGTACAGAAAATATCCTTTTTCGAGATTTTGAGTACGGGGGGTAGATTATAGAAAGGGAAGGTGTTAGCACCCTTTCTATCCATGGTTTTCCATGGGCTCTTAGGTACTTGCTCATTTTGAAATTGCTTGTGTTTGCGTGTTTTGTTTTGAAAAAGTTTTACTTCGTGATAACCCTTGTATTAGTCCTCAAGGATGTGACAAAGTTGTTTTGAAAATTTGTTTGAAAAGTGTAAGTGTGAAAAGTTTTAATTTGAGCAAGTACCTACTAGTATCTACCTACTCGAAAAAAAAGATCATTTCTATTCTTGTTTCCTTTAGACAGCGCTATCCTACTATTGAGAAATAGGTAGCACCGTTGTTGGAATTTGTAAGGGTCAATTCGAAAGGGACGTACGGTCACTAAAGCAATATTAGGACACCTTAGTAGCAACCCTAGAGTCTTAAGATCTTTTTCGAGGCAACATTTCCGAGGCAACATTCGAATAGGACAATTTGATCCTTTAGACTGGAGGGCAACCACTAAGACACCCTATGCTTAATGATCGTTTACCGAAGGCAACCGAAGTGAGAGTATACCCTAAGAGTGAATATGTGCGAGTGATTTATTTTTAGTTATTTAATCTTTGCACATTAGGGTTTTCTAACCATTTTAATTTGTCATGCATTCTTGCCATACAATCCTATTAATATACATCTAACAGTTAAATATTTGCAAGAATTAAAAATGCGAGAAAGTAAACCTAGCTATTACAAGGCTTCGGGGAGGGGGATTAATTACATAACCAAAAATCGGGGATTTAAACAGCAAATAAAAACCCTAAGTTAACTATTAAAAACCCTGAACAGTTACAAAATAATAGTGAAAATAATTAACGAGCGCGCGACAAATTAAATACGAGACAATTAGGGTTTTGACCCTTTGGCTAATCCTATTTGCGATTGATTAAAGAAAAAAATGTTTTTTGTCATATTTTATTTAGGAAAATAAAGAATAATTAAATTGCAAAGAAAATCCTAAGTTCTAATTAATGTTAATTTTTGAAAATAAATTAATTAATTCTAAACAACCTATTTTTGTATTTTTTTTGTTTTATTTGAGAAAAAAAGAGAAAAATTAAATCAAAAGTTAACCTAATTTCCTAATTTAATTTTAATTGTAAAAAGAACAAATTAAAGTTACCCTAATTTAAATATTAATCTAATTAATTAACAAAAAATTAATTTAATAAGAAAACAACTAAATCTAATTTTTTATGACTTTTCTTGATTTTTTATGATTTAATTAAAACTGATTTAAAAATAAAATAAAATGATTAAACAAATTAAAATAGAAAATAAAAATCAAGAGAAATTGAGAATTGTGCCTGATAGTGTTAGCAAATCTGGGGGTGTTAAACTGAAATCTTTGGCCCATAATGCTCCCAAGCCTGGTTGACCACACCTGATCTGGTGCGTTGTTGACTTTGAGGAACACCATGGTCCTTCATTACTGGCACGTTGGATCTGGGTAAGAGCACATCAGATGGCTGGATGTTGAGGTTGTATGGAGTGCGCTTGAGAATGTGGTGCACCTGATCATATGAGAAAAAAAATAATACAAAGCAAATGTTGGGACCTAGGATCGAACCCAGGTCCTTATGCTCAATTCCAATGCTTGCTTGCCAGCTGCGCTACTAGTTCTTTTGTTCATATAATAAAAACAAAACAATATAAGCACAATACACAATGGATTCACAAAATGCACGCTAAATTTAAACCGACCATTCATGGGCTGCCACGCCTCATCTTCTTCCTTGGACCATCGCTTTAGGTAAAATACTTTTACCTACGAACATTTGTGCGTAACTATAACCCCGTTCATCTCAAAAATTGCATACGAGCAAGATAAATGAAAAGTACTGGTACCAATCAACTCATCTCATCCTCACGAGCATCATGGTACCTGAATCAAGGCCCAATTTTTCCTGCATTGAAAACCCCTAAAATGAACTTGTAAACCCTAGCAATGGAATATTGTGATTCCTGCGCTGTAAATGCAATTAAATGATGCCAATAGCTTGCAAACGAGATTAAAAAAAACAAGAATGTATAATCAAAACATGATAATGCTGTCAAAATCAAGGAAATCAGAATCGAGTTTTTAGGCAAACCGTAGTTGATGGTGGGCACGATTCCTGGCATTTTGAAGCCTGAGGATAGGTGGAATAGCTTCCTGGGATCTCCTGGAATAGATTTCTGGCTTTAAATTGCTATGAATCGTTCCCTAACCTGCAAACTGAATCACACTTTTTGTCAAGAATTTTGAGTTTTGTTCTATGCCTCTCACGACCTCTAACCCTCGTTTTTTGATCTGGAATTATTCATTATATAACCTAGAGTGAATTAGGTTAACAAACTTGGAATGAATCTTTGCATTTATCCAAGATTTGATTTGATTTTCAAGTTGTATGATATGTTCCTATTTTGAGCCAAATCATGCCTTTCTTGTACCAATTGGCCTTAACTCGAATTTATCTTGTAAAATCGGCATATCTTGATTGCTAATCTGTCAAAAAACAAATCAAATCATATCTTTATTAATTTTCATCATTTATTTGATTTAATCCACTTTTTAATTAATGAAAAATCAAAATAAATTGAAAAATGAAGCACATAATGGGTGAGTGAACATTTGAGTCATGAACCACATTATAATTAAGGTGCAAGCATAAAAAGCTGGGCCCATTTAGCAAAAAATGCAAATTTGAGCATATTTGACTTTTGGCAATTTTGCAAAAATGGTCAACTTGGCCAATGCATAACTCTCTCAATTTTGACCCTAGAGAGGTTTTCTTGGACTTTTTAGAAATATTAGGATGTCCTCTAAACAACCCTTTTTGTCTCATCTCAATTGAGTCTTCCATGTTCATGTATGAAGCTTTGACCCAAAAGGTGTTTTTGTTGACTTTTCAAAAGGACCTATAATGTCAAAATTCATATATTTTTGTGAGTGCATATTATGGACTTAGGAGCTGAAGATGAATTGTCGGGAACTGCATACTCTTCTAAATGATCTTTGGATGGGTCATTTTTGATAAAGTATGAGAAAGTTATGCTTGGCCAAAGTTGAGTTGACTTTTCTTGTAAAACCCTAATTTAGCAACTTTTGGGTTTTGATGAATTTTGAGCAATCCTTGAGGAATCATGATCAACCCTTGATCAAATGATGGATAATACTTCAAAATGAAGATGTTGACCAAAAATCTTGAAGTTTGACTGTATGTGGGCCACATTTGACTTTTGACCTACTATAGTTGATTTTCAGGTATTTGAGCAATTGTCTGTGCAAACTTCATATGCAAGGCTTGAAACTTGACATGGATGATCTTGAGAACATATTAGGACAATGGTTAGAATTTGAGTCCTTTTTGGTTCACATATCTTGATGAAGATGGAAACCCTAATTTGAGACACACTGCCTTAGGAGAGAGTTTATCTGGTCAACTCTTGGGCAACCTTGAGCAAATTGGGGACCTCACTTGACATGTGTTGAGAAATATGGGAGGGAAAATTTTGAGGTACAACGTCTGCCCCTGTTCAATCTTCTTAAACCTGAAGATGTAGATTGGCTCGTCTGCCTTTCGTGATCTAAAGGTGGAAAATGATTGAACACTAGAGTGCCCAGAAATTTTCACTCGCATGAAGTGGAACTTGATTTGTGATATCGGGAATGGGATTATAGATGCCATTTGGAAGTTGAGGATTGATTATTGTCGGGGATGGGCTTAAAGATGCCATCCGAAGAGGTGTTGGTCGCATAAGAGATTCCTTTGCGAGAACCCGTATACCTATTGTTGAGGAGGACTTTGCTGGGGAATGTTGGTCTCTATCTTGGGAGAAATAGAGTTTTAGGAGCTTCAGTCATCCGTTACTCTACTTGGGAATAACTCCGGTTTGGGGGAGCGGAAGTGAATTACGTATCTGGTCGGGGTATATGCTGCACCGCGACTTACTGGAGAGATGTGAAACCAATCGTGTTTGATCGAGTCTCGGTCTTACAGTGTTGTGGACTGCTGTCTAGGGATAAGAGAGGAAGAACCCGGATAGTAAGGTTATAAGGAGGAACCTGGGTAATAGGGTTACTTCTATATGAAAGCCTGGATAGTAGAGCTGTGAGAAGGAACTTGGGTAGTAGGGTTACTTCGATATGAAAGCCTGAATAGTAGGGCTGTGAGAAGGAACCGAGATAGTAGGGTTACTTCGATATGAAAGCCTGGATAGTAGGGATGTGAGAAGGAACCTGGGTAGTAGGGTTACTTCGATATGAAAGCCTGGATAGTAGGGCTGTGAGAAGGAACCTGGGTAGTAGAGTTACTTTGATATGAAAGCCTAGATAGTAGGGCTGTGAGAAGGAACCTGGGTAGTAGGGTTACTTCGATATGAAAGCCTGGATAGTAGTGCTGTGAGAAGGAACCTGGGTAGTAAGGTTACTTCGATATGAAAGCCTGAATAGTAGGGCTGTGAGAAGGAACTGGGATAGTAGGGTTACTTCGATATGAAAGCCTGGATAGTAGGGCTGTGAGAAGGAACCTGGGTAGTAGGATTACTTTGATATGAAAGCCTGAATAGTAGGGTTGTGAGAAGGAACCTGGGTAGTAGGGTTACTTCGATGTGAAAGCCTAGATAGTAGGGCTGTGAGAAGGAACCTGGGTAGTAGGGTTACTTCGATATGAAAGCCTGAATAGTAGGGCTGTGAGAAGGAACCGGGATAGTAGGGTTACTTCGATATGAAATCCTGGATAGTAGGGTTGTGAGAAGGAACCTGGGTAGTAGGGTTACTTCGATATGAAAGCCTGGATAGTAGGGCTGTGAGAAGGAACCTGGGTAGTAGGGTTACTTCGATATGAAAGCCTGAATAGTAGGGCTATGAGAAGGAACCTGGACAGTAGGGTTACTTCGACATGAAAGCCTGGATAGTAGGGCTGTGATAAGGAACCTGGGTAAGGTTACTTTGGGATAAGTTCGTGTAAAACTTCAGAGGAACCGGGGTAAGGTTACTTTGATATGATAATGTAGATTAGTCAAACCGCTTGATTTCAGGAACTGAGTTTCCATTAGTTGTCTGTAGATGTGATCTGTATACTTGCTGGATTCGTTGAAGCTAATCGTCTTTTCCTGCAAAAGATATCAAGGTTAGTTGTATGCGATGCATGAAATGCAGGGTGAGATGATGTTCTCAAAATAAATGAGATTATGTTATATGTAATGTATGCACATGTCATGATGTATGAACATGAAATGCTGATGTAATAATCTGAGCCCGGGAAAATAAATCCCTGAATGCTGTTTGGAGAGTATGAGGAATGGTATTCTTGACTGCTGTAAAAAATCATAGTTCCTCTACTTCTGTTGGGGATGGTGAACAAATATGACTAGCTGGGGATTCACATCCATTCGGCTGGTGAATATTCTGCCGGAAGAGACCTTGCCTAAGGATAGCTCTGTGGGGAATAACTCTGTTGGAGAGGAGATACTCTATTTGATAGATCTGTTGATTTGGAGAAATAAGCTCAATTGGGGATGAATTTCCATTGCTGGTGATAATGAATTCTGTTGGAGATTGAATTTCTGCTTGTGAGAGAAATAAACTCTGCTTGGGGAAAAATTTACTGACTCACTCGCGATTGTGAACCTCAACTGGGGAAAGTTATGTCTTTTGTTCTCAAGTTCTCAAGCTGGCTCTATCCCGGTACCTGATGGGCAGAGTAACTATAAGGTTTGGGCACTTCTTGTTTTCCCTATTTCTAGCATTACGAGTAATCGTCTTTTGTTTCTTGTGTAAATATTTATGAGCAGCCATTATTTTCAAATGCATATATAAAAAATGAATCATTGGACATTCTTGCAAAACAAAACAGAAAAAGAAAAATAAATGGAAATTTCTTGTGAAAATGACTTGTATAGATTTTTTGAAGTTGGCCTGTAATAAGCGTTTTGTACAAAGAGGCTGACGTCCTAGTAAGAGAACGCCGCCGAAAAAAAGAAATTATACAATTTGTATAAAAGAAAGAAAAACAGCTATGTGGAATGACCCCATCGGGTTTCAACTCTGCTATTGCCTTTATATCTTCAAGCGTCTCATCACTTTGCTGCTTGGTCGAAGATGGATCAGATTGATTGGCGCCGTCTGAGCTTGATAGTCGATACCGAAGTCTGGTTGCGAGATGATCCAATGATACATAGTGTTACGCTTCGATCCCTAATTTTTTCCTGGACCGCCCTTTCGGGTTTTCAGTCCACCGGGATACCCTTTTTTGCCCAAGTCACCTTTTCAGGTTTTCGACTTTCCGGGTGTGCAGTTTCTTCATTTTCATCCCTTACTTTTTCCCGAACCCTTTTGGTTCGCCGGGAAGCCCTTATTTTTTCCTAGACCAGTCAACCTAGTGGGTCTTTGATTATGCGTAGTATCTTTTCACTATGTCTGCATTGACGGGGTGAGAAAGGTCGTCACCATCCATGGTGGTTAGAATCATAGCTCCTCCCGAGAAAATGTTCTTAACCACAAATGGCCCTTCATATGCGGGGGTTCATTTGCCCCTGGGATCACCTTGCGGTAGTATGATGTGTTTGATCACTAGATTCCTGACTTGATATTCTTGACGTCAGACTTTCTTGTTAAAAGCCTTAATCATTCGCTTTTGATACGTCTGACCATGACAGATAGTAGTAAGTCTCTTTTCATCGATTAGATTCAGCTGATCAAGTCGGGTTTGGATCCAGTCGTCTTCGTTCAAACCCGCATCCTTCATAATCCTAAGAGAGGGTATCTGGACTTTGATGGGTAGGAATGCCTCCATGCCATACACCAAAGAGTAGGGTGTTGCCCTTGTCGACATCCGTGCTGAGGTACGGTACCCATGAAGAGCGAATGGTAACATCTCGTACCAGTCTTTGTATGTCACCGTCATCTTCTGCACAATCTTTTTGATGTTCTTGTTAGCCGCTTCAATAGCGCCATTCATCTTCGGTCGGTAGGGAGAAGAGTTATGATGCCGTATCTTGAACTACTTACAGAGCTCGATGATCATTGTATTGTTGAGATTTGTACCATTGTCAGTAATAATCCTCTCGGGTACACCATATCGATAGATCAGATTGTGTCGGATAAAGTGCGCCATGACGTTCTTGGTTACTGTAGCAAAGGAAGTTGCCTCAACCTACTTTGTGAAGTAATCAATTGCTACCAGAATGAAGAAATGCTCGTTAGACACAGTAGGTCTGATCTCACCGATCATGTCGATGCCCCACATTGTAAAGGGCCAAGGAGCTGTCAAGATATTCAGAGGGACTGGAGGCACATGCACCTTATCAACATAGATTTGGCATTTATGACAGGTTCGAGAGTGCTGATAACAATCGGCTTCCATAGTGGACCAGTAGTATCCTGCCCATAGGATCTTCTTAGCCATGGTGTGTCCACTGGAATGAGTTCCGAAGGTACCTTCATATAACTCTGCCATGATCCTTTCTGCCTCGCTCTTGTCTACACACCGCAGTAAGGTTGAATCATGGTTACACTTATAGAGGATTCTATTACTGATGAAGAACTTTGCAGCGAACCTTCTCAGAAACTTCTTATCATTAATAGATGCCCCTCCGGGGTATTCTTGAGCCTCAAGATACCTCTTTACCTCGTGAAACCAGGGTTTGTCTGCCACTTCTTCAGTCTCAATGTCACAGCAATGTGCGGGTTCGTCCAACCTCTCGATAGTGATTCGGGGAGCTTTATTGTCCCACCTGACTTTGAACATAGAAGACATAGTAGCTAGCGCGTCTGCTAACTGATTCTCCTCTCTTGGGAAATGTTCAAAGGTTACCTCCTCAAAGCATGGGAGCAATGTCAGTACATAGTATTTGTAAGGAACAATATTCGGATGCTTCGTATCCCACTCGCATTTGATCTGACTTATTACTAGAGCATAATCTCCAAATACATTCAAGAACTTAATCCTCAGGTCAATAGCAGCTCGAAGACCCATGATACACGCTTCATACTCTGCCATATTGTTGGTGCAGTTAAAACATAATCAGGCGGTGAATGGAGTATGACAGCCCTCAGGAGATATAATTACAACGCCAATTCTGTTACCTAGTGCGCTTGAGGCTCCATCAAAATACATAGACCATCAGGATCCTTCCTCAGGTCCTTCATCCGGTCCAGGTTCTTCATAATCAGTCACCAACATGATATTCTCATCCGGGAACTCGAAATTCATGGACTGGTAATCATCCACGGCCTGATGCGCCAAATGATTCGCCAATACGCTCCCCTTGATTGCTTTTTGGTTTGTGTATTGGATGTCGTACTCGGTTAAGATCATCTGCCATCTTGCTATTCTTCCAGAGAGAGCGGGCTTCTCGAAAATATACTTGATCAGATCCATCTTTGATATCAACAAAGTAGTGTGAGTCAGCATATACTATCTCAGTCGGCAAGCAGCCCATGCCAAAGCACAACAAGTTTTCTCGAGCAATGAGTATCAGGTCTCGCAGTCGGTAAACTTTTTGCTAAGGTAGTAAATTGCATGCTCTTTTCGACCAGACTCGTCATGCTACCCTAGAACACACCCCATTGAATTGTCTAGCACTGTCAAGTATAATATCAAAGGTCTTCCTTCAACTGGAGGCATCAAAATTGGTGGTTCTTGAAGGTGTTCCTTGATTCTTTCAAAAGCGGTATGGCATTCATCATTCCACTTTACCACTTGATCTTTCTTTAGCAGCTTGGAGATTGGCTCACAAGTAGGAGTCAGATGTGAAATGAACCTGGCGATGTAATTCAGACGTCCCAAGAAACCTCTAACTTCCTTTTCTGTGCGGGAAGCCAGCTTCTCTTGTATGGCGTTTACCTTTGCAAGGTCTACCTGAATATCTTTGTCACTGACAACAAAACCCAAAAGCTTACCAGACCTTACCCCGAAGGTACACTTGTTCGGATTCAACCTCAGCTTGTACGTCTTCAACCTGTCAAACAGTTTCTGGAGATGATCGAGGTGCTCTTCCTCAGTCTGGGACCTGGCTATCATGTCATCAACATAAACCTCGATCTCATGGTGAATCATATTGTGGAACAAAGCGACCATGGCACGCTGATAAGTTACCCCAACATTCTTCAACCCAAAAGGAGTTACCTTGTAACAGAAGGTGCCCCACTGTGTAACAAAGGCTGTCTTCTCCATGTCCTCAGGAGCCATCTTGATCTGGTTGTAGCCAGAAAAACCATCCATGAAAGAGAAGATCTTGTGCTGCGTGGTGTTGTCGACTAGAAAATCAATGTGAGGAAGTGGGAAGTCATCCTTGGGGCTTGCCCTGTTCAGATCTCTATAGTCCACACACATTCGTACCTTACCGTCCTTCTTAGGTACCAGAACGACATTGGAAACCCACTGAGGATAAGAAGTGACAGCTAAGAATCCCGCGTCGAAATGTTTCATGACCTCTGCCTTGATTTTCTCTGACATTTCAGGGTGCATATGGCGAATCTTCTGCTTTACCGAAGGGAAGTCTTCTTTAGTCGACAGGCGATGTACCATAATATCAGTGTCCAAACTAGGCATGTCTTTATAGGACCAGGCGAAGATCTCAACATAGTCGTGTAGCATCTGTATTAACCGTTGTTTGACACTAGGCTCCAGATTCACACCTATTTTAACCTCTTTCCTATCTTCCTCTGTACCCAAATTCACTGACTCAACTGGCTCTTCATGAGGCTGTATGGCTCTTTCTTCCTGCTATAATAGTCTAGCAAGTTCTCCAGGCACCTCACAATCATCCCCACCTTCGTCCTCGGCTTGGTTGATCGGATTTTTGAAGTCATAACTGGCAATAACATAGCTGTTATCAATGGGATCCAGAGTGGATATGGATCTGCAGTATGATACGTGAGTGTGTGTAAGAGAATAACTATTTTGATAAAGTGAGAGACAGAAAAGAAAAACAAGGAGCTTAAAATTTGTATGCAAGAAACGTCCAATGCTTTATTAATGATATATGAAATGACAAATAATAGCCCTCACAAGTAAAGCCAAGGTGCCTCGGGCAAGGCACCGGGCCGTAAAGTTTCAAATTGTTTATTACAAATCTTAAAACAAATGAGTCAATTACTGCGGAATAAAAGAAACAGGTATGAAGTCCCTAACCGTCCAGTTATTCGGTCCACCGTTGGTTGTTGGGTAGATCCAACTATCGATGTCTGAATCCTCTTCATTGTCTTCAATTGCATTAATTCCCCGATTGCTGATGTGTAGAGGAGGTCTTCCAGCCCGAGCGCGCCTAACAGCCCTTTGAGCCCCTGTAGTAAAGCCCAAACCAAATTTGTCAGTTTTGTGAGTGAAATCAGGGAGATGACCCCAATTGGTACACCCATCTTCTTCAACCACAACCCTGGCGTCCTTGAGAGAAGCCATCTTCAACGGAGGTTTGTTGGTAGTAACTTCAGTTGATGCCAAGACCTGAGGGACCTTTTCGAAATTCTGACAAGGAGTTTCTATGAATTCCCCGTCCATCTCTATGTAGAGGAAGGAATTGAGGTGACTCACCATATATTCTTCTTCACCTTGCACTGTGACAATCTTTCCCTTCACCAGATACTTCAACATTTGGTGGAGTGTGGAAGTAACTGCCCCAGCCTCATGGATCCAAGGACGACCCAACAAGCAAGAATACAATGGGGGATGTCCACTTTGACAGAGATGTCCACCTCCCCGTGCACCATTCTCTTCGATTCGTCAAAAGCCCTTACCACAATGTTACTAGGCTTTAGAGTCAAACCCTCACAATCCAAACGGTCCAACGCTTTCTTCGGCAGAATATTCAGTGAAGACCCGGTATCTACCAGTACATGAGCCATAGTGGTGCCCCTGCATTCGATCGAGACATGTAGAGCATCATTATACTTCCTTCCTTTCGGTGTCAGATCTGCATCTGAAAAACCCAGCCCATTGTCAGCAGTCAGGCTGGCCACACAATCTTTGAACTGGTCTGCTGAAGTTTCCTGCGGCACATGCGCAGTCTTGAGAAATGCAATCAAAGCCTTCACATGGGCTTCAGAACACAACAGCAGAGATAACATGGATATCTTTGATGGGGTCTGCCCCAACTGCTCGACCACATTGTAGTCACTCTTCTTAATAATTTTCAGTATTTCCTCTATTTCTTTTTTAGAGGCTTCCACAACGATTTTCTTAGGTGCCTCCGTCCGGGCAGGCTCACCTATAATTTCCTTGCCGCGGGAATCAGACGATCCGCCGACAGGAGTAATAACCAGAGTAAGAACAGGAACAGTAGTTGATGTACTAGCAGGAACAACAGATGGAATGACAATAGGTTTGTTGACAATTTCAGGGGAAATCTCGGGAGAGAAGACCCTTCCACTTCTGGTAACTTTGCTGGTTCCGACAATGTTACTGACATCAGTATCAGCTTCTTCATTCTTCAGGTCTTGCTAAATGCCATGATAGCACACATCAGCACCATAATGCCATGGGACAACCTTGTCTGAGGTGTATGGGATGGGACCAGGAACAATGATTATCAGCGGAGCAATTCTTTGAACAGGTGTAATCCTAACAGGTCTTCTCGAGGAAACCTTGGAAGGATTGGCGAAAATGGTTATAATAGCAATGTCTTCATTCGGAATAACATGAATCATAGTCTTCTCGAATAAAATCTCTTTATTATCCATCAGGCGCTGAACACCTGACTTCAACAAACGGCAACCAGAAGGTAGAATCGAACACATGTGGCAACCTTCACCACAACCCAGAAATAAACCGGCCAATAGCAAATTATTCTTAACAGTCATAAGAGGAGTAGAAATTTCTTCAACAGAGGTCACAAATAAATCAGTGTCAACAACATTAACTCCATGACCATGTTTGGGCATGGGAGCAGTTATAACATTCGGCTTCTCTGGAGCATGGAACTCTATCTCCTTGGCTTCAAGCAAGTCTTGTACTTTGTTTCTCAGAGCCCAACAATCATTTGTATCGTGGCCAGGACTCTCAGAATGGTAGGCGCACTGCGCGTTGGGATTGTATCTGGGAGATGTAGTATTTGGATTCTTGGGAGCCTCTCTCAAGGTTGCCAAGTTGGATTTTAATAAATGAGGTAGAACTTTAGCCAAAGTCATGCTGATGCAGGTAAACTGTCGTTGTGGTCTTTCCACCCTTTGTTGATTGTTGCATTGTGGAGCAACTGCGGGTCTTGGTAACACTACAACATTTATCATTTGACGGTGTTCAGATCCGCTTTGGCCCCTCGGGCTATAGACCACACTGGCTTCCTTCTTACCAGCGAAAGGCTTCTTTGCTAAACTCGAGGAGGCATCCTTCTGTATTTTACCACTCCGAATTCCAGCTTATACTCTTTCTCCAGTTAAAATCAGCTCGGTGAAACCAGATGACGAGCTGCCAATTAAGTGATTGAAAAATGGACCAGATAGCGTCCCTAGAAACATGTCAACCAACTCCCTATCAGACAACGGGGGTTGAACTCTCCCAGCCAAGTCTCTCCATTTTTGAGCATAATATTTAAAACCTTCACCTGCACCCATGGACATACTCTGGAGTTGAGTACGAGTGGGAGCAAGGTCGGCATTGTACTGATACTTCTTGTAGAAAGCAGCAACAAGATCTTCCCAGTTTTGGACACTGGCTCCCTCCAACTGGTAGAACCATTCAAGCTCAGTCCCCGAGAGACTATCTTGAAAGAAGTGCACCCACAAATTTCTATCAGAGGTTTGGGGTTGTATTTTTCTGACATAAGAGCGGAGATGGAGCTTTGGATAGGACACACCATCATACTTGGAAAAAACCGGAGCTTTGAACTTCTGAGGGATGACCACTCCCGTTACCAGTCCCAATTCTCCGAAATCTAGTCTAGGTATCCTCTGAACTTCCATGGCACTCAAACAATCTTCTAACTGCTTGTATCTATCCTCGGTAGGAGGATATTGCTCATCGTCATAATCAGTATCATTGTCAGAGATTGCAGGACTAGGGTCCTTTTCCCCTTCTTGGTTCTCCCCTTCCTTGGATGAAGAGGTCAGATCAGTTTGTTGCTTCAACCTTTCTCCAAATCTTCTGCCCATATTCAGAATACCAGTCTTCTTCTTTTTCTTCTTCTCTTTCAGAATGAGGGCTTTCAGATCCTCTTGCCCCTTTGCTAGACTTATGAACATCTGTTGGAATTGGGCGTTCTGTGCCTGAAGATCTTTGATGACTTGATCGGAAGACATTCTTGCGTGTGATAAACAACAAAGAAGATGAGAAACCTATAGTGGTACCTGTAATGATGTGTATGATAATGGGATGCGCATGTAATGATTTCAAAGACTTCGGGAAATTTATATTTGCAAACCAAAATAAACAAAAAATTTATTAGCTTAAACTTGAAGGTTCAAAATGCCTTTAAGGCGTTACAAAGAAGTAAATAAAACAAATCTAAAACTAGAAAAGAAAAAATCAAAAATCCCATGGGCGCTTTCACTTTGTGCTGATATAAACATTGAGCACTCTTTCTTCCTGGAGCTGCCTGGTGAGCTTTAAAACCTTCCTCTCTTGATCATGGAACTGTTCCCTGTAAGTATCCCGCTCATTCCTCAGCTGAATCTAAGACCTATGTAACTCCCCAAGATCAGTGGGCATGTAAGGATAGAGAACCGTGTAAGAAATGCCTTCTTCAGTAGCGGGCTCCACAATCACTAGTAATACGGGCGCATAAGGCATCACAAGCTTCTGGGCCCGAGCTCGTACCCATTGGAGGTAAGGCTCCATAGGAATGGAAGTCTTTGGTCCCAAATCTTTGGGGTCAGATCTGTTTACCATGGCCCAAGCTCGTATAAACTTCTGGCGATACTCATTAAGATCATCCTCATAGTTGAATACAATGCCCTCAATAAGTAGCTCATGGGGACCATCCCTTCGAGCATGACCAAATTTTCGCAAAGCTACACAAGGATTATAAGCTATACCCCCTCTGATACCAAGTAATCGGACATTAGGGTACTCCCCACAGTGGTCAATAACAACAATGTCTTCCATAGCTCGGGAACACCAAAGAATATCCGTATGAGCAAGTGACATTATTCTGTGTGACCAACCCAAACCTTCTTCGTTCTTCGGTACAGACTTAGGGAGGTGAGAAATAAACCACCTCGACAGCAACGACATGTAGCACATAAGAGTCCCTCTTCTCTTCATGGTACGAGTATGGAGAGTGTGCAAAATATCTCCAAGCAAGGTAGGCACATGGTTGCGAGAAAGGAAAATCTTGATAGCATTCACATCTACGAAAGAGTCCGGATTAGGGAAGAGAACTAAACCATAGATAAGAAGAGCCAAGACATCCTCAAAATCCTGAAAATCCACATCATCCCAAAATAGCTGAGCCTTGTCTATCAGAAATTTGACTAGAAAACCCTCGACTCCGCTTTGAGTTTCCCAATTGGATACCACGTCGGCCCGTTTCAAATGCAAAGCTGAGGCAATGACTTCTGGCTTAGGAACTTCTTTTATACCTGTGAAGGGTACCTGTTCAAGAATGGGTATGCCCAATAGCTGAGAGAATTCTTCCAAGGTGGGTACCAACTGATAATTTGGAAAGGTGAAGCAGTGATGCTTGGGATTAAAGAACTGAAAAAGTACGCTCATCATCTGTTCATCAAAGTTTGAAGTAACCAGACTGAGAAGTTGACCATGTCTCTTAATGAAAGTAGAAGTTTTAGAAACTCTTGATACAAGCTCATTGAGTTGGGAAGGTATCGTCACAAAGCTGATTCAGATAGTATTTCTATGCATGGAAGCCATGATCTGCAAAACAGAACAAAGATAAATTCTCTGGTCTTTGAAATGGTTAGTGTAATGAAGCATGAATGCCATGTTATGATGCATGATGTCATGATAAACCATAGGTATAGCAAACACAGGTATTGCAAACACAGTCAAATCACACAAAGCCCTTAGGTTTAAGGCTTGCATGAGGTCAAAGGTAATACCCTCTTGAGTTAAGTTGGTTCAACCTGTCCTAGAAAAGTAATTGGGTTCTAGAGGATCTCAATATCACTGACCATCCTTCATTGGTCATGGTTTCAGCTCACGCAATCTTTTCTTGCGGCCGAAATATTCCGAAAGTATGATCTCAATGAGTGTAGCATCGAGTATCAACCAGTTCTCAGCTCTACACCGAGGCCAGCTATCTCGCTACTTTCTAATGGCCAAGTTGGGCAATTAAAGGTTCTAAGGTCAGTTGATGCTTCACGACACCACGCAACGGCCCCATATTCTCCTCGTTTCACCATAAGGGATACCAGTACCAACCAAAGTGCCACACCAACGTAGCTACTGCTTCAACTGTATCGGTCTATGCTGTACAATTCCCTCACAGTCTATTGCTACTTACCTAAAAGGTGTTCCCCAGATCCGAGTGTATGATCTATAGTAACCCCAAACAAAACCCTCAAAAATAAAGCAATCAAGAGAAGAAATTTTTATGACCTAGATCCTAAGGTATACCCCACTTATTTCCCCAGCAGAGTCGCCAGTTCTGTGATACGGTGGCAGAACCGACTGTTTAATACTGGTTTGCGTTTTGCGTTTTTTGTTTGCAAAATGTCGCGGTAAGCAAGAGTCGCCACCGACTTTTATTTCATCCAATCGGAAAGGAAAAAAGTACAGAAAAAATCCTTTTTCGAGATTTTGAGTACGGGGGGTAGATTATAGAAAGGGAAGGTGTTAGCACCCTTTCTATCCATGGTTTTCCACGGGCTCTTAGGTACTTGCTCATTTTGAAATTTCTTATGTTTGCGTGTTTTGTTTTGAAAAAGTTTTACTTCGTGATAACCCTTGTATCAGTCCTCAAGGATGTGACGAAGTTGTTTTGAAAATTTGTTTGAAAAGTGTAAGTGTGAAAAGTTTTGATTTGAGCAAGTACCTACTAGCATCTACCTACTCGAAAAAAAGATCGTTTCTATTCTTGTTTCCTTTAGACAACGCTATCCTACTATTGAGAAATATGTAGCACCGTCGTTGGAATTTGTAAAGGTCAATTCGAATGGGACGTACGGTAACTAAAGCAATATTAAGACACCTTAGTAGCAACCCTAGAGTCTTAAGATCTTTTTCGAGGCAACATTTCCGAGGCAACATTTCTGAGGCAACATTTCTGAGGCAACATTCGAATGGGACAATTTGATCCTTTAGACTGGAGGGCAACAACTAAGACACCCTATGCTTAATGATCGTTTACCGATGGCATCCGAAGTGAGAGTATATCCTAAGAGTGAAGATGTGCGAGTGATTTATATTTAGTTATTTAATCTTTGCACATTAGGGGTTTCTAACCGTTTTAATTTGTCATGCATTCTTGCCATACAATCCTATTAGCATACATCTAACAGTTAAATATTTGCAGGAATTAAAAATGCGAGAAAGTAAACCTAGCTATTACAAGGCTTCGGGGAGGGGGATTAATTACATAACTAAAAATCGTAGATTTAAACAGCAAATAAAAACCCTAAGTTAACTATTACAAACCCTGAACAGTTACAAAATAATAGTGAAAATAATTAAGGAGCGCGCGTCGAATTAAATACGAGACGGTTAGGGTTTTGACCCTTTGACTAATCCTATTTGCAATTGATTAAAGAAAAAAATGTTTTTTTTTTGTCATGTTTTATTTAGGAAAATAAAGAATAATTAAATTCCAACGAAAATCCTAAGTTCTATCATCTCTTTTATCCCCAGCCAGGGCATATGAGAATTAAATTCCCTAGTAGAGCAATGGATAACCAAGGTTCCTAAACTCTACTCCCCAAACAGAAATCAACATTCCCTGTAGAGTTTCCTCAAACAACAAACGGGAAATCCCAGTGGAAATATTCTAAACAAGGTTGAAGAGATACATACTCTTCATGTCCAACAGTACTCCAGGATTTAGTTACCCAAAAACTCCCCATCAGTTGTCAAGGATTTCCCCCCCAGACAAAGATACACTTCAAATAACATTCCACATTCATACATCATGACATATTCATACAAAATGCATATAGCACAATCTCATTTATTTTGAGAACATCATTACACAATACATGCATCATGACATTGCATTACAACTAATTCTTTACATTTTCAGGAAAGATCAGCCACTAGATGAATACCACCAGCAACAAACATTTTATCTGCTGGTTCAGTTTAAATCGACCAATGATTTATCCTGATTCCATTCTGATAGACACTTTCTCTGGTTCAGTTAAATCGCTCCGAAGATTTATACTGATTCATTTTCCAGTTAAAGATTATTCAAGACCTATGCTGGTTCAGTTTAAATTGACCAATGATTTATCCTGATTCCGTTCCGGTAGACACATTCTCTGGTTTAGTTAAATCTCTTCGAAGATTTATACTGATTCATTATCTAGTTAAAGATTATTCAAGACCTCTGCTGGTTCAGTTCAATTGCTCCAAAGATATATACTGATTCATTATCCAATTAAATATTATTCAAGACCTCGCTGGTTCAGTTTAAATTGACCAATGATTTACCCTGATTCCGTTCCAGTTGACACTTTCTCTGGTTCAGTTAAATTGCTTCGAAGATTTATACTGATTCATTATCCATTTAAAGATTATTCAAGACCTCTACTGGTTCAGTTTAAATCGACCAATGATTTATCCTGATTTTGTTCTAGTAGACACTTTCTCTGGTTCAGTTAAATCGCTCCAAAGGTTATACTGATTCGTTATCCATTTAAAGATTATTTAAGACCTCTGCTGGTTCAGTTTAAATCAATCAATGATTTATCCCGATTCCATTCCGGTAGACACTTTCTCTGTTTCAGTATAAATCGACCAAAGCTTTATTTTGATACTTCTTCCAATCCTTACCAGCAGTAACTTTGGATGTCATCTATAAGCCCATCTCCGACAATATTCCATCACTCTCTAAATAGCATCTTTAAGCCCATTCCCGATACAATTAACCAACAACATTATTTCATGTGAGTGCAAATTTCTGGGCACTCTAGTGTTCAATCACCTTCCACCTTCAAGTTACGAATGACGGACCCGCCAATCTAACTCTTCAGGTTTAAGAAGATTGAACAGAGGAAGCTGTTGTACCCTAAAATTTTCCCTCTCCTTTCTCAAGACATTTCTCACAAGATCTCCAAAAGCTCAAGTTTGCACAAGTGTTGACTAGGTCAAACCATCTCCTAAACCTGATGCCTCAGATTAGGGTTTTTATTTTCACAAGGATAATTAGAATTCTAATGCCTCAAATGAACTTCATGGATCATTATAGACCTCTAAGAATACTTATGTTAAGTTTCAAGCCTTGAATCACAAATTTGCTCAATCAATTGACCAAATGACTGAAAATCAACGGTATGGGGTAAAAAGTCAACCATAGTCAACCTACAATCAAGCTTCATGATTTTTGGCCAACATCAACATTTTAAATTCCTATTCATCATTTGATCAAGTATTGATCACAATTCCTCAAGAAAAGCACTCAATTTACCAAAGGGGCAAAATGGTCAAAATTAGGGTTTTGACTGTAATAGACTGATAGTTGAAATTTGATCAACTGATGCACAAAAAGTCAAACTTTGACTTTTTGGTAAAAATTCAATTTCAAAGATCACAATTCATCAAGATATTCAAAAATATAAACCTTGATCATCAAGAAATCAAAGAATTCAAAAGTCAATTTGAAAAGTCAAAATTTTCAATACTTAGAATTTTTCTAAGTGTTTTAAACCTTCATAAATTCACAACTTCATGACATTTTTTCACCAAGATGCAAGATGATTCAAAGAAAACTTTCAACATGAAAGTTTTGGATCTTGATGAGATCTTCAACTTTTCTTTACTGATAAAGTCCTAGAAGTGCTTATATTTTATGTTATAAATTTATGAAGTCATGCACTTTTTCTAAAAATACTTAGTGAAAATTTGACCTAGTTTAGGCAGATTTTTATCCTAACTTCTTGGCCAATTTTCACTAAGCTCCAAGATGATTTTTTCAAAATGGTAAACATGAAGGATTGTAGAGGTTGTTTCAAGCTTTCCAAAATTTCCAAGAACTTGAAGAGACCAGGCTTGAGCTAGAAGTTTCGAAGAAATGAAGATGGCCTCATAAACTTGAATTATAGGTCATTTTCTTGATGAACACTTGAGCAAATCTCAAACCATGATGCATAAATATTGCTTTTCAGGATTCAAACTTGCTAATCACTCAATAATTAAATGTTTACACAACTGTTGGAGCCATTTTCCAAGTGTTTGAAGCTTTGTCCAAGTTGATTTTCCATTTTTGGCACAAAGGTACCATTTCCGTTTTGATAAAGCATTGCTTTTGAAAAGGTCAACTCTCCTTGAGCTCCTACCTTGTTGTCTCTGCACACACACTTTGCAAATACTAGAAGAAACATGTTTAAAGTGATTTAACCATTCTACATTGCTTGTACAAAACATTGAAACTTTATTTTCTCACTTTTCTTCAAAATCAAGCAACCTAGCCATAACCCTACAACTCAGAAAACTGTTATGAAAAACATATCTAACCTTTTGCTTATAACTATACAAGTTATTTTCAAGCAAAGACACGAGCTCAAGCACCCTCAAACCTCCGACATCTTCTGCAATCCAGAACTGGCTATAAACTTGGCATTTTTGAGTTTCAAACAGCTATCTCCAAATCCACTCGTGCGTATTGAGTTTGAACCATCCATACACACTCCATACATCATATTAAAGTGATTCCAACACCTATTTCAGGACTGTAATCACACTTCCATCATCCACCATTTTTGAAACTCAAGCTTGCAACTTGAGTTGAGTAGGGAGTTTCAGACACCCTCAAGGAAAAGTAAGACTGGCAACACATTCAAGGAGGTCGAAGCAAGCTAACCTGATCATTATCACACCTTAAAAAATGCTCAAACTCCATACACAAATCCAGCTGCAAAAGGTAAGTTTTCAAACTTTAATATCTTGATACAAGCATCCTTTGTGCATACATTCTGAAGTAAAAATGTAGATATCATTTCTCTAAAGCTAACCATGTCCATAGTTTTCATTTTGATTGACTGAGCATTGAGAATTTTGAGTTTGAACTTTCTGAAAAAACCAGGGTTCAATTTAGGGCCAGCAAAATCAATCTTCATCTTTGATTTTTATCCTACATAATTTATATGGTTGGATTTGTGGTGAAAAACCAAGCATGTTTCATGTTTACACTTTTGCATTTGGTTGAGAAATGAGTGAGATACGAATTTCAAAAATCCATGTTCCAGCCACTGGCGTGAGAAAGAAGATGAAGCGGGCCCCATAACTTGTTTTATTTTATATATTTATGGTTTTGTTTTGATAAACAGATGTATCACCACCCCAGTGGTTAAAGCGCACACCTTTCACTTCAAGGACCTGTGTTCGAGCCCTAGTGCTACCCTTTTGTTATTTTTTCTTCATATTTTCATTTCAGGATCAGGTACATGCCAAGCTAGCGCGCGTGGTATTCCTTCAATCAACACCCTCTGATATCATCATCAATCAATCTAGTGCATCTCACAAGGTGCCCCATGATGGACTTCCCACCAGTCATCACACTGGATCCTCCAACAAGCGTTGGGCTCCCTGTTGTTGGGCCTGACATGTTTGCTAATCTCTCACCCCTGTTTCACTTATACAGACCCTGACCCATTTACTCTTTTTTATCATTTTTATTATTTGATTTCTTTTAATCATTTTTATTTTATATCATAAAATCCTAAAATCACAAAAATAATAGACTTAGGTTTTTATTTAATTAATATAATTTTTGACATAAAAATTAATTTATTTCAATCACCCTTTATTTTATTAATTAATTTGTAAATTAATTAGGAACTGGGGTTTTGATTATTTCTTTTTACACATTAAAAATATTTTCCTAAAACAAAAATCCAAAAATATTATTTTCTAAAAAAAACATTTAGAATTTTTATGATTTAATTTGTTTTCATAAATAAATTAAATTATCACACCTTTCTTTTCATTTTTATTTTGTAAATAAAATAGAATTAGGGTTTAATTTCTTTTTACTTTTCATTTCAAATTTCAAACATCTTTTCTCAAACAAAAACAAAAAAAAAACATTTCTCTTTCAAAATACTTAAAATCTTTTTAGGGTTTATTACCCCTTTCCCTATCTTTGTACATTATTTACTTTTTTGCATTACTTTACATTAATGCAATTATTCATCAATTTGTAATAGTAATTTAGGGTTTATTGCTTTCATCCCCCGTTCAAAAACTTGTATCCCTATTCCCTAAAAGCGTTGTAATAGCGTATGACATTTAAATTCCGCAATTTACCGCTATCCTATTATTGCTAGTAATTAGGGTTTGTATGTCAAGATAAAATCAATCTTAGAAAATCCTAATTCAAGATAAAATAATTGAATCAAACACACTTTACGCACTTGCACCTCTAGGGTAACCCACACTTGTTGCCTCGGATATAAATAGTCATGTCCCTCGAACGTGGATTGTTTTAGCAAAATACCCTTGATTATAAGATCATAGTCCTTCAAATGACCCTTCAAAGATGCCTTCGATAAATGATCTTAGTCCCTTACAGAAATTGCTAAAACATTCTACAAGTTGCCTTCTATGACTATACGATGACCCACACCCGCCCCTTCACATCCAATTATATGGTTTCTTACTAGCTAATGGTAAGATAACACTATCTAAATGTGGAGGAAAATAACAAATACTTCTTTTGAGTAGGTAGAATGCTAGTAGTTGCTTGCTCACAAACATTTCAAACAAAACATCTTTCAAACACACCAACACCTTCATGAAATATTTTCAAAAGTAAACACTTTGTATACATTCTTACAGAGACGAGAATCATTATAAAGTTATCCTAAACGAAGGCACTTTTCAAAAATACTTTCAAAACAAACACAAACACATTTTACAAAGCATTTCAAAGTGAGCTAGCAACTAAGAGCCTGTAGATAACTGCGAATGAAAAGGGTGCTAACACCTCCCCTTTTCATAACCTACCCCCCGAACTCAAGAAAATTATCAAAAGGTCTTTCCTAATCTTTTCACCCTTTCCTTTATTGGATAAAAGAAAAATCGGTGGCGACTCTTTCTATCCGCAACAATTGCGATAAAATGCAAAACACCCAAGTCAGTTCTCCAACCGTATTATAACTTTTAACTTTTTCTCCAGTCAAAATCAGCTCAGTAAACCCTGATGAAGAACTTCTAACCAGCAGATTAAAGAATGGACCTGTCAGAGTGCCCATGAACATATCCACCAATTCCCGATCAGTCAAAGGAGGTTGCACCCTTCCATCCAGGTCCCTCCATTTTTGGGCATACTCCTTGAACCCTTCGTTCGAGCCCATGGACATGTTTTGCAACTGTACACGAGTCGGTGCAAGGTCAACATTATATTGATACTGTTTGTAGAAAGCATCAGCCAAGTCTTCCCATGTGTGAATGTTGGTTCCCTTCAGATGATAGAACCATTCCACTTGAGTGCCGACCAAACTTTCTTGGAAGAAATGGACCCATAATTTTTGATCAGCAGTATGAGGTTGGATTTTTCGAACATATGACCTTAGATGAAGTTTGGGACAAGAGATCCCATCATATTTAGAGAAGATAAGGACCTTTAATTTGTGAGGGATGACCACCCCCGGGATCAGACCTAGCTCTCCAAAATCCAATCCAAGCACTTTCTGGATTTCCACATCTTCGAGTCAGTCTTCTAACTGCTTGTATTTTTCATCTGCAGGAGGGTACTGTTCGTCAGAGTAGTCTTCATCTTCGGAAGCCTCATTGTTTTTACCTTCACCCCTGGAACTTCTATCATCCTCCTCTTGGTTGTTGTCTTCCTCAGAGGAAGCATCATTCACTCGAACTGGTTGAGCGTGACCTTTGAATCTTCTTCCCATGTTGAGTATAACAACCCGCTTCTTAGTCTTTTTTTTTGTGGCGAGGAGCTTCATCATCTCTTGTTTTCCTTTGGACAGATTAATAAGATTCTCTTGAAATTGTGCATGCTGAGTTTGGAGATCCTTGACAGTTTGTTCGAGAGCCATCTTATATTGAAATAAACAATAAATAGATGAGGAAACCTGTATCAGAAAACCTGCTTATGAAATGATGCATGATATGTGGATGCAATGTTTTCAAGGACCTTAGGTGATTTAAATTTGCTAGCCAAAAAGGAAATAGAAACAAAGATATCATTAATAAGTTCATAGTTATAAACTGCCTTCCAAGCTTACAATGTAAAGAAAAATGGGTTCAAGGAGATAACAAAGTAAACTTCTAAACCCTAAGACTCAAGTCTTCCGCGGACACTTCCTCTTCGTGTCGATGTATGCATTAAGGCTTTGCTCCTCGTGAAGTTGCTTTGTGAGCTCCAACACTTTCTTCTCGCTTGCATATAATTAAGCTTCAAAGGTGTCCCGTTCTTCCTTGAGTTGAATCCAAGACTTCTGCAATTATTCGAGGTCAATTGGCATGTATGGATGGAGGATGATGCAAGAAACGTATCCTTCAACAACAAGCTCTAAGGTCACTGGTAGAACGGCTGGATATGGCATCATAAGGTTTTGAGCACGAGCTCGTACCCATTTGAGATAGGGTTCCAAAGGGATAGAATTATTTTATCCTAAAGTTTTGCTATCAACCTTATTTACCATACCCCAAGCATGCATAAACCTTTGGCGATAACCTTGAAAGTTGTTCTCGTAATCGAACATAATACCCTGGATAAGTGTGTCATGAGGACCATCTCTTCAAGCATAACCAAATTGACGCAGATCCAGAGAAGGGTTGTAAGTAATACCTCCCATAATTCTAAGAAGAGAAACATTAGGGAATTCACCGCAGCGGTCAATGAGAGTAACATCTTCCAGGGACTGGGAACACCAATAGATATCCAAATGAGAAAGCGACATCATCCTTTAAGACCACCTCAAACCTTATTCATTCTTAAATATTTATCGTGGAAGGTGCGAAATAAACCATCTTGATAGCAGAGGTGTGCAACACATAATACTCCCTCGCTTCCTCACAGTACGAGTGTGAAGAAAATGTAGAATGTCTTTGAGCAAAGTAGGCACAAAGTTACGAGAAATAAATATTTTGATGGTGTTCACATCTATGAATTGGTCTGGATTAGTGAAAAGCATCAAACCATAGATCAATAAATCCAAGATTTCCTCAAAAGCTTCAAAACTCATAAAATCTAGAAACAACCGATCCTTCTCTAACAAAAATTTATCCAGAAAACCCTTGACTCCACTTCTTGTTTCCCAATTAGATACAATGTTGGACCGCTTCAGATGTAAGGCTGCTGCAATTTCTTCAGGTTGTGGGTATTTCTCTAAGCCAATGAAAGGTGTATGATCAAGAATAGGTACTCCCATAAGCTTAGAGAACTCTTCCATTGTGGGTAATAGCTAATAATCCGGAAAGGTGAAACAGTGATGTGCGAGATCAAAAAACTGGAATAAAACACTCATCATTTCTTCTTCAAAACCCAAAGTAACCAAACTGAGTAGATGGCCATTCCTCTTGGTAAATTGAGAGCTTTCAGGAGCTTTTGAGACTAACTCCTTAAGTTGAGAAGGTATCCTCACAAAACAAATTCAGATAGTGTTTATGCGAGCGAAGGCCATAACCTATAAAACAGAACAAAGATAAATCCCTAGGTCCTTGAAATGGTTACTGAAAATGATATGGTATAATTTCATGATGTTATGATGTCATGTTCGAACAATTAATCATACACAAACAAAACACACAAGGCCTTAGGTTCAAGCTTGCATGGAGTTTGTAGGTAAGTACCCTCTTGAAGTTTTAGTTGGCACAACCTGTCTTAAAAGAAATAATCGGGTTCTAGGAGCCTCAATATCATTGATCTTTCTCTCAGGCATTGTTTCAGCACAAGCATCTAAATTGCAACCGAAATATCCCGAGAGTCCAATCTCAACGAGTGTAGCATTGAGTATCAACCAACTTCAGTCTGCACCAAATCCATCTATCTCACTACTTTCTAATGGCTAAGTTGTGTCAGCTAAGGTTCTACGGCCAGTTAGTGCTTATGACACCACACGGCAGCCTAACATTCTCCTTGACTTACTCAAGGGACACCAGCACAAACCAATGTGTCACACTAACGTAGCCATTGTTTCAACCATATTGGTCTATGCCATACAATCTTTACGATCTATTGCTACTACCTAAAATGCCCCCACATCCGAGTATAGTATCTATACAAGAAATAAACCCAAGCATATCATGAAATATAAAGCAACTAAAGCAAGCAATAAAGGTGATCTAGCTCTTAAGGTAACCCCACTTTTAGTTAAACTCCCCAGTAGAGTCGCCAGTTCTGTAATATGGTGGGAGAAATGACTTTTGGTTTTGCGTTTTATCGTAAATGTTACGGATAGCAAGAGTTGCCATCGACTTTTATTTTATCCAATAAAGGAATGGGTGAAAAGAATAGGAAAGACCTTTGAGAATTTTTCTTGAGTTCGAGGGGTAGGTTTTGAAAAGGGAAGGTGTTAGCACCCTTTTCATTCGTAGTTATCTACGGGCTCTTAATTGCTAGCTCACTTTGAAAATTCTTTTTTATGTATGTTTGAAAATATTTTGAAAATGCCTAAGTGCGGCAATTTTGTAATGATTCTCGTATCATTGAGAATGTATACAAAATGTTCATTTTGAAAATATTTTGAGAGAGAGTGTTAAATATGTCAATGTAAGGAAAATTTATTTATAATAACCCTTGTATCAGTCCTCAAGAGTGTTTATAAAACATTTTAAAAGTATTTGTTTTGAAAGTGTGAAGTGTGGAAATTGTCTTAGTTTGTGAGCAAGCGATTATGAGCGATCTACCTATTCAAAAAGTATTTGTTCTTTTCCTCCTCCTTTAGATAATGGTATCCTACCATTAGATATTAGGAATCCTTATCATCGGATATGAGGGACAGGCGTGGGTCATCGTACAGTCATAGAAGGCAACTTGTAAGGTACTTTAGCAATTGTCGTAAGGGACTAAGATTGTTTACCGAAGATAACATCAAAGGGTCATCGAGGGACTATGATCTTTTTAATCAAGGGTCTTTTGCTAAAGCATCTCACGTTCGAGGGACATGATTGTTTTTATCCGAGGCAACAAGTGAGGTTACTCTAGAGGTGCGTGTGTGAAAAGTATTTTGATTTCAGGTATTTTGTCTTGAAATTAGGTTATCTAACAGTTGATTTTAAATCTTTTCATACAAACCCTAATTACTAATAGTAATAAGGAAAGCAGTAAATTGCAGAAATTGTATGTCCTACGCTATTACAATTCTTCGGGGATGGGGGTTACAAGTTTATGAATGAGGGAGGAAAGCAATAAACCCTAATCATCTATTACAAACTTTTGATAGTTACATAATTGTATTGGTGCGAAAAATAAACAAATGCGCGGGGATAGAAAGGGGAAAGATGTAAAACAAACCTTAAAAATTCTAAGTATTTTAAGAAAATATTTTATTGTTTCTTTGTTTAGAAAATATTTGAAATGTGAAATAAAAAATTAGACCTAATTCTAATTTAATTTACAATATAAAAATAAAGTGTGATTAGATTAATTAATCTTTATTATAAAAAATTAACTAATTAAAACCTAAAGAATTCTAAATATTTTAGAAAATATTTTTTTGGCGTTTTATTTAGAAAATAAGTTTTATAATATAAACCCTAATTCTAATTAATTAAAATCAAAGTGATTAAAATGATTTAATTTTATTTGTCAAAAAATCAAATAGTCAATTAAAAACTTTAATCTAATTTTTTAATCATTTTTATGATTTTCATATTTTAAATAAAAATATTTAAAATAAAATAAAATGGTTAATTAAAAAAAACAAAAAGAAATTTAATGGGCCTGGTGTTGTAAAAGGAAAATTGGAGGGGGGGGGGGGGAGTAGCAAAAATTCCAGGCCCAAGATAGAGAGCCCAAGCGTTGTTCGGATCTAGTGAGGGTGGCTTTATGAGGTGCATCATGGGGCACGCATATGGAGTGTTGGATCTGATTGCCTGATGACCTGATGGTGTTGATGTGAGGTATACCATGCGCACTATTGCATTCTTTGTATTGAATATGTAGGAAACAAATGTGAAAAAGAAAAATGTCTCACGCCTGGCTTGAACCCGTTACCAAGCATAAGTATTACTTAAACACGCGTGTACTGCCACTAGGGTGGTTGTTACATCCGGTTGTAACAACAATAATCAATAAATATAAAATGAACAAGTTTTCAAAATTGGACTTCATCCTCTTCCTTGCACGCGTTTCAACAACAACAACAACAATTTCAAATTTTGTGAAATCTTCATTTCTCAACCAAATTAGAAAATGTAAACATCAAAGTTGTTCCAAATTTCACCACGAATTCAACCATGACATTAACTTAAGCTAAAACTCAAAGATTAAAATGAATTTTTGTTGGTACCAAACTGAACCCTAATTTTTCAGAAACTTCAATTCCAAAATTCTCATCAGACAGTTAACATAAATGAAAACTAAGGACATGGTTAAGATTGATATCTACATTTTTTCTTTAGAAAATAAATGCAAATGATGCTTGTATGGAGATTTCAAAGTTTAGAAAACTTACCTCTGAAGTGAGAATCGAGTTTGGAGTTAGAGCACTTCTGGAGATGTTAGGATGATCTAGATAACTTCACTAAACTCCCAGGAAGCTTTTGCAATGCCTACCTTGGATTGAGAGTGCCTCAATTCTTCTGGACAAGTCAAGTTGCAGTGGTGCAAAGTGAGGTGTTGAGAATGATGGTGGAGGTGTTACAGTGATGAAATAGGGGTATGGATGGATTCTATATGATATATAGATGGCGTTTGAATGATAAAAAAGGAAAACGCACAGGTGGATTTGAAGTTGGGTGTTTACAGCTTCAAATGTGCAACAATGGAGTTTTCTTGATGATTCTGAGTTTGAGAGTGTTTTAGGGCTTGTGAAATCGTGTCTTGGCTTGCAAATGATCTCTCTATTTATAGAGAAAAGGTTTGGAAGAATCAAGTCACCAGAATTGAAAGATAACAAGTTATGGTTTGAAAAAGTGAAAAATCAAGTTAGATGAGTTTCTATGGTTCCAAGGTTCAAGTACAAGCATGATCCGTGATTTTTTGGGTGCAGGGAGGTTACTTCTGATGTTAGAGATTGCTTGTACTCAGATGCAACAAGTTGGGAGCTCAAGAAGTTGACTTTGTGATTAAAGCTTGCTTTACCAGAATGGAAATGTAACCTTTCTCCCTTAAATGGAAAAATGGATTGGATAAAGCTTTAATCACTTGGATCATGGCTCAAAAGTATGTGTAATCTTCTGATTAGGGATAGATTTAGAGGTTAGAGGCCTGAAAAGTGGGATTATGCAGCATGGCTTAAAGATTGGGTTATGAACTTGTCACAAAAATGACCTATAATGCAACCTTAGATACCCAACTTCATCTCTTCAATTCTCCTTGCTCAAGCATGATAAAATTGTGTTCTTAAACATTTTGGTAAGCTTGAAACATTGTCTACAACTTTCATGTTGTGAGTTTTGGCTAAATCAAATGGGAACTTGGTGAAAAATGGCCATGAAGTTGGGACAAAAATCTGATCAAAAGTTGTAAAACATTTTCTAAGTGTTAGATAAAAAACAACATAACTTCATGAGCTTATATCTCCTAAATTAAGAACTTTTTGAGGATAATCTCACACTAACAAATTTGTATAATTAATCAATCCCTACAACTTTCATGTTGAAAGTTTTCCTTGAATCAACTTGCATCTTGAGGAAACTTGCTTGTAAAGTTAGGGTTTTTGTTAAGAACAAAAACACTTAGAATTTTTCTAAGTGTTAGAAATTTTTCCAAATTTTACTGTTGTTGACTTTTTGATTTCTTAAAGATCAAGTTTGATATTTTTGAATATCTTGATGATTCTTGAATTTTGAATAACAACATTGACCAAAAAGTCAAAGTTTGACTTTTGAGTGACTGTTGACTTTTCATCAGTTGATTCAATTCTTCAACTATCAATCACTTACATCTTTGGAAATGTTCTGAGCCATGTAATTAGGTAAATATGTTGTATTTGAATACTTAAGATCATGATCCAAGCCATTAGGTAATGCACTAGGTCAAAAGTCAATGATCAGTCATTCTTAGTAAAAACCCTAATTTGGCAATTTTTTGACCTCTGATGATTTGAGGGTTTTCCATGAGGAATCGTGATCAACCCTTGATCAAATGATGAATATCACTTCAAAATGTTGATGTTAACAAAAAATATTGATGTTTGACTGTTGTGATACGGTGGCATAACCGACTGTTAATACTAGTTTGCATTTTTTGTTCGCAAAATGTCGCGGTAAGCAAGAGTCGCCACCAACTTTTATTTGATCCAATCAGGAAAAGGAAAAAGAACAGAAAAAACCTTTTTCGAGATGTTTCTGAGTACGGGGGTAGATTATAGAAAGGGAAGGTGTTAGCACCCTTTCTATCAGTGGTTTTCCACGGGCTCTTAGGTACTTGCTCATTTTGAAATTGCTTGTGTGTGCTTGTTTTGAAAAGTTTTGTTTTACTTCGTTTTAACCCTTGTTTCTGTCCTCAAGAGTGTTACGAAGTTGTTTTTGAAAACTTTGTTTTGAAAAGTGTTTGGTGTGAAAAAGTTTGTTTGTTTTGAGCAAGTACATAGGAACTAATCTACTTACTCGAAAAAGACTGTTCATTTTCCTTTAGACAATGCTATCTTATTATTAAGGAATAGGTAGCTCCGTCGTTGGAGTATAAAGAGACGTTCAAAGGGACAAAATGGTCTCTGAAGGCAACAAGTAAGGATACCTTAGCATTTCGAAGGGACTGTCATCATATATTCGTAGGCAACATCGAGGGACAAGATCATTTCTCGTAGGCAACTCGAGGGACGTTAAGGGACTATGATCTTTATGATGACTTTTAGATTGAGGGTCTTTTGCTAAGATATCCCTACGTTTGAGGGACATGACCATTGTTTTCCGAGGCAACCAAGTGGGGAGTACCCTAGGGGTGCAAGTGTGCAACAATGTGTTTTTTCAGTTATATTTATCTTGCAATTAGGGTTTTCTATTGCTCATTTTTATCTTTCCATACAATCCTATTAATCTAAGCATTGCATAAAATATAGTAGCAGAAGATAAAGGCGGAAATGTAAACCTAAGCTATTACAGAGCTTTGGGGCAATTACATAATAGTGAAGAGGGCGGAAAAGAAATCCTAAAACTATTACATCCCGAAAGCAATTACATGATAATGATAAATAAAAAAAGCGGGAAAAATAAAGCTACGCTATTACAATTGAACGCGCCCTATACACTTTATCTAAGAAAATAAAAATAAGACGAAAATAGCAAAGAAAATGTTTTGGTGCTTTTTCAGGATGTAGAGAGTTGTCACTGTCTATAGTGTTCTGTTGTAGTATTGTCAAAAATGTTTTCTTGATGGCACACGATTCGTTGCTGGAATGCGTGCGTAATGCCCCAAGCGATTCAGATGGAGATCTGCCCCTGGTTCTTTGGCACTTTTGGAGAGACTGCCCTAGGTGTGTTTAGACATCATGTCATGCCCCTTTCTTATGGAAGACCTGTTATTGGAAGTGTCTTTCCCACTGAGGTGATTCTGTCCATTGAGAGGATGTCTGTTTATTGAATATCCATTGTGCGGATTTCTCTGCTGTCAAACAATTAGTCATATGCAAACAATTTCATTTAAAGAATGCAAAACTCATGTCTGTCTTGAAATTTTTTGAAAATGTGTTTTGTGTGGCAAAACGAAATTTTCAAGAATGTGATATCAACTCAGGATTCGTAACAAAGCCTACATGAGTCAGAATACCTTTGTAACAGTATGCTCTCAAACTAACCCATGCTTCAGCTAGGAATTTTAAGGGTTATAACGTGGTCTGGTTCACCGTTCAAGAAACAAAGGATAAAGGCTCAAATTTTATTTGTACCCAACACGCTCTTCGTGATGTTCTTCAGTCCTATGCTTAGTTAATTGCGTGTTTAGATCCCGATTGAGTTTGGAATCTTTGCTCTGATACTTGGTGATGATTCAGAAATTGAACATTTCTTTTGAAAAGTCAGTCATTTTTGTAATCTTCTTTTTGTCGAGGATTTGTAGTAACCTCTTTTTTTTTTTGGTTTCTGTTATCCCTTCTTTTGCCTGAATTGTTTCTTTTGTGATTATAGTTAGCGGGATGCCCCTGTTTTTCTCCTTCATAGGTTTTGACTTAGCGGGCTTTTATTTTGAGAGATAATGACTGCCTTTCTTGACGATTATACGGAACCATCACCATCTTTTGTTTTGGAAGGACGTCTTTGATGCCATTCATTGTGTACGAAGCGGCAAATTGTGACTGAATGCGCCTCTAAATTAATTGAGAAAACTACCCTGCCCCAGGTTATGATTAAGGGTTTTAATTTGTGTGAAAAGAAAAACTCTTACTTCTTTGGCTCGAAGGGGTTGACTAGGGATTATCTTCCTTATAACTCCACTGTTTAGGATTTGAAACAACTCCTGTACATCATCAACGGGGTCTGTTCAAAAGCATACTGTAGAGATTGTGGTATCATTTTCGTCATCCTCCCTCTAAGGCTTAGAGTTTTTTAATCGAGAGTTGAATATCACAAAAGGAAATAAGAACACATTTTTGAAATAGTGAATACAAATGAATTGATTCAAGAAAAACATGTGTAATGCATTAATGAAATAATAAAGTTTTGACATGACAATAATTGTTCGAATAAGCAAAGAAAATACAACTTGAGATTTGAATGAAAAAAAATGCTTCCAATCCTAGCCATGTTTTGGAAAGGGAGAAGTGATCATGTTGGGAGTCTCAGGAGGGTCGAATTCAATCTCCTTAGCATCAATCAGATCCTGTACTTTGTTCTTCAAAACCCAACAGTCATTGGTATCATGGCCTGGACTTTCCGAGTGGTAAGCAAAACGAGCATTCCGTTTATAGTAGGGAGAAATGGTGTTCGGATTCTTCGGAGCTTCCCTCAGAGTAACCATATTGGACTTCAGCAAATGAGGTAAAACCTAAGACATCATCATGTTGATATGAGTGAACTGACTAGCTGGTCTTTCTGCTCTTGGCTGATTGTTTCTTTGCTGAGCAGGTGCATGTTTGGGAATCATAACAGCCCCTACCATCGGACGACGTTCGGTTCGATTTTGATTCTTTTGGTTATAGACGGCACTGACTTCCTTTTTACCTGCAAAAATCTTCCTTGCAGCACTAGAAGAGGCATCCTTCTGAATTTTTCCACTTCAGATTCCAGCTTCCACTCTTTCTCCTGTTAAGACCAGTTCAGTAAAACCTGCCGATGAACTTCCAATCAGATGGTTGAAGAATGGCCCAGTTAAAGTTCCCAGAAACATATCCACGAGCTCCCTGTCAGCCAAGGGAGGTTGAACTCTTCCAGCCAAATCTCTCCATTTCTGAGCATAATCCTTGAAACCCTCGTTCGAACCCATAAATAGATTTTGGAGTTGTGTACGTGTGGGAGCGAGGTCTGCATTATACTGATATTGCTTATAAAATGCAGTAGCAAGGTCTTCCCAGTTGCGGACATTGGCTCTTTCCAGCTGATAGAACTAACCTAATTGTGTTCCAGACAGACTGTCTTGGAAGAAGTGAACCCACAAGTCTTTGTCAGCAGTATGAGGCTGTATCTTCCTCACATAGAAACGAAGATGCATTTTAGGACAAGAGACCCCATCATACTTAGAAAATACCGGTGCCCTGAATTTTGGGGGGATGACAACCCCGGAGACCAGACCCAACTCTTCAAAATCCAGCCCAGGAACCTTTTGGATTTCCGTAGCACTCAGACACTCTTCTAACTGCTTATACTTTTCATCAGCCGGAGGGTACTGCTCCTCATTATAATCAGTTTCATTATCAGACTCTTTAGGACTAGGGTCCTCTTCTCTGGCTTCACCCTATTGATTCTCTCCCTCTTTAGATGAAGAAGCTAAATCAACAACCCGTCTTGGAGGCCCTCTGAACCTCTTCTTATATGTGCCACACCGACTGTCCTCTTGATCTTCTTAGTGTTCTTCTTAAAAATCAGAGCCTTCAGCTCTTCTTGTCCTTTAGCCAGAGCCATAATCATTTGCTGGAACTGCGTGTTCTGAGTCTGAAGATCTTTCACAGTTTATTCAAAAGCCATTGCTGAAATAAACAGCGGAGGAGATGAGAAACCTGTAATCCTGTTATGCAATGATATGTATGATATGTATGCAATGTTTTCAAGGATCTCGCGGGGTAAACAAAAGAGACTGTTAGAATTTGATTGCAGCTTTGATTGAAGAACTTTGTATCATTGAGAGTCCCTCTACGAGATTCAATCTCACCATATCAAGTGGGTCATAGCCCCTGACTTAAGTTGTTGAGTTTTGATCTTCTGACGACATTGGCTAGAGGAAAATAAATCCCCTTGGCCCTTGCTAGACGTCTGATTTATCATAACCTACATCACAGGCCCTCGAGATCCTTGAAATGGTTAGTCATGATATGCTATGGTATGATGTTTATAATGTCATGAGAAACCACAGGTATAGCAAACACAGATAAATCACACCAAGTCCTTAGGTTTAAGGCCTGCTTATGTTTTAAGGTCATACCCTCTTGAAGCTGGATTGTTTCAAACTGTCTTAGAAAATTAACCGAGTTCTAAAGATTCTCAATATCACTGATCACCCTTTATCGGGAATTGTTTCACTCAAGTAATCTTTTCTTGCGGTCGAAATATCCCGAAAGTCTGATCTCAATGAGTGTAGCATCGAGTATCAACTAATCCTCCGCTTTATACCGAGGTCGGCTATCTCACTACTTTCTAATGGCCACGTTTGTTCAACTAAGGTTCTAAGGTCCATTAGTGTTTCACGACACCATGCGGCGGCCCCGTATTCTCCTCGTTTCCACACGAAAGATACCGATACCAACCAAAGTGTCACACCAACACAGCCATCGCTTAAACCATATCGGTCTATGCTGTACAGTCTCTACGATCTATTGCTGTTTACCTAAAAAGTGTCCCCAGATCCGGGTGTAGGATCTTTAATAATACTCAAACAAAACCCTTGAATTTAAAGCAGGCAAGGCAAAACAAGAAAGCAATTTTAAAATGACCTAGATCATGAGGTTTACCCAACTTTATGCTTAATCCCCAGCAGAGTCGCCAGTTCTGTGATACGGTGGCAGAACCGAATGTTAATACTGGTTTGCATTTTTTGTTTGCAAAATGTCGCGGTAAGCAAGAGTCGCCACCGACTTTTATTTTATCCAATCAGAAAAAGGAAAAAGAACAGAAAAAACCTTTTTCGAGATGTTTTTGAGTACGGGGGTAGATTATAGAAAGGGAAGGTGTTATCATCCTTTCTATCCATGGCTTTCCATGGGATCTTAGGTACTTGCTCATTTTGAAATTGCTTGTGTGTGCTTGTTTTGAAAAGTTTTGTTTTACTTTATTTTAACCCTTTTTTTCTATCCTCAAGAGTGTTACGAAGTTGTTTTTGAAAACTTTGTTTTGAAAAGTGTTTGGTGTGAAAAAGTTTGTTTGTTTTGAGCAAGTACCTAGGAACTAATCTACTTACTCAAAAAAGATTGTTCATTTTCCTTTAGACAGCGCTATCCTATTATTAAGGAATAGGTAGCACCGTCATTGGAGTTTAAAGGGACGTTCGAAGGGACAAAATGGTCTTTGAAGGCAACAAGTAAGGATACCTTAGCATTTCGAAGGGACTGTCATCATATATTCGTAGGCAACATCGAGGGACAAGATCATTTCTCGTAGGCAACTCGAGGGACGTTAAGGGACTATGATCTTTATGATGACTTCTAGATTGAGGGTCTTTTGCTAAGATATCCCTACGTTCTAGGGACATGACCATTGTTTTCCGAGGCAACCAAGTGGGGAGTACCCTAGGGGTGCAAGTGTGTAACAATGTGTTTTTTCAGTTATATTTATCTTGTAATTAGGGTTTTCTATATCTCATTTTTATCTTTCCATACAATCCTATTAATCTAAGCATTGCATAAAATATAGTAGCAGGAGATAAAGACAGAAATGTAAACCTAATCTATTACAGAGCTTTGGGGCAGTTACATAATAGTGAAGAGGGCGGAAAAGAAATCCTAAAACTATTACACCCCGGAAGCAATTACATGATAATGATATATAAAAAAAGCGGGAAAAACAAAGCTACGCTATTACAATTGAATGCGCCCTATACACTTTATCTAGGAAAACAAAAATAAGATGAAAATAGTAAAGAAAATGTTTTAGTGATTTTTTATGAAAAATATGATTTATGATAATTAACTAAATAAACCTAAAAAAACCTAATTAATTTTTATTAATAAAAAAATATTAATTTTGAAAAAAGTTAATTAAAATATCTAAATCCTAATTAGTTTAAAAAAAAAAAGTTAAAAAATATAAAATTAATTAACCTAAAAATTAAATTAGGTTTTTTTTTTTGTAAAAAAAAGGTTTGTGAAAATTTTTTTGTGGTTAAGTGAATTTAAGATTGAAAAAGACAAATTGGTTAGAAACCAAAACAAAACAATGAAATTAAAAACCTAAAATTAAATTAAAACCTAAAATTAAATTAAAACCTAAAATTAAATTAAAAAACCTAAAATTAAATTAAAAAAACCTAAAATTAATTATTTGAGTTTAGGAGGAAAAATCAAAGGTTTGTGAAAAATATTAGGTTTTATGAAAAAGGTTTTAAACAGAAAGAAGGAAAATAGGTAAAATAGGTAAAAGGAATGGAAGAAAACCAAAACCAACAGGGGTGGTTGTTGAACCCACGCCCTTAACCTTCTCAAGATGTCTACCTCGCCATGCATTGGTGGTTGTTCTGTTTTGCCCTCAGTGTTTTGTAAAAATCCTGCATGGGATCCTGTCTAAATCTACAGTGTTGAATCTTATGAACACATTAAATAAATTACTATATCATGAAATACAAATAAAGCAAATATATGAAATTTTGTAATATTAAAATCGATATGGCATGTAAGAATGATTCTATACTCTTTTGATCATGGAGACCAAACCAGCCTTACCCTTACTGGAGAAGTAGTGAGATGTTGGTTTGTAACAAGGATGGCTTGTTTGTAGTGATATGAGGGTTTGTAATAAGGATTTCAAGGTTTTAGGGTTTCTTGAAAGAATTTGATATTTTAACAGGGTTGTGGCAAAGGTTTTTTTTCTCCTCTCGTTTGTGTGAAAAGAATGAGATTATATAATGGAAATTAGAGAAAAAAAGGGCTTTGAATGTGCAATTGGGTCTCCAATAACCACAAGCAATAGAGCAGATTTTTATTCACTTTAGTTCGTCACGTTCCAGGCTAAATCGTAGGGTCTTAAGTGCAATTTTTGAAGTTGAAATGTGAAAATAAAATGTAGCCAACATCGAGAAATAACTCCTGTCCAAAAATAGGCTCAATCGGATAAACGGTGAATTAGTTATGAATTTTTGAAGTTTTGGCTAAGACAAACTTATTTTGGGCTCCAGTGTCAACTCTGACATGTTCTTCAATAAAAAACCAGGTATTGATCGGAGCATAACCCGGTCTCAACTTTGGAAGAAAAGTTGTAGATCTATGAGTCAGTGACCTTGTGTAAAAAGATGGGCCCAATCCGATAAAAATTGATCGAGTTATGAATTTTTGAAGTTTCGACCCAAAGAAATAATATTCAGCATTCAGGATTTTCAGCGCGTCACGCGCACTCTGAGCAAAAAACGAAGGCCTTTTGGAGACCGTTCTGTTGTATCCCAAAATTTGCCCTCTCATTTTATCAAGATTTCCCCTCACAAGACTTTTTGAACTAAAGACCAAGCTAGGGTTTGCTCTGCTCAAGACATCTCCTTGCACTGTTGACCTGAAATTAGGGTTTGAGTTTGCATAAGGATTTTTGGACTTTCAATGCTCAATGTGACTTTCATACTTCATGTTGGACCTCTAAGATTGCTCACACCAAGTTTCAAACCTTGAATCAAATTTTTGCCCAGTCAATTAGACAGTTGACCTAGAAATTAACTATATTGGGAAAAAAGTCAACTGTGGCCAGTTTACAGTAAAACCTCATAATTTTTGATCCACATCAACATTATAGACTCATATGAACCATTTGATCAAGTTTAGATCACAACTCCTCAAGAAATTTGATCAGATCATCAAAAGGGCAAAATGGTCATTTTTAGGGTTTTGGCTGCAGAAGGGCAAATTCTGATTTTTCACCTAGCCAATGGCAAATTTGGTTCAAGCATGTATTCAAGGACTCAATGGCATCATATTGACCTAATCACAAGGTTCAAAAGATCTCAAATGCATTGGATTGACAAATGAATTTTCCAGTCAACTGATCAAAAATCAACTGTACACTAAAAAGTCAAACTTTGACTTTTTGGTCAAAATCAAGTACCAATGGTCATTTTTCATCAAGATGTGTCAAAACATGAAACTTGTTCTCCAAGAAACCTAATTTTGAAAGTTAGGGTTTAAAATGGAAAATTTTCATAACTTAGAAATTTTTTAAGTTATGAAAATTTCTTATGTTTTTCCCAAATTTGCCCAACTTTTTCACCATGATGCAATTGGATTCAAAGAAAACCTCAAAAATAAAAGTTTTACTCCTCCACAAAATCTACAACTTTGATTCACAAAGTTTTCCCAAAATATGCTTGGATCTCAAGTTATGATATTTTGGAATAAGGGTCCATGAAACTTTTAACTTAGTGAAATTTTGCCCTAGTTTAGGCAGGATTTTAACCTATCTTCATGGCAATTTTTCACATAGTTTCAATTGGAATCTCAAAATTCATTTTAAATATGGATTACATAGCATGTTACAAGATTTCCAAAATATCCAAGAACTCTCCAAAATCATTTATGGTTAGGGAGACACGAAGGTTTGAATTTGGCAAAATATCACTTTGGTCCATGGCATTTTTCTTGTTGATACAAGTTGCAAATTCTATCCAGCCTTGCTTGTACTTGTTTACAGGTCCTTAAACCCTTCCACATTCAAAAATTAAATGCAAACACATTAGTTAGAGGCATTGTTCTGATCAATGAAGCATTATACAAGGGTTTATTCCATTTATGGCATAAAGATGACAATGCCATTCTCATAAAGTTGGCTTTATGTCAAGTTGTTCCTCTTGAGATGTGAACCCAATCCTTTGCAGCAAACAAACTCCATAAACTTATGGAAAAGTATACCAACTATCAGCAGGCTTGGAGCTAGCAAGTACAACCCTTTGCATTGTCAACTCACACTTTTCTTCAAAACCAAGTCAACTTGCAAAAAAGGACATATCTTTGCAATCTGATAAAACCAACTCTTGTAAACATTTCAAACAAGTTTTTCATATCACACTAAGCCCAAAACACGATCTAGCAACCTCTCAAACACCCTTGTACACAAAAATCACATTTTCTTGCAAAACAGAGCAGGTTTTGCATTTAGATTTCCAAATCACAAACCACTCGTGCGTTTTGCTTGCAACCAGTTTCAACACACTCCATACAACCTACCTAAACTATCCCAACCATTCCTAAGTCACTGTAACTCCATTTACACACTTCACCATTTCTGAATTTTGAGTTTGCAGGTTGAGTTCTATAGAGAGATTCAAGCAAGTTCAAAGCTAGCTAGGCATTGGAAAAGCTCAAAGGAACTTCAAGAAAGCTCACAAGCATCTCCAGCCTCACTCACAACCCCTACATTGCCATACTCGAGCTTGAATGAAATAGGTAAAGTTCAAACTTCTATCTCTCTATTTAGGAATCATTAGGCTTAGGTTTGTGAATAAAAAATATAGTCCTCATTGCCTTGAGCCGTACATATGCATAGAATTCATTTAAGTTAACTGAGCTGGGAGAATTTGAATGATGAACTTTCTGAAAAAACTAGGTTAGAAATTAGGGCCAGAGAAATTCTCTCTGGTCTTTGAGAGTTAGGTTATGTTTTTTACATGGTTAGAATTGTATGATCATGCTCTATAACTTTCATGTTGCAAGTTTTTGTTTTTAAGCACAAATGCAGGAGTTAGCAGTTTGAACATGGTGTGCGTGTTTGTTGTTTCTGGAGGACAGGGATGAAGGCCATCTGGGCTGGGCTTGGCTTGTTCATACTTTTGGCACCTCCTAACTTGCTGTTTACACCCCCTTGACCCATTTGTTTATTTTTTCCATATTTTTCATTTCTTCTTTTAGTTTCTTACTTTTATTATTTTTTCTAAATAAAAAAAATCACTAAAAATATTTTCTTAAATTTTCACATTTTATTTTATTATTTTTATTATTTTTTTGGACATAGAAATAATTATTAAATAATATACTTTTATTTTCTTAAAATAAAAACTTGTAAATATTATAAAAATATTATATATTTTTATTTTTCAACATTTTGTATATATTTTCTTTTATTTTTTGTACATAAATGAATAAATGATATATATATATATATATATATATATATATATATATATATATATATATATATATATATATATATCTTAAAACCAAATTAGGGTTTCCACCCCTTTCAAAAAAAGACCATTAATATTTTTAATATTTTTAGGATATTAAATAGCTTATTTTTACATACATAAAAATAATACAAAAACACTTTTGCATATTCATATTTATTTGCATATTTAAATATTGTCTATTTATTTATTTGCACAATGAGTTCAATTTGGTTGTAATAATTGACTTAGGGTTTTATTTTCTTGCAAATACCCCCCTATCCAAATTTGTATCCCCCTCCTCATATCAAATGTTGTAATAGTCATAGATTTATTTTTACGCACTTTATTGCTTTCAAATATGCCATGATAGAAAGATTAGGGTTTGTATGCAAAAATCCCAAATCAAACAAATATATTGACTAATACAAGATAAAAAGCATGAAAAATGACAACACAATGCACACAAGCACCCTTAGGGTTTCACCCACTTGTTGCCTTAAAAACATGGCCATGGTATGCATGCTAGGTATCTTGGCAAAAGAAAATCAAAACAAAATCAAAACATAAAGATCATAGTCCCTCGATGACGCTATCTTGGTTGCCTATACAAAAATGATCTAGTCCCTCAAAAAAATTGCTAAGATACTTGGCAACATTGTTATCATGGCCATACGATGATCCGCGCCTGTCCCATTTAACATCCAAATACAAGGTTGTTTACCAAATACAATGGTAAAACAACAATGTAAAAAGGTTAAAAGTGTGTAGGAACGATCTTTGAGTAGGGTAGACAACTCCTAGTTACTTGATCTCTTGCAAACATCCTTGCTATTTTCAAAAACACTCAACCATTTCAAAACATTTTCCCAAAACAAACTTTCAAAATATTGAAACATTTTTCAAAAGACAAACACCTTTGTAAAACATTCAAACAAGAATTGTTACAAAGGTTGCCTAAACAAGGCCTCTTTTCAAAATATTTTCAAAACCATACACAAAGCACCATTTAAAACAATTGAAAAGCAAAAGCAAGTGACCTAAACAAGTAACTAAGAGCCCATGGAAAACCATGGATGAAAAGGGTTCTAGCACCTTCCCTTTTCATAATCTACCCCCCGAACCCAAGAAAACATCTTAAAGATCTTTCCTGTGCTTTTTGACCTTTCCTTTGGATAAAATAAAAAGTCGGTGGCGACTCTTGCTAAACCGAAACATTTGCAAACACAAACATAAAACCTCAAGTCAATTCTCCCACCGTATCACAGAACTGGCGACTCTGCTGGGGAGAAATCTAAAAGTGGGGTTACCTTAGGGTTTAGATCACCTTTACATACTTATCTTGTTTGCTTTGTTTGCTTTACATTTGGTTCTATTGTTTGGGTTTGAAATCCTCCACCCGGATTTGGGAAGCATTCATAGGTAAATAGCAATACGTTGTGGAAACTGTGCGGGGTATACCGACATGGTTGAAGCAATAACTATATTCGTGCGACATATTTGTGGGTACTGGAAGCCTTTGAGTCAATGAAGCACTAATGGACTCTTAGAACCTTTACTTGACCATCTTGGCCTTTTTTAGGGGTAGTGAGATGACCGACTTTGGTGCAGTACAAAGTTGGTAGATACTCGATACTACACTCATTGAGGGTTGTTTTCTTGGAATATTTCGGTCACCGGTAAAGTGGCTAAACTGAAACAATGAACATAGAAAATAATCCGGTGATATTGAGCTCCTTAGAACCCGGTTACTATTTATAGGACATGTTGAGCCAACTAAACTTCAAGAGGGTACTTACCTATGAAACCCCATGCAAGCCTAAAACTAGGAACTTGTATGATTTGCTTGTACATATACTTGTGCATACATCATGAACACCATGAAGCATCATGTGCATCTACTAACCATTTCAAGGGTTTGGATCTTCATCTTTGTTCCTGTTTTGTAGGTTATGGAATCACTCCGCAGGAAAACAATCCAAGTCAACCTTGTGAGAATTCCTCCTCAACTCAAGGAGCTGGCTTCCAAGATTCCAGAATATTCTCCATTCACTGAAAGACATGGTCGACTTCTCAACTTGGTCAACTCCAACATTGAAGAAGACATGGTGAAAGTTCTCTTCCAGTTCTTTGACCCCCTACACCACTGCTTTACATTTCCTGATTACTAGTTAGTGCCTACTTTGGAGGAATTTTCTCAACTCCTGAGGATTCCTATTCTCCATCAACTACCCTACAACGGTACGGAAAGAGATCCAAAGCCTGAAGATGTTGCTCAAGCCTTACACTTGCAACCATCTGATATCATAGGTTATTGGGAAACCAGAAGTGGTATCAGGGGTTTCTTGGCAAAGTTTCTGTTTGAGAAGGCACAAAACTGCTGGAACTCTCTAGATCTGCAAGCTTTTGAGGAGATCATAGCACTTCTCATCTATGGGTTGGTCTTGTTCCCAAACCCTGATCAACTTATAGATGTGAATACTGTCAAGATTTTTATATCTCGGAATCTTGTGCCTACATTGCTTAGAGATATTATGCACTCATTTCACACACGAACAATGAGGAAAAGAGGTGTTCTCATGTGCTGTACTCCTCTTCTAGCAAGGTGGTTTATTTCTCACCTTCCCCAATCAGTCTTGAAGAATGAGCAAGGCTTGAGGTGGTCACAATGATTGATGACTCTTACACATTCTGATGTCCCTTGGTGTTCTCGGTCCAAAGAAAATGTCATCATCATTGATCATTGTGGGGAGTTCCCTAATGTCCCACTACTCGGGATTAGGGGAGGCATTACCTACAACCCCTGCTTGGCTCTTAGACAGTTTGGGTATGCCCGAAGGGATGGCCCTCATGACATGTTGATTCCAGACTTGGTTTTTGACTTTGACAACGACGCTCAAGGACTTCGACAAAGGTTTATCCGAGCTTGGAGGATGCCCAACAAGGTAGACAGTAAGACATTGGGACACAAGAATTCCACCCCCCTTGAGCCTTACCTCAAGTGGGTATGAACCCGTGCCCAAAGTCTTATGATGCCTTACCCCTACATTCTCCCTATAATCAAAGAGCCTGTTATGGAAGGAGAGGTTCGATACACCCTCCTACATCCTGACATGCCAACATCATTGGAAGATTTACAAAGGAGTTGGATACAGCTCAAGGGAGAGCGCGATACGTTTGAAGCCCAATTCTAGGCCAGTGAGAAGAAGGTTTTGGAACTTACTCGTCAACTCCATGAAGAGCAGACTCTCAACACCTATATCGCACCAAAAAGGATGCGCAACGTCTTTTTGCATTAGAATTTTGTATTTATTTTGCCCTTGGGGCATTTATGTACTAACAATTCTATCTTATTAATATGACGTGTGTTCTTTTTGTTTAAAACAAATTTGAATTTCTCAATCCTTGAATGCATTACATGAATACATTTCATTCATCATATGCATAAACAGGTCTTCACACCAGGTTTCCTTATCTCTCTGTTGTTTATTTCAGCAAGATGGATATAGAGCAAACGATCAAAGATTTGCAAGCGCAGAATTCATAATTCCAACAACTACTCATGACCTTGGCAAAGGGTCAGGAGGATCTTAAAGCCCTGTTAGAGAAGGAAAAGGAAAAAGAGAAAAAGAAAAAGAAGAGAGTTGGTGTGGCTACTTTGGGTAGAAGATTTGAAGGTCAAACTAGAAGGGTCTTGGATTTCCCCTCAACATCTAATGAAGGGGTAGGAAAAGGAAAGGGAGCTGCAGTACCATCTGAGTCTGAGGAAGAAGAAGAAGAGGAGGAGGATGAAGACTATTCTGAACAGCAGTACCCTCCTGCAAATGACAAGTACAAGAATCTGGAAGAGCGTCTGGAAGCCATGGAGGTACAAAGGGTGCCTGGGTTGGATTTCGAAGAGTTAGGATTGGTTTCTGGGATTGTCATTCCCCCACAAGTTCAAAGTGCCTCTTTTTGCTAAGTACGATGGGGTGTCTTGACCGAAGATGCACCTACGGTCTTACGTTAAAAAAATTCAACCTTATTCTTCTGACAAGGACCTGTGGGTCCACTTTTTTCAGGATAGTTTGTCGGGTACGCAATTGGATTGGTTCTACCAGCTAGAGAGGTCTGATGTGCACAATTGGGAGGGTTTGGCTGCTTCCTTCTACAAGCAGTATCAATATAATGCGGACTTAGCACCTACTCGTACTCAATTACAGAGTATGGGTATGGTCTCCAATGAAGGCTTTAAGGAGTATGCCCAGAAATGGAGAGACTTGGCGGGAAGGGTGCAGCCACCATTATCTGAGAGAGAGCTTGTGGATATGTTTTTGGGGACCCTGTCAGGTCCATTATTTAATCACTTGATCGGAAGTTCGTCTGTGGGGTTCACCGAGTTAATTCTGACTGGTGAAAGAGTTGAAGCCGGCATTAAGAGCGGTAAAATTCAAAAGGATGCAACCGCTTCCGCTGCCACCAAGAAGACCTTTTCAGCAAAGAAAGAAGTCTCAGCTGTCTACTGTCAAAGAGGTCAAGGAAGAGTTAAGCGCCGGCCAGCGGTGGGGGCTGTAATGATTCATAAGTCTGCAGCTGATCAGCCCAGAAACAATCAACCTAGAACCAACCAGCAAAGGGTGGAAAGACCACAATGGCAGTATACCCGGATAAACATGACGCCTGCTCAGGTTCTACCCCATCTCTTGAAATTAAACCTTACAACCTTGAGAGAGGCCCCGAAGAATCCGAATACAACTTCTCCACACTACCATCCCAACGCCAAGTGTGCTTATCATTCAGACAACCTGGGGCATGACACCAACAATTGTTGGGCCCTCAAGAATAAGATTCAAGATTTAATAGACGCTAAGGAAGTGGAATTCGGCGCCCCTGAAAAGCCGAACGTGATCTCTGCTCCAATGCCAAAGCATGGCCACAATGCCCATGCTGTTGAAGAAGATCTTTTTGTTGCTACTGTGGATGATTTGATGACTCCGTTACCGATAATCAAGCTAAATTTATTGAAGGCTGGGATTTTCCCAAGACGTTAAAAAGATTGCTGCCTTTGTTCATCCTTACCATCTGACTGTTCGTTGTTGAATTTAGGCATCCAACGCCTAATGGATAATCAAGAAATCCTTTTTGAAAAAACTTTTGTTACACCGACTCCTATTAATGACGTTGCTATAATTACCATATCCGCCAATATTTCCAAGGTCTCCAAAAGACCTGTTAAGATTACATCTGATCCAAAGATTGTACCTCTGAAGATAACTATGCCGGGGCCTATCCCGTACAAGTCCAACAAATCAATACCGTGGAACTATAGAGTAGAGATCTTCTACCACGGTATTAAGCAGATTGAATCAGTTGAAGAAATTTATGATGAAGAAACTCCTGACATTGGAAATATTGCGGGAACGAGTAAAATCACTCGCAGCGGAAGAATTTTCTCTCTGGAGATTGCTCCTCCAAGGGCAGTCTTTGGACCCTCGATTGCTCCTAAGGTTACTCCTGTACCGGTCAACATATCTGTGAGAACTCCAGTTATTAAAGAAATTGTGACTCCCGTGGTTGTACCCTCTACTGTTGCTACTGATAAAGGGAAGGGGATCCAAGAAGCGCCCGTCAGGACGAGGGCTCAGCCTTTGGTCATCCCTGAGACCACTCAAAAAGAAATGGAAGAGATTTTGAAAATAATTAAGAAAAACGACTAAGATGTTGTGGAACAACTGGGGCAAACCCCCTCAAAAATCTCTATGCTGGCCCTGTTGCTCTGTTCCGAAGCTCATGCCAAAGCTTTGATCAGATTCTTGGAGATGGCCCACGTGCCTCAGGAAACCTCTACGGACCAGTTCCAGGAGTGTGTAGCTAGCCTAACAGCATACAATGGTCTTGGGTTCTCCGATGTTGATTTAACATCTAAGGGGAGAAAGCATAATGATGCTCTGCATGTCTCGGTGGAATGCAGAGGGACTACTCTAGCTCACATTCTAGTTGATACTGGGTCGTCTTTAAATGTCTTGCCGAAGAAAGCATTGGACAGATTGGACTGTGAAGGTTTGACCCTGAAGCCCAACAATATCATTGTCAGAGCCTTTGATGGTTCTAAAAGGATGGTCCACGAGGAGGTGGACATCCCGATTAAGGTAGGAACGAAAACCTTCAACTCCACATTTTATGTGATGGATATCCGTCCCTCCTACTCTTGCTTGTTGGGAAGACCCTGGATCCATAATGCTGGGGCCGTCACTCCTTCTTTGCACCAAATGCTCAAATACCCAGTCCAGGGGAAAATTATAACAGTTCATGGCGAAGAGGAGTATATGAGAAGCCATCTGAATACATTCCGCTATGTTGAATTGGATGGTGAATTCATCGAGACCCCCTTTCAGCACTTTGAAAAGGTTTCTCCTGAAGTTGCAGCAACCAAGACAGTGACTTCTGTACCCATCATTACCAAACCTGTGCCTCAGATGTCATCCCTCAAATATGCGAAGGCTGTGATTGAAGAAGGAGGAAGCACAATATGGGGTCAGCTACCGGACTTTCCTTTCAAATCTGATAAATTCGGTTTGGGTTTCACTGCTTCTGCTCAAAAGGTTGTACGCCGCTCCCGGGCTGGAGGGCCACCAGTGAAGATCACCCATCATGGAGTCAATGCTTTAGAGGATGGTGAAGAGGAGAGCAACTTTGAAGACTGGATTTTCCCTACTGTTGAAGGAGGACTATGCAATTGGGAGGCAAAGGACTTTGTTCCCATTAATTTCAAAAATCAGTAATTTATCTTTCAAACATTTCTGTTGGTCTGTAATAATTCTTAAATAATTCGTACACTTTTTTCCTTGTGCCTTACCCGAGGCACATAGGTCCATTTGTAAGGGTTTGATTTTTCATCTTCATATGCCATTTTAATGAATCATGGGCATTTTCATATATAAACTTTTGTGTTCATTTTCTTTCTTTTTAGATTTTATTTTTTTAAAGATGGCTATCCCTTACACACACCCACACTCACAAAATGCAGGTACCCTTCCATTCCAGATTCCATGGGTAACAATTCTGCTATGGCCTTCAGTGAATTTGAAGATCTGGTCAATCATGCCGAATACGAAGGTGATGAAGATTGTGAAGTACCGGGAGAGTTGGATAGACTGTTACAATAGGAAGAAAGGGCTATTCTGCCCCATGAGGAACTATTGGAGACTATCAACTTGGGTACTGATGAAGACAGAAAAGAAGTCAGAATGGGTGCTAACCTAGAGCCAAGTGTCAAGAAGCGCTTAGTTCAGCTATTGAATGAATATGTTGAGATCTTCGCCTGGTCCTACGAAGACATGCCGGGACTCGACACATATATTGTGGTTCACCGCCTCCCTACAAGAGAAGACTGTCCACCAATTAAGCAGAAAGTGCGCCGGATGAGGCCCGATATGTCTGAAAAGATCAAAGCCAGAGTGATGAAGCTGTTCAATGCTGGATTCCTTGCTGTTACTTCCTATCCATAATGGGTTGCTAACATTGTGCCCGTGCCTAAGAAGGACGGCAAAGTGAGAATGTGCATGGATTACAGAGACTTAAACAGGGCTAGCCCTAAAGATGACTTTCCACTACCGCACATTGATATCTTGGTTGACAATACAGCTCAACACAAGGTATTTTCTTTCATGGATGGATTTTCAGGGTACAACCAGATCAAAATGGAACCTGAAGACATGGAGAAAACTACTTTTGTTACACAGTGGGGTACCTTCTGATATAAAGTGATGCCATTCGGACTGAAGAATGTCGGGGCAACCTATCAGCGCGCCATGGTAGCTTTGTTTCATGACATGATACATCATGAGATTGAGATCTACGTAGACGACATGATAGCCCGTTCACAGACAGAAGAAGAACACCTCAACCATTTGCAAAAGCTGTTTGTCAGGTTGAAGGAGTACAAGCTCAAACTGAACCCTAACAAGTGCACTTTCGGAGTCAGGTCCGGTAAACTCTTGGGTTTCATAGTCAGCAACAAAGGCATCGAGGTTGATCCTGCCAAAGTCAAAGCTAAACAAGAAATGCCCGCCCCTCGCACTGAGAAGGAGGTCAGAGGTTTCTTGGGACGCCTAAACTAAATTGCAAGGTTCATTTCTCACCTAACATCTACCTGTGAGCCAATCTTCAAGCTGTTGAAGAAAGATCAGGTGGTTAAGTGGAATGATGACTGTCAAGTTGCTTTCGATAAAATCAAGGAGTATTTGCTAGAACCTCCTATCTTGATGCCACCCGTCGAAGGAAGGCCGCTAATTATGTATCTAACTGTCTTAGAGAATTCAATGGGGTGCATACTGGGCCAACATGACGAGTCTGGCCGAAAAGAGAATGCCATTTATTACCTTAGCAAAAAGTTTACCGACTGTGAGACCCTCTACTCACTACTCACTGCTCGCCGGCTAAGGCAGTATATGTTGACACATACCACTTTGCTGATATCTAAGATGGATCCGATCAAGTACATCTTCGAAAAGCCTGCTTTATCTGGAAGAATATCTAGATGGAAAATGATCCTGACTGAGTACGATATCTAATACACGACCCAAAAATCTATAAAGGGGAGTGTGCTAGCTGACCATCTAGATCACCAGGCTGTCGAAGATTACTAATCCATGAAGTTTGACTTCCCCGACGAAGACATCATGACATTGGACAACATTGAAGATAACAGACCGTATGACGGACCTGAACAAGGATCCCGATGGACTCTATACTTTGATGGTGCCTCCAACACACTTGGGAATGGTATTAGTATTGTGCTCATCTCACCAGAAGGTTGCCATACACATTTCACTGCTAGACTCTGTTTCAACTGCACCAATAACATGGCCGAGTATGAAGCTTGTATTTTTGGTCTCAAGGCTGCAATAGACTTGGGAATCAAATCTTTGGTTGTGTTTGGAGACTCTGCTTTGGTTATCAGTCAAATCAAAGGAGAGTGGGACACTAAACATCCCAATATCATCCCTTACAAAGAACATGTCCTGATATTGTTACCTCATTTCGAGAAGATTACCTTCGAGCACTTCCCGCGAGAAGAGAATCAGCTAGCAGATGCTCTAGCTACAATGTCATCCATGTTTAAACTTAACTGGGATAATGAGGCTCCCCAAATCACCATTGAGCAAATGGACGAACCTGCACATTGTCACGAGATTAATATCGAAGAATTAGTGGACCGACCTTGGTTCCATGAAGTCAAAAGGTATCTCGAGACGCGAGAATACCCTGAAAGATCTTCAGTCAACGACAAAAAGTTCTTAAGGAGATTCTCTACCAAGTTCTTCCTGAGCAATGGTATCCTCTACAAGCGCAATCATGATTGTGTTCTGCTTCGTTGTGTGGAAAAGGTTGAAGCTGAGCAGATCATGGCTGAACTGCATAATGGTACCTTCGGAACCCACTCAAGCGGGTATACGATGGCTAAGAAGATTCTATGGGCAGGCTATTACTGGTCTATCATGGAAGCTGATTGTCATCAGCATTCCCGTACTTGTCACAAATGTCAAATCTATGCGGACAAGGTACATATTCCTCCAGTTCCTCTCAATGTCTTAACAGCCCCTTGGCCATTCGCGATGTGGGGAATCAACATGATTGGAGAGATCAAGCCTATAGCATCCAATGGACACCATTTCATTCTGGTGGCCATTGATTACTTTACCAAGTGGGTCAAAGCAACTTCCTTCTCCTCCGTTACAAAGAATGTGGTTGCCCGCTTTATCAAGCAGAACCTCATTTGCCGGTATGGTATCCCCGACAGGATCATCACGGACAACAGTACAAACCTTAACAACACTATGATCACCGCCCTGTGCGAGCAGTTCCAGATTCAACATCATAATTCATCTCCCTATCGGCCAAAGATGAACGGTGCTGTCGAAGCTGCGAACAAAAATATCAAGAAGATCATACAAAAGATGGCAGTCACCTACAAGGACTGGCATGAGATGTTTCCATTTGCTCTGCACAGGTACCGTACCACGGCACATACATCAACTGGGGGAACACCCTATTCTTTGGTATACGGCATGGAAGCTGTTTTGCCAATCGAGGTTCAGATTCCCTCCTTGAGAATCATGAAGGATGCTGGTTTGAGTGAAGATTATTGGATTCAGACCCAGCTTGATCAACTTAACTTGATTGACGAGAAGCGACTTACCGCTATTTGTCATGGTCAGACATATCAAAAACGGATGATTAAGGCTTTTAACAAGAAAGTCAGACGCCAGGTATATCAAGTCGGGGATCTTGTAATTAAGCGGATCATCTTACCACAAAGTGATCCCAGGGGTAAATAGACTCCTACTTACGAAGGACCATTTGTGATCAAAAACATCTTTTCTGGTGGGGCAATGATCCTGACCACCATGGACGGTGACGACCTGCCGCACCCTGCGAACGCAGACATAGTCAAAAGATACTACGCATAAATGACCCAGTAAGTTGAAAACCTGAAAGGGCGACTTGGGCAAAAAAGGGCATCCCGATGAATCGAAAACCCGAAAGGGCGGTTCAGGCAAAAATTAGGGATAAACAAAAAAATTTGTACACCCGGTAAGTTGAAAACCCGAAAGGGCGACTTGGGAAAAAAAGGGTTTCCCAGTGGATCGAAAACCCGAAAGGGCGGTCCAGGCAAAAGTTAGTGAATTAAAAGCGTATGACTATGTCTCGACGGATCACTTTAAGGACAATCTCTTCACGAATAAGCTCCAGGCTTCTGATCAATCCAATCATCTTTGGGCGAAGCAACGAATGGACAAGATATCTAGAGTTACGAAGGCTATAGCAGAATGGGAACCCCATGGAATTTTTTACACATAACCATCTTTCTTTGTATAAATTTTTCTGAATTTTATGACAACATCCTCTTACTAGGATATCTGTCTCCTTTGTACAAAATACTTACATAAAGTTAATACAAAGATACTTCAAAGTGCAGAAAACTATTTGCCTTTTCTCTCTTTTTTACACTTGTGTTTTATCTGAAAACATATAACGGTTTATTTAATGAGCATATGTATTTGAATATAATCACATGTTTACAAATGAACGAAATGGGAAAGAATAATTACTGACAGGTTGAAAGTATAGGAAAAGTCTTAAGTCTATTCCAGGAGAAATCCCCTACAGTACATCATCTAGATCCCCCAGTGGAGCTGAAACCTTGAAACACATATCCCCAACAGAGTTAAATTTCAAAATCCACACCAGAGTTAAGTTTTCAAACACTCAATCCCCAGCGGAGAAAAACTTTGAACTACAGCCCCCCAGCGAAGATGAAACCTTCTTCCCCAATGGAGTCAAGTTTCCATACACAATCAAATCAACATGTCATTAAGATTCCCAGTGGAGCTGAGACTATCAATCGCCAGCAGAAACCATCCAGTTTCTCCAAATTCCCCAGCAAGTTATCTTAAAATCTGAGAGCCAATCAGATAACAGTTCACTTTTGTCTTATCCCTAACCTAGGATAATTCCCCAGTAGATTGGCATACAACCCAAACTCCTGAACTCCCCAGCAGTAAGTTTTCCCCAGAGTCCTGAAATTACTCTCCAGCAGGATAGCTACTCTCCAGCAGTATAGCTACTCCCCACGAGTTGTTTCACTCCCCAACAGATTGAAGATTCTTAGTGAAGTTGCCAGAGTCTTCATATCTCCCCAACATGAATTTGTCAGAATTTTTAATCCCCTGCAGATCGAAGATTCTCATTCTTGATTCCTCAGCTTGAGATCCCCAAGGATTCAAATTCCCCTAGCAGATTGAAAATTCTCATTCTCAATTCTCCGCAGATGCCATCAGAGTCTTCCTTATTCTCCAACAGATCAAGGTTCTCCTTTGTTTGATCCCCGGTAGAGATCCCCAGAGTTTTCCATATTCCCCAGCCGAGTAAGGATTCCCATTGTGTAATCTCCAGCCATAGTCATCAAAGTTGTCAGGATTCCCCAAGCAGGTTTCTTAAATAACACTTGGAATTTATTCTCACAACAGAATGTTTATCATATTCCAAAGACTTTAAGGATCCTTACATCCCTAAGAAAGTCGTGAAGGATTCTCACATTCCCACAGAAGTTGTCAAAGTTTTTGATAATCCCCGCGAGTTGTCAAAGATCTTAGATCTCCAGCAGCGGTCATGGATTTACTTTCCCCGACAGCAGTCAAGAATTCATTTTCCTCAGCAAGACAATAAATCAGCTTACATGCACATACGTTACTGTTGTACCCCAAAATTTGCCCTCCCATTTCTTATTGATCTCCCATCACAAAGCCTCTGAAGATCAAGATCCAGTTAAGGTTTCATCTGCTCAAGACCTCTCCTTGCACTACTGACCCAAATTAGGGTTTGTGTTTGCATAAAGATGTTTTGACCTAAAATGCCTAAGATGACTTTCATGCTTCATATTGGACTCACAAGTTTATTCATACCAAGTTTCAAGCCTTGATTCCCAGTTTTGCCCAGTCAATTGGACAGTTGACCTAGAAATCAACTATATTGGGGAAAAAGTCAACTGTGGCCAATTGACAGTCAAACCTCATGAAAATTGACCCACATCAACATTATGAACTCATATTAACCATTTGATCAAGTTTGGATCACAATTCCACAAGAAATTTGATCAGATCACCAAAAGGGCAAAATGGTCATTTTTAGGGTTTTGACTGCACAAAGACAATTTTTGACTGTTTGACCTAGCCAATGGCAAACCAAGCTCACATATAGACTCAAGGACCCCATGGAACTATCTTGACATGCTCAACAAACTCAAAAGATCCCAAGTACACAAGATTGACAGTTGAATTTCCCAATCAATTGATCAATTTTGACTGTATACTGAAAAGTCAAACTTTGACTTTTTGGTCAAAATCAAGAGTCAAGATTCATTTTTCATCAAAACATGCCAAATCTTGAAACTTGTTCACCAAGAAATCACAAAATGAAAATTAGGGTTAGAAATTAGAATTTTTCATAACTTAGAATTTTTCTAAGTTATAAAAAACCCTAATTTTTTCCCAACTTTGCCCCACTTTTTCACCAAGATCCATTTGGATTCAAACAAAAGTCAAAACATGAAAGTTGTAGCTTGTTGCATAGTCTACAACTTTGATTCACAAAGTTTTCCCATTTGAGGCTTGTATCTCAAGTTACAAATTTTTGAATAAGGGCACTAAACCATTCTTAACTTAGTGAATTTTTGACCTATTTTGACAAGGTTTTCTACCCCACTTCAAGGCCATTTTCCATACACTTCCACTTGGAATTTCAATTTGCATTTCAAAGATGGATTGTAGTACACATTCCAAGCTTTCCAAAATGTCCAAGAACTTCTCAAACAACCTCATGGTTAGGGAGAATCGAATTTTGAAAAATGGGAAAAAGTCACTTTTGTTCTTGGCCATGTACATGTTCATAACACTATGCATTTCAATCTCAGCTTGCATATCTTGATTACAGGTCTTTAAACCATCCAACACTCATAAATTTAATGCATATTCTTTGTGCCAAGGCCATGTTCTTTGTGTTCTAGCATTGCATAAAGGATTAATCCCAAAATAGATAAAGCATTTCTTCCATTTTTGCAAAAGGTAGCTTTATGTCCAATTACAAATCCAAGAAGTACAGTCCATATCTAATTGGCACAAGTTTATGAGTTAATCACACTGATCAAGGAGGGATTATGCAGCATAGTATGAGGGCCTGTACAGGCAAGAGGCACAAAGTAACCATTGCTTGCTTAAAGTGTAAGAAACACATCATAACTTGGAACAACTCTCATATCAGCTTACAAACCCTTAAGTGAACTTGTGAAACACACTCAAGACATCTCAACCAAGCTATTGCATGACCCTAACACCTCTCATACACCCCAAATCCCAGAATCACCTTCAAACTGCAAAAACAGGGCCAGGCCTGCAGTTTGAGTGCCATCTTCCATTTCCCTCAAGCTCTCTTGCCCAAACCAGTTCACATACATTCCCTAGCATCTATGCAAGCTAACCATGACTTGAAACACGACCTGTAATCCCTCTAACCACTTCCACCATTTTCAGTTTCTTGTTTTGCAGGTGAAGTGCTCTAGCACGATTCAAAAGCTTTCAAGACAAAGTAAACATTGGAATAGCATCCCTGGACCTCAAGGAAGCTTTTCCAATCATCACCTTGCACTGAAAGCTTCCTCATTGCCAGATAGAACTTCAACTGAACAGGTATTTTGGTGAACTTCTATCTCTCTTATTAGGCATCATTAGCTTTAAGTTTGTGAATAAACAATGTTCAACTCATGCCACTGAACATGCACATGTTTTTACTTTTCATTTCTTTTACTTGAGCTGTGAGAATTTAAGGTTTGAAAATGGCAGAAAATCTAGGTTAGGATTTGGGGGAGAAGAAATTCTCCCTCATCTTAGAGAGTTAGATCAAGTTCTGCATAAGGTTGGATTCGTCTCTTGATGCTGAACATTTTTTATGTTATGAGTTTTCATTAATAAGCCAGGAATCAGGAGTTAGAAGTTTGAGAAGAAGGGCGCGCGTTTTTGAACTGGTGTGGTCTGAAGGTTGAAGACAATGTCTTCTTGGGCTGGGCCTGACCTATTTTCTTATTCACACTACTTTTTTTGGTTTTACACCCCTGAGCCCATTTGCTTCATTTTTAATGTTTTTTGACTTTTTCTTTTTTTAATTGACTCATTTATTTTTTCTCAGCATGTTAAAAATATAAAAATATTTTTTCTCATCATTTTTGATTTTATTAGGTATTTATTTGATTGTTTCTTTTAGTTTGTATATAAATAAATAAATATATATACTTTTTGTTTAAAATATTAAAATAGCACAAATATATTACATACACTTTTATCTTATTTTTACTTCCTGAAAATATTTTATAGAAAAAATTCCTTTTTATTTTAATATTAAATATTATTAATTAATATATATAATACATGTCTTGTAAATAATATAAATATACATATATATATTAATACATTTAGGGTAGAAATATCAAAAATATACATATTTTATTTTTATTAATATTTAACACTAAAAAGACATTTTTATAAATATACTATATTTTATTTTATTTTTGTGTATAAATAGTAAATATTATATGAATTAATTGATTAATATCCCTTTTTGATTAAAAATTAGGGTTTTGCCCTAAATTTGAAAATACTCCAAAAATAATACCTTTTTATTTCTCTTTTTATTTCACATAAATAATATTCTTTTTTTCATACACATAAAAATTCTTTTTACATTTTGCATACTTATTTCAATTTCCATTTAATTATACAATTATTTGTCTTGTAAATATTCAAAGAAAATGATGTAATAGTTAGGTTTAAATTCTTGTCTAAATATACCCCATTTGAAACATTGTACCCCCCTCCCCATATTATTGTGTTGTAATAGTGTAGGAATTTAAATTTCGCGCTTTAATGCTTTCTAAACATACTATGTTAGAATTAGGGTATGTATGCGAATAAAACGAACAAAATAGTTGGACCTAATACAAGACAAACAAGCATGAAAATGGACAACACATTCCACACTTGCACCCCTAGGGTATTCCACTTTGTTGCCTTCAAATAATTGGGCCATATTGCATGTTGAATTTCTTTGGGTAAAACAAACAATCAAATGATCATAGTCCCTCAAAATGTTGCCTAAATGAATGATCAAACCCCTTTTAAAGAAAAACTACCCAAAGACTTTTGACACTATTACAATTATGGTCTAAAACGATGACCCGCGCCCGTCCCTTTCACCTCCTAAGACAAGATTGTCCACCAAATGCAATGGTGGAACAAAATTGTCAAAAGGTTTAAAACATAACAAAAATCTTTGAGAAAACTTTAGGGTAGATAACTCTTAAGTACTTGCCAATGTGCAAAGAAAACACTTGCCTATTTTCAAAACCCACTTCACAAACACTTTCAAAACAAGCTTTCAAAAAACCTTGAAACATCTTTTCAAAAGACAAAACACCTTTTGTAAAACATTCGAGTAAAGAATTGTTACAAGGGTAGCCTATACAAGGCATCTTTTCAAAACATTTTCAAAACCACACATCAAGCACTATTTCAAACAATTGAAAACCAAGGCAAGTTGATCTAAGCAAGTACCTAAGAGCCCATGGATAACCATGGATAGAAAGGGTGCTAATACCTTCCCTTTCTATAATCTACTCCCCGAACCCAAGAAAAATCTCAAAGGTTTTTGCTGTGCTTTTTAAACCTTTCCTTAGGATAAAATAAAAAGTCGGTGGCGACTCTTGCTCAACTGAAACATTTGCGAAAACAAAAATGCAAAACCCTAGTCAGTTCTCCCACCGTATCACAGAACTGGCGACTCTGCTGGGGACAATTTTAAAAGTGGAGTAACCTTAGGGCTTAGATCACCCTCTTGCATGACTAATTGTTTGAATTGTTTGCTTTATACTTTGGCTCTATTGTTTGGGTTTGCAATCCTATACCCGGATTTTTGGGAAACATTCATAGATAGCAATACGTTGTGGAAACTGTGCGGGGTATACCGACACGGTCGAAGCAATAGCTATATTAGTGCGACATATTTGTGAGTACCGGTAACCCTTGAGTTCAATCAAGGAGAGTACGGGGCCACTGAGTGATGTCACTAAGCACTAATGACCTAGAACCTTACTTGACCATCTTGGCCTTTTATTAGGGGTAGTGAGATGACCGGCTTTGGTGCAGTCCGAAGTTGGTAGATACTCGATACTACACTCATTGAGGGTTGTTTTCTTGTAATATTTTGGTCGCTAGTTAAGTGGCTAAACCAAAACAATGAACGATGAAAACAATCCAATGATATTGAGCTCCTTAGAACCCGGTTACTATTTATAGGACAGGTTTTTAAGCCAACTACACCCAAGAGGGTACTTACCTATGAAACCCCATGCAAGCCTGAAACTAGGGTTTGGTGTGATTTGCTTGTACATACGTTTTGTGCATACATCATAAACATCATAAAACATCATATGCATTCACTAACCATTTCAAGGGTTTTGGATCTTCATCTTTGTTCTTGTTTTGTAGGACATGGAAATTCCTCGCAGAAATACCATTCAAGTCAACCTTGTGAGAATCTCTCCTCAACTCAAGGAACTCACCTCAAGAATTCCAGAAAATTCATCCTTCAGTGAAAGACATGGTAGACTGCTCAGCCTAGTCAACACCAACATTGAAGAAGACATGATGAAAGTGTTATTCCAGTTCTTTGACCCTCTTCACCACTGTTTCACTTTCCCTGATTATCAGTTGGTACCCACTTTGGAGGAGTTTTCTCAACTCCTAAGAATTCCTATCCTTAATCAACTACCCTTCAACGGTACGGAAAAGGAACCCAAGCCAGAAGATGTTGCTCGAGCATTACATCTACAGCCATCCGACATCAAGGGGCATTGGGAAACCAGAAGCGGCGTCAAGGGATTCTTAGCAAAATTCTTGTTTGAGAAGGCACAAGAATGTTGGAACTCATTGGACCTACAAGCCTTTGAAGAATTAGTGGCACTCCTTATCTATGGGTTGGTCTTGTTCCCAAATCCTGACCAATTGGTAGATGTCAACGCCGTCAAAATCTTCTTGTCCAGAAATCCAATACCAACATTGCTTGGGGACATCCTTCACTCATTTTACACACGAACAATGAGAAAGAGGGGTGTTCTCATGTGCTGTACTCCTCTCCTTGCAAGGTGGTTTATTTCGCACCTTCCACAATCCGTCCTGAAGAATGACCAAGACTCAAGGTGGTCCCAACGGTTGATGACTCTTACTCATTCTGATGTGCATTGGTGTTCTCGGTCCAGAGAAAATGTCATCATCGTCGATCGTTGCGGAGAGTTTCCTAATGTTCCTTTACTTGGAATTAGGGGAGGTATCACCTACAACCCTTGCCTAGCTTTGAGGCAATTTGGATATGCACGGAGGGATGGCCCTCATGATATGTTGATTCCTAGCCTAGTTTTTGACTTCGACAACGATGCGCAAGGACTTCGCCAAAGATTCATCAGAGCTTGGGGAAAACTCAACAAGGTTGATAGCAAGACTCTGGGACACAAAAACTCCATCCCTATTGAGCCCTATCTCAAGTGGGTTCGAGCCCGAGCCCAAAGTCTAATGATGCCTTATCCTCATGTACTCCCAGTGATTAAAGAGCCCGTCAATGAAGGAGAGGTCCCCTACACCATCCTACATCCAGACATGCCTACATCGTGGGAGGAAATGCAGAAAAGTTGGATTCAGCTCAAGGAGGAACGGAATACTTTTGAAGCTAGCTTCTACGCCAGCGAAAAGAAGGTTCTAGAGCTTACCCGCCGACTCCACGAGCAAGAGGCCCTCAACACCTACATCGCACCAAAGAGGATGCGCAATGTCTTTCTGCCTTGAGAAGTTTATTTTGTAATATTTGGCCCATGGGGCATTTATGTACTAACAAATTCCTTCTTATTAATATGACGTGCGTTCTTCTTTGTCTGAAACAATTTTGAATGTTCTAAATCCTTGAATGCATTGCATACATAAGCATACCATTCATCATGTGCATAAGCAGGTCTCACTCCAGGTTTTCTTATCTGTCTGCTGTTTATTTCAGTAGGATGGATCTCGAGCAAACAGTCAAAGACCTACAAGCTCAGAATGCCCAGTTCCAGCAACTCCTGATGACTTTGGTTAAAAGTCAGGAGGATATCAAGACTCAATTGGGGAATAAGGACCCAGTGAAGAAGAATAAAAAGAGGATTGGGGTGGCTACTTTGGGGAGAAGATTTGACAGAGAAGCTCGGAGAGTGCTTGAATTTCCTCCTACTTCTGATGAAGGGACTAGTAAAAGAGATGGAGTCGCGGTGCCTTCCGAGTCTGATGCGGAGGAAGAGGAGGTTGAAGAGGATGAAGATTATTCTGACCAGCAATACCCTCCAGCTGATGATAAATACAAGGGTTTAGAAGACAGATTGGCCGCCATGGAATTGCAAAGAGTACCGGGTTTGGATTTTGAAGACTTGGGCTTGGGTGCCGGAATTGTGATTCCCCCAAAATTCAAAGTGCCAGTGTTTGTGAGGTATGATGGGCTGTCCTGTCCAAAAATGCATCTCAGGTCCTACGTGAGAAAGATTCAACCCTATACGGCAGATAAAAACCTCTGGATTCATTTCTTTCAAGACAGCCTTTCGGGAGCTCAGTTGGAATGGTTTTATCAGCTAGAAGGAACCAGTGTCAGAAATTGGGAAGATTTGGCCACCGCTTTCTACAAACAATACCAATATAATTCTGAACTTGCTCCTACTCGTACCCAACTTCAGGGTATGTCACTAGGAACAAGCGAGGGATTCAAGGAATATGCACAAAAATGGAGGGATTTGGCTGGCAGGGTGCAACCTCCTTTAACCGATCGTGAGCTCGTTGATATGTTTCTTGGGACCCTGTCTGGGCCATTTTTCAATCATATAATCGGTAACTCTTCTGCGGGGTTTACCGATTTGATCTTAACAGGCGAAAGAATAGAAGCTAGCATCAAGTCAGGAAAGATTCAGAAGGGGGTTGCTGCAGGTGTTGAGAAGAAGCCTTTTAAGAAGGAGACAACTATGGTATATTCTCAGAGAAGAGCAGGGAAGATGGAGCGTCGGCCAACTGTGGGGGCCGTAATGATTCAAAATACTCCAAGTGAGCAGCCTCGCTATAACCAGTCCAGACCAAATCAACAACGAGTGGAACGGCCACAACGGCAGTTCACCCGTATTAATATGACTCCAGCGCAAGTGCTTCCCCATCTATTGAAGTTGAATCTTGCCACCATCAAAGAGGCGCCAAAGAATGTGAATACGTCCTCTCCGTATTATCATGCCAATGTTAAATGCACCTACCATTTAGACAGTGTTGGACACGACACCAATGATTGTTGGGCACTCAAGCATAAAATCCAAGACCTAATAGAGGCTAAGGAGGTAGAGTTTGACGCTCCAGAGAAGCCTAATGTGATATCTGAACCCATGCCGAAGCACGGCCGAAATGTCAATGCCATTGAAGAAGATTTGTATGTTGCTGATGTCAGTAATCTGACCACTCCACTGCTAACCATTAAGTTGAATTTGTTAAGGGCCGGGATCTTCCCGGGATGTAAAGAAGACTGCTATTATTGCTACTCTCTGCCGTTTGATTGTCCGCTACTGAAGAAAGGCATCCAAGGCCTTATGGATAGTCGACAAATTTTGTTTGAAAAAGTTTCTGCTGTTCCAGTTCATACTGAAGATGTCTCAATCATAACCATTCACGCCAATCTTTCCAAGGCCGTCAAAAAGCCTGTTAAGATTACACCAGCTGCAAGATCTGTTCCTTTGAAGATAACAATGCCAGGGCCTGTTCCCTATGTTTCTGAGAAGTCGATACCTTGGAACTATGGCAGTGACATCTACTACCATGGTATCAAGCAAATCGAGGTAATTGAAGAAAGTTCGGATGATGAAGAAACCAGCATTAGTAACATTGCGGGCACCAGCAAAATCACCAGGAGCGGGAGAATATTTTCTCCAGAGATTGCCCCTCCAAGAGCAGTCTTTGGACCCTCATCAGCTAACGAAGTCATCCCTGCACCAATAAAACTCTCTGCTAGAACTCCTCTGATTGAAGACATTGTTGTTCCTAGTACTGTCTCTCCTACCGCTGCTGACAAAGGTAAGGGAATCCAAGATGAGCCCGTCAGGACGAGGGCTCAACCCTCGGTTATCCCGGAAACCTCCAAGAAGGAAATGGACGAGATTTTGAGGATAATCAAGAGAAGTGATTACGATGTGGTGGAACAGTTGGGGCAAACCCCCTCCAAGATCTCCATGCTGGCACTACTACTTTGCTCAGAAGCGCACGCTAAAGCCCTGCTAAAATTCCTGAAGGCAGCTCATGTGCCCCAGGAAACCTCTGCGAATCAATTTCAAAATTGCGTGGCTAGCCTGACTGCGGACAATGGATTAGGTTTTTCTGATGCCGACCTAACCCCTAAAGGCAGAAACCACAATGATGCTTTGCATATTTCAATCGAGTGTCGCGGAACCACTCTTGCACATGTTTTGGTTGATACCGGTTCGTCGCTGAATGTTTTGCCTAAGAAGGCCTTGGACCGACTAGATTGTGAAGGGTTGGAATTGAAGCCGAGTGATATTGTTGTCAGAGCTTTCGATGGTTCGAAGAGATTGGTCCATGGAGAGGTTGAAATTCCCATCAAGATAGGCACTGAGGTGTTTAAATCCACTTTCTATGTGATGGACATCCGTCCATCATACTCTTGCTTGCTGGGTAGGCCTTGGATACACCATGCTGGGGCAGTCACCTCCTCCTTACATCAGATGTTGAATTATCCTGTCAAGGGGAAGATCATCACTGTCCATGGCGAAGAAGAGTACATGATTAGCCACTTAAATTCTTTCCGGTATATGGAGGTTGAAGGAGAATTTATCGAGACACCGTTTCAACATTTCGAAGAAATCCTTCCTAAAATAGCAGTAGCGAAGTTGATGGCTGAGACACTGAGGCAGATGGCCAGGATGGCATCTCTGGAGGATGCAAGGGCCGCAATAAAAGAAGGGAGGAATTCAGCATGGGGGCAGTTACCCGACTTTCCGCATAAGACTGACAAGTTTGGGTTGGGTTCACAGCCGCCGGCCAGAAAGCTATGCGCCGTGTGAAGATTGAAAGGGCGCCAGTCAAAATTTCTCCCTACGGAATCAACGCTCTGGAAAATGAAGACAAGGAGAGCAACATTGAAGATTGGATTTATCCGACTGTCAAAGGAGGATTGAGCAATTGGGAGGCAAAAGACTTTGTCCCCATCACTTTTATTCATCAGTAATTTATCTGTTAAACATTTCTTATTTGGTCTGTAATATTTACTTTCAAACAATCCATACACTATCTTTTCACCTCATGCCTTGCCCGGGGCATGTAGGTCCATTTGTAAGGGTTTTGATTATTTTTCATATCCATATGCCATGTTTAATGATTCATTGGACGTTTTTCATTTGATAAACTGCTTATGTTCATTTTCTTTCCTTTTGCATTTTTGTTTAAGGATGGCTATCCCTTACACACACCCACACTCACCAATGCAGGTACCCATCCAATCCGGATTCCATGGGTGACTATTCTGCTGTAGCTTTCAATAACTCTGAAGATCTGGTCAATCTAGCCGAGTATGAAGATGACGAAGGTTGTGAAGTACCCGGGGAACTAGCCAGACTTCTGCAACAAGAAGAAAGGGCCATCCTACCGCATGAGGAGCCATTAGAAACTGTCAACTTAGGGACCGAGGAAGACCGGAAGGAGGTACAAGTGGGTGCCAATTTGAAACCGAATGTCAAGGAAAGCCTGATACAATTGTTGAATGAGTATGTTGAAATCTTCGCTTGGTCCTATGAAGACATGCCGGGTTTAGACACAGACATCGTGGTTCACCGTCTCCCTACAAGAGAAGACTGTCCACCGATCAAGCAAAAAGTTCGCCGAATGAGGCCTGACATGTCTGAAAAGATCAAAGCAGAAGTAATGAAGCAATTCAACGCTGGCTTCCTGGCTGTTACGTCCTATCCTCAATGGGTCGCTAACATCGTGCCAGTGCCTAAGAAAGATGGCAAAGTCAGGATGTGTGTGGACTACCGGGATTTGAATAGGGCCAGCCCTAAAGATGATTTCCCGCTACCTCATATTGACATCTTGATCGACAATACAGCTCAGCATAAAGTGTTTTCCTTCATGGACGGATTCTCGGGCTACAATCAAATCAAAATGGCTCCCGAGGATATGGAGAAAATGACTTTTGTCACACAATGGGGCACTTTCTGTTACAAGGTGATGCCGTTCGGGTTGAAGAACGCAGGGGCAACTTATCAACGCGCCATGGTAGCTTTATTTCATGATATGATACATCATGAGATTGAAGTTTACGTAGACGATATGATAGCTCGGTCACAAACAGAGGAAGAGCACCTTGAACATCTAGAGAAGCTGTTTGCCAGGTTAAAGGAATACAAGCTCAGGCTGAATCCAAGTAAATGCACTTTTGGAGTTAGGTCTGGTAAACTCCTGGGATTCATTGTAAGCAACAAAGGCATTGAAGTCGATCCGACAAAAGTGAAAGCAATACAAGAGATGCCTGCTCCCCGTACTGAAAAGGAGGTTAGAGGATTCTTGGGACGCTTAAACTATATTGCCAGATTCATCTCACATCTAACTTCCACCTGTGAGCCAATTTTCAAACTCTTGAAAAAAGATCAGGTAGTGGAATGGAACGACGATTGTCAAGCTGATTTTGATAGAATCAAGGAGTATTTGCTAGAACCTCCTATTCTGATGCCACCCGTCGAAGGAAGACCATTGATCATGTACTTGACCGTCTTGGATAACTCAATGGGGTGTGTTTTGGGCCAGCATGACGAGTCTGGTCGAAAAGAGCATGCTATTTATTACCTTAGCAAAAAGTTTACCGACTGTGAGACTCGCTACTCACTGCTCGAGAAAACTTGTTGCGCTTTGGTATGGGCTGCTCGCCGACTAAGACAGTATATGTTGACTCATACTACCTTGTTGATTTCCAAAATGGATCCTATCAAGTATATCTTCGAAAAGCCCGCTTTATCTGGAAGGATAGCTAGATGGCAAATGATCTTAACTGAGTATGACATCCAGTACACCACCCAAAAAGCTATAAAAGGGAGTGTATTAGCTGACCATCTGGCTCATCAAGCTATCGAAGATTATCAACCCATGAGATTCGACTTCCCAGACGAGGACATCATGGGTTTGGACAACATTGAAGGTAATGGACCGTATGACGGACCCGAAAAGGGATCCCGATGGACCCTGTACTTTGATGGTGCTTCAAATGCACTTGGAAACGGTATCGGCGCGGTACTCATTTCTCCGGAAGGTTGTCACACACCTTTCACGGCCCGACTTTGCTTCAGCTGCACAAACAACATGGCCGAATATGAAGCTTGCATCTTTGGTCTCAAGGCTGCTATAGACTTGGGGATCAAATCTTTGATCGTATTTGGGGACTCGGCCTTGGTTATCAGTCAAATCAAAGGAGAGTGGGATACCAAGCATCCTAATCTTATCCCATACAAAGAACATGTCCTGACATTGTTGCCTCATTTCGAGCAAATTACTTTCGAGCATTTCCCGCGAGAAGAGAATCAGCTAGCAGATGCTCTAGCCACAATGTCCTCCATGTTTAAACTCAACTGGGATAACGAGGCTCCCCAAATCACCATCGAGCGAATGGATGAACCTGCGCATTGTCACGAGATTAATACCAAAGAAGTAGTGGAACAACCCTGGTTCCATGAAATTAAAAGGTATCTCGAGACTAGAGATTATCCTGAAGGAGCTTCCGTAAATGACAAGAAGTTCTTAAGGAAATTCGCTACTAAGTTCTTCCTGAGCAACGACATCCTTTACAAACGAAGCCATGATTGTGTATTACTCCGATGTGTGGATAAAGCTGAAGCAGAGTTGATCATGACTGATATACACAGCGGCACATTTGGCACTCACTTGAGCGGGCATACAATGGCTAAGAAGATCCTGAGGGCAGGCTATTACTGGTCTACCATGGAAGCTGACTGCCATCAACATTCCCGTACTTGCCACAAGTGTCAAGTCTATGCTGACAAAGTTCATATTCCTCCGGTTCCCCTCAACGTCCTGACTGCTCCGTGGCCCTTTGCAATGTGGGGCATTGATATGATTGGAGAGATCAAGCCCACGACTTCCAACGGACATCGCTTCATCCTGGTTGCCATTGACTACTTCACTAAATGGGTCGAAGCAGCTTCCTTCGCCTCTGTCACTAAAAATGTGGTTGCCCGTTTTATCAAGCAAAATCTCATATGTCGGTATGGTGTTCCAGACAGGATTATCACAGACAACGGTACAAATCTGAATAACACAATGATCACCGCACTGTGCGAACAGTTCAAGATTTATCATCACAATTCATCTCCCTATCGGCCGAAGATGAACGGTGCTGTTGAAGCTGCGAACAAAAACATTAAGAAGATCATTCAGAAAATGACAGTCACTTACAAAGACTGGCATGAGATGTTACCGTTTGGTCTACATGGATACCGTACGATGACACGTACTTCAACCGGGGCAACCCCGTTTTCTTTGGTATATGGCATGGAAGCTGTCCTGCCTATGGAGGTTCAGATTCCTTCTCTAAGGATTATGAAGGACACAGGTTTGAACGAAGATGATTGGATGCAGACCCGACTTGATCAACTCAATCTGATCGACGAGAAGCGACTCGCTGCTATATGCCATGGTCAGACGTATCAAAAGCGGATGATCAAGGCCTTCAATAAGAAAGTCAGACGTCAAGTGTATCAAGTCGGAGATCTTGTAATCAAGCGGATTATCTTGCCGCAAAGTGATCCCAGGGGCAAATGGACTCCTACATATGAAGGACCATTTGTGACCAAGAGCATATTTTCTGGTGGTGCAATGATTCAGACCACCATGGACGGCGACGATCTGCCGCACCCTGCGAACGCAGACATAGTCAAAAGATACTACGCATAAAATAACCCGACAAGTCGAAAACCCGAAAGGGCGGCTTGGGCAAAAATGGGCATCCCGGTGAACCGAAAACCCGAAAGGGCGGTTCAGGCAAAAATTAGGGATAAAAAACAAAAAAAATCTGTACACCCGGCAAGTTGAAAACCCGAAAGGGCGGCTTGGGCAAAAAGGGGTTTCCCGGTGGATCGAAAAACCGAAAGGGCGGTTCAGGAAAAAGTTAGGGAATAAAAGCGTATGACTATGGCTCGTCGGGTCACTTCAAAGACAATCTCTTCATCAACCGGTTCCAGGCTTCTGATCAATCCAGTCATCATCAAACGAAGCATTGAATGGACAAATATTCAGGGTTGTAGAAGCTATAGCGGAATGGAATCCCATGGAATTATTTCACATAGCCATCCTTTATTTTGTATAAATCTTTCAATATTTATGACAGAATCCTCTTACTAGGATGATTGTCTCCTTTGTACAAACATACTCAAAGAAAATCAATACAAATACTTTTCCCAGAAATTTGTGTCATTTCCTTTCCTTTTCTCTTGCACTATTTGTTTTATTTTGAGAAACGTCCAATGTTTTGTTAAATAGGCATATGCATTTGAAACATAATCATTATCTTATGAGTCGGGAAAGAGGATTACTGATAGGTCAAAGGTACAATTGGATATCTCGATACCCTTCAAAGGAAACCCCCAGGAGATTTGGAATCCATGTCCCTAGCAAATCTTGAAACTCACCCCCAGTAAATTCTGGAAGTTTATTCCCTGCAGAGTACAGACGTCTCTCCCGAGTTTTATTCAAAGTTATTCCTCACAAAGCCTTATAACTGGGTTATCCTCAGCTAACAACCACGGAAGATCGCACTCGCCAAAATTCTTCCTATCCCCAGCGGAGTTCATCAAAATTCCCCAGCAGTAACTTATCTTTGCAAATCCCCAGCCAGAGAACCCTCCGGAATTCAATTCCCCTCAGAGTTTAAGTTTCAGTGTCCCCAGCCGAGCTAAGGCTTCAAATTATCAATCCCCAGCGGAGCCAGAATAATGAACCTTCTCCCCACAGAGTTTTAGGAGAATAAATCTTGAGTTCCCCAGTGAAGTCGCCAGAGTTACGTCTCGCCGAACTGAAGATTCTCAGTCTCGCATCCCCAGCATGAGTCTACTAGATTGATACTCCCCGGTAGAAGTCATCAGGATTTCCCCAGAGGCTCGGTTTACAACCCAAGCTCCTTATTCCCCAGTCACAGCCAAGGAATTATTCTTCCCGGCAGCAGTCAGGATGCTTTTATCTTTAGCCATCCAGGATTCATCTATCCCCAGCAAGACAGCGTATCAGCTTACATGCGCATTCATTACATTCATATCATAAACATTGATATAACATATATTGCATCATGCATTTCATGCAACATAATTTTGTGTTTAGCTAACATTTTGTCCTTTTCAGGATAAGAATAAAAAGCTATCCTTAACAGTTTTAGATGCAGTTTTACACGGATTCATCATCAAGCAACCCTACACCGGTTCTTATTCAAATCCAAGACTTCTGAAAATAGTTTATGGATTCTTCCCAACAACGGATGTTAATCTATCACTTGTTCAGACTCTTCTCAACCGTTGAAAACAGTTTACGGAAGCTTCCCAACAACGGATGCTGCTCCATTGCTTATTCAACTTCAAGACTTCCGAAAACAGTTTGCGGGTTCTCCAAGTAACGGATGTTAACCTATCACTTGTTCAGATTCTTCTCAAGACTTCTGAAAACAGTTTATGGATTCTTCCCAACAACAGATGTTAATCTATCGACTTGTTCAGATGCAACCTTTTGAAAACAGTTTACGGAAGCTTCCCAACAACGGATGCTGCTCCATTGCTTATTCAACTTCAAGACTTCTGAAAACAGTTTACGGGTTCTCCAAGTAACGGATGTTAACCTATCACTTGTTCAGATTCTTCTCAAGACTTCTGAAAATAGTCTATGGATTCTCGCCAACGGATGTTAATCTGTCAACTTGTTCGGATGCAACCTTCTGAAAATAGCTTACGGATTCCTCCCAACAACGGATGTCAATCTATTGCTTGTTCAGACCCCCAGTTCAAAGATGGTCCAAAGCTTGGACACCTTCCTGATATTCCTTTCCAGATGGCATCTCCAAGCCCATCACCGACAGGATTTCTGTTACCCCCCAAGATGGCATCTCTAAGCCCATCTCCAGATGGCATCTCTAAGCCCATCTCCAAATGGCATCTCTAAGCCCATTCCCACATTCATTGCTTTGACGAGTGCAAATTTCCGGGCACTCTAGTGTCCAATCTCCTTTTACCCTCGAGTCACGAAAGGCAAGCTTGCCAATCTAACTCTTCGGATTCAAGAAGATTGAACAGGGGCAACTGTTGTACCCCAAAATTTGCCCTCCCATTTCTTATTGATCTCCCATCACAAAGCCTCTGAAGATCAAGATCCAGTTAAGGTTTCATCTGCTCAAGACCTCTCATTGCACTGCTGACCCAAATTAGGGTTTGTGTTTGCACAAAGATGTTTTGACCTAAAATGCCTAAGATGACTTTCATGCTTCATATTGGACTCCCAAGTTTATTCATACCAAGTTTCAAGCCTTGATTCCCAATTTTGCCCAGTCAATTGGACAGTTGACCTAGAAATCAACTGTATTGGGGAAAAAGTCAACTGTGGCCAATTGACAGTCAAACCTCATGAAAATTGACCCACATCAACATTATGAACTCATATGAACCATTTGATCAAGTTTAGATCACAATTCCACAAGAAATTTGATCAGATCACCAAAAGGGCAAAATGGTCATTTTTAGGGTTTTGACTGCACAAAGACAATTTTTGACTGTTTGACCTAGCCAATGGCAAACCAAGCTCACATATAGACTCAAGGACCCCATGGAACTATCTTGACATGCTCAACAAACTCAAAAGATCCCAAGTACACAAGATTGACAGTTGAATTTCCCAATCAATTGATCAATTTTGACTGTATACTGAAAAGTCAAACTTTGACTTTTTGGTCAAAATCAAGAGTCAAGATTCATTTTTTATCAAAACATGCCAAATCTTGAAACTTGTTCACCAAGAAATCACAAAATGCAAATTAGGGTTAGAAATTAGAATTTTTCATAACTTAGAATTTTTCTAAGTTATAAAAAACCCTAATTTTTTTCCCAACTTTGCCCCACTTTTTCACCAAGATCCATTTGGATTCAAACAAAAGTCAAAACATGAAAGTTGTAGCTTGTTGCATAGTCTACAACTTTGATTCACAAAGTTTTCCCATTTGAGGCTTTTATCTCAAGTTACAAATTTTTGAATAAGGGCACTAAACCATTCTTAACTTAGTGAATTTTTGACCTATTTTGACAAGGTTTTCTACCCCACTTCAAGGCCATTTTCCATACACTTCCACTTGGAATTTCAATTTGCATTTCAAAGGTGGATTGTAGTACACATTCCAAGCTTTCCAAAATGTCCAAGAACTTCTCAAACAACCTCATGGTTAGGGAGAATCGAATTTTGCAAAATGGGAAAAAGTCACTTTTGTTCTTGGCCATGTACATGTTCATAACACTATGCATTTCAATCTCAGCTTGCATATCTTGATTACAGGTCTTTAAACCATCCAACACTCATAAATTTAATGCATATTCTTTGTGCCAAGGCCATGTTCTTTGTGTTCTAGCATTGCATAAATGATTAATCCCAAAATAGATAAAGCATTTCTTCCATTTTTGCAAAAGGTAGCTTTATGTCCAATTACAAATCCAAGAAGTACAGTCCATATCTAATTGGCACAAGTTTATGAGTTAATCACACTGATCAAGGAGGGATTATGCAGCATAGTATGAGGGCCTGTACAGGCTAGAGGCATAAAGTAACCATTGCTTGCTTAAAGTGTAAGAAACACATCATAACTTGGAACAACTCTCATATCAGCTTACAAACCCTTAAGTGAACTTGTGAAACACACTCAAGACATCTCAACCAAGCTATTGCACGACCCTAACACCTCTCATACACCCCAAATCCCAGAATCACCTTCAAACTGCAAAAACAGGGCCAGGCCTGCAGTTTGAGTGCCATCTTCCATTTCCCTCAAGCTCTCTTGCCCAAACCAGTTCACATACATTCCCTAGCATCTATGCAAGCTAACCATGACTTGAAACACGACCTGTAATCCCTCTAACCACTTCCACCATTTTCAGTTTCTTGTTTTGCAGGTGAAGTGCTCTAGCACGATTCAAAAGCTTTCAAGACAAAGTAAACATTGGAATAGCATCCCTGGACCTCAAGGAAGCTTTTCCAATCATCACCTTGCACTGAAAGCTTCCTCATTGCCAGATAGAACTTCAACTGAACAGGTATTTTGGTGAACTTCTATCTCTCTTATTAGGCATCATTAGCTTTAAGTTTGTGAATAAACAATGTTCTACTCATGCCACTGAACATGCACATGTTTTTACTTTTCATTTCTTTTACTTGAGCTGTGAGAATTTAAGGTTTGAAAATGGCAGAAAATCTAGGTTAGGATTTGGGGGAGAAGAAATTCTCCCTCATCTTAGAGAGTTAGATCAAGTTCTGCATAAGGTTGGATTCGTCTCTTGATGCTGAACATTTTTTATGTTATGAGTTTTCATTAATAAGCCAGGAATCAGGAGTTAGAAGTTTGAGAAGAAGGGCGCGCGTTTTTGAACTGGTGTGGTCTGAAGGTTGAAGACAATGTCTTCTTGGGCTGGGCCTGAGCTATTTTCTTATTCACACTACTTTTTTTGGTTTTACACCCCTGAGCCCATTTGCTTCATTTGTAATGTTTTTTGACTTTTTCTTTTTTTAATTGACTCATTTATTTTTTCTCAGCATGTTAAAAATATAAAAATATTTTTTCTCATCATTTTTGATTTTATTAGGTATTTATTTGATTGTTTCTTTTAGTTTGTATATAAATAAATAAATATATATACTTTTTGTTTAAAATATTAAAATAGCACAAATATATTACATACACTTTTATCTTATTTTTACTTCCTGAAAATATTTTATAGAAAAAATTCCTTTTTATTTTAATATTAAATATTATTAATTAATATATATAATACATGTCTTGTAAATAATATAAATATACATATATATATTAATACATTTAGGGTAGAAATATCAAAAATATACATATTTTATTTTTATTAATATTTAACACTAAAAAGACATTTTTATAAATATACTATATTTTATTTTATTTTTGTGTATAAATAGTAAATATTATATGAATTAATTGATTAATATCTCTTTTTGATTAAAAATTAGGATTTTGCCCTAAATTTGAAAATACTCCAAAAATAATACCTTTTTATTTCTCTTTTTATTTCACATAAATAATATTCTTTTTTTCATACACATAAAAATTCTTTTTACATTTTGCATACTTATTTCAATTTCCATTTAATTATACAATTATTTGTCTTGTAAATATTCAAAGAAAATGATGTAATAGTTAGGTTTAAATTCTTGTCTAAATATACCCCATTTGAAACATTGTACCCCCCTCCCCATATTATTGTGTTGTAATAGTGTAGGAATTTAAATTTCGCGCTTTAATGCTTTCTAAACATACTATGCTAGAATTAGGGTATGTATGCGAATAAAACGAACAAAATAGTTGGACCTAATACAAGACAAACAAGCATGAAAATGGACAACACATTCCACACTTGCACCCCTAGGGTATTCCACTTTGTTGCCTTCAAATAATTGGGCCATATTGCATGTTGAATTTCTTTGGGTAAAACAAACAATCAAATGATCATAGTCCCTCAAAATGTTGCCTAAATGAATGATCAAGCCCCTTTTAAAGAAAAACTACCCAAAGACTTTTGACACTATTACAATTATGGTCTAAAACGATGACCCGCGCCCGTCCCTTTCACCTCCTAAGACAAGATTGTCCACCAAATGCAATGGTGGAACAAAATTGTCAAAAGGTTTAAAACATAACAAAAATCTTTGAGAAAACTTTAGGGTAGATAACTCTTAAGTACTTGCCAATGTGCAAAGAAAACACTTGCCTATTTTCAAAACCCACTTCACAAACACTTTCAAAACAAGCTTTCAAAAAACCTTGAAACATCTTTTCAAAAGACAAAACACCTTTTGTAAAACATTCGAGTAAAGAATTGTTACAAGGGTATCCTATACAAGGCATCTTTTCAAAACATTTTCAAAACCACACATCAAGCACTATTTCAAACAATTGAAAACCAAGGCAAGTTGATCTAAGCAAGTACCTAAGAGCCCATGGATAACCATGGATAGAAAGGGTGCTAATACCTTCCCTTTCTATAATCTACTCCCCGAACCCAAGAAAAATCTCAAAGGTTTTTGCTGTGCTTTTTAAACCTTTCCTTAGGATAAAATAAAAAGTCGGTGGCGACTCTTGCTCAACTGAAACATTTGCGAAAACAAAAATGCAAAACCCTAGTCAGTTCTCCCACCGTATCACAGAACTGGCGACTCTGCTGGGGACAATTTTAAAAGTGGAGTAACCTTAGGGCTTAGATCACCCTCTTGCATGACTAATTGTTTGAATTGTTTGCTTTATACTTTGGCTCTATTGTTTGGGTTTGCAATCCTATACCCGGATTTTTGGGAAACATTCATAGATAGCAATACGTTGTGGAAACTGTGCGGGGTATACCGACACGGTCGAAGCAATAGCTATATTAGTGCGACATATTTGTGAGTACCGGTAACCCTTGAGTTCAATCAAGGAGAGTACGGGGCCACTGAGTGATGTCACTAAGCACTAATTACCTAGAACCTTACTTGACCATCTTGGCCTTTTATTAGGGGTAGTGAGATGACCGGCTTTGGTTCAGTCCGAAGTTGGTAGATACTCGATACTACACTCATTGAGGGTTGTTTTCTTGGAATATTTTGGTCGCTAGTTAAGTGGCTAAACCAAAACAATGAACGATGAAAACAATCCAATGATATTGAGCTCCTTAGAACCCGGTTACTATTTATAGGACAGGTTTTTAAGCTAACTACACTCAAGAGGGTACTTACCTATGAAACCCCATGCAAGCCTGAAACTAGGGTTTGGTGTGATTTGCTTGTACATACGTTTTGTGCATACATCATAAACATCATAAAACATCATATGCATTCACTAACCATTTCAAGGGTTTTGGATCTTCATCTTTGTTCTTGTTTTGTAGGACATGGAAATTCCTCGCAGAAATACCATTCAAGTCAACCTTGTGAGAATCTCTCCTCAACTCAAGGAACTCACCTCAAGAATTCCAGAAAATTCATCCTTCAGTGAAAGACATGGTAGACTGCTCAGCCTAGTCAACACCAACATTGAAGAAGACATGATGAAAGTGTTATTCCAGTTCTTTGACCCTCTTCACCACTGTTTCACTTTCCCTGATTATCAGTTGGTACCCACTTTGGAGGAGTTTTCTCAACTCCTAAGAATTCCTATCCTTAATCAACTACCCTTCAACGGTACGGAAAAGGAACCAAAGCCAGAAGATGTTGCTCGAGCATTACATCTACAGCCATCCGACATCAAGGGGCATTGGGAAACCAGAAGCGGCGTCAAGGGATTCTTAGCAAAATTCTTGTTTGAGAAGGCACAAGAATGTTGGAACTCATTGGACCTACAAGCCTTTGAAGAATTAGTGGCACTCCTTATCTATGGGTTGGTCTTGTTCCCAAATCCTGACCAATTGGTAGATGTCAATGCCGTCAAAATCTTCTTGTCCAGAAATCCAATACCAACATTGCTTGGGGACATCCTTCACTCATTTTACACACGAACAATGAGAAAGAGGGGTGTTCTCATGTGCTGTACTCCTCTCCTTGCAAGGTGGTTTATTTCGCACCTTCCACAATCCGTCCTGAAGAATGACCAAGACTCAAGGTGGTCCCAACGGTTGATGACTCTTACTCATTCTGATGTGCATTGGTGTTCTCGGTCCAGAGAAAATGTCATCATCGTCGATCGTTGCGGAGAGTTTCCTAATGTTCCTTTACTTGGAATTAGGGGAGGTATCACCTACAACCCTTGCCTAGCTTTGAGGCAATTTGGATATGCACGGAGGGATGGCCCTCATGATATGTTGATTCCTAGCCTAGTTTTTGACTTCGACAACGATGCGCAAGGACTTCGCCAAAGATTCATCAGAGCTTGGGGAAAACTCAACAAGGTTGATAGCAAGACTCTGGGACACAAAAACTCCATCCCTATTGAGCCCTATCTCAAGTGGGTTCGAGCCCGAGCCCAAAGTCTAATGATGCCTTATCCTCATGTACTCCCAGTGATTAAAGAGCCCGTCAATGAAGGAGAGGTCCCCTACACCATCCTACATCCAGACATGCCTACATCGTGGGAGGAAATGCAGAAAAGTTGGATTCAGCTCAAGGAGGAACGGAATACTTTTGAAGCTAGCTTCTACGCCAGCGAAAAGAAGGTTCTAGAGCTTACCCGCCGACTCCACGAGCAAGAGGCCCTCAACACCTACATCGCACCAAAGAGGATGCGCAATGTCTTTCTGCCTTGAGAAGTTTATTTTGTAATATTTGGCCCATGGGGCATTTATGTACTAACAAATTCCTTCTTATTAATATGACGTGCGTTCTTCTTTGTCTGAAACAATTTTGAATGTTCTAAATCCTTGAATGCATTGCATACATAAGCATACCATTCATCATGTGCATAAGCAGGTCTCACTCCAGGTTTCCTTATCTGTCTGCTGTTTATTTCAGTAGGATGGATCTCGAGCAAACAGTCAAAGACCTACAAGCTCAGAATGCCCAGTTCCAGCAACTCCTGATGACTTTGGTTAAAAGTCAGGAGGATATCAAGACTCAATTGGGGAATAAGGACCCAGTGAAGAAGAATAAAAAGAGGATTGGGGTGGCTACTTTGGGGAGAAGATTTGACAGAGAAGCTCGGAGAGTGCTTGAATTTCCTCCTACTTCTGATGAAGGGACTAGTAAAAGAGATGGAGTCGCGGTGCCTTCCGAGTCTGATGCGGAGGAAGAGGAGGTTGAAGAGGATGAAGATTATTCTGACCAGCAATACCCTCCAGCTGATGATAAATACAAGGGTTTAGAAGACAGATTGGCCGCCATGGAATTGCAAAGAGTACCGGGTTTGGATTTTGAAGACTTGGGCTTGGGTGCCGGAATTGTGATTCCCCCAAAATTCAAAGTGCCAGTGTTTGTGAGGTATGATGGGCTGTCCTGTCCAAAAATGCATCTCAGGTCCTACGTGAGAAAGATTCAACCCTATACGGCAGATAAAAACCTCTGGATTCATTTCTTTCAAGACAGCCTTTCGGGAGCTCAGTTGGAATGGTTTTATCAGCTAGAAGGAACCAGTGTCAGAAATTGGGAAGATTTGGCCACCGCTTTCTACAAACAATACCAATATAATTCTGAACTTGCTCCTACTCGTACCCAACTTCAGGGTATGTCACTAGGAACAAGCGAGGGATTCAAGGAATATGCACAAAAATGGAGGGATTTGGCTGGCAGGGTGCAACCTCCTTTAACCGATCGTGAGCTCGTTGATATGTTTCTTGGGACCCTGTCTGGGCCATTTTTCAATCATATAATCGGTAACTCTTCTGCGGGGTTTACCGATTTGATCTTAACAGGCGAAAGAATAGAAGCTAGCATCAAGTCAGGAAAGATTCAGAAGGGGGTTGCTGCAGGTGTTGAGAAGAAGCCTTTTAAGAAGGAGACAACTATGGTATATTCTCAGAGAAGAGCAGGGAAGATGGAGCGTCGGCCAACTGTGGGGGCCGTAATGATTCAAAATACTCCAAGTGAGCAGCCTCGCTATAACCAGTCCAGACCAAATCAACAACGAGTGGAACGGCCACAACGGCAGTTCACCCGTATTAATATGACTCCAGCGCAAGTGCTTCCCCATCTATTGAAGTTGAATCTTGCCACCATCAAAGAGGCGCCAAAGAATGTGAATACGTCCTCTCCGCATTATCATGCCAATGTTAAATGCACCTACCATTTAGACAGTGTTGGACACGACACAAATGATTGTTGGGCACTCAAGCATAAAATCCAAGACCTAATAGAGGCTAAGGAGGTAGAGTTTGACGCTCCAGAGAAGCCTAATGTGATATCTGAACCCATGCCGAAGCACGGCCGAAATGTCAATGCCATTGAAGAAGATTTGTATGTTGCTGATGTCAGTAATCTGACCACTCCACTGCTAACCATTAAGTTGAATTTGTTAAGGGCCGGGATCTTCCCGGGATGTAAAGAAGACTGCTATTATTGCTACTCTCTGCCGTTTGATTGTCCGCTACTGAAGAAAGGCATCCAAGGCCTTATGGATAGTCGACAAATTTTGTTTGAAAAAGTTTCTGCTGTTCCAGTTCATACTGAAGATGTCTCAATCATAACCATTCACGCCAATCTTTCCAAGGCCGTCAAAAAGCCTGTTAAGATTACACCAGCTGCAAGATCTGTTCCTTTGAAGATAACAATGCCAGGGCCTGTTCCCTATGTTTCTGAGAAGTCGATACCTTGGAACTATGGCAGTGACATCTACTACCATGGTATCAAGCAAATCGAGGTAATTGAAGAAAGTTCGGATGATGAAGAAACCAGCATTAGTAACATTGCGGGCACCAGCAAAATCACCAGGAGCGGGAGAATATTTTCTCCAGAGATTGCCCCTCCAAGAGCAGTCTTTGGACCCTCATTAGCTAACGAAGTCATCCCTGCACCAATAAAACTCTCTGCTAGAACTCCTCTGATTGAAGACATTGTTGTTCCTAGTACTGTCTCTCCTACCGCTGCTGACAAAGGTAAGGGAATCCAAGATGAGCCCGTCAGGACGAGGGCTCAACCCTCGGTTATCCCGGAAACCTCCAAGAAGGAAATGGACGAGATTTTGAGGATAATCAAGAGAAGTGATTACGATGTGGTGGAACAGTTGGGGCAAACCCCCTCCAAGATCTCCATGCTGGCACTACTACTTTGCTCAGAAGCGCACGCTAAAGCCCTGATAAAATTCCTGAAGGCAGCTCATGTGCCCCAGGAAACCTCTGCGAATCAATTTCAAAATTGCGTGGCTAGCCTGACTGCGGAAAATGGATTAGGTTTTTCTGATGCCGACCTAACCCCTAAAGGCAGAAACCACAATGATGCTTTGCATATTTCAATCGAGTGTCGCGGAACCACTCTTGCACATGTTTTGGTTGATACCGGTTCGTCGCTGAATGTTTTGCCTAAGAAGGCCTTGGACCGACTAGATTGTGAAGGGTTGGAATTGAAGCCGAGTGATATTGTTGTCAGAGCTTTCGATGGTTCGAAGAGATTGGTCCATGGAGAGGTTGAAATTCCCATCAAGATAGGCACTGAGGTGTTTAAATCCACTTTCTATGTGATGGACATCCGTCCATCATACTCTTGCTTGCTGGGTAGGCCTTGGATACACCATGCTGGGGCAGTCACCTCCTCCTTACATCAGATGTTGAATTATCCTGTCAAGGGGAAGATCATCACTATCCATGCGAAGAAGAGTACATGATTAGCCACTTAAATTCTTTCCGGTATATGGAGGTTGAAGGAGAATTTATCGAGACACCGTTTCAACATTTCGAAGAAATCCTTCCTAAAATAGCAGTAGCGAAGTTGATGGCTGAGACACCGAGGCAGATGGCCAGGATGGCATCTCTGGAGGATGCAAGGGCCGCAATAAAAGAAGGGAGGAATTCAGCATGGGGGCAGTTACCCGACTTTCCGCATAAGACTGACAAGTTTGGGTTGGGTTCACAGCCGCCGGCCAGAAAGCTATGCGCCGTGTGAAGATTGAAAGGGCGCCAGTCAAAATTTCTCCCTATGGAATCAACGCTCTGGAAAATGAAGACAAGGAGAGCAACATTGAAGAGTGGATTTATCCGACTGTCAAAGGAGGATTGAGCAATTGGGAGGCAAAAGACTTTGTCCCCATCACTTTTATTCATCAGTAATTTATCTGTTAAACATTTCTTATTTGGTCTGTAATATTTACTTTCAAACAATCCATACACTATCTTTTCACCTCATGCCTTGCCCGGGGCATGTAGGTCCATTTGTAAGGGTTTTGATTATTTTTCATATCCATATGCCATGTTTAATGATTCATTGGACGTTTTTCATTTGATAAACTGCTTATGTTCATTTTCTTTCCTTTTGCATTTTTGTTTAAGGATGGCTATCCCTTACACACACCCACACTCACCAATGCAGGTACCCATCCAATCCGGATTCCATGGGTGACTATTCTGCTGTAGCTTTCAATAACTCTGAAGATCTGGTCAATCTAGCCGAGTATGAAGATGACGAAGGTTGTGAAGTACCCGGGGAACTAGCCAGACTTCTGCAACAAGAAGAAAGGGCCATCCTACCGCATGAGGAGCCATTAGAAACTGTCAACTTAGGGACCGAGGAAGACCGGAAGGAGGTACAAGTGGGTGCCAATTTGAAACCGAATGTCAAGGAAAGCCTGATACAATTGTTGAATGAGTATGTTGAAATCTTCGCTTGGTCCTATGAAGACATGCCGGGTTTAGACACAGACATCGTGGTTCACCGTCTCCCTACAAGAGAAGACTGTCCACCGATCAAGCAAAAAGTTCTCCGAATGAGGCCTGACATGTCTGAAAAGATCAAAGCAGAAGTAATGAAGCAATTCAACGCTGGCTTCCTGGCTGTTACGTCCTATCCTCAATGGGTCGCTAACATCGTGCCAGTGCCTAAGAAAGATGGCAAAGTCAGGATGTGTGTGGACTACCGGGATTTGAATAGGGCCAGCCCTAAAGATGATTTCCCGTTACCTCATATTGACATCTTGATCGACAATACAACTTAGCATAAAGTGTTTTCCTTCATGGAAGGATTCTCGGGCTACAATCAAATCAAAATGGCTCCCGAGGATATGGAGAAAATGACTTTTGTCACACAATGGGGCACTTTCTGTTACAAGGTGATGCCGTTCGGGTTGAAGAACGCAGGGGCAACTTATCAACGCGCCATGGTAGCTTTATTTCATGATATGATACATCATGAGATTGAAGTTTACGTAGACGATATGATAGCTCGGTCACAAACAGAGGAAGAGCACCTTGAACATCTAGAGAAGCTGTTTGCCAGGTTAAAGGAATACAAGCTCAGGCTGAATCCAAGTAAATGCACTTTTGGAGTTAGGTCTGGTAAACTCCTGGGATTCATTGTAAGCAACAAAGGCATTGAAGTCGATCCGGCAAAAGTGAAAGCAATACAAGAGATGCCTGCTCCCCGTACTGAAAAGGAGGTTAGAGGATTCTTGGGACGCTTAAACTATATTGCCAGATTCATCTCACATCTAACTTCCACCTGTGAGCCAATTTTCAAACTCTTGAAAAAAGATCAGGTAGTGGAATGGAACGACGATTGTCAAGCTGATTTTGATAGAATCAAGGAGTATTTGCTAGAACCTCCTATTCTGATGCCACCCGTCGAAGGAAGACCATTGATCATGTACTTGACCGTCTTGGATAACTCAATGGGGTGTGTTTTGGGCCAGCATGACGAGTCTGGTCGAAAAGAGCATGCTATTTATTACCTTAGCAAAAAGTTTACCGACTGTGAGACTCGCTACTCACTGCTCGAGAAAACTTGTTGCGCTTTGGTATGGGCTGCTCGCCGACTAAGACAGTATATGTTGACTCATACTACCTTGTTGATTTCCAAAATGGATCCTATCAAGTATATCTTCGAAAAGCCCGCTTTATCTGGAAGGATAGCTAGATGGCAAATGATCTTAACTGAGTATGACATCCAGTACACCACCCAAAAAGCTATAAAAGGGAGTGTATTAGCTGACCATCTGGCTCATCAAGCTATCGAAGATTATCAACCCATGAGATTCGACTTCCCAGACGAGGACATCATGGGTTTGGACAACATTGAAGGTAATGGACCGTATGACGGACCCGAAAAGGGATCCCGATGGACCCTGTACTTTGATGGTGCTTCAAATGCACTTGGAAACGGTATCGGCGCGGTACTCATTTCTCCGGAAGGTTGTCACACACCTTTCACGGCCCGACTTTGCTTCAGCTGCACAAACAACATGGCCGAATATGAAGCTTGCATCTTTGGTCTCAAGGCTGCTATAGACTTGGGGATCAAATCTTTGATCGTATTTGGGGACTCGGCCTTAGTTATCAGTCAAATCAAAGGAGAGTGGGATACCAAGCATCCTAATCTTATCCCATACAAAGAACATGTCCTGACATTGTTGCCTCATTTCGAGCAAATTACTTTCGAGCATTTCCCGCGAGAAGAGAATCAGCTAGCAGATGCTCTAGCCACAATGTCCTCCATGTTTAAACTCAACTGGGATAACGAGGCTCCCCAAATCACCATCGAGCGAATGGATGAACCTGCGCATTGTCACGAGATTAATACCGAAGAAGTAGTGGAACAACCCTGGTTCCATGAAATTAAAAGGTATCTCGAGACTAGAGATTATCCTGAAGGAGCTTCCGTAAATGACAAGAAGTTCTTAAGGAAATTCGCTACTAAGTTCTTCCTGAGCAACGGCATCCTTTACAAACGAAGCCATGATTGTGTATTACTCCGATGTGTGGATAAAGCTGAAGCAGAGTTGATCATGACTGATATACACAGCGGCACATTTGGCACTCACTTGAGCGGGCATACAATGGCTAAGAAGATCCTGAGGGCAGGCTATTACTGGTCTACCATGGAAGCTGACTGCCATCAACATTCCCGTACTTGCCACAAGTGTCAAGTCTATGCTGACAAAGTTCATATTCCTCCGGTTCCCCTCAACGTCCTGACTGCTCCGTGGCCCTTTGCAATGTGGGGCATTGATATGATTGGAGAGATCAAGCCCACGGCTTCCAACGGACATCGCTTCATCCTGGTTGCCATTGACTACTTCACTAAATGGGTCGAAGCAGCTTCCTTCGCCTCTGTCACTAAAAATGTGGTTGCCCGTTTTATCAAGCAAAATCTCATATGTCGGTATGGTGTTCCAGACAGGATCATCACAGACAACGGTACAAATCTGAATAACACAATGATCACCGCACTGTGCGAACAGTTCAAGATTTATCATCACAATTCATCTCCCTATCGGCCGAAGATGAACGGTGCTGTTGAAGCTGCGAACAAAAACATTAAGAAGATCATTCAGAAAATGACAGTCACTTACAAAGACTGGCATGAGATGTTACCGTTTGGTCTACATGGATACCGTACGACGACACGTACTTCAACCGGGGCAACCCCGTTTTCTTTGGTATATGGCATGGAAGCTGTCCTGCCTATGGAGGTTCAGATTCCTTCTCTAAGGATTATGAAGGACACAGGTTTGAACGAAGATGATTGGATGCAGACCCGACTTGATCAACTCAATCTGATCGACGAGAAGCGACTCGCTGCTATATGCCATGGTCAGACGTATCAAAAGCGGATGATCAAGGCCTTCAATAAGAAAGTCAGACGTCAAGTGTATCAAGTCGGAGATCTTGTAATCAAGCGGATTATCTTGCCGCAAAGTGATCCCAGGGGCAAATGGACTCCTACATATGAAGGACCATTTGTGACCAAGAGCATATTTTCTGGTGGTGCAATGATTCAGACCACCATGGACGGCGACGATCTGCCGCACCCTGCGAACGCAGACATAGTCAAAAGATACTACGCATAAAATAACCCGACAAGTCGAAAACCCGAAAGGGCGGCTTGGGCAAAAATGGGCATCCCGGTGAACCGAAAACCCGAAAGGGCGGTTCAGGCAAAAATTAGGGATAAAAAACAAAAAAAATCTGTACACCCGGCAAGTTGAAAACCCGAAAGGGCGGCTTGGGCAAAAAGGGGTTTCCCGGTGGATCGAAAAACCGAAAGGGCGGTTCAGGAAAAAGTTAGGGAATAAAAGCGTATGACTATGGCTCGTCGGGTCACTTCAAAGACAATCTCTTCATCAACCGGTTCCAGGCTTCTGATCAATCCAGTCATCATCAAACGAAGCATTAAATGGACAAATATTCAGGGTTGTGGAAGCTATAGCGGAATGGAATCCCATGGAATTATTTCACATAGCCATCCTTTATTTTGTATAAATCTTTCAATATTTATGACAGAATCCTCTTACTAGGATGATTGTCTCCTTTGTACAAACATACTCAAAGAAAATCAATACAAATACTTTTCCCAGAAATTTGTGTCATTTCCTTTCCTTTTCTCTTGCACTATTTGTTTTATTTTGAGAAACGTCCAATGTTTTGTTAAATAGGCATATGCATTTGAAACATAATCATTATCTTATGAGTCGGGAAAGAGGATTACTGATAGGTCAAAGGTACAATTGGATATCTCGATACCCTTCAAAGGAAACCCCCGGGAGATTTGGAATCCATGTCCCTAGCAAATCTTGAAACTCACCCCCAGTAAATTCTGGAAGTTTATTCCCTGCAGAGTACAGACGTCTCTCCCGAGTTTTATTCAAAGTTATTCCTCACAAAGCCTTATAACTGGGTTATCCTCAGCTAACAACCACGGAAGATCGCACTCGCCAAAATTCTTCCTATCCCCAGCGGAGTTCATCAAAATTCCCCAGCAGTAACTTATCTTTGCAAATCCCCAGCCAGAGAACCCTCCGGAATTCAATTCCCCTCAGAGTTTAAGTTTCAGTGTCCCCAGCCGAGCTAAGGCTTCAAATTATCAATCCCCAGCGGAGCCAGACTAATGAACCTTCTCCCCACAGAGTTTTAGGAGAATAAATCTTGAGTTCCCCAGTGAAGTCGCCAGAGTTACGTCTCGCCGAACTGAAGATTCTCAGTCTCGCATCCCCAGCATGAGTCTACTAGATTGATACTCCCCGGTAGAAGTCATCAGGATTTCCCCAGAGGCTCGGTTTACAACCCAAGCTCCTTATTCCCCAGTCACAGCCAAGGAATTATTCTTCCCGGCAGCAGTCAGGATGCTTTTATCTTTAGCCATCCAGGATTCATCTATCCCCAGCAAGACAGCGTATCAGCTTACATGCGCATTCATTACATTCATATCATAAACATTGATATAACATATATTGCATCATGCATTTCATGCAACATAATTTTGTGTTTAGCTAACATTTTGTCCTTTTCAGGATAAGAATAAAAAGCTATCCTTAACAGTTTCAGATGCAGTTTTACACGGATTCATCATCAAGCAACCCTACACCGGTTCTTATTCAAATCCAAGACTTCTGAAAATAGTTTATGGATTCTTCCCAACAATGGATGTTAATCTATCACTTGTTCAGACTCTTCTCAACCGTTGAAAACAGTTTACGGAAGCTTCCCAACAACGGATGCTGCTCCATTGCTTATTCAACTTCAAGACTTCCGAAAACAGTTTACGGGTTCTCCAAGTAACGGATGTTAACCTATCACTTGTTCAGATTCTTCTCAAGACTTCTGAAAACAGTTTATGGATTCTTCCCAACAACGGATGTTAATCTATCGACTTGTTCAGATGCAACCTTTTGAAAACAGTTTACGGAAGCTTCCCAACAACGGATGCTGCTCCATTGCTTATTCAACTTTAAGACTTCTGAAAACAGTTTACGGGTTCTCCAAGTAACGGATGTTAACCTATCACTTGTTCAGATTCTTCTCAAGACTTCTGAAAATAGTCTATGGATTCTCGCCAACGGATGTTAATCTGTCAACTTGTTCGGATGCAACCTTCTGAAAATAGCTTACGGATTCCTCCCAACAACGGATGTCAATCTATTGCTTGTTCAGACCCCCAGTTCAAAGATGGTCCAAAGCTTGGACACCTTCCTGATATTCCTTTCCAGATGGCATCTCCAAGCCCATCACCGACAGGATTTCTGTTACCCCCCAAGATGGCATCTCTAAGCCCATCTCCAGATGGCATCTCTAAGCCCATCTCCAAATGGCATCTCTAAGCCCATTCCCACATTCATTGCTTTGACGAGTGCAAATTTCCGGGCACTCTAGTGTCCAATCTCCTTTTACCCTCGAGTCACGAAAGGCAAGCTTGCCAATCTAACTCTTCGGATTCAAGAAGATTGAACAGGGGCAACTGTTGTACCCCAAAATTTGCCCTCCCATTTCTTATTGATCTCCCATCACAAAGCCTCTGAAGATCAAGATCCAGTTAAGGTTTCATCTGCTCAAGACCTCTCATTGCACTGCTGACCCAAATTAGGGTTTGTGTTTGCACAAAGATGTTTTGACCTAAAATGCCTAATATGACTTTCATGCTTCATATTGGACTCCCAAGTTTATTCATACCAAGTTTCAAGCCTTGATTCCCAATTTTGCCCAGTCAATTGGACAGTTGACCTAGAAATCAACTGTATTGGGGAAAAAGTCAACTGTGGCCAATTGACAGTCAAACCTCATGAAAATTGACCCACATCAACATTATGAACTCATATGAACCATTTGATCAAGTTTAGATCACAATTCCACAAGAAATTTGATCAGATCACCAAAAGGGCAAAATGGTCATTTTTAGGGTTTTGACTGCACAAAGACAATTTTTGACTGTTTGACCTAGCCAATGGCAAACCAAGCTCACATATAGACTCAAGGACCCCATGGAACTATCTTGACATGCTCAACAAACTCAAAAGATCCCAAGTACACAAGATTGACAGTTGAATTTCCCAATCAATTGATCAATTTTGACTGTATACTGAAAAGTCAAACTTTGACTTTTTGGTCAAAATCAAGAGTCAAGATTCATTTTTTATCAAAACATGCCAAATCTTGAAACTTGTTCACCAAGAAATCACAAAATGCAAATTAGGGTTAGAAATTAGAATTTTTCATAACTTAGAATTTTTCTAAGTTATAAAAAACCCTAATTTTTTTCCCAACTTTGCCCCACTTTTTCACCAAGATCCATTTGGATTCAAACAAAAGTCAAAACATGAAAGTTGTAGCTTGTTGCATAGTCTACAACTTTGATTCACAAAGTTTTCCCATTTGAGGCTTTTATCTCAAGTTACAAATTTTTGAATAAGGGCACTAAACCATTCTTAACTTAGTGAATTTTTGACCTATTTTGACAAGGTTTTCTACCCCACTTCAAGGCCATTTTCCATACACTTCCACTTGGAATTTCAATTTGCATTTCAAAGGTGGATTGTAGTACACATTCCAAGCTTTCCAAAATGTCCAAGAACTTCTCAAACAACCTCATGGTTAGGGAGAATCGAATTTTGCAAAATGGGAAAAAGTCACTTTTGTTCTTGGCCATGTACATGTTCATAACACTATGCATTTCAATCTCAGCTTGCATATCTTGATTACAGGTCTTTAAACCATCCAACACTCATAAATTTAATGCATATTCTTTGTGCCAAGGCCATGTTCTTTGTGTTCTAGCATTGCATAAATGATTAATCCCAAAATAGATAAAGCATTTCTTCCATTTTTGCAAAAGGTAGCTTTATGTCCAATTACAAATCCAAGAAGTACAGTCCATATCTAATTGGCACAAGTTTATGAGTTAATCACACTGATCAAGGAGGGATTATGCAGCATAGTATGAGGGCCTGTACAGGCTAGAGGCATAAAGTAACCATTGCTTGCTTAAAGTGTAAGAAACACATCATAACTTGGAACAACTCTCATATCAGCTTACAAACCCTTAAGTGAACTTGTGAAACACACTCAAGACATCTCAACCAAGCTATTGCACGACCCTAACACCTCTCATACACCCCAAATCCCAGAATCACCTTCAAACTGCAAAAACAGGGCCAGGCCTGCAGTTTGAGTGCCATCTTCCATTTCCCTCAAGCTCTCTTGCCCAAACCAGTTCACATACATTCCCTAGCATCTATGCAAGCTAACCATGACTTGAAACACGACCTGTAATCCCTCTAACCACTTCCACCATTTTCAGTTTCTTGTTTTGCAGGTGAAGTGCTCTAGCACGATTCAAAAGCTTTCAAGACAAAGTAAACATTGGAATAGCATCCCTGGACCTCAAGGAAGCTTTTCCAATCATCACCTTGCACTGAAAGCTTCCTCATTGCCAGATAGAACTTCAACTGAACAGGTATTTTGGTGAACTTCTATCTCTCTTATTAGGCATCATTAGCTTTAAGTTTGTGAATAAACAATGTTCTACTCATGCCACTGAACATGCACATGTTTTTACTTTTCATTTCTTTTACTTGAGCTGTGAGAATTTAAGGTTTGAAAATGGCAGAAAATCTAGGTTAGGATTTGGGGGAGAAGAAATTCTCCCTCATCTTAGAGAGTTAGATCAAGTTCTGCATATGGTTGGATTCGTCTCTTGATGCTGAACATTTTTTATGTTATGAGTTTTCATTAATAAGCCAGGAATCAGGAGTTAGAAGTTTGAGAAGAAGGGCGCGCGTTTTTGAACTGGTGTGGTCTGAAGGTTGAAGACAATGTCTTCTTGGGCTGGGCCTGAGCTATTTTCTTATTCACACCACTTTTTTTGGTTTTACACCCCTGAGCCCATTTGCTTCATTTTTAATATTTTTTGACTTTTTCTTTTTTTAATTGACTCATTTATTTTTTCTCAGCATGTTAAAAATATAAAAATATTTTTTCTCATCATTTTTGATTTTATTAGGTATTTATTTGATTGTTTCTTTTAGTTTGTATATAAATAAATAAATATATATACTTTTTGTTTAAAATATTAAAATAGCACAAATATATTACATACACTTTTATCTTATTTTTACTTCCTGAAAATATTTTATAGAAAAAATGCCTTTTTATTTTAATATTAAATATTATTAATTAATATATATAATACATGTCTTGTAAATAATATAAATATACATATATATATATATATATTAATACATTTAGGGTAGAAATATCAAAAATATACATATTTTATTTTTATTAATATTTAACACTATAAAGACATTTTTATAAATATACTATATTTTATTTTATTTTTGTGTATAAATAGTAAATATTATATGAATTAATTGATTAATATCCCTTTTTGATTAAAAATTAGGGTTTTGCCCTAAATTTGAAAATACTCCAAAAATAATACCTTTTTATTTCTCTTTTTATTTCACATAAATAATATTCTTTTTTTCATACACATAAAAATTCTTTTTACATTTTGCATACTTATTTCAATTTCCATTTAATTATACAATTATTTGTCTTGTAAATATTCAAAGAAAATGATGTAATAGTTAGGTTTAAATTCTTGTCTAAATATACCCCATTTGAAACATTGTACCCCCCTCCCCATATTATTGTGTTGTAATAGTGTAAGAATTTAAATTTCGCGCTTTAATGCTTTCTAAACATACTATGCTAGAATTAGGGTTTGTATGCGAATAAAACGAACAAAATAGTTGGACCTAATACAAGACAAACAAGCATGAAAATGGACAACACATTCCACACTTGCACCCCTAGGGTATTCCACTTTGTTGCCTTCAAATAATTGGGCCATATTGCATGTTGAATTTCTTTGGGTAAAACAAACAATCAAATGATCATAGTCCCTCAAAATGTTGCCTAAATGAATGATCAAGCCCCTTTTAAAGAAAAACTGCCCAAAGACTTTTGACACTATTGCAATTATGGTCTAAAACGATGACCCGCGCCCGTCCCTTTCATCTCCTAAGACAAGATTGTCCACCAAATGCAATGGTGGAACAAAATTGTCAAAAGGTTTAAAACATAACAAAAATCTTTGAGAAAACTTTAGGGTAGATAACTCTTAAGTACTTGCCAATGTGCAAAGAAAACACTTGCCTATTTTCAAAACCCACTTCACAAACACTTTCAAAACAAGCTTTCAAAAAACCTTGAAACATCTTTTCAAAAGACAAAACACCTTTTGTAAAACATTCGAGTAAAGAATTGTTACAAGGGTAGCCTATACAAGGCATCTTTTCAAAACATTTTCAAAACCACACATCAAGCACTATTTTAAACAATTGAAAACCAAGGCAAGTTGATCTAAGCAAGTACCTAAGAGCCCATGGATAACCATGGATAGAAAGGGTGCTAATACCTTCCCTTTCTATAATCTACTCCCCGAACCCAAGAAAAATCTCAAAGGTTTTTGCTGTGCTTTTTAAACCTTTCCTTAGGATAAAATAAAAAGTCGGTGGCGACTCTTGCTCAACCGAAACATTTGCGAAAACAAAAACGCAAAACCCTAGTCAGTTCTCCCCCCGTATCACAGTTACATTCATATATCATTGATAAAACACATATATTGAATCATACATTTCATGCAACATAACTTTGTGTTTCAGCTAACATTTTACCCTTAACAGGATAAGATTAACAAGCCACCAATATACAATCATGAAAACAGCTTAGAGACGCTCCAGACACGGATTCTATTCTATTGCTTATTCAAATTCAAAGCTCAGAAAACAGCTTGGAGATGCTCCAAACACGGATGCTATTCTTTTGCTTATTCAAAGAGTTCAGAAAACAGTTTAGGGATGCTCCAGATACGGATGCTACTCTAGTGTTTATTCAAATAAAGAGTTCAGAAAATAGCTTAGAGATGCTCCAGACACTAATGCTATTTTATCACTTATTCAGATGTAAAGCTCAGAAAATAGCTTAGATATGCTCCAGACACGGATGCTATTCTATTGCTTATTCAGATCCCCAGCTCAGAGATACTCCCGACACAGATACCATTTTGGCGCTCTTTCTCCTGATTTTCAACAAATTTTTTTGGATGGCATCTGTAAGCCCATCTCTAACAAGATTCAAACTTCCAAATGCAATCTTTAAGCCCATTCTCTCAACTATATTTTGACGAGTGCAAATTTACGGGCACTCTAGTGTCCAATCCTCTTTTACCTTCGAGTCACGAAAGGCAAACTCGCCAATCTAACTCTTCAGGTTCAAGAAGATTGAACAGGGGCAGCTGTTGTACCCCAAAATTTTCCCTCTCATTTTATCAAGATTTCCCCTCACAAGACTTTTTGAACTCAAGACCAAGCTAGGGTTTGCTCTGCTCAAGACATCTCCTTGCACTGTTGACCTGAAATTAGGGTTTGAGTTTGCATAAGGATTTTTGGAATTTCAATGCTCAATGTGAATTTCATACTTCATATTGGACCTCTAAGATTTCTCACACCAAGTTTTAAGCCTTGAATCAAATTTTTGCCCAGTCAATTGGACAGTTGACCTATAAATCAGCTGTATTGGGGAAAAAGTCAATTATGGCCAGTTTACAATAAAACCTCATAATTTTTGATCCACATCAACATTATAGACTCATATGAACCATTTGATCAATTTTGGATCACAACTCCTCAAGAAATTTGATCAGATCATCAAAAGGGCAAAATGGTCATTTTTAGGGTTTTGGCTGCAGAAGGGCAATTTCTGATTTTTCACCTAGCCAATGGAAAATTGGGTTCAAGAATGGATTCAAGGACTCAATGGCATCATCTTGACCTAATCACAAGGTTCAAAAGATCTCAAATGCATAGGATTGACAGATGAATTTTCCAGTCAACTGATCAAAAATCAACTGTACACTGAAAAGTTAAACTTTGACTTTTTGGTCAAAATCAAGTGCCAAGGGTCATTTTTCATCAAGATGTGTCAAAACATGAAAATTGTTCACCAAGAAACCTAATTTTGAAAGTTAGGGTTTAAAATGGAAAATTTTCATAACTTAGAAATTTTCGAAGTTATGAAAATTTCTTATTTTTTCCCAACTTTGCCCAACTTTTTCACCATGATGCAATTGGATTTAAAGAAAACCTCCAACATGAAATTTTTAGTATTCCACAAAATATACAACTTTGATTCACAAAGTTTTCCCAAAAGATTCTTGTATCTCAAGTTATGACTTTTGGAATAAGGGTCCATGAAACTTTTAACTTAGTGAAATTTTGCCCTAGTTTAGGCAGGATTTTGACCTATCTTCATGGCAATTTTTCACATATTTCCAATTGGAATATAAAAATGCATTTCAAAGAGGGATTCTAGAACATGTTACAAGATTTCCAAAATGTCCAAGAACTCTCCAAAATCATTTATGGTTAGGGAGAATCGAAGGTTTGAATTTGGCAAAATATCACTTTGGTCCATGACATTTTTCATGTTGATACAAGTTGCAAATTCTATCCAGCCTTGCTTGTACTTGTTTACAGGTCCTTAAACCCTTTCACACTCAAAAATTAAATGCAAACACATTGTTTAGAGGCATTGTTCTGATCAATGAAGCATTACACAAGGGTTTATTCCATTTATGGCATAAAGATGACAATGCCATTCTCATAAAGTTGGTTTTATGTCAAGTTGTTCCTCTTGAGCTGTGAACCCAATCCTTTGCAGAAAACCAACTCCATAAACTTAGGGAAAAGTATACCAACTATCAGCAGGCTTAGAGCTAGAAAGTACATCCCTTTGCATTGTCAACTCACACTTTTCTTCAAAACCAAGTCAACTTGCAAAAAGGACATATCTTTGCAATCTGATAAAACCAACTCTTGTAAAAATTTCAAACAAGTTTTGCATATCACACTAAGCCAAAAACACGAGCTAGCAACCTCTCAAACACCCTTGTACACAAAAATCACATTTTCTTGCAAAACATGGAAAGTTCTGCATTTTGATTTCCAAATCACAAACCATTCGTGCGTTTTGCTTGCAACCAGTTTCAACACACTCCATACAACCTACCTAAACTATCCCAACCATTCCCATGTCACTGTAACTCCATTTACACACTTCACCATTTCTAAATTTTGAGTTTGCAGGTTGAGTTCTATAGAGAGATTCAAGCAAGTTCAAAGCTAGCTAGGCATTGGGAAAGCTCAAAGGAACTTCAAGCAAGCTCACAAGCATCTCAGGCCTCACTCACAACCCCTACATTGCCATACTCGAGCTTGACTGAAACAGGTAAAGTTCAAACTTCTATCTCTCTATTTAGGAATCATTAGGCTTATGTTTGTGAATAAAAAATGTAGTCCTCATTGCCCTTGAGCTGTACATATGCATAGAATTCATTTAAGTTAACTGAGCTGGGAGAATTTGAATGATGAACTTTTTGAAAAAACTAGGTTAGAAATTAGGGCCAGAGAAATTCTCTCTGGTCTTTGAGAGTTAGGTTAAGTTTTTTACATGGTTAGAATCGTATGATCATGCTCTATAACTTTCATGTTGCAAGTTTTTGTTTTTAAGCACAAATGCAGGAGTTAACAGTTTGAACATGGCGCGCGTGTTTGTTGTTTCTAGAGGACAGGGATGAAGGCCATCTGGGCTGGGCTTGGCTTGTTCATACTTTTTGCACCTCCTAGCTTGCTGTTTACACCCCCTTGGCCTATTTGTTTATTTTTATTCCATATTTTTCATTTCTTTTTTTAGTTTCTGACTTTTATTATTTTTTCTAAATATAAAAAATCACTAAAAATATTTTCTTAAATTTTCACATTTTATTTTATTATTTTTATTATTTTTTTGGACATAGAAATAATTATTAAATAATATACTTTTATTTTCTTAAAATAAAAACTTGTAAATATTATAAAAATATTATATATTTTTATTTTTATTATTTATACACTAAAACAATATTGTCATGCATATTTTTATTTTTCAACATTTTGTATATATTTTATTTTATTTCTTAAAACCAAATTATGGTTTCCACCCCTTTCAAAAAAAGACCATTAATATTTTATATTTTTAGGATATTAAATAGCTTATTTTTACATACATAAAAATAATATAAAAATACTTTTGCATATTCATATTTATTTGCATATTTAAATATTGTCTATTTATTTATTTGCACAATGAGTTCAATTTGGTTGTAATAATTGACTTAGGGTTTTATTTTCTTGTAAATATCCCTTATCCAAATTTGTACCCCCCTCCCCATATCAAATGTTGTAATAGTCGTAGATTTATTTTTACGCACTTTATTGCTTTCAAATATGCCATGATAGAAAGATTAGAGTTTGTATGAAAAAATTCAAAATCAAACAAATATCTTGACTAATACAAGACAAAAAGCATGAAAAATGACAACACAATGCACACAAGCACCCTTAAGGTTTCACCCACTTGTTGCCTTAAAAACATGGCCATGGTATGCATGCTAGGTATCTTGGCAAAACAAAATCAAAACAGCAAGATCATAGTCCCTCAATGACGCTATCTTGGTTGCCTATACAAAAATGATCTAGTCCCTTAAAAAATTTGCTAAGATACTTGGCAACATTATTATCATGGCCATACGATGACCCGCGCCTGTCCCGTTTAACATCCAAATACAAGGTTGTTTACCAAATACAATGGTAAAACAACAATGTAAAAAGGTTAAAAATGTGTAGGAAAGATCTTTGAGTAGGGTAGACAACTCCTAGTTACTTGATCTCTTGCAAACATCCTTGCTATTTTCAAAAACACTCAACCATTTCAAAACATTTTCCCAAAACAAACTTTCAAAACATTGAAACATTTTTCAAAAGACAAAAACCTTTGTAAAACATTCAAACAAGAATTGTTACAAAGGTTGCCTAAACAAGGCCTCTTTTCAAAATATTTTCAAAACCACACACAAAGCATCATTTCAAACAATTGAAACGCAAAAGTAAGTGATCTAAACAAGTAACTAAGAGCCCATGGAAAACCATGGATGAAAAGGGTGCTAGCACCTTCCCTTTTCATAATCTACCCCCCGAACCCAAGAAAACATCTCAAAGGTCTTTCCTGTGCTTTTTGACCTTTCCTTTGGATAAAATAAAAAGTCGGTGGCGACTCTTGCTAAACCGAAACATTTGTGAACACAAACGCAAAACCTCAAGTCAGTTCTCCCACCGTATCAAACGTTTTAACTCAATACCCCCTGTGAAAACTTAGTCAACTCAATTTGTGAAATTTTGACACCGGAACCAGCTCGATACGATGAAAATCGACCAAGTTATGATTTTCTGATCATGACGCAAATAAACTTCTGTCACAAATTTTCTGTATGAAAATACTTGATAAATCCGCATTTTTGAAGACCTTCTGATCGAAATTGGCTTCCAGTCGTGAGAGATGAAAACGTAGATGACGTCAATATGGAATTTTGGCCACCGGAACGAGTTCAAAACAAGCCACGCTCTTCAAGTTATGAATTTTTTAGTGCATAAAAATGACACTTTCAACACACTTTTTCACCACATTTCTTTGAGAAAACTCACACATTCGGAGACCTTCTTTAAAGAATTTACTCTTGAGCCGAACCTGAATTTGAGAATACGTTATCAGAGATATCTTGGCGAAATAACACCTGAATATGACGCACCGGGTTGGACTTGTGAATCTTTGAACCCTGAATCATTGCAAAACAGCGAGCCAATCTTCAGCACGGAAAATACTCTGAGAACATCCATTGGCGAAATAAACGTCACTTGTAACCTGAAGAAGCTTGATAAATATAACTTTATTCCATAACCATAAAACTAATGATATGCATGTATATAATAATGAAATGTAAGCCAAAAAGGTCGAAATAAAGAGGGTAAATTTTGGGGTACAACAACTGTATATTTGATCACAATTGACTTTTTACCCAATACAATTGATTTTCAATCATCTGAGCAATTGACTGTGCAAATTTATGATGCAAGGCTTGAAACTTGACATGAGAATTATTGAGGACCTATGATGAACTATGAAAGTCATTTGAAGCATTAGAAATCCAGTTTTCCTTGAGAAAACCAAAACCCTAGTTATAGACCAATGCTTAGGAGGAGATTTGACCAGTCAATTCTTAAGTGGCTTTGAGTATTTAAGAACCCTAGAAGAATGTATTGAAGAAAATGAGAGGGCAAATTTTGACGTACAACAGTACCTCATAGGTTTTTCCAAAGTGGTATTTTTGAAATTTTATCTCTACTCTGTTCACATAAGTGATTAGGGCAGATCCTACAATTCTCAAGTTAAGGTAGAATTTCTTTAATAGATTTGGAAAGGTCTTGTTTGGTATTGCCATGAAGAATTATTTTAGAGAGGCTTGACAAATTTGGTGGTAGGGTTTGTGACTTTTTGGTAAGCTTGGATTTAGGTACCAAGGCTGGATCATAACTCTTGAGTGAATTGATAATTTTCTTCATGTTTTTTATTCAAGAGTTCTGTGGGAAGGTATTGAAGGTTACTAAGTTTATGAGATTTTTGGTTTGAATAAGTCATGGTAAATTTCTAAGAGAGAAATTTTTCTACGAGAATGATGCAAGAAAAATATGAGATGCAATAGAATGTGAGAGTGTGATACCTATTTATAGTGATACCTTTTGGGATTTTTGGGCGTGTGGGTCAAGATATTTTGATGATTAGATCAAACTGTCCAAAAATCAGATTTAGAATCTCCATATTTAGGTTTTTCAATTGATTGATCTAACCGATTAAATATCCTAATTTTTCATCGTTTGATGTGGATCCATTAATGCTCAAATGTTCTCTTCCCTATGCATCAAATTGTTTTGGATTGGATTTGAAACTTCATGCTTTGACATAATATAATCTATTAGCATTGTTTCCAATTGATTAAATTTCCTTAACCGGCCTCCTTTATGTTTTGGTTTGATTGTTGGGCCTTGATGCTTTCTTTAATACCTCCAACTCATGCTTTTGACACCCCTAAGCTTTAAACACTTGGCTAAACTTATTTTAAGGGTTAGACATGATTAATAGCACAAAAAATATTTATTTAAGCATGAAATAGTTTAAAAATAATTATTTTAAGGGGTAAATCAAATTAATTGATTATTTTCAACCTTAAAATAATTTTACCCTTGTCGAGAAAGAATTATTGACAAATTTTCCTTAGGGAAGACACTTCAAAAGTGTATCTTTCTCCCCATATTATTTGATGTGAGAGTTGGTAAACAAACATATAAATAAGTCCATCACAGACTAATTTACTTTATTGATCATCACAGGTAAAAAATTAAGAAATTCTCAAATGGTGTTACTTTGATCATAACTATTGACATATGTCATCGACATTTATCTTCCATGATCAAAGGCTTTTAAAATGTATACTTCTAGAGTATACTTTTGTTTTCTTCTTCAAATGTTTTTTCTAGATTGCGTTTCCTGTAAAATGAGTAAATATTTTATTATGATTTTTCTTTCTATCTCCTATATGTAAGAACAAGAAGTGTTTCTTACATCTGGCCTTGAGATTTTGATGATAACTTCACATGTTATCTTAGAGAACAATTATATACACTAATGGTTTCGTCTAGTGTGTAGCTGCTTATATAATGTTCTGACTCTGGTACAAGGCGTGTGGCGTCATCAGGTTCTGAACATAGACTCTGGAAGAAAACATGTGGTTACATGTTTCGGTAAACCCAAGGTTCTCAACATATATTCTACAACGTGTCTTAGGAACGTCAGTACAAGAAGTTCTGATCGTGGCTTTGTGGTTTATCTTTGAAGGCCTTCTAAAGATTTACTTATATGTTACAAGTTTTGAAGATTATGAATAAAAAGGTTCCGATGAACAAGTTATGATGATCTGAAGAAAAGGAAGTTCTTACAACCAAGTGCTGAAGACTCTGAAGAACAAGGTTCTATGTGACAAGTTCTGAAGACTCACTACGCCAAAAATAAGTTTTAGCAGCGCCTCTACTAAAGCGCTTATTGAAAAAGCGCTGCCATAGCCTTCACAAAAAACAAAATTAAAAAAAAGGGAAACCTACGAAGGCGCTTTTTTAAAAGCGCTGGCATAGGGTTACCTACGAAAGCGCTTTTCAGAAAGCGCTTTCATAGGTATTTGAAATATCTAACCTACGAAAGCGCTTTTGAAAAGCGCTCTTATAGGGAACCCTATGCCAGCGCTTTTGAAAAGCGCTTTGATAGGGGGACCTACGAAAGCGCTTTTTACCTCAGAAGCGCTCTTATAGGGTACCCTATGCCAGCGCTTTTTAAAAGCGCTTTCGTAGGTTGTTTTTATATTAAAATTAAAAATCCCTAAATCTGTTCTTTAGTCTTCCTAATTTCTTTCGTTCAGAGCTTCCTCATTGCCGTCGCCGCCGTTCGTCTTAAGCTTTTCAGCCTCCGTTGGTCACCCCCACCGTCTACACCCTTTCCAACCACAATTCCGCTCCATCAACTCCTTCCAGTACACCTACAACGAGCTTCCCCTGTCTTCCTCTAGCTATGCCACCATTTCCGGTATCTTAGAAGTGAAAAGCTTTGCGTCAATCTCAGTTATCATCATCAACAACATCCAACTTCCAATTTTCTACAAATTATCTTAGGTAACATTACTTGATTTTCATAGTTTTGTTGAATACTTGAGTAATTTGATTTTGTTTATGTGAATTGTGCATGCATGAATTGATGAAGTAAATTAGTTTAGATCTAGAATTCTTGACATAGAATTTGTAATATTCTAGTACATATTATATGTTTGTGATAATGTTTATGTGAATTTGTGATGTAGATTTTAACATAGATTTGTAGACATAACATTTGCACATTAGGTGTACGTAGAAATTCCTCATAGAATTGAATTGCTAATTCTTGACATAAGAACTAATTCTTGATATTGTGCTAATCTATTGACATAGAATCAATTGCAATTCTTTGTGTTGATGTTAGATTCTTGATATTGTGAATAAATATAGATAGATTCGGAATTGGATGAATCTTGAGCTTAATTGTGTTGTGCCTAAATGCTAATTTTCCAGAATCGTGATTACTAACTACTGTTGTGTTTGTTCTATTCTATTCACCTCAATGTGCACAATCATGTTTACTAATTTCTAGTAATAATATTCAAGTCTTAGTTACTAATACTTAGTGTTAAATTCTAGTTTTGATCACTTACTTTAATATTTCCATAACATGTAATATTGTAATTGTGTGAACGTGCATACACTCATACTAACATTTGTTTATCCATGAGGTGTAACATCTTCCATTTGGCTCAACACACTTTACCAACCTCTTTTGATACATAAAAACTTGAGGCAAGTGGAAAATGTCATAATTCTTGAATTTCTTCTAACCGTTGACGTAATTTAATTTTTGAACTAATTTCCTAACCATAAATAATTCCTCTTTACTTGTTGAATGCTGAATATTCCTAATCATGACATGTTTATTCTGTGCAAATGTTTCTTTAATGAAAATGATCTTTACAGTGTTCTTCACTATCCATTTCAATTGTTTTCAACAACAAACAAGCTAAAGCGCTCAAGATTTAAGGTATCACTATCTTTTGATGCTTCACTAAGTAAGTCATTTGTGATGGATGTCAAGGAAACTTGTGTATTTTTATACTCTTCATTCAACAGTTTCTTCAAACTAATGTCAAAGAAACTAATGTCATTGTTCTTGTTTACCCTAACCAATTGATATTTTCGCATTCCAGGAGAACAATTTCTTTCTCTCGTTCAATTGCTTAAGTAATCTCTCTCATTCAAGTAATCTCAATCCTCCAGAGGCCTTCACGAACTGGTTTTTAGAAGTCCATCTTCTTCATCTAACTTGCTTCCTTCCTCTTAAATCTTAAGTAAGATTTAACATTGTTTTTAAAAATTAATCTTGAAGTAATCTTGTGTTGTTGTAGGTTGGTGTTTTAGTTTGAAGTATAATATTGTGATAATGTGATAATGTGTTTTTGGTTTGTTTTATTAAGTTGATGTTCTGGTTTGAAGTATTGTGTTTGTATTGTGATAATGTGATAATTTTTTTTAGTTTGGTGCCTTAGAAGTTGAAATTTTGTAAACTTTAATTATTAGTTACATAAGACATTAATAGAAAAATGGTAGTGTTTATTTTTTAATTTGTTAGGAGTAGAAGGAATTTGTTTATATTAGAGGTGGTTATATTTTTAATGCGCTATAATGTAGTGGAATTGGAATTTAGAGAATTGGTACTTACTAATATGTGTAAGATTGGAACTTAGATAATTTTGAGATTTTGTTGTGTTGTGTTAATTTATTTAATTGATTATGCATCACAAAAGTGATAATGAAGAGTAGAATCCTAGATCAGTAATCACATACATCTTGTTATTTCATTGTTTTTATAATGGGTAATATTATAACCTATGTGGCCTATATTATATCTCCAAGAAAATTCATATAATAAAACAATCAAACATGACAATGGATATGTATATTCTGCAATTCATAACACACAATAAAAGAAAACAGAAAATCAAGAAATGAAACTGTTATTTCCCACCCATAACAAACAATGTAGACTAAGGTTTATATATTTAAAGTTCCTTAAATAAGCTTATTGTTCTAATCTAAGGTTTATATTATTGTGTTTATGAAGTCTGTTTTGAACTTTGTGTGAGTTTTAATAGTTTTGTTCTTTGTGTGAAACTCGTCTCATTGGTTGAAGAATGTCGATGTTTATAAATTATCTTTAGTCCTGATTCTTAAGCAACATAATTTTTTGATTCAAGTGTTAGCATATGTTCGGCCTTTATTTCATTTTTGTTTTTAGTATATCCTCCAACAGTGTTTTGTTTTTATTTTAATATTAAGATGTTTTTTCTAACATTTTTTTTATGTTTTAGGTATCTCTTCAAAGCAAGAAAAATATTACTGGACTGCTTATTTATTATCTATGGGTTTAGTTTCTTTTGTTGTTAAATACTTTATTATTTTTAGTAAAAGGGGTTGAGTTTTGAGGTTAGAATTGTGTAAGGTTTTGTGTCACTTTGTTAGAGTATGAATCCCCTCATCTTTGCCTAAAAGAAATATCATGAACATGCTTTTAATATTGATAGAGTATGCATCCCCTCATCTTTGCCTAAAAGAAATATCATGAAAAAGTAATATTGATTGTATCACATGCTTTTATTTTATTAATATCTTCACCCACTGGTCCTCCGAAGCAAGCGGCAAAAAAAGGCGGTGCTTTTGTGCCTCGATACCGTTCGACACTCGCAACAATGGTTGATATGTCCGATTTGAAGGATGGTGGTTTACGTGAAATCAACATGGATGAAAGTGTCTTCGGTATTGAATTCCAGTCACATATTACATTTGAGGACTTGGAAGAGATTTTTAGGCATGATCAACTAGGCGTCAGTAATATGCACTCATACATCCGGTAATATTCACTCATCCGATATATTATTTAATTAGTCCCACAATATAATTTATTTACACATTTCAATGAAAATAATCTAATGTTTATTATGTTTTTATTTAAGGTTGTTGTATGACAGAGTGTTGCGCGGGACTGCATTGTCTAACAGATTCCGTTTCGTGTCTTCCGCCCATTGCAGCGGAATGACAATTGCTTCGGAACCGGAATCAGTTAGACAGCGCTTAGTAGATAGATTCATGTCCACCGGCAATACAGAAAGTCTGCATCTTTGGGCGTATAATACCCGACCAGTAGGGTTAGTTTCTCATTCTTGGTTCATCTAATCTCTGTTTCTTTTGTGTATAGCAAAATTTTCATATAACCTATTGTTTTAATTTATAGAGCACACTGGTTGCTGCTTGCTATCAACCCGATAAGAGAAGTCGTGTATTATCTGAATTCGGTAAATGGTGAATGGACCAATTATCCGGCTATGAAGGAAATCGTTGATTTGTAAGTGGGATCGTTCTAAATATATATTCGTGTATATTTATATATTTTCTTATTTGTGGGATTGATTTAAACATATGCTTTTATATATTTAATAATTAGATCAATACAAGTGTTCCGTAGTCAACGGGACGCACAGGTATCCCGGACTAAATCAAACAACATCACTTGGATCCAAGTGCAGGTACATTACTTTTCACAATTTTGCTTATAATATTTATGCTACTTGGTAAAACAAGACAACTATAGAATCTTATTTGTTTTATTATGTAGTGTCCGCAACAGCGAAACAGTCATGATTGCGGATACTTTGTTTTGAGGTTCATGAAAGAAATCCTTCAGGCGAATCAATTAGAGATTCCGCTCACGGTATGAATTTATAACTTAAGATAATTTCATATAATTTATTACATTTAACTAAATATATCATTTATATTATGTTTTTGTTTTGTAGTACCTTGACGAATTCCGTGCTGCTGCGTACCCGAAGCTTAAGTTGGAAGAAATTAAAGAAGATTTGTGTCAATATTATATTAGGCAATTTTTCATGTAGGATTTGTGTCGATTTGAACTATAATATTATTGATGTAATGATGTATATATATAATTTTGGATATTATAATGGTATTATATTAGTATATATATTGTCTTACTGATGGCTGAAATAATAGCGTCGAAAATATATTACAGGTCAAAAATATATTACAGGTCGAAAATATTACAGGTCGAAAACATTACAGGTCGACTGGGAGGATTAAATTATAGGCTGCACATAAAAATACCTCATTTAGAAACGACAGCGCTTTTAAAAAGCGCTCTTAAAGGTCCACCTACTAAAGCGCTTCTTAGTAAAAGCGCTGCCAAAGACCAGTAAAAAAGCATAAAAAATTAAAAAAAAAACGCAGCATACAAAAGCGCTTTTGGAAAAGCGCTCTTATAGGGGGGCCTATCAGAGCGCTTTTTTCAGAAAAAGCGCTCTCATAGGGGGGCCTACCAGAGCGCTTTTACAAAAGCGCTTTTGTATGCTGCGTTTTTTTTTAATTTTTTATGCTTTTTTACTGGTCTTTGGCAGCACTTTTAAAAAGCGCTCTTAAAGGGGGGTCTACCAGAGCGCTTTTTCCAGGAAAGCGCTCTTATAGGGGGTCCTACCAGAGCGCTTTTTCCAGGAAAGCGCTCTTAAAGGGGGGGTCTACCAGAGCGCTTTTAGAAGCGCTTTTGTTACCTACGCCAGCGCCAGCTATTAAAGCGCTTTTAAGCGCTTTTAAAGGCCAAAATAAGCGCTTTAGTAGCCCTTTTCCGTAGTAGTGACTCCAAGACTTAGGTTCTAAGGCTCATAAGAAATATTCTTCTACAACAATCTTCAATGCTCAACATTCAAATATCTAAAGCCTCTGCAGATCAAGAAGGAAATTTCAAACTTGTTAACGTGTGATAGTGTACAAAAGGTACATAAAGTGATTGTGACCTCTACTCTTCTAGAGTGGTGCAAGGACAATTATGTTGTACTTGATAGTGACTACTCTCATTATAACCGTTAAGAACAAACAATTATATTTATGATTTATCTTTCTACCCTTTCAATAGATCTCTTTTACAAGCTATTAAAGGAAGACTTGAAAGCTGAAGAAAAGTAACAAACTGCATTACAACGAGAAATCTATCGGTTCAAATCAAGATCCACAAAACTACACCAAAACACTGTGCAAACTCTATAGAGAAATCAACTGTGTATAGTTTTGTAAATAAGCAAGGAGTTGTTGCTCGTATCTTGTAGTAGAACACTTAGGTGTTCTTCATTGTACTGAAAAGTCTGTGTAATCTGCTTACAAGAAGCAAATCTGTAATACAATGAAAGTACTCAACTGTTGTTGAATGTTACCTTGAGAGACTGAGTGAAGGTCTTAGCTCAAGAAGACTCTTGTTACGGCTTGAGTGGATTTACAGTATGGATCGACAGACTTATTGGGGGTTCCAATAAGGTTAATTAGACTTGTTGTGGGTTATTCTGTAATCAGTTTGGTTATAGTGGATTAAGTTCTTATTGAAGGCGAAATCATTCTTGCAAGGGTGGACTGGAGTAGCTTTGTTAATAGCGAACCAGGATAAAAATCATTGTGTTCATTTATTGTTTTATGTTCTAATCTTACTTGGTTAGTCACCAACAAAAAGATTTTATTTGGTGAAACCCAATCCAAACCCCCCATTTATTGTGTTTCTCACACCTTCAGTTGGTATCAGAGCTCCGGTTCTGGTATTGATAGTTATCAAACACTTAATCGTGTCAGATAAAGATCTTGACAAGTTTTTCGTTGAAGAAACATAATGGTTGAACCCACTCCAGTTGTTGCTGCATCAGATTCAAACGATAAAAGTTATAACGTTAAACCTCCCATTTTTGATGGAGAAAAGTTTGAATACTGGAAAGATAGACTAGAAAGTTTTTTTCTAGGTCATGATATTGATCTTTGGGATATGGTAGTCGATGTCTACGTACCTTTCACAAATAATACTGGAAAAGAGATAACTAGGAGAGCTATGACTGATCAACAAAAGAAAGATTGTAAGAATCATTATAAAGAAAGAACCATCTTGATGAATGTTACTTTTTATACTAAGTATGTGAAGATCACAAATAGAGACTATGCTAATTCTATATTTGATTCTCTCAAAATGACTCATGAAGGAAATGACCAAGTCAAGGAAACCAAGGCGATGGCCTTAATTCAGAAATATGAAGCTCTCAAAATGGAGGATGATGAAAGCATTGGAGTCATGTTTTCAAGATTTCAAACCTTAGTTGTAGAACTGAAAGTTCTGAATAAAGGCTATTCAATGTAGATCACGTGAAGAAGATTATCAGAAGCTTTCCATCCAAATGGAGGCCTATGGTAACTGCACTCAAGCTTGCAAAGGATCTAAATGACATTTATCTAGAAGAACTGATAAGTTCTCTAAGAAGTCATGAGATTGAGCTAGAACAAGATGAATTGCAATAGAAGATAAAATCTATTATGCTCAATCTATCAAAAAATCTGAGAAGTCCAAAGCTTTTCATGTAGAAGAGATTAAAGATTCAAAAGGAGATTCTGATGATGAAGAAGATGAATTGTCTCTGCTAACCGGGAGGGTTAACCATCTTTGAAATAAAAGTAAAAAAAACAGGTTCAGAAGCTCAAGAAGGACTGGAGGTCACTTTGAATCAACCTCAGGTCAAATAAAGTCTAGAGGTATTGAAGATACTTGTTATGAGTGTAATGAACTAGAACACCACAAACTGGAATGCCCTAAGCTTCTGAAGAACATCATAAAGATAAGAAATCGTAAAGGCAAAAATCAACTGGAAACAAAGGACGACTCAGACTCAGAAGTAGAACATGCTTATGTAGTACTGATGGCTCATAATGGAACATTCAATGAAGAAATTTGTTCAGAGAATAAATCCGATTCAGAGGAAGAAATACTTGTCTGCAAAAAGACGTCTTTAGCTGCACAACTAAAACATCAATCTTGGTACCTAGACTCTAGCTGCTCGTGACACATGATGGGAAAGAGGCACATGTTCATAAGTTTGGATCTTAAGCATGGAGGAATCGCAGGCTTTGGAGGAGATCAAAAAGGAAGAATCATAGGCTCCAGTGCAATAGGTAATGGCTCTCTTCCCTTTATTGCTAATGTTTTACTTGTTGAAGGATTAAAATATAATCTTTCATTTATAAGTCAATTAAGTGACAATGGGTATGATATAATCTTTAATCAAGATTCCTGTAAAGCTATTAGTCAAACAAATGGATATGTGCTTTTCAATGGAAAGAGAAGAACAACATATATAAGATCACACTTTCTAACCTTAAAGAACAAAATGTAAAATGTCTCATGTTTGTTAATGAAGAGAAATGGATATGGCATACATTTAAGTCATGTTAGCTTGAGAAGAATTTATCAGCTGAACAAGCATGACCTCGTCAGAGGCCTACCAAAACTGAAGTATACTTCACATGCTCTTTGCGAAGCATGTCAAAAAGGCAAGTTTTCAAAAACCTCTTTCAAAGCAAAAATGTTGTTTCCACCTCTAGTCCATTGAAACTTCTTCACATTGATTTGTTTGGGCCGGTAAAAATTGTGTCAATCAATGGAAAAAGTATGGATTAGTCATTTTAGATGACTACAACAGATGGACATGTGTAAAGTTTCTCAAACACAAGGATGATTCACACTCTGTTTTCACTACATTCTGTACTCAAGTACAAAATGTGATGAATCTCAAAATTGTCAAGGTTAGAAGTGATCACATTGGAGAGTTTGAAAACAAATACTTTGAAAAGCTATTTGATGAAAATGGCATTTTCGATGATTCTCATGTCCAAGAACTCCACATCAAAATGGAGTTGTTGAGAGGAAGAATATGAATTCGCAATAAATGGCTAGGACCATGATCAATGAAACCAACATCGAAAAGTACTTCTAGGCAGAAGCTATAAACACAACGTGTTATATTCAGAACAAAGTCTCCATTAGACCTATTCTTGGAATGAATCCCTATGAATTATGGAAGAACATCCATTTGGATGTTCTTGTTTTATTCTGAACACTAAAGAAAGTCTAAACAAGTTTGATTCAAAAGCTCAGAGTTGTATCATGTTAGGATACTCCGAACTCTTAAAAGGCTACAGGGTATATAACAATGAAACACTAATTATTGAGTAATCAATTCATGTTAGATTTGATGATAAACTTGACTTTGAAAATTCAAAGTTATTTGATAAGCTTGCAGATGTGGAAATCAACTACTCAGAATCTGAAGGAACTGCTGCTGAAGTCCAAGAAGTAAAAGAGCTAGAAAACGATCAACCAAAAGTCTCTAATGTGCATACTCCTCTAAGAAGACTAAGACAAAGTCTATCGCATTCTGAGGAACATATTCTAGGAGATAAGACAGAACCTGTTTGAACCAGATCTCACTTCAAGCCTCCTGAAGAAATGTTTCTAAGTCTGGTTTCGATGATAGAACTTGTCTCTACTGATGAAGCTCTTCTTGATCAATATTGGATTCAAGCCATAGAAGAAGAACTCAGGAAATTCTTAATCAATAATGTTTTGGACCTAGTCCCAAGACCCAAAGGAACTCATGTTATTGGAACCAAATGGGTTTTTCGGAACAAGCTAAATGAAAAAGGTGAAGTGGTAAGAAACAAGGCTCAACTGGTTGCACAAGGATATATTCAACAAGAAGGAATAAACTATACATAGACCTTTACACCAGTCTCTAGGTTGGAATCTATTAGTCTTTTAATTTCCTTTGCTATTAATCACAACATTATCTTATATCAGATGGATGTTAAAAGCATTATTTTGAATGGTTACATAATTGAGGAAGTTTATGTGCATCAACCTCCTGGTTTTGAAGACAATAAAAATCCTGATTTTGTTTTCACACTCAAGAAAACCTGGACCCGACCAGATACCAGTTAACCTTAAGATCAAATTGCTGAAACCTGGACTCGACCAGATAACAGTTCGAGTTGTTGAAACCTAGACCCAACCAGATAATCGTTCGAGTTACTACAAAACCTAGACCCGACCAGATAATAGTTTAACTTCTTCAAATCACTAACAAAACTCCTCTTCCCCAATTGAGTTTTCCACTATCCCCAGTGAGTTGCTGCAAAGCCTAGAATCCAACCAGATAACAATTAACTTCTTATCCCTAGCAAACTATTGTGAAGCCTGGAAGCTGACCAGATAACAGATAAACTTTCTTCCTCTCCAATCAAGAGATAGCTCCCCGATAGAGCAATGGACAACTAAAACTCCTGAACTCTTTCCCCCAAGCAGAAATCAACACTCTCCAAAGAGTTTCCCTCAAGTAAAGTCAATATTCCTGTAGTTGTTTAGGTATTGGCATGCATTTTTGGTAAAACCAGGTGTATGAATGTCATGACTGATGTCATAACATTCTAGTTTATTAGGTACAGATTTATTAGGTACCTTTGCAGAAAAATATTGTCATACAAGTACTGATGTTTATGAGTGTGTATCTGAGCATTTTGCAAAATGATCACATTTACCAAAATCAGTAAACAGGAATTCAGATGTCATAACAAATGTTAAGACATCCTGTTCTGAACTAATAGGTATGCAGTTTGGTTAATTCTGAGTTTTTTCAGGAAAATGACTCAGTCTTTCCAGAACAGAATCCTACGTTTTCTTTGGGTTAACCTAGCTCAACCCAAACCTGGTTGATAAAGTCCTGTGACCTAGTCTTAAGGTCAAACGGAATTAACCCTAGCTTTTTATGGAAACCCTAACTGAAGATGCAGATGCTATATATTCAACAGGGCTGCTGTTTTGAATGTAATCCCTTTTGACAGAAGATCATTTAGAAGCTGTATAGTTTTAACTATTGTAATCCAAGCAATTATCATTGTGATAAGTAACTTGGAATAGGTTTTAATTGTAAGGGTTGTGTAACACTCAAAGCTTTGAAGCAAGAGTGTTTGTATGTCTCTTGACTAAAGCTGTGAAGCAAAGTCAAGTTAGGTTTGTGTATCACTCAAAGCTGTGAAGCAAGAGTGTTTGTATTGCTTGATTAAAAAGCTGTAAAGCATAATCAAGTGTATGTTTTGAAGAGTGTCTTCAACAATTCATTAGTCAAATTGTTTTATGTATCACTGCTGTGATTGAGGGGGAGTGAGTAGGAACTCAGGTTTAAGTTGTACTTAGATTGAAGTTGCATTGGGTAGGTCTTAAGTGAAGGAGATAAACTGGTTGGTTTATTCCTGAATTAATATCTCTTATAGTGGATTTCCTCCCTGGCTTGGTAGCCCCCAGAGTAGGTGTTGTTGCACACTGAACTGGGTAAACAATTGACTGTGTTCTTTACTGTTTTTGTATTTACTGTCTTATAGAAAGTCAGATACGGTGTCATAACATTGAATGTGACATTGAGTATCTGCAGCCAGAATTTCAATTGGCATCAGAGCAGGCACCCTGCCTGTATTACTCGGTGAGATATAGGGATATCACTTTCTGGCACTATGGACAAAGAAGGAGTTTTTGGAAATAGACCACCCATTATGGATGGAACTAATTATGACTACTGGAAACCTCGTATGATTGCCTTCTTAAAATCTCTGGACAAAAAGGCTTGGAGAGCTGCTGACAAAGGATGGATCCATCCCACCATAACTGAGAAAGATGGGACAATCAGTTTGAAGCCTGAGGAAGATTGGAGTAAAGAAGAAGATGAGTTAGCCCTGGGAAATTCCAAAGCTTTAAATGCCTTGTTCAATGGAATTGATAGAAACATTTTCAGACTAGTACATCAATATGAACTGGCCAAGGAAGTTTGGGACACTCTCAAAACTACTCATGAGGGCACTTCCAAAGTAAAAATGTCAAGGCTTCAGATGTTGACTACCAAGTTTGAGAATCTAAAAATGATGGAAGATGAAACCATTCATGAGTTTCACATGAACATCTTGGAGATTGCCAACACCTCAGGAGCACTGGGAGAAAAGATGTCAGAAGAAAAACTGGTGAGAAAGATTCTCAGATCCTTGCCTAAAAGATTTGCAATGAAGGTAACTGCCATAGAGGAAGCCCAGGACATCAGCAAGTTGAAAGTGGATGAACTAATTGGGTCTCTTCAGACTTTTGAGATGGGGATCACTGAAAATGGTGACAAGAAGAACAAGAGCATATCACTTGTATCCAACACTGATGTTGAAAACAAGGAGGATGAAGAAGAAAATATTTCAGAAGCTATAGCCATGCTTGGAAGACAGTTCAACAAACTCATCAAAAGAATAGATCCAAAGTCAAGGTCTAATGTTCATAACATTCCCTCTGACATTGACTGTTCCAGCAGAAGACCAAGGTCAGAAGAGAAGGGAAACCAAGGCAGAGGAATTCAATGCCATGGTTGTGAAGGATATGGGCATATTCGAGCTGAATGTCCAACCTTTCTTAAGAAACAAAAGAAAGGAATGACTGTTACTTGGTCTGACTATGATTCAGAAAGTAATTCTGAAGAAGAATCTGCCAAACTAGTTACTGCTCTAACTGGTGTCTGTACCTCTGAAAGTGACACTAGTGATGAAGAAGTGACATTTGAAGAACTGGCTGATACTTACAAGAAATTGTGTATCAGAAGTACTGAAGTCTGTGTGCAGAATGAGAAACAATCAAAACTCATCATAAAGCTGGAGGCTGAAAAAAGGGAAAACCTTGAAACTATAAGTCATCTAGAAGGGGAAGTTTAATTGCTGAACTCACAACTGATCCAAATGACCAAATCTGTCAAGATGCTGACTAATGGAACAGACAAATTGGAAGAGATTCTTCAAGTTGGACAAAATGTGGGAAACAAATCTGGACTAGGATTTGTGGAAGCCAAGAAATCTAGTACAGACAAGAAGATCAGGCCTGTTAAATAAATGTCAAAGCAGATGTCTCAACACAACGCTCAACATCAGAAACAGAAATATATGAAGAAAAAGTACCAAAGATGGAGATGTCATCATTGTGGAAGGTATGGACACATAAATCCCTTCTGCTTCAAATTGCATGGATACCCTAATCAAAACTCAGGTGCTAAACCTAAGTCAAAAAGGGTACCACATACTCCTCAATGGAAGAAAAAGGCTACTGCCCTGATAGCCCACACTTCCCTGAGAGTGTCTGCAAAGGAAGGCTGGTACTTTGACAGTGGGTGTTCTAAACACATGGCTGGAATAAATAACATTCTCAATCATGTTAAACCTCACAACACTAGTTATGTGACCTTTGGAGATGGTACTAAAGGTGAAATCAAAGGAGTTGGTAATTTGGACTGCCCTGAAGTTCCAAGTCTGAGTGAAGTACTGCTGGTAAAAGGGCTGACTGCTAATCTCATTAGTATCAGTCAATTGTGTGATCTAGGATTCAAGGTCAACTTCTCAAAATCTGAATGTCTAGTAATTAATGAAAAACTAGAAGTTGTAATGAAAGGAATCAGATCCAAAGATAACTGTTACTTGTGGCAGCCTGAGAACACTAATAACTCCACTATGTGTCCAATTACCAAAGAAGAAAAAGAGATGAAACTGTGGCACCATAAGCTTGGTCATCTTCATCTAAGAAGAATGAAAAGAGCTATCTCTATGGAAGCAGTCAGAAGGACTCCAAGACTACAGATTGATAAAAGAAGGGTTTGTGGTGAACTTAAAATTGAAAGGCTTGGTAAAAAGAAACATGTCTATGATGTGGTGGATAAACTTGAAGAAGGATGTGTTGTCAGAACCAGAAGTAATCATGACAAGGATTTTGGAAACAACAAGTCTAATAAATTCTGTTTCCCAAAAGAAATGAGTTGTGAAGTCTCTTCTCCTATAACTCACCATCAAAATGGAGTTGACAAAAAGAAAAATAAGATCATTCAAGAATCAACCAGAACTATGATTCATGTCAAAAGAATGCCTTCCCAACTTTGTGCTGAAATGGTTGCAGCTAGTAGTAACTGTTCTCAAAATATCTGGACAAAACAGATGCTCACTGAGTATAATGTCTCACAAGATGTTGTGACATTGTATTGTGACAATCTGAATACAATCAATATTTCCATGAACCCTATTCAGCATAGCATGACCAAGCACATTGACTTTGTTGAGAAGAAGTCATTTAAACTAGAACATGGTATCATTAAGCTTCAGCTGGCTGATTCTTCTACCAAGGCTCTTGTTGGAAATAAACTTGAAAACTTGAGGGGCAGGTTGGGTATTTGCCAACATGAGAAATTATAGCAATTAATTTTGCTTAAAACAAGGGTTGAAGGAGTTAATTTTGTTAAGTCTATTTTTAGTGGGTTAATCATATGTTTTCCCAATTCTTTCAAAATATTTAAGAAGTTGAAAAGACTCTCTTTTGCCTCCTACCTCTCTCGTCTTTGCAACCTGTTCCCTTCTCTCAATCAAAGTTTTTTCTCAAATTGCTACTGGTGCTCTAAGTCAATCAAAATGTCTCAAACATCATCTTCAACCAAGGCGACCTCTTCATCTTCATCATCTTCATCATCTGACCAAGACTCTCGAGCAATCACCACATGCATAGAATCTGAAGTTCTTGAGATCACTCCTCTCAGAGAGATGGCAACTGACCCCGCCAAAGTCAAAAATCTGAGAACTAGACATGCAGGAAGAGCTCAAGCTGCAGCCTCTGGTAATCCTTCTCATCCTTCTTCTTCTGTACCAAATAGAGAAGGATCAGTTCAAGTTCATCAAGCTATTGCTAGGCTTGTTACTAGTATACTAAGCGGAAACCAACCTGTACCGGGGATTTCTGTCCCTTTAAATCAATCAGGAAGCCCAAATGTGGATGTCCCTGAGAATGTAGATGTCTCTGAGAATGTTATGACACATAATGACAACATTCAGAACCCTTCAGAAAAGACTGCTGATCCACCTATCATTGATGTGGATGAGGATTACTCAGATAATGATCTGATTGCCAATGTAAACCCTAGCATATCTAGGAGATTGATGAAAAGAAAGGGTAATCAGAATGATGCAAAATGTGTGTCCAAAGATAAACCTGCTGTTAAGAAATCCAAGGCTGAAGGCAAGGCTGGGGTAGAATCTGTGAAAACTGGTCAGTCCAAAGGGAAGGTGAAAGCCCAGGTGTATACTGGTAGACAACCAATTACAAAGAAGAGAAAAGATCCTGAATCTTCTGATTCTGATGAGGAATCAGAGTTTGAGATTGATGCTGAAGAAATTCCTATCAGAAGGAAACTGCCCTCCAACAAAATTGCTAGAGTTCCTGAAGTCCCAACAGACAACATCTCTTTCCACCATCCTGACAATGCAAACAGATGGAAGTATGTTTGCTTGAAAAGAATAGCTTTAGAAAGAGAACTCAACAATGATGCCATGGAGTGCAAAGACATCATGGACCTGATCAAGAATGCTGGACTGATGAAGACAATGATAAAATTTACCAAGTGTTATGAAAATCTGGTCAAGGAGTTCATAGTTAACTTGTCTAATGATTGTGCTGATGGAAGGTCAGCTGACTTTGAAAGTGTTTTTGTTAGAGGAAGAAGGGTTAATTTCTCTCCATCAGAAATTAACAAATTTCTTGGAAGATCAAATGAGGATTGTCCTGATCTGGAAGTCACTGACAATGAAGTTTGTCAAACCATCACAACAAGGCAAGTGAAGTGCTGGCCCTTGAAAGGCAAGCTGAATGCCAGCAAACTTAGCATGAAATTTGCCATCCTGCACAAGATTGGTGCAGCCAACTGGGTCCCTACAAACCATAAATCAACTATCTCCATTGGATTGGGGAGATTTATTTATGTTGTGGGAACCAAGACTGCTTTTGACTATGGCAGGTATATTTTTGAACAAACTTTAAAACATGCTGGTAGTTATGCTGTCAAAGGACCAATTGCCTTTCCCTCCCTCCTTTGTGGAATTATCCTTGCACAATACCCTGATATCCTGGTGGCAAGAGATACTGCTTGCAAAAGAGCTCCTGCCCTTGGGTTGCACTACAAACTGTTTCAGGGATCTCATGCTCCTGATATTGTCATAACATCAGCTGAGACATCGTCTGTGAAGACCCAGCCCAAAACATCTGATGTCATAGCTGTATTAAAAGAGACCTGCAAAGAACTGGAAGCTAGGAAAAAGACCCTAGAAAACCTAATTGCCAGGTTAGAAAAGGAGGAAGCTGAAGGAATCAGAAGGGAAGAGGGTGTAGAAGCTGAAGGTCATCTCAATACTGAAGAAACTAGCTTCTCTGAGTCTGATGACAGTGCTTAAAGGTTGGTGGAGTTGCTGATTGGTGGAGTTGATGCTGGTCCCTGGTAGAGTTTGGAAGTGTGTTCAGTTTTTTTTGTTGCTGCTCTCATTACTGTTTTTCTGGATGACTGTATAATCTTTTAAGAACATATTTCTTTGGCCATTTGTGGCTAAAGAGGGGGAGATATATTTTGGTACTTAATTTGACATTCCATTTTTCTGCAGTCATATTTATTCTGCTGCTATCTATCTCTGATTACTTAGGGGCTTTAGCCAAAAATCTGCCAAAGGGGGAGTTTGTAGTTGTTTAGGTATTGGCATGCATTTTTGGTAAAACCAGGTGTATGAATGTCATGACTGATGTCATAACATTCTAGTTTATTAGGTACAGATTTATTAGGTACCTTTGCAGAAAAATATTGTCATACAGGTACTGATGTTTATGAGTGTGTATCTGAGCATTTTGCAAAATGATCACATTTACCAAAATCAGTAAACAGGAATTCAGATGTCATAACAAATGTTAAGACATCCTGTTCTGAACTAACAGGTATGCAGTTTGGTTAATTTTGAGTTTTTTCAGGAAAATGACTCAGTCTTTCTAGAACAGAATCCTGTGTTTTCTTTGGGTTAACCTAGCTCAACCCCAACCTGGTTGATAAAGTCCTGTGACCTAGTCATAAGGTCAAACGGAATTAACCCTAGCTTTTTGTGGAAACCCTAACTGAAGATGCAGATGCTATATATTCAACAGGGCTGCTGTTTTGAATGTAATCCCTTTTGACAGAAGATCATTTAGAAGCTGTATAGTTTTAACTATTGTAATCCAAGAAATTATCATTGTGATAAGTAACTTGGAATAGGTTTTAATTGTAAGGGTTGTGTAACACTCAAAGCTTTGAAGCAAGAGTGTTTGTATGTCTCTTGACTAAAGCTGTGAAGCAAAGTCAAGTTAGGTTTGTGTATCACTCAAAGCTGTGAAGCAAGAGTGTTTGTATTTCTTGATTAAAAAGCTGTAAAGCATAATCAAGTGTATGTTTTGAAGAGTGTCTTCAACAATTCATTAGTCAAATTGTTTTATGTATCACTGCTGTGATTGAGGGGGAGTGAGTAGGAACTCAGGTTTAAGTTGTACTTAGATTGAAGTTGCATTGGGTAGGTCTTAAGTGAAGGAGATAAACTGGTTGGTTTATTCCTGAATTAATATCTCTTATAGTGGATTTCCTCCCTGGCTTGGTAGCCCCCAGAGTAGGTGTTGTTGCACACTGAACTGGGTAAACAATTGACTGTGTTCTTTACTGTTTTTGTATTTACTGTCTTATAGAAAGTCAGATACAGTGTCATAACATTGAACGTGACATTGAGTATCTGCAGCCAGAATTTCAATTCCCCGACGGAGTTCTCCTCAAACAACAAAACAGGAATCCCTAGTGGAAACATTCCAAACAAGGTCGGAAGATATGCATAGTCTTCATCCCCAACAGCAGTTTGGGATTTAATTTCTGAAACTCCCCAGGATTTGTCGAGGATTTATTTTCCAAGACAAATACACACTTCAACAATGTCTCACATTCACACATCATATTACATACATGACAAATGCATACGACACAATCTCATTTATTTTGAGAGCATCATTGCGACATACATACATTTGCATACAACTAACCTTCTTCTTTGCAGGAAAAGTCAATAAACAAGACAAAGACCTCTTCTAGTTATAGTTCAATTCCACCAGTTAACGACATGCAATCAACAGACCTCTCCTGGTTAAGATTATGTCCCCCATGAAGTCGCCAAACAATAGACCTCTTTTGTCACTCTGGATGGCATCTTTAAGCCCATTCCTAACACAATCTACCAACACATCATCGAGTGCAAATTTATGGGCACTCTAGAGTTCAATTATCTTCCACCTTCAAGCCACGAATGGCGGACCATCCAATCTAACTCTTCAGATTTAAGAAGATTGAACAGGGGCAGTTGTTGTACCCCAAAATTTGCCCTCTCCTTTTTCAAGACATTCCTCACAAATGATATCTACTTCTCAAGGATTTAAGTGCATCATTTCGACCTAGTCGCATATTTCAATATACTTCTCAAGATCAATTGATTGATAGTTGAAATTTGGTCAATTGATGAAAAAGTCAACTGTACACTAAAAAGTCAAACTTTGACTTTTCAATCAAAATCAAGTTTCAAAAATCATATTTCATTAAGACATGTCAAAATATGAATATTGTTCATAAATAAATCAAAAAGTCAAAACTATCTTTGAAAAGTCAAAATTCTAAGACTTAGAAATTTTTCTAAGTGTTAGAAAGTTAACTTTTTTTCATGAGTTTGTGCCGAATTTTCACCATGATGCAAGATGATTCAAGGGAAACTTCCAACATGAAAGTTGTATATCTCAATGAGATATAAAACTTTGTAGAAGGAATCAAGTTCTAAAAATGTTTGGATTTCAAGTTATTAATTCATGAAGACTTGTTCATAAAAACTAAAAACACTTAGTGAAATTTCAAGTGTTTAGGCAGATTTTTGGTACCAACTTCATGGCAATTTTCCGCCTAGTTACAAGTTGATTATTCAAAAATGTCCAACGTGAAAGTTGTAGAGGATGTCTCAAACTTTCTAAAATGTTCAAGAACTTAAAGAGATCATTTTTGACCTAAGAGATTCGAAAAGATGAAGATGGCATGATGAACTTAAATTATAAACCATTTTTGTGATGAACTCATAGCAAAATCTCAAACCTATCTTGCATAATCCCACTTTTTAGGCCATTTGACTTCTAAATCTCACCATGATCAAAAATTTACACAAGTTCTAAATTTATTACACAAATATTAGAAGCTCTGTCCAAGTCTTGATACCATTTTTGGATAGTTTGCATAAAGTCACTTTACCATTTTGATAAAAGTAAGCTTTATGCCAACAACTCTTTGCTTAAAATTGTGATTTACTCCTAATCAAATCCTATACAATCTCAATATCAAAAGCAATCTCAAGAATTCAGTAAAAGCATGGAAAATCCCTTGAATCACTCACTTTCTTCATCATAAGGCAACAAAATCTTTGTATTTTTAAAACAAGCCAAAAACTTCAGCCAACTTCATCTATAAATAAGTCTTTTTCACAATACACAGAGGGGATTTTAGAAGAGAAAAAGAGAGAATAGAAAAAACAACATTCTTTGTAAACTCTGCTCATTTCATAAAAGACCCTTGCTCATACTCATCTTTATTCTCAGTCACTGATACAGTGGCAGAACCAACTGTTTAATACTGGTTTGCATTTTTTGTTCGCAAATGTCATAGTAAGCAAGATTCTCCACCGACTTTCCTTTTATCCAACAAAGGAAAGGTTGAAAAGAATAGAAAAAGATCTTTTTCGAGATTTTCTGAGTAAGGGGGGAAGATTATGGAAAGGAAAGATGTTAGCACCCTTTCCATCTATGGTTTTCTACGGGCTCTTAGGTACTTGCTCATTTTGAAAACTGTTTATGTGTTTTGAAAGTTTTTGTTTGCTTTATGGTAACTCTTGTATCAGTACTCAAGAGTGTGATAAAGCGTTTTTGAAAATAGTTTTTGAAAAGTGTGTAAGTGTGTAAAATTCAGATTTGAGCAAGTACTTCAGAACAATCTACCTACTCGAAAAAGCATGTTTTTTCTTCCTTTCCTTTAGATAGTGCTATCCTACTATTAGTGAGTAGGTATCCATATCGTCGAATGTCGAGGGACAATCGAAGGAACGTTTTACAATCACGAAGGCAATTTATGGAGACACTTTAAAAATTTTCTTTTAGGGACTAGATCATTTACCGAAAGGCAACTGTAGGGTCATCGAGGGTGTGATACGGTGGCAGAACCGACTGCTAATACTGGTTTTGCATTTTTTGTTTGCAAATGTTGCAGTAAGCAAGAGTCACCACCGACTTTTCTTTTATCCAAATTAATGAAAGGGTGAAAAGAACAGAAAAAGAACTTTTCAAGAGTTTTCTGAGTAAGGAGGATAGATTATGGAAAGGGAAGGTGTTAGAAGCCTTTCCATCCGTGGTTTTCCACGGGCTCTTAGAGGTTTGCTCATTTTTAAAATACCTTTGTGCTTTGTGTTTGAAAATGTTTTGAAAATGCCTTGGTACGGCGAACTTTGTAATGTTTCTTAGAGAAAGTATACAAAGTGTTTTGAAATGTCTTTTGAAAAGTAGTTTTTGTGAAAGTGCGAAATGTTTGAGCAAACTTCTAACAACTATCTAATTTTGTACTCGAAAAGGGACGTTCTTTTCCTCTTTTCCTTTAGACAATGCTATCCTACTATGAGTGAGTAGGTAGCCTTATCGTTGGATGTTGAGGGACAATCGAAGGGACGTTTTACAGTCATAAAGGCAACATATGGAGACGCTTTAGCAATTTCATTTAAGGGAGGAGATCATTTACCGAAAAGGCAACTGTTGGGTCATCGAGGGACTATGATCTTTTGATTTTACGGGTCTTTGCTAAAGTGTTCCTGCCTCATGACTGTTTTATTGAAGGCAACCAAAGTGGGCGTACCTTATAGATGTATATGTGCAAGTGTGTTATATTCAATTATTTTATTGTCTTTTTGTTAAGTTTGCTAACATTTGACTATTAGTCTTTTCATGCACGCCTAGTTACTAGCAGTTAATATGAAAAGCAGTTAAAAATGCAGAAAATAGAGGTCCTACGCTATTACAACCAAATCGAAAGACAAGTAAAAAGTAAAAAATAAAGAAGAAAAAATAATTCTTCGATCCATGCCATGGACTCCTTCGATTCGCCCTTCTTTGGCCTTCTTTCGATTGAGCTTGGGAATGGGTGTAAGTAGCCTTCGATTGGGCTTGAGAATTGACGGGGCAAGCTTCGATTTGCACCCTTTCCTGCCTCCTTCAATTGGGTTTAGGAAAGATATGGGTAAACTTCGATTGCAGGGAGAAATGGGGGGCTTCGATTCAGAGGAAGAAGGTTGTGTTTCTATTCTATGAAGGGTGTTGCTGGAAAGGCCTAAAGGATCACCTGTGGAGGCATTGCATCTGCAAAATTATGTTAGCAAAAAAAAGCAGGACCTGGTTATCGAAACTCAGGTCCTTCTATCCTATGCACGCTGGGTCTTTTCAGGCTATATCTGCAGTACGTGTTAGCAAATGAAAAACATGACCTGGGTGCCAAACCCAAGCCCTTTGATTCTGTCTAGAATGACAAATCGAATGAAACAACAAATATGGATGTATTATGTAAATACAAAGTTTGACATTTTATCGTCTCTTACCAGTAGTTGGAACTTTCTGGATATGGGTACCTTCGATCTGGGACTTATGGGCGTGGATACTTTTGTTGAAGGGATGCCTTGGCTTGGATTACTTATGAAAATTTTGACAACCTTTGGTGGGTTTGAGGGCAGCGTATCTCTAATCTTTTTCGTCCCCCCCCCCCCCCCCCCGACACTGTGTCCCTGGCCTTGTATTTATATGAGTGTGATGGTGCATAGTAACGGCAAGAGACAACCATTTAACTAGGCTTTTAAAGCTATGAGACAAGAATCAGACATATTATAAGATTTCCTTTTTGAAATATTCATGTATCTTTCGAATCTTGAATGAACCTGGACACCTTTGATTTTCGAATGCCTTCAGGCCACGCTCTTCGATTGGCCTTGAGTTACCTCCTTCGAATGGGCTTCTTATGTACCCTTCGAATGGTCCTTTTGAATGCTTCTTCGAATGGACCTTTTGAATGCTTCTTCAAATGGACCTTTACATGTTCTTCGAATGAGTCATTTACATGTTCTTCGAATGGGCTGATGGCCTCATTTGAATTGAACGACTCTGATTCATTTCCTTCGAATGGGTTTAATTCAGTTTATTCGAATGGTTCTGGGTTCTGATTCGAAGTGTTCAGAACTCCCCCTGTCATAATATGTTAGATTAAGACATCTCTGCACTAATCAGAACATATCAGAACATGCTATTTGAAGAATATTCTGCCTTTGTAATGCCAATTGAAGGACACTTCATTCTGATGTTCTAATCGAAGGAAGCTCTGATGCTCCAAACCAAAGGAAGTTCTGATGCTCCAAATTGAAGGAAGCTCTGGATCCAATCAAAAGAACCCCAGATGCTCCAAATCGAAGGAAGCTCTGATGCTTCAATCGAAGGAACCTCTGATGCTCCAATCGAAGGAACCTGTTGCAAGGCCAATTGAAAGGCTTTGCTAAAATGCCAATCGAATGGCATTTTGGAGATGCCAATCGAAGGGAACTTGAAAACACTACTCACAAATTTACTTTTTCTTAGGCAATGGTTCATGACCAACCATGTAGGGGAAGACCTTGGAAAACATGAGAGAGAAAATTTTGGGGTACAACAGCTGCCCCTGTTCAATCTTCTTAAACCTGAAGATGTAGATTGGCTTGTCTGCTTTTCGTGATCTAAAGGTGGAAGATGATTGAACACTAGAGTGCCCATAAATTTGCATTCACATGACATAACACTGATGGTTGACGATGTCGGGAATGGGCTTACAGATGCCATTTGGAGAAGGTGACAATAGACTGTCAGAGATGGGCTTAAAGATGCCATCCACGTAACATGAAGAAGAGTCGTCAGAGATGGGATTAAAGATGCCATCTAGATGAATGTCGATTTCATGAGATATTCCTTGGTGGGAATCCCTATTCCTATTATCGAGGATGACTTTGTTGAGGAATGTTGATCTTTGTCTTGGAAAATAGAGTTTAGGAGCTTCAGTTGTCCATTACTCAACTAGGGAGTCATCTCTTGGTTGAAGAGATAGAAGTGGACTGCTATCTGGTCAGGATCCAGGCTTCGTAGTGACTTGCTGAGAATGATAAGGCTGACTGCTATCTGGTCGTATTCTAGGCTTCACAATGACTTACTGGGGAAATGAGATTAAACTGCTATTTGGTCGTACCCCAGATTTCGGTGACTTGAACTATTATTTGGTCGTGTCCAGGCTTTAGTGGTTTGAAGAAATTAAGTTGTTATCTGGTCGGATCCATGCTTCAACTTGAATTTGAGGTATACTACTATTCGAGCGAATCCAGGCTTCATAGTAACTGACGGAGTAAACTGCTATCTGGTTGGATTCAAGGCTTCATAGTGCTTTATACTGTTATCTGGTCGAAATTCAGGCTCCACAGTGTCTTTGAAAAAGTGAATTACTAGCTGGTCGGATTCCAGGCTTCGCAGCACCTTATACTGTTATCTGTTCGAAATCCAGGCTTCATAGTGTCTTAAATTGTTATTTGACTATTATCGGTCGGGTTCTGGGCTTCATAGTAACTGATAGGGTAAACTACTATCTGGTCGGATTCTAGGCTTCCATCACTTTATACTGTTATTTGGTCGAAACCCAGGCTTCATAGTGTCTTTGAAGAAGTGAACTACTATTTGGTCGGATTCCAGGCTTCGCAGCACGTTATACTGTTATCTGGTCGAAATCCAGGCTTCACAGTGTCTTAAATTGTTGATTGACTATTATCTGGTCGGGTTCCAGGCTTCATAGTAATTGACAAGGTAAACTGCTATCTGGTCAGACTCCAGGCTTCACAGCACTTTATACTATTATCTGGTCGAAATCCAGGCTTCATAGTGTCTTTGAAGAAGTGAACTACTATCTGGTCGGATTCCAGGCTTTGCAACACCTTATACTATTATCTGGTCGGATTCCAGGCTTTATAGTATCTTAAATTGTTGATTGACTATTATCTGGTCGGGTTCTAGGCTTCATAGTAACTGACAGGGTAAACTGCTATATTGTCGGATTCAAGGCTTCGTAGCACTTTATACTGTTATCTGGTCGAAACCCAGGCTTCACAGTGTCTTTGAAGAAGTGAACTACTATCTGGTCGGATTCCAGGCTTCGCAGCACCTTATACTGTTATCTGGTCGAAATCCAGGCATCATAGTGTCTTAAATTATTGATTGACTATTATCTGGTCGGGTTCTGGGCTTCATAGTAATTGACATGGTAAACTGCTATCTGGTCGGATTCCAGGCTACGCAACACTTTATACTTTTATCTGGTCAAAATCCAGGCTTCATAGTGTCTTTGAAGAAGTGAACTACTATCTGGTCGGATTCCAGGCTTCACAGCACCTTATACTATTATTTGGTCGAAATCCAGGCTTCACAGTGTCTTAAATTGTTGATTGACTATTATCCGGTCGGGTTCCGGGCTTTATAGTAATTGATAGGGTAAACTGCTATCTGGTCAGATTCCAGGCTTCGCAGCACTTTATACTGTTATTTGGTCAAAATCTAGGCTTCACAGTGTCTTTGAAGAAGTGAACTACTATCTGGTCGGATTCCAGGCTTCGTAGCACCTTATACTGTTATCTAGTTGAAATCTAGGCTTCATAGTGTCTTAAATTGTTGATTGTCTATTATCTGGCCGAGTTCCGGGCTTCATAGTAACTGACATAGTAAACTTCTATCTGGTCGGATCCCAGGCTTCGCATCACTTTATACTGTTATCTGGTCGAAATCCAATCATCATAGTGTCTTTGAAGAAGTGAACTACTATCTGGTCGGATTCCAGACTTCACAGCACCTCATACTATTATCTGGTCGAATTTCAGGCTTCACATTTTCTTTAACTGGAATGGAAATCAGAGAGATCTTAGTGTCGATCTAACTGAACCAGAGAAGGTCTTGGATTAACTTTGACTAGAATGGAAATCAGAAGAATCTTAGCATCGATTCAGCTGAACCAGACAAAAGTCTTCGAATATCTTCAACTAGAATAGAAATCAGAGAGATCTTAGTGTTGATTTGACTGAACCAAATAAGGTCTTGGATTAACTTTGACTGGAATGGAAATCAGAAGAATCTTAGCATCGATTCAACTGAACTAGATAAAAGTCTTGGAATATCTTCAACTGGAATAGAAATCAGAGAGATCTTAGTGTCGATCTGACTGAATCAGAGAAGGTCTTGGATTAACTTTGACTGGAATAGAAATCAGAAGAATCTTAGCATCGATTCAACTGAACCAGACAAAAGTCTTGGAATATCTTCAACTGGAATATAAATCATAGAGATCTTAGTGTCGATCGGACCCAACCAGAGAAGGTCTTGGGAGGACATCTTTTTGAAGAAATTGCTGAAGTAGCCCTTCATCAGACGTAGCTTTTGAGAAGACTACCAGGTCACATAAGTAGCGGTGTTTGTTGATTTAATCTTTCCCTAAAAAAGGTAAAGAGTTAGTCATATGCAATGTCATGATGTATGAAATGCATTGTGATGATGTTCTCAAAATAAATGAGATTATGTTGTATGCGATGTGTATGCACATGCCATGATGTATGAATATGGGATGCTATTGAGATGTTTCCCAGTCTAGGAAAATAAATCCCGAACTACTGCTGGAGAGTATTGGGAAGCTGAATCCTTCATTTCTGCTGGGGATGATGAATGGATATGATTTGTCGGGGATTGACTCTGCTTGAGAATAACTCTGTGGAGGGAGGATGCTTTATTGGAAGATTTTGCCGCTGTAGAGAAATAAACTATGTTGGGGAAGAACTTCCGTAGTTAGAGAAATAAACCCTACATGGGAGGTGGTTTTATAACTGTTTGAAATTATAAAACTCGGCTGGGGGATACAGATTTCAGCTCTCTGAAGGAACTTCGCTGGAGGAGGTAATTCCTGCTTGGGGAAGGAGAGATCAAAACTTTGGTTGTTTCTACTCTGTGGGGAACATAGATGTTCCGGGGTCGTATGCTGAGGACGTAGTGGTGACTTTGCATCAAGAAGTTTCCGCCCTTGTACCTGCTGGAGAAAGTACCTGCGGAGGCTTTGTGGATGGTTTGAGTGTCGTCCCAACTCATGGGGCATTGGGTAAATGCTGATCAGGATGATAAGTCTTCTACTGATAGGCAAGTGATAAGATGATGTGACATAGTTGTACGCTTTAATCCCTAACTTTTTTCTGGACAGCCCTTTCGGGTTTTCAGTCCATCGGGATACCCTTTTTTGCCCAAGCCACCTTTTCATGTTTTCGACTTGCCGGGTGTACAATTTTTTTATATGTGTATCCCTAACTTTTTCCCGAACCTTTTTGGTTCGCCGGGATGCCCTTATTTTTACCTAGGCCAGTCAACCTAGCGGGTCTTCATGCGTAGTCTTTTCTGACTATGTCCATGTACACCGGATGCGGAGAATTGTCACTGCCCTTAGTATTAAGTGTTGTCATACTGCCAGAAGGTGTTTGTTTGATCATACAAGATTCATTATTGGAATTCATGTCCAATGCCCCAAGTGATTCAGATGGAGTTTTGCCCCTGGCTATTTTGAATTTTTTGAGAGATTCCTTGAACCTTGACTTGACTGGCCCAGATCAGCTGAACACAATGCTATGCCCCATGATTATGAATGGCCTATCATTGGAATGTATTTCCATCTGAGGTGATTCTATCCACTAAGAGGATTTCTGTTCATCGAATATCCGTCGTGCGAATTTCTCTGCTGTTGAACAAATAGTCATATGCAAATAATGGTATTTTAAGAATGCAAAGCTTATGTCTGTCTTGAAGTTTGAAAATTCATTTTTTAGTAATACAAACAAATTTTGTAAAAGTGTGATGTCAGCTCAGGATTTATAGCGAACCCTACAGGAGTCAGATACCTTTTGTAACAGTATGCTTTCGAACTAACCCATGCTTCAACTAGGACTTTTAAGGGTTATAACGTGGACTAGTTCATGGTTCAATAAACAAAGGATAAAGGCTCAAATTTTATTTGTACCCAACCCGCTCTTCGTGATGTTCTTCAGTCCTATGATCAGTTAATTGTATGTTTAGATCCCAATTGAGTCTGGAATCTGATACTTGGTGATGGTTCAGAAATTGAATGTTTGTTTGAGAAGGCAGTGATTTTTGTAACCTTTTCTTTTGTTGAGGATTTGTAGGACCTCCTTTATTTTTTTATATTTTGTTATCCCTATTTTTTCCTGAACTGTTTCTTTTGTAATTACAGTCAACAGGATGACCCAGTTTTTTTCTTAAGTCTCCTTCATAGATTTTGACTTAGCAGACTTTTCTTTTGAAAACTAATGAATGCCTGCTTTGATGATTACGCGGGACCATCACCATCTTTTGGACGGTATCTTCTACACTACTTGTCGTGTATGAAGGATGAGCTTGCGACTGAATGCGCCTCTGATTTAACTGAGAAAACTACCCTGCCCCAGGTTATGATTAAAGGGTTTTAATTTGTGTGAAAAGAAAAACTCCTACTTCTTTGGCTCAAAGGGGTTGACTAGGGATTATATTCCTTGTAACTCCACTGCTTAGGATTTGAAACAATGCATGTACATCGTTAGCGAGGTCTGTTCAAAAGCATACTGTAGAGATTGTGGTATCATTTTTGTCATCCTCCCTCTAAAGGCTTAGAGCTTTTAATCAAGAGTTGAATATCACAAAAGGGAAGTAAGAAAGCAGTTCAAGCATAGTGCAAACAAATTAATTCAAGACAAACATGTGCAATGCATTGATGAAATAATAAGGTTTGATATGAATAAATGTTCGAACAATCAAAAGAAAATTACAAATTGAAAATTCTAATGAACAAAAGCCTCTTTGTCTGATCTTATCACTTCAAATGGTGTGCCTTAGAGGGATAACAGAAGAATTCCAGTTGACCATCTTGTGCGAATTCCCATGCTCCCTCATCGATCAGGTCTTGAATTTTGTATTTTAATGTCCGATAGCTATCAGTATCATGCCCTGGACTATTGGAGTGATATGCACACCTTTCATTTTAATTGTACATTGGAGAGGCAGTATTGGGATTTGTAGGAGGATCCCTCAACGTGACCAAATTCAATTTCAACATGTGCTGCAAGACTTGCGACATTAGTATGTTGAGTTTGGTGTATTGCCTAGTGAATGAATCCCGCTTATGCCGATTATCCTATGGTTGTTGGCGAGGTTGTGGTTAGGCCTGCGACGTAGCAACAATTTGGAAAACTCCAACTTTCTGTCCCAACAGGGGTTGATTAGTGACTTGATCCCCATCCTCGACCGTTTGTTTCATACAGTTGGATTCGTCTTGATGAAGCTGGCCGGTGAGGGCTCTCAGCTCTTCTTGTCCCCGGGCTAGGCTTTGGATAAGTGCCATCTGCCCTAGCATCTGGGTTCTCATTGCTTCAACCTCAGCTTGCAGTTTTTCCAATCGTTCGTCCTTATTGTCTTCAGGATTTTTCTTGGCCAGGTTCCCAACGAGGAGTGCTTTCAATTCTTCCTGCCCCTTGGATAGGTTTAGGAACATTTCCATGAACTGAGCTTCTTGAGTTTGGAGATCTATGTTGTCTTTTTTGAGAGCCATTGCAGTAATAAACAGCGAGAACATGAGAGACCTGCTTTGAAACCTGCTTATGCAATGACATGTATGCAATGTTTTCAAGGATCTCACGGGGTAAACAAGAAAATGTCAGAAGTTGAATTTTACAGCTTTGATCGAGGAACTTTGTATCATTGAGAGTCCTTCTACGAGAGTCAAGCTCACCATATCAAGTGGGTCATAGCCCCTGACTTAAGTTATCGTGTTTTGATCTTTTGACAACATCGGCCAGAGGAAAATAAATCCCCTTGCCCCTTGCTAGACGTCTGATTTATCATAACCTGCATCACAAACCCTTGAGATCCTTGAAATGGTTAAGGAAATGTTATGGCATGATGTTATGATGTGTATTTTATGCGTTAAGAAAAAGTGTAAGGTGATGAAGACAAGTGAGTATAAGAAGTCCAGGTTACTGGATAATGACTGTAAACAAATCCTGCAAAGAGATTATGTTGTTAGATAAAAACCCTGCAAGTAGCTCAAGTTGAAAGCAAACAAATCACACAAGCAGCCTTAGGTTTAGGCTTGCATGGGGTTTGTAGGTAAGTACTCTCTTGAAATTTAGTTGGCTCAACCTGTCCTATAAAAAGTAACCGGGTTCTAAGGGATCTCAATGTCATTGATCTTTCCCACAAGGCGACTGACTTGCAACCAAACAAAACTCAAGAGTCAAATGTCAATGAGTGTAGCATCGAGTATCTTCCGACTTTGGGAATACACCAAAGATGGCCATCTCGCTACGTCATAATGGCCAAGTTGTTCATTTAAAGGTTCTAAGGTCAGTTGACGCTTCATGACACCATACAGCGGCCTCGTATTCTCCTTGATTAACTCAAGGGCTACCGATACCAACCAAAGTGTCACATCAACGTAGCCATCGCTTCAACCGTGTCGGTATACCGCGCACAATTTCCACGATCTATTGCTACTTACCTAAAAGGTATCCCTAGATCCGGGTGTAGGATCTATAGTAACCCCAAATATAGCCCTCAAAAGTAAAGCAATCAAAGCACACAAAGCAGTTAAATAATGAACTAACTCTAAGGTAACCCCACCTAAAAGATTCCCCAACAGAGTCGCCAGTTCTGTGATACGGTGGCAGAACCGACTGTTAGTATTGGTTTTGTGTTTTTTGTTCGCAAATGTTGCGGTAAGCAAGAGTCGCCATCGACTTTTCTTTTATCCAAATTAAGGAAAGGCTGAAAAGAACAGAAAAAAGACCTTTTCGAGAGTTTTCTAAGTAAGGGGGTAGTTTATGGAAAGGGAAGGTGTTAGCACCCTTTCCATCTGTGGTTTTCCACGGGCTCTTAGAGGTTTTCTCATTTTTAAAATACCTTTGTGCTTTATGTTTGAAAATGTTTTGAAAACGCCTTGGTACGGTGAACTTTGTAATGTTTCTTAGAGAAAGTATACAAAGTGTTTTGAAATGTCTTTTGAAAAGTAGTTTTTGTGTAAGTGCAAAATGTTTGAGAAAACTTCTAACAGCTATCTACTTTTGTACTAAAAAAGGGTCATTCTTTTCCTCTTTTACTTTAGACAATGCTATCCTACTATGAGTGAGTAGCTCACCTTATCGTTGGATGTTGAGGGACAAACGAAGGGACGTTTTATAGTCATAAAGGCAACATATGGAGACACTTTAGCAATTTCGTTTAAGGGACGAGATCATTTACCAAAAAGGAAATTGTTGGGTCATCGAGGGACTATGATCTTTTGATTTTACGAGTCTTTGCTAAACTGTTCCTGCCTCATGATTGTATTATTGAAGGCAACCAAAGTGGGCGTACCTTAGAGGTGTATATGTGCAAGTGTGTTATGTTCAATTATTTTTTTGTCTTTTTGTTAAGTTTGCTAACATTTGATTATTAGTCTTTTCATACACGCCTAGTTACTAGCAGTTAATATGAAAAGCAGTAAACAAATGTAGAAAATAGAGGTCCTACGCTATTACAACCAAATAAAAATACAAGCAAGAAGTAAAAAATAAAGAAGAAAAAAGACTTCTTCGATCCATGCCATGGACTCCTTCGATTCACCCTTCTTTGGCCTTCTTTCAATTGAGCTAGGGAATGGGTGTGAGTAGCCTTCGATTAGGCTTGAGAATTGACGGGGAAAGCTTTAATTTGCACCCTTTCCTGCCTCCTTCGATTGGGTTTGGGAAAGATATGGGTAAACTTCGATTGCAGGGAGAAAGGGGGGGCTTCAGTTCAGAGGAAGAAGGCTGCCTTTCGATTCTATGAAGGGTGTTGCTGGAAAGGCCTAAAAGGATCACCTGTGGAGGCACTGCATCTGTAAAAATATGTTAGCAAAAAAAATGCAGGACTTAGGTATCGAAACCCAGGTCCTTCAATCCTGCGCGCGCTGGGTCTTTTCAGGCTATATCTGCAGCACGTGTTAGCAAACGAAAAACATGACCTGGGTGCCAAACCCAAGCCCTTTGATTCTATCTAGAATGACAAATCGAATGAAACAACAAATATAGATGTGTTATGTAAATACAAAGTTTGACATTTTATCCTCTCTTACCAGTAGTTGGAACCTTAGATTTGGCACTTTCTGGATGTGGGTACCTTCGATCTGGGACTTATGGGCATGGATACTTTTGTTGAAGGGTTGCCTTGGCTTGGATTACTTATGAAAATTTTAACAACCTTTGGTGGGTTTGTGGGCAGCGTATCTCTAATCTTTTTCGTTTCCCACGACACTGTGTCCTTGGCCTTATATTTATAGGAGTGTGATAATGCATAGTAACGACAAGAGACAACCATTTAACTAGGCTTTTAAAGCTATGAGACAAGAATCAGACATATTAAAAGATTTCCTTTTTGAAATATTCACGTCTCTTTGGAATCTTGAATGAACCTGGACACCTTTGATTTTCGAATTCCTTCAGGCCATGCTCTTCGATTGGCCTTGAGTTGCCTCCTTCGAATGGGCTTCTTATGTACCCTTCGAATGGGCCTTTTAAATGCTTCTTCGAATGGAACTTTTGAATGCTTATTCGAATGGACCTTTTGAATGCTTCTTCGAATGGACCTTTACATGTTCTTCGAATGATTCATTTACATATTCTTCGAATGGGATGATGCCCTCCTTCGAATGGCCCTGATTTGGCTCCTTCGAACAGCTCTGATTCATTTCCTTCAAATGGGTCTGATTCAGTTCATTCGAATGGTTCTGGGTTCTGATTCGAAGTGTTCAGAACTCCCCCTGTCAGAACATGTTAGACTAAGATATCTCTGCAGTAATTAGAAAATATCAGAACATGCTATTTGAAGAATATTCTGCCTTAGTAATGCCAATTAAAGAACACTTCGTTCTGATGTTCCAATAGAAGGAAGCTCTGATGCTCCAAACCAAAGGAAGCTCTGATGCTCCAAATTGAAGGAAGCTCTGATGCTCCAATCGAAAGAACCTATGATGCTCCAAATCGAAGGAAGCTCTAATGCTCCAATCGAAGTAACCTCTGATGCTCCAATAGAAGGAAACTGTTGCAAGGCTAATCGAAAGGCTTTGCTGAAATGGCAATCGAAGGGCATTTTGGAGATGCCAATCGAAGGGAACTTGAAAACACTACTCACAAATGTCCTTTTTCTTAGGAAAGGGTTCGTGACCAACCATGTAGGGGAAGACCTTGGAAAACATGAGAGGGAAAATTTTGGGGTACAACAGAGGGACTGTGATCTTTTTTGATTTATGGGTCTTTACTAAAGCGTTCCTGCCGCATGAATGTTTTATTTAAAGGCAACCAAAGTGAGAGATACCTTAGAGGTGCGCATGTGCAAGTGTGTTGAGATTCAGTTATTTTTTGTCTTTTTGTTAGGTTAGCTAACGTTTAATTATTAGTCTTTCCATACACGCCTAGTTACTAACAGTAATATATATATATATATATATATATATATATATATATATATATATATATATATATATATATATATATATATATATATATATATATATATATATATATATATATATATATATATATATATATATATATATATATATATATATATATATATATATATATATATATATATATATATATATATATATATATATATATAGAAAAATAAAATGAGGAAGATATAAATCTAAACTATTACATGGCTTCGGAGATGGGGATTTACATTCCAAAGCAATTGGGGAAAATAAAATAAAGCAATAAAAAGAGTCTACTTATCATCTATTACATCCCATACAGCAATTACAATAATATAAACAATGCAAAAGGAAATAAATGCGCGAAAAGTTGAAAGTACGCCTGAAAACATAAAAGAAAATCTTTTCGTTGTTGGTTTTTATTTAAAAAAAGTTAGATTAAGAAAAATAATTAATTTAATTATCCTAAAGTCTACTTAAAAAATTAAATTAAGAAAAATAAACTAACCCTTTTTTGTGGTTTTTTTATTATGAAAAGAAAGTAATTAGACTTAAATTCTAATTCATTTTTAATTAAGAAAAAGGTTAAAGTTTTAATTAATTAATTATTTAAATAAATTAATTATTTAATTAAAAAAATCTATGCCTAGTTTTTTGTGAGTTTTTTATTGTTATTATTAAAAAAATTAAGAAATGAAATAACTAAATAAAACAAAAAGAAAAGAGATTGTGCTTGATGGCTGAAGTAGAATGGGGGTTGCAATTGAAATTTCGCTAAGCCCAGATTGTGAAGCCCAGGTCCATCCTTGGATCTAGTGTGAGCAGTACTTGACGGTACATGGTATCTCATGTTCTAAACGTCATGCATTCCATGTAATTCCCCTAACCTGCTCTAAGGATATCCAGGAACTCATATACACACATTAGAACATTCAACAAATTAATAAAAATAAAGATTCGAATTTGAGATTATATCAAAACAGTGATAGCTTGGATTCGGTGATATGGGACCTTGCAAGCTTTGAGGATGGTTGGAAAAAGTCCCTGGGAACCTCAAGAGCAATGTATGATTACTAGTTCGGACCAAAAGTACCTGTAGAGTGGGTTTCAAATTTTTACCACTTTTGATGATTTTTCAAAAATGGTAGAGCTCTCTCTAGGCCGTGTAGGCGTGTTTAAATGCTTGTTTATATAGAGAGAAATGAGGAGACAAGAAATCAAATGTTTAAACAACCTTAAAGCAAATGTTTCAAAGCTATGAATGAAATTTGTAATTTTGGCCAAAAACAAGGAAACTTGTCCTTTTTTGAATTTGAATGAATGTGGACACCTTTGCACGAAATTTTATGGGCCTAGGCTGTCCAAAACATCAACCCAAAGCTCAAAGCCCATTTCCAATTATTTTATACATTTTATTTTGTATTTATTTCAAATAAATTAAAATAAATATGAATAAAATAGTTAGCAAATGCAAGGCATGGCAAGAATAATTTTAGAGGTCCTCTATAAACTTAGGAAGATGCTTGAAGTCCAAGAAATTTATCCCTTGCCTTAAAACTTCAAATTTGCTCAATGCATAATTCTTGAAAATTCCCAAATTTTCCCAACATGGGAAAGTCATAACTTGCTCAATTTTCATCTCATGATGATGATCTTAGAATTTTTGGAATTCCCAAGATGTCTACTTCAATCCCTCTTTTGATCAATTTTGCATCTGAAGAATTTATCTTGATGTAAAAGGTTTTGGAAAAAAGTGGCTTTTGTTGATTTTCCGAAAATGACCTGTAATGTATGAGCTTGTATCTTTCAAATGGTGCATTTCTTGGACTTGAGGGATGAAGAGAAGTTATAGGCAATAAGATTATCTTCAACATGAGATTTTGTTAGGGAAAAATGGATGAAGTATGTGAAAGTTATGCCTGGTCAAAGTTGAGTTGACTTTTCCTATAGAAACCCTAATTAGCAATTCTTGACTTTTGATGAATTAGGATCATTTCTTGAGGTATCATGATCAACCCTTGATCATATGACGGATATCACTTCAAAATTTTGATTTTGACCAAAAATCTTGAAGTTTGACTGTATATAGACCATAGTTTACTTTTGATCTAATACAGTTGATTTTCAAGCATTTGAGCAATTGACTGAGCAAACTTGTAGTGCAAGGTATGAAATTTGTCATGAATAATCTTGAAGACATATTATGACCATGGAAGACATTTGAGATCTTTGGAGCTCACACATCTTGGTGAAAAATGAAACCCTAGTTGGAAGGCCAATGCTTAGGAGGAGAATTTGTCTGATCAATTCTTGGTCAACCTTGAGCAATTGAGGACCTCTAGGAGTATGTCTTGTATGAAAATGGGAGGGAAAATTTTGGGGTATAACAGTCACCAAAACAGAACTTCAATCCATTATTCCATCTTACAAAATTTCCAAACACCTTATCACATAAAGATTGTTCAAACACCAAAACAGTTTCTGTAATGCCATTGTCTTCACCCTCCAAACACAAAAAAAGTACTGTACAACTTGACTGACTTAGTGTGATTCAACAATTTGGAACAACTTCCTGGAGATTCGTTAGAGCCATCACAACATCTTAAAAAGTATTCAGACTTAAAACACCAAGTGCAGTCTCAAGGTAAGTCTTCTTGACTTTGCATTTTTTCACATATCATTAATGATTTATTTTTGAAGATAAAATGTAGTAAGCATTGCCCATTTGAGCTAACCATTTGCTTGTTGTTTATGTTTATCAACCATATGCTATAAACTGACCTATACAGACAATAAAACAATGTTTAAGGCAAAAAACTGCAGCATGAGTCGACACATACCCACATGGGTCGACTCATTCTAGTGAAAAAACATGGTATGAGTCGACACATGGCCTTATGCATCGACTCATACTGTTATCCAGGCCCCAACTTAGAAGGATAAAAGGTGCATGAGTCGACACAAAACACGTATGTGTCGACACAAACATGAAATGAGTCAACACATCACATTATGCATCGACTCATACTGAGTTAATTTGGCTTTACATGGGCAAGGAAAGTTATGTGTCGATGAATAGCAGCATGTGTCAGCACATAATAGTTAAAAATGCAATTTTCCCTTTATTTTATACTATTTTTACACTGTCTTCATTGTTTTTCGATATGGTTGTAATATTTAAGTTCATACTTCATCCCCATTTTTAAATTGTACCCCCAACCCATTAATGATGTAATAGCGTAGGATTTTAATTTTCGCACATTTATCGTTTTCATATAATTGTTAGTAATTAGGGTGTGTATGGCAAGATAAAATCAACCATTAGAAAACCCTAATCTCAAGACAAAAAATGCACGCAATCAATACACTTTGCACACTTGTACCTCTAGGGTAACCCTCATTTGTTTCCTCGGATAAAAGTAGTCATGTCCCTCGAACGTGGGATACTTTAGAAATGACCCTCGGATACAAGATCGTAGTCCCTCGATGACCCTTCAATGTTGCCTTCGGTAAACGATCTTAGACCCTTACGACAAATTGCTAAGATATCCTACAATGTTGCCTTCTATGAATATACGATGACCCATGCCCGTCCCTTTACATCCAAATATAGGGCTTCTTACTAATCAATAATAAGATATCAATGTCAAAGGAAGAGAGAAATGAACAAAAGACTTTTGAGTAGGTAGAACATTCTTAGTTGCTTGCTCACTATCCATCTTCAAAACAAACATCTTTTCAAACACACCAAACACTTTCAAAAAAAATATTGAAATATTTTTAAAAGTCCAACACTTTGTATGAATTCTTATAGAGACGAGAATCATTACAAAGTTTGCCTAAACGAAGGCGCTTTTCAAAAATACTTTTAAAACCCACCACAAACACATTTCAAACAAAGCAATTTCAAAAGTGATCTAGCAAACAACTAAGAGCCCATAGATAACTATGGATGAAAAGGGTTCTAACACCTCCCCTTTTCACAATCTACCCCCCGAACTCAAGAAAATATCTCAACGGTCTTTCCAGTTTTTTTCACCCTTTCCTTATTGGATAAAAGAAAAGTCGGTGGCGACTCTTGCTATCCACAAAAATTGCGATAAAATGCAAAAAAACCCCAGTCAGTTCTCCCACCATATTATAGAACTGGAGACTCTGCTGGGGAGAGACTTAAATGTGGGGTTACCTTAGAGCTAGATCACCTTTAAATACTTTCATTGTTTGACTTGTTTACTTTACATTTTGGGTCCTTGTTTGGGTTTTGTATTGATCCTTTACCCGGATCGGGGAACATCATTAAGTATGTAGCAATAGATCGTGGGGACTGCGTGGGGTATACCGACATGGATGAAGCGATGGCTACGTTAGTGTGACACATTTGTTGGTACCAGTAGCCCTTGAGTCCAGTCAAGGAGAATACGGTTCCGCTGTATGGTGTCATGAAGCACTAACTGACCGTAGAACTTTAATTGAATAACTTGGCCATTAGGAAGTAGTGAGATTATCGGCTTTGGTGCAGTCCGAAGTTGGTTGATACTCGATGCTACGCTCATTGAGATCTGACTTTCAAGATATTTCGGTTGCCAATAAAGAGGCTTGTGCTGAAACAATTCTCGATGAAGAAAGATCAGTGATATTGAGATTCCCTAGAACCCAGTTACTTTTCTAGGACAAATTGAACCAACTAAACTTCAAGAGGGTAGTTACCTATAAACCCCATGCAAGCCTAAACCTAAAGATTTACTTGCTTTGCTTGTATATGTTTATTTGTACATAACATCATGACATCATACATAGCATTTTCAATAACCATTTCAAGGGTCTCAAGGGCCCGTGATACAAGGCTATAATGAACCATATGTCTATCAAAGGGAAAGAGGATTTATTTTCCTCTAACCAATTGCTGTCAAAAAAGCTAAAAAGTCAAGGGCTATGACCCTCTTGACATGGTGAGCTTGATTCTCATGGAAGGACATTCAGCGATACGAAGTTCTTCATTCAAAGCTGTGGTCAAAGTTCAACCTATAAAATTTTCTTGTGTTTACCCTGCGAGATCCTTGAAAACATCGCATCCACATACCATGCATCATCTCATGACAGGTTTTCCTCATACAAGTTTTCTCATCTGCTTATTGTTTATTTCAGTAGAGATGGCTCTAGAACAGACTATCAAGGATCTTCAGACCCAAAATGATTAACTTCAAGAAATGTTCTTAAACCTATCCAAAGGGCAAGAAGAAGTCAAAACACTCCTCACTAAGAGCATGACCAAGAAGAATCCTGAGGTCAACAGGGATGACCAGTTGGAACGGTTACAAACTGAGATAGCAACAATGAAAATCCAGATGATGGGACAGATGGTGGGTCAAATGGATCTTATCCAAAACTTAGATCGGGGACAAGAAGAGTTGAGAATTATCGTTAATAAGCTTCATCAAGATAGGTGCAACCGTATGAAATAAACAGTTAAGATTGGGTATCGAGTCATTAATCGGCCTCCAATAAGACAAGAAGTTGGCTTGGTCGAGAGAACACCGCAAGTCCAACAACGACCATGCCAACCACGACAGGGTGGTCAGTGTAAGCAAGATATACCCAAAAGACAATTTACAGAGATTAACGTGTCCTTGGATCAAGCATTGCGTCATATGTTGGAAGCTAAACTGGTTACATTGAGAGAGCCTCATCAAAAACCTAATACTTCTACTCCCCGCTACAAACATAATGAAAAGTGTGCATACCACTCCAACAGTTGGGGACACGACACTAACCACTACTGGGAATTGAAGAACAAGATTCAAGACCTGATTGATGAAGGAGTGTTGGAATTTACACAAGATGGTCAATTGGAGTTCTTCTATCACCCCTCAAAGACGCACAATCTGAAGCGAGAAGTTTAGGCGGAGAAACTTTTATTTATTCGAAATTTCAGTTGTAGTTTCTTTGTTTGCTTAAACATTTGTCCTTATGTCAGACTTTGGTTATTCTTATTAATGCATTGCATATGTTTGTCTTGAGTTAATCCATTTGTTTTCACTATACGGAAATTATGCTTTTACTTCTTTTTGTATGATATTCAACTCTCGATTACAAGCTGTAAGCCTTTAGAGGGAGGATGACGAAAACAATGCCATAATCTCATACAATATGCTTTTAGACAGACCTTGCTGACGATGTACAAGTGTTCTTTCAATTCCTAAACAATGGAGTTATAAGAAAGATAATCTCTAATCAACCCCTTTGAGCCAAAGAAGTAGGAGTTTTCTTTTTTGCACAATTTGAAACCTCTAATCATAACCCGGGGCAGGGTAGTTTCTCAGTTAATTCCAAATGTGCATTCGGTCGCAAGCTTTCACTTCATACACAAAAATCCTTCTGAATCAAAAAACGGTGATGGTTCCCCATAAAAAGGAAGTCTTTGCCTCTCAAAAGAAAAGCCCATTGAGTCAAAACCTACGAAGGAGACTTAAGAAAAACTGGGGCATCCCGCTGACTGTAGTCTCAAAATAAAAAACAGTCAGGCAAAAATTAGGGATAAAAAAGAAGTCGCTACAAATCCTCGACAACAGAAAAATGTTGCAAAAAATGACTGCCTTCTCCAATGAACTTAACTTATATAAACCATCACCAAAATGTCATTCCAGATTCAATTAGAATCCAAACGCGCAATTAACTGAGTATAGGACTGGAGAACAGCATGGAGAACGGGTTGGGTACAAATAAACTTTGAGCTTTATCCTTTGTTTCTTAAACCGTGAACCAGGCCACACTACAACCCTTTAAAAGTCCTAATTGAAGCATGGGTTAATTTTAAAGCATATTGTTACAAAAAGGTATCCTGACTCCTGTAAGGCTTACTGCAAATCATGAGTTGAATTCATATTCTTACAAAATTTTGTTGCTTATTAAAAATTCATTTTTAAAAAAAATTCTCAAGACAAACATAAACTTTGCATTGTTTGAATACCGTTGTTTGCATATGGCTATTTGTTCAACAACGGAGAAATTCACACAACGAATATCCAATGAACGAAAACTCTATCAAAATCACTTCAAATGGAAAAACACTTCCAATGACAAAATAATCAAGGGGGAATGACATGTTATTGGCCAAATCATTAGTGGCGGTCAAGTCAAGATTCTAAGAAATCTCTCATAAAGTCCTGAATAGCCAAGGGAAGATCTCCATCCGAATCACTTGGGGAATTGAACATGAATTCCAGCAAAGGGTCACGTACGACCAAGCAAACATTTTCTGTTATTTCTACAAACAGTGATAACTCTCCACGCGGACATAGTCGTAAAATACTACACATAAAAGAGACCTGCTAGGTTGACAAGCCTAGGCAAAAATAAGGGCATCCCGACAAACCAAAAGGTTCAGGAAAAAATTAGGGATATATATGCAAAATATTGTACACCCAGCAAGTTGAAAACCTGAAAAGTCGGCTTAGGCAAAAAAGGGTATCCCATTGGACTAAAAACCCGAAAGGGAGGTCCAAGAAAAAGTTAGAGATTAAAGCATATGACTATGTCCGGTTATCTCATCATTTTATCTATCAGTAAAAGATTTGTCACTCTGATCAACATTTACTAAGGACTCTGGGAGAAGACAAAGTTCAAATTGTCCAAAAATCCACACAAGTCAAAATTCATGGATATCCCCACAGAATTACTTCAATAAGATTATCCCCAAAGAGACGGATTCATGCAGTTCCCAGCCAGATTTCAATCTCTCAAAAACCGTCTCCCCAACTGAGTTGGTATTAGAAAGAAGCCTTATGTAGTTCTATCAAAAGAAGTCACTTCCCTATAAGGTAGTAAAAATATTCTCTTTAACTGGATTTATTTCCCCAATAAACTACAAATTCCCCAGCTCGAGTTTACCTCTCAGACTAATATCAAGGGACCAAAACCCCTAATCCCAGGAAAAATCATTACAATCCTCAAAGGAGTTGTTACTATCACCGCAAGTTGATGCAAAGCCTGGAATTCAACCAGATAATAGTTCAAGTTCATCCTTTCAAGAAAGTTACTATGAAGCCTGGACCCGACCAGATACTAGTTCAACTTCATCCCATCCAAACAAATTACTGTGAAACATGGACCCGACCAGAAAACAGTTTGAGTTGCTGAAACCTGGACCCGACCAGATAATAGTAAATCTCAATTTTCAGTTACTAAAGCCTGGACCCGACCGAATAATAGTTTAACTTCTTCAATTGCTGAAACCTGGACCCGACCGGATAACATTTTGAGTTGCTGAAACCTGGACCCGACCATATAATAGTAAATCTCAATTTTAAGTTACTAAAGCCTAGACCCGACCGGATAATAATTTAACTTCTTCAATTACTGAAACTTGGACCCGACCAGATAACAGTTTGAGCTGCTGAAACTTAGACCCAACCAAATAACAGTAAATCTCAATTTTAAGTTACTAAAGCCTAGACCCGACCAGATATTAGTTGAACTTCTTTAAATTACTGAAACCTGGACCCGACCAGATAACAGTAAGTCTCAATTTTAAGTTACTAAAGCCTGGACCCGACCAAATAATAGTTTAACTTCTTCAATTGCTGAAACCTGGACCCGACCAAATAACAGTTTGAGTTGCTGAAACCTGGACCCGACCAGATACCAGTTAACCTCAAGATCAAATTGCTGAAACCTGGACCCGACCAAATAACAGTTTGAGTTGCTGAAACTTGGACATAACAATAAATCTCAATTTTAAGTTACTAAATCCTGAACCTGACCAGATAATAATTTAACTTCTTCAATTGCTGAAACCTAGACCCGGCCAGATAACAGTTCGAGTTGCTGAAACCTAGACCCGACCAAAAACCAGTTAACCTCAAGATCAAATTGCCTGGACCCGATCAGATAACAGTTCGAGTTACTGAAACCTGGACCCGACCAGATACCAGTTAACCTCAAGATCAAATTGCTGAAACCTGGACTCGACCAGATAACAGTTCGAGTTGTTGAAACCTAGACCCAACCAGATAATCGTTCGAGTTACTACAAAACCTAGACCCGACCAGATAATAATTTAACTTCTTCAAATCACTAACAAAACTCCTCTTCCCCAATTGAGTTTTCCACTATCCCCAGTGAGTTGCTGCAAAGCCTAGAATCCAACCAGATAACAATTAACTTCTTATCCATAGCAAACTATTGTGAAGCCTGGAAGCCAACCAGATAACAAATAAAATTTCTTCCTCTCCAATCAAGAGATAGCTCCCCGATAGAGCAATGGACAACTAAAACTCCTGAACTCTTTCCCCCAAGCAGAAATCAACACTCTCCATAGAGTTTCCTTCAAGCAAAGTCAATATTCCCCGGCGGAGTTCTCCTCAAACAACAAAACAAGAATCCCTAGTGGAAACATTCCAAACAAGGTCGGAAGATGTGCATAGTCTTCATCCCCAACAGCAATTTGGGATTTAATTTTCTGAAACTCCCCAGGATTTGTCGAGGATTTATTTTCCAAGACAAATACACACTTCAACAATGTCTCACATTCACACATCATATTACATACATGGCAAATGCATACGACACAATCTCATTTATTTTGAGAACATCATTGCGACATACATACATTTGCATACAACTAACCTTCTTCTTTGTAGGAAAAGTCAATAAACAAGACAAAGACCTCTTCTAGTTATAGTTCAATTCAACCAGTTAACGACAGGCAATCAACAGACCTCTCCTGGTTAAGATTATATCCCCCGTGAAGTCGCCAAACAACAGACCTTTTTTGTCACTCTGGATGGCATCTTTAAGCCCATTCCTAACACAATCAACCAACACATCATCGAGTGCAAATTTCTGGGAACTCTAGAGTTCAATTATCTTCCACCTTCAAGCCACGAATGGCGGACCCTCCAATCTAACTCTTCAGATTTAAGAAGATTGAACAGGGGCAATTGTTGTACCCCAAAATTTGTCCTCTCCTTTTTCAAGACATTCCTCACAAATGATACCTACTTCTCAAGGATTTAAGTGCATCATTTCGACCTAGTCGCATATTTCAATATACTTCTCAAGATCAATTGATTGATAGTTGAAATTTGGTCAATTGATGAAAAAGTCAACTGTACACTAAAAAGTCAAACTTTGACTTTTCAATCAAAATCAAGTTTCAAAAATCATATTTCATTAAGACATGTCAAAATATGAATATTGTTCATAAATAAATCAAAAAGTCAAAACTATCTTTGAAAAGTCAAAATTCTAAGACTTAGAAATTTTTCTAAGTGTTAGAAAGTTAACTTTTTTTCATGAGTTTGTGCCGAATTTTCACCATGATGCAAGATGATTCAAGGGAAACTTCCAACATGAAAGTTGTATATCTCAATGAGATATAAAACTTTGTAGAAGGAATCAAGTTCTAAAAATGTTTGGATTTCAAGTTATTAATTCATGAAGACTTGTTCATAAAAACTAAAAACACTTAGTGAAATTTCAAGTGTTTAGGCAGATTTTTGGTACCAACTTCATGGCAATTTTCCGCCTAGTTCCAAGTTGATTATTCAAAAATGTCCAACGTGAAAGTTGTAGAGGATGTCTCAAACTTTCTAAAATGTTCAAGAACTTAAAGAGATCATTTTTGAGCTAAGAGATTCGAAAAGATGAAGATGGCATGATGAACTTAAATTATAAACCATTTTTGTGATGAACTCATAGCAAAATCTCAAACCTATCTTGCATAATCCCACTTTTTAGGCCATTTGACTTCTAAATCTCACCATGATCAAAAATTTACACAAGTTCTAAATTTATTACACAAATATTAGAAGCTCTGTCCAAGTCTTGATACCATTTTTGGATAGTTTGCATAAAGTCACTTTACCATTTTGATAAAAGTAAGCTTTATGCCAACAACTCTTTACTTAAAATTGTGATTTACTCCTAATCAAATCCTATACAATCTCAATATCAAAAGCAATCTCAAGAATTCAGTAAAAGCATGGCAAATCCCTTGAATCACTCACTTTCTTCATCATAAGGCAACAAAATCTTTGTATTTTTAAAACAAGCCAAAAACTTCAGCTAACTTCATCTATAAATAAGTCTTTTTCACAACACACAGGGGGGCTTTTAGAAGAGAAAAAGAGAGAATAGAAAAAACAACATTCTTTGTAAACTCTGCTCATTTCATAAAAGACCCTTGCTCATACTCATCTTTATTCTCAATCACAAAAACAGAACTTCAATTCATTATTCCATCTTACAAACTCTCCAAACACCTTATCACATAGAGATTGTTCAAACACCAGAACAATTTCTGTAGTGCCATTATCTTCACCCTCTATACACAAAAAAGGTATTGTACAATTTGAATGACTTAGTGTGATTCAACAGTTTGGAATAAATTCCTGGAGATTTATTGGAGCCATCGCAACATCTTAAAAAGTATTCAAACTTAAAACACCAAGTGCAGTCTCAAGGTAAGTCTTCTTGACTTTTCACTTTTTCAAACATCATTAATGACTTACTTTTGAAGATAAAATGTAGTAATCATCTCCCCTTTGAGCTAACCATTTTCTTGTTGTTTATGTTTATCAACCATATGCTATAAACTGACTTATACATACAATAAAACAATGTTTAAGGCAAAAAACTGTAGCATGAGTCAACACATACCCACATGGGTCGACTCATTCTAGTGAAAAAACAGGGTATGAGTTGACACATGGCCTTATGCATCGACTCATACTGTTATCCAGGCCCCAAAATAGAAGGATAAAAGGTGCATGAGTCGATACAAAACGCGTATGTGTCGACACAAACATGAAATGAGTTGACACATCCCATTATGCATTGAATCATACTGTGTTGATTTGGCTTTATAGGGGCAAGGAAAGTTATGTGTCGATGTATAGTAGCATGTGTCGACACATAATAGTTAAAAATGCAATTTTCCTTTATTTTACACTGTTTTTACATTGTCTTCATTGTTATTCGATATGGTTGTAATATTTAAGTTCATACTTCATCCCCATTTGTAAATTGTACCCCCATCCCCTTAATGATGTAATAGCATAGGATTTTAATTTCTGCACATTTATCGTTTTCATATAATTGTTAGTAATTAGGCTGTGCGTGGAAAGATAAAATCAACCATTAGAAAACCCTAATCTCATGACAAAAAATGCATGCAATCAATACACTTTACACACTTGCACCTCTAGGGTAACCCATATTTGTTGCCTCGGATGAAATAGTCATATCCCTCGAACGTGGGATACTTTAGCAATGACCTTTAAATACAAGATTATAGTCCCTCGATGACCCTTCAATGTTGCCTTCAGTAAACAATCTTAGACCCTTACGACAAATTGATAAGGTATCCTACAATGTTGCCTTTTATGACTATATGATGACCCACACCCGTCCCTTTACATCCAAAGATAGGGCTTCTTACTAATCAATGGTAAGATATCAATGTCAAAGGAAGAGAGAAATGAACAAAAGAATTTTGAGTAGGTAGAACGTTCTTAGTTGCTTGCTCACAATCCATATTCAAAACAAACATATTTTCAAACACACCAAAAACTTTAAAAAAAACATTGAAATATTTTTAAAAGTCCAACACTTTGTATGCATTCTTATAGAGACGAGAATCATTACAAAGTTTTCCTAAACAAAGGTGCTTTTCAAAAATACTTTCAAAACCCACCACAAACACATTTCAAACAAAAGCAATTTCAAAAGTGATATAGCAAGCAACTAAGAACCCATAGATAACTATGGATGAAAAGGGTGCTAACACCTCCCCTTTTCATAATCTACCCTCCAAACTCAAGAAAATATCTCAAAGGTCTTTCCTGTTCTTTTCACCCTTTCCTTGTTGGATAAAAGAAAAGTCGGTGGCGACTCTTGCTATCCGTAACAATTGCGATAAAATGCAAAACACCCAAATCATTTCTCCCACCGTATTATAGAGCAGATCAAACCTTCATTCACTTGATAAAATATGTCAAAGAACTTATGCATAAATTTTAATTATCTTAATGTAAGACAACAAAGACTCCTATGCATCCTACTTGTGTTCTAAATCATGACGAGGCAAGTAGCAAAGTTGATCGAAAGCTATATAGAGGTATGATAGGTTCTTTACTTTATCTAACTACCTCTAGTCCTGATATATCATTTAATGTATGTCTATATGCTAGATTTCAATCAGATCCCATAGAATCTCACTTAACTATTGTCAAGCGAATCTTTAGATACCTAAAAAACACTGCTAACCTTAGTCTGTGTTATAGAAAATCAGAAGAATACAAGTTAGTAGGGTATTATGACATTGAATATGTCGTTGATAGGCTTGAAAGGAAGAGTACCTCTGGAAGTAGTCAATTTCTGGGAGAAAACCTCATATTATGGTCCAGCAAGAGACAATCAATAATTGCTCTCTCAACTACTGAAGTCGAATATATCTTTGCAGCAAATTGCAACACTCAAATCCTCTGGATGAAGAGTTGGTTAGAAGATTATAATTTACATGAAAATAATATTCCTATCTTCTGTGATAATACTTCTGCCATTTGTTTATCTAAGAATCCTATCATACATTCTAGGGCTAAACATATTGAAATTAAACATCATTTCATCAGAGACTATGTCCAGAAGGATGTCCTTTCTTTAAAAAATTTAGACACTAAACATCAGTGGGATGACAACTTTACAAGACCCCTTGCTGAAGATAGACTTATTTTCATTCTAAGAAATATAAACATGGTTTCATGTCCATAATGAAAAAGGTGTTGTTTCAAACTGATGAGGCACTAAATATAATATATGTTTCTAAGATTTACTGTGTAGGATTCTGAAACATGTGACTTTTGATCAAGTGAAGTCTTCATGAATTAGTTGTACTCATGAATCATCTATTCCTCTAATAGATGATTTTTGTGAATAGTGAAGAACCTACTTTATTAAACAAGTTACTAAAAAGTAAAAGGATTCTTGTTCGGATAAAAGACTATTGTCGCTCCGAATCACCTTGCATTTTTTGTGACATCTTGGGGGAGATGATATTCTTGGTAGTATACAAAAAAAATCATGCTTTACCCTATGTCCAGTGATTACCTATTCATTTCCTTGTGAGATATACTTTTTGGTCTATGTCATTCATCAGGTAAGTCATGTCTTCCATGTGTCATTTCTTTCGCCTCTCACCCATTTTGTTGTCTCATCCTCATCTCTTAATCCAAAAAAACCATCTTTCATATTTTCTCTATCATGCCTTCAAAAATCCTTCTCTGCCATCATCAAAGATTCATTTCTCCATCCTTTTATCACCTTTTTGAATTCTGACAAAGGGGGAGAAAGTAAAATGATTTTGATAATGTTTACTCTCAGAGTATGAAACTAAAACATATATAATGTTGTTGCTACTAACTATTTGTTTGATGTTTTCTATCCAGAAACTCTAAACAAGTTCACTGAGTTTATTCTAAGACAGGTTGAAGATGAAGATCCTGATGCAAAGATTGAGAACCTTATGGATGAAATCAACTCTGATTTTATATCTAAGATATTGAACATCTTGTGAATATATGAATATTAAAACATATATACAAAATATAATTCAAAAGTTATAAACTTACTAAAATTAAGGTAATCTTACTTGATATCATAATATTCAGAAGTTGTTAACTTTCTGAAAGTATGAAATTCAGACTCAAAGCTCAGAATTTGTGCTCTCCTGAAAGGAAGACAAGTCAACATTATGATGCATGCTCTCATATAGAGATGCCACTCAAAATTTGTGCTCTGATACATCTGCTTCAACAATGTACACTCTATTTAGAAGTTGTGAACTGTCTGAATGTCTGATACAATAGAGAATATCAGATCAAACGTTGATGCTTGAGAAGCATAATGTTTTGGTTGTGATATCAGAATCATGGTCCAGAAGCACTGATACATAATGTGTGGCATTATTCAATTAGCCTCAAATCAAGTTTTGATTCTTCATCAAGTGCTGATAGAAACCAGGTTCTGATATGAAGATCAGATGTTCTAGTCAGACTCTGATGAGTTGATGTAGGGAAGTGTTACTTCTCTATTCTTAGGTTCTGATACTCAAAATTATTTTTTGAGTCTTCGGCTCAGGGGGAGACTTTGAACAAACTTAAATGAAATTTTAGGTTTAACAGATTCAGGGGGAGTTGTGAGCTTAACTCTGAATTTGTCGACTATGGTGATTACCCTGTATAAATTGTTCTATCAAAATACATGGTTTTGTCATCATAAAAAAGGGGGAGATTGTAAGAACAAGAAGTGTTTCCCACATCTGGCCTTGAGATTTTGATGATAACTTCACATGTTATCTTAGAGAATAATTCTATACACTAATGGTTTCACCTAGTGTGTAGTTTCTACTATAATGTTATGACTCTGGTATAAGGCATGTGACATCATCAGGTTCTGAATATACACTCTGAAAGAAAACATGTGGTTACATGTTTTGGTAAAGCCAAGGTTCTGAACTGATCTTTTGCAACGTGTCTTAGGAACATTAATACAAGAAGTTATGATCGTGGATTTGTGGTTTAGATTTGGAGGCCTTCTAAAGCTTTACTTATGTGTTACAAGTTTTGAAGATTATGAAGAATAAGGTTCTACTGAACAAGTTCTAATGATATGAAGGAAAGGAAGTTCTTACAACCAAGTGCTAAAGACTCTGAAGAACAAGGTTCTATGTGACAAGTTCTGAAGACTCCAAGACTTAGGTTCTGAGGCTCATAAGATAGATTCTTCTATAACAAGATTCAACGATCAACATTAAAATATCTAAAACCTCTGTAGATCAAGAAGAGAAGTTCAAAATGGTTAACATGTGATAGTGTACAAAAGGTACATAAAGTTATTGTGATCTCTACTCTTCTAGAGTGGTGTAAGGACAATTCTTTTGTACTTGACAATGACTACTCTCATTATAACCGTTGATAAAAATAGTTAGATTTTCGATTTACCTTTCTACCCTTTCAAGAGATTTCATTTACAAGCTATAAAAGGAAGACTTGGAAGTTGAAGAAAAGTAACAAACTATGTTACAACGATAAATCTATCGGTTCAAATCAAGCTCAAAAAAACTACACCAAAGCATTGTGAAAACTATGTAGAGAAATCACATGTGTATAGTTTTATAAATAAGCAAGGATTCATTGCTCGTATCTTGTAGTAGAACACTTAGGTGTTCTTCATTGTACTAAAAAGTTTGTGTAATCTACTTACAAGAAGAAAATATGTAATACACTGAAAGTACTCAACTGTTGTTGAATGTTATCTTGAGAGATTGAGTGAAGGTCTTAGCTCAAGAAGACTCCTATTGCAACTTGAGTGTATTTACAGTAAGGATCGACTGACTTATTGGGGGTGCCAATAAGGTTGATCAGACTTATTGTGGGTTATTCTGTAATCAGTTTGGTTATAATGGATTAATTACTCGTTGAAGAAGAAATCATACTTGCGAGGGTGGACTGGAGTATCTTAGTTAATAGAGAACCAGGATAAAAATCATTGTGTTCATTTACTGTTTTATGTTCTAAGCTTACTTGGTCAGTCACCAACGAAAAGATTTTATTCGGTGAAACCCAATTCAAACCCCCTTTGTTGTGTTTCTCACACCTTCACTATCTTCATTGTAGGGTGCCTTTGAGCAGTGTTATCATTTTAGTTGGAAGATGATTCTTTATATTTCTCTCCACGGTTGAAAAAATTTCCTCTTCTTTGTTCAACTGATGAAGAACTTATTCATCTTTTTGTTGTTCTTTGAAAATGAGGACTCCTTGATTGATGTTGTACTATAATATGCTATAATATGAGTGATGATCTTCTAGTTCAATTAGCTTATGTGTTTTCCTTCTTGATTTTCCTGAAATTCGTGAAGGTTTCTTATCTATAGACTTAGTAGTTGGAAATTTTTTCCAATTCTTAATTCTCTAGGTAAATGTTAATAACAATAATCTAAGAGTTTTTAAGAAGAAAATTTCTTCGCCTCGTGTGTTCATATCCTTTGGCTTGATACTTGGAGAAAATCCATATATCTTTTCTAAAGTATCCTACATTTCATTGGTGGAATTGCATAAACAAGATAAAGATATCTTTGATCAAAGAAGTTTCTCCGCTCCTTCATCATTTATTTGATGTGTAGGGTAAAACGGACCATTGGAATAAAAAATATTTTATTTAGAAGCAAACATGTGTATATAAAAGAAATAATTAATTTTTAAAATATGGTGGTGAGTTTTGAAAAATAATCTTGTGTTAGAAGTCATCTTCCTCTTGAGACGATTAGTCCTTAAACAGGAGTTAGGATCTGATACCACTTGTTCGACTTGATACTTCATACATCAGAGGGATGTGGTTTGGAAAAACATGGTTTTGAAAAATTTGAGATTAAAATCAGATTTTGAAAAAATCTTTTTCTAAAACCAAAGTAGTGGTGTTGTACCCCAAAATTTTCCCTCTCATTTTCTCAAGATTTCTCTCGCATGTGTGATTACAAAAACTTGTTTAAAGAAATAAAGCAAACGTAAAATTTTGAAGATGTTAATGTGCCTTTCGATTAGGTCAAAAAAAGAAACAAGTTGGCTTTGATTTAACAAGTTTCAAACTGGCCATATGTTTTCCTTCGAAGTAACCTCCTTCGATCCATAAGTTGGGTAACCTTTTTCGATTTTACAAGCTGGGCAGCCTCTTTCGATTTATAAGCTAGGCAGCTTCCTTCGATTTACAAGCTGGGAAGCTTCCTTCGATTTACAAGCTGGGCAACTTCCTTCAATTTACAAGCTGGGCAGCTTCCTTCGATTTACAAGCTGGGCAGCCTCCTTCAATTTACAAGCTGGGCAGCCTCTTTTGATTTACAAGTTGGGGCAATTAAACCCTTCGATGCAACATACTTAAATCACACCTCTAAAACTCTTCAACAATATGGATCATAGTTAGTGGATTTGAAGGACCTATAATGGGTCCATTAGAAGACCACACATTGTTGGAAACGAACGTTGCTGTATGATGATGAGTTTGGTCGAAGTGATCAAAACAAAAGGGTGGAGTATTCAAGGTGTTTGTTGACCAAAGTCCTATATACTGCCAAACCCAAGCCAGCTGTGATACTATGCAATAGTCCTGCACCAACCTGCCATGACACTCCAAATACTGCTGAGCATGCATTGTCTCAGTCCCATACTTACACAAAAAGGGTACATAAGAGCTGCATCAAAGAAAACAGGGGGATATTATACCCAAACAGTTCAAATGTCATTTGATTTCCCCCTAAAACCACATCAAAGCTCGCCTATAAATAAAAGGCTTCACAACATGTTCAGAGAGGATTTTTTTTACTAGAAGAACGAAACCTCCAAAATCTTCTCAAACACAACAACAACTCTCAAGTTCTTAAACACTTGTGAAAACAAACCCATAATCCCAAACACTCACCTCTCCCGATTCTGAAGAACTCCCCACACTTTAGTCTCTTTCGAATCCAGTTGGAAAGAAACATAACACTTGTTTCTTTCTTCCTTCGAATCCAGCATCCAAGGCCTAGCTTCTGGCCCCTCCCTTCGAATCCAGGAGAACCCAGGGCCACCACTCAAGGCCCAGTTCACATTCAAGGTTGAAGCAAGGTAAGTCACTCTTACCCTTGAACCTTTCGTTTCATGGCATAGAATGTGAGTAACTTTCCCTTTTGTTTGAAACATGTACATAATACTTTGTTCTTTTCGTTTCCACCCTCTTAATATATTTTCAGAACTAACCCTTTCGTTTTCTTCTTGTTTACCTAAACATGCTTTAAGTGTTAAACTGTTTGCAAGACAAATACTAGCATGGCCTTAGGCCATGTTGCCATTTTATGTCCCAAACGAAAGAAACAGGAGGAAAAAGACATGAAACAAAGCCTTGGGATCATGTTGATTTCCAAGGCAGAAAGGCAAAATCAGAAGGCATATTTGCACTAGGTCCAGCCAGAATCGAAGGCCATGACTTGTTGCTGTCAGACTCAATCAAAGAAGGTAACAAGGCAACTAGGCAGGACCAGAAGGCACGCCTAGCTGCCGCCAAGGCCCAATCGAAGGCCATGACTTGCTGGTTGCCAACTCCCAATCGAAGGAGGCCAACAGAAGCAGAATCTAAGGGCACTCCTACCCCTAATCGAATGAGCTCTTTTTTCTTCTTTTTATATTATTTTTGCCTTTACATTTATATGCACTTCAATATGGTTGTAATAGTGTAGGATTTATTTTTTGCACTTTTTTTATATTACTTTTATACAAATGTTAGTAAATAGGTGTATGGAAAAATAAAATCAACAAGTAGACAACCCAAAAATCAAAGACAAAATGCATGCAATCAAACACACTTTGCACACATGCACCCTTAGGGTAATCTCACTTGTTGCCAAGGAAAAATAGTCATGTCCCTCGAACATGGGTGTTTTAGAAAAGACCCTCGATAAAAGATCATAGTCCCTCAATGACCCTCGATGTTGCTTTCGGTAAACGATCTAGTCCCTAAAATGACATTGCTAAAACGTCTCATGGGTCGCGTTCTATGACTATACAAACGTCCCGCACCCGTCCCTTCACATCCAAAGATAAGGCTTCTTACCAAATCAATGGTAAGATAGCAATATCAAAGGAAAGGAAGAAATGAACAAAAGACTTTTGAGTAGGTAGATTGTTCCTAGTTGCTTGCTCATTTTCAAATCAAACATCCTTGCTCATTTTCAAAACAAACAACACTTTTAAGAACACTTTCAAAAACATGAAACATTTTCAAAAGCTCAACACTTTGTATACGTTCTTACGAACAAGAACTATTACAAAGTTTGCCTAAACGAAGGCGCCTTTTCAAAAACCACCACAAAACATATTTTCAAACGAAAGCAAGTGATCTAGCAAGCAACTAAGAGCCCATAGATAACTACAGATGGAAAGGGTGCTAATACCTTCCCTTTTAATAATCTACCCCCTAAACTCAGAAATAATCTTAAAGGTCTTTCCTGTTCTTTTCAACCTTTCCTTTTGGATAAAAGAAAAGTCGGCAGCGACTCTTGCTAACCGCTGCATTTGCAATCAAACACAAAACACCCAAGTCAGTTCTCCTACCGTATCACAGAACTGGAGACTCTGCTGGGGACAAACTTAAAAGTGGGGTTGCCTTAGGGATAGATCACCTATATTTTCTTTCATTGTTTGACTTGCTTGCTTTACATTTTTGGTTCCTTGTTTGGGCTTGCTTTGATCCTCCACCCGGATTTGGGATACCTTATAGGTAAGTAGTAATACGTTATGGAAATTGTGTGGGGTATACCGACATGGTCTAAGAAATAGCTATGTTAGTGTGACATATTTGTGGGTACCAGTAGCGCTTGAGTATCCAAGGTGAACACAGGGCCGTTGAGTGATGTCATGAAGCACTAACTGACTTTTAAAACCTTTACTTGACCAACTTGGCCATTAGGACCTAGTGAGATGACCGACTTTGGTGCAGTCTGAAGTTGGTAGATACTCGATACTACACTCATTGAGGTTTAATTTTCGGGATATTTCAGTCGCCGTGAAAGAGGCTTGCGCTGAAACAATGCCCGAGAAGATAAATCAGTGATATTGAGATCCCTTAGAACCCGATTACTATTAACTAGGACAAGTTGAGCCAACTAATCTTCAAGAGGATACTTACCTACAAACCTCATGCAAGCCTAAACCTAAGGACTTGTGTGCTTTGTGTCTGTATGGTTATTTGTACATAACAACTTGCTTGCTTTGCATACTTGTACATAACATCATGACATCATACTATAGCATTTTTCAATAACCATTTCAAGGATATCAAGGGACCATGATGCAGGGTCACATTGAACCAGACATATATCAAATGGCAAGAGGATTTTATTTTTCTCTAGCCAAATGCCATCAAAGATCAAATACAACAAACTTGAGTTTAGGGCTATGACCCACTTGACATGGTGAGCTTAATTCTCATGGAAGGACATCCACTGATACAAAGTTCACCAATCAAAGTTATTGATCAAAGTTCAACTTCTAACATTTTCTTGTGTTTACCCCGCGAGATCCTTGAAAACATGCATCCACATATCATGCATCATATCATGATAGGTTTCTCCCATACATGTCTCTGTTGTACCCCAAAATTTTCCCTCTCATTTCTTCAATATTTTCTCACCACAAGACTCTTGGAGCTCAAGATTGAGTTAGGGTTTGCTCTGCTCAAGAATCCTCCTTGCACTGTTGACCCAAATTAGGGTTTGAGTTTGCACCAAGATGTTTTGACCTAAAATTCCCAAAGTGACTTTCATGCTTCATATTGGACTCACAAGTTTCTCCATACCAAGTTTTAAGCTTTGATTCCAATCTTTGCCCAGTCAATTGGACAGTTTACCTAGAAATCAGTTGTATTGGGGGAAAAGTCAACTATGGCCAATTGACAGTCAAACCTCATGATTTTTGACCCACATCAACATTATGAACTCATATGAACCATTTGGTCAAGTTTGGATCACAATTCCACAAGAAATTTGATCAGATCACCAAAAGGGCAAAATGGTCATTTTTAGGGTTTTGACTGCACAAAGGCAATTTTTGATTGTTTGACCTAGCCAATAGAAAACCAAGCTCACATATGGACTCAAGGACTCAATGGAATGGTCTTGACACATTTAACAAGTTCAAAAGGTCCCAAATGCACAGGATTGACAGATGAATTTTCCAGTCAACTGATCAAAATTTGACTGTATACTGAAAAGTCAAACTTTGACTTTTTGGTCAAAATCAAGTGTCAAGATTCATTTTTCATCAAGACATGTCAAATTATGAAACTTGTTCATCAAGAAATCCAAATTTGCAAATTAGGGTTTAAAATGAGAAAATTTCATAACTTAGAATTTTTCTAAGTTATGAAACTTCCTTATTTTTTCCTAACTTTATCCCATTTTTTCATCAAGATACATTTGGATTCAAACAAAACTCAAAACATGAAAGTTGTAGTCCATTTCAAAATATACAACTTTGATTCACAAAGTTTTTTCAAAAGAAGCTTGTAGCTCAAGTTATGATTTTTGGAATAGGGGTGCAAAACATTCTTAACTTAGAAAATTTTTGACCTATTTTAGGCAGGATTTTTGCCCAACTTCATGGCCACTTTTCACATGCTTCCACTTGGAATTTCAACTGGAATTACGAAGATGGATTGTAGTACACATTCCAAGCTTTCCAAATTATCCAAGAACTTCTCAAACACCCTTGTGGTTAGGGAGAATCGAATTTGCAAAGTTGGGCAAAATCCACTTTTGTTCTTGACCAAGGCATGTTCATACACTTTGCATTTTCAAACTCAGCATGGTTCAAGATAGATTACAGGCCTCTAATCCAATTCACACTCAATAATTAAATGCAAATCCATTGTATTCTAGCATTATTTTGTTCATATAGTCATTACACAAAGAATTAACCTTTAAATGGAAAAAGCAAGTTTGCCATTTTGAAAAAGCAATGCTTTATGTCAAAGTCCATATCTTGGAAGTACAAGCAGATCTTTGAGGCACAAGTTTATGGATAAATCCCACTGATCAAGAAGATAAAATGTAGCATGCTTGAGGGACCTGCATTGGCCTATAACCCAACTTGACTATCTTTGCTTATCTTAGAAGAAAACTTGCATATTGAACCATAACTCACATTTCAACAAAGACCAACAAAAACAAACTTTGTAAACACATTTCATACTCCCTAACTGACCTAAAGCATGACCAAAATACCCTTGATTCCTCCTCATACAGAAAATCACAGTTTTGTGGCAAAACAGGGCATAGGCTGCAACTTGAATCCCACAGTCCATTCCTGTCGTGCGTTTTGGCTAAAACCTCTTCAAACACATTCCCTACCATCCATTAAAGCTATTCCAAGCATTGTACTTGAACTATAACATCTATAACCAAGGTTGCCATTTTCACTTTTCAGCTGTGCAGGTTGACTTCCATAGCTCAATTCAGTTAGTTTCAAAGCAAGCTAGAGGTTGGAGGAGCATCCTTGGACTTCAGGCAAGCTGTACAAATCCTCAAACTCCATTGAAGGTACCTCCATTGCTGCACACGACTCAAAGCTGAACAGGTAAAATTTTGAACTTCTATCTCTCTATCCAGGCATAGTTAGGCTTAAGTTTGTGAAGAAAGCATGTTCTACTCATAGCCCTGAAGCCATCCATGTAGTTACTTTTCATTTATATTGTGTGTGCTGTGAGAATTTTGAACTTAAACATGGAAGAAAAGTTAGGTCAGAACTTGGGGGAGGAGAAATTCTCTCTCGTTTCTGAGAGTTAGAACAACTTTTTTATATGTTTGAAATCGTGACTTGATACTCTACATTATTGATGTTGTAAGTTTTTGTTAAAAGTCAAGGAATCAGGATCTGTGATTGACAAGAAGAAACGCGCGTTTTTGTTTCTGTTTGAATGGCTGGAGGTTGAAGACAAGCCACTTGGGCTGGGCCTGAGTTGTTTTTCTATTTGCACCACTTTTCTCATTTTGCACCCCCTTGGCCCATTGTGTGATATTTTGATTATTTTTGACTTTTTATTTTTTCTTCTGACTTGATATTTTTTGTCAACACATAAAAAACATTAAAAATATTTTTTTCACATTATTTTATATTTTTTGGCATTTACTTGTTTATTTAAACATGTGCATGTAAATAAATATATATATATACTTTTATTTAAGACACTAAAAAATAATATAAAATATATTTATTTTCAGTTATTATTTTATTTTACCTTTTGAAAACATTTTCTCAAAATATACTTTTTTTTTGGTAAATAATAAATATTTTATTTTTATACATATTTAGTTTATTAAATATACATAAATATACTTGTACATATTTATTAGAATATTTAGGACAAAAATATATAAATAATACATTTTTATTTTTATTAATATATGACATCAAAAATACTTTTTTTTTCACAACATACTTCTTTTTTTTATTTTTGTATATAATTAACAAATATTGTATATAATATAATTAATAAATACTATTTATTTAGAAAACTAGGGTTTAGCCCTAAACCATGAAAATATCAAAAATTAACCTTTTTTATTTTTGTTTATGTTTCACATGAAAAATACTTTTACATACATAAAAAACCATTTTTGTGCATAATACATTTTGCATATTTATTGTATTTATTTAATTATTGTACAATTAAATAAACTTGTATATTCAATACGGATGTAATGGTTCTAGATTTAATTTCTTGCTAAATATCCCCCATTTGAACATTTGTACCCCCATCCCCATAATTATGTTGTAATAATTTAGGACTTTAAATTCCGCATTTTAAAGCTTTCTAATTATGCCATGATAGACTTAGGGTTTGTATGCAAAATCAACCAACAAAAAGCTTGACTAATGCAAAGATAAAAAAGCATGAAAATGGACAACACTAATCACACTTGCACCCCTAGGGTGATCCCACTTGTTGCCTTCCAAAATGGGCCATGCTTGCAAGTTGAGTTTCTTTGGAAAAACAATTCAAATGATCATAGTCCCTCGATGACGCTTTCGAAGTTGCCTAGAAAATGATCATAGTCCCTTCAAGCAAAATTGCCAAAGACACTTGGCACCATTGCATTCATGGTCCATACGATGACCCGCGCCCGTCCCGTTAACATCCTAACACAAGATTGTCCACCAAATACAATGGTGGAACAAAACTGTTAAAAGGGTTAAAACATGAGAAAAATCTTTGAGTAAATTTAGGGGTAGACAACTCTTAGTTACTTGACCAACTTGCAAAACAAATCCTTGCCATTTTTCAAAACACATTTCACAAACACAACTTTCAAAACAACTTTCAAAACCTTGAAACATCTTTTCAAAAAGACAAACACCTTTTGTAAAACATTCGAGTAAAGAATTGTTACAAGGGTTGCCTAGACAAGGCATCTTTTTTAAAACATTTTCAAACACACACACAAAGCACCATTTCAAACAATTGAAAATCAAAGGCAAGTGATCTAAGCAAGTAACTAAGAGCCCATGGATAACCATGGATAGAAAGGGTGCTAATACCTTCTCTTTCTATAATCTACTCCCCGAACCCAAGAAAACATCTCAAAGGTTTTTCCTGTGCTTTTTAACCTTTCCTTAGGATAAAATAAAAAGTCGGTGGCGAATCTTGCTAAACCGAAACATTTGCGAATACAAACGCAAAAACCAAGTCAGTTCTCCCACCGTATCACAGAACTGGCGACTCTGCTGGGGACATGTTTAAAAGTGGAGTAACCTTAGGGCTTAGATCACCCTTTTGCATGACTAATTGTTTGCTTTGATTGCTTTACATCTTGGTTCTCTTGTTTGGGCTTGAAATCCTACACCCGAATTTGGGGAAACATTCATAGATAGCAATACATTGTGGAAACTGTGCGGGGTATACCGACACGGTTGAAGCAATAACTATATTGGTGCGACATATTTGTGAGTACCGGTAACCCTTGAGTTCAATCAAGGAGAGTACGGGGCCGCTGAGTGATGTCACTAAGCACTAATGACCTAAAACCTTACTTGACCATCTTGGCCTTTTATTAGGGGTAGTGAGATGACCGGCTTTGGTGCAGTCCGAAGTTGGTAGATACTCGATACTGCACTCATTGAGGGTTGTTTTCTTGGAATATTTTGGTCGCTAGTTAAGTGGCTAAACCAAAACAATGAACATGGAAAACAATCCAATGATATTGAGCTCCTTAGAACCCAGTTACTATTTATAGGATAGGTTTTTTAAGCCAACTTCACTCAAGAGGGTACTTACCTATGAAAACCCATGCAAGCCTGAAACTAGGGTTTTGTGCGATTTGCTTGTACATATGTTTGTGCATACATCATGAACATCATAAAGCATCATATGCATCCACTAACCATTTCAAGGGTTTGGATCTTCATCTTTGTTCTTGTTTTGTAGGTCATGGAAATTCTTCGCAGGAAAACTATCCAAGTCAACCTTGTGAGGATCCCTCCTCAACTCAAGGAGGTCACATCCAGAATTCCAGAAAGCTCTCTCTTCAGTGAAAGACATGGTAGACTGCTCAGCCTAGTCAACACCAGCATTGAAGAAGACATGGTGAAAGTGTTGTTCCAGTTCTTTGACCCCCTTCACCACTGTTTCACATTCCCCGACTACCAATTGGTGCCCACTCTGGAGGAATTTTCTCAACTCCTGAGAATTCCTATTCTTAATCAATTACCCTACAACGGTACGGAAAAAGAACCAAAGCCTGAAGATGTTGCTCAAGCACTACACTTGCAACCATCTGACATCAAGGGGCATTGGGAAGCTAGTAGTGGTGTCAAAGGCTTCTTGGCAAAATTCCTATTTGAGAAGGCACAAGGGTGTTGGAATTCATTGGATCTACAAGCCTTTGAAGAAATTGTGGCACTCCTCATTTATGGGTTGGTCTTGTTCCCAAATCTTGACCAGCTTATAGATGTCAACACCGTCAAAATCTTCTTATCCAGGAATCCCATACCAACATTACTTGGGGACATCCTCCACTCATTTTACACACGAACAATGAGAAAGAGAGGTGTTCTCATGTGTTGTACTCCTCTCCTGGTAAGGTAGTTTATTTTGCACCTTCCACAATCTGTTTTGAAGAATGACCAAGGCTTAAGGTGGTCACAACGATTGATGACCCTCACACACTCTGATGTACATTGGTGTTCTCGGTCCAGAGAAAATGTCATCATCATTGATCGTTGTGGAGAGTTCCCTAATGTTCCATTACTTGGCATTAGGGGAGGCATTACCTACAACCCTTGTCTAGCTTTGAGACAATTTGGATATGCACGGAGGGATGGCCCTCATGACATGTTGATTCCTGACCTAGTTTTTGACTTCGACAACGATGCGCAAGGACTTCGCCAAAGATTCATCAGAGCTTGGAGGATGCCTAACAAGGTAGATAGCAAGACACTTGGGCACAAGAACTCCATCCCTCTTGAGCCTTATCTCAAGTGGGTACGAACTCGAGCCCAGAGTCTAATGATGCCTTACCCTCATGTTCTCCCTCTGATTAAAGAGCCTGTTAAGGAAGGAGAGGTTCCCTACACCATCCTATATCCTGACATGCCAACATCATGGGAGGAAATGCAGAAGAGTTGGATCCAACTCAAGGAGGAACATAATACTTTTGAAGCCAGCTTCTACGCCAGTGAGAAGAAGTTTTTGGAGCTTACCCGCCGACTTCACGAGGAGGAGACCCTCAACACCTACATCGCGCCAAAGAGGATGCGCAACGTATTTTTACCTTGAGAAGTTTTTTGTAATATTTGGCCCATGGGGCATTTATGTACTGACAAAATTTCTTCTTATTAATATGGCGTGTGTTATTTTTGTCTGCAACAATTTTGAATTTCTAAATCCTTGAATGCATTGCATAAATAAACATATCATTCATCATGTGCATAAACAGGTCTCCACACCAGGTTTCCTTATCTTTCTGCTGTTTATTTCAGCAGGATGGATCTCGAACAGACGGTCAAAGACCTGCAGTCACAAAACTCACAGTTTCAACAACTCCTAATGACCTTGGCAAAGGGTCAGCAGGATCTAAAAGCACTGCTTGGGAACAAAGAGCAAGAAAAAGTGAAAAAGAAGAAGAAAAGGGTTGGGGTAGCTACCCTGGGAAGAAGGTTTGAGAATGAAGCCAGAAGAGTTCTTGAATTTCCCTCCGCATCTGAAGAGGGAACCAATAAAGGAAAAGGGGCTGCACTACCTTCTGAATCTGAAGCTGAAGAGGAAGAGGCTGAAGAAGATGAAGACTACTCAGAGCAACAATACCCGCCAGCGGACGACAAATACAAAAACCTGGAGGATAGGCTGGCAGCTATGGAGCTGCAAAGGGTTCCCGGGTTAGATTTCAAAGATTTGGGATTGATTGCTGGAATTGTGATCCCTCCAAAGTTTAAGGTGCCAATTTTTGCAAAGTATGACGGGCTGTCTTGCCCGAAGATGCACCTAAGGTCGTATGTCAGAAGAATTCAACCTCACACATCCGACAGAAATCTTTGGATACACTTCTTTCAGGATAGCCTGTCTGGTACACAGCTAGACTGGTTTTACAAGCTTGAGAGGTCGGAGGTACATAGTTGGGAAGACTTGGTAGCTGCCTTTTATCGCCAGTATCAATATAACTCTGATTTGGCGCCAACCCATACTCAACTACAGAGTATGGGGATGGCCTCAGATGAGGGATTCAAGGAATACGCCCAGAAATGGCGCGACTTATCCGGAAGAGTGCAGCCACCTCTTTCGGATAGAGAACTAGTTGATATGTTCCTGGGGACCCTATCTGGCCCGTTCTTCAACCATTTGATTGGGAGCTCTTCCGCAGGGTTTACTGAATTAATTCTGACTGGAGAACGGGTGGAAGCCGGTATTAAGAATGGGAAGATTCAAAAGGATGCCTCTGCATCTACAACTGTTAAGAAATCATTTCCGGCGAAGAAAGAAACAGCTGTTATATACTCTCAGAAAAGATCGGGAAGAACTGAGCGCCGGCCAACTGTGGGGGCCGTGATGATCCAAAATCCATCAAATGATCAGCCTCGTTACAATCAGTCCAGACCAAATCAGCAATGGGTGGAACGGCCACAACGGCAGTTCACTCGCATCAATATGACGCCAGCACAAGTCCTTCCCCGTTTGTTGAAGTTGAATCTCGCCACTATCAAAGAGGCACCAAAAAATGTGAACACATCTTCCCCATATTATCATCCCAATGCTAAATGCGCCTATCATTCTGACAGTGTCGGGCACGACACCAACAATTGCTGGGCGCTTAAGCATAAAATTCAAGACTTGATAGAGGTGAAGGAGGTTGAGTTCAATGCTCTAGAGAAGCCAAACATAATATCCGGTCTGATGCCGAAGCATGGTCGCAATGTCCATGCTATTGAAGAAGATCTGTATGTTTCTGATGTTGATGACCTGATGACTCCGCTGTTAACAATCAAGTTAAATCTGTTGAAGGCTGGGATTTTCCCAGGATGTAAAGAAGATTGCTACTGTTGTTCCTCTCTACCAATCGACTGTCCATTGCTGAAGAAAGGCATCCAAAGCCTGATGGACTGTCAACAAATTATTTTCGAAAAGATTCTTGCTATTCCAACCCCTATCGAAGATGTTTCAATAATCACCATTTCCACCAATCTGTCCAAGGCCTTCAAAAAGCCTGTTAAGATTACATCCTCTACAAAGATTGTTCCCTTGAAAATAACCATGCCAGGGCCCGTCCCCTACATTTCTGACAAAACAATACCATGGAATTATGGTGGAGAAATCTACTACCATGGTGTTAAACAAGTTGAGATAACCGAGGAAAGCTCTGATGAAGAAGATGCCAGCATTGGAAACATTGCCGGTACAAGCAAGATCACCCAAAGTGGGAGAATATTTTCTCCAGAGATTGCCCCCCCAAAGGCAATCTTTGGACCCTCAACTGCTGCCAAAGTTACTCCTGCACCAATAAAACTTTCCGCAAGAACTCTGTTGATTGAAGAAGCTGTTATTCATGTTGTTGTCCCTCCTACTTTTGCTGATAAGGGGAAAGGGATCCAAGATGAGCTCGTCAGGATGAGGGCTCAACCTTTGGTCATCCCCGTAACCTCTAAGAAAGAAATGGAGGAGATTCTGAAAATAATTAAAAAGAGTGATTATGATGTGGTAGAGCAACTGGGGCAAACCCCCTCGAAGATCTCCATGTTAGCATTATTGCTTTGTTCAGAGGCGCACGCCAAAGCATTGATAAAATTTCTGAAGACAGCCCATGTGCCCCAGGAAACCTCAGCCGATCAATTCCAAGATTGCGTGGCTAGCCTTACCACAGACAACGGCCTAGGTTTCTCTGATGCTGACCTGACCCCAAAAGGAAGAAAGCACAATGACGCATTACATGTGTCAGTAGAATGCCAAGGAACTACTCTGGCCCATGTTTTGGTCGACATTGGTTCTTCTCTGAACGTGCTGCCTAAGAAGGCTCTTGATCGATTGGATTGTGAAGGCTTGGAGCTGAAGCCAAGTAATATCATTGTAAGGGCATTTGACGGGTCAAAGAGAATGGTACATGGGGAGGTCAACATTCCCATTAAGGTAGGCACATAAGTGTTCCCCTCAACTTTCTATGTGATGGACATCTGTCCGTCATACTCTTGCTTGCTAGGGAGACCATGGATACACAATGTTGGCGCGGTCACCTCCTCTATACATCAAATGCTGAAATACCCTGTCAAAGGAAAAATCATAACCGTACACGGTGAAGAGGAATATATGATCAGCCACCTGAACTCCTTTTGGTATGTAGAGGTGGAGGGTGAATTCATTGAAACACCATTCCAGCATTTTGAGGAAGTGTCTCCTGAGGTGGCAGTAGCAAAAGTGGTAGCCGAAGTACCCAAGCAGGTGGCCAGGATGGCATCTCTGAAGGACGCGAAGGCTGCGATGAAGGAAGGGAATAGCTCAACATGGGGACAGTTGCCTGATATTCCTCACAAAACAGACAAGTTTGGATTAGGATTTACCACTGCGGGGAAAAAAGCTATGCGCTGCTCAAAAGTTGAAAGAACACCCATCAAGATTTCTCCTTACGGAATCAATTCTTTGGAAGTTGAAGACGAAGAGGCCAACATCGAAGACTGGATCTTCCCAACCATCGGAGGAGGATTGCACAATTGGGAGGCGAAAGACTTCGTCCCCATTACTTTTATTAATCAGTAATTATCTGTCAAACATTTCCTATGGTCTGTAATAATTACTTTTGAACAATCTTCACGCTACTTTTTCACCTCATGCCTTGCCCGGGGCATGTAGGTCCATTTGTAAGGGTTTTGATTATCTTCATATTTATATGCCATGTTTAATGATTCATTGGACGTTTTTCATTGATAAACTGATGTGTTCATTTTCTTTCCTCTTGCATTTTTTGTTTGTTTAAGGATGGCTATCCCTTACACACACCCACACTCACAAATGCAGGTACCCATCCACTCTGGATTCTAGGGGTGACTATTCTGCTATGTCCTTCAATAACTCTGAAGATCTGGTCAATCAGGCTGAGTATGAAGGTGACGAAGATTGTGAAGTGCCAGGGGAGTTAGCCAGACTTCTACAACAAGAAGAGAGGGCCATCTTGCCTCACGAAGAGTTGTTGGAAACTATCAACTTAGGAACCGAGGAAGACCGGAAAGAAGTACAAGTGGGTGCCAATCTGGAACCAAGTGTCAAGGAGTGCTTGATACATCTGTTGAATGAATACGTTGAAATCTTCGCCTGGTCTTATGAAGACATGTCGGGTTTAGACACAGATATTGTGGTTCACCGTCTCCCTACAAGAGAGGATTGTCCACCGATCAAGCAAAAAGTCCGCCGAATGAGGCCCGACATGTCTGAGAAGATTAAAGCTGAAGTAATGAAGAAATTCAACGCTGTCTTTCTGGATGTTACATCCTATCCACAATGGGTTGCTAACATCGTGCCAGTACCTAAAAAAGACGGCAAGGTCAGAATGTGTGTGGACTACCGGGATTTGAATAGGGCTAGCCCTAAAGATGATTTTCTGCTACCCCATATCGACATTTTGTTTGACAACACAGCTCAGCACAAGGTGTTTTCCTTCATGGATGGATTCTCGGGCTACAACCAGATCAAAATGGCCCCCGAGGACATGGAGAAAACAACCTTTGTTACACAATGGGGTACCTTCTGTTACAAGGTGATGCCGTTCGGACTGAAGAACGCAGGGGCAACTTATCAGCGCGCCATGGTAGCTTTGTTCCATGATATGATACATCATGAGATCGAAGTTTATGTAGATGATATGATAGCTCGATCATAGACAGAGGAGGAACACCTTGAGCATTTGCAGAAGCTGTTTGCCAGGTTGAAAGAGTACAAACTCAGGCTGAATCCAAGTAAGTGTACTTTTGGAGTTAGGTCTGGTAAACTTCTAGGATTTATTGTCAGCAACAAAGGCATTGAGGTCGATCCAGCAAAAGTGAAAGCTATACGAGAAATGCCTGCTCCCCGTACTGAAAAGGAGGTTAGAGGGTTCTTGGGGCGCTTGAATTATATTGCCAGATTCATCTCTCATCAGACGTCTACCTGTGAGCCAATTTTCAAACTATTGAAGAAAGATCAGGTAGTCGAATGGAACGACGATTGCCAAGATGCTTTTGATAAGATCAAGGAGTATTTGCTAGAACCTCCTATTCTGATGCCACCCGTTGAAGGAAGGCCGCTGATCATGTATCTGACCGTGTTGGATAATTCAATAGGGTGCGTGTTGGGCCAGCATGACGAGTCTGGTCGAAAAGAGCATGCCATTTATTACCTTAGCAAAAAGTTTACCGACTGTGAGACTCGTTACTCACTGCTCGAGAAAACTTGCTGCACTTTGGTATGGGCTGCTCACCGACTAAGGCAGTATATGTTGACTCATACCACTCTGTTGATTTCCAAAATGGATCCTATCAAGTATATCTTCGAAAAGCCTGCTTTATCTGGAAGAATCGCTAGATGGCAAATGATCCTGACTGAGTATGACATCCAGTACACCACCCAAAAATCTATAAAAGGGAGTGTACTAGCTGACCATCTAGCTCACCAAGCTATCGAAGATTATCAATCCATGAGGTTCGATTTCCCAGACGAGGACATCATGAACTTAGACAACATTGAAGGTAACAGACTGTATGACGGACCTGAAAATGGATCCCGATGGACCCTGTACTTTGATGGTGCTTCAAATGCACTTGGAAATGGTATCGGTGCGGTACTCATTTCCTCGGAAGGTTGCCACACACCTTTCACGGTCCGACATTGCTTCAGCTGCACCAACAACATGGCTGAATATGAAGCATGCATCTTTGGTCTCAAGGCTGCTATAGACTTGGGGATCAAATCTTTGATCGTATTCGGGGACTCGGCTTTGGTTATCAGTCAAATCAAAGGAGAGTGGGATACCAAACATCCTAATATTATCCCATACAAAGAACATGTCCTGACATTGTTGCCTCATTTCGAGCAAATTACCTTCGAGCATTTCCCGCGAGAAGAGAATCAGCTAGCAGATGCTCTGGCTACAATGTCTTCCATGTTTAAACTCAACTGGGATAACGAGGCTCCCCAAATCTCCATCGAGCGAATGGATGATCCTGCGCATTGTCATGAGATTAATACCGAAGAAGTAGTGGAACAACCCTGGTTTCACAAAATCAAAAGGTATCTCCAGACTAGAGAATATCCCGAAGGAGCTTCCGTAAATGACAAAAAGTTTCTAAGGAAGTTTACTGCCAAGTTCTTCCTGAGTAACAGCATCCTCTATAAACACAACCATGATTGTGTTTTACTCTGATGTGTGGATAAAGCTGAAGCAGAGTTAATCATGACTGAGATACACAGCGGTACATTTGGCACCCACTTGAGCGGGCATACAATGGCTAAGAAGATCCTAAGGGCAGGCTATTACTGGTCTACCATGGAAGCCGACTGCCATCAACATTCCCGTACTTGCCACAAATGTCAAGTCTACGCTGACAAGATTCATATTCCTCCGGTTCCTCTCAACGTTCTGACAGCTCCTTGGCCATTTGCAATGTGGGGCATTGACATGATTGGAGAGATCAGGCCCACGACATCCAATGGACATCGCTTCATCCTGGTTGCTATTGACTATTTCACCAAATGGGTCGAAGCAGCTTCCTTCGCCTCTGTTACTAAAAATGTGGTTGCCTGCTTCATCAAGCAGAACCTTATATGCCGGTATGGTGTTCCCGACAGGATCATCACAGACAACGGTACAAATCTAAACAATACTATGATCACCGCATTGTGCGAACAGTTCAAGATTTATCATCACAATTCATCTCCCTATCGGCCGAAGATGAACGGTGTTGTTGAAGCTGCGAACAAAAACATCAAGAAGATCATTCAGAAAATGACAGTCACTTACAAGGACTGGCATGAGATGTTACTGTTTGCTCTGCATGGATACCGTACCACGGCATGAACTTCAACAGGGGCAACCCCATTTTCTTTGGTATATGGTATGGAAGTTGTCTTACCCATGGAAGTTCAGATTCCTTCCTTAAGGATTATGAAAGACGCAGGTTTGAATGAAGATGATTGGATTCAGACCCGACTTGATCAACTCAATTTGATCGACGAGAAACGACTCGCTGCTGTTTGCCATGGTCAAACGTATCAAAAACGGATGATCAAGGCTTTCAACAAGAAAGTCAGACGTCAAGTATATCAAGTCGGAGATCTCGTAATCAAGCGGATTATCTTACCGCAAAGTGATCCCAGGGGCAAATGGACTCCTACTTATGAAGGACCATTTGTGATCAAGAGCATATTTTCTGGTGGTGCAATGATTCTGACCACCATGGACGGAGACAATTTGCCACACCCTGCAAACGCAGACATAGTCAAAAGATACTACGTATAAAATAACCCGACAAGTTGAAAACCCGAAAGGGCGGCTTGGGAAAAAATGGGCATCCCAGTGAACCAAAAACCCGAAAGGGCGGTTCAGGCAAAAATTAGGGATAAAACAAGAAAATATGTACACCCGGCAAGTCGAAAACCCGAAAGGGCGACTTGGGAAAAAAGGGGTTTCCCGGTGGATCGAAAACCCGAAAGGGCGATTCAGGCAAAAGTTAGGGAATTTAAGCGTATGACTATGTCTCGTCGGATCACTTTAAGCACAATCCCTTCATCAATCAGCTCCAAGCTTCTGATCAATCCAGTCATCGACGGACGAAGCATTGAATGGACAAATATTCAGAGTTGTGAAGGCTATAGCAGAATGGGGATCCCATGGAATTGTTTCACATAGCCATCTTTCTTTTGTATAAATTTTTCAATTTTTACGACGACATCCTCTTACTAGGATGACTGTCTCCTTTGTACAAATATAGTCATAGAAAGTTAATACAAATACTTTTCCAAATACAGAAATTTGCTTTGTCTTCCTTTTGCTTTTTTACACTTATGTTTTATTTGAGAAACGTCCAATGTTTTGTTAAATAGACATATGCATTTGAACATAATCGTTTCCTTACAAATCCAGAAAGATGATTGCTGATAGGTTGAAGGTACAGGTAGGTGTCTTGATGCCCTTTCAGAAGGAATCCTCAGCAGATTTAAACTCCAAATTCCTCAATCCAGAACTTAATTCCCCAAACAGAATTAAACTTCAGGATCTCCAGCAGAACAAAAGCATTCTCAAAACTGATTTCCCCAGCCAGAGGACCTTCCAGAACTCAATTCCCCTCAGAGTTAAATTTCAGAATCCCCAGTGGAGCCTTAAAAATCTGAAAAATCCAATCCCCGGTGGAGCTAAAACTTCTAACTATCAATCCCCAGCGGAACCAAACTAGTGAACCTTCTCCCCACAGAGGTACTTCCCACCAAACTGAAGATTCTCAGTCATACTTCTCCAGCATGAGTCTACCAGATTCTGGATGCCCCAGTAGTGATCATCAGAATTCTCTTACCCTGCAAGTCATCAAGGAATTCCAATCCCCAGCAGTGGTCCTAAGATCCCTCAACAATTGAAGATCTTGCATTCCCCAAGCAGAATGAAGACTCTCATTCTCAGTTCCTCACAGGATATTCAGATATTCCCCAGTGAAGATCTCCTCAGGACAGGAATCCCCAGTAGATTGGCATACAACCCAAGCTCCTGATTCTCCAGCAGTAGTCAACAAGGATGTCTCATCTTCAGCAATCAAAGATCCTTGTAATCCCCTGCAGCAGTCAAGGACTCACTTTCCCTGGCAGCAGTCAAGATTCTTTTATCTCCAGCCATCCAGGATTCATCTATCCTCAGCAAGACAGCTCATCAGCTTACATGCGCATTCATTACATTCATATCATAAAGATTGATATAGCATACATTGCATCATGCATCATGACATTGCATACAACTAACTCTTTACCTTTTCAGGAAAGATCAGTCGACAGACAAAGATCATCATCTTCTGAGAGTCTTTCTAGAAATAGTTCAGATGTGACCCAGATATGGCGACATTCTGATACTTATTCCAGATTCATCCAGATGCAGTTTTACACGGACTCATCATCAGGAAACCCTACACCGGTTCCTATTCAACTACAAGACTTCTGAAAACAGTTCACGGGTTCTCCAGTAACGGATGTTAACCTATCGCTTGTTCAGATTCTTCTTCAAGACTTCTGAAAACAGTTCACGGGTTCTCCAGTAACGGATGTTAACCTATCGCTTGTTCAGATTCTTCAAACCTCTGAAAACAGTTTACAGATTCTTCCCAACAACGGATGTTAATCTATCGCTTGTTCAGACTCAACTTCTGAAAACAGTTCACGGGTTCTCCAGTAACGGATGTTAACCTATCGCTTGTTCAGATTCTTCAAACCTCTTAAAACAGTTTACGGATTCTCCAAACACGGATGTTAATCCATCGCTTGTTCAGATGCAACTTTTGAAAATAGTTTACGGACGCTTCCCAACAACGGATGCTGCTCTATTGCTTATTCAACTTCAAGACTTCTGAAAACAGTTTACGGGTTCTCCAGTAACAGATGTTAACCTATCGCTTGTTCAGATTCTTCTCAACTTTTGAAAACAGTTTACGGACGCTTCCCAACAACAGATGTTGCTCTATTGCTTATTCAATTTCAAGACTTCTGAAAACAGTTCACGGGTTCTCCAGTAACGGATGTTAACCTATCGCTTGTTCAGATTCTTCTCAACTTTTGAAAACAGTTTACGGACGCTTCCCAACAACGGATATTGCTCTATTGCTTATTCAACTTCAACTTTTGAAAATAGTTTACAGATTCTCCAAACACGGATATCAATCCATTGCTTATTCAAGACCCCCAGTTCAGAGATGTTCCAAAACATGGACACCTTTCTGATACTCATTCCAGATGGCATCTTTAAGCCCATCCCCAACAAGATTCTGTCACCCCTCTAGATGGCATCTTTTAAGCCCATCTCTAGATGGCATCTTTTAAGCCCATCTCCAAATGGCATCTCTAAGCCCATTCCCGCATTCATTGTTCTGACGGGTGCAAATTTAAGGGCACTCTAGTGTCCAATCTCCTTTTACCTTCGAGACGCGAAAGGAAAACCTACCAATCTAACTCTTCAGGTGCAAGAAGATTGAACAGGGGAAACTGTTGTACCCCAAAATTTGCCCTCTCATTTCTTCAATATTTTCTCACCACAAGACTCTTGGAGCTCAAGATTGAGTTAGGGTTTGCTCTGCTCAAGACTCCTCCTTGCACTGTTGACCCAAATTAGGGTTTGAGTTTGCACCAAGATGTTTTGACCTAAAATTCCCAAAGTGACTTTCATGCTTCATATTGGACTCACAAGTTTATCCATACCAAGTTTCAAGCCTTGATTCCAATCTTTGCCCAGTCAATTGGACAGTTGACCAAGAAATCAGCTGTATTAGGGAAAAAGTCAACTATGGCCAATTGACAGTCAAACCTCATGATTTTTGACCCACATCAACATTATGAACTCATATGAACCATTTGGTCAAGTTTGGATCACAATTCCACAAGAAATTTGATCAGATCACCAAAAGGGCAAAATGGTCATTTTTAGGGTTTTGACTGCACAAAGGCAATTTTTGATTGTTTGACCTAGCCAATGGCAAACCAAGCTCACATATGGACTCAAGGACTCAATGGCATGGTCTTGACACATTCAACAAGTTCAAAAGGTCCCAAATGCACAGGATTGACAAATGAATTTTCCAGTCAACTGATCAAAATTTGACTGTATACTGAAAAGTCAAACTTTGACTTTTTGGTCAAAATCAAGTGTCAAGATTCATTTTTCATCAAGACATGTCAAATTATGAAACTTGTTCATCAAGAAATCCAAATTTGCAAATTAGGGTTTAAAATGAGAAAATTTCATAACTTAGAATTTTTCTAAGTTATGAAACTTCCGTATTTTTTCCTAACTTTGTCCCATTTTTTCATCAAGATACATTTGGATTCAAACAAAACTCAAAACATGAAAGTTGTAGTCCATTGAAAAATCTACAACTTTGATTCACAAAGTATTTTCAAAAGAAGCTTGTAGCTCAAGTTATGATTTTTGGAATAGGGGTGCAAAACATTCTTAACTTAGAAATTTTTTGACCTATTTTAGGCAGGATTTTTGCCCAACTTCATGGCCACTTTTCACATGCTTCCACTTGGAATTTAAACTTTCATTACAAATATGGATTGTAGTACACATTCCAAGCTTTCCAAATTGTCCAAGAACTTCTCAAACACCCTTGTGGTTAGGGAGAATCGAATTTGCAAAGTTGGGAAAAATCCACTTTTGTTCTTGACCAAGGCATGTTCATACACTTTGCATTTTCAAACTCAGCATGGTTCAAGCTAGATTACAGGCCTCTAATCCCATTCACACTCAATAATTAAATGCCAATCCATTATGTTCTAGCATTATTTTGTTCATATAGTCATTACACAAGGAATGAACCTTTAAATGGAAAAAGCAAGTTTGTCATTTTGAAAAAGCAATGCTTTATGTCAAAGACCATATCTTGGAAGTACAAGCAGATCTTTGAGGCACAAGTTTATGGACAAATCCCACTGATCAAGAAGAGAAAATTCAGCATGCTTGAGGTACCTGCATTGGCCTATAACCCAACTTGACTATCTTTGCTTATCTTAGAAGAAAACTTGCATATTGAACCATAACTCACATTCCTGCAATGACCAACAAAAACAAACTTTGTAAATACATTTCATACTCCCTAACTGACCTAAAGCACGACCAAAATACCCTTGATCCCCCCTCATACAGAAAATCACAGTTTTGTGGCAAAACAGGGCATAAGCTGCAACTTGAATCCCACAGTCCATTCCTGTCGTGCGTTTTGGCTAAAACCTCTTCAAACACATTCCCTACCATTCATTAAAGCTATTCCAAGCATTGAACTTGAACTGTAACATCCATAACCAAGGTTGCCATTTTCACTTTTCAGCTGTGCAGGTTGACTTCCATAGCTCGATTCAGTTAGTTTCAAAGCAAGCTAGAGGTTGGAGGAGCATCCTTGGACTTCAGGCAAGCTGTACAAATCCTCAAACTCCATTGAAGGTACCTCCATTGCTGCACACGACTCAAAGCTGAACAGGTAAAATTTTGAACTTCTATCTCTCTATCCAGGCATAGTTAGGCTTAAGTTTGTGAAGAAAGCATGTTCTACTCATAGCCCTGAAGCCATCCATGTAGTTACTTTTCATTTATATTGTGTGTGCTGTGAGAATTTTGAACTTAAACATGGAAGAAAAGTTAGGTCAGAAATTGGGGGAGGAGAAATTCTCTCTCGTTTGAGAGTTAGAACAACTTTTTTATATGTTTGAAATTGTGACTTGATGCTCTACATTATTGATGTTGTAAGTTTTTGTTAAAAGTCAAGGAATCAGGATCTGTGATTGACAAGAAGAAACGCGCGTTTTTGTTTCTGTTTGAATGGCTGGAGGTTGAAGACAAGCCACTTGGCTGGGCCTGAGTTGTTTTTCTGTTTGCACCACTTTTCTCATTTTGCACCCCCTTGGCCCATTGTGTGATATTTTGATTATTTTTGACTTTTTATTTTTTCTTCTGACTTGATATTTTTTGTCAACACATAAAAAACATTAAAAATATTTTTTTCACATTATTTTATATTTTTTTGGCATTTATTTGTTTATTTAAACATGTGCATGTAAATAAATATATATATACTTTTATTTAAGACACTAAAAAATAATACAAAATATATTTATTTTCAGTTATTATTTTATTTTACCTTTTGAAAACATTTTCTCAAAATATACTTTTTTTTTGGTAAATAATAAAAATTTTATTTTTATACATATTTAGTTTATTAAATATACATAAATATACTTGTACATATTTATTAGAATATTTAGGACAAAAATATATAAATAATACATTTTTATTTTTATTAATATATGACATCAAAAATACTTTTTTTTCACAACATACTTCTTTTTTTATTTTTGTATATAAGTAACAAATATTGTATATAATATAATTAATAAATACTATTTATTTAGAAAACTAGGGTTTAGCCCTAAACCATGAAAATATCAAAAATTAACCTTTTTTTTATTTTTGTTTATATTTCACATGAAAAATACTTTTACATACATAAAAAACCATTTTTGTGCATAATATATTTTGCATATTTATTGTATTTATTTAATTATTGTACAATTAAATAAACTTGTATATTTAATACGGATGTAATAGTTCTAGATTTAATTTCTTGCTAAATATCCCCCATTTGAACATTTGTACCCCCATCCCCATAATTATGTTGTAATAATTTAGGACTTTAAATTCCGCATTTTAAAGCTTTCTAATTATGCCATGATAGACTTAGGGTTTGTATGCAAAATCAACCAACAAATAGCTTGACTAATGCAAAGACAAAAAAGCATGAAAATGGACAACACTAATCACACTTGCGCCCCTAGGGTGATCCCACTTGTTGCCTTCCAAAATGGGCCATGCTTGCAAGTTGAGTTTCTTTGGCAAAACAATTCAAATGATCATAGTCCCTCGATGACGCTTTCGAAGTTGCCTACAAAATGATCATAGTCCCTTCAAGCAAAATTGCCAAAGACACTTGGCACCATTGCATTCATGGTCCATACGATGACCCGCGCCCGTCCCGTTAACATCCTAACACAAGATTGTCCACCAAATACAATGGTGGAACAAAACTGTTAAAAGGGTTAAAACATGAGAAAAATCTTTGAGTAAATTTAGGGGTAGACAACTCTTAGTTACTTGACCAACTTGCAAAACAAATCCTTGCCATTTTTCAAAACACACTTCACAAACACAACTTTCAAAACCTTGAAACATCTTTTCAAAAAGACAAACACCTTTTATAAAACATTCGAGTAAAGAATTGTTACAAGGGTTGCCTAGACAAGGCATCTTTTTTAAAACATTTTCAAACACACACACAAAGCACCATTTCAAACAATTGAAATCACCATTTCAAACAATTGAAAATCAAAGGAAAGTGATCTAAGCACGTAACTAAGAGCCCATGGATAACCATGGATAGAAAGGGTGCTAATACCTTCCCTTTCTATAATCTACTCCCCGAACCCACGAAAACATCTCAAAGGTTTTTCCTGTGCTTTTTAACCTTTCCTTAGGATAAAATAAAAAGTCGGTGGCGACTCTTGCTAAACCGAAACATTTGCGAATACAAACGCAAAAACCAAGTCAGTTCTCCTACCGTATCACAGTCTCCTTATCTTCCTAATGTTTATTTCGGTAAGATGGATATGGAACAAACAGTGAAAGATCTCCAAGCTCAAAATGCTCAGTTCCAACAAGTGCTCATGAACTTGGCCAAGGGGCAGGAAAATCTGAAAATACTCTTCACCAAAGAGAGCAAGAAGAAGAAAAAGTTCGTCATCATCAACGTGAGGAGAAGGTCCAAGGGGCATGCCCAGCTAGTTCAAAAAGAAGATGCTTCTTATGAAGACCGTCAAGAAGAGGAAGATGGAAGCATTAGAGATAATGTAGCTACTGATGACGATGACTCGTCTGAGGAGCGGTATCCACCGGCAGATGAAAAATACAAACAGATTGAAGACAACCTAAAAGTTATGGAGATTCAAGCTATGCCTGGCTTGGATTTAGGAGACATGGGTTTGGTTTCTGGAGTGGTCATCTCGCCAAAGTTCAAAATCCCTACCTTTGCCTCGTATAATGGAGTCTCTTTCCCTAAGATGCACTTAAAGTCTTATGTCTGCAAGGTTCAGCCATACACAACTGATCAGAAGCTTTGGATCCATTTCTTCCAAGAGAGACTAGTAGGGACTCAACTTGAATGGTTCTATCAATTAGAGGGTTCTCGCATCCACACCTGGGAGGATCTAGCTGTTGCTTTCTATAAGCAGTACCAATACAACACTGATCTTGCACCAACTCATGTGCAATTGCAGAATATGACCATGGGTTCCAACGAGAGATTCAAAGGATACGCCCAAAGGTGGAGAGATCTGGATGGTAGGGTGCGGCCCCCTTTAACTGATAGGGAGATTATTGACATCTTCATAGGAACCTTGACATGACCTTTCTTCAATCACCTAATTGGAAGCTCCTCAGCCGGGTTCACCGAAATAATACTTACCGACGAAAGGGTCGAAGCTGGCATAAAAAGCAGAAAGATCCAAGGAGCTACACCCTCTGATGCTCAGAAAAAGTCATACAATGGGAAAAAAGATTCCAATGTTGTGTATGGTCAAAAGAGTCATCATGACCAACATGTAGGGGAAATCTTGATCTCTAATCCTACACATGTTCAACAAAGACAGGGCAATAGGTGTAGGGTAAGATATCAAGAAAGGCAATATACCAAACTCAACATGCCGATGTCACAAATCTTGCAGCACATGTTGAATTTGAATTTGGTCACATTGAAGGACCCTCCTCCGAATCCTAATACTCCTGCTCCTAGCTACCGTCCCAATAAAAGGTGTGCGTATCACTCCAATAATCTTGGGCCTGATACGGATAGATGTTGGGCTTTGAAAAACAAGATCCAAGACTTGATTGACAGAGGAATGCTGGAGTTTACACAAGATAGCCAGACTGAATTTTTCTGCCATCCCTCAAAGGCTCACCACCTAAAGTGACAAGTTCAGGCAAAGAGGCTTCTGTTCATTTGAATTTTCAATTGTAATTTCTTTTGTTATTCAAATAATTATCTATTAATGTCAAACTTTGTTTCATCAATGCATTGCATATGTTTATCTTGAATTGATCCATTCGTTTTCATTACATTTAAACTATGCTTTTTACTCTCTTTATGACATTCAACTCTTGTAAAAGTTGCAAGGCTTTAGAGGGAGGATGACGAAATCAAGGCCTTCATCTTATACAGTATGCTTTTGGACAGACCTTGCTGACGATATACAGGCGTTCTTTCAAATCCTAAACATTGGAGTTATAAGGAAGATAATCCTTAGTCAACCCCTTTGAGCCAAATAAGTAAAAGTTTTCTTTTTTACACAAATTGAAACCTTTAATCCAAACCTGGGGCAGGGTAGTCTCTCAATTAATTCAAATACGCGTTCAGTCGCAAACTTTCACTTCGTAATACAATGAATGGCATCAAAAAAATTCCTATAGAATCAAAAGACGGTGATGGTTCCCTACCAAAAAAGGAAGCTTTCTTCGATTTACAAGCTGGACAACTTCCTTCGATTTACAAGTTGGGCAGCTTCCTTCGATTTACAAGCTGGGCAGCTTCCTTCGATTTACAAGCTGGGCAGCCTCCTTCGATTTACAAGCTGGGCAGCCTCTTTTTATTTACAAGTTAGGGAAATTAAACCCTTCGATGGAACGTACTTAGATCACACCTCTAAAACTCTTCAACAATATGGATCATAGTTAGTGGATTTGAAGGACCTATAATGGGTTCATTCAAAGAGCACACATTGTTGGAAACGAACGTTGCTGTATGATGATGAGTCTGGTCGAAGTGATCAAAATGAAAGGGTGAAGTATTCAAGGTGTTTGTTGATTAAAGTCCTATATACTGTCAAACCCAAGCCTGTTGTGCTGCTATGCAACAATCCTCCACTAACCTGCCACAACACTCCAAATACTGCTGAGCCTGCATTGTCTCAGTCCTATACTTACACAAAAAAGGGTACAGAAGATCTGCATAAAAAAACAGGGGGACAATATACCCAAACAGTTCAAATGCCCAGTTCACATTCAAGGTTGACGCAAGGTAAGTCACTCTTACCCTTGAACCTTTCGTTTCATGGCATAGCATGTGAGTAACATTCCCTTTCGTTTGAAACATGTACATAATACATTGTTCTTTTTGTTTCCACCCTCTTAATATATTTTCAGAACTAACCCTTTCATTTGCTTCTTGTTTACCTACACATGCTTTAAGTATTAAACTATTTGCAATACAAATACTAGCATGGCCTTAGGCCATGTTGCCATTTTATGTCCCAAATGAAAGAAACAGGAGGAAAAAGACATGAAATGAAGCCTTGGGCTCATGCTGACTTCCAAGGCAGAAAGGCAGAATCAGAAGGCACATTTGCACTAGGTCCATCCAGAATCGAAGGCCATGACTTGTTGCTTCCAACCTCAACCGAAGAAGGTAATAAGGCAACTAGGCAGGACCAGAAGGCACGCCCAGCTACTGCCAAGGCCCAATCGAAGTCCATGACTTGCTGGATGCCAACTCCCAATCGAAGGAGGCCAACAGAAGCAGAATTGAAGGAGCTATTTTTTCTTCTTTTTATCTTATTTTTGCCTTTATATTTCTATGCACTTCAATATGGTTGTATTAGTGTAGGATTTATTTTTTGAACTTTTTTTAATTACTTTTATACAAATGCTAGTAAATAGGTGTATGGAAAAATAAAACCAACAAGTAGACAACCCAAAAATCAAAGACAAAATGCATGCAATCAAACACACTTTGCACACATGGACCCTTAGGGTAATCTCACTTGTTGCCTCGGAAAAATAGTCATGTCCCTCGAACGTGGGCGTTTTAGCAAAGAACCTCGATAAAAGATCGTAGTCCCTCGATGACCCTCGATGTTGCCTTCGGTAAATAATCTAGTCCCTAAAACGACATTGCTAAAACATCCCATGGGTTGCCTTCTATGACTATACAAACGTCCTGCGCCCGTCCCTTCACATCCAAAGATAAGGCTTCTTACCAAATCAATGGTAAGATAGCAATATCAAAGGAAAGGAATAAATGAACAAAAGACTTTTGAGTAGGTAGATTGTTCCTAGTTGCTTGCTCATTTTCAAATCAAACATCCTTGCTCACTTTCAAAACAAACAACACTTTCAAAAACATGAATTTTTTTCAAAAGCTCATCACTTTGTATACGTTCTTACGAGCAAGAATTATTACAAAGTTTTCCTAAACGAAAGCGCCTTTTCAAAATACTTTAAAAAAACCACCACAAAGCATATTTTCAAACGAAAGCAAGTGATCTAGCAAGCAACTAAGAGCCCTTAGATAACTACGGATGAAAAGGGTTCTAATACCTTCCTTTTTTATAATCTACCCCCCGAACTCAGAAATAATCTCAAAGGTATTTCCTGTTCTTTTCAGCCTTTCCTTTTGGATAAAAGAAAATTCAGTGGCGACTCTTGCTAACCGCAACATTTGCGATCAAACGCAAAACACCCAAGTCACTTCTCCCACTGTATCATAAGCAGCAATTAAAAAGCTATAAATAAAATGAGATATCGAGAGTTATAGAGGTTCAGTCAAATAAAAAAGACCTACTCCTCTCCCAAAGAACTAGTTTGAGAGTTTTCATTATATACTTGAGAACTTTTAGTAGGTGAAGCTCATGAACTCCCTTATATAAGGAAGTGATGGTTGTCCTACAACCATAATAATATAAGACTGAGGATACGACTGTTTGCATCTTCTCCATTATAATTGATGAGACTGAAGTGGCAAAGCTTCCATCCTAGATGTAGATTGAAGTGATTAAACTTCTCTCCATGAAATATCTGAGCTCAACATGGCTTAACATGCTAACTATTAACCTCTTGAAATTTTAACAGGTTGATCTTCTAAACTATGATTTTAAAAGGGCTAACCATGAACCTAATGGTAGGTTCATCAATATTGATAATCTTCAACCTTAAAATGAACAAGATTTACTAACAACCTTAAAGGAAATTCATCAATATTAACGATCTTCAACCTAATTAATCATGTGAACTAATCACATAATCTCCAACGAAAGCTTTTAACGGGTTTAGCTTTGAACCACATATTTTTATCCCTAAAATGGATCGTGTTCATCAAAGGTGCATAAAAAAATCTTGACGCACTTTATACATTACTATCCATCCAGAATTACATGGACACCTTGTAACGCCCGTCTATTTAATTAATTATTAAATTAGGTATTTTCAATTAATTTCGAATTATTTGTTGAAAATCGTTGACATGTTGTGTTATATTGTGAGTTGTTGAGTTGTGATGTTGTCATTAGTCGATTAAACTAGTGGATTAAATTAGTTGAGTAATATTAGTAATAATGTTAGAAATAGTAGAATAATAGGTTAATTGTGTTGGGCCTATTTTTATGGTTAGAAGTAGTAATATGGGGGTATGTTGTTAAGCCCAATAGAATAATAATATTATTAGATTAAGTTAAATAGAAATTAGATTAATTAAAAGGTGAAGAAAACTCTTGGAGCAGTACGTGAGAAGTTACAGAGAAGAGGAATAAGAAAAGAGGAAAAGCTAGGTTTTCAATCGGAGAGTTATAGAGCGACCTTCAATCCAAGGTAAGGGTGGGGTTCTTACTCTATAATGGGAATTATGATGAATAGTATGTAGGAATTGGATTGGTGTAATGTTGTTGTGCGTATGATTGTTGTTGTTTATGAAATTATTTGTTATCATGTTGTTATCATGTTGTGGATGTTCCTGAATTGTTTACAGAATTAACTATTTGTTGTTGGAAATTATAATATTGCTGACATAGTTGTTATGTTGCTATGATGTTCCATGGTATGAAATTAGTGATTGAGGAGAATACTGAATTCTGGTTTAGCGTTGGTGACAGAACAAATGAAGTCTGTGTGAAGGGTTAAAACCACATTGTGCCGAGGGGCACAAGTGCTTGTTCTGAGCGGCACAATATTGGCGTGCCGAGGGGCACAATTTGATGTGTTGAGGGGCACGTCGGTAAACTATAACTGTGGTGAGGGCCATGGTATTTTATGTGGCGAGTGCCACCGTTTTTAGGACACTTTAGTGTTTTTCTTTAGTTCCTGATCCACATATTGTTTTAGCATAATTAAGCCCTAAAATAATTATGGTCAGATTATAATTGAAGTACATGCAAATTAAGGAAAAATAAAAGAAAATTATTTAGTTAATATTTTAGCAACAGTAACTAGTAGTCAATAGAATATAATGTAACAGAAAAAACATTAGAATAGTTAATAGTGGGAATTGGTAAGTAGGTAACATGGATAGTAAGAGTCATATAGCAGTAAGACACTAGTAGTGTTAGAAATAGTAACAGAAGGATTCAACTGACGGTAAGAAACAGTGGAAAATTGGTTAGATTTTAAAGTAACAATAGCAGAGATAACTCATGGTAGTAGGAGATAATTCATAGTAGTAGTATGAAATTGCATGGACCTTATCATAAAACTATTAACAGTATAATAGCATAGTACATGTAGCATGAATAAGTTGACAGTAGGAGTTAATTGTGAAATAGTAAAAGAAAGCTATTGGCAATAAAACAACATTAGAGAATTAATTAGCAGCACTAGCAGTAGTGGAAATTGTTGATAGCAGTATTGGCTTATATAATAATTGCAGCAGTTTAATATTAGAGGAACCGTCGCAGAACGTCTAATAACTGAATATAGACGTATAAATGAATAATTATCTAGTGTTATTGCAATGGGTTTCGATTGTATTTGTGAATTTTAATATGTTGTTATAATGTCAATATTGTTGACGATGCGAAGTTGCAGGATATACTGATGTTGTTGAAATGCCTCTAATTCTTGGCAGATAAGTTGTAGGCTTGTGGCTAATGTTTAATTGTTGTTGAATTGTTGTTGAATTGTTATTGAATGTTTGATGTTGTAGTTGCTGTTGTGTTTCATAATGTTGTCGCATATATAGCATATCAAGTTAGGAGCTCATGCTCGGTAAGTTGGTCTGGATTGGAAAATATGAAGTTGAATGCTTATGCCTTGTTGATGCCTCTATTAATTGGCAGATTATTAAGTTGGGATTTTTGCTCCGTTGGTACCACATACATGTGCATAAAAATCAAGTCGTATTTCATGTTGCATCCTGAGTTTTTGTATGGAAGAATTAGTTGTGTTGAATGTTGTTAAAAAGCTGTGAAGTGGTGATTGTTATATGAACTGATTCTAATATATTATTCATCATACACTTTATTATATTGTTTGATATCTCACCCCCTTCTGTTTGAATGTTAGCCCTAAGTTGGTAACGTGCAGGTAATCCAGAATGAAGGTTGTTTACCTTCAGTAGTTCGAGTCAGTGTCGTTGCTCTGATACATAACACTCGGGAGGATGAATGCTTGTTGCTTTGTTGTTGACTTTACTTCTGTTGCCGAATTTTAAGTTGATTTCGTTAAGTACTTTGTTGTTTCTAAAGTTGTTTTCAGTTGGACAAAGATATTATGTCATTTGAGTTGAAAATTGTGATTCCTCTACTTAAGTAATAAAGTTGTTTCGTTTTAAAGACTAAAATTGTTGTTATTTATTCATCCGATGATTTAAGTGTTATGTATCTATTTATATGCGATTAAATGCCGTTGTTATAAGTTGAAAGTGTAGCATCCTATTTATATGTCGAAATTTTATAACTTTGATTTTATTAATATTCGCGGGTAGAAATGGGGTGTTACATTAGTGGTATCAGAGCAGGTCGGTCCGTCCGACAAAGTTGTTGAGTTTGTAGAGTAGTATGACAGTTGAAGATTGTCGATGTGTTATTTCTTAGTACGTGACATGTGTGAGACACACTGTTGGTACTTGTTTTATTTTCCAATCAATTGTATGCAGGAGTTATGTCGTACCCCAAATTTGTCCTACCTCAATGATTTTTATTTTTCGAGATTAAAATAGAAGAAATATTTAATTAAAGATGGTACAACAGTATCTGATGGCTCATCTTTATCCAAGACTAGGGGTGTATTTTAAATTTAGGAAATCAGGGATTTCTAAATAAGAAGGACTCGTATATTCGTGAACCCATTCACGTGACATGTTGGCCAATGGCCCATGTGATTCGAAAATGTAAAGTTATTTCAGAATAATAACTACTAAATAGTTGTTATTGAAATTAAAATTGCTATTAAATAATAATTGAATTTATTAAAGAAACTTAGGTGTTACTTTGTTATTAGTAAAAAGGGTGGGGGTAATTTACTTAGTTGACCCATTTCTATTTTTTTTATCCAAATAGCAAAAGGGGTTGTGTTCATCAATATAAGGCCCAACAATGGTTTTTTGCTGTTTTTAAGAGAGGGGTGTGCTTATCAAATTAACTAAACTCATTAAAGTCATCCCATTTGACCTTTTTGTTATCTGTTGTTTCATTTTAAAGAAAAATATTAGTTTTACCGATTTTTAAATGGAATTTGCTGTTTTAAAATGGAGGAGGTGCGAGTACAAATTAAAGGCCATTAAACAATTAGCCCATCTACGTTTTACTGCTGTATGATTTTGGGAAAAATTATTATTAAAATATTTTAGTAAATATTTTATCGGTTATTAAGAGTCTATTAGGCCTATTAGTAAAAAATGTTTATTTCAGTAAATATTTCAATGAGGATTGTTAAAATATTTTATCAGACTCTTTTATAATTTATTAAAGAGTTTTATTTTATCAGACTTTGTTGTACAAAGCCTAGTAGGTCCAATATGTACCAAAAATAATGCTGGGCAGTAAATAAAATAAAATAAAATAAAATATATAACGCAAAAGAGGGCGAACATCCACTGTAGAGATCCAACGAAGATTACGAGCGTTTTATGGGACTAACAAGCACTGTATAGATTGAAAACCAAATCAAATATACTTTTCTGCGAATCAAATTTTTTTACAGCAAAATCTAAGATCTCTTATTACAAAACAAATCTCCATTACAGTAAAAAATTTGCAACAGAATCAATCCAAAATCAAATAAGTAAAAACCCCAAATCAATTTTGAATCCATTACAATCCAAAAACGATAGAAATCTAATCAATTACAATCAAAACTCCTAATTATCCTAAATCCCTAAACTGTAACGACAAATTCTAAAGCCCTAAAATATAAAACCTATATACACCAAGGAATATAGTAAAAGAAGAGGGGATTAAGAAGACATAGATGGCCGGAAATCGAAGAAGAGGAAATTAATATAAAACTGGGAAGAACATCGCCTCATAACCAGTTGAAGTTGAAGGAGGACGATCAGGGTTTCGATATCCGAAACCCTAATCATCGTTGCCCGCCTCACTGTTCCTAATCGTCAATCTGAAGCCTCCACCACCGCTACTGTAACCTGTGAAAGATAGAAAGGGAGGATTAAAAAATGAGTTGATCAAAGAACTCTAAATCTGAAACGCAAAGAGGGTAAATCACTTAGCTATATTTTCTTTTATCGTTTGTATTGGTTAGGTTCTTAGAAGGGGAAGGGTAGAATAGCGCCGTCGCGGTGATTGTTGAAGCCTTAGGGTTTGGGGAAGAAGAATAGAGGGTTGTTGAAACAAGAGAGAAAGAAGAAGATAGATTATTGGAAAATGAAAATGAGAGTAAAGTGAAATAAAAAACAAAGTTATATGCAAAAACAATCCAGTACCCGCATGCCCATAGTAATTAACGTATTCCTTCAATCTTATCCGCGTGATCTCTATCAGACGGCCATAGGCCAAGTCTGCATGATAAGTATCATACTCCCTTGCTCACCTGATCGACCGGACCCTCTCCTAAACGCTTGGGCCTAAGCCCGTTTCTTATTCGCACCCCCATTATGTTATTTTTACTAAACCCGTCAATGACATACACCCCCTCTTCTGAACTGTGTTTGGGCCAGCCCAGTATTCCTTTAGACACCCCCACTCTTTTACTTAATAACTAGAATTATAACCCCCCAGATTTAACTAAATTATTTATTTCTTTTTATATTACATTATTTATATATTATTTCCTTGTATTATAATTATAATTACTTATTTCTTTTCATAATTAATTATTATTATTAATTATTATTATTAATATATTTTATTTACTATTTAAATATTATTATATCATAATAAATTATTTTATCAAAAGCTCATGAATATATTATTTTCTCATTATTTGCATTAAAATATTTTTATCATGCATTAATTAAGAAATTTTGCAGTTAATACGATTAAAAAACACGCAACAAACAACAAACTATTTTTTCGCAATAAACTAAGCTAATCAATTGTTTTTGCAAAAGGGTTTCAAACCGATTTTGACTTACCACGCATTTAGTCAAAATCTCCGCAATCACTATTCCCGATCAAAGTGCGAGGTGATTCAAAATATGTTTGCAACCCCTAAAAAACACCAACCCCATACGAACTACGAATTGGGACTCTGATTCCTCATAAGAGGATACGTAGGCATACAATCAAAAATTGTAGCGAGTTCCCCTATTAAAAATTTAAGACATTTTTCCCCTAATAAAGATTAAATCCTATTTCCCCAACTCAAACCTAAAACCTAGTATCCTTGTGAACAAGGTAGATGAAAGGTGCCTAACACCTTCCTTTCGTCTAATGAAGTATGAAACCTAGAATCTCTATCTGTGAATTAGGTTTTCTGTTAGATTCCCTTCCTTAGGATAAAAACTAATAGTGGCGGCTCTGATTTAAAAAACATTCGTAACAAGTTGGTTTAAATATAAGTGGGGGAGAAGCTTTGCTTCTCAAATATTTGTTAGTTGTAAGATGTTAGTTCAGTATGCTGTTGATGGCGGCAATACAAGTATTGTTGAAGTTTTGTCGTTTCCCGAATCCGAAGGTGACATCGATTCAAGATTTTTTTTTAATCAAGTTGGAGCGTTTTAAAGGAGGATGATCAGACATTGTTGATGTTTACTTATTGAAGGATGAGAAGCAATGTAAAAGTTGTTAATATACGAGTATAGTGTAAATCCCTGATGTTTCTAAAGGTGATTGTTAAGTAACAAGGATAATTTTTAGAAGATGGAATTTAGAAAGTTGGGATGTTTCAGCGCTGCTGGTGGACTATGAAGTTGTCGGTTTGAGTAGCCCTTGCGTAAGGTGTCGATGTTTGAACAATGATAGAGTGACATATTGTTGTAGAGCCTGCCGTGGGATCCTTGTGAGTGATTGTAAAAGTTGTTAAAGTTGTTGGAATGTTTTCAATCGCGAGTCAGAGTCAGAAATGCGAGGAGACGATTACGATTTCAAGAATGGTAAGTGTTGGTACTGGTACAAAGAAATTTTGTTATGATGTTATCATAAGGTGTGTAATAGTATGTCGCTGCATGACGTCGGTGTTCACATTTTCAGATAACTTTAGAAATTCATATCTCGTGTTCCGAGTATCACCTTAGTGTTCCGTTTGAACCAATGAGGACATAGAAGTATATTCTATCCTATGAAAGTGTTTTCGAATACGGTATATGCATTCCTATATGGAGGGACTCTAAATTCGGGTATAGAACTGGAGGCTTTTTGGGCATAAATGGTTATTATCGCAGTTGTTCGAGACGAGTTCAAGCGTAATATATTGTTGGTGAATAAGTTGAGAAATGATATGCTCAGTATTAAAAAGGATGTGAAAGTATTGAAGAAGCGCATAGAGATGCAACTTATGATGATTAAAAATGATTATAATAAAGATGTCCTTTTAAAGGAAGATGCTTTTAAGAGGAATTATAGTTGTGTTTATGATGCCAAGGTAGTGGCATGTGTAAAAGAAGAATTGGGGAGGCTCTATCACCAAAAAAGTGTGGAACGACATTGTTGAGATTTAAATTGGAACGAGACGACGTGTAATGTACTAGTATAGTAGTAATTCTTGAGTTGGAGAATACTTAACCATCGTGTGAGGCTAAGTCAGTGTAATGTGGACCGTGTAATGTGTTGAGTGTTGGCGGCTCATCGACAAGATCGAATGAGAGGGAAATTATGGGAGTATTTGTAAACCTCATTGGAAATTATTGAATTATGGTGCTTTAGGTGACTTAAGTACAAGTTCTAAAAGAACACTATTATAGTTTGATAACAATGGTTTATACTCCATTATGGTTGCCGACTATCTATTGAAAAATTGAGGAACTGATCACCCTTAATCTCTTGTTGATAGTAGATGAGATCGTGTTGGATGGTATAGATTTGTCTTACTGTCTTAATGGTGTGTGAAGTGATTGGTGTTATATCGTGAGGATAGTCACTCATCAGTTTGTGTGAATTAATAGAGGAGTGGCTAGGAAAGAGTTGAGGCGTATTGAACAATTCGGAGTAGCAGGTTTACATGCGAGCTAACGTCACAAAGTGAAAGATTGATAATATCAAGTGAACAACGATTTTATAATGGATGTTAAAGAAAGTCCGAAACTAGATTAAAACTTGTAAATCATATAGTTGATGGAAATTTTAATGAGGACGGTGACTTAAGATGGATGATCAGAGTTGCGCAGCTGAAACGTGATGTGGCACAGTTTTATGCATGTAAGACTCGTTAGAAGTGAAGGACTAAATATCAGAAGCCTATGTGCAATACGGTGGGTGAACTGACTTGGGTGTTTTTTGTGTTTTATTGCAATTGTTGTGGATGGCAAGAGTCGCCATCGACTTTTCTTTTACCCAATAAAGGAAATGGTGAAAATAACAGGAAAGACCTTTCGAGAATTTTCTTGAGTTCGGGGGGTAGGTTATGAAAAGGGAAGGTGTTAGCACCCTTTTCATCTGTAGTTATCTACGGGCTCTTAGTTGCTAGCTCACTTTGAAATGCTTTGTAAATGTTCTTGTAGTTTGTTTTGAAAGTATTTTTGAAAAGTGCCTTTGTTTAGGAGAACTTTATAATGATTCTCGTCTCTATAAGAATATATACAAAGTGTTGAATTTTGAAAATATTTCATGGAAAAAGTGTCGGTGTGTTTGAAAGATGTTTTGTTTTGGGATGTTTGTGAGCAAGCAACTACGAGCGTTCTACCTACTCAAAAAGTCTTTGTTCTTTTCCTCCTCCTTTAGATAGTGCTGTCTTACTATTAGTTAGTAAGTAACCATATTATTGGATGTGAAGGGACATGCGTGCGTCATCGTACAGTCATAGAAGGCAACTTTGTAGGATACCTTAGCAATTTATCTTAATGGTCTCAGATTGTTTACCAAAGGCAACATCGAAGGATCATCGAGGGACTATGATCTTGTATTCGAGGGTCATTTCTAAATTATCCCACGTTCGAGAGATATGACTGTTTTATTAGAGGCAACCATTATGGGTTAACCCTATAGGTGCAAGTGTGCAAGGTGTATTATTTTCATACATTTTTTTCTTGAATTTAGGGTTATCTATTTTTTTTATTTTAAGTCTTTCCATACAAACCCTAATTACTAGCAATAATATTGAAAGCGATAAATTGCGGAAATTTAAAGTCCCACACTATTACATTATTTTGGGATGGGGGGATACAAATTATAAATAAGGATAAAAGAAATTAAAATCTAATTACTATTACAACCATATTGAATAATAGAATGTAAAATGTAAAAGAATATAGAGATAGTGTAAAAGAGAAGAAAATTGTCTTTTATGGTTTTGTTATAAACATATTTTAAAGTTAACCCAATTAACTAAAGAAAGAAGTTAATTAATCAAAACCCTAAGTCTAGGTTAATTAAAAGTAAATTAGAATAAGAAGACCTAAGTATAAATTGGTTTGATTAAAGAGAAAATTGAAATAAAATCTAAGTCTAAATTGGTTTAATTAACTTAAGAAAGAAAAATGTGTTATTTAGGGTTTTTTGCTTAAAGGAGATAAAATAGAAATAAAAGATTGGTCTAAGTATTAAAAATATATTTTTGTATTTTTTAGTAAAATAATAATAAAAATAAAAATAATAAAAGAAAAGAAAAGAAAAATATAAAAATTAAGTCAGGGGGTTTAAGAATGAAAATAAGTGTGAGAAAGTAAAAAAACAATTTCTGTTTGGTTAAGGCCCAAAGTGTATTTTTGATAATCAGAAACAAAAGAAATAAAAAAAAGTTAGGCTGCATGGTGACAAGTAAATAGGGGGTGATGGTCAGAAAAATGTATCAAAGCCCAAAGGCATGAGGCCCATGCGCGCATGTCCAAACAAAAAATAAAACAAGTGAAAAATGTGAAAAATACAAAAGGTCTCGCTGGGGCCCGAACCCAGGACCTTCCATAGGTAAGCCTTACGCGCGCTTGCTGTCATTGGGGTGGCCCGTATATCCGGTATAGAAACAAGTTACGCTAAATTTAAATTAAACTGGATTCATAATTGTATATCATCTTCAACCTCGCGCCACATCTCTGAACCATTTTTTAATTCTGTAACTTCTTCATCTCTCAACCATTTGCAAAAACGTAAATATGAAACTTGCTCCAAATTTCATCACGAGTTCAGTTAGATAAATAACTAAAGCCATAAATCAAAGATGAGGATGAATTTTAAATGGTAACAAATCCGACCTAATTTTTTTAGCAATTTCAAACTTGAAATTCTCATCACTCAGTCAATATAAATGAATTCTAAGAGCATGATTAGTTTCAGGGCTATGATATCTACATTTTATCTTTGAAAATGGAAACCAAATGATGCCTATATGAAGAGTTCAAAAGTCAAAAAACTCACCTTGAAAATGGAATTCATGTTTTGAGTTTGAGCTCACTTCAAGGTGCTGCAATGATCTGGTTAGCTTCCTTGGACCTCTAGGAAGCTAATGTAATGCTTAGCTTAAGTTGAGAGTGCTTGAATCGTGTTGGAGAAGCCAATGTGCAGAGTTATGTTTTTGAGTTTGGAAAATGAGGAAGATGATGTTACAGTTGGAAAACAGGGATAAAGATGAGTTATATTTGATGTATGGAAGGTTTGAAAATGAATTAGAGGGAAAACACACGAGGGATTTGAGTGTTTTAAGTTTTTGGTCAGAAATGCCAACAATGGAGGTTTGTGTGCAATTATGAGTTTTATGGAGTTTGAGTCAGTTTGAGGGATCTTTAATTCGTGTCCTAAGTTTCATAATAGTGTCTTAATTTATAGGAGAAGATTTGGAGGCTTGAGGTGGTTAGAAGCAAAAGTTCACATGTTATGGCCATTTGACTTGTTTTTGAAGCAAGCTTGACAAGAATTGTTCCAAGGAAAGGTACAAGGCTATCTAAAGTGGTTAGGAACTTTAAACATGCTTATATTATTATTTAAAGTATGCTTGTGCAAAAAGAACAAGTGAAATGCTTAAGACAAGTTGACTTTGTGATTAAAGCCACTTTACTAGAATGTCAATGTTACTTTGTGCCATTAATGGAAATGCAACTTGGATAATGGTTCAAATGCTTGAACAATGGCTCTATTAGTTGTGTAATCAATTAATTATTGAGTGAAACACAAGTTATAAGCATGCAAAGTGAAGTTATGCAACATAGGATAGGGTTTTTCTCAAGTGTTCATCACAAAAATGCCTTGTAATTCAAGAATGGATGTCCAACTTACTCTCTTCGATTCTCTTAGCTCAAAAATTATCTCTTCAAGTTCTTGGACATTTTGAAAAGCTTGAAATATTCTATACAACTTTCATGTTTTCCATTTTTGCTAAATAAAATTGGATCTGTGTGAAAATGGCCAAGAAGTTGGGACAAAAAATCTGCCTAATATAAAGTGCATGACTTCATGGGCCTACAACTTAAAATCTAAGCATTTTTAGGATATGAGCCCTCTAATATAAAGTTGTAGATTTCATAAAGATATAAAACTTTCATGTTGAAAGTTTTCATTGAATCATATTGGATCTTGGTGAAAAGATGGCATGAAGTAGTGAAATTATCATGTACAAAAACACTTAGAAAAATTTCTAAGTCTTGAAAAGTTTGACTTTTCAAATTGACTTTTGACTTTCTTGATTTATTGATGATAAACCTTCATATTTTTGAATTTCTTGATGAATCTTGACTTTTGAAACTCAATTTTGATCAAAAACTCAAAGTTTGACTTTTGGTGTATTAGTTGACTTTTCATCAGTTGACCAAATTTCATCTATCAATTGTTTGATCTTGAGAGGTGAATTGAGTTATGCAATTAGGTCAAAATTATGTACTTGAATACTTGAGATCATGTTTCAAACCAATAAGTCGTGTATTAACTCAAAAGTACAAAATCAGTCATTCTATCAAAAACTCTAATTTTGACCATTTTGCCCTTTTGATGATTTGCACACTTTTCTTGAGGAATTGTGATCCAAACGTGATCAATTGATGAATATGACTTAAAATTGTTCATATTGGTCAAAAATCTTGAAGTTTGACTGTAAGTTGACCTCATTTGACTTTTTAACCAATGCAGTTGATTTTTCAGTCATCTGATCAATTGACTTAGCAAAATTATGATTCAAGGATTGAAACTTGACATGAGTATTCTTAGAGGTCTATAATGATCCATGCAAGTCACTTGAGGCATTAGAATTCCATTTTTACTTGTGAAAATCAAAACCCTAATTTGGGGCATCAGTGTTTAGGAGGTGGTTTGACCTAGTCAATACTTGTGCAAACTTGAGCTATTTGAAGATCTTGTGAGAAATGTCTTGAGAAAAGAGAGGGAAATTTTTTGGGTACAACACTATGAGAATGATATGTCTTGATCTACATGTTTGATTTGGTGGATTGTTGATATAGGGATGATGTGCCAGGGTACTGTGTTTTCTCATAAAAATTTGTTGATTTTATAAGAATATTATTGTGGTTGTTGGTCGATGGTGAGTTGTATGTATATTTGTTGAGTTATAATGTTAAGTTCACGTTATAATGATTTTGTTATCATTGTATTGATGTTGTTGTTGGTTACCATAAATGATGAATAATACTCCATAATATGACAGAGTTGATTATGTTGGCTATGTTGATGTCACTATAAGGGTGATACGATAATATGAATAGTGTTACTGATATTTTGTTGATAATTGACACACACACACACACACACACACACACACACACACACACACACACACACACACACACACACACATATATATATATATATATATATATATATATATATATATATATATATATATATATATATATATATATATATATATATATATATATATATATATATATATATATATATATATATATATATATATATATATATATATATATATATATATATATATATATATATATATATATATATATATATATATATATATATATATATATATATATATATATATATATATATATATATATATATATATATATATGTGTGTGTGTGTGTGTGTGTGTGTGTGTGTGTGTGTGTGTGTGTTTTGGTGTTGAAATGTTGTTGAGATGATAATGTGATGTTGTATATCCAAGTATAAGTGTGTTATGGTTGTTACTACTGTCAAAATAATGTTGAAGTGGTTGATAAGTTATTAACGATTATGTCGCGGAGGTGTTGAATGATTAGCATGTGTGTATTTGATTTAAATCGTGTTGAGTTATTGTTATGTCGAGAAAGTAATGGTCGAATTATTGCCCAACGCGACTTGGGAATAAGAGAGTGAGATGTGAAATTCGCGTTAAGAGTGGTAGTATCGAGTAGATTTTCAAGGACAAAAATATTCTAAGTGGGGTCAATTTACTTAATTATTAAATTAGGTTATTTTGATTAATTTCAAATTACTTGTTGAAAATCGTTGACATGTTGTGTTATGTTGTGAGTTGTTGAGTTGCGATGTTGTCATTAGTCGGTTAAACTAGTGGATTAAATTAGTTGAGTAATATTAGTAATAATGTTAGAAATAGTAGAATAATAGGTTAATTGTGTTGAGCCTATTTTTATTGTTAGAAGTAGTAATATGGGGGTATGTTGTTAAGCCCAATAGAATAATAATATTATTAGATTAAGTTAAATATAAATCAGGTTAATTAAAAGGTGAAGAAAAGTCTTGGAGAAGTACGTGAGAAGTTATAGAGAAGAGGAATAGGAAAAGAGGCAAAGCTAGGTTTTCAATCGGAGAGTTATAGAGCGACCTTCAATCCAAGGTAAGGGTGTGGTTCTGAATCTATAATAGGAATTATGATGAATAGTATGTAGGAATTGAATTGATGTAATGTTGTTATGCGTATGATTGTTGTTGTTGTTTCTGAAATTGTCTGTTATCATGTTGTTATCCTGTTATGGATGTTCCTGAATTGTTTGCAGAATTAACTATCTGTTGTTGGAAATTATAATATTGTTGATATAGTTGTTATATTGCTATGATGTTCCATGTATGAAATTAGTGATCGAGGAGAATACTGAATTCTGGTTTAACGTTTGTGACATAATAGATGAAGTCTATGTGAAGGGTCAAAAACACATTGTGCCGAGGGGCACAGGTGCTTGTGCCGAGCGGCACAATATTGGCGTGCCGAGGGGAATAATTTGATATGCTGAGAGGCATACGGGTAAACTGTAACTGTGGCGAGGGCCATGGTATTTTATGTGGCGAGTGCCATCATTTTTAGGCCACTTTAGTGTTTTTCTTTAGTTCCTGATCCACATATTGTTTTAGCATAATTCAGCCCTAAAATAATTATGGTCAGATTATAATTGAAGTACATGCAGATTAAGGAAAAATAAAAGAAAATTGTTTAGTTAATATTTTAGCAATAGTAACTAGTAGTCAGTAGAATATAATTGTTGTAGCCCAAAATTAGCCCTCTCATATTTCTCAAAACATTGCAAGAAAAATCTCCAAGTGGCTCAAGATTGCTCAAGAGTTAGACATTCAAGCTATTCCTAAGGCAGTCAACCTCAAATTAGGGTTTTGTGTTGCATCAATATCCTTGAGTCCAAATGATCTCAAGTTCTCCCCAATTTCCTAATATGTTCTCAAGATCATCCATGTCAAGTTTCAAGCCTTGTAGAGGAAGTTTGGTCAGTCAAATGCTCAAAAGGTTGTAAAATCGGTTGTGCTAGGGCAAAAGTCAATTGTGTCCTATAAACAGTCAAACTTCAATATTTTTTGTCAACATTCTAATTTTGAAGGATATTTAATCATTTGATCAAGGGTTGATCATGATTCATCAAGGATTGCTCAAAATTCATCAAGACTCAAAAGTTGCTAAATTAGGGTTTTGTAGGAAAAGTCAACTCAACTTTGACCAAGCATAACTTTCTCATGCTTTATGAGAAATGACCCATCCAAAGCTCATTTTGAAGAGGATGCAATTTTATACAATCCATCTTCACACCCCAAGATCAGAAAATGAATTCACAAAACGTTACAAATTTGGACATTATAGGTCATTTTTGAAAGTCAACAAAACACCTTTTTTTCCAAAGCTTATAACTTGAGCATGGAATATCAAAATGATATTATACAAAAAGGGTTGGTTATATGACATATCAAGCTTTTTAAAAAGTCCAAGAACACTTCCAAAAGTTCAAAATTGAAGAAGTTATGCGTTGTTGAAGTTGGGCATTTTACAAAATTGACAAAAGTCAACTATCCCCAAAACATCAAATTTTGTCAAATGGGCCCATTCTTTTCCACTTTATCTGATCTTGCCACATTCCACACGTGTCCTAGCTTCAGCCTTGTGTCCATTTATCAAATTTTCTATTTTATTGGATTTTTTATTGAATTATTCCATTTTAAATCAATTTAAATCTAATAAAATCACAAAACATGATTACATGAGATCTTTTTCTATTTTTAGGACCTAATCATCATCAATATCGTGATCAAATTCGTATCAAGCATTCCATGTGCAAAAATAATGGATTTTGGACAAAATAGGCAAGCTTTCAATGGAGGATCAAATCCAATCTCAAGGCATTGATTTGGAAGGATTCAGCCCACATTTGTTGACCTAATGCATTGCACATTACTTATACAAGCCAAAGCACACGAGATCAAGACCTAGAGGCTGCAGAATCATCAAGAACCAAACTTGAAAAAAGGCAAAAAAGTGTGAAACTGAAATCATTCTTAGAGGAAAATTCAAAGGCAAATCTCAACACTAATCAATTGTTGGACTATCCCTGAAGCAGAACCAACCCAAAACCAATCTCCATACACGCCCTAAAGCTCTGTAAGTCTCTCAAAAAATCACTTTTTGTTTGAAATCGTAACTCCATATTCTTGCATTTTTCTGGCAAATCGTTGACATATTCATGATGCTTGTGAAATTTCTGGACTTTTGGCATTATTTGATTGCATTAATATGGCCTGTAACCCCATAGTCGAATCTAGGGTTCATGGATTGTTTTTTTGGGCATTTCTTTTTCAGGCAAAATCAGCCCCATTGATGGACATAGATGTAACCAGGGGAGGTAGACGAGCATAACCATGTGCTTGGAATCAATTTCCATGGACGGGAATGGATTTTAGGATGCGCATACGAATTTAGCTGCAAATATAAATCCGCAGGTAAATTTACAGGGTTGGAGGAAGAAGATGACAGACGTCTCTCCCCCTGGTTGGCTGGTTCAAATATTCGCGCTTCATTTTTTTTATTCAGGCATATTAATGTGATTTCCCTTATAATATTTATTGTCCATTATGTTAACAAATGAAGCGCATTGGTTGAGTGGTAGAGGCGTTGTCCAATGATCAACAGGACCTGGGTTCGAACCCCATATTGCATTGTTATTATTTTTTCACAGGTTATCCAGTACGAACCAAGGCTTAAGACCTATCATATACCCTCAAATATCAAAGCACCAGATGGCCCAAGGACAGATCTGGTGATTCAGGTTGAATGTCCACCATGGGATTGAGTCAATGGGCGCATAGAGAACCAGGAAGGTCAACGCAGGCCAATTCAATTGGGCCATGGAAATTACTATTAAAACCTCCAAAAATCAGGCCCATATACTCCTAAACTCTTTCTAGTTTCATTTTTATTTCATTTATTTGTTTAATTATTTTCATGATTAATTAACCAATCAAATTTTTTTCTTAATAAAATGAAAAACCAAAAAATATTTTGTTTATTAAATTAATTTTCAGTATTTTATTTTTGTTAATAAATATTAATTTAATTAATTTAGTTTTAATTAGGAATAACTTTGATATCTTTTTGCAATAACTAAAATCAACTTATATAATTAGGTTTTATTAACATTGATCAAATTATTTTTATTTATTTAAATATCAAAATCCAAAAATATCTTTTTTTTAATTAATTAATTAATTAATTAATTTAATAATTAACTTAGTTTAATTTCTTTTTAATTCAAAAACAAACCAAAAAAAATCTTTTCTTTAGTTAAAGGGTCAAAACCCTAAAAACTTGTGCCCGATTTAATTTCCCGCATGCGATCCATTTTATTTCAATATTGTATCTGTTTCTGGAATGTAATAGATAAATAGGACTTTACTATTTTTTACCGCTTTATTTATTTTCTGCATTTTAATTTCAAGGGTTGCATTTGGCGATGTAAATACCCGACGCCTTGTAATAGTTACTTTAATTTCCGTAATTTAATTTCCGCAACTTATAAACTGTTAGATGTTTGATAATAGGGAATGCATGACAAGATCGAATGTTTAACCTAAAATCAACATAAATAACCATTGACATGTACAAAGACAAAATTAACTAAAAACAACACACTTGCACATGCGCACTCTTAGGGTACACCTCACTTGGTTGCCTTCGAACGTGGTCATTGAGTATAGGAAGTTTTAGAGGTCACCCTCTTGTCCAAAGATCATAGTTGCCTCGAAACGGTTGCCTCGGAAAAATGATCTAAGACATTTGGGTTACCGCTAAGGCGTCCTAACATTACTTTAGTGACCACACGTCCCTTAATCGAATTGACCCTTAAACTCCAACGACGGTGCTACCTACTCATGCATAGTGGGATAGCATTGTCTAAAGGACATTAGCACATATTGATTCCTTTTTTGAGTAGGTAGATGGTTCTTAAGTACTTGCTCTTTCAAAAAACAAAAACATTTCACACTTACACTTTTCGAACAAAGTTTTTTCAAAACACTTCATACGATCGAAGTTTTCAAATAAAAAGTTTTTCAAACCCACAAATACAAAAAAAAAGCAAATTTTTGAAAACACTTTGAGCAAGTACCTAAGAGCCCGTGGATAACCACGGATAGAAAGGGTGCTAACACCTTCCCTTTCTATAATCTACCCCCCAGACCCGAGAAACATCTCGAAAAAAGGAATTTTTCTGTGCTTTTTTCCTTTCCTTGTTGGATAAAATAAAAGATGGTGACGACTCTTGCTTACCGCGACATTTTGCAAAAACAAACGCAAAACGCGAACCAGCATTCCAAAAAACAGTCAGTTCTTTCCCACCGTATCACAGAACCGGCGACTCTGCTGGGGATAATTATAAGTGGGGTGTACCTTAGGATTAAATCATTGTGTTTTCAATTTTTTGCTTTGTATGCTTTATATTTGTGGGCTTGTATCAGAGTTACTATAGATCCTAACCCGGATCTGGGGATACCCTTTAGGTAAGTAGCAATAAAATGTGAGGGAACTGTACAGTGTAGACCGATACGGTTGAAGCAGTAGCTACGTTGGTGTGGCACTTTAGTCTGTACCGATATCCCTTGTGTTGGAACGAGGAGAATATGGGTCTTCTAAGGGGTCATTAAGCACCAACTGACCTTAGAACCTTTAAATTGACCAACTTGGCCATAGAACAGTAGCAGTATGCTACACTCATTGAGACTAAACTATCGCGATGATTCCGGCTGCAAGAAAAGGTTGCTAAACTGGAATTATGACCGATCGAGGGTAGTCAGTGATATTGAGATCCTCTAGAACCCGGTTACTATTTTTAGGACAGGTTTGAACCAACTGAACTGAAAGAGGGTAGTACCTAAGCTCCTTGCCAGCCTGAAATCTAAGGGCTCTCTGTGTGACTTGTGTGCCTTTACCATGTTTTCTATTTGTGGATACTTGTGATGTGCTTTTTATCATGACATCATGATATCATAACATTGCATACATCTTGCATTGGACTAACCTATTTCAAAGACAGGAGGGATTCATCTTTGTTCTGTTTTGTAGGTCACGATGCCCATGTGTAGGAATACCATCCGGATCAACTTTGTCCATGTTCCCACTATGCTTAAAGAGTTGATTGCAAAGATGCCTGATACTACCTCTTTCATCAGAAGACATGGGTATCCTGCTCAGTTTGGTCACCTCCAAATTGGACGAGCAGATGATGAGTGTCCTGGTCCAATTCCATGATCTGATGTACCATTGCTTTACTTTTCAGGACTACCAATTGGTTCCCACCTTAGAAGAGTTCTCTGATCTGCTCGGTATCTCTATTCTGGAGAAGACCCCGTTTACTGGTTGGGAGAAGATTCTTAGGCCAAAAGAGATTGCTTCAGCCCTTCATTTGACAAAGGATGAGGTAATGGCTAATTGGGAGACTAGAAGTGGAGCAAAGGGCTTTCTGACTAAGTTCTTGGTTGGTAAGGCTAATTATTTCTGGGATAGTATAGACTTCAAGGCATTCAAAGATATTCTGGCTCTTCTGATATATGGCTTGGTATTGTTTCCGAATCCTGACTCCTTCATTGATGTGAATGCAGTGAAAATCTTCATCTCTCGTAATCCTGTACCCACTCTCTTGGGTGACATTCTTCATCAGCTTTATGCCCGTACTGCCCGAAAGCGGGGAACCTTGATGTGCTGTGCTCCATTATTGGCAAGGTGGTTTATTTTGCACCTCCCCAAATCAGTGCTGAAGAACAAAGAAGGCATAGGCTGGGCCTATAGGGTTATGTCTCTCTCTCATAATGACATCATCTGGACTATCGAGGGTATGGACGAGGTGGCTATTATTGATCGATGTGGGGAGTACCCCAATGTTCCACTGATAGGAACTAATGGAGGAATTTCTTACAATATGTGCTTGGCCTTATGTCAGTTTGGGAGAGCCATAAGAGAAGGACCTTATGAGCTGCTAATGCCTAGTATCATCTTTGATTTTCAAGGGGATAGCGACGAGCAACTCTGCAGATTCATAAGGGCTTGGGATAGAGTTCACAGATCTGATCCATATGAGTTGGGCCCAAAGACTTCACTTCCGATGGAGCCATATCTCAGATGGGTTCATATCCGTGCCCAAAAGTTGGGTATGCCATATGAAGCCGTCCTGCCTATCATTGTTGAAGTTGCTAATGAAGAAGGGGTTCTTCTTACCATCCTCCATCCTCATATGCCCACTGACATTGGGACACTGAAAAGGTCTTGGATGCAGCTGAGATAAGAGCGGGATGCTTATCGAGAAAAGTTCAACGAGCAAGAGCAGAAGATCCAGAAGTTGACTAAACAGCTGGAGAACGAGCGGATTCTCAATGACTATGTCCGCACCGACAAGAAGCGACCATGGGAGCATTGATTGTCCTTTGATTATTTCCTTCCAGTTTTTATTTACTTTTCAGTATTTCCTTTCTTGTAACGCCTTAAGGGCAATTTGTTGAACAATTTGAATTTCAAAGTTTATCTAATAAAAGTGTGTTTCATTTCTTGTTTACAAATTTGAATCTCTCGATTGTCTTTGAAATCATATTATACGCATTTCATCCCATGCACTTTATAACAGGTACCCATTACAGGTCTCTTATCTTCTTTGCTGTTTATTTCAGCACTCATCATGTCTGCTGAACCATCAACTGAGCAAGCAATCAAGGCCCTTCAAGCCTAGAATGCCCAATTCCAAGAGATGTTCATGAATCTAGCTAAGGGTCAGCAAGATCTGAAGACCCTGATTCTGAAAGAGAAGAAAAAGAAGAAGAGGACAATCCTGTTTAACACAGGTCACAGGTTTGGAAACAGGCTACGGGATGAAGTTGATTTGACCACCTCATCTGGAGGGAAAGATAGTCAGGAAGAGAGAAGGGCTCCTAGCCCTGTGGTCTCAGACAATGAGACTGACTTCGATGAAGACCAGTATCCTCCGGCTAAGGATAGATACAAGCAACTGGAAGACCGGTTGAGTGCGATGGAAGTTCAGAAAGTTCCTGGTCTGGACTTTGGTGATCTAGGTCTATCATCTGGGGTGGTGATTCCCCACAAATTCAAAGCACCAGCTTTTTCTAAGTATGACGGAGTTTCTTGTCTGAAGCTGCACCTCCGATCATATGTAAGGAAGATTCAGCCGTACACCGCTGATAAGAACCTATGGATCCACTTCTTTCAAGACAGTCTCTCAGGGACTCAGCTTGAATGGTTTTACCAGTTGGACGGAGCCAGTATCCGTAGTTGGGAAGATTTGGCTACTGCTTTCTACAGGAAATACCAATACAATTCCGACCTCGCTCCCACGCGTACCCAACTCCAGGGTATGTCTATGGGAATGGGCGAAGGTTTCAAAGATTATGCTCAGAAGTGGAGGGACCTCGCCAAAAGAGTGCAACCACCCTTGGCTGATCGGGAGCTCGTGGATATGTTTCTGGGGACCTTGTCTGGTCCATTTTTTAACCATCTGATTGTGAGCTCTTCGTCTGGGTTTACAGAGCTCATTATGACCGGTGATAGGATTGAGGCTGGTAAGATACATAAGGGTGCTTCATCGAGCACCAAGAAAAAGCCTTTTAAGAAAGAGTTCAGTGCTGTCTACAGTTCGAAAAACCAGAATAGACCTGAACGCCGCCAAGCTATTAATGCGGTTGTTATTTCAAGACATGCTGGTGCTGCTCAGCACAATAATCAACAAAAGGACGAGAGACCTCGAAGGAAATTCACCCGTCTCAGCATGACTTTGTCTCAGATTCTGCCGCAGTTATTGAAGACCAATCTAGTGTTGCCAAGGGAGGCCCTGGAGAATCCCAACACTACGTCACCAAAGTACAACCCTAATGTCCACTGTGCTTTCCACTCTGATAGCCCAGTGCATAATACAGATGATTGTTGGGCTTTGAAGAACAAAATACAAGACTTAATTGATGCTAAGGAGATTGAGTTTGAGGCGCCCGAAAGACCTAATGTTGTGACTGCTCCTATGCCCAAGCATGGAGTGAATGCTATAGATGAAGACTCGTTTATGGTTTCTGTGCATGATATTGCTACCCCTTTGATGACTGTAAAGAAGAACCTTTTGTTAACCGGTTTATTTCCGGGCTGTGACGAAGGTTGCCGTATGTGTTCTGCCCTACCAACCGGTTGCCATCTTTTGAAATCAGGTGTCCAACTCCTGATGGATAGTAAAGAAATTTTGTTCGAGAAGACTGTTATCCCTTTAGTTCGTACTGAAGAAGTTGCCATTATCACCATTTTCGACGATTCTTCCAAGGTTTCCTCGAGAAATCCTGTTAGAATTGCATCCGTTCCAAGAATCGCACCATTGATCATCACTATTCCAGGGCCTATCCCCTACACCTCTGATAAAGCTGTCTCTTGTCACTATGGGGCTGATGTTTATTTTCATGGAGTTAAACAAGAGTTGGATGTTGATACTGACATCAGCAATATTGTTGGACCTGCTAAAGTCACCCGCAACGGAAGACTTTTATCACCTAATATCTCTCCACCAACTTCCCGAAAACCTGTTATTATTACACCTGCCAGTGTACCTGCTACTTTTCCTGTTTAAGTTCCTATTCTTACCCCTGTCGCCGAGTCATCTGACACTCGGGGCAAAGGGATCACCAGTGAGCCTGCCCAGACGGAGGCACCGAAGACGATTACTGTTGAAGCTTCTAGACAAGAGATGGAAGAGATTCTGAAAATCATCAAAAAGAGGGACTACAATGTAGTCGAACAACTGGGGAAAACCCCGTCCAAAATCTCTATGCTATCACTGTTGCTATGCTCAGAGGCCCATGCCAAGGCTCTAATTACATTTCTGAAGACTGCACACGTACCACAAGAGACATCAGCTGATCAGTTTAAAGATTGCATGGCCAATCTGACTGCTGATAATGGGTTGGGTTTCTCTGACGCCGACTTGACTGCTAAAGGGAAGAATCACAAAGATGCCCTGCATGTCTCCATTGAATGCAGGGGCACTACTCTTGCTCATGTATTGGTGGATACTGGTTCCTCATTGAACGTCTTGCCTAAGAAAGCTCTAGACCGATTGGATTGTGAAGGGTTGGAGTTGAAACCAAGCAACATTGTCGTCAGGGCCTTTGATGGGTCTAAGAGGATGGTGCACGGAGAAGTTGATATTCCGATTAAGGTTGGTTCTCAGTTTTTTAACTCTACATTCTATGTGATGGACATTCGGCCATCTTATTCTTGTTTTCTGGGTCGTCCATGGATCCACAAAGCTAGGGCAGTAACGTCAACGCTCCACCAGAAACTGAAGTACCCGGTCAAAGGGAAGATTGTGACAGTGCAAGGGGAAGAGGAGTACATGGTGAGCCACCTCAACTCTTTCCGATATATAGAGATGGATGGGGAGTTCATTGAGACCCCGTTTCAGCATTTTGAAGTGGTTCCCCAGACACTGGCATCAACTGAGACTGTTGTTGAAGATTCTCCTATGAAGATGGCTTCCTTTAAGGATGCCCGGGCTGTTGTCGAGAAAGGTGGGTGTGAAAATTGGGGGCAACTCCCTGATTTTACACAGAAGACTAACAAGTTTGGTTTGGGTTTCACTGCAGAAGCTCAAAGGGCTGTTCGGAATGCACGGATCGGAAGACCTCCCGTGTTCATCAGTAACTCGGGAGTGAATGCCATTGAAGACGACGTTGAAGAGTTTGAATTCGAAAATTGGATCTATCCTACGATCGAAGGTGGACCAAGCAACTGGACAATAAAGGATTTCATCCCTATTTCTTTTGTTACTCAGTAATGAAACCTTTTGTTTTGAATTTGTAACAGACAATGTTTTAAACTTTACGGCCCGGTGTCTTACCCGGGGCACCGTGGCTTCATTTGTGAGGGCTTTATGCGTGTCATCTACATATATCATTAATAAAAGCATTGGACGTTTCTTGCTTTTCAAATTTTGCGCTCCTTGTTTTTCTTTTATTATATATTGCAAAACAGTTATTTTACACACACTCACATATACAGGTCTACATCCACTCTGGATCCTACTAGTAACGATTCTGCTACTACCAGTTATGACTTCAAAAATCCGATCAACTTAGCCGAAGACGAAGGTGAAGATGATTGCGAAGTGCCTGGTGAACTTGCAAGACTGCTACTCCAGGAAGAGAGGGCTATACAGCCACATGAAGAGCCGGTGGAATCAGTAAATCTGGGTACAGAAGAGGACAAGAAGGAAGTTAAGATCGGTGCAAATCTGGAGCTTAGTGTGAAGCAACGGTTGATTCAAATGTTGCGTGACTATGTTGAGATCTTTGTCTGGTCTTACGAAGATATGCCTGGTTATGATACTGATATTGTGGTTCATCGCCTGCCTACCAAGGAAGACTGTCCTCCAGTGAAACAAAAGGTCCGCCGAATGCGTCCAGAGATGTCTGAGAAAATCAAGGCTGAAGTGATGAAAAAATTTGACGTTGGTTTTCTAGCAGTTACTTCTTACCCTTAGTGGGTGGCCAATGTGGTTCCTGTGCCGAAGAAGGATGGTAAGGTTCGAATGTGTGTTAACTACAGGGATTTGAATAGGGAGAGCCCCAAGGATGGTTCCTGTGCAAATTTCTGGGCACTCTAGTGTTCAATCATCTTCCACCTTCGGATCACGAAAGGAACGCAAGCCAATCTACCTCCTTAGGTTTAAGAAGATTGAACAAGGGAAACTGTTTTACCCCAAATTTTGCCCTCCCATATTCTTCAAGGTTCCTCAAGAATCATCTCAAATTGCTCCAGTCTACTCAAGGATTGCACAGTCCAAATACCTCCTAAGCCAGCTGAAATTAGGGTTTTGGTTCTTTCAAGGAATTTGAGGTTTTCAATGGTTCAATCAAGTCTCATATGCCTATAAACATTCTCAAGCATCTACATGCCAAGTTTCAAGACTCACAGTGCCAATTTGCACAATCAAAAGCTCCATTTGATCTATAGTCAACTGCAGGGGTAAAATGGTCATTTTACAGTCAAAAGTCAGAATTTTTGGTCAACATCTTATTTTGAGCTCACAATCATCATTTGATCAAGTCTTGATCATGATTCCACAAGAATGGCTCAAAAATCATCAAGATGCAAAAAGTTACTATTTTTGGACAGTAGAAAAGTCAACTATATCTTGACCAGGGCATAACTTTTTCATGGTTCATCAGAAAAATCCCATCCAATTCTCATTTTGAAGGGGATGACATTTCCTACAATACATCTTCACACTCCAAGTCCAATAAATGCTCTCACAAAAAGTTATCAATTTCTACATTATAGGTCAAATTTAAAAGTCAACAAAAATGCACTTTAAGTCAAAGACCATAACTTGAGATTGGTAAATCCAAATGCCCTGGGACCAAAGGCATTGGTTAGAGGACTTCAATACCTTTCTAAAATGTCCAAGAAAATGTTCATATGATCAAAATTGAGCAAGATATGCATTGGAGAAGTTGGAAAATTTTTGTGAATTTGCAAAAGTCAACTTTGCTCAAAACACCTTGTTTTTGCTAATGGGCCTCAAATTTCTTCTTGAAACTTTATCCATGGCCTATGCACGACCCATCAAGCTTAATTGAATTATTTTCTTATTTTTTATTAATTAATTGTATTTTTTATTATTATTAATTCATTTAATTAATTTAAATTGTAGGAAAATACAAAGATTTGATTTTTCAATCTTTTTGTGAAGCAAATGTGGTCAAGATATGCTGGCAATTTCGTGTACCAATCAAAGAGACAAAAATCTCCCAAGTTGGTAACTTTTTCCAATCATGAAGATTCAAAAATATATGATTTCCAATCAAATATTCAAATCATCATTCCATGGATTTCTTTGCAAGATTTTGACCTAATTCTATTCTATTATAAATATGCAAGCCAACCCTACTCATGCACACGTGAAATCTCTGCAGAAAAAGCCATAACCACATTGAAAAAATTCAAGAAAACTTGAAAACTGTTTTCTATATTCCAGGCCTATTCGAGGCGTTTTATTGGTTCTAACACATTGCAGGAGTCCCCAGGAACGTGTAGGAATCAAAACCAAGCGTGGAAGCTCAAAGAATCATCAAGAACAGAACCACGATTTGCTTGTTATTTTGAAAATCAAATAACTTAATTCATGCATCATTAACGTGATTTTTTGTTTGTTTTGCATTGCTTGAATCCGTATGAAGCTATTGGCATAGTTTAATTGAATTATAATGCACATAATCAAGAGTTGCCATGGACGAATTCTAGGGTTCTTATGCTGTGAATTTGGGGCTTTACAATCCAGGCAAAATTAGAACCCTTAAGACCCATGGTTGGACTCGTTGAGACCAGACGAACATGACACAACCTTCGCGAAATATTTATATAGAGCACAACTCTATTCGCTATTTTTGGTCACTGTAGGTTGTGGGGGTTAAAAACCCCCGCTATCTAACGTTTAACTTGCAGGTTCAACGAGGAAGATGATGAGCTGTTGATGTCTCATTGGTTAGTTCAAAAAACGCGCGCTTGTTTTTGTGTTTACAACATAGTGATTAGTTTTTATATATTATATTTGTTTCTTATCATAATAACAAAAGCAGGCAATTGGCGTAGTGGATGATGTGTTGGCTAGGAATCATTGGGACCTGGGTTCGAATCCCAGGTCCCCCAAAATACTTATTTCTATTTTTTCTTCACATAATTACATGCAGCGTTCCAGGAGGTGTCTACCATATGCCTCCAATCATCCAAGCGCCATGTGGCTATGGGCACAGATCTAATGGCCACGAGAGAAGGAACACCATACTCCCAATCAATACGCACCATGAAGAATCTCACAAGTCAAAGCAGGCTTGAGGATAATGGGCTTCAGATTGCCAAACGTGCCTCCTTGTTAGGCCCAGCACCCCCTGGTTCATTCATTCTTTCCTTTTTATTTTCTTTTACTAATTATTATTATTAATTATTATTATTAGTATTTAATTAACATAATTAATTATTTTTATAATAAAAATCAGAAAACTAAAAAATGTAATATTTTTATTATTATTTATTAATTTCACCCTTAGTTTATTATTTTTGTAAATAAATACATAATTAATCTATTTAGTTAATTAGTGTTAATTTTAACTTTTTCTCAATAATTTAAAATCAACATAGAATTAGGGTTTTCTTTTGACAATTTTAATCCTTTTTATTTTTATTTCATTAAAAACATAAAAAACTTAAAAAATATTTCTTTTATTTAATTAATTAGTTTTAGGTTTAATTTAACTTAATGCAAAAATAACCAAAAGTTCATTCTTTCTCAAAAAGGGTCAAAACCCTAAAGACTTCTATGATTCAATTTCTTTTCGCGCATATTAATTTTTGATCATATTTATGTAATTGCTCCGAGAATGTAATAGCGTAATTAGGACCTTTTATCGCTTTCTTTTATTTTCTCGCAATTTCTTTTTCAAGGGTTATGTTTTTGGCGATGTAAATACCCAACGCCTTGTAATAGCGTAGATTTACTTTCCGCAATTTACTTTCCGCAAATTATTAACTGTTAACTATGCATGACAAGAATTGCCTGAAAATTAAAATCAACCCGTAGCTCACCATAACATGTGCAAAGATAGCTTAACTGAATCCTGACACACTCGCACATGCCACTCCTAGGGTACGCCTCACTTGGTTGCCTCAACGTGGTCATTGAGTTAGGGTGTTTTAGAGGTCGCCCTCCTGTCTAAAGATCAAAGTTGCCTCGAAACGGTTGCCTCGATAAAAAATGATCTAAGACATTAAGGTTACCGCTAAGGCGTCCTACTATTGCTTTAGTGACCACATGTCCCATAATCGAATTGACCCGAAAACTCCAACGACGGTGCTACCTACTTCTCAATAGTGGGATAGTACTGTCTAAAGGACATTTACACAGCTTAATTTCTTTTGAGTAGGTAGAGGTTCTTAGATACTTGCTCTTTCAAAACAAAAAATTATTTTTTTGCACTTACACTTTTCAAACAAAAGTTTTCAAACGACACTTCATACACTCTTGAGGACAGATACAAGAGTCAAACGAAGTTTTCAAACAAACTTTTTTTCAAAACCCACAAACACAAGAAAAGCAAAAATCTTTTGAAAACATAGTGAGCAAGTACCTAAGAGCCCGTGGATAACCACGGATAGAAAGGGTGCTAACACCTTCCCTTTCTATAATCTACCTCCCGAACCGAGAAACATCTCGAAAAGGAATTTTGCTGTGATTTTGTCCTTTCCTTGTTGGAGAACATAAAAGACGGTGGCGACTCTTGCTTACCGCAGAATTTCACGAACCAGCATTCCGAAACAGTCAGTTCTATTTCCACCGATCACACCTCGAAATGGTTTCCTCAGAAAAATGATCTAAGACATTAGGGTTACCGCTAAGGCGTCATAAAATTGCTTTAGTGACCACACGTCCCTTAATCGAATTGACCCTTAAACTCCAACGACGGTGCTACCTACTCATTCATAGTGGGATAGCATTGTCTAAAAGACATTAGCACATATTGATTCCTTTTTCGATTAGGTAGATGGTTCTTAAGTACTTGCTCTTTCAAAAAACAAAAACATTTCACACTTACACTTTTCGAACAAAGTTTTTCAAAACACTTCATACGATCGAAGTTTTCAAATAAAAACTTTTTCAAACCCACAAATACAAAAAAAAAGCAAATTTTTGAAAACACTTTGAGCAAGTACCTAAGAGCCCATGGATAACCACGGATAGAAAGGGTGCTAACACCTTCCCTTTCTATAATCTACCCCCCGGACCCGAGAAACATCTCGAAAAAAGGAATTTTTCTGTGCTTTTTTCCTTTCCTTGTTGGATAAAATAAAAGATGGTGGCGACTCTTGCTTACCGCGACATTTTGCAAAAACAAGCACAAAACGCGAACCAGCATTCCAAAAAACAGTCAGTTCTTTCCCACCGTATCACAATAATGTAGTAGAAAAAACATTACAATAGTTAATAGTGGGAATTGGTAAGTAGGTAACATGGATAGTATGAGTCATATAGCAGTAAGACACTAGTAGTGTTAGAAATAGTAACATGAGGATTCAACTGACGGTAAGAAATAGTGACAAATTGGTTGGATTTTAAATTAACAATAGCAGAGATAATTCATGGTAGTTGGAGATAATTCATAGTAGTAGGATGTAATTGCAGGGACCTCATCGGAAAACTATTAACAATATAATAACATAGTACATGTAGCAGGATTAAGTTGACAGTAGGAGTTAATTGTGAAATAGTAATAGAAAGCTATTAGCAATAAAACAACAGTAGATAATTAATTAGTAGCAGTAGCAGTAGTGGAAATTTTTGATAGCAGTACTACCTTATATAATAATTGCAACAGGTTAATATTAGAGGAATCATCACAAAACGTCTAATAACCAAATATAGACGTATAGCTGAATAATTATGTAGTGTTATTGCAACGGGTTTCGATTGTATTTGTGAATTTTACTATGTTATTTTAATGTCAATATTGTTGACGATGCGAAGTTGCAGGATATACCAACGTTGTTGAAATGCCTCTAATTCTTGGCAGATAAGTTGTAGGTTTGTGGCCATTGTTGAATTGTTGTTGAGTTGTTGTTGAATGGTTGATGTTGTAGTTGTTGTTGTGTTTCATAATGTTGTCGCATACATAGCATATCAAGTTGGGAGCTCATGCTCGGTAAGTTGGCCTGGATTGGAAAATATAAAGTTGAAGGTTTATGCCATGTTGATGCCTCTATTAATTGGAATATTATTAAGTTATGAGTTTTGCTATGTTGTTACCACACACATGTGCATAAAAATCAAGTCGCATTTCATGTTGCACCCTGAGTTTTTAGATGGAAGAATTAGTTGTGTTGAACGTTGTTAAAAAGCTGTGAAGTGGTGATTGTTATATGAACTGATTCTAATATATTATTCATCATACATTATATTATATTGTTTGATATATCACCCCATTCTGTTTGAATGTTACCTCTATGTTGGTAAAATGCATGTAATCCAGAATGAAGGTTGTTTACCTTCAGTAGTTCGAGTCGGTGTCGCCGCTCTAATACGTAACACTCGGGAGGATGAAGGCTTGTTGCTTTATTGTTGATTTTACTTCTGTTGCTGAATTTTAAGTTGATTTAATTAAGTACTTTGTTGTTTCTAAAGTTGTTTTCAGTTGGACAAAGATGTTATGTCATTTGAGTTGAAAATTGTGATTCCGCTGCTTAAGTAATACAGTTGTTTCGTTTTAAAGACTAAAATTGTTATTATAGGTTCATCCGATGATTTAAGTGTCATGTATATTTTTTATATGCGATTAAATGTCATTGTTATAATTTGAAAGTGTAGCATCCTATTTATATGTCAAAATTTTATAACTCTGATTTTATTAATATTCGTCGGGTAGAAATGGGGTGTTACATACCTCACTCATAATATCTATCCTTACAAAAGAATTTGGATATAAGAACTAGTGAGAGAAAATGAAAGTGAAAACTTGCAGAGAGAGAGAGAGAGAGAGAGAGAGAGAGAGAGAGAGAGAGAGTGTTGTACCCCAAAATTTCCCCTCCCATTTTCTTCAAGACATTATTCTAAAGATTCTCAAATGCTTAAAACTACTCAAGAGTTGAATGGTCAAACCTCCTCATAAGCAAAGGTCTTTAATTAAGGTATGGTGATTTACAAGGAAGATTGGGTTGAAAAGGTCTCAAATGAATTTCATGGTTCATCATAGGTCTTCAATAATGCTTATGTCAAGTTGTAAGTCTTGCATCACAAATTTGCTCAATCAATTACTCGGATGACTGAAAATCAACTATATTAGATAAAAAGTCAACTGTGGTCAACATACATTCAAACTTCATTTTTTGTCAACATCATAATTTTGAGGTGATATTCATCATATGATAAAGGGTTGACCATGATTCCTCAACAAAATCCCTCAAATCTTCAAAGGTAAAAAATTGCCAAAATTAGGGTTTTGACTGAAGATGACTGATCATTGATTGTTGGCCTAGTGCATGACCTAATGGCTTGAAGAATGATCTCAAGAGATCAAATACAACATCTTGACCTAATTACATGGCTCAAAACATTTCCAAAGATACAGTTGATTGATAGTTGAAGAATTAAATCAATTGATGAAAAGTCAACAGTCACTCAAAAGAGTCAAACTTTGACTTTTTGGGTCACATTGGAATTCAAAAGTCAAGAATCATCAAGATATTCAAAACTATCAAACTTGATCATCAAGAATCAAAAAGTAAACAAAAGTAAAAAATTTGTAAAATTTTCTATCACTTAGAAAAATTCTAAGTGTTTTTTATTCTTAACAAAAGTCCTATAACTTCATAGCCATTTTTCACTAAGATTCAAGTTGATTCAAAGAAAACTTTCAACATGAAAGTTATAGGGTTTGATGAATTTTACAACTTTGTCGATGAGGGTTGATTTCCTAAAATGCTTATTTTAAAATATATAAGCCCATGAAGTTATGATGTTTTTTATCCAACACTTAGAATTTTTTTTCATGTTTTGATCAGTTTTTTGTCCCAACTTCATGGCCATTTTTCACCAAGATCCCATTTGATTTAGCCAAAACTCACAACAAGAAAGTTGTAGACAATGTTTCAAGCTTTCCAAAATTTCTAAGAACAAAATTTTATAATGCTTGAGCTAGAAGTTTCAAAGAGATGAAGTTGGGTATCTAAGGTTGCATTATAGGTCATTTCTTGTGATGAACATAAGAACAAATATTCAAGCCATGCTGCATAATCTTACTTTACAGGATTCTAACCTCCAAATAAATCCATAATCAGAAGATTGCAAAAGCTTTTGAACTATGATCCAAGTGATTAAAGCTTTGTCCAGGCTTACTTTCCATTTAAGGGAGAAAGGTCACATTGTCATTTTGATAAAGTGACTTTATACACAATGTCAACTCTCCTTGAGCCCATACATTAGTGCTTCTGACTTCAAAATATCTCAACATCATTAAGCAACCATCTACATCCTATAAACCATCCTACATTGCCTTGGAACCTTGACTTTGCAAGTTACTTCAAAACCAAGCTTCAAAATCATAACTTGTTATTTCAAGATTCTGGTTACTTCAAGATGTCAAACCTTTTCTCTATAATTATAGAGGTCATTTGCAAGTTAACACACAAATTGACAAGCCCTCAAACACCCTAAAACTCAGAATCACTTAGAAAACTCCATTGTTGCACATGTGAAGCTTCCAACACCCAACTTCAAATCCACTGTGTGTTTTCCTCTTTTATCATTCAAATACCTTTTATCCATCAAATAGAAGTTATCCAAACACTCTTGGTACGATTGTAACACCTCCATCATCATTGTCCAAACCTCACTTTCCACCTCTACAACTTGACTTGTCCAAAATAATTGACGCACTCTCAATCCAAGGTAAGCGTTGCAAAAGCTTCCTGGGAGTTCAGTGAAGCTCTCCAGATCATCCTAACACCTCCAAAAGTTCTCTAACTTTAAACTCGATTCTCACTTCAGAGGTAAGTTTTCTAAACTTTGAAACCTCTGTACAAGCATCATTTGTATTTATTTTCTAAAGCAAAAATGTATATCTCATTGCCCTGAAACTAACCATGTCCTTAGTTTTCATTTATGTTAACTGTGTGATGATAATTTTGGAATTGAAGTTTCTGAAATATTAGGTTTCAGTTTGGTACCAAGCAAAATTCGTGCTCATCTTTAACCTATAGATTTTATAATTTACATGGTTGAATTCATGGTGAAATATGGAACAAGTTTGGTTTTGGAAGTTTTCAAAAAGGTTGAGAAATGGAAAAGTTTGAAAAATAAAAAATGTTGGTGTTGTTGTTCTAGTGCAAGGAAGAAGATGAAGTTCATAAGTTTGAACTTGTGAACACGTTTTATAATATATTTAGCTAAAAATATTTTATGACCGGATGAAACAGCCACCCCAGTGGCAACGTGTGTGTGTAAGGCGTTAGTGCGCCAGGGCAGGGGTTCGATCCCTACCTATAGCATTTTATTTTTCAACATTTTCTTTGTTGATCAGGTACAAGAAACTCCAGCACACAATGGTGCACTCTCTCATCAACACCATTAGATCTCATAAAGCCTGATTTGGAAGCTTCAAGCGCGCGTTTCCACCATGAACCATCAAAGGCTGGCCACACTGGATTACAAACAGGCGCATGGGCTTAGTTGTTTTGGGCCTTTTTATTTTTGCTTTCTAACACCCTCAATTGCTTTTACAGTTCGGGCCCATTAAATTCTTTTTTTTTTAATTAACTATTTCCTTTTCTTTAAATAATTCTACTTAATATCAGAAAAAATCATAAAATTGATTAAAAAAAATTAGAATTAGGTTTTATACTTCAAATATATTTTTAAATAAAACACCAAAAATATTTTCTAAATACTTAGAACTCTTTAGATTTTAATTAATTAATTTAATTTTTGATAAATTAATTTAGTCAAACCTTGTTTTTATTTTAAATAATTAAATTGTAAATCAAATTAGAATTAGGTCTAACTTTTTATTTCACATTTAAAATGTTTTCTAAAACAAATAAACAACAAATTATTTTCTTAAAATATTTAGAATTTTTAGGGTTTTTGCATCTTTCCCCTTTCTATCTCTGCACATTTGTTTATTTTTCATATTAACACAATCATGTAACTGTCAAAGGTTTGTAATAGATAATTAGGGTTTATTACTTTCCTCCCTCATTCATAAACTTGTCCCCCCCCATTCCCGAGGCCTTGTAATAGCGTATGACATTTAATTTCTATAATTTACTGCTTTCCCTATTATTGTTAGTAATTAGGGTTTGTATGGAAAGATTAAAATCGACCATTAGAAAACCTAAATCTCAAGTCAAATACTTGAAAGCAAAACACTTTGCACACGCGCACCTCTAGGGTAACCTCACTTGTTGCCTCGGATAAAATAGTCACGTCCCTCGAACATAGAATGCTTTAGTAAAGACCCTCGGCTAAAAGATCGTAGTCCCTCGATGACCCTTTGATGATTCCTTCGGTAAACGATCTTAGTCCTTACGACAATTGCTAAAGCATTTTACAAATTTCCTTCTATGACTGTACAATGACCCACGCCTGTCCCTCACATCCAATGATAGGGCTCTCTACTAACTAATGGTAGGATAACACTATCTAAAGGAGGAGGAAAAGAACAAAGACTTTTTGAGTATGTAGATCGCTCGTAATATATTTCTCATAAACTAAAACAATATCCACACCTCACACTTTCAAAATAATTACTTTCAAAATGTTTATAAACACTCTTGAGGACTGATACAAGGATTATTATAAAGCACATTGCCTTACATTGGCATTTTCAAAACATCTTTCAAAAGCAACACATTATTTCAAATAAATATTTTCAAAACAAACATTTTGTATACATTCTCAACGATACGAGAATCATTACGAAATTTCCGCACTTAGGCATTTTCAAAATATTTTCAAACATACACAAACACAAAGCATTTTTCAAAAGTGAGCTAGCAATTAAGAGCCCGTAGAAAACTACGGACGAAAAGGGTGCTAACACATTCCCTTTTCATAACCTACCACCCGAACTCAAGAAAATTCTCAAAGGTCTTTTTTCACCCTTTCCTTTATTGGATAAAAGAAAAGTCGGTGGCGACTCTTGCTATCCGCAACATTTGCGATAAAACGCAAAACCCAAAAGTTAGTTCTCCCACCGTATTACAGAACTGGCGACTCTGCTGAGGAAACTAAACTAAAGTGGGGTTACCTTTATAGCTAGTTCACCTTTATTGCTTTACTTGCTTGATTTGTATGCCTTATATTTCGGGATATGTTTGGGTTTATTTCTTGTATAGATCCTATACCCAGATCTGGGGGAATTTTAGGTAAGTAGCAATAGATCGTGAAAACTATACGGCATAGATCGATATGGTTGAAACGATGGCTATGTTAGTGCGACACATTGGTTTGTGCTGGTGACCCTTGAGTCAATTAAGGAGAATGTTGGGCTGCCGCATGGTGTCATAAGCACTAGCTGACCATAGAACCTTAGTTGACACAACTTAGCAATTAAAAAGTAGTGAGATGGCTTTGGTGCAGACTAAAGTTGGTTGATACTCGATACTACACTCATTGAGATTGGACTCTCGGGATATTTCGGTCGTAATTTAGATGCTTATACGGAAATAATGCCTAAGAGAAAGATCAATGATATTGAGGCTCCTAGAACCTGATTACTTCTTTTAGGATAGGATGAGCCAACTAAAACTTCAAGAGGGTACTTACCTATAAACTACATGCAAGCTTAAACCTCTTTGAGTGTTTTGTTTGTGTTTGATTAATTGTTCGAGCATGACATCATAACATCATGACATCATATCGTATCATTTTCCCTAACCATTTCAAGGACATATGGATTTATCTTTGTTCTGTTTTGTAGGTTATGGCTTCCGCTCGCAGAAATAATATCTGGATCAACTTTGTAAGGATACCTTCTTAACTTAAGGATTTAGTCTCAAGGGTTACCGAAAGTTCTCCATTCATCAAAAGACAAGATCGACTTCTTAGTTTGGTTACCTCGGGTTTTGAAGAAGATATGATGAGTGTTCTATTCCAGTTCTATGACCATGTACATCACTACTTCACCTTTCCCGATTATCAATTGGTACCCACAATGGAGGAGTTTTCTCAATTACTGGGAGTACCTGTTCTCAATAAAATACCTTTCACTAGTTTAGAGAAAGATCCATAACCTGAAGAAATTATAGCAACCTTACATCTAAAGCAGTCCAACATTGTATCAAATTGGGTAACAAGGAGTGGAGTCAAGGGTTTTCTAGCTAAATTTCTACTAGAGAAGGCTCGACTGTCTTTGGATGCTATGAGTTTTCAAGCTTTTTAGGAAATCTTGGCCTTTTTAATCTATGGTTAAGTTTTATTCCCTAATCCAGACCAACTCATAGATTTGAACTCCATCAAAATATTTCTTTCTCGTAACCCTGTGCCTACTTTGCTCAGAGACATTTTGCATTCTCTTCACACTCGCACTATGAGGAGGCGAGGGACCCTTATGTGTTGCATACCTTTGCTATCAAGGTGGTTTATTTCGCACCTTCCCTGATCAGTATTAAAGAACTAACAAGGTTTGAGGTGGTCTCAAAGGATGATGTCGCTCTCTCGTTTAAATATTTATTGGTGTTTCTGATCTCTAAAAGATGTTACTATCATTAACCGTTACGGGGAATTCCATAATGTTCCACTCCTGGGCATTAAGGGAGGTATTACTTACAACCATTCTCTAGCTCTACGATAATTTGGTTATGCTCTAAGATATGGTCCTCAGGACGCACTTATCCAGGGTATTGTGTTTGACTATGAAAATGATACTCAAGGTTATCATCAAAGGTTTATACATGCTTGAGGCATGGTAAACAAGGTTGATAGAAAAACTTTAGGACAAAATAATTCTATCCCTTTGGAGCCTTACCTCAAATGGGCACAAACTCGTGCTCAAAACCTCATGATGCCATATCCTGCTATCTTACCAGTAATTATGGACCATGTTACCGAGGGTGATATTCCTTATACCATCCTCCATCCAGACATGCCTACTGACCTCGAAGAATTGCAGAAGTCATGGATTCAACTCAAGGAAGAACGAGACACCTTTGAAGCTCAATTCTATGCAAGCGAGAAGAAAGTGTTGGAGCTCACAAAATAACTTCATGAAGAACAGAGCCTTAATGCATACATCGTCACGAAGAGAAAGTGCCCGTGGGAGACTTAAGTCTTAGGGTTTATAAGTCCATATTGTTGTCTCCTTGAGAACCTTTTGTTTTTCATTGTAAGCCTAGAAGGCAGTTGTAATTTTGAACTTATTAATGAAATCTTTGTTTCTGTTTCCTTTTGGCTAGCAAATTTAAATCTCTTAAGTTCCTTGAAAACATTTCATCTATATATCATGCATCATTTCATAAAGCAGGTTTTCCAATACGGGTTTTCCTCATCTATTTACTGTTTATTTCAGTATAAGATGGCCCTCGAATAAATTGTCAAGGATCTGTAAACTCAGCATGCACAATTCCAAAAGACTCTTCTGAATTTGGAAAAAGAGCAACAAGAGATGATGGCACTCTTCGCCATGAAAAAGAAGACTAAGAAACGGGCTGTTATCCTCAACATGGGCAGGAGAATCAAAGGTCCTGCTCAACCGGTTCAAGATGTTTCCTCTGAGGAAGACAACAATTAAGAGGAGGATGGCAGAAGTGTCATAGGTGAAGATAGAAACGGTTGTACCCTAAAATTTTCCCTCTCATTTCTCAAAGGATTATCCTGGACCCTCAGGTTTGTTTCCATCCAATTCCAAGCCTTGAATTACAAATTTTCCAAGAAAGTCATTTACAAGGGTAAAATGGTCATTTCAAGGATCATATTTCATCAAGACATGAAGTCTGTTTCATCTAAAAATTCAAAAGTCAAAGTTACTTTGGAAAAGTAAAAATTCTAAATACTTAGAATTTTTTCTAAGTGTTTAAGAAATATGACAAGCTCAGAACTTCTGGCCAGATTTTCACCATGATGCAAGCTGATCCTGGAAGAACTTCTGATACAATAGTTATAGATTTCAATGAGATCTAAAACATTGTAGAATAGAAATTCTCCTAGAAATTCTAGGGTTTCAAGTTATAACTCCTCAAAGACACGTCCTTGAAACTGAAACACTCAGCAAATTCTGGACACTTTCAAGAAAGAGTTTGGTCAGAACTTTCGAGCCAGTTTTCATAAAGGTTCAGTAAGAGTTTGCAAGGGTAATTCAAAGAAGGTTACAAATCATGTTGCAAGCTTTCTGGAAAGTCTGAGAGCTCCTTTAGAACATGCTGAAGCAAAGAGATACAAAGATCAGAAGTTGGATGTTTGTTCTAGGTTACGCTGAAGCTGAACTTCTGATCCAGAATTAAGCAATGATGCAAAATCTCACATTGCAGGATTTCTGGTTTGATAAATCTCGTCATCATTTAATGCTCACAACCACTTTTGAGTTTTTATCCAAAGGATTTCCCGACGTGTGGTATAGAAGTACCTTTGCTGTCCTTGAAAAGCAACTCTTGTACAAGAATATGTTAGGGCTCATGCGTTGCTTTTGGGTTTACGTTTCCTTAATCCCCGCTTGCTAATCCAGCTTAGGCATGGCTAAAAAACTACCAACCACCACACCTATTTGAACTTGCTTCAAGAACAAGTCAGCACCTAACATATGATAGTTGTACCCTTGATCTCTCCAAGATACAAGATCCTTGCCTATAAATTGGAAACCATTGGCAACTGTAAAGAGGTCGAAAATTTGAGAAAGAAAAGCCTTGAACCCCTACTAAAATTCCAAGAGTCCAAAAACTGCAAACACAAAATACAAAACCTTTTAGATTTTGATTCTTGCATTCAAGTTCTTTTGATTTCCTTCAAGTGTTTATTAACCAAAACCACCCATACAGTTTCTGATTTACACATTAGAAGCCATTCAAATTCCTGTGTTCATATTGTAACACACTCTCCAACCACATTCATCTCAAAGAAGTCATAACTTTGCCCCTTGGTTGTTACATAATTTTCTAATCATTCACAACCCAAGTTGAAAGCATCCAGCCTGCTGAGCACGTGAAGGAGCTGTTCACAACATCACTAGCATTCAGAACCAGACTCCAGCTCACAGATTATTTTCCAGCTGCAAGGTAAGTTTCTACTGATTCTCATCATATTACTTAGGCATTTTCAGATTTGCCTGTTCAAAAATACAATGTAAACATCATGATTCTCATGTTGTACATATTATGAGGTTTCATGTATTTTCCTGCCTAGGTAGAGAGAATTTCAGTCCATAACTTCATGAAGAAACTAGGACTCAGAATTAGGATTAGCAAACTCATGCTTGCTTCTGATTTATAGTTCAGATATCTCTTGTTTCTGAAACATCCTGAAACCTTCCATAACTGTTATATACGCATCTTCCGTTTTGTTGAGAAATGAATAAGTTGCAGATGTTTTGACTAGCATGGAGAGGGAGACGAAATTCTGCCAGTGGCATCAAAACTTATGAAATCTTCTTTGTTCCCAGGGGATCCAGAATTTCTGACTTTACCTATTTTCTGCTAATATGCTTTCTCTTTTTGCAGCACGCCAGAGTCAGAACTTCTGATCTCTTTAGTTCAGCAAGTGCGCTGATTCTATTTTCTTTTCCTTACCATTTTTGCAATCACTTATATTTTCACTAATCAAAAACACTCAAAACATGTTTACATTTTTTATGCTTTATTTTACTTCTTAAAACAAAAAGATCAAAATATTTCCTTAAACCAAACTTATTTCTTTTCTTAAACGAAACAAATTCATTTTTTACATCTCTTTTACATTCTTATCCATTCAATATGGTTGTAATAGTAACTTAGGATTTAATTTTATTTCCATTCCCCATTTATACTCTGGACACCCCATCCCCCCAATGATTGTAATAACATAAGATATTTGTTTTCCGTGATTTACCGCTTTATACAATTACTAGTAATTATTTTTTGTATTGAAAGAATAAAACCAAACGAATAGAAAACCCTAATTCAAGACAAAAAAAGCATGAAAACAATAAATTTGCACACAAGCACCCCTAGGGTAAAATCAACTTGGTTGCCTTATAAATTGGCCATATTACGCATGTAAGGTATCTTAGCAAAAAACGAACAAATACAAGATCATAGTCCCTCGATGATGCTATTCAAAGTTACATTACAAATGATATTAGTCCCTCAAAAAGAATGCTAAGATACCTTGCAACGTTGCTAATCATGGCTATACGATGACCCGCGCCTGTCCTGTTTACATCCAAAGATAGGGTTGCTTACCAAATTGATGGTAAGACAACAATATCAAAGGAAAACAAAATGAACAAGAAAGACATTTGAGTAGGTAGATCGCCTTTAGTTACTTGCTACATTTCAAAACAAATATCCTTGCTATTTTCAAAACAAACACCTACACATTTCCAAACTTCTTACAAACATTGAAAACATTTTCAAAAAAGATCAACATCTTTGTATACATTCTTACGAACGAGAATCATTACAAAGATTGCCTAAACAATGGCCTCTTTTACAAAATACTTTCAAAACCACACAAAGCACAATTTCAAACAAAAGCAAGTGATCTAGCAAGTAACTAAGAGCCCATGGAAAACCATGGATGAAAAGCGTGCTAACACCTTCCCTTTTCATAATCTACCCCCCAAACTCATGAAAACATCTCTAAAGGTCTTTCCTGTGCTTTTTCACCTTTCCTTTTGGATAAAAGAAAAGTTGGTGGCGACTCTTGCTAAACACAACATTTGCGATCAAACACAAAACCCTCAAGTCAGTTCTCCCCCTGTATCACAGAACTGGCGACTCTGCTGGGGAAAATTCTAAAAGTGGGGATACCTTAGGGATATATCACATTTACTTGATTACATTGTTTGACTTGTATGCTTTACATTATGGTTCTTTGTTTAAGTTTGAATCCTTTACCCGGATTTGGGATACATTATAGGTAAGTAGAAATACATTGTGGAAACTATGTGGGGTATACCGACATGGTCTAAGAAATAGCTACGTTAGTGCGACATATTTGTGGGTACTGGTAGCCTTTGAGTTAATCAAAGAGAATACGGGGCTGCTGAGTGATGTCATAAAGCACTAATGAACTTTTAGAACCTTTACTTGACCAACTTGGCCTTTAGGATGTAGTGAGATGACCGGATTTGGTACAGTCCAAAGTTGGTAGATACTTGATACTACACTCGTTGAGGTTTGGTTTCTTGGGATATTTCGGTCGCCATTAAAGAGGCTTGAGCTGAAACAATGACCAAGGAAATAATCCAGTGATATTGAGCTCCTTAGAACCCGGTTACTATTACTAGGACAGGTTTAAGCCAACTAACTTCAAGAGGGTACTTACCTATAAAACTCCATGCAAGCCTAAACTAAGGATTTGTTTGATTTGTTTGTATATGCATACTTGTACATAACATCATGGACATCATGAACATCATATACATCCACTAACCATTTCAACGATTTTAGGATTCATCTTTGTTCTTGTTTTGTAGGATATGGATTCACTTCGCAGGAAAACTATTCAAGTCAACCTTGTAAGAGTCTCTCCACAACTTAAGGAGCTAGCTTCAAGGATTCCTGAGAACTCTCCATTCATCGAGAGACATGGCCGTCTACTCAACTTGGTCACCTCCAACACAGGTGAGGACATGATGAAGGTGCTTTTTCAGTTCTTTGATCCTTTGCACCATTGCTTTACAATCCCCGACTATCAACTTGTGCCTACTTTGGAAGAATTCTCACAACTCTTCAGGATTCCCATTCTCGATCAACTACCTTTCAACGGTACGGAAACAGATCCAAAGCCAGAAGAGATTGCTCAAGCTTTACACTTGCACTCATCTGATGTCACAACCCATTGGGAAACAAGGAGTGGTGTCAAAGGTTTCTTAGCAAAGTTCTTGTTTGAGAAAGCCCAAAGCTGTTGAATTCCTTAGACTTGCAAGCCTTTGAGGAAATTGTGGCTCTCCTCATTTATGGGATGGTTTTGTTTCCAAATCCTGACCAACTCATAGATGTGAACACCGTCAAAATCTTCATATCATGCAACCCGGTGCCTACATTGCTAGGGGATATCCTACACTCTTTTCACACTCGCACAATGAGGAAAAGAGGTGTCCTTATGTGTTGCACTCCTCTCTTGGGAAGGTGATTTATTTCTCATCTTCCCTAATCTGTATTAAAGAATGAGCAAGGTTCAAGGTGGTCACAAAGGTTGATGACGCTCAAACATTCAGACATTCATTGGTGCTCTCGATCCAAAGAGAATGTTATCATCGTCGACTGTTGTGGAGAATTCCCTAATGTCTCTCTACTTGGCATTAGGGGAGGCATCACCTACAACCCATGTTTAGCCTTAAGACAGTTTGGTTATACCCGAAGGGATGGTCCGCACGAGATGCTGATTCAAGGTTTGGTATTCGACTACGATAACGACGATCAAGGTCTTCGCCAGAGATTTATCCGAGCTTGGAGGATGCTAAACAAGGTGGATAGCAAGAATTTGGGGAACAAGAATTCCATCCCTCTTGAGCCTTATCTCAAATGGGTACGAACTCATGCTCAGAGTCTTATGATGCCTTACCCCTCCATTCTCCCGGTAATCATTGAGCCTGTTAAGGAAGGAGATGTTCCATACACTATCCTACATTCTGACATGCCCACATATCCCGAAGACCTACAAAGGGATTGGATACAACTCAAAGGAGAGCGAGATAATTTCGAAGCCCAATTCTACGCAAGCGAGAAGAAGGTTTTGGAACTCACTAGGCTACTTCATGAGGAGCGAACTCTGAATGCCTACATTTCACCAAAGAGGATGCATACTACTTTTTTATCTTAGAGTTTTGTATTATTTTGTCCAAGGGGCATTGATGTACTCAAACTTTATCTAATTAACATAACGTGTGTTTCCTTTTTGTCTAAAAAAAATTTGAATATTTGAAATCCTTGAAAACATTGCATATGCATATATCATTCATCATAACATAAACATGTCTTTTGCAACAAGTCTCCTCATCTCTCTACTGTTTATTTCAGCAAGATGGATCTCGAGCAAAAAGTGAAAGATCTCCAAGCTTAGAATACGCAATTTCAACAGTTGCTCATGACCCTAGCCAAGGGGCAAGAAGAGTTGAAGACTCTGCTAGCTGAAGAGAGGAAAAAGAAAACAAAGAAGGTCACCGGAGTCTTAAACATCGGGAGAAGATTTCACGAGCAAACTAGAAGGACCTTGAACTTTGCAACAACATCTGGTGAAAGAGAGGGGAAAGGCAAGGAGACAGCGGTCCCGTCAGAATCTGAAGAGGAGGAAGAAGAGGAAGACTACTCTGAGGAACAGTATCCTCCAACTGATGACAAGTACAAACATCTCGAAGAGCGGTTGAGTGCGATGGAAATCCAAAAGGTGTCAGGCTTAGACTTTGAGGAATTGGGACTAGTGTCGGGGATTGTGATTCCTCCAAAATTCAAAGTACTTACATTTGCCAAATATGATGGAGTTTCATGCCCTAAAATGCATCTCCGGTCATATGTGAGAAAAATCCAACCCCATACCGCTGATAAAGACTTGTGGGTGCACTTTTCCAGGACAGTCTGTCTGGAACCCAACTTGACTGGTTCTACCAACTAGAAAGAGCCAATGTTCACAATTGGGAAGATCTTGCCGCAACTTTCTACAAGCAATATCAATCCAATGCCAATTTGGCGCCTACCCGTACTCAACTCCAGAGTATGGCCATGACCTCCAATGAAGGTTTCAAGGACTATGCCAAAAAATGGAGAGATTTGGCCGGAAGAGTTCAACCCCCTCTGTCTGAGAGGGAATTGGTAGACATGTTCTTAGGCACCTTATCTGGTCCCTTCTTCAACCATTTAATCGGAAGTTCATCTGCAGGCTTTACTGAACTAATATTGACCGGAGAGAGGGTGGAAGCTGGCATAAAAAGTGGAAAGATTCAGAAGGATTCATCTTCTTTTACAGCTTTAAGGAAGCCTTTCATCAGGAAGAAAGAGGTAGTTGCTGTATATCCGCAAAGAAACCAAGATAGGGTCGAACATCGACCAATGGTGGGGGCTGTTATGATTCCAAATCCTACGTCTGATCAACAAAGAAGTAATCAACCAAGGGTAGAAAGGCCAGTCAGGCAGTTCACCAGAATTAACATGACTCTGTCTCAAGTATTACCACATCTACTAAGATCCAACTTGGAAACCTTGAAAGAAGCTCCGAAAAACCCCAATACAACATCCCCTCATTATCATCCCAATGCCTGTTGCGCATATCACTCTGAAAGTCCTGGTCATGATACTAATAACTGTTGGGCCTTGAAGAACAAAATACAAGACCTCATTGAAGCAAAAGAAATTGAGTTTGATGCGCCCGAAAAGCCAAATGTCATTTCTGCTCCTATGCCCAGACATGGTCACAATACCAATGCCATTGAAGAAGATTTGTTTGTTACCTCAGTTGATGAACTCATGACCCCACTTTCGACTATTAAGATAAACTTGTTAAATGCCGGTGTGTTCCCGGGTTGTGATGAAGATTGCCATTTCTATTTATCCTCACCAACTAGGTGTCCTTTATTGAAAGTAAGCATTTAGTGCCTGATGGATAACAAAGAGATTTTGTTCGAAAAGACTCTTGTTTCACCTATTCCTGTTTAAGATGTTTCTATCATTACCATTTCTGCCAATTCTTCCAGGGTATCCACCAAAAGACCCGTTAGAATTACATCGGTTCTGAAAGCAACTCCTTTAATAATCACAATGCATGGGCCAGTCCCATATGAATCAAACAAAATTGTGCCGTGGAATTACGGAGGGGACATTTACTACCATGGCATCAAGCAAGACTGGCCGGCCTCTAAAGAGATGAATTATGAAAAACAAGATTCTGACATCAGTAATATTGCTAGAACCAGCAAAATTACCCGAAGTGGTAGGATCTTTTCTCCAGAAATCGCTCCCCCAAAAGCAGTTTTTGGACCCGTGATCGTCCATGTGGCTGCTCCGAAGGTTACTTCCATACCCATAATCATCTCTGTAAGTACTCCTATTGATGTAGCCGTTACAACCCCTATTATCATTCCTACCAACACTCCCGCTGCCGAAGCTCGAGGAAAGAGTATTCAAGTTGAGCCTGTCCGGAGGAAGGCTCAATCACTGACTATCCCTGAGACTTCCAAGAAAGAAATGGAGGAGATCCTAAAAATTATAAAGAGGAGCGGCTACGATGTAGTTCAACAATTGGGGCAGACTCCCTCTAAAATCTCCATGCTGGCATTACTACTGTGTTCTGAGGCGCATGCAAAAGCCTTGGTGAAGTTATTAAAAATAGCCCATGTACCTCAAGAGACGTTTGCTGATCAATTCCAAGACTGCGTAGCCAGCTTGACAGCAGATAATAGCCTAGGTTTCTCAGATGCTGATCTAACACCGAAGGGAAGAAAGTATAATGAGGCACTGCATGTCTCTGTGGAATGTAGGGGCACAACTCTGGCCCATGTCTCGGTGGACACAGGCTCATCTTTGAATGTATTACCAAAAAAAGCTCTGGATAGACTTGACTGCAAGGGACTGACATTAAAGCCAAGCAACATAGTTGTAAGGGCATTTGATGGCTCGAAGAGGATGGTACACATGGAAGTGGATATCCCCATAAAAGTTGGAACCCAAACTTTCAATTCAACCTTTTATGTAATGGATATCTGCCCTTCATATTCCTGCTTGCTAGGCCGGCCATGGATCCACAATGCTGGCGCCGTTACCTCTACATTGCCCCAGATGCTGAAGTATCCGGTTCAAGGGAAGATTATCACCGTCCATGGAGAGGAAGAATACATGATCATCCATCTAAATTCCTTCAGATATGTGGAATTGGACGGCGAATTCATTGAAACTCCATTTCAACACTTCGAAGAGGTACCCCAAGAGGTGGAAGTGACCAAAACTCTGTCTCAGATTCCCAAGATTACAAGACCTCCACTCTGGATGTCATCTCTGAAGGATGCCAAAGCAGTGGTAGAGGAAGGTGGATGCACTATCTGGGGACAACTCCCAGATATCCCATATAAGTCTGACAAGTTTGGCCTAGGCTTCACTTCAAATGCTCAAAAGGCTATACACCATGCCCGTGCTGGAGGACTACCCCTAAAGATCAGCAACCGTGAGGTCAACGCGGTAGAAGATGGTGAAGATGATTGCGACCTGGAGGATTGGATACTCCCGACTGTCAATGGGGGGCTCAGCAATTGGGAGGCTAGAGACTTTGTCTCAATCACTTTTATCCCACAGTAATTTATCTTTACATTTTGTTGGATCTGTAATATTCAAAACAATTCGCACTCTTAAAACCTTGTGTCTTACCCGAGGCACAATGGTCTATTTGTAAGAGTTATTATTTCATCCTTATATGACATCAACGAATCATGGACGTTTTTCGCATACAAACTTTTGTGCTCATTGTTTTTCTTTTACATTTTACTTTCTTTCATATATAGCTATACCCTTACACACACCCACACTCACAATGCAGGTATACATCCATTCTGAATCCCATGGGTAACGATACTGCTATGGCCTTTTGTGACTCTGAGAATCTAATCTACCAAGCCGAAGACAAAGGTGAGGAAGATTGTGAAGTACCAGGGGAACTTGTCAGACTGCTACAACAAGAAGAAAGAACCATTCAGCCTCACAAGGAACCCGTGGATACAACCAACCTAGGTGCCGAAGAGGATAAAAAAGAGGTCAAGGTGGGTGCCAATCTGGAACCCAGTGTCAAGGAGCATCTGATTCAGTTGTTACATGACTATGTCGAAGTCTTCGCCTGGTCATATAAAGATATGTCGGGACTTGATACGGATATCATGGTACATCGTCTGCCTACAAGAGAAGATTGTCCGCCAGTAAAGCAAAAGGTTCGCCGCATGAGGCCTGATATGTCAGAAAAGATTAAAGCAGAGGTCATGAAGCAATTCAACGCTGGATTTTTGGCTGTCACCTCTTACCCTCAATGGGTTTCCAACATTGTTCCCATACCCAAAAAAGACGGCAAAGTACGAATGTGTGTGGACTACATAGATTTGAATAGGGCAAGCCCTAAGGATGATTTTCCACTTCCCCACATTGATATCCTAGTTGACAATACAGCATAAGACAAAGTGTTTTCCTTCATGGACGGATTCTCAGGTTACAACCAAATCAAAATGGCACCTGAGGACATGGAGAAAACAACATTTGTCACACAGTGGGGCACATTCTGCTACAAGGTGATGCCATTCGGACTAAAGAACGCCGTGGAAACCTATCAGCATGCCATGGTAGCTTTATTTCATGACATGATACATCATGAAATAGAGGTCTACATAAACGATATGATAGCCAGATCTCAAACAGAAGAGGAGCATCTTAATCACTTACAAAAACTGTTTGAGAGACTAAAGAAGTACAAGCTGAGGTTGAATACAAACAAATGCACATTTGGGGTACGGTCTGGTAAACGTTTAGGTTTTGTCGTCAGCAACAAATGTATCGAGGTCGATCCTGCCAAGGTTAAAGAAATACAAGAGATGCATGCTCCTCGTACTGTGAAGGAAGACAAAGGATTCTTGGGACGCTTGAACTATATTTCCAGATTCATTTCTCATCTGACTGCTACTTGTGAGCCAATCCTCAAACTATTGAAGAAAGATCAAGTAGTCAAATGGAATGATGAGTGCCAAGTCGCTTTTGACAAAATAAAAGAATACTTATAAGAGCCTCCCGTGTTGATGCCACCAGTCGAGGGAAGACCATTGATCATGTATCTGAATGTTTTAGAAAACTCAATGGGGTGTGTATTGGGGAAGCATGATGAGTCTGGCCGAAAAGAGCATGCTATTTACTACCTGAGAAAAAAGTTTACCGACTGTAAAACCAGATATTCACTGCTCGAGGAAACTTATTGTGCTCTGGCATGGGCTGCTCTCCGGCTAAGACAGTATATACTGACTCATACTACCTTGTTGATATCTAAAATGGATCCGATAAAATGCATCTTTGAGAAGCCTGCTCTTTCTGGGAGAATAGCGAGATGGCAGATGATCCTAACAGAGTACGACATACAGTATACTACCCAGAAAGCTATAAATGGGAGTGTACTAGCTGATCACCTTGCTCACCAAGCTGTAGAAGACTACCAGTCCATGAAGTTCGAATTCCCAGATGAAGACATCATGACATTAGACAACAGTGAAGAATTTGGGACATATAACGTACCTGAACAAGGATCCCGATGGACCCTGTTCTTTGATGGAGCCTCCAATGCACTTGGCAATGGTATCGGTGTTGTAATCATATCTCCTGAAGGGTGTCATACTCCCTTTACGGCCAGACTTTGCTTCAATTGTACAAACAACATGGCGGAATATGAAGCATGCATCTTTGGTCTCATAGCTGCCATAGACTTGGGGATCAAATCCTTGGATGTATTTGGAGATTCAGCTTTGGTCATCAGTCAGATCAAAGGGGAATGGGACACCAAACACCCTAACCTTATCCCTTATAAAGAACATGTTTTGATATTACTACCACATTTCGAGAAGATTACCTTTGAGCATTTCCCGCGAGAAGAAAATCAGCTAGCAGACGCTCTAGCCACAATGTCATCTATGTTTAAACTTAATCGGGATAACGGGGCTCCCCAAATCACCATCGAACAAATGGATGAACCAACACACTATCACGAGATTAATACTGAAGAAGTAGTGGACCCGCCTTGGTTTCACGAAGTCAAGAGGTATCTCGAGGCTCAAGAATACCCAGAAGGAGCTTCAGTCAATGACAAAAAGTTCTTAAGGAGATTTTCTGCTAAGTTCTTCCTTATTAACAACATCCTGTACAAATGCAATCATGACTCTGTGTTACTTCAGTGCGTAGATAAAGTTGAAGCTGAAAGGATCATGGATGAATTGCATGAAGGTACTTTTGGAACCCATTCCAGTGGGAATACGATGGCAAAGAAAATCATACGGGTAGGCTATTACTGGTCTACCATGGAAGCAGATTGTTATCAACACTCTCGAATCTGCCATAAGTGTCAAATTTATGCTGACAAAGTGCATGTACCCCCGATTCCTATGAATGTCTTGACAACTCCTTGGCCCTTTGCTATGTGGGGGATTGATATGATTGGGGAAATCAAGCCGACAACCTCCAATGAACACCGCTTCATCCTAGTGGCTATTGACTATTTTACAAAGTGGGTTGAAGCAGCCTCCTTCGCCTCCATTACTGTTGTACCCCAATTTTTTCCCCTAAGATCCCTTCATCATACCATGTTGATTTAATCACAACAAGATCACATTAGGGATTTTGGTTCTTCTCCCTATCTTTAGATTTGCTCTCTTGAGGAGTTACCAAGCACCTTGACTTGTTTTCTTTTATGATCATGAATATTTTTCTTTGATTTTCTTTCTAAATTAATAAAATGCAATGTTGGGTTGTCTTACTTGTTAATAATGTAGGTAAAGGCAATGAGGTTTAGCAAGTTGCTTCATGGGTTCATGAATTTATTTCCATGCCCTAGTCAATAAATCTTGAGAAATCCAAACCTCACCATTGAAGTTGTTTTGGAAGAAATGGCATGACAAGGCTTATTTTGGTTCAACATATTTCAATGTTATCAAGATTGATTCAAAAGTACAAGGGGTTGATTGGAAAAGTTGTCATACTTGGACAAGGCTTTGTTCCCATTGGTCACAAGAGCATATTTCTATCAAATTTCAAGATATGGAAGTGGTTTGGGTGGCTATGAGTCCTCATCATCATCCTCAACAACTTCTATTCACAAAGAAAGAATATTGGCACAAGAAGTTTGTTCAAACTTGTCAAAGTTCCTCAAAGCATTCTCTTGATCTAGAGGCTAGGGTTTTGAACTTCAAAGGAGCATATCTTTCTCACCTTTTGGTATTTTTGAGTGATTCCAAAGACATATTTTTCTTCAAAGAGTTACCAACAAATCACTTCAAAAGTTCCAAGGAGTTTTCATGTGGAAGGAACTTGGTGAAGAAGAAAGATTACAAGTCATCCAGATGAATCCATAATTTTCCATATGTGACTTCAAATGGTCATAACTTGGTCAATGTTTATCAACTTGAGTAAATTCTTTTTCCATGATGATCTTAAAGATGTGTAATTTATGCCTTCTTTTATGTGCAAAGTGAGAAAATGGATGAAAGTTGCCTTAAAAATGCAAAAGATTATAGGTCATTTCATGATTTTTGGCCAACTTCAACAAGTCATAACTTGCTCATTTCTTGGAGATTTTGAGTGGTTCAAATTCCAAAATGTCATTCAAGAGATCTACTTCATTTAATATTTTTTGTCAAGAGAAAATTCTAAGCGGAAGGCCATGTTTGGATACAAAAGATTATAGGTCTTTTTTGAAGAAGAATTTGAAATATTTCTAAGTATGGAAAGTTAACTCTTTTTCTTCAACTTTGACTCCATGTAACTTTCAACTCAAGCATCCATTTGATTCCATTCTTTTTCCATTGCAAAGCTTGTAACCTCATATTTCCAAAGCATCAAGAATTATGCCCTAAGACCCCTTGAGTTGGAAATGCCATGGATTTGAATTTGGTAACTTAAAATTAAAGTTTCATCACAAGTCAGATTTTGAAATCTTTATTTTGGCTTCTAATCACAAGTTTTCCACGCGTCTTTGTTTCTAATCATGATTAGCAACTTCCCAAAAGTGTTTAGCATCATGAAACACACAATTTAGCTGAGTTTTGATCAAAATTGAGTCACACTTTCTTCATGATGCAGACCCACACGAATTCCCTCCAAAATGCATCATTCACTCTTTCTTTTGATCCCATTTGCTTCCCTATAAATAGAGGGTCATCCCCCATCCATTTTCCCAAGCTTAGAGAGCCAAGAAAACCCTGCCAAAACCTCACACGAACCCACTTTTTTTTAAATTCAATTTCTGAAATTTAAGCTTCCTTTTCCAAAATTCTTTGTGCATTCATCATCCTTGAGCATCATACAAACTCTCCAGCACTTAAACCAATCAAAACGAACCATAATTCAAGCTACAGAAGTCCAGTTTCAGAGCTTCTTACTTGAACTTCGAAAAGGTAGAATTCTCCACCATTTGGATCCAAATCAAGCACTAATCTATTCTACTCCTTTGTCTGATTCTAATACTGCTTACAATTTTTTAAATCCATTGAGAATTGAGAGAGAAATCTCAAATTGAAGGTGCTTGTTATTTTCTGGGTTTTTGATTCATATCTCTCTCCATATCTTATATAAATTTGGCGTGATGGTTGTGTTAGAATCGTCTTGAAGAGACGAGATCAATGATGCTAGCCTAGGATCCTATTTTTTCCATTTGAAGGATCTCACAAAATCCCCATTGCAGGGTGTCTGGAGGTTGAAGACGATAACATGTCTCGTCTCAGCTAATGATAGCGTGCCAAACGTTTTAATTTCATTGGTTGCCATTTTTCTGATCACATGTGTGTTTCACTAAGGTCCATATCAAGCACAGCGCGTCTGGTCCATTGGATTAGCTTACTAACGCATTTTTGACTATGATCTGATGGTCCACATCTTTTTGGCTTTATTTTATTTTTTGATTTTTATATTTTTATTGATTAAATTTTCAAAAGTTCATAACTCTTTTATTTTTTATCCAAAAATTATGAAAAAATTCACAAAAATACTTTGAATTATTTCTGATCTCATGAATATTTTTTCACATTTTTATTTTGATATTTGGTATTTTTTATATTTTTTGTATTATTTGATTTCTTTTAATTACCTAAAAAAATACTTTCTGACATTTTTTAATTCTGGAAAAATTCATAAATACTATTTTGCATATTTTTGACTTTCTGAAAATTTTATAGAATTTTATGTTGAGGTTTACCATTTTTTACTTATTTTATGTTTGTTTGAACAATTTTAAATAGTTTAAAAATAGTTCCTGACTTTTAAAAATTACCAAAATTTTTATAAAAATATTTGGATCCATTCCTGATTTTTCTATGGCCTTATTTTTCATTTCTTAATTAATTTGAACATAATTGATATTTTTCTCATTATTTTCTATTTTTAAACATTTTTTTAAACCTTTTTAATGTATATATTAAATATAATATTATTTTTGTGATTATTTTCTAGCTGTCTTGAGATGATTTTTTTATCATGACTTTATTAACATCATTGGATCTTGGGTGTTGAATTCAACTCCACCAAAATGGATGAATGATTTTAATAATAGTTTGATTAAATTTTTAATTCAAATGTGGTTTGTATATTCTTTTTTACCCTAATCCCTCTTCATCTCATTCCCTTCTTATTGCACTAAATGTTGTTGGAGCATGATCTCTATATCATGTCTCAAAACAAATGGTGCATAGATTGCTATTGACTGGCCTCAAAATAGGTGCGACTTATATATAAGTCCACTTACGATTGCTTAACATAGCGCTAAATTTTGTCCCGATTCGAATAAATGATGATTCATGGCCCAAACTTATGATTGCAAGCCCAAGTATGTTAATTTGATCTCTTTGATCCAATAACCTTGAGATTCATTGTGTGGAGGCTTTGGTTCTACCAATCCTCTAATGGATCTACAACACCTTTGGTCAACGCGGATCACTTAAACATCGTTGATCATTAAATGGTACTTGTGAGAATTTCAAATGGATGATATGCTTGACAAAAAGCAAATGCAACTTGTTTTATGGAGGCTTTGGTTCTACCAATCCTCTAATGAGTTCCAAATGAAAGTTTCAAGATGGTCATCCAACTAACCACTAATTATTGACTTATTTTATCTTATGCTTTTATTCTTTTTTATGCTTTATGTACTATTTACTTTTAGCATTTACATTTCATGCCATTTTCATCTTTGCTCATTTGAGTATTTATTTTCTTGCCATTTTATTTACTTTGCTCACTTGAGCTTTTCTTTTCTTTTCTTAAGATACTTAATAATCAACATAAACCCTAAAAAAATCTTAGTGGCACTTGGACTATTTGGTTACTATCCTTGGCATTATGGAGCATGGGACTTTTTCTTGGACTTAGGAATAGAAACCTTGGCCTATCTTGGATACCTTGTGATCTTATTTGATTATTTTGTCTTGAGTTCTTGAGGTTTACCTCAAGACATTGGGTTGCTTGTTTGTTTTTGTGTGCATGTTTTTGTGATTACATTCTCTGTTTGTAATATGGAATTCACCCATATACAGCCGTTACTCTGCCTAATTTTTGTGAAGACTAAATACACTTGAAGTTTGGTTCTCTCAAGAGGTCTAGTATCTTTGCTTGCTTAGTTTTCAATCCAAAGAATGGGAATTCTATCTTGGCTCATAATATCAAGTTTTCGCTTCTTGTTAGTTAGATGGTCCTTATCCTTAGCTTTTACCTTATGCTTTAGGATAGCCTCTTCTACTCCTCCCATCTTCTTTAATTTCAAAAAATCTCCTCCCTCCTTTTAAAAATCTTATTACTTATAAACTTGGAACACTTTCATAATAAACTTGGACTTATGTCCATGCCTTTTTTTTTAAATATTTTCATACATAAACTTCAATCAATTTAATAATACATTGACATTTTTTGTGAGAAGACTAAAAGTCAATCAACCTCATTTAAAACCATTTTGCCATTTTGGCTTTTATCTTTAAACTTTTCTCAAAAGGTTAGACTCTTGTCAATCCTTGTAGTGATGCAAACAACTATACTTCTACAATATGCAGTGAAGTGAGATATTTTTTACTTGGGTGTTGAGTGAGGCATTGTTGATTTTAAAATCCAAGCCATATCCTCCACTTTGAGATGATGCAAATTCTCCTTTCTCATGATTGTGGGTAGTAAGTATGTTTTTCCACACGGACAATGACGTTGATGTTTTATCTCATAAAAATAACCAACACACTTCTGTTTTAAATTTTTAAAAGAGGAACTACGTGTACCCTGATCCCATATTGCACGAAAGGTGGTATGTAGGCACTAAAGGTTCGCAACCGCGGCGGGTGCAAAAATCATAAAAAAAATATATTTCTTTTCTCACCTCCACCATCCATTTTATATACAACACATTTTATGGCCAAAATATACAGATTTTTTCAATAGAGGTTCCTGCAGAGTACCGTAGATGTTTAGGATGCTAATACCTTCCCTTTGCATAACCAACCCCCTTACCTTGAATCTTTCCCCCTTTTTTGGGTTATTCTCTCTTTTCCCATTCCTTTGGAAACAATAAAGCGCGGTGGTGATTTTTATTTTGATTTGTATAAAGTCTAGTTAACCCAATGGCTTAGTTTTGAGCATTTCTACCGCTACAGAAAAATGGCGACTTCACTGGGGAAAGATTGACCTCTTGCTGGTCCATCCCTAAGTGGGTTGAGCCTATCTTTGTTCATATATGTATATGTTTTATTGTTGTTTATGTGTTATATTTTGTATATATGTTTGTTTGGATTTTCCTGGTTTTCAGGGTGCTTGGTGATTACTTATGAGTCCTATACCCGGACTTGGGAAAACTTTAAGATAGGACGGGCGGTATAGTCATGTTATCTTTGAGGGAGTGATCCCAAAAAAGGAGGCATGAGATAACCCACTCAGTGGAGGCCCCTTTAAATGTAGTGTTGTTTACCGAGTAATCTGGAAGACGTGCTGCTTTCGACCTGGGAGCCTGCTGAAACTGAGGACCGTATAATACCAAACCCATCTTGGCCTCGTAGGTGTAGTGCGGAAGCTATGACGGAGTAATTCAGAAATAGTTGTCACACGATACTACACTCGGACGAGTCTTTCTTTAGAATATTACTAATTACCGAGTTAATCGGGAAGTTGGTAATATCCGAAGGAAGGATGTAAACTCTGGGACTCTCTAGAACCTTGTTCGGTCGGTGATAACTTTTTAGACCAACACCTTATGGGTAGTACCTTCGACCTCATGCTCGTGACGTTGAACCTATGAACCATATATGTGTGATCTTGTGTGTGATTGTTGCATCATGCATCCATGCACTCATAAGCATCTTTTGAAGAAAACAATATTTGAAGGGATTTAAAGGTTGACTATTAGTGAATATCTCAGGTACTTTAAACCATGGATTCTGGAAAGAGAAAGACCGGGAAATACAGTTTCAAGGATCCCAAGATAGATGAGTTGGTCAGTCTAATTCCAGAGATCGAGTGTTCTGCAGACTTTCGGAAGAAGTATGGATCCATTATTCCTCTCATGAAATTGAAGATGAAGGAGGGTATTCTCTCGACCTTGGTCCAGTTCTATGATCCGATGTATCACTGTTTTACTTTTCCCGATTATCAGTTGGTGCCTACACTGGAGGAGTATTCTTATCTATTGGATTTACCTGTTACCGGTCATGTTCCTTTTACTGGTTTGGAGGGTGAGCCTAAACCACATGAGATTGCTGCTTTGATTCATCTGGGAAAGTCTGAGGTGGAAGCCCACATGACTACTAAAGGAGGGATTAGAGGATTACCAGCTCAGTTCTTATTGGAGAAAGCTCGTTACTTTGACAGAATGAAGAGTACAGTTGCTTTTGAGGCCATCTTTGCTCTACTTGCTTACGATTGTTCTTATTTCCTAATATGGACAAGTTTGTCGACATTAACGCTATCAGGATTTTCATGATTGGAAACCCAGTTCCTACACTATTGGGTGATGCTTATTACTCTGCTCATCTTCAGAATTCTTAAAATGGGGGAATGTTTATCTGTTGCACGCCTTTGTTGTACCGGTGGTTCATCTCTCATATGCCTCAGTCTGATGCTTTTTGGGATGTCAAGAAGGAACCTCGTTGGGCTCCTAAGATCATGGCACTTACTCACTCAAATATTGATTGGTATCATCGAGCTTATCAGGATATGGAGATTATTGATAGTTGTGGTAGTTTCCCCAATGTACCGCTTCTTGGTACAAAGGGAGGAATTAACTATAACCCTGTTCTTGCACAGCGATAGCTTGGTTATCCAATGAGGGATAAACCGAATATCATTCATTTGAGTAGTTTCTTTCTGAAGGAAGGAGAATACCATAGGGAAGCTAGGTAGCAGATTGTGAAGGCCTGGCGTCACATTCATATGAGGAGTAGGAAGGATTTAGGACCTAGGGGTGCTGTTTCTTTGGAGCCATATCTTCAGTGGGTCCGATCGAGAGCCATTCAGTTGCAGATGTCGTATACTCGGGAGACACCCATGCCTGATCTATTTGTGAAGACCACTCCTCCCTTATTAGATGATCTAGAAGAGCTGCAACTCGCTTTGGTTAGGATGCAACAGGAAAGGGAAGCTTGGAAGAATAAGTTCCATACTTTAGAGAGTTCCTACGGAGAAGACCTGAAGGATAAATACTATTTGATTGAGATCTTTGAGAGTCGAGCGGTGGAGTCTATGGAGAGGCAAGGGGATTTATTTTCCCCTAAACCTCAAACAAGTGTTGATTACTCACTTCCTAATTCAGATGATTGGAAGGAGGTTGCCATCAGACATGTGGAAGAAAACCAGAGGTTGAGGGCTCAGATTGTCAGGCTCACAAGGAAGCGCCAGCGTACAGATTAATCTCCATCAGTTCTTTTTCTCAGGATTTTAGATTGTATTTTCATCTTGTACTTGGGATCATTGAAACTTGTAATCCATTTTGAAGTTATTATAATAAAAATTTCCAGTATTTCAAAAGCTTTATTACTTTGATGTTTACAATATGCTTATAAATCTTAAATCCCTTGAAATATTAAAAATGAAGTAAAAATAATCATGTGCATTGCATGTCATGAATTATATTGCACATATTTCTTGCATTTGTTATGCATTCCCAGGTTCCTTACCCAGCTTCTTTACTTCATTCAACAAGCTGACTCATCACTACAACACTCGGGCTAATTTCAAAAATAAGATGGACAACTTAGAACAGGAAAATAGCAAGCTGCGCGAAGAAGTTTCTGCTTTGAAGGCCGGCTTGGCCAATTTGACTACTCTGATGGAATCTCTGGTGGTTGCTCAGAATCAGCCACCGAGTGTTCAACCTCAACCAACAAGGGCAAATACTGAAGTTCCGACTGTTCCTGTATCCGCTACTCTGGTTTTTGTTCAAAACCGTATCCCTCAAGGTTATCAGTGGGGAATGCCAAAGAATTTTGCACTTGAAGGTTTCAATCTTGGCACTCAAGATGCTTCGATGGTTCAGACTGTTGTTACTCCATCACCTCATATGGTGCATACTGTTCATGCTGCCCCTTCTTTGGTGAATTTGGTTCTGTTTGTTAATGAAGATGTGTGTCTTCCTCTCCCTCCGCCGAGTGAAGACTTGGGTCTCTATGACAGAATGGATGATTTTCAAGAGCAGTTTGATAGAATGAAAAGAGAAATGAAGGCTCTTGGGGGAAAATAGCTATTTGGGCAGAATGTGAATGAGTTGTGTTTAGTCCCGAATGTTAAGATACCTGTTAAGTTCAAGGTCTCAGAATTTGAGAACTATAAGGGAAACACTTGTCCTCGTGCTCACTTGGTGATGTACGTAAGGAGAATGTCTACCCACACTGATGATCAACGTCTACTGGTTCACTTTTTTCAGGATAGTTTGACCGGCGCAGCACTGAAATGGTATATGATCTTGGAAAGCGCCAACATCCATACTTTTAATGATTTGGGAGAAGCATTCATCAAAAAATACAAGTATAATGTGGACATGGCGCCCAATAGTGACCAACTTAGGGCCGTGTTTCAGAAAGACATGGAATCGTTCAAAGAGTATGCGCAAAGATGGCGCGAAGTAGCTTCCTAAGTAATTCCTGCCATGGAAGAGAAAGAAATGACTAAGATTTTTCTGAAGACGATGGGTGCTTTCTACTACGAAAGGATGGTAGCAAGCGCACCTAGTGATTTTAAAGAGATGGTAGGAATGGGTGTCCACCTAGAAGAGGCTGTAAGAGAAGGTCGTTTGACGAAGAGTGAAGGATCTGGAGGTGTGAAGAAGCCATCTTATGGGTTTACTAAGAAGAAAGAGGGGGATGCAAATGGTGTTATACAAGAGATGAGGGTAAACACTCCTAGAAGGAATTATCAGCGTCACCAGCAAGTCGCCTCAGTTACTCCTGTGATGAGTGTCGCTCCGACTACCGTTGCTTATCAAAGACTATACCAGCAGGGGAACCAAGGGAATAATCAAAGAAGGGAGAACTATGACCCTATTCCCATGAGCTATGCAGAGCTACTACTAACATTAATTTAGAAGAAGTTGGTCCAAACACGACCACCTCCCACCGTACCATCACCATTGCCTTGGTATTACAAGGCAGACCAAACGTGTGCTTTTCATCAGGGAGCACCAGGGCATAGTGTCGAGATTTGTTATCTTTTGAGGACTGAAGTGCAAAGGTTGGTGAGGTCTGGAATTCTATCTTTCAAGGACATGGGACCTAATGTGAAAGATAATCCTCTACCCAAGCATGGGGGATTAAATGCTGTAAATATGGTGGCCGGTTGTCCAGGCGACTTCCGTATTTTTGACATTAATCTGGTTAAAGGAGATTTGGTGAAAATGCACCCAAACCTCTGTGAATTCAGCTACTATACGCATGACCATGCCGGTTGTGCTATTTGCAGTACAGATATACAAGGTTGCGAGAAGATAAAGGCTGATTTACAGGAGATGATGGATGAGGGTTTAATCCACATAATCAGGCCTAGGGCTGAATATGAATAGGAAGTGAATATGGTTTCTGGATGTCCTGGTGAATTCAGAATTTTTGATGTGGAGTATTTGAATGAGGATCTCGTGCAATTGCATGCTACTTTCTGCCGTACTACTGGTCTGGTGGAACACCAATATGGGTCTTGCATAGTTTGCTGTCGAGACCCCCGAGGATGTTCTATTGTGAGGGAGGGTGTTCAGTTGCTGTTAGACAATGGAACTATCAAGATCACGGGTCAGAGGGATGATTATCATGAGATTAATATGGTTTAAGTTTGTTTAATCGAAGAAGAGTCAGAGGAAGAGTATGCCTTCGCGGATGAGTATTTCTCTTCAGATGAAGATTTGTTTGCCAGAAATGACTTTTTGATGACTGATTGTGTTGAAGAAGGGGTAAACGTCATTGTACCTTGTTTTGGTGAACCCGCTCATCTTGAAGTGGAGTACCATAGCAAACTAGTTGTTACCCCATTGGTAATTAGTCTACCAGGTCCTATTCTCTAAAAATAAGATAAGGCTGTGCCTTACAAATACAACGCTACAATCTTAGAAGATGGGGGTGGAAGTTCCCATCCAGCCAATGCCTGATGTTGGAAATATAGTTGAAAATAGCAGGGTAACCCGTAACGATCGTGTGTTTGCACCGGTTGTACAAAGAGATGTTGTTGCTGGAAAGAAAATTGCTGAGAATCATGAGCCTAAGAAGGCTACAAGAGAGACTAGTGGAGCTACATTAGAGAAAGAAGTGGAAGATATTTTGAAGATAATTAAGATGAGCGACTACAGAATTGTAGATCAGCTACTGTAGACTCCTTCAAAGATATATATCCTAGCTTTATTGATGAACTCCTCTGCTCATAGAGAATCACTGATGAAGGTAATAGACCAAGCTTTTTTGGAGAGTGACATGCCATTAGATCAATTCAGCAGCGTAATTGGAAACATTATGTCATGTAACAACTTAAGCTTCTGCGATGATGAGTTACCAGATGAAGGGAGGAATCACAACCTAGCCCTCCACATATCTATAAACTGCAAGAATGATTCGCTATCCAATATGCTAATTGATAATGGATCTGCGTTGAATGTTATACAGAGGAGTACTCTCATGAAGTTAAAGTATTAAGGAGCACCTATGTGCCCGAGTGGCATCATTGTGAAGGCATTTAATGGGTCGAGGAAATATGTCATCGGTGAAGTGGACTTACCCATCCATATAGGACCACATTTGTTCCTGATAACCTTCCAGGTCATGGACATTATTCCCGCATATAGTTGTTTGCTAGGACGACCATGGATACACGAAGCAGAGGCTGTCACTTCAACTCTGCATCAGAAGCTAAAGTTCGTGCATGAAGGGAAGGTAGTGATCATAAATGGGGAGCAGGCATTGTTGATATCCCATCTATCCTCTTTCAGTATTGTAGAAGAGGATGAGGCTGCTGTTGGAACCCAGTTCCAAGCCCTACCCATTGACAACATAAGGAGGAATGAGAATTCTATGGTTTCGCTGAAGGACGCGCAACAGGTTGTGCGCAATGGTCATAAAGCAGTTTGGGGACAACTTGTGGATCCACCCGTGAACAAGAATAGAACTGGTTTGGGTTTCTCTTCGAAGATTGGTAAAGGCGAAAGTTTGAAGTCAAAGTCTACTATGAAAAATTATCAGGATGTTTTCCGCAGTGGAGGCTACCTCCATCCAGTTGGTTCCAGAATTAATGTTGTTGAAGAGGATGAAGCAGAGCAAGAAGTACCGAATTATGTGACGCATAGAGTCAGAGTTCAGAACTGGGTCACCATTGATGTTCCTTCTTGCATACATGTTTCAAAGTAATTTGTTTTGTTAATCTGTTTCTTTCTTTTGAAAAGCTTTCACTCTGCCCAAGGTGGAAGTATTAATGTTGTAGGGCTTATCTGTTTGTTGCGACTTTTAAGATCATTAATAAAAGTTGTCTTTGCTTCCCAAATTATGTCTTTGTCTTCTGCTTTTTCTTGGAAAATGGTAATCATAAAAAACCTTTCAAAATAAATAATAACTGAAAATCAATCTGCATGATCACTTATTATATATGTCAGTTTCTAAAAGCAATCATAAATCATATGTGCAGATTAATTAAAAAACTCGTTGAATACAATGACCCTGCACCCTGTCCCAACTTTGAATGTCCTGTGTTTGGGGATGAAGAAGAAGATTATGATGAGATTCCAGAAGAGGTCTCTCGGTTGCTTGAGCACGAGGAAAATACCATTCAACCATATAAGGAGCCTTTTGGAAGTGATCAATTTGGGTTCAGAAGAAGATCCGAAGGAAGTTAAGATTGGAGCATCGTTACATCCCGATGTAAAGAGTGGGTTGATTGAGTTGTTAAAAGAGTATGTGGATATTTTTGCTTGGTCTTATCAAGATATGCCTGGTCTAGATACAGAGATTGTCGAGCATCGTTTTCCGTTGAAGCCAAAGTGTCCTCCAGTTAAACAAAAATTGAGAAGAACCCACCCAGATATGGCAGTAAAGATCAAAGAGGAGGTCCTAAAGCAGATTAATACTAGTTTTCTTGTGACGTCAGTGTATCCTCAATGGATTGCCAATATTGTCCCAGTACCGAAAAAAGACGGAAAACTCCACATGTGTGTAGATTACAGAGATATAAATAAAGCTAGTCCAAAAGATGATTTTCCATTGCCTCACATCGACATGTTAGTGGACAGCACAACAAAATTAAAACTATTCTCGTTCATGGATGGATTTTACGGGTATAATCAAATAAGAATGGCTCTAGAGGACATGGAAAAAGCAACATTTATCACACCCTGGGGAACATTTTGTTACAGAGTGATGCCCTTCGGGTTGAAGAATGCTGGTGCAACGTACCAGAGGGCTATGACAACCCTATTTCATGATCTGATGCACAAAGAAATCGAAGTATATGTTGATGATATGATTTCCAAATCCTAGACTGAAGAAGGGCATGTTGAAGTTGTTTCAGCGTTTGAGGAAGTATCGTCTTTGCTTGAATCCAAATAAATGCACCTTCGGTGTTCGATCGGGGAAATTGTTGGGTTTCATTGTTAGCCAGAAAGGAATTGAAGTTGACCCTGATAAAGTCAAAGCAATTCAAAAAATGCCAGCACCAAGAACTGAAAATCAAGCTAGAGGTTTCCTCGGGCATTTGAATTATATTTCCAGATTTATTTCTCACATGACTGCAACATGTGAACCGATCTTTAAATTGTTAAAGAAAGATCAAGGTTGTGTGTGGACGGATGACTGCCAAAGGGCATTTGAGAGTATTAAAGAATATCTGCTTGAACCTCCTATTTTTCTCCCTCCCGTAGAAGGAAGACCATTGATTATTGTTGTACCCCAAAATTTGTCCTCCCATATTTCTCAACACATGGCAAGTGAGGTCCCCAAATTGCTCAAGGAAGTTCAAGAGTTGACCAGACAAACTCTCTCCTAAGGCAGTATACCTCAAATTAGGGTTTCCATCTTCATCAAGACATGTGAACCACAAAGGAATCAAATGCTCCCCATTGTCCTAATATGTTCTCAAGATCATCCATGTCAATTTTCAAGCCTTGCAGAAGAAGTTTGCTCAGTCAATTGCTCAAATGCTTGAAAATCAACTATACTAAGTCAAAAGTCAACTATGGCCCACATACAGTCAAACTTTAAGATTTTTTATCAACATCCTCATTTTGAAGTATTATCCACCATTTGATCAAGGGTTGATCATTATTCCTCAAGCATTGCTCACAATTCATCAAAACCCAAAAGTTGCAAAATTAGGGTTTTACAGGAAAAGTCAACTCAACTTTGACAAAGCATAACTTTCTCATACTTTATCAGAAATGACCCATCAAAAGCTCATTTTGAAGAGGATGCAATTCCAAACAATTCATATTCATCTCCCAAGTCCAGAATATGCACTCACAAAAAGATATGAATTTTGACATTACAGGTCCTTTTGAAAAGTCAACAAAAACACCTTTGGGTCAAAGCTTTATACATGAACATGGAAGATTCAATTGAGATGAGACCAAAATGGTTGTTTAGAGGAAACCCTAAGCTTTCTAAAAAGTCCAATAACACCTCTCTAGGGTCAAAATTGAGAGAGTTATGCATTGGCCAAGTTGACCACTTTTGGCAAATTGCCAAAAGTCAAATGTGCTCAAATTTGCATTTTTTGCTAAATGGGCCCAACTTTTTATGCTTGCACCTCAATTATAATGTGGTCCACGACTCAAATGTTCACTCACTCATTATGTGCTTCATTTTTCAATTTATTTTGATTTTTCATTAATTAAAAGGTGAATTAAATCAAATAAATGATGAAAATTAACAAAGATATGATTTGATTTGTTTTTTGGACAGATTGGCAATCAAGATATGCTGAGTTAACAATAGCAAATCGAATCAAGGGAAAATGATAAAAGAAAGGCATGATTTGGCTCAAAATAACAACATATCATATAGCTTACAAATCGAATCAAATCTTAAATAAATGCAAAGATTCAGTCCAAGTTTGTTAACCTAATTCACTCTAGGTTATATAATGAACAATTCCAGATCAAAAAACAGGGGTTAGAGGTCGTGGGAGGCATAGAAAAAAACTCAAAATTTTTTGCAAAAGTGTGAATTGTTTTTCACTCCACAGGACATCTCAAGCCATCCTAGCTATCCCAATCCATTGTTGGACGTCCCAGGAAGCTGTCCCAATCATTTGCAAGGCCTGAAACACCCAGAAACGCGCACTACACTTCATACGGTTTGGCATTTTTTTCAATTCGATTATCACAATTCTTGCATCATTAGCACTTTTGATTGTTATATTCGTGTTTGTCATCATGTTTGCAAGCTAACCATGTCATTTAATTGCGTTTTTTATGCCTGTACATGATTTTGCCATGGCTAGGGTTTCTGTGTTATTTTTAGGGTCTTTTTGTACAGGAGCAATTGGGCCTTGAATCAGGTACCATGATGCTCGTGAGGATGAGACAAGTTGATTGGTACCATTACTTTTAATTTATCTTGCTCGTATGCAATTTTTGAGATGAACAGGGTTATATCTACGAACAAACGTCTGTAGGTAAAAGTGTTTTACCTAAGGCGATGGTCCAAGGAAGAATATGAGGCGTGGCAGCCCATGAATGAATGGTTTAAATTTAGCGTGCATTTTCTGAATCCATTGTTTATTTTGCTTATATTGTTTTGTTTCTATTATATGAACAAAAGAACATGGTAGCGCAGCTGGCAAAGCATCACTGAAGGCGAGCATAAGGACCTGGGTTCGATCCCAGGTCCCAACATTTGCTTTCTATTATTTTTTCTCATATGATCAGGTGCACTACTATTCCATGTATCCACCATGCAACTCAAAGATCTGACCATCAGATTCATCTCCAGCCAGGATCCAACGCCTTCCATGAGAGAACCATGGTACACCTCAAGGTCAACGCCCTTACCTGATCCAATGCATTGACTGGGCTTGAAACTTGTTGGGCCAGAAAATTCAGATGCAAACCCCCAGATTTGCTAACAACACAGGCCCATTCTTTTTCTTTTCTTATTTTTATTTCCTTATTTAATTATTTTTCTTAATTATTTTTTCACAAAAATTAATCATTTTTTTATTTAATCATAAAAAGTCAATAAAACACAAAATACTAAAAAAGGCATTTTTTTGATAAATTATTTAATTTGATTAGAAATCTAAGTTAATTTAATTTCTTTTATATAATTAAAATTAAATAGAATCTAGGTTTTAATTCTACATTTATATTTCTTTTCTCAAATAAAAAACCAAAATACAAAAAAATCTTTTTGTACAAAATATTTTATTTTTCTTGAAATTATTTAATTAGAAAATTAGGCTAATTTAATTTCTTTCACAATTTAAAAATCAACTAGAAAAATTAGGTTTAATTCTCGATTTAATTGTTTTCCTTTTGCAAATAAAATGAAAATACAAAAAATAGGTTAACTTAATTATTTTTATTAATTAAAATTAATTAGTAATTAGGGTCCTTTTTTTAATTCAATTATTCAATTATTTTCTCAAATAACAAAACATGACAAAAAAACATTTTTTTCTTTAATCAATCGCAAGTAGGATTAGTCAAAGGGTCAAAACCCTAATCGCCTCGTATTTAATTCGTTGCGCGCTTGTTAATTATTTTGCCATTATTTTGTAACTGTTCAGGGTTTGTAATAGTTAACTTAGGGTTTTTATTTACTATTTAAATCCCTGATTTTTGGTTATGTAATTAATCCCCCTCCCCGAAGCCTTGTAATAGCTATTTTTATTTTCTCGCATTTTTTAATTCCCACAAATATTTAACTGTCTAGATGTATGCTAATAGGATTGTATGGAAAGAATGCATGAAAAATTAAATTGGTTAGAAATCCCTAATGTGCAAAGATAATAAACTGAAAATAAATCACTCACACATATTCACTCTTAGGGTATACTCTCACTTCGGTTGCCTTCGATAAACGATCATTAAGCATAGGGTGTCTTAGTGGTTGCCCTCCAGTATAAAAGATCAAAATGTCCCATTCGAATGTTGCCTCAGAAATGTTGCCTCGGAAATGTTGCCTCGAAAAGATCTTAAGACTCTAGGGTTACTAATAAGATGTCCTAATATTGCTTTAGTGATTGTACGTCCCTTTCGAATTGACCCTTACAAAAATCCAATGACGGTGCTACCTACTCCTTAATAGTAGGATAGTGCTGTCTAAAGGAAACAAGAATAGAAACGATCTTTTTTCGAGTAAGTAGATGCTAGTAGGTACTTGCTCAAATCAAAACTTTTCACACTTACACCTTTCAAAACAATTTTCAAAACAACTTTGTCACACCCTTAAGGACTGATACAAGGGTTATCACGAAGTAAAACATTTTTCAAAAACAAGCACACAAACACAAGGAATTTAAAAATGAGCAAGTACCTAAGAGCCCATGGAAAACCATGGATAGAAAGGGTGCTAACACCTTCCCTTTCTATAATCTACCCCCCATACTCAAAATCTCAAAAAAGGATTTTTCTGTACTTATTTCCTTTCCGGTTGGATGAAATAAAAGTCGGTGGCGACTCTTGCTTACCGCGAAATTTTGTGAACACAAAACGAGAAACACAAACCAGTAAAAACAGTTGGTTCTGCCACTGTATCACAATTATGTATCTAACAGTGTTAGATAAATCCATGGGTTGTATTCTGGGTCAACAGGATGAAACAGGAAAGAAGGAGTTCGCCATTTATTATCTCAGCAAAAAATTCACTGATTGTGAGTCACGGTATTCCATGCTAGAAAAGATATGTTGTGCTTTGGCCTGGGCGGCAAAGTGTTTGCTGCAGTATATGTTGAATCATACCACTTGGTTGATCTCCAAAATGGATCCAATCAAGTATATTTTTGAAAAGCCTGCTCTTACTAGGAGAATTTCCCCCTGGCAGATGTTGCTATCTGAATATGATATTGAGTACCACACTCAAAAGGCTATTAAAAGTAGTGGGTTGGCTGATTACCTTGCTCACCAACCGATGGAAGATCATCAGTCTGCAAAATATGAATTCCCCGATGAGGATGTGATGTTCCTGAAAGTGAAAGATTGTGATGAACCATTGCCTAAGGAAGGCCCTGACCCTGAATCTCGTTGGAGTATGGTGTTTGATGAAGTTGTGAATTCTTATGGTAAAGTAATTGGTGTTGTGATTGTCACTCCTCATGGATCACACATTCCTTTTACTACAAGGTTAACATTTGATTGCACTAATAATATGGCAGAATATGAGGCTTGCATCATGGGTCTTGAGGAAGATGTTGATCTCAGAATCAAAATTCTAGATGTGTATGGTGATTCATCTTTGGTAATAAATCAGATTAAAGGAGAATGGGACACTCGTCACCCTGGCTTGATCCCTTACAAAGACTATGCTAGAAGATTATTACCCTTCTTCAATAAAGTTGAATTCCATCACATCCCTAGAGATGAAAATAAAATGGCGGATGCTCTGGAAACTCTGGCTTCCATGTACCAAGTGAATACTTGGAATGACATACCTCGAATTACAGTTCAGCGGCTAGATAGGCCCGCTCATGTGTTTACAGTAGAGGAGGTAGAAGATGAAAAACCTTGGTATTATGATATCAAGCATTTTCTTCAGACTCAAGAATACCCGATTGATGCGTCGAGGAAAGATATAAAGACACTGAGAAGATTGGCAGGCAGTTTCTTCCTCAGTGAAAATATGTTATACAAGAGAAATTTTGACATGGTCTTGCTTAGATGCGTGGATAGACACGAAGCAGACATGTTGATGCATGAGATTCATGAAGGTTCATTTGGCACTGATGCTAATGGACATTCGATGGATAAAAAGATGCTAAGGGCAGGTTATTATTGGCTAATAATGGAATCTGACTGTTACAAATTTGCAAAGAAGTGCCATAAATTCTAGGTTTATGCATATAAGGTCCATGTGCCTCCGACACTTCTCAATGTGATTTCCTCTCCATGTCCTTTCTCTATGTGGGGTATAGACATGATCGGGATGATAGAACTCAAAGCTTCGAATGTGCACCATTTTATCTTGGTAGCAATTGACTACTTCACCAAATGGGTAGAGGCTGCTTCATATGCCAATGTTACCAAACAGGTGGTTGTGCGTTTCATAAAAAATAATCTTATATGTTAGTATGGTGTGCTGAGCAGAATCATCACTGACAATGGCTCGAATTTGAACAACAAGATGATGATAGAACCGTGTGAAGAATTCAAGATTGTCCATCACAATTCATCTTCATACAGGCCAAAGATGAATGGGGTTGTTGGAGCCGCTAATAAGAATATCAAGAGAATTATCCAGAAAATGTTTGTTACTTATAAGGATTGGCATGAAATGCTCCCTTTTGCTCTGCATGGATATCGAACATCTGTTCGCACTTCAATAAGAGCCACCCCATTCTCCCTAGTGTATGGAATGGAAGTTGTACTCCCTGTCGAGGTAGAGATTCCCTCATTGCGTGTGATAATGGAAACCAAATTGAAAGAGGCTAAATGGGTCCAGAACAGGGTTGACCAATTGAATTTTATTGAGGAAATGAGAATAACAGCTTTATGTCATGGGCAGTTATATCAAAGAAGAATGAAGAAAGCATTTGATAAAAGGTTAAACCTTGTGAATTCAGAGAAGGCGACCTCGTGCTCAGGAAGATCATGTCTTTCAACACTGATTTTAGGGGCAAGTGGACTCCCAATTTTGAAAGCCCGTATGTTGTCAAGAAAGCCTTCTATGGTGGTACATTAATTCTTGAAACTATGGATGGCGAGGAGTTCCCACATCCCATGAATGCTGACGTAGTCAATAAATACTTCGCCTAAAGAAATAAAAGAATAGCTCGCTAAGTTGAAAACTCGAAAGGGCGGCTTAGGCAAAAAGGAGCGTCTCGGTAGGCCAAAAACCCGAAAGGGCGGTCTAGGAAAAAATTAGAGACATAAACAAAATAAATTTCCCACTAAGTTGAAAACCCGCAAGGGCAGCTTAGGCAAAAGTTAGGGATTTTTCTTGGCAAGTAACTACGTCAGACAAGACTTGATCATTGAAGCAACAATCTTCTCAGATCCTCACCATACTTCAACAAAAGTTGTTGCTCAGGACTTCAAAAGTTGCTAGGGGATAGTGGTCATTGTATCTTAATGTATCTTTTCCATTATGTATTACCATTTCCCAAACTTTTTAATCATCCATGGAGTCTCGCCATTCGTAGACTACCATTCTATTAATGAAATTCGAGCTTTTACCCAATTCTTCGTGTTCTTATTTTATTTAGCTTGCAATGACTCCATTTATTACTGATGATAACTTTCAAAGCAAAAAGATTAAAAAGAAAAATTGATTTTTTTTAAAAAGAGATTTTTTACAATTTACTTTTACTTTGAGATTTGTGATGAAACAATGACAACAAAAATGGTGATCCCAAGAATTAACAAGCTCTGGTTGTTTTGAGAAAATTAACTTCCTTCATGAAGGTTCTCTCAGGTTATTTTGCTGGTATGTGCATGATCTTTGTATGTTTCTCAGATAGTTAAAGACGATACCAATCAGTGTAAGGTGCGTTGTTGGGTTTGTGATCCCATTGTCCCTAGTCAGGTCTTGGTTCATGTTTGATTTTGGGTTTGCATGGTCAGAATCTTTTGTTCCAGATTCCCCAGCGAAGTTTTCCCTCATATGATGAAAGGTTTTATTCCCTTGGAGTGCTGAGATGTCGCTATTTCTACAGTATTGGCATTAATGTTGACTTCTTGATTCCTCGGGTAGGCTATCCCAGGGCATCTTTTGTTGGAATAAGTTTTCATGATGAAAAGTTTCAATCTGCATCTTTCTCCAGGGAGGTAGGCTTGAATTCCCCAGTGAAGTTTGATAGTTTCGGCATCAGTTTGCTTTATTTGAAGCTGGTCTTGCAATCTCCAGTAGGCATGTTGCTTTTGAGAAAAAACTGGTTTCTCCGATGAAGCAGTAAGAAGGATGTTCTATCCCGGTATCTATTTAATTTGTCTACCTCCGAATTATGTTTTTCTTTAGTAAAGTTAAAGGCGAGCAATAGGTTTGGTTTCCGCAGCTGGCCTTTACCTTTCTTGGGTGATCTTTCTGGTTGAAGTTTAGCCAAGTGTTGTTAGTACTTGAGGCGGTTTTGTTTGTTTGTTCCTACTGATTGTGTGTCTGTTTTACCAGCATGCGCATGATAGCACTCATACATTCATAAATACATCATGCATGGCTAGAATTGACAAATCATTGTTCATTGACATTTTTCTCTGGCCTTCCTGCGACGATCCTTGCTTAGATGGATTTGGTTTTCCCTCTTGAGTTTATTTCTCAAAGGATGTATCTTCGTTGGCCGTCTTGCTCCAGTTTATTTCTGATTTTGATATGTGGTTGCATGACAATGTTATTTACTTTGGGTTTCTGAAAACTTTGAGTTTTAGTTTATGCATTTATTTTGCACGAGAAGACTTTATCTCCTCAGCAGGAATATCATGGCATTTCCCCGGGAAGTCATATTTCTATCCATAGAAAGTCATTTCTTGTTGCAATTCTCCATGATAACAAGTAACAAGTCTCTTTATTTGAGACAACTTATGTTTGATCTTTTCCAGGCATATTTCCTTGGTTAAAGAAGAAGTTGAGACCCGTTCTAGGTGAAACACCGGAATTTTAGGAAAAACTTGATATATTCTCTCTTTCTAACTTCAGTGAATGTTGGTAGGACATCGGCAGTGAACGTCAGTGTTTATTATCTTTTTGCTATCTTCAGTGAATGTTGATAGTTCATCGTCAGTGAACGGCAGTGATTTGATACATTTTCGCTTTCTACCTTCACTGAACGTTGGTAGGACATCGGCAGTGAACGTCAGTGTTTATTTTCTCTTTCTACCTTCAGTGAACGTTGGTAGGACATCGACAGTGAACGTCAGTGTTTATTATCTTTTTGCTATCTTCAGTGAATGTTGATAGTTTATCATCAGTGAACGGCGATGATTTGATATATTTTCTCTTTCTACCTTCAGTGAACGTTGGTAGGACATCAGCAGTGAACGTCGGTGTTTATTATCTTTTTGCTATCTTCAGTGAACGTTGATAGTTCATCGTCAGTGAACAGTAGTGATATGATGTATTTTCTCTTTCTACCTTCAGTGAACGTTGGTAGGACATCGGCAGTGAACGTCGGTGTTTATTATCTTTTTTCTATCTTCAGTGAACGTTGATAGTTCATCGTCAGTGAACGGCGGTGATATGATATATTTTCTCTTTCTACCTTCAGTGAACGTTGGTAGGACATCGACAGTGAACGTCGGTGTTTATTATCTTTTTGCTAACTTCAGTGAACATTGATATTTCATCATCAGTGAATGGTGGTGATTTGATATATTTTCTCTTTCTACCTTCAGTGAACGTTGGTAGGACATCGGCAGTGAACGTCAGTGTTTATTTTCTCTTTCTACCTTCAATGAATGTTGGTAGGACATCGGCAATGAATGTCGGTGTTTATTATCTTTTTTCTATCTTCAGTGAATGTTGATAGTTCATCGTCAGTGAACGGAGGTGATATGATATATTTTCTCTTTCTACCTTCAGTGAACGTTGGTAGGACATCGGCAGTGAACGTCGATGTTTATTATCTTTTTGCTATCTTCAGTGAACGTGGATAGTTCATCGTCAGTGAACGGCGGTGATATGATATATTTTCTCTTTCTACCTTCAGTGAATGTTGGTAGGACATCGGCAGTGAACGTTGGTGTTTATTATCTTTTTGCTATCTTCAGTGAACGTTGATAGTTCATCGTCAGTGAACGACAATGATTTGATATATTTTCTCTTTCTACCTTCAGTGAATGTTGGTAGGATATGGGCAGTGAACGTCGATGTTTATTATCTTTTTGCTATCTTCAGTGAACATTGATAGTTCATCATCAGTGAACGACGATGATGTGATATTCTATTTCTACCTTCAGTTAAAGTTGGTAGACCATCGGCAGTGAACGTCGATGCTTGTTATCTTCCTCTCTGATTCAGTTCTTTTGGTCCACCAGTGATTTATTTTCCTGGTGGGGTTACTCCTTTGTTTCTTTATTTTTGTTGCATCCCCAGTGATGCTTTGCGTCTCTTTGGTACTGTTCATATGAATTCATATACATAAGCATTTGCATGGAATCTTAAGGCCAAAAATAGGGTTTGTTTTATATTTAAGTATCTTCGATCACGTCGACACGAAGATTTTCAACCTTCGTATCTCCGGATAGAAGAAACTTAAATAAGGGCAGTTGTTGTACCCCAACTTTTGCCCCTAAGATCCATTCATCATACCATGTTGATTTAATCACAACAAGATCACATTAGGGCTTTTGGTTCTTCTCCCTATCTTTAGCTTTGCTCTATTGAGGAGTTACCAAGCATATTGACTTGTTTTCTTTTGTGATCATGAATATTTTGCTTTGATTTTCTTTCTAAATTAATAAAATGCAATGTTGGTTTGTCTTACTTGTTAATAATGTAGGTAAAGGCAATGAGGTTTAACAAGTTGCTTCATGGGTTCATGAGTTTATTTCCATGCCCTAGTCAATAAATCTTGAGAAATCCAAACCTCACCATTGAAGTTGTTTTGGAAGAAATGGCATGACACGGCTTATTTTGGTTCAACATATTTCAATGTTATCAAGATTGATTCAAAAGTACAAGGGGTTGATTGGAAAAGTTGTCATGCTTGGACAAGGCTTTGTTCCCATTGGTCACAAGAGCATATTTCTCTCAAATTTCAAGATATGGAAGTGGTTTTGGTGGATATGAGTCCTCATCATCATCCTCAACAACTTTTGTTCACAAAGAAAGAATATTGGCACAAGAAGTTTGTTCAAACTTGTCAAAGTTCCTCAAAGCATTCTCGATCTAGAGGCTAGGGTTTTGAACTTCAAAGGAGCATATCTTGCCCAACTTTTGGTATTTTTGAGTGATTCCAAAGACATATTTCTCTTCAAAGAGTTACGAACAAATCACTTCAAAAGTTCCAAGGAGTTTTCATGTGGAAGGAACTTGGTGGAGAAGAAAGATTACAAGTCATCCAGATGAATCCACAATTTTCCATATGTGACTTCAAATGGTCATAACTTGGTCAATTTTTATCATCTTGAGTCCATTATTTTTCCATGATGATCTTAAAGATGTGTACTTTATGTCTTCGTTTATGTGCAAAGTCATAAAATGGATGGAAGTTGCCTTAAAAATGCAAAAGATTATAGGTCATTTCATGATTTTGGGCCAACTTCAACAAGTCATAACTTGCTCATTTTTTGGAGATTTTGAGTGGTTCAAATTCCAAAATGTCATTCAATAGATCTACTTCATTCCATTTTTTGGGTCAAGAGCAAATTCTAAGTGGAAGGTCATGTTTGGATACAAAATATTATAGGTCATTTTTGAAGAAGAATTTGAAATATTTCTAAGTATGGAAAGTCAACTCTTTTTCTTCAACTTTGACTCCATGTAACTTTCAGCTCAAGCATCCATTTGATTCCATTCTTGTTCCATTGCAAAGCTTGTAACCTCATATTTCCAAAGCATCAAGAATTATGCCCTAAGACCCCTTGAATTGGAAATGCCATGGATTTGAATTTGGTAACTTGAAATTAAAGTTTCATCACAAGTCAGATTTTGAAATCTTTGTTTTGGCTTCTAATCACAAGTTTTCCACACGTTTTTGTTTCTAATAATGATTAGCAACTTCCCAAAAGTGTTTAGCATCATGAAACGCACGATTTAGCTGAGTTTTGATCAAAATTGAGTCACACTTTCTTCATGATGCAGACCCATACGAATTCCCTCCAAAATGCATCATTCACTCTTTCTTTTGATCCCATTTGCTTCCCTATAAATAGAGGGTCATCCCCCATCCATTTTCCCAAGCTTAGAGAGCCAAGAACACCCTGCCAAAACCTCACACGAACCCACTTATTTTGAATTCAATTTCTGAAATTTAAGCCTCCTTTTCAAAAATTCTTTGTGCATTCATCATCCTTGAGCATCATACAAACTCTCCAGCACTTAAACCAATCAAAACGAACCATAATTCAAGCTACAGAAGTCCAGTTTCAGAGCTTATTACTTTAACTTCGAAAAGGTAGAATTCTCCACCATTTGGATCCAAATCAAGCACTAATCTATTCTACTCCTTTGTTTGATTCTAATGCTGCTTACAATTTTTAAATCCATTGAGAATTGAGAGAGAAATCTCAAATTGAAGCTGCTCACTATTTTCTGGGTTTTTAATTCATATCTCTCTTCATACCTTATATAAATTTGGCGCAGTGGTTGTGTTAGAATCGTCTTGAAAAGACGATTTCAATGATGCTAGCCTGGGATCCTAATTTTTCCATTTGAAGGATCTCACAAAATCCCTATTGTAGGGTGTCTGGAGGTTGAAGACGATGACATGTCTCGTCTCAGCCAATGATAGCGTGCCAAACGTTTTAATTTCATTGGTTTCCCTTTTTCTGATCACATGTGTGTTTCACTAAGATCCATATCAAGCACAATGCGTCTGGTCCACTGGATTAGCTTACTAACGCGTTTTGACTATGATCTGATGGTCTACATCTTTTTGGTTTGATTTTATTTTCTGATTTTTATATTTTTATTGATTAAATTTTCAAAAATTCATAACTCTTTTATTTTTTATCCAAAAATTATGAAAAAATTCACAAAAGTACTTTGAATTGTTACTGATCTCATGAATATTTTTTCACATTTTTATTTTGAAATTTGATATTTTTATATTTTTTGTATTATTTTCTTTCTTTTAATTACCTAAAAAATACTTTCTGACATTTTTTAATTCTGGAAAAATTCATAAATATTATTTTGCATATTTTTAACTTTCTGGAAATTTTATGGAATTTTATGTTGAGGTTTGCCATTTTTTACTTATTTTATGTTTGTTTGAACAGTTTTAAATAGTTTAAAAATAGTTTCTGACTTTTAAAAATTACCAAAATTTTTATAAAAATATTTGGATCCATTTCTGATTTTTCTATAGCCTTATTTTTCTTGATTAATTTGAACATAATTGATATTTTTCTCATTATTTTTTATTTTTAAACATTTTTTAACCTTTTTAATGTATATATTAAATATAATATTATTTTTGTGATTATTTTCTGGCTGTCTTGAGTTGATTTTTTGATCATGACGTTATTAACATCATTGGATCTTGGGTGTTGAGTTCAACTCCACCAAAATGGATGAATGATTTTAATAATAGTTTGATTAAATTTTTAATTCAAATGTGGTTTGTATATTCTTTTTTACCCTAATCCCTCTTCATCTCATCCCCTTCTTATTGCACTAGATGCTGTTGGAGCATGATCTCTATATCATGTCTCAAAACAAATGGTGCATAGATTTCTATTTACCGGCTTCAAAATAGGTGCGACTTCTATATAAGTCCACTTACGATTGATTAACATAGCGCTAACTTTTGTCCCGATTCAAATAAATGATGATTCGTGGCCCAAACTTATGATTGGAAGCCCAAGTATGTTAATTTGATCTCTTAATCCAATAACCTTGAGATTCATTGTGTGGAGGCTTTGGTTCTACCAATCCTCTAATGGATCTACAACACCTTTGGCCAACGCGGATCACTTAAACATCGTTGAACATTAAATGGTACTTGTGAGAATTCCAAATGGATGATATACTTGAAAAAAAGCAAATGCAACTTGTTGTGTGGAGGCTTTGGTTCTACCAATCCTCTAATGAGTTTCAAATGCAAGTTTTAAGATAGTCATCCAACTAACCACTTATTATTGACTTGTTTTATCTTATGCTTTTATTCTTTTTTATGCTTTATGTACTATTTACTTTTAGCATTTATATTTCATGCCATTTTCATCTTTGCTCATTTGAGTATTTATTTTCTTGCCATTTTATTTACTTTGCTCACTTGAGCTTTTCTTTTCTTTTCTTAAGATACTTAATAATCAACATAAACCCTAAAAAAATCTTAATGGCACTTGGACTATTTGGTTACTATCCTTGGCATTATGGAGAATGGGACTTTTTCTTGGAATTAGGATTAGAAACCTTGGCCTATCTTGGATACCTTGTGATCTTATCTGATTATTTTGTCTGGAGTTCTTGAGGTTTACCTCAAGACATTGGGTTGCTTGTTTGTTTTTGTGTGCAGGATTTTGTGATTACATTCACTGTTTGTAATCTGGAATTCACCCGTATACAGCCGTTACTCTGCCCAATTTTTGTGAAGACTAAATACACTTGAATTTTGGTTCTCTCAAGAGGTCTAGTATATTTGCTTGCTTGGTTTTCAATCCAAAGAATGGGAATTCTATCTTGGCTCATAATGTCAAGTTTTGGCTTCTTGTTGGTTAGATGGTCCTTATCCTTAGCTTTTACCTTATGCTTTAGGATAGCCTCTTCTACTCCTCCCATCTTCTTTAATTTCAAAAAATCTTCTCCCTCCTTTTTAAACTCTTCTTACTTATAAACTTGAAACACTTTCATAATAAACTTGGACTTATGCCCATGCCTTCTTTTAAAAATATTTTCATAAATAAACTTCAATTAATTTAATAATACCTTGACATTTTTTGTGAGAAGACTAAAAGTCAATCAACCTCATTTCAAACCATTTTGCCATTTTGGATTTTACCTTTAAGCTTTTCTCAAAAGGTTAGACTCTTGTCAATCCTTGTAGTGATGCAAACAACTATACTTCTACAATATGCAATGAAGTGAGATATTTTCCACTTGGGTGATGAGTGAGGCATTGGTGATTTTAAAATCCAAGCCATATCCTCCACTTTGAGATGATGCAAATTCTCCTTTATCATGATTGTGGGTAGTAAGTATGTTTTTCCACACGGACAATGACGATGATGTTTTATCTCATAAAAATAACCAACACACTTGTGTTTTAAAATTTTAAAAGAGGAACTATGTGTACCCTAATCCCCTATTGCACGAAAGGTGGTACGTAGGCACTAAAGGTTCTCAACCGCGGTGGGTGCAAAAATCATAAAATATATATATATATATATATATATATATATATATATATATATATATATATATATATATATATATATATATATATATATATATATATATATATATATATATATATATATATATATATATTTCTTTTCTCACCTCCACCATCCATTTTATATAGAACACATTTTATGGCCAAAATATACAGATTTTTTCAAAGAGGTTCCTGCGGAGTACCGTAGATGTTTAGGGTGCTAATACCTTCCCTTTTCATAACCAACCCCCTTACCTTGAATCTTTCCCCCTTTTTTGGGTTATTCTCTTTTTTCCCATTCCTTTGGAAACAATAAAGCGCGGTGGCGATTTTTATTTTGATTTGTATAAAGTCTAGTCAATCAAATGGCTTAGTCTTGAGCATTTCTACCGCAACAGTTACCAAGAATGTTGTTGCCCATTTCATAAAGCAGAACCTCATTTGCCGGTACGGTATCTCAGAAAGGATCATCACTGACAATGGTACAAATCTCAACAACACTATGATCACCGCCTTGTGCGAGCAATTCAAGATTCAGCACCATAATTCTTCTCCCTATCGGGAAAAGATGAATGGTGTTGTCGAAGCTGCAAATAAGAACATTAAAAAGATCATACAGAAAATGATAGTCACATACAAAGATTGGCATGAGATGCTACCATTCTCTCTCCACGGGTATCGTACCACAGCTCGCACATCAACCGGGGAAACACCCTATTCTCTGGTTTACGGCATGGAAGTTGTCTTGCCTATTGAGGTTCAGATCCCCTCTCTGAGGATTATGAAGGATGCAGGATTGAACAAAGACGATTGGGTCTAGACTAGACTTGATCAACTGAATTTGATTGATGAAAAGAGACTCACTACTATTTGCCATGGTCAAATATATAAAAAACGAATGATCAAGGCTTTCAAAAAGAAAGTCAGGCACCAAGTGTATACGGTCGGAGATCTAGTGATCAAACGCATCATCTTGCCACAAGGTGATCCCAGGGGCAAATGGACTCCTACCTATGAAGGACCATTTGTAATCAAAAACATATTCTCCGATGGAGCAATGATCTTGACCACCATGGATGGCGACGACCTGCCGCACCCTGCAAACACGGACATAGTCAAAAGATACTACGCATAAGAGACCCGTTAGGTTGACATACCTAGGCAAAACAAGGGCATCCCGGCGAACCGAAAAGGTTCGGGAAAAAGTTAGGGATAAAACAAAAAAAATTTGTACACCCGGCAAGTTGAAAACCCGAAAGGGCGACTTGGGCAAAAAAGGGTTTCCCGGTGGACTGAAAACTTGAAAGGGAGGTCCAGGTAAAAGTTAGGGAGTTAAGGCGTACGAATATGTCCCGTCAGATCACTTTACAAACAACCTTTGGCTTCCAATGACAAACTCAGAGGTTCTGTTTAATTTAGTCATCTTCGGACAAGGCAACAAATAGATAAGATGCTCAGAGATACGAAGGCTATAGAAGAATGGAAACCCCATGGGATTATTACACATAGCTATTTTTCTTTGTATCAAATTTTTTGTCTTTTACGACAGCATTCTCTTACTAGAATGTTTGTCTCCTTGTACAAAAAATACTTATTCAAAATCAATAAAAGATATCCCTTTGAAAGTGCAAAAACTATTTGTCTTTTTCTTTACGCTTGTGTTTTGTTTACGAAAACGTCCAATGATTCATTGTTGAACATATGCATCTTAACATAATTATTGTTTACAAATAAACAAAATGGGAAAGACAATTACTGATAGGTTGAAATGATAGGAAAATATCTCTAGGCTATTCCATAAGTAATCCCCTGTAGTATGCCGTTTAAATCCCCAGCGGAACAAAGTTTCAAATTATTAATCCCCAGTAGAAGTCGTCAAAATCTCAGGATTCCCCAATAAGATTTTACAAGAAATACATGGCATTGCCCTTACAACAAAGTTTATTTCTCTCGACAGAAATTCATCAATACTTAGATTTCAAGACATGAAGATTCACGTATCCTCAGCAACATTCAGGGATTTATTTTCCTCAACCCAACTGCAATGCAGCAAATCAGGTCACATACGCATACATCGCGTTCATATATCATAAACATTGATAAACACGAATGCATACAACATAATCCCATTATGCGTACATTTCATGCATCACGACTTGGCATTTTAGCTATTATTTTACCCTTTTCAGGATAAGATTAACAGCTTCCATTCAAATTCAACCTGTTTGATACAGTTCAGAAACGCTCCAAACACGGATGCCATTCTGATACGCATTCAAATTCAACCTTTTTGATACAGTTCTGATACGCTCCAGACACGGATGCCATTCTGATACTCATTCAGATTCAACTTTCAGATACAGTTCAGATATGCTCCAGACACGTACGCCATTCTGATACTCATTCAGCTTTTAGATACAGTTCAAATACGCTCCAGATACGGATGCCATTCTGATACTCATTCAGATCTCAACTTCAATAAACAATACAGATACGCTCCAAACACGGATTCCATTCTGATGTTCATTCAAACAAGGTATTCAGATACAGTTCAGATACACTCCAGATACGGACACCATCCTGATACTCATTCTTCCAACTTACAAATTACAATTCAGCAATCACTTCAAGATGGCATCTACAAGCCCATCTCCCGCAGCTTTCTATCACCTCTCCAAATGACATCTTTAAGCCCATTCCCTCAACCTTACCATCAGCGAGTGAAAATTTCTGGGCACTCTAGTGTCCAATCATCTTCCACCTTCGAGTCACGAATGGCAAATCCGCCAATCTAACTCTTTAGGTTTAAGAAGATTGAACAGGGGAAGCTGTTGTACCCCAAAATTTTCCCTCTCATTTCTCAAAGGATTATCCTGGACCCTCAGGTTTGTTTCCATCCAATTCCAAGCCTTGAATTACAAATTTTCCAAGAAAGTCATTTACAAGGGTAAAATGGTCATTTGAGCACTGAAAAGTCAAACTGTGAATTTTAATAAAAATCAAGTTTCAAGGATCATATTTCATTAACACATGAAGTATGTTTCATCTAGAAATTCAAAAGTCAAATTTACTTTGGAAAAGTCAAAATTCTAAATACTTAGAATTTTTTCTAAGTGTTTAAGAAATATGACAAGCTCAGAACTTCTGGCCTGATTTTCACCATGATGCAAGCTGATCCTAGAAGAACTTATGATACAATAGTTATAGATTTAAATGAGATCTAAAACATTATAGAACATAACTTCTCCTAGAAATGCTGGGATTTCAAGTTATAACTCCTCAAAGACACGTCCTTGAAACTGAAACACTCAGCAAATTCTAGACACTTTCAAGACAGAGTTTGGTCAGAACTTTCGGGCCAGTTTTCATAAAGGTTCAGTCAGAGTTTGCAAGGGTAATTCAAAGAAGGTTACAAAGCATGCTGCAAGCATTTTGGAAAGTCTGAGAGCTCCTTCAGAACATGCTGAAGCAAAGAGATACAAAGATCAAAAGTTGGATGTTTGTTCTAGGTTACGCTGAAGCTGAACTTCTGATCCAGAATTAAGCAATGATGCAAAATCTCACATTGCAAGATTTCTGGTTTGATAAGTCTCGTCATCATTTAATTCTCACAACCGCTTTTAAGTTTTTATCCAAAGGATTTCCCCACGTGTGGCATAGAAGTACCTTTGTTGTCCTTGAAAAGCAACTCTTGTACAAGAATATGTTAGGGCCCATGTGTTGCTTTTTCTTTTAGGTTTACTTTTCCTTAATCCTTGCTTGCTAATCCAGCTTAGGCATGGCTAAAAAACTGCCAACCACCACACCTATTTGAACTTGCTTCAAGAACAAGTCAGCACCTAACATATGATAGTTGTAACCTTGATCTCTCCAAGCTACAAGATCCTTGCCTATAAATTGGAAACCATTGGAAACTGTAAAGAGGTCAAAAATTTGAGAAAGAAAAGCCTTGAACCCCTGCTAAAATTCCAAGAGTCCAAAAACTGCAAACATAAAATACAAAACCTTTTAGCTTTTGATTCTTGCATTCAAGTTCTTTTGATTTCCTTCAAGTGTTTCTTGACCAAAACCACCCATACAGTTTCTGATTTACACATTAGAAGCCATCCCAATTCCTGTGTTCAGATTGTAACACACTCTCCGTCCACATTCATCTCAAAGAAGTCAGAACTTTGCCCCTTGGTTGTTCCAGAATTTTCTAATCATTCACAGCCCAAGTTGAAAGCGTCCAGCCAGCTGAGCATGTGAAGGAGCTGTTCAGAACATCACCAGCATTCAGAACCAGACTCCAGATCACAGATTATTTTCCAACTGCAAGGTAAGTTTCTGCTGATTCTCATCATATTACTTAGGCATTGTCAGATTTGCATGTTCAAAAATACAATGTAAACATCATGATTCTGATGTTGTACATATTATGAGGTTTCATGTATTTTCCTGCCTAGGTAGAGAGAATATCAGTCCATAACTTCTTGAAGAAACTAGGACTCAGAATTAGGATTAGCAAACTCATGCTTGCTTCTGATTTATAGTTATGATATCTCTTGTTTCTGAAACATCCTGAAACTTGCCATAACTGTTATATACACATCTTCTGTTTTGTTGAGAAATGACTAAGTTGCAGATGTTCTGACTAGCTTTGAGAGGGAGACTAAATTCTTCCAGTGGCATCAGAACTTCTGAAATCTTCTTTGTTCCCAGTGGATCCAGAATTTTCGACTTTACCTATTTTCTACTAATATGCTTTCTATTTTTGCAGCACGCCAGAGTCAGAACTTCTGATCTCTTTAGTTCAGCAAGTGCGCTGATTATATTTTCTTTTTCCTTACCATTTTTGCAATCACTTTTATTTTCACTAATAAAAAAAACTCAAAACATGTTTACATTTTTTATGCTTTATTTTACTTCTTAAAACAAAAAGATCAAAATATTTCCTTAAACCAAACTTATTTCTTTTCTTAAACGAAAAAAAATTCATTTTTTACATCTCTTGTACATTCTTATCCATTCAATATGGTTGTAATAGTAACTTAGGATTTAATTTTATTTCCATTCCCTATTTTTACTCTGTACACCCCATCCCCCCAATGATTGTAATAGTGTAGGATATTTGTTTTCCGCGATTTACCGCTTTATACAATTACTAGTAATTAGTTTTTGTATGGAAAGACTAAAACCAAACGAATAGAAAACCCTAATTCAAGACAAAAACAAGCATCAAAACAATACATTTTCACACAAGCACCCCTAGGGTAAAATCCACTTGGTTGCCTTACAAATTGGCCATATTACGCATGTAAGGTATCTTAGCAAAAAAACAAACAAATACAAGATCATATTCCTTTGATGAAGCTATTCAAAGTTACCTTACAAATGATCTTAGTCCCGTAAAAAGAACGCTAAGATACCTTGCAATGTTGTTAATCATGGCTATACGATGACCTGCGCCAGTCCCGTTTACATCCAAAGATAGGGTTGCTTACCAGATCGATGGTAAGACAACAATATCAAAGGAAAAGAAAATGAACAAGAAATACATTTGAGTAGGTAGACCGCCTTTAGTTACTTGCTCCATTTCAAAACAAACATCCTTGCTATTTTCAAAACAAACACCTACACATTTCCAAACTTCTTACAAACATTGAAAACATTTTCAAAAAAGATCAACATCTTTGTATACATTCTTCCAAACGAGAATCATTACAAAGATTTCCTAAACAATGGCCTCTTTTACAAAATACTTTCAAAACCACACAAAGCACAATTTCACACAAAAGAAAGTGATCTAGCAAGTAACTAAGAGCCCATGGAAAACCATGGATGAAAAGGGGGCTAACACCTTCCCTTTTCATAATCTACCCCCCGAACTCAAGAAAACATCTCTAAAGGTCTTTCTTGTGCTTTTTCACCTTTCCTTTTGGATAAAAGAAAAGTCGACGGTGACTCTTGCTAACCGCAACATTTGCGATCAAACGCAAAACCCTCAAGTCAGTTCTCCCACCGCATCATAGAAATAATCAGGGTTCCGAAGATGAAGACTACTCCGACGAACTGTACCCTTCTGCAGATGATAAATACAAGCATTTAGAAGACCGTCTCAAAGTTATGGAAATCCAGAAAGTGCCTGGGTTGGATTTGGGAGAACTAGGTCTAATCCCGAGGGTGGTTATCCCTCACAAATTCAAGGTCCATATATTTGCTAAATATGATGGGATCTCTTGTCCCAAATGTTGCACCCCAAAATTTACCCTCTTGATTTCAGAATATTTAGGCTTATGTTTCATCATAAGCATCATATTGCATTACATTCATACATTATGATATAATCAAAGTATTTTGGTCATCAAATTTTCCTCAAGGTTTGAAAGTTGATTGTATTGACAAGTTGCTCAAGGAGAGCCTTATTATCTAAACCTCTTCCAAGCCCAAAGGTTTCACATATCCCAAGATATCTTATCCACCTCATTGGATCCTTAGAAGAATGAAGATTGTGTTGACCATGAAGAGAATCACATCCTTTTGATTCATCAGTCAAAATTAGGGTTTTGTCCGAATTGGAGTAATTGGAGGAGTCTCTTATCATCATTGGAATCAAATTTTTTCAAGGAGTCTCTCAGAGAAATTATGGGTTTGAAGCTTGATCAGCTATCTCTTAATGCGGACTGCAAAACTAGGGTTTGAGTTTTAATCATGGATTCTTTGGAATTTTGAGTAGAAACTCTTTCGATATCCTCTATGTGTTTGGAAATTTTGTATGTTTGAAGTTTTGTTCACCAATTTTGAAGAGAAGTGGTTCAATTGAATCAAATGGGCAAAACAGTCATTTTACTCAAAGGTCAACAAAGTCAAAGTTGACTAAATGAACTTTTGGTTAACTTGAAGCATTTGAAATGTATTTTCATGTGGGATGATCATTCATGATTGATTTTGTGAAAATTGCAAGTTTGAGAGGTTACTAGGTTTTGAAGTTATCTTGGTGATTGAAAATTTCACTAAGTATTCTTGATTTTGGCCTAACTTTGCAAGGGTAAACTTTCTCATTTTCAGGGGAGTTTAGTGGTTCTTTTTACCAATTGAAGATGGGAAAGAGATCTACAAGGGCCCACAGGGGACAAAACACACACTTCTTACTCAAAATCTAAAGTTATGAGCCTTTGAAGTTTAGGGAAAGTTGGGCATTTTTTTTAGGCATCTTGGGCATATGGCCAGGCAAGGCAAGGTATTTGGCCTATGCAATTCATTAAACAGTTGGTGACATGTTTGTGATTATTGACTCAAGGTATAATTCAAAAGTGTACCTCGTGCACTTTAAAGAGGGCTATGAAAGCTTCTCATTAAACTTGGAATCACTCAATTTGGTTTAAAATCGAAGAGGTTATGATTTAAGGAAGTTGGATATTGAAACCAGGGATTTGAATGCCTCTCTTTTATTTCCTTCAGCTTGGACCAGTCGAAGTGGCTTTGTAGGATGTTCGAAGCTTCCTTCTGCTCTCTTTGATTTCCTTTAGCTTGGACCAGTCGAAGTGGCTTTGTGGGCTGTTCAAAGCTTCCTCATGCTCTCTTTGATTTCCTTCAGCTTGGACTTATCGAAGTGGCTTTGTGGGTTGTTTGAAGCTTCCTTCTGCTCTCTTTGATTTCCTTCAGCTTGGACCAGTCTAAGTGGCTTTGTGGGTTGTTCAAAGCTTCCTTCTTCTCTCTTTGATTTCGTTCACTTCGACCAGTCGAAGTGGCTTTGTGGGTTGTTCTAAGCTTCCTCATGCTCTCTTTGATTTCCTTCAGCTTGGACCAGTCAAAGTGGATTTATGGGTTGTTTGAAGCTTTCTTCTGCTCTCTTTGATTTCCTTCAGCTTGGACCAATCCAAGTGGCTTTGTGGGTTGTTTGAAGCTTCCTCATTCTCTCTTTGATTTCCTTCAGCTTGGACCAGTCGAAGTGGCTTTATGGGCTGTTTGAAGCTTCCTTCTTCTCTCTTTGATTTCCTTCAGCTTGGACCAGTCGAAGTGGCTTTGTGGGTTATTCGAAGCTTCCTCGTGCTCTCTTTTATTTCCTTCAGCTCAAACCAGTCGAAGTGGCTTTGTGGGCTGTTCGAAGCTTCCTTCTACTCTCTTTGATTTCCTTCAGCTTGGACCAGTCGAAGTGGCTTTGTGGTCTGTTCGAAGCTTCCTCATGCTCTCTTTTATTTCCTTCAGCTCGGACCAGTCGAAGTGACTTTTGGGCTGTTCGAAGCTTCCTTCCGATCTCTTTGATTTCCTTCAGCTTGGACCAGTCAAAGTGTCTTTGTGGTCTGTTCGAAGCTTCCTCCTGCTCTTTTCGATTTCCCTCAATTTGGACCAATCAAAGTGTTGCCTTATGGGCAGGCCAACACGCGCACAGTCTTGGGAAACTTGGCTTGAGTTGCCTAGGATTCCTAAGCCTCGTATCTTGCTCATCTCTCCATCATTTCTTTTGAACCTTAGCCTGTTTCTAAGCTTAAGGTATGTTCTCTAATTGGCGCAAGGAAAATTTGAGAATGCACGAGCCAATTTTCTATGGCCTCAGTTAGAAGTCAATTGATTTTTGGTGCATGCATGGGTTGCAAATTGCAAATTTTGTGCACCCTTCAGTTCTGTTTGGTTGTATATTTCATATTTTTGTACACCCTTCGATTTTGTTTGGTTTTAAGTATTGATGCACATGCTTTGCACGAATTGCACCTCATGTGCTTGTCAAAAAAGGCCAAACCAAGTGCATACCTCATGCCTCTCTCGTTTTCACATTTTTGCAAAAATGGGAAACTTTAATCACCAGCAAATCAGTATGTGCAATCCTTGCCACCTCATCCCCTCACACTTTGTTTTCCTCACTCATACAACTTATAGCTTACTCAAAACACAACTTTTTTCCCTCTGAGTGCACACAAAACGCAAGCACATGCTCTCACACTCTCACTTGCCTGTTTTAGCCAAATTACCCTCCAACGGATTTGTGTGAGCTATGACCTTATTTCTCTCACTCCAAAGTGGCTATATAAACACTGCATCTCTCATTCAAAAGGAGGGAGAGGCTACATTGGAGGAAGCTCAGATCTGAAGTCACTTTTTCTCTCAAAAATCCATTTCTTCGAATTTCTCTTTTTTCTGAATCTTTCCTCAATTTTCTTGTTGATTCTTCATCCTCAAGTGTTGAGGAAGAAGAAGTCAATCTTGGTTCACATCTGGAGAGAAGGAGTCAGTAGATTGTTTTTGCTTTGAGGTAGGTTTTCATGGACTGTGATTCTTATTAAGCTTGAATTGATGATGTAAATCGTGTGTATTGTGGTTTAGCTGGCCATACTTTAGGTCTGATTTATATTTGATGCCTCATTGAAGCTTGAATCGTGCAATAGAGATCTCTTCAACTTGTGTGTTTCAGTCTTTCGTGTTATTTTCTCATGCTTGTTTCTCTATGATCTTGGATCTATATGAAAATTTGAGAATATCATGATGTAGCTTGCTAGGTCAACTTTCATTTGCGCTAGATTTGGTGAAAAACGATTAAAAATGAGTATGTGGTGTTCACCTAAACTGTTTTTTTACGCGTTTTGGTTAGGGCTAGAGGTTGAAGACAAAGCGTGTCACCTCTTGGTTGGTCCATTTAAATTTTGCATTTATTTGAATTTTGTTTTATAACTTGATTTTTCTGATTTTATTTCTCACTCAAAAATGGTTGAAAATTTCTGAAACAATTCGTGGAGGTCAGAAATAATATTTCTGACCTTGTGTATTTTTTAAATAATTTTTGAAAATTGTTTGATTGGTTTGAAAATTCTTGAGTTTAATTAATTGGTTAATTTGATTTAATTTTTGAATAATTGCTTCTTTGAAGCAAGAATTGTGAGAAAATTCATGGAAGTTTGTTTGGATCTGAAGAATCATAAAATAACTTTGGTTGGCATTTATTTTGTGTTTTGATCATAATTCCATTTTGTTAATTTAATAATTGCTTAATTATTTAATCAATAAAAATTGTTTTTAATTTTGAATTTCCTCTTGGTTTAAAAATATGGAAAATGATCCTTCTAATCTCATGAGTTTTCTCAGGCTTAGTGCATTTTTATTTTTAATTGTTTGGGCTTTAATCTTAATTAATTAATTGTTAAGATTAATTTCCAAATAATTAGGGTTTTGATAATTCCCTTGTTTGTTTTGATTCCAAAAACCAACTTGCCTTGGGTTTTAATTAAATTCAGCTTTTGTTTAAAGTTCATAGATGGATTGAGGATCTTAAAAATATTTTTCTTGAATTAATTGATAAGGTTTGGTATTTTCCATTGATTTATTTTGAAAAACTTGTCTAGATTGGTGTTTTCATCAACTAGTTTTGATGTTGGAAGTTTTATTGATCCTTTCCTCATCCATTCATGAAGTTAAAACATGTTTGCTGACTTCTATACATCTCAAAGATGCTAAGAAATTTTTTGTTTTGAATTATTGAAGTCCTTTTTTATTTTTGATGTATTTTTGAAGTGAAAGTGACCAATTGATGTTACATTCTTTGTTGCAATTTGTTTAATGGTCAATGAACTTGTGTGAGGCCTATAAATTGGAACATAATGATAATATTGATTCTGTTTTCTAACATCAATTCAAGTCAATCCTCTTGACTCCTCATAATTGGTGGATGAGCACTTTTTGATCCATACTTCCTAAGTGATGTTTTGTATGAATTTTGCTTTGAGTTTTGAACTTTTCCTTGAGTTTGAGGTCATCAAATGACCAATGCTGACATGTTAGGGAATGATACATCAAGGATAGTCTCATAAAGACTTGAGATCACTTGACCTCTAATGTTTGAACCATTTCATCTTATTATGAATTTGATGTTCAATCTTTTCTTTTCCTTTGAATCTTTGAGGTACATTGAATGCACTTGTGCAACATACTTTAGAATCAACATTTTAAACTCTTGATCATATCCTCATAACATGTTAGAAGCTTGATTTCAAGTCTTATAATGGTTTAAGTCTTCTAACTTTGTTTTTGTTTGAACTCATTTCCTTGCTAACTTATGATCCAAGCTTTGTGATACATTTTGTGGTACCCTTATTTTGTTATGCTTGTAAATCACAATGAAGTGAATGATTATGGGTGCATAGTGTTTTCTACTGACCTCCAAGGTCTTTGTTTGTATTCTTCTCTTGGTCCTTTGATCCTTGATTGATATTTACTTGTCAATTCAACATGGTGACAAAAAGGAGCAACAATTCTTTAGTTTTGACCTAATTGTTACATGTGCCTACTTGATGCTTCTTACATATACTGCTTTTATGTTTTCCATCATTTTTTTCCATTGTCATGATTATATCATCATCCATCCTTTATTGGTTCATCATTTCTCTTTGAAATCACTAATCAGTCTATTGAATGTGCGAGGTATTCTAAGAAAAGTTTTCAACTTTGAATTAATGCTTTAGTGTTCCACTTTGTTTGTGGAGCATAATTGGTTGTTCTTGCACCATTCTTGTGCTTTGTATATTTGTTATTCTCTTGCAGGATATATGTGATTGTGACTGCTATACATCACATGTGGGATATGTTCATATTTGAAGTCTTAGTGCTATATTTGATGGCGTGATTTCTGACTGATTTGTTTGCTGATGCTAGCTTGCTTGAAGTTTTCTGGGTTTCTTTTTCTTTCTCATTTGCTACGGATAGTTATCCGTTTGGTACTACACTATTTCCTTTTTAATGTTTTTGCTCCTTATTGCTTTCTATTGCATGATGAGACCTCTGTTGCTGATATATGTCAGGAGCCCCTCTGGTTTATTTAAAGACCTATTTAAGGCGATTCCACATACATGCCTTGCTTGTTACTCATGTTTGTACACTTGTTTGATTACTTGTTTGGTATTTACCATGCTCCCTTAGGATTTCTCGTGTAGGTTTAGTCCTCGAGCCACACATTAGGATAAATATCCATGCATGCTAACATAGGATAGAAACTTCCCTCTTTCATCCTTAACCTTAGGGTCAATCATTGTATTATAACACTAGGATTAGTGTTAGGCTAGTCTCCCTTAGTTATTTTTTCCTTTCTTTGCATATTGCATCCTAAAACTAAAACTTCTTCTTGGCAAATCATAAAATATCTCTAATAAACTTAAATCCTTCTTCAAGGTAAAAAATACAAACTAATCTTAATTGTTTGTGCGCCTTTTGTCTTTGTTTTAAACCTTGTCAAGTTGACGCTTTCGCCATCTTTGCCATGTTATTTTGTTATATTTTAGCCGATGTTTCGCCATCGCATATGTTTGTAGCCGATGTTTCGTCATCGCAGATGTTTGTTATCTTACTTTGATTCTTAATATCATTGTTAGGTTTGATGTTTTATCACCTAGGTTATTGATATTTCGCCATCTTTACCATGTTATTTTGTTATATTTTAGCCGATGTTTCGCCATCAAATATGTTTGTAGCCGATATTTCACCATCGCACATGTTTGTTATCCTACTTTGATTCTCAAAATCATTGTTAGGTGTGATGTTTTATCACCTGGGTTATTGATGTTTCTCCATCTTTGCCATGTTATTTTGTTATCTTGCCATCTTTAAGCCGATGTTTCGCCATCACATATGTTTGTTGCCAATGTTTCGCCATCACACATGTTTGTTATCCTACTTTGATTCTCAATATCATTATTAGGTGTGATATCTTATCATCTGATTGGTTGATGTCTCGCCATCTCTGCCATGTTATCTTGCCATCTTTAAGCCGATGTTTCGCCATCACATATGTTTGTAGCCGATGTTTCGCTATCACACATGTTTGTTATCCTACCTTGATTCTCAATATTATTGTTAGGTGTGATGTTTTGTCATCCAAATTGTTGATGTTTCATCATCTTTTCAATGATACCTTGTTATCTTTCTGCCGATGTTTCACCATTGCATATGTTTATTGCTGATGTTTCGCCATTACACATGTTTGTCATCTTACCTTGATTTTCGATATCATTGATAGGTGTAATGTTTTATCGTCTTGTCTGATATTTTGCTATCTTGCTGACGTGTCATCATCTTATCTGAGTTTGTGTTGCCATGTGATGTCTTGTCATGTCTTTTATAGTTTTATCATCGTTGTTGATGTTTTGTCATTTTATCTGATGTTTCGTCATCTTGATTATTATTTTTGTCTTAACTAAAAAACACAAACCAACCAAAATATATGAGCTGAACTACGGCTGCTCTGATTCCTTAAAAGGGATACGTAGGCATCGGGGTAGGGCCCAAGTGAGCACAACTTTTATTTTCCCTACATTATTTTCCCCTTTCTTTTGCATGCATTCCCTATACAACCTAGATATAGATCCTAACACACCCTTAGATTAGAAAAAACATGAGTGGATACCATAGAGTACTATAGGCGTGTGGGGTGCTAATACCACCCCCTCGCGTAACAGACTCCCTTACCTGATATCTCGGTTACAAGATTGTGATTTCTCCCTCTTCAGGTTTTCTCGATGTTTACCTTTCCCTTCTTGCGGGATAAAAGACGTTCGGTGGTGACTTCATTGATTTTTATATCAGATGATGGTTCGGCCGGGTTGTTTCAGCTGGCGACTTCACTAGGGAAAGATTGACCTATTGTTGGTTCATCCCAGAGTCGATCCTATCTCTTGTTTATTTATTTCTTTGGATGTTTGTTTATTTCCTGTTATTTACAGCTTTATGTACACTGTTTGCATATGTTTGTGCATGCATTTTATCGCTTTCCATATAATTGTGATACTGTTGTGATGGCTCTATTTTCATGATTGTATGGGTGTTACAAGAGGTAAAAGGCCCAATACCCAGGTCAAATGACAACCATAGGAACCTTAGGAATAGAGTGGAACATGAACGGCAAGTCGACTCTGGTTTACTAGTGCGAGCATGTCATCCACGCTTACATGAGATTACAAATGGGGTGATATTGTTTCACATAGGTGTTTCAACAATAGTGGCTTCTGGTGCACCCATGATTCTGAGTTACCCTTGCCTTACCCTGACCTAGTTTACACCTGTGAGCGGGGAGGGAATTTTGATTCTTACAGGTACCGTTGGTGACTTTTTTCTGTTTGTAACTAAATTTATAAAAAGGGAATGACTGGCTATTTTACAAAGTTCTGGATCTTGGTTTCCCAGCATATTCAGAACAGCACAGCAGATACCTTAATTCCTATGTGTTTACATCACATCATGGCATATTTATTTTCTTAAAAAAATGCAAGAAAAAGTATGTATGTCTAATTCACAAATGCATGTTATTTCCAGGGTACTTAGAAGTTGTCATCAAGATGAATAACAACATGAGCACAAGTGCATAAACTCTTAGGAAGAAGGTTGTCTATCAGTTTGTATTTTATGGGGGTCGATTGCGAGAGTTGGGAGCCCTTGTGAATGGTCCGAATGAAATTTTTTCCAGGAAATGGTATGGGAACTTGTTGCAACTGGTGAATGATTTTTATGAGGAATGGGCGTTAAGAGTGCTTCTTCAGTTCTATGATCCACAGTTATGTTGTTTTACTCTTCAAGATTACCAGCTAGCACCCACCCTTGAAGAGTACACACATATTCTTGATATAAAGATCACAAACAGTATTCCTTTTACTCAAGTACCTGAAACTCCCAACTACATGGCTATCGCTAAAGCTCTTTATTTGACCGTTGGCAAAGTGGAGGGCAATTGGATCAAGAAATGTGACATGCAGGGTATCTCTCGGGTATCTGATAACAAAGCTAAGGGATTTGCAGAAGAAGGAAAGTGGACGGCTTTCAATGCGTTACTGGCCGTGTTAATTTATGGTTTAGTCCTCTTACATATGGCGGAAAGGTTGGTCGATTTGGCAGCAATTTATGTCTTTATGAATGATAATCCGGTACCGACGTTGTTAGCTGATACTTACTATACTATTCATTCTCGGCATGGTAAGAGAGGGGATGTGGTATGCAGTACAGCTTTACTTTAAAAATGGTTCATGATGCACTTGCTACCAGGGGGCCATTTGTCAATACTGCTGAGACATCTCTTTGGGCCCCGCGGATCATGGGACTCACTTCTTACGACATTGTCCGGCATATCATGGGGATTCTGAAGGAGTTCATTACGAGTTGTGGTGAGTTTCCTAACGTTCTACTCATGGGAACCAAAGGTTGCATCAACTACAATCCCATCTTGGTGCGGAACCAATTCGGATTCGTAATGACGAATGAACCTACTGAGCGGGAGGTGAGGGAAACCGTTTATTTCGGAAAAGGAGGAAATGTTGATATGTTTGAAAGAGTAAAAGTCGCCTGGAAACACATTCATCGAAAAGGAAAGCAGTATTTTGATAGAAATGGAGGTGTGGCTCTTGATGCTTATTCAAAATGGATTCAGAGTCGGGTAGAGGTTTTGTTGTTTCCTTATAAGAGGGAAGAACCGTTGTACCCACAACCTGTATATGATCCGTTGACAGATAATTTCCCATTTCATGAAAAAGAGGTTTATCATCTTTCTCATGGCAGAACATCTTCTAAGCAATCCACACCAGGAGAATTCGAAGTTGTACCAATGGCGTGCCTCAAAATGCCAAAGCTGAGAATATTAAGCTACAAGATGATTTGGAAGATAAAAATATTAAACTTTCCTTTGCTTTACAAGAAAATAAAAGACTCTGGAGGGAGAACCGGGAGAAAGATCGTCTACTAGAGGGTCGTAGAACAATTAAAGAGGTCAAGGATTGAAAATTCCATATTAACTAATCTTCAGGATAATGAACTTTTGAAAAGTCAACAAAGGATTAAGAGTCTCCAAGTAGCAGAAACAAAGTTAAAAGCATGTCATAGCGAGAAGGTTAAAGAAATAGAAAGGCAACTCAATGAAGTCAGATTGCAAGATCAGAAGCACGAAGAGCATATGACTCGTGTGATGGAAGAAAATGCTAAGCTCAGAAATCAGATAGAAGAATTGGAGAATGCACCCATACCTATTTCTTTGCCATAATACAAAAAATGTGATCACTTTCTGGAGCAATGTCAATACTTAGAAGAACAACTATTCCGAAAGAATGTGGTGATTAAAATCCTTGTTTAAGAGTGTGACTATCCAAGGACAAGACACCTATTCCAGGAGACCAAGGAGTGGAGTGAGGAGCATTTCCAGAAGAAGGGACCTTTATTTCATGTCGGAATGGGGGACCCACCCCTCTGATTTTTTTAATCGTTTTCTGTTTTTTGTTAAATGATCACCACCAGTCTTATTGGATGGGATCTTTTTATCTTATACAAATCCTGTGGATAGGTGTTTTGTCGTCTTTGTAAATAAAGAGGTTTGTTATTGCACTAGTATCTTTATTTTGTTATTTGTCGTGCTCGGTTGTTATTCCTGATGGTTGACAAAGCTTGTAAATGCCTGGAAATAACAAAACATATGCATATCATACATATCATACATTGCAGGTCATCTCGGGATAATTTTCTTATCTTAATTCTGCTTTTCTTATTCAGAATTCAAGACGACTACTCATCGGTATTCCACCAGAAACAATTTTCCAAGACAGATGGAACAAGTCCAAGCTGAACTCGCTGAAATGAGAGCCCATATGGCTACTCAAATGACCCAGTTCATGAAGATCATCACTAATGTGAATCGCCGACAGGAGGAATTGGCTACCATTGTTAATAATCAGTGCCGCTATCCAGTGGATGGTGTGAATCAAGGGCTTTATCAGGACATTTCTGTAGGACTGAGGGAGGTGTAGGACCAGCCCATCAGGGATTTTCATGGGCCACCTGGCAATCCTTTTCTGCGCAACATATACATGAGGCAATTTTCCCCGTCTCCGGGACCTCGTCTTGTGGGGAGTTGAAGAGATAATCTGGGTGGTGTAAGAAACTATCAAGAGCAGGACTATGATTTTGATCAGGATGGATATCAGCTTTCTGTACGGTATTCTGAGCCAGAGGTTCAGGTTGAGGATAGAAGGCATCGATTGTTGGAAGAACGCTTGAAACCTGTGGAAGGGCAAGGAGTCCTTGGTATGGATGATAATGATTTTGGGCTAGTGTTTGGGGTGAAGGTTCCTCCAAAGTTCAAACCACCGGTCTTTGAAAAGTACAATGGTTCATCATGTCCCGTTACTCATTGTGATACGGTGGGAGAACTGACTTGAGGTTTTTGTGTTTGTTTTCGCAAATGTTTCGGTTTAGCAAGAGTCGCCACCGACTTTTTATTTTATCCTAAGGAAAGGTTAAAAAGCACAAGAAAAACCTTTGAGATGTTTTCTTGGGTTCAGGGAGTAGATTATAGAAAGGGAAGGTATTAGCACCCTTTCTATCCATGGTTATCCATGGGCTCTTAGTTACTTTCTTAGATCACTTGCCTTGCCTTTTCAATTGTTTGAAATGGTGCTTCGTGTGTGGTTTTGAAAGGTATTTTGAAAAGAGGCCATCGTTGTGGCAACCTTTGTAATGATTCTTGTTTGAATGTATGCAAAGGTGTTTGTCTTTTTGAAAGGTTTTCAATATCTTGAAAGTTGTTTTGAAATTGTGTTGTGGAGTGTGTTTCGAAAAAGTAGCAAGGATGTTTTGCAAGATTTTTGATCAAGTAACTAGGAGTTGTCTACCCTATTTTACTCAAATATTTTTTCTTATGTTTTTAACCCTTTTAACAGTGTTGCTTCACCATTGTATTTGGTGGACAAACTTGTGTTAGGATGTAAACGGGACGGGCGCGGGTCATCGTATAGACCATGATAGCAATGTTGCAAAGTATCTTAGTATTTCTTTTAAGGGACTAAGATCATTTTGTAAGGCAACTTTGGATAGCGTCATCGAGGGACTATGATCTTTTGATTTTGTTTGTTTTACCAAGATACTTTGCATGCGTAACATGGTCCATTTTTGAAGGCAACAGGTGGATGTAACCCTAGGCGTGTTAGTGTGCAAGTGTGTTTTATTGCATACAAGAGTTTATCTTTGAATTAGGATTTTCTATTTCATTGATTTTATCTTGCCATACACACCCTAATTACTAGCGATAAAAAGCGGAAATATAAAATCCTACGCTATTACAACAATTAGGGAGTGGGGATACACATTTGTACATGGGGTGGTTCAACGAGAAAAATAGACAAAAAAGAAAATAGCCAAAAAAAAGATAGAGAGAAAGAGAGCGGGAGCCAGCGCGCTGCTGAGAGGTCATCAGAAGTTCTGACTCAGATCCACTGCCAGATGATCAACCTTTTGGTTAAACTGTATGAGTCAGAACTTCTGATTCTGGAACCTGGAAAACAGAAACCTGTTAGTGGGAAGATCAGAAGTTCTAACCCCCCTGCGCTGCAAGACAAAAGTTTGTTAGTGGGGAAATCAGAAGTTCTTATCCTGCTGGAAATACAATAATTCTCAGAAGTTTTGATATTATTGACAGAAAAACAGGCTTCAGGTGTGCTAACGTCAAAGTCAGCACTTGGCTTCTCCCCGTGCTAATCAGAACATCTACAAATTTGTTATTATTCCACAAAACAGAAAACATGTTTGGAATAGCTCCAGCAAATGTCAAAGTGTTTCAGAGAATAGAACCAATAAGGTCACAGGCAGGTTCTACGCTGGCTCAAAAACGTTCTGAGGTGAACATTTTGAGGTATGAAAATCCTCAGAACACAAACAGCAGCAATATGATATTTAAATTATGTTTATTTGAGCATGCAAAGCTGATGATGCTTAGCAGTGTGATGAAGGTCAGCAGGTGCTTACCTGGCTTTTGGAAAAGTTTGTGAAGGAGTTAGCTTTTGGCTCTGATGGTGTTCTGGACAGGTTCTTTGTGAAAGGGGGAGACGAAGGTGTATGTGTATGTATGGTCAGATGTTGAAAAGGGTGTTCTCTAGTCACAAAGAAAACTGGGTATTTGATGAAGTTTGAAGGTAAGAACTTCAAAGTTATGAAACACTGGAGATTTTGGCAGAGTTTCACAACACTTTCTTGCTAAATATTTTTGTTTCTCTTCTAGCAATTTTTCTATTTCTTGGACGCCCTTTTTCAGTGGACAATGGTTCTCTATTTATAGGCAAAGCTCTTGTGGATTTCTTGGACATTAAAGGCGCCAACAGAGTTTGAATTGTTCTTTGAAAGAAAATCCTGGGGAGTTGTGATAACAGATAGCCTTTCAGCCTAGGCTAGAACAGCAGGCGTGGATTGGAGAGAAGTGACCTCTTAGGTGGGCGGTGGCGCGTAGACCCATGCCAGAATCTGCATAAAGGTGTTTACCAAGCCACACGTGAAGGGGCTACTTGGATGAATGTTCAGGAGTGGTTGGGAGCATTAATGAGCATTAAATGGTGATGAGACTTATCAACACCAATATTCTGGTAGTAGAAACAAAACTTTGAACCAGCAGTTCTGTTTTACCAAGAACAACGTAAACCATGCTCTGGTCTTGGCCTCCTGTTGTCTTAGCAAATTCTGGGGATTCCCCTGATTTTCTGACACGTTCCTTGGATTTGCTTCTGGAAATCCTGGGCTTAGAGATTCTGTATCAGTGTAACACCCACTCTTCTGACCCTTTCATCTTTTGATTTCAGCATGTTCTGGAGGAGCCTTCAGATTTCCTTGTTTCCTTTGCATTCCTTTAGCAAACTCTGGCTGAACTTGCGTAACTGCTGAAAGAATTATGCTCTGTCTGAGGCTTACATGTTGAACCACGTTTGCAACTTCTGACCAAGTTGATGTAGCTGCTGAAGAGCCAACTTCTGACTGCGTTGAGCCAAGCTTGCAATTTCTGACCGTTTCTATCTCGAGTTTTGTCCAGAAGTTCTGAAGCGTTGATTTCTTCTTAAACACCTATTTTTAGAGAAGAATTCCAAACGTTTAGAATTTAATTTCTCAAGATAAAAGTGTTGCTTTTTAGAGCTTGTGTGATCATTTTGCTCTTGTAAATGGTTTGCTTGGGAAAAAAATGATAGTTCAGGACTTTGGATTTGTTTCAGAGGGACTCTGAGAACCCAAGATGATTTCCTGAAGAAAGAGAGGGCAAATTTTGGGGTACAACAGTTGCCCCTGTTCAATCTTCTTGCACCTGAAGAGTTGGATTGGCAGATTTGCCTTTCGTGGCTCGAAGGTAAAAGGAGATTGGACACTAGAGTGCCCTTAAATTTGCACTTGTTAAGACATGGAGGCGGGAATGGGCTCAGAGATGCCATTTGGAGATGGGCTTAAAGATGCCATCTGGAGGGGTGACAGAATCTTGTCGAGGATGGGCTTAAAGATGCCATCTGGAATGTTCGTTGAACTGCAATGTGACTGGTCAGAAGAAGGAGGATCAAAATGGTATCCGTGTCTGGAATGCGTTTTGAACTGTATCTGGAGACTGAGTTTGTATGAGCAGAAGAATGGCCTTCGTGTCTGAGGTGTATCTGAGCTGTAACTGTGCTTGAAGGTAGAATGAATATCAGAATGATTGCTGTGTTTGGAGTGTATTTGTATTGTATCCAGGTAACAGAGAAATATCTGTATGGAGCAACTGTGTGCCGGGGACAAATTCTGAATGAGTGACAGAATGGCAACCGTGTCTGGAGCGTATCTGGACTATATCTGAAGTTGAAAGTTGTATGAGTTATCAGAATGACTTCCGTGTCTGGAGTGTATCTGAAACTGTAACTTGGAGTTGAGATCTGTATGAGTTAGCAGAATGACTTTCGTGTCTAGAGTGTATCTGAAACTGTAACTGGGATCTAAATAAATGACAAAATGACTTCCGTGGCGAACGCCCTGGGGAGAATCAAACTGCTGCTGTAAGGGTCATAATGGTATCCGTGCTTGGAATGCATTGAACTTTGAGGTGGATAAGTGAATCTGAATGAGAGATAGAATGGTTGCCGTGTCTGGAGCGTATCTAGTCTGTACCTGATCATTGTAGTCTGAATGAGTAGTAGAATGACCGCCGTGTCTGGGGTGTATCTGTACTGTATCTGACTTGAAATTCTGAATGAGTAATAGAATGAGCGCCGTGTCTGGGGTGTATCCATACTGTATCTGAATAATTGTTGAGGATAGCCTTTTAATCTTATCCTGAAAAGGATGAAATGTTAGCTAAAACGTAAAGTTATGTTGCATGATATGTATGATGCAATATATATGTTATATCAATGTTTATGATATGAATGTAAATGAATGCGCATGTAAGCTGGAGAGCTGTCTTGCTGAGGATAGCTGAATCCTGGAATGGAGATAATAGAATTTTGACTGTTGTCGGGGAAAGTGAATCCTTGACTGCTGCAGGGGATTGCAAGAATCTTTGATTGCTGAAGATGAGACATCCTTGTTGACTACTGCTGGAGAATCAGGAGCTTGGGTTGTATGCCAATCTACTGGTGGATTCCTGTCCTGAGGAGATCTTTACTGGGGAATATCTGAATATCATGTGAGGAACTGAGAATGAGAGTCTTCATTCTGCTTGGGGAATGCAAGATCTTCGATTGTTGAGGGATCTTTAGGACCACTGCGGGGAATTGGAATTCCTTGGTGACTTGCAGGGTAAGAGAATTCTGATGGTCTCCACTGGGGATTTCAGAACTTGATAGACTCATGCTGGAGAGGTATGATTTGAGAATCTTCAGTTCGGTGGGAAGTATCTCTGTAGGGAGAAAGTTCACTAGTCTAGTTCCGCTGGGGATTGATGGTTGGAAAAAAAATTTAGCTCCGCTGGGGATTGGATTGATCAGATTTTTAAGGCTCCACTGGGGATACTGAAATTCAGAGAGGAATTGAGTTATGGGAGGCTCTCTGGCTGGGGAAATCAGTTTCGAGAAAGCTTTTGCTCTGAAGTTTAACTCTGTTTGGGGAATTAAGTTCTATTGGGGAAATTAGAGCTTAACTCTGCTGAGGATTCCTTCTGAAAGGGCATCAAGATATCCATCTGTACCTTCAACCTATCAACAATTATCCTTCTTGATTTGTAAGTGAATGATTATGTTCAAATGCATATGCCTATTTAACAAAACATTGGACGTTTCTCAAATAAACATAAGTGCAAAAGAAAGGAAAAGGAAGACAAAGAAAATTTCTGTATTTGGAAAAGTATTTGTATTAACTTTTATGAGTATCTTTGTACAAAGGAGACAGGCATCCTAGTAAGAGGATGTCGTCGTAAAAATTGAAAAATTTATACAAAAGAAAGATGTCTATGTGAAACAATTCCCTGGGATCCCCATTCTGCTATAGCCTTCACAACTCTGAACATCTGTCCATTCCATGCTTCGTCCGCCGATGACTGGATTGATCAGAAACTTGGAGCTGGTTGATGAAGAGATTGTCCTTAAAGTGATCCGACGAGACATAGTCATATGCTTTAATTCCCTAACTTTTGCCTGAATCGCCCTTTCGGGTTTTTGATCCACCAAGAAACCCCTTTTTGCCCAAGCCGCCCTTTCGGGTTTTCAACTTGCCGGGTGTACAGATTTTTTGTTTTATCCCTAATTTTTTCCTGAACCGCCCTTTCGGGTTTTCGGTTCACTGGGATACCCATTTTTTCCCAAGCCGCCCTTTCGGGTTATCTTATGCGTAGTATCTTTTGACTATATCTGCATTCGCAGGGTGTGGCAAATCGTCACCGTCCATGGTGGTCAGAATCATTGCACCACCAGAAAATATGCTCTTGATCGCAAATGGTCCTTCGTACGTAGGAGTCCATTTGCCCCTGGGATCACTTTGCGGTAAGATAATCCGCTTGATTACAAGATCTCCGACTTGATACACTTGACGTCTGACTTTCTTGTTGAACGCCTTGATCATCCATTTTTGATACGTCTGACCATGGCAAACAGCAGCGAGTCGCTTCTCGTCGATCAAATTAAGTTGATCAAGCCGGGTCTGAATCCAATCGTCTTCATTCAAACACGCGTCCTTCATAATGCTTAAGGAAGGAATCTGAACTTCCATGGGCAGGACAACTTCCATTCCATATACCAAAGAAAATGGGGTTTCCCCTGTTGAAGTATGTGCCGTCGTACGGTATCCATGCAGAGCAAACGGTAACATTTCGTGCCAGTCTTTGTAGGTGACTGTCATTTTCTGAATGATCTTCTTAATGTTTTTGTTCGCAGCTTCAACAGCGCCGTTCATTTTTGGCCGATAGGGAGATGAATTGTGATGATAAATCTTGAATTGTTCGCACAAAGTGGTGATCATAGTATTATTCAGATTTGTACCGTTGTCTGTGATGATCCTGTCGGGAACACCATACCGGCATATGAGGTTCTGCTTGATGAAACGGGCGACCATATTTTTAGTAACAGAGGCGAAAGAAGCTGCTTCGACCCATTTGGTGAAATAGTCAATAGAAACCAGGATGAAGCGATGTCCGTTGGATGCCGTGGGCTTGATTTCTCCAATCATGTCAATGCCCCACATTGCAAATGGCCAAGGAGCTGTCAGAATGTTGAGAGGAACCGGAGGAATATGAATCTTGTCAGCGTAGACTTGCTTCATTACTTCTGCTTTATTCTTTTCAGACATGTCGGGCCTCATTCGGCGGACTTTTTGCTTGATCGGTGGACAATCCTCTCTTGTAGGGAGAAGGTGAACCACGATATCTGTGTCTAAACGCGGCATGTCTTCATAAGACCAGGCGAATATTTCGATGTATTCATTTAACAGTTGTATCAAGCGCTCCTTGACACTTGGTTCCAGGTTGGCACCCACTTGTACTTCTTTCCGGTCTTCCTCTGTTCCTAAATTGACAGTTTCCAACAATTCTTCGTGAGGCAAGATGGCCCTTTCCTCTTGTTGTAGAAGTCTGGCTAGTTCCCCTGGTACTTCACAACCTTCGTCATGTTCATACTCAGCCTGATTGACCAGATCTTCAGAGTTATTGAAGGACATAGCAGAATAGTCACCCGTAGAATCCAGAGTGGATGGGTACCTGCATTTGTGAGTGTGGGTGTGTGTAAGGGATAGCCATCCTTAAACAAACAAAAATGCAAAAGGAAAGAAAATGAACACATCAGTTTATCAATGAAAAACGTCTAATGAATCATTAAACATGGCATATGGATATAGAAATAATCAAAACCCTTACAAATGGACCTACAAGCCCCAGACAAGTAGTGTACGGATTGTTCAAAAGTAATTATTACAGAACACAGGAAATGTTTGACAGATAATTACTGATTAATAAAAGTAATAGGGACAAAGTCTTTTGCCTCCCAGTTGCGTAGTCCCCCCTCGATGGTTGGGTAGACCCAATCTTCAATGTTAGCCTCTTTTTCTTCACCTTCCAAAGCGTTGATTCCGCAAGGAGAAATCTTGATGGGTCTTCTTTCAATTTTTGAACGGCGCATAGCTTTCTGCCCCGCGGCAGTGAAACCTAATCCAAACTTGTCTGTTTTGTGCGGAATATCAGGAAACTGCCCCCACGTTGAGCTCTTCCCTTCCTTCATTGCGGCCTTCGCGTCTTTTAGAGATGCCATCCTGGCCATCTGCTTTGGTACCTCAGCTACCACTTTTTCTACTGCCACTTCAGAAGAGACTTCCTCGAAGTGCTGGAATGGTGTCTCAATGAATTCACCCTCTACCTCTACATACCGAAAGGAGTTCAGGTGGCTGATCATATATTCCTCTTCACCGTGGATGGTTATGATCTTTCCTTTGACAGGATATTTCAACATTTGATGTAAGGAGGAGGTAACCGCCCCAGCGTTATGTATCCATGGCCTCCCCAGTAAGCAAGAGTATGACGGACGGATGTCCATCACATAGAAAGTTGAGGGGAACACTTCTGTGCCGACCTTAATGGGAATGTCTACCTCCCCATGTACCATTCTCTTTGACCCGTCAAATGCCCTTACAATGATATTACTTGGCCTTAACTCCAAGCCTTCACAGTCTAATCGGTCGAGAGCCTTCTTAGGCAACACGTTCAGAGAAGAACCAGTGTCGACCAGAACATGGGCCAGAGTAGTTCCTTGGCATTCTACTAACACATGCAATGCGTCGTTGTGTTTTCTTCCTTTTGAGGTCAGGTCAGCATCAGAGAAACCTAAACCATTGTCTGCTGTAAGACTGGCTACACAGTCTTAGAATTGGTCGGCAGAGGTTTCCTGGGGCACATGGGCTGTCTTCAGGAATTTTATCAGTGTTTTAGCGTGCGCCTCAGAGCAAAGTAGTAATGCTAACATGGAGATCTTCGAGGGGGTTTGCCCCAGTTGCTCTACCACATCATAATCACTCTTTTTAATTATCTTTAGGATCTCCTCCATCTCCTTCTTAGAGGTTTCTGGGATGACCAAAGGTTGAGCCCTCGTCCTGACAAGCTCATCTTGGATCCCTTTACCCTTATCAGCAGGAGTAGGAGGGACAACAATAGGAATAACAGCTTCTTCAATCAACGGAGTTCTTGCGGAAGGTTTTATTGGTGCAGGAATAACTTTGGCAGCAGATGAGGGTCCAAAGATTTCCTTTGGGGGGGAAATCTCTGGAGAAAATATTCTCCCACTTCGGGTGATCTTGCTTGTACCAGCAATGTTTCTAATGCTGACATCCTCTTCATCGGAGCTTCCTTCGGTTATCTCAACTTGTTTAATACCATGGTAGTAGATTTCTCCACCGTAATTCCATGGTATTGATTTTTCATAAATGTAGGGGACATGCCCTAGCATAGTTATCTTCAAAGGAACAAACTTTGTAGTGGGTGTAATCTTAACAGGCTTTTTGATGGCCTTGGAAAGATTGGCGTAAATGGTGATTATTGAGACATTTTTTATAGGGGTTGGAATAGCAGGAACCTTTTCAAACAGAATTTGTTGACTGTTCATTAGGCCTTGGATGCCTTTCTTCAGCAATGGACAGTCGATTGGCAGAGAGTAACAACAGTAGCAATCTTCTTTGCATCCTGGGAAAATCCCAGCCTTTAACAGATTTAACTTGATTGTTAACAACGGAGTCATTAGGTCATTAACATCAGACACATACAGATCTTTTTCAATAGCATGGACATTTTGACCATGCTTCGGCATCGGAGCGGATATTACGTTTGGCTTCTCTGGAGCGTCGAACTCAACCTCTTTTGCATCTATCAAGTCTTGCATTTTATTCTTTAGCGTCCAACAATTGTTGGTGTCATGTCCGGCGCTATCAGAATGGTAGGCGCATTTAGAATTCGGATTGTAAGCTGGTGAGGTTGTATTTACATTTTTCGGCGCTTCTTTTATATTTGTGAGATTCAGCTTCAACAGATGCGGAAGAACTTGCGCAGGTGTCATATTAATGCGGGTGAACTGCCGTTGCGGCCGTTCTCCCCATTGTTGTTTAGGTCTGGACTGGTTATTGCGAGACTGATCATTTGATGGATTTTGGATCATCACGGCCCTCACAGTCGGCCGACGCTCATTTCTTCCTACTCCTCTCTGAGAGTACACAACAGTCGTTTCCTTCTTTGCCGGAAATGATTTCTTGACAGTTGTAGATGCAGAGGCATCCTTCTGAATCTTCCCATTCTTGATACCGCCTTCTACCCGCTCGCCAGTCAGAATTAATTCGGTAAACCCTGCGGAAGAGCTACCGATCAGATGGTTAAAGAATGGACCAGACAGGGTCCCCAGGAACATATCAACAAGTTCTCTATTAGAAAGAGGTGGCTGCACTCTTCCGGCCAGATCGCGCCACTTCTGGGAATATTCCTTGAATCCTTCACCTAAGGCCATCCCCATACTCTATAGCTGAGTACGGGTTGGTGCCAGGTCAGAGTTATATTGATATTGGCGATAAAAAGCAGCTGCCAGATCCTCCCAACTATGTACCTCTGATCTCTCAAGCTTATAGAACCAATCCAGTTGTGTACCAGACAGGCTATCCTGAAATAAGTGTACCCAAAGGTTTCTGTCAGATGTGTGAGGTTGGATTCTTCGGACGTACGACCTTAGGTGCATCTTCGGGAAAGACAGTCCGTCATATCTTGCAAAAACTGGCACCTTAAACTTCGGGGGAATCACAATTCCAGCAATTAATCCCAAATCTTCAAAATCTAAGCCGGGAACTCTCTGCAGCTCCATAGCTGCTAACCTGTCTTCCAAGTTTTTGTACTTTTCATCGGCCGGCAGGTATTGTTGCTCTGAGTAGTCTTCATCTTCTTCAGCCTCTTCCTCTTCAGCTTCGGATTCAGAAGGTGTCACGGCCCCTTTTCCTTTACTGGTTCCCTCTTCAGATGTAGGGGGAAATTCAAGAACTCTTCTGGCTTCACCCTCAAACCTTCTTCCCAGGGTAGCCACCCCGACTCTTTTCTTCTTCTTTTTCACTTGCTCTTTATTCCCAAGCAGGGCTTTTAGATCCTCCTGACCATTTGCCAAGGTCATCAAGAGATGTTGAAACTGTGAGTTTTGAGACTGCAAGTCTTTGACCGTCTGTTCGAGATCCATCTTACTGAAATAAACAGCAGAAAGATAAGGAAACCTGGTGTGGAGACCTGCTTATGCACATGATGAATGATATGTTTATTTATGCAATGCATTCAAGGATTTAGAAAATTCAAAATTGTTGCAAACAAAAAAGAACACACGTCATATTAATAAGAAGAAATTTTGTCAGTACATAAATGCCCCATGGACCAAATATTACAAAAACTTCTCAAGGTAAAAAGACGTTGCGCATCCTCTTTGGTGCGATGTAGGTGTTGAGGGTCTCTTCCTCATGGAGTCGGCGGGTAAGCTCCAAAACCTTCTTCTCACTGGCGTAGAAGCTGGCTTCAAAAGTATTCCGTTCCTCCTTGAGTTGGATCCAACTCTTCTGCATCTCCTCCCATGATGTTGGCATGTCAGGATATAGGATGGTGTAGGGAACCTCTCCTTCCTTAACGGGCTCTTTAATCAAAGGGAGAATATGAGGGTAAGGCATCATTAGACTCTGGGCTCGGGTTCGTACCCACTTGAGATAAGGCTCAAGAGGGATGGAATTCTTGTGCCCCAGTGTCTTGCTGTCTACCTTGTTAGGCATCCTCCAAGCTCTGATGAATCTTTGGCGAAGTCCTTGCGCATTGTTGTCGAAGTCAAAAACTAGGTCAGGAATCAGCATGTCATGAGGGCCATCCCTCCGTGCATATCCAAATTGTCTCAAGGCTAGACAAGGGTTGTAGGTAATGCCTCCTCTAGTGCCAAGTAATGGAACATTAGGGAACTCTCCACAACGATCAATGATGATGACATTTTCTCTGGACCGAGGACACCAATGTACATCAGAGTGTGTAAGAGTCATCAATCGTTGTGACCACCTTAAGCCTTGGTCGTTCTTCAAAACAGATTGTGGAAGGTGCGAAATAAACCACCTTGCAAGGAGAAGAGTACAACACATGAGAACACCCCTCTTTCTCATTGTTCGTGTGTAAAATGAGTGGAGGATGTCCCCAAGTAATGTAGGTATGGGATTCCTGGATAAGAAGATCTTGACGGCGTTGACATCTATAAGCTGGTCAGGATTTGGGAACAAGACCAACCCATAAATGAGGAGTGCCACAATTTCTTCAAAGGCTTGTAGATCGAAGGAATTCCAACACTCTTGTGCCTTCTCAATCAAGAATTTTGCCAAGAAGCCTTTGACACCACTTCTAGTTTCCCAATGCCCCTTGATGTCGGATGATTGCAAGTGTAGTGCTTGAGCAACATCTTCAGGCTTTGGTTCTTTTTCCGTACCGTTGTAGGGTAGTTGATTAAGAATAGGAATTCTCAGGAGTTGAGAAAATTCCTCCAAAGTGGGCACCAATTGGTAGTCGGGGAATGTGAAACAGTGGTGAAGGGGGTCAAAGAACTGGAACAACACCTTCACCATGTCCTCTTTAATGCTGGTGTTGACTAGGCTGAGCAGTCTACCATGCCTTTCATTGAAGGGAGAGCTTTCGGGAATTCTGGATGTGAGCTCCTTGAGTTGAGGAGGGATTCTCGCAAGGTTGACTTGGATAGTTTTCCTGCGAAGAATTTCCATGACCTACAAAACAAGAACAAAGATGAAGATCCAAACCCTTGAAATGGTTAGTGAATGCATATGATGCTTTATGATGTTCATGATGTATGCATAAACATATGTACAAGCAATTCACACAGAACCCTAGTTTCAGGCTTGCATGAGGTTTCATAGGTAAGTACCCTCTTGAGTGTAGTTGGATTAAAAACCTGTCCTATAAATAGTAACCGGGTTCTAAGGAGCTCAATATCATTGGACTGTTTCCATGTTCATTGTTTTGGTTTAGCCACTTAACTAGCGACCAAAATATTCCAAGAAAACAACCCTCAATGAGTGTAGTATCGAGTATCTACCAACTTCGGACTGCACCAAAGCCGGTCATCTCACTACCCCTAATAAAAGGCCAAGATGGTCAAGTAAGGTTCTAGGTCATTAGTGCTTAATGACATCACTCAGCGGCCCCGTACTCTCCTTGATTGAACTCAAGGGTTACCGGTACTCACAAATATGTCGCACTAATGTAGCTATTGCTTTGACCGTGTCGGTATACCCCGCACAGTTTCCACAATGTATTGCTATCTATGAATGTTTCCCCAAATCCGGGTGTAGGATTTCAAGCCCAAACAAGAGAACCAAGATGTAAAGCAATCAAAGCAAACAATTAGTCATGCAAAAGGGTGATCTAAGCCCTAAGGTTACTCCACTTTTAAAACATTTCCCCAGCAGAGTCGTCAGTTCTGTGATACGGTGGGAGAACTGACTTGAGGTTTTTGCGTTTGTTTTCGCAAATGTTTCGGTTTAGCAAGAGTCGCCACCGACTTTTTATTTTATCCTAAGGAAAGGTTAAAAAGCACAGGAAAAACCTTTGAGATGTTTTCTTGGGTTCGGGGAGTAGATTATAGAAAGGGAAGGTATTAGCCCCCTTTCTATCCATGGTTATCCATGGGCTCTTAGTTACTTGCTTAGATCACTTGCCTTGCATTTTCAATTGTTTGAAATGGTGCTTCGTGTGTGGTTTTGAAAGGTATTTTAAAAAGAGGCCATCGTTGTGGCAACCTTTGTAATGATTCTTGTTTGAATTTATGCAAAGGTGTTTGTCTTTTTGAAAGGTTTTCAATATTTTGAAAGTTGTTTTGAAATTGTGTTGTGGAGTGTGTTTCGAAAAAGTAGCAAGGATGTTTTGCAAGATTTTTGATCAAGTAACTAGGAGTTGTCTACCCTATTTTACTCAAAGAATTTTTCTTATGTTTTTAACCCTTTTAACAGTGTTGCTTCACCATTGTATTTGGTGGACAACCTTGTGTTAGGATGTAAACGGGACGGGCGCGGGTCATCGTATAGACCATGATAGCAATGTTGCAAAGTATCTTAGTATTTCTTTTAAGGGACTAAGATCATTTTGTAAGGCAACTTTGGATAGCGTCATCGAGGGACTATGATCTTTTGATTTTGTTTGTTTTACCAAGATACTTTGCATGCGTAACATGGTCCATTTTTGAAGGCAACAGGTGGATGTAACCCTAGGGGTATTAGTGTGCAAGTGTGTTTTATTGCATACAAGAGTTTATCTTTGAATTAGGATTTTCTATTTCATTGATTTTATCTTGCCATACACACCCTAATTACTAGCGATAAAAAGCGGAAATATAAAATCCTACGCTATTACAACAATTATGGAGTGGGGATACACATTTGTACATGGGGTGGTTCAACGAGAAAAATAGACAAAAAAGAAAATAGCCAAAAACAAGATAGAGAGAAAGAGAGCGGGAGCCAGCGCGCTGCTGAGAGGTCATCAGAAGTTCTGACTCAGATCCGCTGCCAGATGATCAACCTTTTGGTTAAACTGTATGAGTTAGAACTTCTGATTCTGGCACCTGCAAAATAGAAACCTATTAGTGGGAAGATCAGAAGTTCTAACCCCCCTGCGTTGCAAGACAAAAGTTTGTTTGTAGGGAAATCAGAAGTTCTGATCCTGCTGGAAATACAATAATTCTCAGAAGTTCTGATATTATTGACAGCAAAACAGGCTTCAGGTGTGCTAACGTCAAAGTCAGCACTTGGCTTCTCCCCGTGCTAATCAGAACATCTGCAAATTTGTTATTATTCCACAAAACATAAAACATGTTTGGAATAGCTCCAGCAAATGTCAAAGTGTTTCAGAGAATAGAACCAACAAGGTCACAGGCAGGTTCTACGCTGGCTCAAAAATGTTATGAGGTGAACATTCTGAGGTATGAAAATCCTCAGAACACAAACAACAGCAATATGATATTTACATTATGTTTATTTGAGCATGCAAAGCTGATGATGCTTAGCAGCGTGATGAAGGTCAGAGGTGCTTACCTGGCTTTTGGAAAAGTTTATGAAGGAGTTAGCTTTTGGCTCTGATGGTGTTCTGGACAGGTTCTTTGTGAAAGGGGGAGACGAAGGTGTATGTGTATGTATGGTCAGAAGTTGAAAAGGGTGTTCTCTAGTCACAAAGAAAACTGGGTATTTGATGAAGTTTGGAGGTAAGAACTTTAAAGTTATGAAACACTGGAGATTTTGGCAGAGTTTCACAACACTTTCTTGCTAAAGATATCTGTTTCTCTTCTAGCAATTTTTCTGTTTCTTGGATGCGCTTTTTCAGTGGACAACGGTTCTCTATTTATAGGCAAAGCTCTTGTGGATTTCTTGGACATTAAAGGCGCCAACAGAGTTTGAATTGTTCTTTGAAAGAAAATCCTGGGGAGTTGTGATAACAGATAGCCTTTCAGCCTAGGCTGGAACAGCAGGCGTGGATTGGAGAGAAGCGACCTCTTAGGTGGGCGGTGGCGCGTAGAGCCATGCCAGAATCTGCATAAAGGCGTTTACCAAGCCACACGTGAAGGGGCTACTTGGATGAATGTTCAGGAGTGGTTGGGAGCATTAATGAGCATTAAATGGTGATGAGACTTATCAACACCAATATTCTGGTAGTAGAAACAAAACTTTGAACCAGCAGTTCTGTTTTACCAAGAACAACGTAAACCATGCTCTGGTCTTGGCCTCCTGTTGTCTTAGCAAATTCTGGGGATTCCCCTGATTTTCTGACACGTTCCTTGGATTTGCTTCTGGAAATCCTGGGCTTAGAGATTCTGTATCAGTGTAACACCCACTCTTCTGACCCTTTCATCTTTTGATTTCAGCATGTTCTGGAGGAGCCTTCAGATTTCCTTGTTTCCTTTGCATTCCTTTAGCAAACTCTGGCTGAACTTGCGTAACTGCTGAAATAATCATGCTTTGTCTGAGGCTTACATGGTGAACCACGTTTGCAACTTCTGACTGAGTTGATGTAGCTGCTGAAGAGCTAACTTCTGACTGCGTTGAGCCAAGCTTGCAACTTCTGACCGTTTCTATCTGGAGTTTGGTCCAGAAGTTCTGAAGCACTGATTTCTTCTTAAACACCTATTTTTAGAGAAGAATTCCAAACGTTTAGAATTTAATTTCTCAAGATAGAAGCGTTGCTTTTTAGAGCTTGTGTGATCATTTTGCTCTTGTAAATGGTTTGCTTGGGCAAAAAATGATAATTCAGGACTTTGGATTTGTTTCAGAGGGACTCTAAGAACCCAAGATGATTTCCTGAAGAAAGAGAGGGCAAATTTTGGGGTACAACACTCATGCAACAACTTATTTCTGAAATATATCGGTACATACTGAGGATCGGGGGATTTTGATTCATTTTTTCCAGGATAGCCTATTTGGGGCATCCTTGGAGTGGTACATGAAATTGGAGAAAACTCATATTCGATGCTGGAACGATCCTGCTCGAGCTTTTGTCAAACACTATCAGTACAATCTGGATATGGCGCATAATCGCACTCAATTACAGAATTTGTCCCAGGGGCCAAAATAATATTTCAAAGAATACACTCAGAAGTGGCGTGAGCTGGCTACAAGGGTTCAACCTCCACTCATGGAGTGAGAACTTGTCGATATGTTTATGAGTACCTTGCAAGGGTCGTTTTATGATCACATGATAGGAAGTGCTTCAGCCGGATTTGTGGATTTGGTTATGGCTGGTGAAAGAATTGAGGTGGGTTTGAAATTAGGGAAGATTCAAATTAGTGGTTCTAGTGGTTGATCATGGGGGTAAGAATCCATTCAATACTTACCTCAAGAAAAGGGAAGGCGACACAAGTGCGGTTTAATCTCATAGAGAAAGAGGAGAGGATCGTCAACATCAACAAATCAATGTTGTTTCTATTCCTCTTAATACTCCTCCATAGCAGAGACAGAATCTGGTGCCCCAACAACAAAGACAGCAAGATGCTCCTCGTCAGTATAATAATCAACAACAGAGACAGTTGAGAAAATTCGATCCCTTGCCAGTATCTCTTATCGAAGCACTTCACCATTTGCTCGATTTAAAGTTGATTAGTTTAAGAAATATGCCACCATCCACCAGAAGACTTACTCCTAATTATGATGCTAATGCAAGATGTGAATTCCATTTTGGCGGAGTTGGTCATTCTACTAATAATTTGTTTGCGTTGAAGTGCAGAGTACAAGACTTGTTTGATGCTAAGGCAATTGATTTTACTCCAGTAACTGGTCAGAATGTTACCCAAAACCCAATGCATAGACAAGGAGGGGCTGTTGTTAATATGATTGATGATAATGGAGAAATGTTGAATTTAGTTATGAATGTGGAACAAGTAACTACTCCATTGTGGTATTGTTGCACCCCAAAACTTGCCCTCTCATTTATCAAGGAATCACCCTAGATCCTCAAGTTTTCTTTCATCTAATTGTAAGCCTTGAATTATCAATTTTTCCAAGCAAATCATTCACAAGGGCAAAATGGTCATTTGCACACTGATAAGTCTAATTTTGACTTTTGAATCAAAATCAAATCTCAAAAATCATATTTCATCAAGACATGTTGGAATATGAAGTTTATTTCGTCAAGAACTTCAAAAGTCAAATTTTACTTTGGAAAAAATCAAATTCTAAATACTTAGAAATTTTCTAAGTGTTTAAGAAATATGACAATTTCAGAACTTCTGAGCTAGTGTTCACACTCAGCAAATTCTGGATATTCTCAAGACAAATTTTGGTCAGAACTTCTGGGCCAATATTCACAAAGGTTCAGTCAGAGTTTGCCAAGGTAAATCAAAGAAGATTACAAAGTGTGATGTAAGCTTACTAGAAAGTCTGAAGGATCCTTCAGAACATGTTGAAGCCAGAAGAAACAAGGATCGGAAGATTGGATGCTATGCTACAGCAGAACTTCTAATCTAGAGTTAAGCAAGGATGCAGAGTTTCACATGGGAACTCATTTAATGCTCATAAACCGCCTCTGAGTCTTCACCCAATGGATTTTCCCCACGTGTACCCCTACTGTATTGGGAAGATAAACTTTTGTGCAAAAGCATGCTAGGCCCAGGCACTGCCTCTACTTGTCCTTAATTCACGCTGACAAAACCCAACTTAGGTGCTGCTAACTATCCCACTTGATACATTGGGTCACGCTTGTTTAAGCTTACTTCAAGAGTAAGTCAGCTTCTGGCATATGATGTTGGTGCCACTTAACATCTCCAAATTACAAAACCTTTGCCTATAAATAGAACACCATTGGTCACTGAAAAAAGGGTCCAGATCCGAGTCCAGAAAAATTTGTGAAAGAGTTGAGAAAATTGAGAAAGAAAGCTTTGAACCACTGCAAAAATTCCAAGAACCCAGGAAACTATAAAAACAAACTACCAAAACCTTAACTTTTGATTCCTTGTGTTCAAATTCCATTAGTTCTCAAGTGTTCTTGATTAAAACCATCCACCTCCATCTCAAAAAAAGGCCAGTACATCATCCCTTGGCTGTTCCAGAGGTTGCAAACTTCCATCCTGCTGAGTACGTGAAGAAGCTGCTCAGAACATCACCAGAGTTCAAGACCAACCTCCAGTTCATAGAATCTTTCCCAGTTGCAAGGTAAGTTTCTTGCTAACTCTCATCATACTGATTAAGCATTGTCAGATTTTGCATATTTAACACAATGTAGATATTCTGATTCCTGATGATGTACATATTCTGAAATTCATGCATCTGCCTGTCAAAGTAGTAAAAATCCCTATTCAGAGTTTCATAAAGAAATTAGGACTCAGAATCAGGATTAGCAAATACATGTTGCTTCTGATTTGTGCTTCTAATATTTCATGAAATTTGTCATAATTGTTATGTATGCAACTTCTGTTCTGTAAGAAATGATTAAGCTGCAGATGTTCTGACTGGCATGAAGAGAGGCAAAATTCTGACAGTTGTATAAGAACTTCTGGCCTTCCCTATTTCTACTAACGTTGTTTCTGTTATGCAGCCAGCCAAAGTCAGAACTTCTGACCTCTTCTATTTTCAACATTTGCGCCGATTTTGTTTCCTTTCTCTTTTATTATTTTTGTCATCATCTATATTTTATTTTTTATTTTTATTAACCAGAAAACACCAAAAATATTTCATATTCACATATTATATTTTCTTTCAACATAAAAAGACAAAAAATATTTTCTTAAACAAAACTTATTTCTCTTTCTTAAATAGACAAACATTTTACATTTCCTGTACATTCTTATCCATTCAATATGGTTGTAATAGTAACATAGGATTTAATTTACAATCCTCATTTGAAATATTGTACACCCCCATCCCCTAATGATTGTAATAGCGTAGAATCTTTATTTTCCATACTTTTATTGCTTTCATATATTGTTAGTAATTAGGGTGTGTATCACAAGATAAAACCAACAAGTAGCTCACCAAAAATAAAAGACAAATGCATGCAACTAAACACACTCGCACACTTACACCCTTAGGGTAATTCCACTTGTTGCCTTACAAAAATGGCCATATTATGCATGTGGGATGTCTTAGCACAAACAAATCGAAAAATACAAGGTCATAGTCCCTCGATGACGCTATCAAAGTTTCCTTTCAAAATGATATTAGTCCCTAAAGAAAAGTGTTAAGTCATCTCACAACATTGCTATCATGGTCATACGATGACCCAATTCCCGTCCCTTCACATCCAACAATGGGGCTTCTTTCCAAATCAATGGTAAGATAGCAACATCTAAAGGAGGAGGAAAAGCACATCTAATACCTTTTGAGTAGGTAGATTACTTTTAGTTACTTGCTCAATTTCAAAACAAACATCCTTGCTATTTTCAAAAACAATCACATGCACTTTCAAAACAACTTCGAAAACATTTTCCAAACATTGAAATATTTTTAAAAGCTTAACACTTTGTATACATTCTTACGAACGGGAATCATTGCAAAGTTTGCCTAAACGATGGCGCCTTTTTCAAAATACTTTCAAAAACCACACAAAGCACATTTTTCAAATAAAAAGCAAGTGATCTAACAAGTAACTAAGAGCCCATGGAAAACCATGGATGAAAAGGGTGCTAATACCTTCCCTTTTCATAATCTACCCCCCCGAACTCAAAAACATCTCTAAAGGTCTTTCTTGTGCTTTTTCACCTTTCCTTTTTGGATAAAAGAAAAGTCAGTGGCGACTCTTGCTAAACCGCAACATTTGCAAACACAAACGCAAAACCCTTAAGTCAGTTCTCCCACTGTATAACAAAATTGGCGACTCTGCTGGGGATATTGAAAAAGTGGGGTTACCTTAGGGTTAAGATCATATTTACTTGCTTACATTTTTTGATTTGTTTGCTTTACATTATGTTTCCTTATTTGGGTTTGTTTTAAATCCTACACCCGGATTTGGGGGACACCTTTTATGTAAGTAGAAATAAACTGTAAGGGAACTGTGCAGGGTATACCGACATGGTTGAAGCAGTAGCTACGTTGATGTGACACTTTGGTTGGTACCGGTAACCCTTGAGTCAGTCAAGGAGAGTACGGGGCCACCGCGTGGTGTCATAAAGCATTAATTGACCTTAGAACCTTACTTGACCAACTTGGCCATTAGAAAGTAGCGAGATAACCGGCTTTGGTGCAGTTCGAAGTTGGTTGATACTCGATGTTACACTCATTAAGGTTTGACTTTTGAGTTTTGTTTGGTTGCGAGTCAATCGCCCATTGAACGAAACTTAGGGGAAAGATCAGTGATATTGAGATCCCTTAGAACCCGGTTACTATTAACTAGGACAGGTTAAGCCAACTAAACTTCAAGAAGGTACTTACCTACAAACTCCATGCAAGCCTAAACCTAAGGACTTGTCTACTTTGAATGTGATTACTTACCTCACATATTTTTACATAGCATCATGACATCATACCATAGAATTCTCACTAACTATTTTAAGGATTTTTGGAATTCATCTTTGTTTTGTTTTGTAGGAGATGGCTTCCGCTCGTAGAAGCACTATCCAAGTCAGTCTCGTGAGGATACCTCCACAACTCAAGGATTTAGTATCAAGGGTTCCTGAGGATTCTCCATTCACCAAAAGGAATGGTCGACTCCTTAGTTTGGTTACCTCAAGCATTGAAGAAGATATGGTAAAGGTGCTGGTTCAATTCTTCGACCATTTGCATCATTGCTTCACCTTCCCCGATTACCAACTTGTGCCCACTTTAGAAGAATTTTCTCAACTCATAGGGATCCCTTTTCTTGATCAGTTACCTTTCAACGGTATTGAAAGAGACCCTAAACCTGAGGAAATTGCTCGAGCTCTACATTTGCAACCATCTGACATAGTAGCAAATTGGGTAACAAGGAATGGTGTCAAAGGGCAAAGTTTTTGTGGGAGAAGGCTCAAGAGTGTTGGAATACTTTGGATCTACAAACCTTTGAGGAAATTTTGGCTCTTCTCATCTATGGGTTGATACTATTTCCCAATCCTGACCAATTTATAGATGTGAATGCAATCAAAGTTTTCATATCTCGTAATCCGGTGCCTACATTGCTTGGAGACATCTTACATTCTCTTCACTCTCGCACTTTGAAGAAAAGAGGGGATTTGATGTGTTGTACTCCCCTGTTGGCTAGGTGGTTTATTTTGCACCTACCTAGATCCGTGGTGAAGAATGAACAAGGTATGAGATGGTATAAAAGATTGATGTCACCTTCACATGCTGATATCCGTTGGTATTATCGCTCTTTGGAAGACATCACCATCATTGATCGCTGTGGGGAATTCCCCATGTCCCTCTACTTGGCATTAGGGGAGGCATTACTTACAACCCATGTTTAACTTTGTGACAATTTGGATATTCTAGGAGAGAGGGCCCTCATGAGATACTCATCCAAGGAATTGCATTTGACTACGAAAGCGACACCCAAGGTTACCGTCAAAGATTTATACGAGCTTGGGGTATGCTTAACAAAGTTGATAGCAAGACGTTGGGGCGTAAGAATTCCATTCCTTTGGAACCTTATCTTAAATGGGTGAGGGCTCGTGCACAAAGTCTTAAGATGCCTTATGAATTCGTCTTACCTGTTATCATAGATCCAGTAGTTGAGGGAGACGTTCCATATACCATCCTCTATCCTGATATGCCTACTTCTCTTGAAGATTTGCAAAAAGCTTGGATTCAGTTAAAAAGAGAGCGAGACAGCTGAAGCTAAGTTCTATGAGAGCAAGAAGAAGATATTAGAGCTTAAAAGAGAACTTCATGAAGAAAGGAATTTAAACACCTACATTATGCCAAAGAGGATGCGCATAACTTTTATGTCTTAGGAGTTTACTTTATGTTTATTTCTGTTGTTGTAAGCCCAAGGGGCGTGTTTGTATTCAAATCAGAACTCTCTAATGCAAGTTAACGTTTGTTCGCTCTTTGTCTATACAGATTTAAATTCTTTAAATCCTTGAAAACATTTTCATATTGCATATTCATGCATCATGACATGACAGGTTTCTGCATAACAGGTTTCCTTATCTATTCAATGTTTATTTCAGCAAGATGGATCTAGAAAAAACTGTGACGGAACTCCAAGCCCAGAATTCTCAATTTCAGGAAGCTTTACTCGCCCTAGCCAAGGGGAAACAAGATATGATGGATTTGTTGGCCGCTAAGAAGAAGCCAAAGAAGAAAGCTCTATTCAACATGGGTAAAAGGTTCAAAGAGACGATCCGTCAAATTCCAGTAGAAGAAGATTCATCTGAAGAGGACGAAAACCAGATTGGTGAGGTCAAAAGTACTCAGGCTGACTGTATCAACGACCAAGAATCTGATGACGATTATTTCAATGAACAGTATCCACCCGCAAACATCAAATACAAGCAGTTAGAAGACAGGCTGAAAGCTCTTGAAATCCAAGTTGTTCCCGGTTTAAATTTTGACGATTTGGGTTTAATCTCTGGGGTAGCCATTCCCCACAAGTTCAAAATACCAACCTTTGTAAAATACGATGGGGTTTCTTGTCCAAAGCTCCATTTGAAGTCATATGTGTGCAAGATACAACCGCGCACTGCTGATAAAAAACTTTGGGTTCACTTTTTCCAAGAGAGCCTGGCTGGAACACAACTTGAATGGTTTTATCAGTTGGATGGGTCATGCATCAATACTTGGGAGGGTCTAGCTACTGCCTTCTACCATCAATATCAGTACAACACCGACTTGGCACCGACAAGGGTTCAATTGCAAGGTATGGCCATGGGGAAAATGAAGGGTTTAAGGAGTATGCGCAGAAGTGGAGAGACCTTGCTAGTAGATTCCAACCTCCCTTAACTGATAGGGAGCATATTGACATGTTCATGAGCACATTATCTGGTCCTTTCTTTAATCTATTGGTTGGCTGCTCTTCTTCTGGTTTCACCGAATTAATCCTAACTGGTGAAAGATTCGAAAATGGCATTAAAAGTGGAAAGATCTATGTGGCATCTACTTCCACTCCCAATCCTGTTAAGAAACCTTTTGCCGCGAAGAAAGAGGTTAATGCTGTGTATGGGACAAAAGCCCATACCAAGAAGAATAATCATCTGTCTGTCAATGTTGTCTGAATCTCTAATCCGACTGCTACTCAAAGACCCTCTGCAAATCATCAATGTGTTGAAGCTCCAAGAAGGCAATTTACAAGATTAGGAATGTCATTATCTCAAGCCCTTCAACATCTGCTCAGGGATAATCTAGTGACATTGCGGGATCCCCCCGCCAACCTTGACACCTCGTCGCCAAGATATAATCCGAGTGCAAAATGTGCTTACCATTCAAATAGCCCTGGACATGAGACCAATTAGTGTTGGGCCTTAAAGAACAAAATCCAGGATTTAATTGACAAAAAGACTATTGAATTCGATCCCCCTCCGACGCCAAATGTTATTACAGCTCCAATGTCGAAGCATGACAAAGGTGTTAACGCTGTCGAAGACACAATTTTCATTGCCTCTGTTGAAGAATTGACTACTCCTTTGAATGTAATCAAGAACAATCTGTTGAAAGCTAGGATTTTCCCTGGCTGTGAAAAAGACTATGTGTGATGTATGAGACAACCCAATGGGTGTGAGGAACTAAAGAAAGGTATACAACGCCTAATGGATGGACGCGAAATCCTATTCGCAAAGATTCCCACCATTGAGAATTCAGTCGACAAAGCTGAATATTTGGCCATCATAACAATTTCAAACAAGCCTCTTAGGATCTCATCCAAAGGTCCTATCAGGATTTCGAACGAACCAATCATTGCTCCTCTCATAATCACTACTGTCGGACCTGTTCCATACACCTCTGATAAAGCGATACCATGGAATTACAGTGCCGAGGTTTATTACCATGGGGTAAAACAAGATTTTTGGATTGATGATAATGAAGCTGGTATTACTAATATTACTGGTTCTAGTAAAGTCACAAGAACAGGAAGGGTGTAACACCCCAATTCTACCCCAAGCAAATTATGCAAAATAAATCAGAGTTATAAAATTTCATTCATACAAACAAATCGGGACGTCACAAATTCTTCTAACAAATTCATTGCATTCATCATGGATATATAACACTTTTAATAAAACATCGGATGAACCATCAACATAGCATCTTTAATAAAATAATTCAACAACTACGCAACGGAATTCTTCAATAACATCTCTAAATAAAACAGCAACTTCGAAACATTTCATATTTAATAATAATCAATTCAAAACTCAACAACTGAAAATCAACAATCAAAAATCAGCAAGCGTTCATCCCCCCCCCCCCCCCCCCCGAGTGTTACATATCAGAGCAATGACACCGACTCGAACTATTGAAGGTATACAACCTTCACTCGTGATTACCTGCACATTACCAACATAAGGGCAACATTCAAACAGAAGGGGTGAGATATCTAACAATATAATAAAGCACATGATAATTAATATAACAAATTAGATCAATAATATCACAAATTCTCATCTCATATCTGCCAATTAATAGAGGCATCAACAAGGCATAGCCTTCATCTCAGAATTTTCCAATCCGGGACATCTCAACGAGCATAGGCTCCATCTCAAAAATTCAATGTATGTGAATCATCATGAATGTAATAACAACACCCAAATTAACAACATTTCAAATCATCTCAAAACAACAACATCTCAATTAACAACATCTCATAACATTAAAATAATTTATTAAACATCATTTACTATCACAAAATCATCGAACACAACTTCATCAATAACATCTCACTAATACTCAATTGTATATTAATACTACGGTAATCCATACTGTTATTCTGCTAATTTATATCGTTACTGTCATTAATGCTACTGTCATAATTCTAACACCAGCCTCTAAACATCTACTATTCATCGTTCTGTCCAAAACAATCAGCACAATGGTCATCTACGGGAATTAATTCTAAATCCTGCATTATCTGCTAGGATTACACTTCTTATCCATCATTTAATCACCTAGAATAAAGCTCATCGCGTTAGCTAATCAACGCTTCGAACGACATATCAAACAACATCCTAAAACCCAAGTTACAGCAATTAAAAGCCAATTCTGTCAAAAACCAGACATTATGTATCGACACAAAATCTTATGGATCGACTCATCCTACTTCATCTATACACTATGAGTCAACACATCCTCCTTATGGATCGACTCATCCTGGCTCAAACACAGCATGTATCGACACATGCGCTTCACTGGTCGACTCATCCTGAGTCTCACACACACATGTATCGATGCAAGCCCTTCTTGTATCGACCCATCTTCAGTCAATCAGCCTTCATGTATCGACACATCATGCTACAGTATGCATAATTTCTGCGTTTTCTACTGTAATTTCACTATGGGAATCATGTTACAATCCTACAAACCTTATTATAAACATGGTAGAACATCACCTAACATTATTCTATAATACTACATCGATTAAACAACATCATGGCATCGTTATTCATCTAAAATTCGTCAAATCTTCATCATACATCATCATATACATCCAATTCAAGAATAAAACAACAATGACCTCTAACCCCACATATCAAACATCATGAATCCAATTATAATGTCAGAACCCCACCCTTACCTTGGATTGAAGGTCGCTCTACAATTATGGGTTGAATCTTTGTTCTTGCCGTTTTCCACTTTTTCCAGCAGCTTCACGTTCTCTTCCAAATCCTTATTTCTTCCTACTGCTTCCTTCTTCTATTCTAACAACAAATAATAAAATAACCTAGTATTCTATTATTCCTTAGTGGGCTCCAAACCTACACCCCCTTATTACTTCTACTCTCTCAAAATAAGCCCACATTAAATAATATTACACTTCTAATATTATTTGACCATATAATAATATATCTCTAATATTATTTCTCCACTTAATAAAATAAATTCAATTTAATTATAACACAGCTTCACAAATATTCCAAAAATAATTTAATTAAATAATTAATTAAATTTCGGGCGTTACAACTCTCCCTCACTTAGAATATTTTCATCCTCGAAAATTTACCTCAATCAAACAATTCAGGATAGGAGTCTCGCATCTTGCTCTCCAACTCCCAAGTCATGCTTTCACCAGCAGCTCCTAGCCAAACCACTTTAACCAATGCAATCTCTTTGCCCCTCAGAGTCTTCATTTCACGATCCGCGATCCGTACAGGCATTGTCTCCACCGTAAGATTATCCCGTACTTGCACATCGTCCATATGAATCACATGAGATGGATCTGAAATATACTTACGAAGTTGCGACACATCAAACACATCATGCAAATTCGAAAGATTAGGCGGTAAAGCCACTCTATAAGCAACATTCCCCACTCTCTCCGAAATCTGATACGGTCTAATAAAACGAGAAGTGAGCTTCTTAGACTTCAATGCTCGCCCAACACCAGTCACAGGTGTAACTCTTAAAAACACATGATCACCAACTTAGAATTCTAAATCTTTCCTTCGCTTGTCATGATAACTCTTCTGTCTACTTTGAGAAGCTTTCATCTTTTCTCGAATCAACTTCACCTTCTCAGTAGTCTCACGAACAAGTTCAGGTCCAAGTACTACACTTTCACCCGATTCATGCCAACATAACGGAGTTCTACATCTTCGACCATACAACGCCTCAAAAGGTGCCATCCCAATACTGGAATGATAACTGTTATTATAAGTGAACTCTATCAATGGAAGATAAGTATCCCACAAACCTCCCTGCTCAAGAACACATGCCCTCAGTAAATCTTCCAACGATTGAATAGTCCGTTCAGTCTGACCATCTGTCTGAGGATGATACGCTGAACTCAACCTCAACTTAGAACCCAACGCTTCTTGCAAACTCTTCTAAAAATCAGAAGTAAATCTTGGATCTCTATCTGACACAATGCACAAAGGAACACCATGCAGCTTCACAATCACACTAATATAAATCTCAGCCAACTTTGACACTAGAAAACTGATGTTAATAGGAATAAAATGAGCCGACTTTGTAAGCCTATCAATAATCACCCAAATCGAATCATGTCCTCTTGAAGTACTAGGCAACCCCGTCACAAAGTCCATTGAAATGATATCCCATTTCCATTCTGGAACTTCTAACGGTTGCATTAATCTTGCAGGCTTTTGATGTTCAACTTTCAACTTCTGACAAGTCAAACGTGCATACACAAACCGAGCCACATCACTCTTCATCCCAGGACACCAAAACAAACCTTTCAAATCTTGATACATCTTTATAGCTCCTGGATGAATACTCAACTTACTTCTATGACTCTCTTCAAGTATCACTTTCTTCATCTCAGCATTATCAGGAATACAAATCTGATTATGAAACTTCATCACACCTTGCTCATCTAGCTTAAAATCATTATTCTCAGATTGATCAATCCCAACCATCAAATCTACCAGTTTCACATCCAATTTCTAAGCTTCTCTGATACTGTCTAAAAATTCATTATTAATCTTTAACATACCCAACATAACACTCTGAGGAGTAACCTCCCAAACTAAGCTCATATATATGAACTGCTCAATCAATTCCAACTCTTTAATCATCATTGCTGACATGTGTAAAGTCTTTCGACTCAACGCATCAGCTACCACATTCGCTTTTCCTGGATGATAGTTAAAACTGAAATCATAATCCTTTAACAATTCTAACCATCTCCGTTGCCTCATATTCAACTCTTTCTGATCAAACAAATACTTTAAGCTCTTATGGTCACTAAACACTTCAAATCTAGAACCATAAATATAATTCCTCCAAATCTTCAACACAAAAACAACTGCAGCAAGCTCTAAATCATGCGTAGGGTAGTTCTTCTCATGAGTCCTTAACTGCTTTGACGCATAAGCAACTACCTTACCATTCTGCATAAGCACGCCTCCTAAACCCATCTTAGAAGCATCACAATACACAACAAAAGACTCTCCTGGATTAGGCAACGTCAAAATCGGAGCCGACGTCAACCTCTTCTTCAATTCTGTAAAACTTTCTTCGCACTGAACATCCCACACAAACGCTCTACCTTTACAAGTCAACTTAGTCAATGGAAGTGACAACTTATAAAACCCTTCAATAAACCTTCTATAATAACCAGCTAATCCCAAGAAGCTTCTAATCTCAGTAGCTGACTTTGGAGTTTCCCATTGCAACACAGCATCAACCTTCGATGGATCTACAGCAATGCCACTACCTGAAATCACATGACCAAGAAAACTAACCTCTTTCAGCCAGAATTCACACTTGGACAGCTTTGCATACAACTTCTTCTCTTTCAGAATCTGCAATACTACTCTTAAATGTTCAGCATCCTCTTCTTCTGACTTAGAGTAAATCAAAATATCATCAATGAACACCACTACGAACCGATCCAAATAAGCATGAAAGATACGATTCATATATTCCATGAATACTCCCGGTACATTAGTAACACCTAAAGGCATCACCGAATACTCGTAATGTCCATAACGCGTTCTGAAATCTGTCTTCTGAATATCCTCATTCTTCACTTTAATCTGATGGTAACCTGACCTCAAATCAATCTTACTAAACACACAGGCATCCACCAATTGGTCCATCAAGTCATCTATTCTTGGAAGCGGATACTTGTTCTTAATCGTCACTTTATTCAACTGTCTATAATCAACACAAAGCCTCATACTTCCATCTTTCTTCTTTACTAACAATACTGGAGCTCCCCACGATAATACACTTGGTCTTACAAACTTCTTATCAAGTAACTCTTCCAGTTGCTTCTTCAACTCTGACAACTCAGATGCAGACATCCTGTATGGTTCCATAGACACAGGTCTGGTACCAGGTATAAGATCAATAGCAAATTCAACCTCCCTCTTCGGCGGCACATCAGGAATCTCATCAAGGAAAACTTCAGGAAATTCACACACCACCTGCAATTCCTCAATTACAGCTTGAGTCTCTATTGATAGTGACGCCATCAATGAAAACATTTGTGCTTCCTCTTGCATCAACTTCCTCAACTGTCTAGCAGACAACAGACCATCTTCTTCTTCTTCTTCAGGAGTAGAAAACTTCACTGACTTGTCATAACAGTTAATATGAACACATTTATGCTCTAACCAGTTCATACCCAGAATTACATCCAAACCTCTTAATGGAAAAAAAACCAAATCAACAACAAAGTCTCTGTCGAAGATCGACAAGGGACACTTAGCACACACAAAAGAAGTAGTCACCGACCCCTTGGCTGGAGTATCGACGACCATTTCTCCATTCAAAGAAGACAACACAAGACCCAATCTTTCAACACAATCAACAACAATAAAATAATGTGTAGCACCAGTATCAAAAATAGTAATTAAAGGAGTACTACTAATGAAACATGTACCTCTAATAAGTCCGTCCTCAGCAGCTGTCTGATCCTCCACCAAAGCAAACACTTTACCACTTGACTGAGCCCTCTTCGGTTTCGGACACTGACTACCGATGTGCCCTTCTTATTTATAGTTGAAACAAATCACATTCTTGTGTTTACACTCAGACACAACATGACCGTTCTTACCACAACGGTAACATCTCTTCACTTCAGCAGTGCACACATTACTCTTGTGCCCAGGTTTCCCACACTTAAAGCAAATCACACCAGCAGGAGCATCTCCCCCACTAGTCCTCTGTCCATGAGAAACTTTCTGCTTACCCTTACCAGCTGGGGCATCATAAGGTTTACCAAAATTCTACGGGTGCTTACCCCTCTTCTCACTGATAATCTTGTAATGAGCATTATTGTCTTCGTCATAAATTCTGCAACTATCAACCAGATCAGCAAAGACACGGATTTTCTGATATCCAACTGCTTTCTTAATCTCCGGGCGCAACCCATTCTCAAATTTAATACACTCTGAAAACTCATCATTTTCCTCAGCGTAATGCGGATAAAACTTAGCCAACTCAGCAAACTTGGCAGCATACTCAACAACAGACATATTTCCTTGCTTCAGCTCAAGGAACTCAATTTCCTTCTTAACACAGACATCTTCAAGAAAATACTTTCTCAAAAACTCCCTACAGAACACAGCCCAAGTGACATTCTCACCTGCATCTTCCAACTTCTGACAAGTCTCTAGCCACCGGTCATCAGCCTCGACTGCTAGCATATGAGTCCCATAACGAACCCTCTGTGCTGGAGTGCAATCCATCACGCGAAAGATTCTCTCTATCTCTTTCAACCATTCCAAAGCTCCGTCAGGATCATACTTTCCCTTGAATGTAGGTGGATTCTCTCTCTGGAAAGTCGTCAAGCTACGAGATCCAGCATTCCTGTCAGCATTCGGCTGATTTTCCATCGCATGAGCCATTGCTTCTAAAGTAGCAGCAAGAGCAGCATCATTCCTTCCATCCATCTTAACTTCTTACTACAACATAAACAACGGTTAGAACATCAAAATAACAATACTCGATTGTTAGACAACTACGACTTGACGACAAGGTCGGACCAACCTTTTTCTCTGATACCAACTTTGTAACACCCCAATTCTACCCCAAGCAAATTATGCAAAATAAATCAGAGTTATAAAATTTCATTCATACAAATAAATCGGGACGTCACAAATTCTTCTAACAAATTCATTGCATTCATCATGGATATATAACACTTTTAATAAAACATCGGATGAACCATCAACATAGCATCTTTAATAAAATAATTCAACAACTACGTAGCAGAATTCTTCAATAATATCTATAAATAAAACAACAACTTCGAAACATTTCATATTTAATAATAATAAATTCAAAACTCAACAACTGAAAATCATCAATCAAAAATCATCAAGAATTCATCCCCCCCCCCCCTCCGAGTGTTGCATATCAGAGCAATGACACCGACTCAAACTATTGAAGGTATACAACCTTCACTCGCGATTACCTGCATGTTACCAACATAAGGGAAACATTCAAACAGAAGGGGTGAGATATCTAACAATATAATAAAGCGCATGATAATTAATATATTAAATTAGATCAATAATATCACCACTTATCATCTCATTATCAACAATAATTACAGCATATATACTCATTCATCAACATCAAATACATTTCATTATTCAATCATATAATGCGACTCAAAACTATGCAAATGCATGTGGTACCATTGGAGCAGAACTCCCATCTCAAAAATCTGCCAATTAATAGAGGCATCAACAAGGCACAGCCTTCATCTCAGAATTTGCCAATACAAGCCATCTCAACGAGCATAGGCTACATCTCAAAAATGCAATGTATGCGACTCATCATGAATGTAATAACAACACCTAAATTAACAACATTTCAAATCATCTCAAAACATCTCAATTAACATCTCGAAATAACAACATCTCAATCATCTCAAACAACAACATCTCAATCATCTCAAAATAACAACATCTCAATTAACAACATCTCATAACATTAAAATAATTTATTAAACATCATTTACTATCACAAAATCATCGAACACAACTTCATCAATAACATCTCACTAATACTCAATTGTATATTAATACTACAGTAATCCATATTGTTATTCTGCTAATTTATATCGTTACTGTCACTAATCCTACTGTCATAATTCTAACACCAGTCTCTAAACATCTACTATTCATCGTTCTGTCCAAAAAAATCAGCACAACAGTCATCTACGGGAATTAATTCCAAATCCTGCATTATCTGTTAGGATTACACTTCTTATCCATCATTTAATCACCTAGAATAAAGTTCATCGCGTTAGCTAATCAACACTTCGAACGACATATCAAACAACATCCTAAAACCAAAGTTACAGCAATTAAAAGCCAATTATGTCAAAAACCAGACATTATGTATCAACATAAAACCTTATGATCGACTCATCCTGCTTCATCTATACACTATGAGTCGACACATCCTCCTTATGGATCGACTCATCTTGGCTCAAACACAGCATGTATCGACACATGCGCTTCAACAGTCGACTCATCCTGAGTCTCACACACACATGTATCGATGCAAGCCCTTCTTTTATCGACCCATCTTCAGTCAATCAGCCTTCATGTATCGACACATCCAATTTGGGGTCGACACATCCTGCTACAGTCTGCATAATTTCTGCATTTTCTACTGTAATTTCACTACGGGAATTATGTTACAATCCTACAAACCTCATTATAAACATGATAGAACATCACCTAAAATTATTCTATAATACTACATCGATTAAACAACATCATGGCATCGTTATTCATCTATAATTCATCAAATCTTCATCATACATCATCATATACATCCAATTCAAGAACAAAACAGCAATCACCTCTAACCCCACATATCAAAAATCATGAATCCAATTATAAAGTCAGAACCCCGCCCTTACCTTGGATTGAAGGTCGCTCTACAATTTCCGGGTTGAATCTTTGTTCTTGCCGTTTTCCACTTTTTCCAGCAGCTTCATGTTCTCTTCCAAATCCTTATTTCTTCCTACTGCTTCCTTCTTCTATTCTAACAACAAATAATAAAATAACCTAATATTATATTATTCCTTAGTGGGCTCCAAACCTACACCCCCTTATTACTTCTACTCTCTCAAAATAAGCCCACATTAAATAATATTACACTTCTAATATTATTTCACCACATAATAATATATCTCTAATATTATTTCTCCACTTAATAAAATAAATCCAATTTAATTATAACACATCTTCACAAATATTCCAAAAATAATTTAATTAAATTACAGGCGTTACAAAGGGTCTTTTCCCCTGTTATCTCACCACCAACCACTACCACAGTCCCAATCCGCATAACCAATGGCAATGCTGGTGCCAGTACTAAAGGGAAAGAGAAAGAAAGTGAGCCTGTTAGGGAGGAGGCACCTGCTAAAAAGTCTGTTATGGAAGAACCATCCACTCAAAAGATGGAGGAAATTCTGAAAATCATCAAGAAAAGCGACTTCAAGATAGTAGAGCAGTTGGGGCAAACCCCTTCTAAGATATCAATGTTGTCTTTATTGTTATGTTTCGACGCCCATGCACAAGCTTTGATTAAGTTCTTGAAAAAGGCTCATGTTCCTCAAGAAACGACAACCGACCAGTTCGAGAACTGCGTAGCAAGTCTGACAACTGACAATGGTATGGGGTTCTCCGACGCAGATTTAACTACCATAGGATAGAATCACAATAAAGCCTTGCATGTTTCTGTTGAATGCAAGGAGACCACTCTGGCACATGTTTTGGTTGACACAGGCTCATAGACTGTGAAGTTTTGGTTTTGAAGCCAAGTGACATTGTTGTGAGGGCATTTGATGGGTCGAAAAGGATGGTTCATGGAGAGGTGGATCTCCCAATTAAGGTTGGTTCACAGATTTTCGACTCTACATTCTACATAATGGACATACGGCCCGCGTATTCTTGCCTACTTGGACGCCCATGGATCCATGGGGCAGGTGCAGTCACTTTTACTCTCCACCAGAAGTTAAAATACCCAGTTCAAGGGAAGGTTGTCACTGTTTGCAGTGAGGAAGAATTTATGGTAAGCCATCTCAATTCTTTCAAGTACATAGAAATGGATGGCGAATTCATAGAAACTCCTTTCCAGACGTTTGAAGTTGTAGCCACCACAAAAATCTCCTCCAACACTCCAAAAGCTGATAAAGTTATCCCCAAGATGGTTTCTCTTAAGGATGCCCGGGCGGTGGTAGAAAAAGGAAACAATGAGATGTGGGGTCAACTCCTCGATATCCCGTTTAAGGAAGACAAGTTTGGGATAGGTTTCACCTCCAAAGCTCAGAAAGAAGTTAGAGGTGTTCGTGCTGGAAAGCCGCCCCTCCACCTCAAAAATCATGAAGTGAACGCGGTAGAAGACTCTGATGATGAGTGTGCTTTTGAAGACTGGATCTACCCAACCACCAAAGGGAAGCTCAACAACTGGCATGCAAAGGATTTCACTCCTGTTTCTTTCATTGAGGAGTAATTGCTGTTTACTTTTTCTGTCAATTCAGGAACTCTATGTCTGTAATATTATTCCCAAACAATGACTTTTAAGCCATATGCCTTGCCCAGGGCACTTTGGTCCTTTTGTCAAGGGTTTTATCTATGTTCATATAAACATATGATCATTCAGTACATTGGACTCTTTTGCATTCAAATATTTATGCTCATTGTCTTTCCTTTTTTTTCCAAATGCATTTCCAAAAATAGCCATGTATCTTACATGCACACACACACACACTCTTACAGGTCTACATCCACTCTGGATCTTATTGGCAACGACTCTACTATTTCCAACCATGACTTTGAATATCCTATTAACCAAGCCGAAGACGAAAGCGAGGAAGATTGTGATATACCAAGAGAACTAGCCAGACTTCTATTACAAGAAGAAAAAGCTATTCAACCATATGAAGAGTCAATTAAGGTTATCAACTTGGGTACTGAGTCAGATAAGAAGGAAATTAGGATTGGCGCTAATTTGGAAAGCAGTGTTAGGAGCCGTTTGGTTCAGATGTTGCACAATTATGTGGAAGTATTAGCTTGGTCATATGAAGATATGCCTGGTTTGGATACTGACATCGTGGTTCATCGTCTGCCAACTAAAGAAGACTGCCCTCCTGTTAAACAAAAAGTTCATCGCATGAGGCCTAACATGTCTAAAAAGATCAAAGTTGAAGTAATGAAACAATTTGATGTAGGATTCCTAGATGTAACATCATATTCTCAATGGGTGGCCAATATAGTGCCAGTGCCAAAGAAAGACGGGAAAGTTCGCATGTGCATAGACTATAGGGATCTGAATAGGGAAAGCCCCAAGGATGATTTTCCTCTACCACACATTGACGTCTTAGTCGACAATACTGCTCAGCATAAGGTCTTCTCATTCATGGATGGCTTCTTAGGCTATAATCAAGTAAAGATGGCTCCAAAAGATATGGAAAAAACTACTTTCGTTACACAATGGGGCACCTTCTGCTACAAAGTCATGCCCTTCGGATTAAAAAATGCAGGGTCAACATATCAAAGGGCTATGGTGGCTTTATTTCATGACATGATTCACCATGAGATAGAGGTATATGTGGACGATATGATTGCCAGATCACAAACCAAAGAAGAACATCTCGATCACCTACGCAAACTATTCGAGAGACTGAAAAAGTACAAGTTGAGGTTAAACCCTAACAAGTGCACATTTGGAGTAAGCTCTGGAAAGATTTTAGGTTTTGTTGTCAGCAATAAAGGCATTGAAGTTGATCCTACCAAGATAAAGGCCATCCAAGAAATACCAGTCCCTCAGTCTGAAAAAGAAGTCAGAGGATTCTTGGGTTGTCTCAATTACATTGCCTGTTTCATATCACACTTAACCGCTACTTATGAGCCACTCTTCAAACTCTTGAAGAAAGATCAGGTAGTCAGGTGGAACGATGAATGCCAGATTGCCTTTGACAAAATCAAAGAATACCTACAAGAACCTCCTATTCTCATGCCTCAAGTTGAAGGAAGACCCTTGATCATGTACTTAACAGTACTAGAGAATTCTATGGGGTGTGTTTTGGGCCAACATGACGAGTCTGGCCGAAAAGAGCACGCAATTTACTACCTAAGCAAAAAGTTTACCGACTGTGAAACTAGATATTCACTACTCGAGAAAACATGCAGTGCTTTAGCGTGGGCTGCTCGCTGGCTAAGGCAGTATATGTTGACTCATACCACTTTGTTGATTTCTAAGATGGACCCAATCAAGTACATCTTCGAGAAACCTGCTCTTTCGGACGAATAGCCAGATGGCAAATGATCTTGATAGAGTACGACATTCAATACACAAATCAAAAAGCCATCAAATGAAGTGTACTAGCAGATCATTTGGCCCGTCAAGATATGGATGATTATCAGTCAATAAACTTCGACTTCCCTGATGAGAACATTATGCTGGTAACCGACTGTGCAAAACTTAGACCATATGACGGAACCGAACAAGGATCCCGATGGACTATGGTATTCGATGGGGCTTCCAACGCCTTAGGTAATGGATTTGGTGTTGTGATCATCTATCCTGAAGGTTGCCACACTCCTTTCACTGCCAGACTATGCTTCGATTGCACAAATAATATGGCTGAGTATGAAGCATGCATCTTAGGTCTAAGAGCTGCTATTGACTTAAGGATCCAGCATTTGGATATGTTTGGAGACTCCGCCCTAGTAATCAGCCAAGTAAAAGGAGATTGGGACATTAAACACCCTAATCTTATCCCTTACAAGGAACTTGTGCTATCCTTGATTCCTCACTTCGAGGGGATCACGTTCGAGCACTTCTCCAGAGAAGAAAACCAATTGGCTGACGCTTTGGAAACCATGTCTTGAATGTTCAAGGTCAGATGGGATAACGAAGCCCCCATGATAATAATTGAAAGATTTGATGAACCTGCACATTGCTATGAGCTCGATACCAATGCGGAAAAGACATGGTACCATGAGGTGATGAGATACCTTGAAGCGCAAGAGTATCCAGAAGGGGCATCTATCAATGACAGAAAGTTCTTACGAAGATTTGCAGCCAAATTCTTCCTAAGTAACGGGATATTGTACAAACGTAACCATGATTCAACTCTACTCCGATGTGTGGACAAGAAGGAGGCAGAGGAGATTATAGAAGACATGCACGATGGTCTTTTCGGTACTCACTCAAGTGGACATACGATGTCTAAGAAAATATTAAGAGCAGGTTACTATTGGTCAACGATAGAGACCGATTATCATCAACATTCAAGAACTTATCACAAATGTCAAATCTACGCTGACAAAGTCCATGTACCTCCAATCCCTCTGAACGTCATGACCACTCCGTGGCCATTTTCAATGTGGGGCATTGACATGATCGGAGAAATCAAACCTACAGCTTCCAACGGACATCGCTTCATCCTTGTCGCCATTGACTATTTTACCAAATGGGTCGAAGCTGCCTCGTTTGCCTTAGTCACCAAGAATGTGGTATCTAGATTCATCAGACACAACCTCATTTGTCGTTATGGTATCCCCGAAAGGATCATCACCGATAATGGGACTAACCTCAACAATGCCATGATCAGGGAGTTATGCACTCAATTTAAGATCAAGCATCACAATTCTACTCCGTATAGACCGAAAATGAATGGTGCAGTCGAAGCGGCCAACAAAAATATCAAGAAGATTGTGCAGAAAATGGTAGTAACCTATAAAGATTGGCATGAGATGCTACCATTTGCTCTACATGGCTACTGTACTTCAGCTAGAACATCAACTGGGGCAACTCCTTTCTCTCTAGTCTATGGCATGGAAGTTGTTTTGCCAGTAGAAGTTCAAATTCCCTCGCTGAGGATTATGATTGAGGCAGGCCTAGGCGAAGATGAGTGGGTTCAAACAAGATTGGATTAGCTGAACTTGATCGATGAAAAATGATTAGCTTCTATTTGCCATGGTCAGACGTATCAAAAATGGATGATCAAGGCTTTCAACAAAAAGGTCAAGCCTCGAGTATATCAAGTTGGTGACCTGGTGATAAAACGCATCATTTTACCATAAGGTGACCCCAGAGGAAAATGGACTCCCACCTATGAAGGGCCATTTGTTGTCAAGAGAGTTTTTTCTGGTGGTGCCATGACGCTGACCACCATGGACGGTGAAGATTTCCCACACCCTATAAACGCGGATATAGTTAAAAAAATACTACGAATAAGAGACCCGTTAGGTTGACACACCTAGGCAAAATAAAGGCATCCTAGAAAACCAAAAAGGTTTGGGAAAAAATTAGGGATATATGCAAAAGATTGTACACCTGGTAAGTTGAAAACCCGAAGGGAGACTTGGGCAAAAAAAGGGTATCCTGGTGGACCGAAAACCCGAAAGGGCGGTTCAGGAAAAAATTAAGGATTAAAAGCGTACGAATATGTCTTTTGAAATCAACACAGTCAATGCTATCACCAAGGTCCAAGTTCAAATGGTCCAGGATCAATCCAATCAATTTCCACCAACGGCAAGGGACGTTCGAAGAAATTGGGGCAATAGTGGAGCTGGAAGGCAATGAGATCGTTTCACATGGCTATTTGTTTTCAGTCTCAATTTTGTTTTCCTTTTTGGCGATTTCCTCTTACTAGGATTTCCGTCTCTATGTATAAAAACGCATATTCATGGGCAAAATATCAATACAAATACACTTTGAAGTGCAAAATTTTCTATCTCTGTTTTGAATGAAAATTTGTCCAATGACTAAAATTGAATGAACATATGCATATGAACATAATTAAAACTATTTGGCATATGTGTCCCACTAAGAAGCAGCATCAACAACAGAGTATCAGCACACAACAGCAGTAAGCATCTCCTTAATGCGTATGAAATATCCCCACAGAGTTATATCATCATTACCCCCACCAGAACGGCGACAATAAACCTTTCTCCAACGAAGTTGCCCATAAAATCTCTTTACATGGGATAATCCCTGACCAGAGTCTCAATCTCATGGCAAATTTCTCCCCAACTAAATCAATTTTTACAAGATTGAAACCTAGGAGATCTCTTCCCAAAGGATCTTCACTTTCTCAACAGGGTTTATTTCCCCAACAGAGTTATTTCCACAGCCAAGAGCAAATTTCTCAAACATACAACAATCGAGACACCACAAAATTCCCCAGCTGAGTGATATTCCCCAGCTGAGTGATATTCCCCAAGCTGAGTTTGGCTTACCCGACTAAGTATATACTCCCTATTTGAGTCCAACTTACCCAGTTGAGCCCATCTTCCCCAGCTGAGTATATCCTCTCCAACCAAGGCTTTTATCCCCAAACAAAACACATCATTGCCCATATGAACCCATCATTTCCCAGATGAGCCCATCATCCCCAGCTGAGCCTAAAACTCCACGAGCTGAGTCTGCCTTACCTGACTGAGTCTATACTCTCCAGTTTGAATTTCCCCTTCAAAAGACTACAAATCATAGGGCCACAACCCCTAATCCCCAGTAAAGCCGTCAGCAAAGCCTTTACTATTTCCAAGAGATGCTATGAAGCCTGGATCCGACCAGATATTAGCATAATTTTCAAGTTATTACTGAAACCTGGACCCGACCAGATAACAGTTTGACTTCTTCAATTACTGAAACCTGGACGCGACCAGATAACAATTTAAGTTACTGAAACATGGACCCGACTAGATAACAGTTTGACTTTTCTGAGTTACTGAAGCCTGGACCCGACCAGATAACAGTTGATCTCATTTTCAAAACACTATGAAACTTGGACCCGACCAGATAATAGCCTAGCCCTTCAAGGATATAGAAGAACCTTAACTCAGTATGACCAAGGTTTAATTTCTTTCCCCGGTAGAGTTGCCTCTCTACCCCCAACAAATGACTGTGAAGCCTGGACCCAATCAGATATCAGTCCTCATTTCAATAAATCCGTTGCGAAGCCTGGACCCGACCAGATAGCAATCACCCTCCGAGATTCATTGTGAAACCTGGACCCGACCAGATAACAACTAAATCCCTAAGAAGTCTATTGAGATGCCTAGACGCGACGAGATAACAATTTACCTCATCAAAGAAATCTCCAAAGCCTGGACCCGACCAGATGACTATTCAATTTCAAGGAATTTTCTGCAAAGCCTGGATCCGACCAGATAACAGTTAATTCATCCCCCGGTAAGTTACTGTGAAGCCTGGATCCGGCCAGATAACATTTAACCTCCACATCCCTAGCAAGTTGTTGTGAAGCCTAGACCCAACGAGATAACTATTCAATTTCAAGGAATTTTCTGTAAATCCTGGATCCGACCAAATAACAGTTAATTCACCTCTTCTTCCAATAAGTTGTTGTGAAACCTAGATCCGACCAGATAGCATCCAACTACTTCATCCTTAACAACTGTGAAGCCTGGATCCGACCAGATAACAGCTGATATTTGAGTCATGTTCCCCAAAAAAAGCATCCTTTCAATAAATTTTAAGATACGCATATTCTTCATTTCCAACATGAAATCAGGAATTCAACCTCCAAAGATTTCCTCAGCAGTAGTCACGGATTTATTTTCCCAGACGAAAACACACATTTCACATTCATACATCATAACATGTACATACCAATGCATTTAGCATGATACCACATCTGGTGAACATCATGCAAGCATCTGTATTTTACTAACCCCTTTTCTCACAGGTAAAACATCAAGGTTAGTATGAATCAACAAGAGATTTATGCTGATACTTCTTCCAGCATTTAACAACATTCCTCCAAATGGCATCTATAAGCCCATTCACCATCCACCTTCGAGTGCAAATTTTTGGGCACTCTAGTGTTCAATCATCTTTCACCTTCAAGTCACGAATGGCAGATCCGCCAATCTAACTCTTCAGGTTCAAGAAGATTGAATAGGGGCAACTGTTGCACCCCAAAATTTGCCCTCTTATTTATCAAGGAATCACCCTGGATCCTCAAGTTTTCTTTCATCTAATTCCAAGCCTTGAATTATAAATTTTTCCAAACAAATCATTTACAAGGGAAAAATGGTCATTTGCACACTGAGAAGTCTAACTTTGACTTTTGAATCAAAATCAAATCTCAAAAATCATATTTCATCAAGACATGTTGGTATATGAAGTTTATTTCGTCAAGAAATTCAAAAGTCAAATTTTACTTTGGAAAAAATCAAATTCTAAATATTTAGAAATTTTCTAAGTGTTTAAGAAATATGACAATTTCAGAACTTCTGAGCCAGTGTTCACACTTAGCAAATTCTGGATATTCTCAAGACGAAGTTTGGTCAGAACTTCTGGGCCAATATTCATAAAGGTTCAGTCAGAGTTTGGCAAGGTAAATCAAAGAAGATTACAAAGCGCGCTGCAAGCTTACTGGAAAGTCTGAAGGATCCTTCAGAACATGTTAAAGCCAGAAGATACAAGGATCAGAAGATTGGATGCTACGCTGCAGCAGAACTTCTAATCCAGAGTTAAGCAAGGATGGAAAGTTTCACATGGGAACTCATTTAATGCTCACAAACCGCCTCTGAGTCTTCACCCAAGGGATTTTCCCCACGTGTACCCCTATTGTATTGGGAAGATAAACTTTTGTGCAAAATCATGCTAGGCCCAGGCGCTGCCTCTACTTGTCCTTAATTCACGCTGACAAAACCTAGCTTAGGTGCTGTTAACTATCCCACTTGATACATTGGGTCACGCTTGTTTAAGTTTACTTCAAGAGTAAGTCAGCTTCTGGCACATGATGTTGGCACCACTTGACATCTCCAAATTACAAAACCTTTTCCTATAAATAGAACACCATTGGCCACTGAAAAAAGGGTCCAGATCCGAGTCCAGAAAAATTTGTGAAAGAGTTGAGAAAATTGAGAAAGAAAGCTTTGAACCACTGCAAAAATTCCAAGAACCCAAGAAACTATAAAAACAAAGTACCAAAATCTTAACTTTTGATTCCTTGTGTTCAAACTCCATTCGTTCTCAAGTGTTCTTGATTAAAACCATCCACCTCCATCTCAAAAAAGGGCCAGTACGTCATCCCTTGGCTATTCCAGAGGTTGCAAACTTCCATCCTGCTGAGTACATGAAGAAGCTGCTCAGAACATCACCAGAGTTCAAGACCAACCTCCAGTTCACAGAATCTTTCCTAGTTGCAAGGTAAGTTTCCTGCTGACTCTCATCATACTGATTAAGCATTGTCAGATTTTGCATATTTAACACAATATAGATATTCTGATTCCTGATGATGTACATATTCTGAAATTCATGCATCTGCCTGTCTAAGTAGAAGAAATCCATGTTCAGAGTTTCATAAATAAATTTGGACTCAGAATTAGGATTAGCAAATACATGTTGCTTCTGATTTGTGCTTCTGATATTTCATGAAATTTATCATAACTGTTATGTATGCAACTTCTGTTCTGTAAGAAATAATTAAGCTGCAGATGTTCTGACTGGCATGAAGAGAGGCAAAATTCTGAAAGTTATATCAGAACTTCTAACCTTCCCTATTTCCACTAACGTTGTTTCTGTTATGCAGCCAGCCAAAGTCAGAACTTCTGACATCTTCTATGTTCAGCATTTGCGCTGATTTTGTTTCCTTTCTCTTTTATTATTTTTGTCATCATCTATATTTTATTTTTTATTTTTATTAACCAGAAAACACCAAAAATATTTCATATTCACATATTATATTTTCTTTCAACATAAAAAGACAAAAAATATTTTCTTAAAGAAAACTTATTTCTCTTTCTTAAATAGACAAACATTTTACATTTCCTGTACATTCTTATCCATTAATTATGGTTGTAATAGTAACATAGGATTTAATTTACAATCCCCATTTGAAATATTGTACACCCCCATCCCCTAATGATTGTAATAGCGTAGAATCTTTATTTTCCGTACTTTTATTGCTTTCATATATTGTTAGTAATTAGGGTGTGTATGACAAGATAAAACCAACAAGTAGCTCACCAAAAATCAAAGACAAATGCATGCAACCAAACACAGTCGCACACTTACACCCTTAGGGTAATTCCACTTGTTGCCTTACAAAAATGGGCATGTTATGCATGTGGGATGTCTTAGCACAAACAAATCGAAAAATACAAGATCATAGTCCCTCGATGACGCTATCAAAGTTATCTTTCAAAATGATCTTAGTCTCTTAAGAAAAGTGCTAAGTCATATCACAACATTTCTATCATGGTCATACGATGACCCAATGGCCGTCCCTTCACATCCAACGATGGGGCTTCTTTCTAAATCAATAGTAAGATAGCAACATCTAAAGGAGGAGGAAAAGCACATCTAAGACCTTTTGAGAAGGTAGATTACTTTTAGTTACTTGCTCAATTTCAAAACAAACATCCTTGCTATTTTTAAAAACAATCACATGCACTTTCAAAACAACTTCAAAAACATTTTCAAAACATTGGAATATTTTCAAAATCTCAACACTTTGTATACATTTTTACGAACGGGAATCACTGCAAAGTTTGCCTAAACGATGGCGTCTTTTTCAAAATACTTTCAAAAAACCACACAAAGCACATTTTTCAAACAAAAAGCAAGTCATCTAACAAGTAACTAAGAGCCCATGGAAAACCATGGATGAAAAGGGTGCTAATGCCTTCCCTTTTCATAATCTACCCCCCGAACTCAAAAACATCTCTAAAGGTCTTTCCTGTGCTTTTTCACCTTTCCTTTTTGGATAAAAGAAAAGTCGATGGTGACTCTTGCTAAACCGCAACATTTGCAAACACAAATGCAAAACCCTCAAGTCAGTTCTCCCAGTGTATCACAGGTATGTCAAGAGGTATTTTCTTGACAATTCTATTTTACCGGGTTGTGCTTCAGGTTGTGCCAAGTGTAGAGAGCAACCGAAGGGTTGTGATGATTTGAAATCTGGCATCCAATTCATGATGGATGAGGGTTCTCTATAGTTCGATAGAAGACCAAGTTACCGAAAGGTTACCGAAGAAGATGTTGTTGTGGTATTTATTCCTTACATCCCTGTGCGCATTCCTACCCCATCTAGGGCACCTCCTTTATGATTATGGTACCTGGTCCCATGTCGTATACTAGTGAGAAGGCCATCCCATGGCATTATGGTACTGATGTTTATTACCATGGGGTGAAGCAAGAAGTAAGTCCTCGTCCTTCTGAAAAAGAATTTACTGAAGACAATGAAGGGGGTGTTCATAATTTCTCCGGTGTAAGTCGAATGACTAGAAGCGGGAGAGTGTTTGGTCCTTCCAATATACAAGATGCGGCAGATGCTTCTGCAAGAGAGAAAGAAAAATAGTAGGTGATGATTGGTAATCCGAGGGTTACGCCATCCAATATGACTCAGCCAAGTCCAGTGCTAGAAACTTCTTCAGTTCCTGATGAAGTTGAAGAGTTGATGCGAATTATCAGGAAGAGCGATTATAGCATAATTGATCAGTTAAGTCATACACCTTCTAAGATGTCTATCTTGTCCTTGTTGATCTATTCAGAACCTCACAGAAATGCTTTGATGAAGTTGTTGAAGAATGCATTCGTGCCACATGAGATAACAGTCAATTAGTTCGAGAATGTTTGTGCTAATATATCTGTTGGGAACGGTTTGGGCTTCACAAATTTTGATCTTCCTTTAGAAGGGCGAGCCCACAACAAAGCGTTACATATTTATATGGAGTGAATGGGCACTCCTCTATCCCGGGTTTTAGTGGATACAGGTTCGTCTTTGAATGTACTACCCAAGTCAGCATTGATGAAATTTGATTATTCCAGCCTGGAATTGCGTCCTAGCGATTTGATGGTGAAAGCCTTTGATGGGTCCCGAAGATCAGTGTTTAGGGAGGTGGAATTACATATCAAGGTTGATCCTCGCACCTTCACTGCTACCTTCTTTGTGATGGATATACAGCCAGCATATTGTTGTTGTTGGGGCGGCCGTGGATTCATAAAGCAGGGACAATCACTTCTACTCTTCACCAGAAACTCAAGTATCCTACAGAGGTAAAAGTGATAACTATGTGCGGCGAGGAAGAGTATGCTGTGAGTCATTTGACATCATTCTGCAATGTTGAGGTTGAAGGAGAAATACATGAGACTCCTTTTCAGGCGTTTGAGACAGTTCATGCAGTTAATTTTCCTCCTCCAGAACATAAAAAGAAGCCAGAAACTGTTATGTCTTCTCTCAGAGATGCTAGAGCTGTGGTGGAGAACGGTAACCCTGAAGGTTGGGGTCAGGTGCTGGACGTTATCCCTAAATTCAATAAATTCGGTCTTGGTTTCAGCTCGGGTCAGCAGAGTGCAACTCCCAGAGCTTCTGGTTTATCTACTCTTGTGAAGTTTTCCCGTCCTAGTGCTGCTCAAGAAGGATACACCAATGTAATTGGTGAGGATAGGGTGGATGGCAAAAATATTTAAGATTGGATTCATCTAAGTATTAAGGGCCAAGCACTCAACAATTGGACTTATGTGGATGTTATCCAAGTTTCAAGCGCTGAGGAGTAATTTTCTTGTTTTCTTTTATTATCATGACATAATTCCTGCACTCTGCCCAAGGCGTAGTGAACCATTTGTGTAGGGCCACCATGTTTATTTTCAAAAGTTTGTCATGAATGAAGGGCGCTTTTGCATTCAAAATTTTTGTTCCATTCTTTTCTTTTTATTTTTCTTTAAATGGCAATGTTTCTCTTTTCACACACCGTCACTAAAGTACCAAAATATCATTTATGCAGATGCACTTCCACCACAGATTATATTGATAACGACTCTGTTATCGCTCACTATGACTTTGATAATATGATCTATCAAGCTGCAGAGGAGGCATATGAGGATTGTGATCTTCCCGAGGAATTAACAAGGTTGCTAAAACAAAAAGAAAAGGTTATCCAGTTGAATCAATAGTCAATTGAGGTGGTGAACATTGGCACATAAGAGGTAATAAGAGAGGTCAAGATAGGGGAAGATCTCAAGGAAAGTATGAAAGTCAGATTAATTGAGCTACTCCGTGAATATTCTGATATCTTCGCTTGGTCTTATGAATATATGCCAGGGTTGGATACAAATATTGTGGTGCATCGACTACCGCTCAAGGAAGGCTGCTCCCCTGTCAAGCAAAAGCTTCAAAGAACTCATCCTGAGATGTCCAAGAAGATTAAAGAAGAGGTTCATAAATAGTTGGATGCGAATTTCTTAAAAGTCATCAATTATCCTCCATGGATCGCAAATATTATGCATGTGCCTAAGAAAGATGGTAAAGTCAGGATATGCATGGATTATAGGGATTTGAATGGAGCCATCCCTAAGGATGATTTTCCTCTTCCCCATATTGATGTGTTGGTCGATAATATTGCTCACTCTAAAGTGTTTTCCTTCATGGATGGTTTTTCGGGTTACAATCAAATTAAGTGGCTCCAGAGTATATGGAGAAGACAACGTTTATCACACCTTGGGGAACCTTTTTCTATAAGGTGATGCCGTTTGGTTTGAAAACTGTCGAGGCAACATATCAGCGTGCCATGGTTACTCTCTTTGATGATATGATTCACAAGGAGATTGAGGTATATGTGGACGATATGATTGCTAAGTCTGACACGGAAGAGGAGCATCTTGTTCATCTGAAGAAGTTATTCGAGAGACTAAGGCAATTCCTGTTGAGGCTGAATCCAAATAAGTGCACCTTCGGGGTGAGATCCAGCAAGTTGTTGGGTTTTATTGTAAGTGAAAAAGGCATCGAGGTTGACCCTGCCAAAGTAAAGGCGATATAAGAAATGCCCGAACCAAAAACTGAGAAGGAAGTCTATGGTTTCTTGGGAAGGTTAAACTATATTTCTAGACTTATTTCTCATCTCACGGCTACATGTGAACATTTGTTCAGATTGTTAAAGAAAAATTAGACGATAAGATGGAATGAAGATTGTCAGGAGGCATTCGAAAAAATAAAGGAGTATTTATAGGAACCTCCGGTACTCATGCCGCTGGTGGAAGGAAATCCACTAATCATGTATTTAACCGTGTTGGAGAACTCTATGGGTTGTGTCCTCGGTTAGCATGACGAGACAGGAAAGAAAGAACAAGCCATTTGTTACTTGAGTGAGAAGTTTATGGAGTGCGAGTCGAGGTACTCATTGTTGGAAAAAACTTGTTGTTCACTTTGTTGTACCCCAAAATTTTCCCTCCCATATTTCTCAAAGTGAGGTCCTCAAATTGCTCAAGGAAGTCCAAGAGTTGATCAGACAAATCCTCTCCTAAGACAGTCTACCTCAAATTAGGGTTTCAGTTTGCACCAAGATGTTTGAGTCCAAAGGATCCCAAATGCTCATCATTGTCCTGATATTTTCTCAAGATCATTCATGTCAAGTTTCAAGTGTTACAGAAGAAGTTTGCTCAGTCAATTGCTCAAAGGCTCAAAAATCGACTATGCTAGGGAAAAAGTTAACTGTGGCCCACATACAGTCAAACTTCAAGATTTTTTATCAACGTCCTCATTTTGAAGTATTATTCATCATTTGATCAAGGTTTGATCATGATTCCTCTAGGATTGCTCATAATTCATCAAAACCCAAAAGTTGCTAAATTAGGGTTTTGTAGGAAAAAGTCAACCCAAATTTGACCAAGCATAAATTTCTCATAATTTATCAAAAATGACCCATCCAAATCCCATTTTGAAGAGGATGCAATTCCCTACAATCCATCTTCAGCTCCCAAGTTCAAAATATGTACTCACAAGAAGATATGAATTTGGGCATTATAGGTCATTTTGAAAAGTCAACAAAAACACCTTTTATGTCAAAGATTCATACATGAACATGGAGGACTCAATTGAGATGAGACCAAAAGGGTTGCTTATAGGACATCTTAAGCTTTCTAAAAAGTCCAAGAACACATCTCTAGGGTCAAAATTGAGAGAGTTATGAATTGGTCAAATTGACCTTTTTTGCAAAATTGCCAAAAGTCAAAAGTGTCCAAAATTGCTTTTTTGCCAAATGGGCCCAACTTTTTATGCTTGCACTGAGTTTGTAATGTGACCCACGACCCATGATCTTTTCCATTTGTCATTCTTTTATTTTTTGTCATTTATTTTGATTTTATTTCAATTAAATCAAATAAAATCAAAATAAAATCATGAAAATATCAAAAGCTAATCAAAGCTTGAGATTTTGTGCATGTTTAGGTCTATTATACAGCTGGAGATGGAATCAAATCGTGCAAAACTCACATGGACACAAAAGATTGCATTTTTCTTGATTTGGAAAGATTTGCACAAAGGATCAAATCATGAATCAATGATCTTAATTGGAAAAGATTTGATACAAGTTTGCAACCCTAATTCGTTCTAGGGTACATAAGGAACCTTTGCAGATCAGAAAACAAGGATTGGAGGCATGCAAAGAAGAGAACAAATCTCAAAATTTAAAGGAAAAGTTACAATCTGATTTCCCAGTTCCAGGCTTCCTCGATCCATTCCAGGCACACCAATCGTTTGCAGGACATCCAATGAACAAGATTCAACCACTAGCAAGCTTCCTAACACCCAGAAACGCACTGTAAGAGTCACATGATTTCCATACTTTCTTGAATTTGCATATCATAATTTTGGTACATTTAGCATGATTCATTGATATATTCTGAAACCTCATGATGTTTTCAAGCTAATGATCATATTTAATTGCCTTTTCATTGACTATACAGCAAGTTGCCATAGTTAGGGTTCTTGCTTCGTTTTTAGGGCTTTCTTGTACAGGGACAATTGGCCATGGATAATGGTACCATGATGCTCGTGAGGTTACACCGAGTTGATTGGTACCATTGGTTGTGATTTATCATGCTTGCATAAGATTTTGGAGATGCACAGGGTTGTACCTACGCCTAGATGACTGTAGGTAAAAGTCCAGAAAATTTTAGAAATGGTGGGAGGAAGAAGATGATGGCGTGGCATGCCGTGAATGGCCCATTCAAATTCCGCACACTGTTTTGGTTCAACCACTTGTTTTATCATATAATATTTGCTTATTATTATTCATACAAATGACCAAGCCAGCTCAACTGACAAGCGCATAGTGGATGGATGTTCAAGGACCTGGGTTTGATCCCTAGGTCCCCAACTTTGCTTTCTATTATTTTTTCTGGCATGATCAGGTACACGTGTATCCATCAAGTCTACCATGCATCATCAATATTCCACCATAAGATCATCAAGGTTGCAGATCCAACGCCTTATTCCTGAGGGTCCTTCATACGCCCAGTCAAGCAAGCAGCGTGGGATGGGGAAAGTCAAACAGGGCCAGGCGCTATTGGGCCCAGAATTTCCAACAACACCCCCCTTTTTGTTGAAACAATCAGGCCCATCTTGGTTTCTTTTTTATTTATTTTTAATTCTTTTGATTTAATTAATTTAATTGTTTTTTTAACCAAAATTAATTTCTTTTTTTCCAAAAAATCATAAAATCAATTTCAGAAATTTAGAATTAGGTTTTATTTTATTTTACCAAATTTAATTTAATGTTAGTTTAATTTAAATTAGGATGATTCTAACCTTTTGTAAATAATTAAAATAAATTAGAAAATTAGGGTTAGCTTGATTTAATTTTTATTTTCTTTCTCAAAATAAAAAATAATACAAAAATATGTTGATTTAATTATTTTTCTTAAATAAAATTAATTAGTAATTAGGTTTTATTTCTTCAATTAAAACTTTATTTTTCTCAAATAACACCAAAAAAACAATAATGTTTCTTTCAATTAAGCTTAGTCGGGGTCAAAACCCTAATTTTCTTGTTCTCGATTCATCGCGCGTATTTATTACTCTTTTGCAATATTAATGTAACTGCTCACGGTATGTAATAGTTTAATTAGGATTTTCTTTATTTATCGTTTTTTACGGGATTTTGGCTATGTAATTAATCCCTCCCCCGAAGCCTTGTAATAGTGTAGTTTTTACTTTTCCGCATTTTATTTATTGCAAATATTAACTGTTAGATGTATGTTAATAGGATTGTATGACAAGATTGCATGTTAATTTAAAATGGTTAGCAAACCCTAATGTGAAAAGATAATAACTTGAAATCAAATCACTCGCACATGCGCACTCTTAGGGTATACTCTCCCTTCGGTTGCCTTCGGTAAACGGTCATTAAGTATAGGGTGTCTTAGTGGTTTCCCTCTTGTCTAACAAAGATCAAAAGTACCGTTCAGAAATGTTGCCTCGAATATGATCTTAAGACATTAGGGTTATTACTAAGACGTCCTAACATTGCTTTAGTGATCGTACGTCCCTTACGAATTGACCCTTACAACTCCAACGACGGTGCTACCTATTTCTCAATAGTGGGATAGCATTTTCTAAAGGAAATAAGGACATAAATAATCCTTTTTCGAGTAAGTAAATGCTAGTAGGTACTTGCTCAAATCAAAACCTTTTCACACTTACACATTGCAAAACAATTTTCAAAAATAACTTGTAACACTCTTGAGGACCAATACAAGGGTTAAAACAAAGTAAAACGAAACTTTTCAAAACAAACACACACATGCAATTTTAAAATGATGAGCAAGTACCTAAGAGCCCGTGGAAAACCACAGATAGAAGGGGTGCTAACACCTTCCCTTTCTATAATCTACCCCTCGTACTCAAAATCTCGAAAAAGGAATTTTTCTGTGCTTTTTTCCTTTCCAGTTGGATAAAATAAAAGTCAGTGGCGACTCTTGCTTACCGTAACATTTTGCTAACATAAACGCAAAACACAAACCAGCATTTTCTAAAACAGTCGGTTCTGCCACCGTATCACACACTTGCTTGGGCTGTCGAACGCTTAAGATAATACATGTTAACTCACACCACCTACTTATATATCCAAAATGGATCCAATCAATTACATTTTTGAGAAGCTGGCACTTACAGGCGGGGTAGCCCGTTGGCAGATGATACTCACTGAATATGATATCCAGTACACTATGCAAAAGGCGATCAAAGGTAGTATATTGGCCGACCATTTTGCTCATCAACCCATGGACGATTATGAACCAATGAAGTTTGACTTTCCAGATGAATAAATAGTGTATATTCGGGGTTGTAATATACCAAGCCCGGACGAAGGACCCGAGCCAGGATCACGTTGGACTCTTGTGTTTGACGGTGCCTCCAATGCCATGGGCAACAGCGTCGGAGCAATTATCACCTCTCCCGAGGGATTCCACATTCATTTCACAACTCGTATTTTCTTCAATTGTACTAACAATATGGACAAGTATGAAGCTTGCATTTATGGTCTTGAAGCGGCGATCGACCTACGAATCAAATATTTGAAAGTTTGGGGGATTCCAATCTTGTTATATGCTAGATTAATAAAGATTAGGAGACTCTTCATCAGCACATGATTCCCTATCGTGAGCATGTGATGAAGTTGATTCCGTACTTCAAATAGATCACGTTTGAACACATTTCTAGAGAAGAGAACAATCTAGCTAATGCACTGGCAACTTTTTCCTCCACGTTCAAAGTTAAGTGGGCTAACGAAGCACCTTCCATTACCATCAGAAGGTTGGATGAGCCAACTTTTTGTTTTGAAGTCGATTTGGAATCAGATGATAAACCTTGGTTTTCTGATATCAAAAGATATATTGAAACACAAGAGTACCCTGATGAGGCGTCTGTCACAGACAACAAGTTCTTGAGAAGATTTTTGGCCAAGTTCTTTCTCAGTGGTGGTGTGTTGTATAAGAGGCATCATGATGGCTTGCTGCTCAGATGTGTCGACAAGAGAGAAGCAGCTAGAATCATTGAAGATATACATGAGGGTGACTTTGGGACTCATTCCAGTGGGCATACCATGGCCAAAAAGATTTTGCGAGCTATATTATTGGTCCACCATGGAAACTGACTGTTATATTCATGCACGGATTTTCCACAAATGTCAAGTCTATGCTGATAAGGTACATGTGTCGCCCGTACCACTAAATTTCTTGACTTCGCGTTGGTCGTTCGCAATGTGGGGAATTGATATGATTAGCAAGATCAAACCAACTGCATCCAACAGACATTATTTTATTCTGGTTGCCATTGATTGTTTCACTAAATGGGTTGAAGTTGCATCTTATGCCAACGTCACCAGACAAGTGGTAACTCGGTTCATTAAACATAATAACATTTGTCGTTACAGAGTTCCTGAGAAGATCATCACCGATAATGGGTCCAATTTGAACAACAAAATGATGAAGGAGCTTTGTGAGTCCTTCAAAATCAACATCATAACTCTTCTCTGTATAGATCGAAGATGAATGACGCTGTCGAAGCGGCCAATAAGAACATCAAGAAGATTGTACAAAAGATGGTAGTAACCTAGAAACATTGGCATGAGATGCTGCCCTTTACTTTACATGGTTATTGTACCACTGTGCGTACTTCGACTTGGGCAACCCCATTTTCTTTGGTCTACGACATGAAAGTCGTTTTTCCTGTAGAAGTCGAAATTCCTTCTCTTAGGATCATGAGGGATGTTGAGCTTGATGAAGGTGAATGGGTACATAATCGGTTGGATCAGTTAGAACTTATCGATGGGAAGAGGTTGACGGTTGTATGTTATGGTCAGGTATATCAGTAAAGGATGAGGAAAGCTTTTAACAAGAAGGTGCAGCCTCAATATTACAAGCCAGGTGACCTTTTGCTAAAGAGGATAATTCTTCCCCAGGGGGATCCCAGAGGCAAGTGGGCTCCGACTTATGAAGGACCATTCATGGTCAAAAAAGTCTTCTCTGGTGGAGCGATGATGCTCGCAACCATGGATGGAGAATACTTCCCTCTCCCTGTGAATGCTGACGTAGTTAAAAAATACTTTGCATAATAAAAAAAAGAACTTGCTAAGTTGAAAACCCGAAAGGGAAGCTTAGGCAAAAAGAGGGTGTCCCGGTGAATTAAAAACCTGAAAGGGCGATTCAGGCAAAAGTTAGGGGCTTAAAGAAAAATGACTACGCTTAGCATAAAATCCCTTGTTCCATTTTCATCTTTTGGTTCAGCCACCTGGCAGAAGTTCGGAACTAGTCCAATATTGTTGTGTCAGAAAGCAGGAAGACAGAAGTGTTAAAGTCATAAGAGTTATAGCAGAGTTGGAACTTGATGGATATTCGTATTCACATTGCTATTTGTAAACACTTGTTTGTTCTGATTTTTGCAATTATTCCTTTCTAGGATCTACTTCCAAATGTAAACGCCTTTTTTACAGGATAATTTCTCAAGTCAATAAAAGATCCTCTTTTATACGTTTACATAACTTCCTTTTTACTGTTTTGTTTTCAAAAACGTCCAATATTTTGATAAACATGTGCATATAAACTTTGTTTTCCCTACATGAACATGATAATCTAAGTTAATTGCTTGAAATACGGATAATAAAAAACAATTGTCATGCTATGCAAGGGGAATGTTAATTTTCTTCTTGATTAGGTACTCAGCTACTTTCTTGTGGAAATTTTTCTAAGTTGTTTCATGGCTCCGTACTAGTGGCAAAGGTTTACCTCTCCCCATTGAATGCTCTTTTCTCCGGAAAGAAAAATGAAAGAAAAACCATTTGCGATTTCCTTTCATAATATAGAAGTCATGGGTCAGGATACTATCAAGATTGTAGTGCATCGTCAAGATTTACAAGTCCGGATGAAGTCAATTCTCTTCCCTGGTGGCATTTTTCTCTACTGCATTTTCATGTGCATCTTGATTGTCTGTTTTAACATTGTCTGCATGTATGGAACTTGTTTGTTTTATAGTGTCAACCCTGATGCCCTGTATATGTTTGCCTTGAAGAAATTCTTTTGTTATTACTTAAACCATTCATTATCACTCTTTAAAGGATTTTCTGGCATTTTGATACCAACTGTGCCAACTCTTTTTCCTAGTAAAAAGATTGGAGGAAGGATGACGATAGTTAAAGTCGATATCTCTGATGGTATGCTTTTGAGTAGAACCTTGTTGCCGATGTACAAGCCTTATTTCAATCCCCAAACACCCGAGATATAAGGGAGATAGAACATTGTTAACCCCTCTGAGCCTTCAAAGTAGGAGTTTCTTTTTTGTTCGAAAAAACCCTTATTTTTAACCCGGGGCAGGGTAGATATTCAGTTAATTTGATCGAACATTCCAAATCTTAGAAGGAGTGTCCCATATGAGGATCACCACATTTATCCCTCTCATTATGAGGTCGGGAAAAGATCAAAACCATATTGGTTATTTCTTCTCAAAAATCCTGAGGTCGAGATCAAATCGATACAACAATGGTTATCCCTCACCGACCAAGGAATGAGGCAGTCACTTTCCTCCAAAAGTTCAAAGACTTAGGGTCACACGACTTGTTCAAAGTGGAAAGTATGAATAAGAAAGAAAAAAAAGAAAGAAAAAAGAAGAAGAAAAAGCATGCTAAGTCGAAACTTGAAAAAAAAGGGTCGCTTAGGCAAAAGTTAGGGCATCCCGCTGGACTTCCAAATTGAAATTCAAAAGAATTGGTCCAGGAAAAAATTAGGGAAAGCTAAAAGGAATTTGAAAAGCTTGAAAGGTAGAAAAAGATTATCTAATAAAAATCTTCATCAAAAGAAAAGTCGTGTGATCAAACACCAAAAAACCAAAGGTTAAGTGACTGTCGTGTCCAAGAAATTGATGTGTTTCCTTATCCATCATAGACTCCTCTTGAGAGATGAATGTCCATGTCAAGATTAACTGAATTTAGGACTGGATAACATCACAAAGGGGGTGCGCACCAAATAACTCGAGCCTTAAAAACTTTTTTCAAAAACCATGAACCAGGCCATGTTACAACCTTTAAAAGTCCTAACTGAAACATGGGTTTAACTTGAAATCATACTATAACAGGATAACATTTCCTAAACTCCCAAACATGTATTACATATCCATGTTGGTATCTTATTTCCTGCATCATGTTCGTATTTCTTTTTATAAAAAAAGAGAAGAAAAAGTTTTGAAATTTTGCACTCTAGCTAGTGATTCTTTACAATAGAGACGCGACAACTTTTCATTCAAGGTTTTCAATTTCGAGGTTTACATAATTGTCGCACCAGGGTTGTCATTCCCATAATAAACACCTTTCTGCATACAAAACAAGTGTTTGACATCAAAAAGAGCGTACACAATGAACATCAGTGAAGAGCTTAATGTTGTTAGGAGAGGAAGATTCGACTACTCCGTTGAACAAAGGCCATTCATGCCATGAAAAAGTGTTAGTGACAAAATAACCCCTTACCATCCTTGGTAGTGTTGATGATTGGATGAAACTTTCATTCCGTAGTAAAGTTAATGTTGTCTGACTATCTTCGTGGTCTATTTTATGGTTGTGTACCAGAGATTCAGAAATCTCCAGCAAAACAACCTTCAACAGAGTTTTATTTCCTCAACGAAGTTCCATTTCCTCTACAAAACTTTGTTTCACCGGCAAGGGTTTCATTTCCCATATTTGATTTGTTATCTTGGTGTCACTCTTAACGCGGATGCACGCCGTCTTCTCTAGAGATTACAGTCTTGCCCTAATTTTCTCCAGCAACAGCCAATTTCCATTTTTGCATGCTCCTTCAGAAGTTACAGTTTTGCCCTGATCTTCTCCCACAACGTCTCATCTTCATTTGGCATTCCTTCTTACGGTTGATCAGTTTTGACCCGATCTTCTTTATCAGAGTTTGCAATTAATTTTTGCAGCTCCTCTCAGTGTTTATAGCCTGTTTCTACTGGTCACTCAGTTGTTACTCCCCACAAAGTTCCAGCTCTTCAATGGTTTTCTCCCCAGGGACTCCTTATATTTTCTTTTCTCCAGCAGATTTTGCAATTTATTTTTGCAAGTCTTGTCAAATTCTGACTTTTTGGTTGTTGGCTTCTCGGTTGGCCATTTCCCAGTGAAGAATTTTAAACATGCATCATCATATTGCATCTACCAAAATGTGTAGCATTTCCATTATATGGAGCATTACGCTATAAAAAAATTCAAACATGCATCAGAACATAAGCCATTAATATTTCTATCTTCCCCAGTGAATTTGCCAATACTTGAGATTTTGTCCCCAATGTGGTCTTCATCCTCAATATCTCAAATTCACCCCTTACAAATATCCTTTAGATGTTAATCATTTGATTGGTTTAGTGTTTACTCTTAATTGTAGTTCAGTTTTTCCCTGGCACAGTCTTCTTTGGTTTAGTCTTCACCACCCTCATTGTTTCATTCCAATGTCTATTGACGTACCTTTTGAATACCAGTTTCGCCCTGATATTCACTTTCAGCAGGTTTTTAGTTGTACGTCCTAATCACCTTGCTTTGGGTTAAGCTTTGAGTTTCGCCTCCTCACCCGCGCATGAAATCCAGTTTCGTCCTGGTACTCATCTAGTTTAGTTTCGTCTAACTAGTTATAATGAGTCGAGTTTCGTCTCGTTTTGTTTTCATACCTTGGACCCTTTATCGGTTTTCGTTTACCGAGTTTCTTTGTAGTGTTCGTACTACGTCCCTGCTTGAAAGCATACTCTTTTGTTCCTTGGATTCTTCTATCAATTTTCATTACTGTTTATCCATTGATCTAAGACCAACAGGTGCTCTGAGAAACATACGCTCTTATCATTTTGCTTTGGGTTAAGTTTTGATCTCGTCGACTGTGCATGAAATCCAGTTTAGTCCTGGTACTCATCTAGTTTAGTTTCGTCTAACTAGTTATAATGAGTCGATTTTCATCTTGTTTTTATTTTCATACCTTGGACCCTTTATCGGTTTTTTTACCGAGTCTCTTTGCAGTGTTTGTGCTGCATCCCTGGTTGGAATTAGTCTCTTTTGTTCCTTGGATTTTTCTATCAGTTTTCGTTACTATTTATCCATTGGTCAGAGACCAGCATGTGCTATGAGAAACATGCACTCTCATCACTTTTGTTATGGGTCGATTTTCGCCTCGTTACCCGTGCGTGAAATCTAGTTTCATCCTGGTACTCATCTAGTTTAGTTTCGCCTAACTAGTTATTGAGTCGAGTTTCGTCTCGTTTTGTTCCTCACTCTTGGGATTCTTTTAGTTCCCTCATACTGTTTATCTTAGGATGAGATTAGCACGTGCTCCTAGAATCATGCACTCTAGCCATCCTGCCCCGCGTACTTTTCCAGAGTTTAGTTTCGCCTATTCTCTGTGGTTTGAGTCTTACCTCACCCCTTTTTTTGGTTCAGTTTTACCCTGGCACATTTATTCTGAAGTTTAGTTTCGTCTATTCTTCTAAGTTTTAGTTCTGTTTCAATTTTATTAAAATTTGCGTTACAATTTCATTCTGACGTACGTCTTGGGAGGTCCAATGTTCATTAAACCCTCTGTTTGCTAAATCCAATTTCATTTGGTATCTTCTTAAATCCTGCGTCTGTTGACATTCTTTGTCTTTGGGGGGTTTTATTTTTTCTTCAAGAGTGTAAATTTTCGGGTTCTTTTGTATTCAATCATCTTCAACTCTGAACGTTTGAAAGTTATCACTTTTCTCACTTATCCGGTTAAAGATAATTGAATAGGGGCAGCTATTGCACCCCAAAATTTACCCTCTTGATTTCAGAATTTTTAGGCTTATGTTTCATCATAAGCATCATATTACATTACATTCATACATTGTGATAGAATCAAAGTATTTTGGTCATCAAATTTTCCTCAAGCTTTGGAAGTTGATTGTATTGACAAGTTGCTCATGGAGAGCCTTATCATCTAAACCTCTGGATCTTCCAAGCCTAAAGGATTCGCATATCATAAGATATCTTATCCACCTCATTGGATCCTTAGAAGATTTAAGATTGTGTTGACCATGAGGAGAATCAAATCCTTTTGATTCATCAGTCAAAATTAGGGTTTTGTCCGAATTGGAGTAATTGGAGTCTAGATAAGCCAAGTATTGAAGCATCATTCTCTTATCACCATTGGTATCAAATTTGTTCAAGGAGTCTCTCAGAGGAATTAGGGGTTTGAAGCTTGATCAACTATCTCCTAATGCAGAGTGCAAAACTAGGGTTTGAGTTTTAATCAGGGATCCTTTGGAATTTTGAGTGGAAACTCTTTCCATAGCCTCTATGTGTTTGGAAATTTTGTATGTTTGATGTTTTGTTCACCAATTTAGAAGAGAAGTGGTTCAATTGAATAAAAGGGGCAAAGCAATCATTTTACTCAAAGGTCAACAAAGTCAAAGTTGACCAAATGAACTTTTGGTCAACATGAAGCATTTGACATGTATTTTCATGCGGGATAATCATTGATGATTGATTTTGATGAGAATTGCAAGTTTGAGAGGTTACTAGGTTTTGAAGTTATCTTGGTGATTGAAAATTTCACTAAGTATTCTTGATTTTGGCCTAACTTTGCAAGGGGTTAACTTTCTCGTTTTTCAGTGGAGTTTAGTGGTTCTTTTTGCCAATTGAAGAGGGGAAAGAGATCTACAAGGGCCCGCAGGGGACAAAAAACACACTTCTTACTCAAAATCAAAAGATATGAGCCTTTGAAGTTTATGGCAAGTTGGGCATTTGTTTGAGGCATCTTGGGCATATGGCCAGGCAAGGCAAGGAATTTGGCCTAGGCAATTCATCAAACAGTTGGTGGCATGCTTGTGATTGTTGACTCAAGGCATAATTCAAAAATGTACCTCGTGCACTTTAAAGAGGGCTATGAAAGCTTCTCATTAAACTTGGAATCACTCAATTTGGTTTAAAATTGAAGAGGCTGTGATATGAGTAAGTTGGATATTGAAATCAGGGATTCGAATGGCTCTCTTTGATTTCCTTCAGCTTGGACCAGTCGAAGTGGCTTTGTGGGTTGTTCGAAGCTTCCTTATGCTCTCTTTGATTTCCTTCAGCTTGGACCAGTCATAGTGGCTTTGTGGGCTGTTCGAAGCTTCCCATGCTTTCTTTGATTTCCTTCAGCTTGGACCAGTTGAAGTGGCTTTGTGGGATATTCGAAGCTTCCTTTTACTCTATTTGATTTCCTTAGGCTTGGACCAGTCGAAGTGGCTTTGTAGGTTGTTCGGAGCTTCCTTCTGCTCTCTTTGATTTCCTTCAGCTTGGACCAGTCGAAGTGGATTTATGGGTTGTTCAAAGCTTCCCCATGCTCTCTTTGATTTCCTTCAGCTTGGACCAGTCGAAGTGGCTTTATGGGCTGTTCGAAGCTTCCTTCTTCTCTCTTTGATTTCCTTCAGCTTTGACCAGTCGAAGTGGCTTTGTGGGTTGTTCGAAGCTTCCTTATGATCCCTTTGATTTCCTTCAGCTTTGACCAGTCTAAGTGGCTTTGTGGGCTGTTTGAAGCTTCCTTATGCTCTCTTTTATTTTCTTCAGCTTGGACCAGTCAAAGTGGCTTTGTGGGCTGTTCGAAGCTTCCTCATGCTCTCTTTGATTTCCTTCAGCTTGGACAATTCTAAGTGGCTTTGTGGGCTGTTTGAAGCTTCCTTCTGCTCTCTTTGTTTTCCTTCAGCTTAGACCAGTCGAAGTGGCTTTGTGGGTTGTTCGAAGCTTCCTCGTGCTCTCTTTGATTTCCTTCAGCTTGGACCAGTCAAAGTGGCTTTGTGGGCTGTTCGAAGCTTCCTCCTGCTCTCTTTGATTTCCTTCAGCTTGGACCATTCGAAGTGGCTTTGTGGGATGTTCGAATCTTCCTCCTACTCTTTTCGATTTCCCTCAATTTTGACCAATCAAAGTGTTACCTTATGGGTAGGCCAGCGCGCGCAGTCTTCGGCAAGTTGGCTTGAGTTGCCCAGGAATCCTAAGCCTCATATCTTTCTCATCTCTCCATCATTTCTTTTGAACCTCAGCCTGTTTCGAAGCTTAGGGTGTGTTCTTTAATTGGCTCGAGGAAAATTTGTGAACGCACGAGCCAATTTTCTATGCCCTCAGTTGGAAGTCAGTTGATTTTTGGTGCATGCATGGGTTGCAAATTGCAAATTTTATGCACCCTTCGATTCTGTTTGGTTGCAAATTTCAGATTTTTTTGCACCCTTTGATTCTGTTTGGTTTTAAGTATTGTTGCACATGCTTTGCACGAATTGCACCTCATGTGCTTTCCAAAAAAGGCCAAACCAAGTGCATACCTCATGCCTCTCTCATTTTCACATTTTTGCAAAAATGGGAAACTTTCATCATGAGAAAATTAGTCCCATGTGCAATCCTTGCCACCTCACCCCCTCACACTATGTTTGCCTCACTCATACAACTTATAGCTCACTCAAAACGCAGCTTTTTTCCCTCTGAGTACACACAAAACGCAAGCACATGCTCTCACACTCTCACTTGCCTGTTTTGGCCAAATTACCCTCCAACTGATTTGTGTGAGCTATGACCTTATTGTCCTCACTCCAAAGTGGCTATATAAACATTGCATCGCTCATTTAAAAGGAGGGAGAGGCTGCATTGGAGGAAGCTCAGATCTGAAGTCACTTTTTCTCTCAAAAATCCATTTCTTCGAATTTCTCTTGTTTTTGAATCTTTCCTCAATTTTCTTGTTGATTCTTCATCCTCAAGTGCTGAGAAAGATGAAGCCAAGCTTCGTTCGCATCTGGAGAGAAGGAGTCAGTAGATTGTTTTTGCTTTGAGGTAGGTTTTCATGGACTGTGATTCTTATTAAGCTTGAATTGATGATGTAAATCGTGTGTATTGTGGTTTAGTTGGCCAGACTTTAGGTCTGATGTATATTTGATGCCTTGTTGAAGCTTGAATCGTGCAATAGAGATCTCTGCAACTTGTGTGTTTCAGTGTTTCATGCTATTTTCTCATGCTTGTTTCTCTTTGATCTTGGATCTATATGAAAATTTGAGAATATCATGATGTAGCTTGCTAGGTCAACTTTAATTTGCGCTTGATTTGGTGAAAAACGATTGAAAAATCAGTATGTGGTGTTGACCTGAACATTGAGCCCTAGCATCTATTTTCGCGCGTTTTGGTTAGGGCTAGAGGTTGAAGACAAAGCGTGTCACCTCCTGATTGGTCCATTTGAATTTTGTTTTATCACTTGATTTTTCTGATTTGATTTCTCGCTCAAAAATGGTTGAAAAATTTTGAAAAAATTTGTGGAGGTCAGAAATAATATTTCTGACCTTGTGTATTTTTTTTTATAATTTTTGAAAATTGTTTGATTGGTTTGAAAATTCTTGAGTTTAATAAATTGGTTAATTTGATTTAATTTTTGAATAATTGTTTCTTTGATGCAAAAGTTATGAGAAAATTCATGGAAGTTTGTTTGGATCAGAAGAATCATAAAATAACTTTTGTTGGCATTTATTTTGTGTTTTGGTCATAATTCCATTTTGTTTATTAAATAATTGCTTAATTATTTGATCAATAAAAATTGTTTTTAATTTTGAATTTCCTCTTGGTTTAAGAATATGGAAAACAATCCTTCTGATCTCATGAGTTTTCTCAGGCTTAATGCATTTTTATTTTGAATTGTTTGGGCTTTAATATTAATTAATCAATTGTTAAGATTAATTTCCAAATAATTAGGGTTTTGATAATTGCCTTGTTTGTTTTGATTCCAAAAACCAACTTGCCTTGCGTTTTAATGGAATTCGGATTTAGTTTAAAGTTCATAGATGGATTAAGGATCTTAAAAATATTTTTCTTGAATTAAGTGATAAGGTTTGGTATTTTCCATTTATTTATTTTGAAAAAATTGTCTAGATTGGTGTTTTTGAACTAGTTTTGATGTTGGAAGTTTGATTGATCCTTTCCTCATCCATTCATGAAGTTAAAACATGTTTGCTTACTTCTATACATCTCAAAGATGCTAAGAAATTTTTGTTTGAATTATTGAAGTCCTTTTTTATTTTTGATGTATTTTTGAAGTGAAAGTGACCAATTGACGTTACATTCTTTGTTGCAATTTGTTTGATGGCCAATGAACTTGTGTGAGGCCTATAAATTGACACTTAATGATCATATTGCTTATGTTTTCTCACATCAATTAAATTCAATCCTCTTGACTCTTCATAATTGGTTGATGAGAACTTTTTGATCCATATTTCCTAAGTGGTGTTTTGTGTGAATTTTGCTTTGAGTTTTGAATTTTGCCTTGAGTTTGAGGTCATCAAATGACCAATGTTGATATGTTGGGGAATCATACATCAAGGATAGTGTTATAAATACTTGAGATCACTTAACCTATAATGTTTGAACCATTTCATCTTGTTATGAATTTGATGTTTAATCTTTTCTTTTCCTTTGAATCTTTGAGGTACACTGAATGCACTTGTGCAACATGCTTTAGAATTAACATTTTAAACTCTTGATCATATCCTCATAGCATGTTAGAAGCTTTATTTCAAGTCTTAGAATTGTTTAACTCTTCTAACTTTTTTTGTTTGAATTCCTTTCCTTGCTAACTTATGATCCAAGCTTTGTGATACATTTTGTGGTACCCCTCTTTTGTTATACTTGTGAATCACAATGAAGTGAATGAATATGGATGTGTAGTGTTTTCTACTGACCTCCAAGGTATTTTTTTGTATTCTTCTCTTGCTTCTTTGATCCTTTATTGATATTTACTTATCAATTCAACATGGTGACAAAAAGGAGCAACCGTTATTTAGTTTTGACCTAATTGTTACATGTGCCTACTTGATGCTTCTTACATCTACTGCTTTGATGTTTTCCATCATGTTTTTCCCTTGTCATGATTATATCATCATCCATCCTTTATCGGTTCATCATTTCTCTTTGAAATCACTAATCTGTCTGTTGAATGTGTGAGGTATTCTGAGAAAATATTTCCATTTTGAATAAATGTTGTAGTGTGCCACTTTATTTGTGGAACATAATTGGTTGTGCTTGCACCATTCTTGAGCTTTGTATATTTGTTATTCTCTTGCAGGATATATGTGATTGTGATGGCTATACATCACCTGTGGGATATGTTCATATTTGAATTATCAGCGCTTATATTTGATGGTGTGATTTTTGACTTGATTTGTTTGCTGATGCTAGCTTTCTTTAAGTTCTCTGGGTTTCTTTTTCTTGCTCATTTCCTACCGATAGTTATCTGTTTGGTACTGCACTATTTCCTTTTTACTGTTTCTGCTCCTTATTGCTTTCTATTGCATGATGGGACCTACGTTGCTGATATATGTCAGGAGTCCCTCTGGTTTATTTAAAGACCTGTTTAAGGAGATTATGCATACGTGCCTTGCTTACTACTCATGTTTGTACACTTGTTTGTTTACTTGTTTGATATTTATCATGCTCCCTTAGGATTGCTCGTGTAGGTTTAGTCCTCGAGCCAGACATTAGGATAGATATCCATGCATTCTAACATAGGGTAGAAACTTCCCTCTTTCATCCTCAACTTTAGGGTCAATCATTGTATGATAACACGAGGAGTAGTGTTAGGCTAGTCTCCCTTAGTTATTTTTTTCCTTTCTTTTCATATTGCATCTTAAAACTAAAACTTCTTCTTGGTAAATCATAAAATATCTATAATAAACTTAAATCCTTCTTCAAGGTAAAAAATACAAACCAATCTTAATTGTTTGTGCGCCTTTTGGCTTTGTTTTAAACCTTGTCAAGTTGACGCTTTTGCCATCTTTGCCATGTTATTTTGTTATCTTTTAGCCGATGTTTCACCATCGCATATGTTTGTAGCTGATGTTTCTTCATCGCAGATGTTTGTTATCCTACTTTGATTCTCAATATCATTATTAGGTGTGATGTTTTATCACGTGGGTTATTGATGTTTCACCATCTTTGCCATGTTATTTTGTTATCTTTTAGCCGATGTTTCGCCATCGCATATGTTTGTAGCCGATGTTTCACCATCGCACATGTTTGTTATCCTACTTTGATTCTCAATATCATTGTTAGGTGTGATGTTTTATAACCTGAGTTATTGATGTTTCGCCATCTTTGCCATGTTATTTTGTTATCTTTCCATCTTTAAGTCGATGTTTCTCCATCGCATATGTTTGTCGCCGATGTTTCGCCATTGCACATGTTTGTTATCCTACTTTGATTCTTAATATCATTGTTAGGTGTGATATCTTATCATCTGATTGGTTGATGTCTCGCCATCTCTACCATGTTACCTTGCCATCTTTAAGCCAATGTTTCGCCATCACATATGTTTGTAGCCGATGTTTTGCCATCGCACATGTTTGTTATCCTACTTTAATTCTTAATATCATTGTTAGGTGTGATGTTTTGTCATATGAATTATTGATGATTCGTCATCTTTGCCATGATACCTTGCTATCTTTCTACCGATGTTTCGCCATTGCATATGTTTGTTGCCGATGTTTCACCATCGCACATGTTTGTCATCCTACCTTGATTTTTGATATCATTGATAGGTGTAATGTTTTATCATCTTGTCTGATATTTTGCTATCTTACTGACGTGTCATCATCCTATCTGAGTTTGTGTTGCCATGTGATGTCTTGTCATCTCTTTTGTAGTTTTATCGTTTTATCTGATGTTTCATCATCTTGATTGTTGTTTTTGTCTTCTTAACTAAAAAACACAAACCAACCAAAATATATGAGTCGAACTACGGCTGCTCTGATTCCTTAAAAGGGATACGTAGGCATCAGGGTAGGGCCCAAGCGAGCACAACTTTTATTTTCCCTATATTTTTTTCTCCTTTATTTTGCATGCATTCCCTGTACAGCCTAGATATAGATCCTAACACACCCTTAGATTAGAAAAAACAAGAGTGGATATTATAGAGTATTACGGGCGTGTGGGGTGCTAATACCTTCCCCTTGCGTAACAAACTCCCTTACCCGATCTCTCGGTCGCAAGTCTGTGATTTCTCCCTCTTCAGGTTTTCTCTATGTTTACCTTAGCCTTCTTGCAGGATAAAAGACGTTCGGTGGTGACTTCATTGATTTTTATATCAGATGACGGTTCATTCGGGTTGTTTCACCAAACTCCATCTGAGGTCGTACGTCCAAAAAATCCAACCTCATACTGTTGACGGGAAATTGTGGGTCCATTTCTTTCAAGAAAGTTTGTTCAGTACTCAACATGAATGGTTCTACCAGTTGGAAGGAACCAACATTCACACATGGGAAGACTTGGCTGCTACTTTCTACAAGAAGTATCAATATAATGCTGACCTTGAACTGACTTGTGCGCAGTTGCAAAACATGTCCATGGGCTCGAATGAAGGGTTCAAGGAGTATGCCCAAAAATGGAGGGACCTAACTAGAAGGGTGAAACTTCCTTTGATGACCGAGAATTGGTGGATATGTTCATGGGCACTCTGAAAGGTCCATTCTTTAATTTACTGATTGGGAGTTCTTCATCAGGGTTTACTGAGTTGATTCTAACTGGCGAACGAGTTGAAAGTGGTATCAAGAGCGGGAATATTCCAATGGCTGCAACTTCTAATGCTGTGAAGAAATTGTTCATTGATAAGAAAGAAACCAACACTATCTATGGCCAGAAGAGCCGTAGTAAAAATGATCTCCATCAGTCTGTGGGGGAAATGTTGATCTTTAATCCAGCGCCTGTTCAACAACAACATCAACAACAAGGAAACCAACATAGGTCAGACGCTCCAAGGAGGAAGTTTACTAGGATTAATATGCCATCGGCTCAAGCATTGCAACATTTGATAAAGGCTGACCTCATAACACTCTGGGATCCTCCTCTTAATCCCAACATATCCTCTCTGAAGTATAATTTAAATTCAAGATGTGCCTATCATTTGAACAGTCCCGGGCACGACACCAACAACTGATGGGCCCTGAAAAACAATATTCAAGACATGATTGATAACAAGGAAATTGAGTTCGACCCTCCTGAGACTCTAAACGTGATTACTGCTCTTATGCCAAAGCATGAAAAAGGCATAAGTGTTATTGAAGATGTTTTGTATATTACCTCCATAAGTGATGTGGTTACTCCTCTCTCAACAGTCAAGAAGAATTTGCTACAAGCCGGTTTATTTCTGGGTTGTGTTAAAGAATGTTATTTTTATGCGGTTCAACCCAATGGTTGCGGGTCACTGAAGAAAGGAATTCAACGCCTGATGGATGAACATGTTATTTTGATTGAGAAAGTTATGTATGTTGAGATTTTATGTTGAGATTTGTCTGTCATATCTGGTACTCCTTTCAAGATCACTTCCAAGGGTCCTGTAAGGATTACTGCCAATCCAAAATCCGCTCCCTTAATCATTACAAAACTTGGACCCATCCCATATTCCTCAAAGAAGGCTATTCCATGGAATTATGGATCCGACGTCTATTACCATGGCATTAAACAAGAGTTATCTGAAGAAGATGATGAAGAGGATGATCCCAATATTGACAATATTGCGGGGACCAATAAAATTACAAGAAACGGGAGGAGTTTCTCTCCAAAAATATCTCCACATGTTTAAGTTACAATTACTAAGACAACTACCGAAGCTCGAGGTAAAGAGCCAATGACAGAGCCTTCCCGGACGAAGGCACCAAAAGAAGTTATAGTCAAGGATACTTCTGGACAAGATATGGAAGAGGTTTTGAAGATCATTTGTATAAGCGATTACAAAGTTGTTGAACAGCTAGGGAAGACCCCATCCAAGATCTCCATGCTATCTTTACTATTGTATTCTGAAGCCCATACACAAGCTTTAATGATATTTTTGAACACTGCTCATGTACAACAAGAAATTTTTGCCGATCAATTTGGAAGTTATGTTGCTAACATAACAAGTGCCAATGAATTAGGTTTCTGTGATGTTGACCTAACTCCGGAGGGGAGGAATCATAATATGGCCATGTATGTCTCCATTGAATGCAAGGGCACTACGTTGGCTCATGTGTTAGTTGATACTGGCTCATCTCTGAATGTTATGCCAAAGGGTGCTCTTGACAGACTGAATTGTGAAGGGGTTATGCTGAAGCCCAGTGACATTATAGTTTGGGCCTTTGATGGGTCCAAAAGAATGGTACATGGAGAAGTGGACCTCCCAATCAAAGTGGGTTCTCAAATATTTGAATCCACTTTCTATGTGATGGACATCCGACCAGCTTATTCTTGTCTATTAGGACGCCCCTAGATCCATGGGCAGGTGACGTCACCTCCACTTTGCACCAAAAATTGAAGTATCCTATAAAACGGAAAATTCTTACTGTATGCGGAGAGGAGGAGTACATGGTCATCCATATGAATTCATTCTGGTATGTAGAAATGGACGGTGAATTCATTGAGACTCCCTGCCAAGCTTTTAAAGTAATTTACCCTACTGCTGTTGAAGATATTTTTACCATTCCAAAGACTACCAGGGCTCCGCACAAGATGGCTTCCTTGAAAGATACCAAAGCAACTATAGAATAATATGGTTTTACTATTTAGGGACAGCTTCCTGATATCCCCTACAAATCTGATAAGTTCGATTTGGGCTTTACTGCGGAAGGTCAAAGAGTTGTTCGTCACGCTCAAGCTGGAAGACCTTTGTTCCGTATAAGCAATAATGGAGTCAACTCTATAGGTGATGTTGATAGTGATTGTGACATTGACAATTGGATCTTCCCTACCATTAGCAACAGACTCGACAATTGGAAAGCAAAATGCATTGTCCCTATCTCCTTCAGCCAAGAGTAATAGTTATTTCTGTTTTTATCGCTTTAAGAAGTTTGGTTATGTAATTTCTTTTAAAATAATGACTTTAAACCTTGTGTCTTTCCTGGGGCACAATGGTTCATTTATTGAGGGTTTGTCATTTCATATGTCATATTTTCATTTAATGAAAACATTGGACGTTTTTCATTCAAACTTTGTGCTATCCGTCTTTCTTTTACTTTATTGCACTTTCAAATAACAATGTGTTATTACACACACCCACACACTACATTGCAGATCCCCATCCACTTTGGATCTCGTTGATAACGATTCTACTATTGCCACTTATGACTTTGAAAATCCGATCTACCAAGCCGAGGACGAAGGTGAGGAATATTGTGAAATACCCGGAGAAATTTCCAGACTCTTAAAACAAGAAGAAAAGGCTATCCAACCATATGAATAGTTGATTGAGGTGGTAAACTTGGGTTCTGAGACAGACAGAAAAGAGATCAAGATAGGCGCTAACTTAGAGGGAAGTGTCAAAGACAGAATAATTCAGATGTTGCACGACTATGTTGAGGTATTTTCTTGGTCATACAAAGACATGCCAAGGCTTGAAAATGATATTATGGTTTACCGTCTGCCAATGAAAGAGGGTTGTTCTCCGATTAAGCAGAAGGTTCATCGTATGCGGCCTGAGATGTCAGAGAAGATCAAGGTCGGGGTTATGAAACAATTCAATGAAGGGTGTGATACGGTGGGAGAACTGACTTGAGGTTTTGCATTTGTGTTCGCAAATGTTTCGGTTTAGCAAGAGTCGCCACCGACTTTTATTTTATCCAAAGGAAAGGTCAAAAAGCACAGGAAAGACCATTGAGATGTTTTCTGGGGTTCGGGGGGTAGATTATGAAAAGGGAAGGTGCTAGCACCCTTTTCATCCATGGTTTTCCATGGGCTCTTAGTTACTTGTTTAGATCACTTGCTTTTTCTTTTCAATTGTTTGAAATGGTGCTTTGTGTGTGGTTCTGAAAGTATTTTGAAAAGAGGCCTTTGTCTAGGAAACCTTTGTAATGATTCTTGTTTGAATGTATACAAAGGTGTTTGTCTTATGAAAAATGTTTCAATTTTTGAAAGTTTATTTTGGGAAACTGTTTTGAAATTGTGTGATAGTTTAAAAATAGCAAGGATGTTTGCAAGTTTGATCAAGTAACTAGAAGTTGTCTACCCTACTCAAAGATCTTTCCTACATATTTTCAACCCTTTGACATTGTTGTTTTACCATTGTATTTGGTAAATAACCTTGTGTTTGGATGTTAAACGGGACGGGCGTGGGTCATCGTATGACCATGATAACAATGTTGCCAAGTATCTTAGCATGTTTTGAGGGACTAGATCATTTTTTGTATAGGCAACCAAGATAACGTCATCGAGGGACTATGATCTTTTTGTTTTGTTTTTGTTTTGCCAAGATACCTAGCATTCATACCATGGCCATGTTTTAAGGCAACATAACGGGTGAAACCCTAGGGGTACTTGTGTGCAAAGTGTTATCATTTTTCATGCATTTTGTCTTGTGTTTAGTCATACTATTTGTTTTGATTTTTGGTTATCATACAAACCCTAATTTACAAAGCATGCATATAAAAGCAATAAAATGCGAAAAGTAAATCTAAGACTATTACAACATTGATATGGAGAGGGGGATACAAGTTTGAATAGGGGGTGTGATCGGTGGATCTGGAACTGACTGTTTAACGCTGGTTCGCGAAATGTCGCGGAAGCAAGAGTCGCCACCGTCTTTTATTTTCTCCGAATGGAAAGGACAAAAGCACAGAAAAATTCCTTAAAGAGATTGCTCTCGGTTCGGGAGGTAGGTTATAGAAAGGGAAGGTGCTAGCACCCTTTCTATCCATGGTTATCCATGGGCTCTTAGATACTTGCTCATTTGTGTTTTCAAAAATGGTTTGTTTGCTTTTCAATGTGGGTTTAAAAAAAGTTTCTTTGAAAAATTTCAGTTCGACTCGTACGTCAGAGTGTTTGAAAAATTTGCTTTGAAAGCTTTTGAAAAGTGTCGGGGTGAAAAGTCTTTTTGAGTTTGTTTTGAGATTAGAGCAAGTATCCTTGAGAACCTACCTACCCTAAGGAATTCGTCTGTGTAAATGTCCTTTAAAGTAGTGCCATCCCACTATTGAGAGGTAGGTAGCACCACCGTTGGAGGTGTTCGGGTCAATTCGAGTTTTAGGGACATGGTGATCACCAGAGAAATGGGAAGACACCTTAGAAGCTACCCTCATGCCAGGTTCCCGGATCATGAGGACTTACTAAGACATCCTCTACTCGACGATCACCTTTCGAAAGCGAGGCAACAGTGAGGCGTACCCTAGGGGTGGTGTGTGCGATTTTGTGTGTCGTTTTCATTGATATTTGTCTTGTCATGTTTGTTGTGATCTACGCTTGATTTTAATTAGGGCCATTCATTCTTGCATGCTTATTTAACAGTCTAAAAGTTTGCGAGGAAAGTAAATTCTAAAGCTATTACAAATGGTGCGGGTCCACATCGCCAAAATTAAACCGGACCCGATTTAACGGAAAATAAATAAAGCAAAAGAATACAAGTGTGAGAAATAAAATCGTTACAACGCTTTGGGAGAATTACATAAATATTTAAGCAATAAAGTAAATGCGCGAAATAAAATAATTAAAACGATGGGCGTTGGACCCTTTTGCAAAATTAACATTAATAAGAAATTAAAATTAAAAATTAATAGAAAATGTTTTTTAGTATTTTGGTGTTTTTTAAGATTTAATGGAAAGAAATAATTAATTAAAATTAAAATTAAGCGTCAAACCCTAATTCTAACGGCTTTTTAAGTTTATTGTAAAAATATTAAGTTTTAACCTAATTTAAATCTAAGTTAATTTACATGCAAAATTTAATTATAGAAAATAAATAAAATAAACATTATTATTGTAAAAAAAAGAAATTAAAAGGGATAAAATTAACAATTAAACCTAAACTCTATATTTTTGTATTTTTGTTATTAAAAGGAATTAAAATTGCAAAAGAACCTAATTATACTAAATTCAATTATACAATTCATTCATGAAAATAATTAAAATAAATATTATTACATTTTTTATCTTTTTCTGGATTTTTTATGATGTTTTTATATTTTGTAAAAAAGAAAATTAATTAAAACAATAAAAATAAATAACACAATAATTAAAAAAAATAAAATATGAAAAGAAAAGCAAACCAGGGGGGGTTCAGGCCCCAGATGGAGGTGTTGGTCCAAGAATCCAGGCCCATTAAGCATTGAAATCCGTTGACTTTTGTGCAAGCCTGTGATGCGTCTGACTATGGTACATGGTGCTCTTCAGATCTGAGCCCTTGATCTGCATCTCTTGGACGCGTGGGCCTTTGGATGATGATGGAGCATGGTGTATACCAATACTGACGCTGCATAGGAATTAATATAGAAAAACAATATTGGAATTGTTCAGACCTGGGACTTGAACCCAGGTCATGAGTGTCACCAGTTAACACCTGTACCGCTGGGCCATCATCACGCATTTGTTATATTAATAATGAATAAATATTATAAAAACAAAACGAATAGTTAGTGGTTCCAACGCGCGAAGATTCAAACTAACGAATCATGCTTCGCCAACACATTATCTTCTTCGCCCAGCGTTTTATTTTTCTGAAACAAAGACTCATAGGCCACGGTTTTGAAGCCGTTCTCTTAGGCTTGTTTCCAGAAAATAACGACTAGCCCTCAGTCGCTCATAAATTGAGCGCGAGGGTCGGTTTCTGTCCGTCCAAAGGCACTTGTTTTGATGGCCAAGGTCCCAAGCCTCAATTTTGCTTTGTTTGAGAAGCCCTAATTCTGAGTCCTGAAAACCCTAAAAATCAAGTATGGCATTTTTGTATATAACGCGTAAAAACATAATTAAATCACATGATAAGCATCAGCAAGCATCATTGAACAAGAATATGTAAACCAAATGTCATGAAAATGCTTTAAAATCAAGATGCGTGTATGCAATTTTGTGAGAAAATTTTGAGTTCTGTACAGCGATTCTTTGCCTTTTGATGAGTGTTATGAATTGGAATATGCTCAGTGAACCACAAGGAAGCTTTTGGAATGAGTATTAGGGTTTGAATGGACCTAAAAAGTTGATTTCAGTTTTGAACTTTCTTGACAATTTTCCAAGTTTTCAATGATATTTTCAGCGCAGCATTCAGTCTCCCTGGCTTAGGGTTGTGATTCTGATTATGTATGGAAGCTATTAGGTCAACAAAATTGCATAAAATCCATGGCCATAATGGTTTTCAATATTTGATTTCCTTAAGATCTTTTTTGAATCTTTTCATGTGTATTTTGTATCAATTATGATCAATTAGTCCAATTCTTTCCATGTTTGGGATGTGCACGAGATTTTGAAAGCAAAACATGCATAAAAAGATTTTTTAGGTCAAAGTAGATATTTTTCACATATTTAAATAATTTAAATGAATTAATATTAATATAAATTCAAGTAAATAAATAAAAATTGAGAAAATACTTCCCTTTGGGCCAAGTGGTCGTGCATATGCTTGGAATGATGAATCATGGAAGAAAAATGGGCCCATTAGCAAATTTAGGTCATTTGAATCAAAGTTGACTTTTCAAAATTCCCAAAAATTTCCCAACTTCCACAAGGCATAACTTGCTCAATTTTTAAGATTTTCACATGTTCTTGGACATTTTGGAAAGGTCTTTGAGTCCTTTAATCAATGCCTTTGGTCCCATGTCATTTTGATTTACCAATCTCAAGTCATGGCCTTTGACTTAAAGTCCCTTTTTGTTGACTTTTGAAAATGACCTATAATGTTGAAATCGATAACTTTTTGTGAGAGCATTTCTTGGACTTGAAGTATGAAGATGAGTTGTAGGAAATGTCTTTCTCTTCAAAATGAGCTTTGGATGGAATTTTTCTGATAATCCATGTGAAAGTTATGCCCTGGTCAATTTCAGTTGACTTTTTCAGTTGTCCAAATATAGTAACTTTTGCATCTTTGATGATTTCTGAGCCAAATTTTAAGAATCATGATCAAGCATTGATCAAATGATGTTTGTGGCTTCAAAATGATATGTTGACCAAAAATTTGAACTTTTGACTGCCAAATGACCATTTTGCCCCTACAGTTGACTGTAGTGCAATTTAGGGTTTTGACTGTGCAATTTTGAGCTGAATGCCTTGAAACTTGATATGAGGATACTTGACCATCTTTGTAGGCATATGAGACTTGATTGGGCCTTTGAAAACTTCCTTTTCTTGATCAGAACACAAACCCTAGTTTTGACTGTATGGGAGACTGTTGCACTGTGCAACCCTTGGGGAATTTTGTGACTTGGCTTGGCAATTTCTTGAAGAATATGGGAGGGCAAATTTTGGGGTACAACAGTTGCCCCTGTTCAATCTTCTTAGACCTGAGGATGCAGATTGGCTGACGTGCCTTTCGTAATCCGAGGGTAGAAGATGATTGGACACTAGAGTGCCCAGAAATTTGCGCTCACATAGTAGCAATGTGGTGGGAATGGGCTTATAGATGCCATTTAGGAGATTGCTGGACAGGATGATGGGCTTATAGATGCCATCTGGATGTTGATCGCGTAGGAGATTCCTTAGCTAGAACCTGCATACCTGCGAAAGAAAAAATGAATACCTGACACGTTGCAGGAGTTGATTTTCAGATGCTTGGTATAGATGTGTCCTGACTGGTTACAGGAGCTGAGTCTGGAGCTTCAAACGCTGATGAATGGACCAGACATGGTTGCTGCCTTAGCGTGAATGGTAAGAGAACTTTGTATGACTTTAACTTCAACAACGCTCGTTGAGAAAAATCTTGGTGGAAAATACCATCTTCGCAGGATCGGGAAGAGAGCCATAAGCAATTATAATCTGAAAGGGAATCACCTCACTCGCCGTCGGAGAGGGAATCATAGGAAAAGGAATTGTCACCTCACACACCGTCGGAGAGGGAAACATAAGAGACTATTACCTCACACTCATCGTCGGAGAGGGAATCATCTGAAAAGGACTTACTACCTCACACACCGTCGGAGAGGGAACCATGGGAGACTATCACCTCACACTCATCGTCGGAGAGGGAAACATCTGAAGAAGGAATTACCACCTCACGCACTTGCCGGAGAGGGGACCATAAGAGATTATCACCTCACACTCATCGTCGGAGAGGGAAACATCAGCTTCTGCTGAGTCTTTATCAGAAAAACCTGTTGGGAGTCGATTTAGCTGGACTAGAGAAGGCTTTGAAATATGTCTGAGTATTTTAACTGCGTCTTTCCTGAAAGGTAAGGGTCAGTCATATGCAATGCATGATGTGGATCAAGCAATGATGTTCTCAACATAAATGAGATTTGTATGATATGATGCGTCTACGCATGCTATAATGATGTATGTGAAGTCTTATGTATGCTTTTGTCTAGGAAAGTGAATCCTTGACGGGTGCCGGGAAGTCGTGTCCTGGGCTGATGTTGAAGAATATATTTTACTTCCGCTGGGGGTAATAATTGCAAGAATACCGGTAGGAGAAGATGACTCCGTTGAGGAATAACCTTGGCAAATGGAAGATTCTGCGGGGAGAAAAATACTCTAGCGACCATGCTGGGAAGCGATACTCTGTGGGAAGAGGGATGCTTTGTTGAATTGTTGTTAGTAGTAATTTGTTGGGGATAGGAGGACTTTGTTGACGACGCTCTTTCCGTGGCTTTTGGCTGAGGATAACCCAGTTATATCCTATTAAGGAAATAACTCTTTGAATAAAGCCGGGCGCGTTCGTGCTCCGCGAGGGATAAGCTTCCAGAATCTACTGGGGATAAGCTTACTGCTTGGGGAGATGGACTCCAATTTTTCTGGGGGAGCTGGATTGGACTCTCCTGGGGAGATTTTGAACTGTAATTTTGTAAGTTGAAAGAGGGAACATATGTAGGGTTGCCTGCTGATGAGCTCGTGTAAAACCGCATCTGAAATGGAGAGGGAACCTGTGTAGGGTTACTTTGATGACGAGTTCGTGTTAAACTGTATCTGAAGTGGAGAAGGAACTGGTGTAGGGTTGCTTGGTGAGGTAAGTTCATGTAAAACTTCTTGATGAACCGGGGTGAGGTTATCTTGAACTAAATCCATGTAAGACTTCTGGAGGAACCGGGGTTAGGTTACCTTGGGGTAAATCCATGTGAGATTTCTTGACGAACCGGGGTAAGGTTACTGGAGACGATTCCATGTGAGACTTCTGGGGGAACCGGGGTTAGGTTACCTTGAGATAGATCCGTGTGAGATTTCTTGACGAACCGGGGTAAGGTTACTGGAGACGAGTCCATGTGAGACTTCTGGGGGAACTGGGGTTAGGTTACCTTGAGATAGATCCGTGTGAGATTTCTTGACGAACCGGGGTAAGGTTACTGGAGACGAGTCCATGTGAGACTTCTGGGGGAACCGGGGTTAGGTTACCTTGAGATAGATCCGTGTGAGATTTCTTGACGAACCGGGGTAAGGTTACTGGAGACAAGTCCATGTGAGACTTCTGGGGGAACCGGGGTTAGGTTACCTTGAGATAGATCCGTGTGAGATTTCTTGACGAACCGGGGTAAGGTTACTGGAGACGAGTCCATGTGAGACTTCTGGGGGAACCGGGGTTAGGTTACCTTGAGATAGATCCGTGTGAGATTTCTTGACGAACCGGGGTAAGGTTACTGGAGACGAGTCCATGTGAGACTTCTGGGGGAACCGGGGTTAGGTTACATTGAGATAGATCCGTGTGAGATTTCTTGACGAACCGGGGTAAGGTTACTGGAGACGAGTCCATGTGAGACTTCTGGGGGAACCGGGGTTAGGTTGCTTCGGGATAAGTTTGTGTAAAACTTCTGGATGAACCGGGGTAAGGTTGCTTGAGATAAACCCATGTAAGATTTCTAAAGGAACCGGGGTAAGGTTACTTGACGAGTTTGTGTAAAAACTTTTTGATGAACCGGGGTTAGGTCATCTTGTGGAGGAGGAGTCTGTGTATGACTTTGTCTGAAGGTTGAGAAGAAACCGGTGTTGGGTTGCATGATTTTGATTAAGTGGATGATTGTCCTGTTTGGTCTCGGACGTTAGCCCACGATCTGGAATTCGTAAAGGTAGATGGTAATCATCCTTATGTTGATCTGTCCTTTGTACTTTGGTTGGCAGAGCAGTTGGATCTCCTGGATAACTCATTACTGCCCCTGTTTCAGAGGTGAGGGAAGAGGATACCTGTGTGGGTGATTGACAAATCTTCGAGATGTCGGGACATAGTCGTACGCTTTGATCCCTAACTTTTGCCTGGACCGCCCTTTCGGGTTTTCAGTCCACCGGGATACCCATTTTTGCCCAAGCCGCCTTTTCAGGTTTTCGACTTGCCGGGTATACATATTTTTCATTTCATCCCTTCTTTTTGCCCGAACCCTTTTGGTCCGCCGGGAAGCCCTTATTTTTGCCTAGGTGTGTCAACCTAGCGGGTCTTTGATTGTGCGTAGCACTTTTTTTTTTTTTTTGACTATGTCCATGCTCTCAGAATATAGGGAGTTGCCCCTGTTGGAAGTATTTTGCCATGCCCCAGATAATGGGCAATGCTCTTACTGTGCCCCTTGATTGGAGGTACTTCTGTTCACAAGGTGTTCATCGTGCGAATTTCCCTGCTGTTCAAACAAATAGTCATATGCAAACAAGATTATTTTAAGAACGCAAAAGCCTATGTCTGTCTTGAATTTTGAAAATGCATTTTTTGTAATACAGTGCGGTGTCAACTCACGATTTTACAGCAAACCTTCAGGAGTCAGGATACCTTCGTAACAGTATGCTTTCGAACTAACCCATGCTTCAGCTAGGACTTTTAAGGGTTATATCGTGGCCTGATTCACGGTTTAAGAAACAAAGGATAAAGGCTCAAATTATTTGTACCCACCCGCTCTTCGTGATATTCTCCAAACCTAAACTCAGTTGATCGTGTGTTAGACCTTGTTTGAGTCTTTGTTCTGATATTCCAATGATGGTTCAGACGTTGGTGATTTCTTTTGAATAGGCAGTCATTTTTGCTTTGGTTGTGAGACCTCTTGCTTGATTTTTGTTATCCCTTTCTTTTTTGCCTGAACTGTTTCCTTTTTGGGATTACAGTCAGCGGGATGCCCCAGTTTGGTAAGTCTTCTTTATTGGTTTTGACTTTTTGGGCTTTTCATTTATGATTTTTTTTTGGTAATGACTGCCTGTCCTTATGATTGTTCTGAACTATCACTGTCTTTTGTTTTTGAAAGACTCATTTGGTGCCATTCATTGTGCACTTGGATCAACTGAGAGAACTACCCTGCCCCAGGTTATGATTAAGGGTTTTGATTTTCGAAAATAAAAAACTCCTACTTCTTTGGCTCTGATGGGTTGACGAGGGATTATCATCCTTATAACTCCAGTGTTTAGGGGTTGAAATAATGCCTGTACCTCATCAGCGGGGTTTGTTCAAAAGCATACTGTAGATTGTGGTATCGTTTTCGTCATCCTCCCTCAAGAGGTTTAGAATTTTCAATTAAGAGTTGACCATTGCAAAAATATGAAAGCGGTTTTAAGCATAGTAAATTAAATCAAGACAGACACGTGTAATGCATTCATGAAATAAAAGAGTTTAACATGATAATTGTTTATCTGAACAAGAAAAGAAAAATACAACTTGAATTCAAATGAACAAAAATCTCTCGATCCTAGCCATGTTTTGGCAATGGAGCAGTGATCACGTTGGGAGTCTCAGCAGGCTCGAACTCGATCTCCTTGGCGTCGATCATGTTCTGAATCATGTACTTTAGTGCCCAACAGTCCTCAGTATCGTGCCCCGGGCTATCGGAATGATAAGCGCATCTGGCTTCTGGGTTGTAGCTAGGAGAGGAGGTCTTAGGATTGGCAGGAGGGTTGATCACTGCAATCAGGTTCATCTTCAACATGTGTTGCAGTGCTTGTGACCATGGCATGTTAATGTTGGTGAACTGCCTTTTAGGCCCGTCCGGCCTTTGCTGGTTTCCCCTTTGTGGTTGGCGGCGTGGGGCAGAACCAGAGATCATGACTGCCCCTGCATGTTGATCCCGGCGACTCTTTTGACTGTATGCAGCATTAGATTCCTTCTTTCCCGTGTAAGGTTTTTTATGAATGTCAGAAGGTGTGGCCTCTTGAATTTTCCCACTCTTGATACCAGCTTCAATTCTTTCGCCGGTCAGGATGAGGTCAGTGAATCCAGCAGATGAATTACCAATCAGGTGGTTGAAGAATGGCCCGGATAAGGTCCCCAAGAACATATCAACGAGTTCCCGGTCAGTTAATGGAGGCTGTACCCTTCCAGCAAGGTCTCTCCATTTCTGTGCATACTCTTTGAAACCTTCGCCTGCACCTATAGACATTCCCTGAAGCTGAGTGCGTGTGGGAGCAAGGTCGGCATTGTACTGGTAATGCTTGTAGAAAGCAGTGGCTAAGTCTTCCCAGGTACGGATGTTGGCTCCATTCAATTGATAAAACCACTCGAGCTGAGTCCCTGAAAGACTCTCTTGGAAGAAATGGATCCATAAGTTTTTGTCAGCTGTATAGGGCTGGATCCTCCTTGTATAAGCCCTGAGATGCAACTTAGGACAGGATGCCCCATCGTATTTAGCAAAGGCGGGTACCTTGAATTTGCGCGGGATCACTACCCCAGAAGACAGACCTAGATCTTCAAAGTCCAGGCCGGGCACTTTTTGTATCTCCATAGCACTGAGCCGGTCTTCCAACTGTTTGTATTTATCCTCAGCCGGAGGGTATTGTTCGTCGTTGAAATCTGTCTCGTTGTCGGAGACCACTGGACTAGGCACCTCTCTCTCATAGTGACTACTTTCCCTCACAGATGGGGTAGTCCTTTCAGTTTCAGTCTGCGGTATGTTCCCAGATCTGCGTCTAGGGCTGAACAAAACAGTCCTCTTCTTCTTCTTCTCCTTCTTCAGGAGCAGAGCCTTCAGATCTTGTTGCCCCTGGGTCAAATTCATGATCAGCCCTTGGAACTGGGCGTTCTGAACCTGGAGGGCCTTGATGGACTGTTCAGCTGATGATTCAGGATTCATGACGATCGGCTGAAATAAACAGCGAAGAAGGGTAAGCAACCTGTCAAAGGGATACCTGCAATGCAATGAGATGTATGACATGCATGAAATGATTTCAAGGATCTCGCGGGGTAAACAGAGAAACTTGTTAGAGTTTGGAAGCTGGTAACTTGATTGAAGGTACTTTATTTTGTTGAGAGTTCTTCTTCAAGGGTCGAAGGCTCACCATATCCAGTGGGTCATAGCCCCTGACAACCTTGTCTAGAGGAAAAGAGATCCCCTTTGCCCCTTGCTAGATGTTTGATTTATCATGACCTGCATCACAAGCCCTCGAGATCCTTGAAATGGGTTAGGATGTATGCAATGGTATGATGTTATGGTATGCATGGGGTAATGTAGGTAACCCTGTTACGAGTCCCAATTAAGGACTACAAACCCAAAACCTGCAAGAAACTTAGGGTACTCTGTTATGAGTCCTGCAAGAAACAAGTGTCAGGTAACAAGCATGCAGATAGTCAAGTACGAAGGCACACAAGTCACACAAGAGAAGCCCTTAAAGTTTAGGCCAGCATGGGGTCTGGGTAGTACCCTCTTGAAGTTGGTGGGTTCAACCTGTCCTAATCAAAGCAACCGGGTTCTAAGGTTCCCAATATCACGGGGTTGCTTTCATTGTTCATCGTTTCGATTTAGCCACTGAACTGGCGACCGAAATATTCCAGGAAAGCAACCCTCAATTGAGCGTAGTATCGAGTATCAACCAACCTCGGACTGCACCAAAGTCAGTTATCTCACTACCCTAAAGAGGCCAAGATAGTTCAATTAAGGTTCCTAAGGTCTGTTGATGCTTCACGACACCACGCGGAGGCCCCGTACTCTCCTTGACTGAACTCAAGGGTTACCGGTACACACCAAAGTGCCACATCAACGTAGCAGACTGTTTCAACCATGTCGGTATACCCCGCACAGTTCCCTCACAGTCTTGTTGCTACTTTCTAAGAAGGTATCCCCCAGATCCGGGTTAGGATCTATAGAACTCCCAAGCAACCCACAATAATAAAGCAAGCAAAGAAGACAATTGAAAACATAGTTATGAGCTAGCCCTAAGGTACACCCCACTTTAAGTTTAGTCCCCAGCAGAGTCGCCAGTTCTGTGATCGGTGGATCTGGAACTGACTGTTTAACGCTGGTTCGCGAAATGTCGCGGAAGCAAGAGTCGCCACCGTCTTTTATTTTCTCCGAATGGAAAGGACAAAAGCACAGAAAAATTCCTTAAAGAGATTGCTCTCGGTTCGGGAGGTAGGTTATAGAAAGGGAAGGTGCTAGCACCCTTTCTATCCATGGTTATCCATGGGCTCTTAGATACTTGCTCATTTGTGTTTTCAAAAATGGTTTGTTTGCTTTTCAATGTGGGTTTAAAAAAAGTTTCTTTGAAAAATTTCAGTTCGACTCGTACGTCAGAGTGTTTGAAAAATTTGCTTTGAAAGCTTTTGAAAAGTGTCGGGGTGAAAAGTCTTTTTGAGTTTGTTTTGAGATTAGAGCAAGTATCCTTGAGAACCTACCTACCCTAAGGAATTCGTCTGTGTAAATGTCCTTTAAAGTAGTGCCATCCCACTATTGAGAGGTAGGTAGCACCACCGTTGGAGGTGTTCGGGTCAATTCGAGTTTTAGGGACATGGTGATCACCAGAGCAATGGGAAGACACCTTAGAAGCTACCCTCATGCCAGGTTCCCGGATCATGAGGACTTACTAAGACATCCTCTACTCGACGATCACCTTTCGAAAGCGAGGCAACAGTGAGGCGTACCCTAGGGGTGGTGTGTGCGATTTTGTGTGTCGTTTTCATTGATATTTGTCTTGTCATGTTTGTTGTGATCTACGCTTGATTTTAATTAGGGCCATTCATTCTTGCATGCTTATTTAACAATCTAAAAGTTTGCGAGGAAAGTAAATTCTAAAGCTATTACAAATGGCGCGGGTCCACATCGCCAAAATTAAACCGGACCCGATTTAACGGAAAATAAATAAAGCAAAAGAATACAAGTGTGAGAAATAAAATCGTTACAACGCTTTGGGAGAATTACATAAATATTTAAGCAATAAAGTAAATGCGCGAAATAAAATAATTAAAACGATGGGCGTTGGACCCTTTTGCAAAATTAACATTAATAAGAAATTAAAATTAAAAATTAATAGAAAATGTTTTTTAGTATTTTGGTGTTTTTTAAGATTTAATGGAAAGAAATAATTAATTAAAATTAAAATTAAGCGTCAAACCCTAATTCTAACGGCTTTTTAAGTTTATTGTAAAAATATTAAGTTTTAACCTAATTTAAATCTAAGTTAATTTACATGCAAAATTTAATTATAGAAAATAAATAAAATAAACATTATTATTGTAAAAAAAAGAAATTAAAAGGGATAAAATTAACAATTAAACCTAAACTCTATATTTTTGTATTTTTGTTATTAAAAGGAATTAAAATTGCAAAAGAACCTAATTATACTAAATTCAATTATACAATTCATTCATGAAAATAATTAAAATAAATATTATTACATTTTTTATCTTTTTCTGGATTTTTTATGATGTTTTTATATTTTGTAAAAAAGAAAATTAATTAAAACAATAAAAATAAATAACACAATAATTAAAAAAAATAAAATATGAAAAGAAAAGCAAACCAGGGGGGGTTCAGGCCCCAGATGGAGGTGTTGGTCCAAGAATCCAGGCCCATTAAGCATTGAAATCCGTTGACTTTTGTGCAAGCCTGTGATGCGTCTGACTATGGTACATGGTGCTCTTCAGATCTGAGCCCTTGATCTGCATCTCTTGGACGCGTGGGCCTTTGGATGATGATGGAGCATGGTGTATACCAATACTGACGCTGCATAGGAATTAATATAGAAAAACAATATTGGAATTGTTCAGACCTGGGACTTGAACCCAGGTCATGAGCGTCACCAGTTAACACCTGTACCGCTGGGCCATCATCACGCATTTGTTATATTAATAATGAATAAATATTATAAAAACAAAACGAATAGTTAGTGGTTCCAACGCGCGAAGATTCAAACTAACGAATCATGCTTCGCCAACACATTATCTTCTTCGCCCAGCTTTTTATTTTTCTGAAACAAAGACTCATAGGCCACGGTTTTGAAGCCGTTCTCTTAGGCTTGTTTCCAGAAAATAACGACTAGCCCTCAGTCGCTCATAAATTGAGCGCGAGGGTCGGTTTCTGTCCGTCCAAAGGCGCTTGTTTTGATGGCCAAGGTCCCAAGCCTCAATTTTGCTTTGTTTGAGAAGCCCTAATTCTGAGTCCTGAAAACCCTAAAAATCAAGTATGGCATTTTTGTATATAACGCGTAAAAACATAATTAAATCACATGATAAGCATCAGCAAGCATCATTGAACAAGAATATGTAAACCAAATGTCATGAAAATGCTTTAAAATCAAGATGCGTGTATGCAATTTTGTGAGAAAATTTTGAGTTCTGTACAGCGATTCTTTGCCTTTTGATGAGTGTTATGAATTGGAATATGCTCAGTGAACCACAAGGAAGCTTTTGGAATGAGTATTAGGGTTTGAATGGACCTAAAAAGTTGATTTCAGTTTTGAACTTTCTTGACAATTTTCCAAGTTTTCAATGATATTTTCAGCGCAGCATTCAGTCTCCCTGGCTTAGGGTTGTGATTCTGATTATGTATGGAAGCTATTAGGTCAACAAAATTGCATAAAATCCATGGCCATAATGGTTTTCAATATTTGATTTCCTTAAGATCTTTTTTGAATCTTTTCATGTGTATTTTGTATCAATTATGATCAATTAGTCCAATTATTTCCATGTTTGGGATGTGCACGAGATTTTGAAAGCAAAACATGCATAAAAAGATTTTTTAGGTCAAAGTAGATATTTTTCACATATTTAAATAATTTAAATGAATTAATATTAATATAAATTCAAGTAAATAAATAAAAATTGAGAAAATACTTCCCTTTGGGCCAAGTGGTCGTGCATATGCTTGGAATGATGAATCATGGAAGAAAAATGGGCCCATTAGCAAATTTAGGTCATTTGAATCAAAGTTGACTTTTCAAAATTCCCAAAAATTTCCCAACTTCCACAAGGCATAACTTGCTCAATTTTTAAGCTTTTCACATGTTCTTGGACATTTTGGAAAGGTCTTTGAGTCCTTTAATCAATGCCTTTAGTCCCATGTCATTTTGATTTACCAATCTCAAGTCATGGCCTTTGACTTAAAGTCCCTTTTTGTTGACTTTTGAAAATGACCTATAATGTTGAAATCGATAACTTTTTGTGAGAGCATTTCTTGGACTTGAAGTATGAAGATGAGTTGTAGGAAATGTCTTTCTCTTCAAAATGAGCTTTGGATGGAATTTTTCTGATAATCCATGTGAAAGTTATGCCCTGGTCAATTTCAGTTGACTTTTTCAGCTGTCCAAATATAGTAACTTTTGCATCTTTGATGATTTCTGAGCCAAATTTTAAGAATCATGATCAAGCATTGATCAAATGATGTTTGTGGCTTCAAAATGATATGTTGACCAAAAATTTGAACTTTTGACTGCCAAATGACCATTTTGCCCCTACAGTTGACTGTAGTGCAATTTAGGGTTTTGACTGTGCAATTTTGAGCTGAATGCCTTGAAACTTGATATGAGGATACTTGACCATCTTTGTAGGCATATGAGACTTGATTGGGCCTTTGAAAACTTCCTTTTCTTGATCAGAACACAAACCCTAGTTTTGACTGTATGGGAGACTGTTGCACTGTGCAACCCTTGGGGAATTTTGTGACTTGGCTTGGCAATTTCTTGAAGAATATGGGAGGGCAAATTTTGGGGTACAACAGGGGGGTATTGCACAAAATAAAGCCCTAAAAAACTATTACAACCGTATTGAATTTATTTGCAAATAAATAAATGAGCAATACTTAAATATACAATTAAATATAAATATGCAAAATGTTTTTTTTTGTATTATTTTTTATGTATGTAAAAATAAGTTTATTTAATGTCTCAAAAAAAAGAAAAAATATTAATGATTATTTTTGAAAGGGTAGAAACCCTAGTTTTGGTTTTAAAAGAAAATGTAAATTCTAATTATTTATTTATTCATTTATGTACAAGACAATAAATAAAAATATATATAAAAATGTTTAAAAAAATAGTATTTGTGAGAAAATAATATTTTAAGTGTATAATATAATAAAATAAAAATATATGATATTTTTTGTATTATTTACAAATTTATTTAAGAAAATAAAAGTATTTAACCTAATAAACTATTTTTTGTCATAAAAAATAATAAAAATAATAAAATATAAATGTGAAAATTTAAGAAAATATTTTTGGTGATTTTTAATATTTAGAAAAAATAAATAAAAGTCAGAAATGTAAAGAAATAAAAAAAATACAAAAATAAAGAAATAGGCCAAGGGGGTGCAAAAAGCAGGATGGGGGTGTCAAAAGCACGACAAAGCCAAGCCTAGCCCAGATTCCACTTCATCCATGTCCTTGAGAATCATAAAACGCGCGCTTTATGTACAAACTTGTAACTCCTGCATACGTGCTTAAAAACAAAAACTTGCAACATGAAAGTTATAGCTCATCCTCACACGATTCTAACCATATAAAAAACTTGATCTAACTCTAAGAAACCAGGGAGAATTTCCTTGGCCCTAAATTCTAACCTAGTTTTTTCAGAAACTTCAACATCCAAATTCTCCTAGCTCAGTTAACATAAATGAATTATATGCTTATGTACAACTCACAGGCAATGAGGACTACATTTTTGCTTCACAAACCTAAGCATAATGATTCCTAAATAAGGAGATAGAAGTTTGAGAAATACCTGTTTCAGTCAAGTTCGAATATGGCAATGCAGCAACTTTAAATGAGGCCTGAGGTTCTTTTGAGCTTGCTTGATGTTCCCTTGACCTTTCCCAGTGCTTAGCTTGCTTTGAAATAGTTTGAATCTCCCTATAGAACTCAACCTGCAAACTCAGAATTTGAAAATGGTGAAGTGTGAAAATGGAGTTACAGTTGCTTGAGAAGGGTTGGGATAGTTCATATGTATTGTTTAGAATGTGTTTTAAGTGATTTGGGACAAAACGCACGAGTGGAATTGGTTTTAGCTTGTGATTTGCAGAACTTGCTCAGTTTTAGGCAGAAGTTGGTGCTTTAGGGTTTTTGAGTGTTTGAGAGGCTTGTAGCTCGTGTTTCTGACTTGGTATATTGTGTTGAAGTTGTTTGAAATGTGCACAAGTCTTGCTCTTATCATATTACAAAGTTGTGGGGACTTTGCAAGGTTTCTTATTTTTGAAGCAAAAGGTGAGAAGTGACAATGCCAAGGTTGTACAAGCTAGCACAAAGTCTGCTGAGAGTTGGTACATATTTCTTGATATTAGTGAACATTGTTTGCTCCAATAACTTTGGTCCATGGCTCAAGAAATACAATTTGACATAAAGTGTGCTTTATGAAAATGGCATTATTATCTTTTTGCCAAAAATGGATTAATTCAATGTGTAATGCTCCATAGATCAGAACAAAAACTTAATCCAATGTGTTTGCATTTAATTTATGAGTTTAGAAAGGATTAGAACCTGTAAACCAAGTACAAGCATGATCCAAATTGATTTGCAACTTGTATCAATGTTCAAAATGCCTTGGCCAAAAGGGATAATTTGCCATTTTCAAACTTTCGATTCTCCCTAACCACAAATGATCTTGGAGAGTTCTTGGACATTTTGGAAAGCTTGTAACATGATCTAAATTCCATATTTGAAATTAATTTTTAGATTCCACTTGGAACTAGGTGAAAGGTTGCCATCAAGATAGGTAAAAAAATTTCCTAAACTAGGGCAAAATTTCACTAAGTTAAAAGTTTCATGGACCATTATTCCAAAAATCATAACTTGAGATCCAAGCATCTTTTGGGAAAACTTTGTGAACCAAAGTTGTAGATTTTGTGGAGGAATACAACTTTCATGTTGGAAGTTTCTTTTGAATCCAATTGCATCATGGTGAAAAAGTTGGGCAAAGTTGGGAAAAAATAAGAAATTTTCATAACTTAGAAAATTTCTAAGTTATGAAAATTTTCCATTTTAAACCCTAATTTCCAAAATTAAGTTTCTTGGTGAACAAGTTTCATGTTTTGACACATCTTGATAAAAAATGACCCTTGGCACTTGATTTTGACCAAAAAGTCAAAGTTTGACTTTTCAGTGTACAGTTGATTTTTGATCAGTTGACTGGAAAATTCATCTGTCAATCCAATGCATTTGAGATCTTTTGAACCTTGTGATTAGGTCAAGATGATGCCATTGAGTCCTTGAAACCATGCTTGAACCCAATTTGCCATTGGCTAGGTAAAAAAATCAGAAATTTCCCTTATACAATAAAAACCCTAAGAATGACCATTTTGCCCTTTTGATGATCTGATCAAATTTCTTGAGGAGTTATGGTCCAAACTTTATAAAATGGTTCATATGAGTCTATAATGTTGATGTGGATAAAAAATTATGAGGTTTGACTATAAATTGGCCACAATTGACTTTTTCCCCAATACAATTGATTTTTAGGTCAACTGTCCAATTGATTGGGAAAAAATTTGATTCAAGGTTTGAAACTTGGTATGAGAAATCTTAGAAGTCCAACATGAAGTATGAAAGTCACATTGAGCATTGGAAGTCCAAAAATCCCTGTGCAAACTCAAACCCTAATTTCAGGTCAACAGTGCAACGAGATGTCTTGAGCGGATCAAACCCTAATCCTGTCTGGAGTCCAAAGAGTCTTGTAAGGAAAATCTTGATAAAATGAGAGGGAAAATTTTGGGGTACAACAGCTGCCCCTGTTCAATCTTCTTGAACCTGAAGAGTTAGATTGGCGAGTTTGTCGTTCGTGACTCGAAGGTAAAAGATGATTGGACACTAGAGTGCCTGTAAATTTGCACTCGTCAATTATAGTTGAGGGAATGGGCTTAAAGATGCCATTTGGAGATATGACAGAATCTTGTCGGAGATGGGCTTAAAGATTCCATCCAAGAATGTTTGTTGAATTGTATGTTGTAAGTCAAAAGAATGAGAATCAGAATGGTATCCGTGTCTGGAACGTATCTGAGTTGTATCAGGAGATTGGATCTGTATGAGCAAGGGAATAGCACCCGTGAGTGTATCCGAGGTGTAACCGTATTTGAATCTGAATTCTGAATAGGTGACAGAAGGGCATCCGTGTCTGGAACACCTCTGGGCTGGGGAAAAAGTCAGAATAAGTGACAGCATGGCTACCGTGTCTAGAGCGTACCTGGACTGTATATGAATCTTGTATTTGAATAAGCGATAGAATAGAATCCGTGTCTGGAGAATCTCTGAGCTGTATCTGAGCTTTGAATCATAATAAGCAATAGAATAGCATCCGTGTCTGGAGCATCTCTAAGTTGTTTTCTGAATAAGCAATAGAATAGCATATGTGTCTAGAGCATCTCTAAGCTGTTTTCTGAGCTTTTGAATTTGAATAAGCGATAGAATAGAATCCGTGTCTGGAGCATCTCTAAGATGTTTTCATGATTGTATATTGGTAGCTTGTTAATCTTATCCTGAAAAGGCTAAAATGTTAGCTGAAACACAAAGTTATATTGCATGAAATGCATGATGCAATATATGTGTTTTATCAATGTTTATGACATATGAATGTAATGTATGCGCATGTAAGCTGATTTGCTGTCTTGCTGAGGAAGATAAATCCTTGATAGTTGGTGATAATGAAGTCTTTGACTGCTGCTGGGGAAAATAAATCATTGACCGCTGTTGGAGATTCAAAATCTTTGCTTGCTGATGATGGGAAATCCTGAGAACTTTGATGACTATGGCTGGGGATTTCACAATGGGAATCCTTACTCGGCTGGGGAATAAGGAAAACTCTGGGGATCTCTACCGGGGACCAATCAAAGGAAAACCTTGATCTGCTGGAGAATAAGGAGGGCTCTGATGGCTTCTACAGGGAACCAAGAATGAGAATCTTCGATCTCCTGGGGAATTTGAATCCTTGGGGACTTCATGCTGAGGAGTCAAGAAAGAGAATCTTCGATCTGCAGGGGATTAAAAATTCTGACAGATTCATGCTGGGGAGTGATGGAGACTCTGGCAACTTCACTAGGGAAATAAGAATGAGAATCTTCATTCTTTTAGGGAGTAAGAACTCTGTGGGGAATAGCTATACTGCTGGGAAGTAAGTTATCCTGCTGGGAAGTGAGTTCAGGACTCTGGGGGAAAAAGCTTATTCCTGTTTGGAAGAAGTTCAGGAGTTTGGGTTGTATGCCAATCTACTGGGGAATTATTCTAGGTTGGTGATAAGACAAAAGTTAACTGTTATCTGGTTGATTCTCAGACTTTTAAGACAACTTGCTGGGGAATCTGGGAAAAACTGAATGGTTTCCGCTGTAGATTGATGGTTGGAAATTTGACTTCGTTAGGAAAGAAAGTTTCATCTCCACTGAGGATCTGTAGTTCAAAGTTTTTGCTCCGCTGGGGATTGGGAGTTTGAAAACTTAACTCTGATGGGAAATAAGGATTTGAAATTTAGCTCCGCTGGGGATATGTTTTTCAAGGTTTTAGCTCCGCTGGGGATCTAGATATTGTATTGCAGGGGATTTCTCTTGGAATAGCTTAAAGACGTTTTCCTATACTTTCAACCTATCAGTAATTATTCTTTCCCATTTCGTTTATTTGTAAGCAGTGATTATATTTAAATGAATATGCTCATTTAATAAATCATTGGACGTATTCAAATAAAACAAACAAGTGTAAAAAAGAAAGAAAAGGCAAATAGTTTTCTGCACTTTGAAGTATCTTTGTATTAACTTTGTGTAAGTATTTTGTACAAAGGAGATAGACATCCTAGTAAGAGAATGTTGTCGTAAAAAATGATAAAAATTTATACCAAGAAAAGATGGCTATTGTGTAAAAATTCCATGGGGTTCCCATTCTGCTATAGCCTTCGTAACTCTGGATATCTTGTCCATTCGTTGCTTCGTCCGAAGATGATTGAGTTGATCAGAAGCCAGGAGATTATCTGTGAAGAGATTGTCTTTAAAGTGATCCGATGAGACATAGTCATACGCTTAAATTCCCTAACTTTTTCCTGGACCGCCCTTTCGGGTTTTCGATCCACCGAGAAACCCTTTTTTGCCCAAGTCGCCCTTTCGGGTTTTCAACTTGCCGGGTGTACAGATTTTTTATTTATCCCTAATTTTTGCCTGAACCTCCCTTTCTGGTTTTCGATTCACCTGGATGCCCTTTTTTGCCCAAGTCTCCCTTTCGGGTTTTCAACTTGCTGGGTCATTTATGCATAGTATCTTTTGACTATGTATGTGTTTGCAGGGTGCGGCAGGTCGTCGCCGTCCATGGTGGTTAATATCATTGCCCCACCAGAAAAGATATTTTTGATCATAAATGGTCCTTCGTAAGTAGGAGTCCATTTTCCTCTGGGATCACTTTGTGGCAAGATGATGCGCTTGAGCACAAGATCTCCAACTTGATACACTTGGCGTCTGAATTTCTTGTTGAAAGCTTTGATCATCCGTTTTTGATACGTCTGACCATGGCAAACATCAGTAAGTCTCTTTTCGTCAATTAAATTCAGTTGATCAAGTCGGGTTTGGATCCAATCGTCTTCACTCAAACCTGCATCCTTCATGATCCTCAAAGAGGGGATTTGGACCTCAATAGGTAGAACAACCTCCATGCCATAAACTAAAGAATAGGGTGTTGCCCCAGTTGAAGTGCGAGCCGTGGTACCGTACCCGTGGAGAGCAAATGGTAGCATCTCATGCCAGTCTTTGTAGGTGATTGTCATCTTTTGAATGATCTTCTTGATATTTTTGTTCGCAGCTTCGACAACACCGTTCTTCTTCGGTCGATAGGGAGATGAGTTGTGATGTTGAATCTGGAACTGCTTGCACAAGGCGGTGATCATAGTGTTTTTAAGGTTTGTACCATTGTCAGTGATGATCCTGTCGGGGATACCATACCGACAAATGAGGTTCTGCTTGATGAAGCGGGAAACCACATTCTTTGTAACGGAGGCGAAGGAAGCTGCTTCGACCCACTTGGTAAAGTAATCAATGGCCACCAGAATGAAGCGGTGTCCATTGGATGATGTAGGCTTGATCTCTCTAATCATTTTGATTCCCCACATAGCGAATGGCCAAGGAGCTGTTAAGACATTGAGAGGAACTGGAGGTATATGTACCTTGTCCGCATAGATTTTACATTTGTGACAAGTCCTGGAATGTTGATGGCAGTCAGCTTCCATGGTAGACCAGTAATAGCCTGCCCGTAGAATCTTCTTAGCCATCGTATGTCCGCTTGAGTGAGTGTCAAAGGTACCATTGTGCAGTTCAGCCATGATCTGCTCAGCTTCAATCTTGTCCACACAACGGAGAAGAATGTAATCATGATTGCGCTTGTAGAGGATACCATTGCTCAGGAAGAACTTGGCAGAGAATCTCCTTAAGAACTTTTTATCGTTGACTGAAGCTCCTTCAGGATATTCTTGCGCCTCGAGATACCTTTTGACTTCGTGAAACCAAGGTCGGTCCACTACTTCTTCGGTATTAATCTCGTGACAATGTGCAGGTTCGTCCATCCGCTTAATGGTGATTTGGGGAGCCTCATTATCCCAGTTAAGTTTAAACATGGATGACATTGTAGCTAGAGCATCTGCTAGCTGATTCTCTTCTCGCGGGAAGTGCTCGAAGGTAATCTGCTCAAAATGAGGTAGAAATGTCAAGACATGTTCTTTGTATGGGATGAGATTGGGATGTTTAGTGTCCCACTCTCCTTTGATCTGACTGATAACCAAAGTTGAGTCTCCAAACACAACCAAAGATTTGATTCCCAGGTCTATTGCAGCCTTGACACCAAAGATACAAGCTTCATACTCGGCCATGTTGTTGGTGCAGTTGAAGCAGAGTCTGTTGGTGAAAGGTGTATGGCAACCTTGCAGAGAGATGAGTACCGCACCGATACCGTTCCCAAGTGCATTGGAGGCACCATCAAAGTACAGGGTCCATCGGGATCCTTGTTCAGGTCCGTCATATGGTCTGAAGTCTTCAATGTTGTCCAATGTCATAATGTCCTCGTCAGGGAAGTCAAACTTCATGGATTGGTAATCTTCGACAGCTTGATGAGCCAGATGGTCAGCTAGTACACTTCCCTTTATAGCCTTTTGGGTTGTGTACTGTATATCATACTCAGCGAGGATCATTTTACATCTAGCTATTCTTCCGGATAAAGTAGACTTTTCGAAGATGTACTTGATCGGATCCATCTTAGAAATCAGTAGAGTGGTATGAGTCAACATATACTGCCTTAGCCGGTGATTAGCCCATACCAAAGCGCAACAATTTTTCTCGAGCAGTGAGTATCGGGTCTCACAGTCGGTAAACTTTTTGCTAAGGTAATAAATGGCATGCTCTTTTCAACCAGACTCGTCATGTTGGCCCAGTACGCACCCCATTGAGTTATCCAAAACAGTCAGATACATGATTAGCGGTCTTCCTTCGACGGGAGGCATCAAGATAGGAGGTTCTAGCAAATACTCCTTGATTTTATCAAAAGCAACTTGGTAGTCATCATTCCATTTAACCACCTGATCTTTCTTTAACATCTTGAAGATTGGCTCACAGGTAGATGTCAGGTGAGAAATGAACCTAGCAATGTAGTTTAAGCATCCTAAGAAACCTCTGACCTCCTTCTCAGTGCGAGGGGCAGGCATTTCTTGTATAGCTTTGACTTTGGAAGGATCAACCTCGATGCCCTTGTTGCTGACGATGAATCCCAAGAGTTTACCAGACCTGACTCCGAAAGTGCACTTGTTAGGGTTTAGTCTGAGCTTGTACTCCTTCAACCTGACAAACAGCTTTTGCAAATGGTTGAGGTGTTCTTCTTCTGTTTGTGAACGGGCTATCATGTCGTCTACGTAGACTTCAATCTCATGATGTATCATGTCATGAAACAGAGCTACCATGGCGCGTTGATAGGTTGCCCCGACATTCTTCAGTCCGAATGGCATCACTTTATAGCAGAACGTACCCCACTGTGTAACAAAAGTAGTTTTCTCCATGTCTTCGGGTGCCATTTTGATCTGGTTGTAACTTGAAAATCCATCCATGAAAGAAAATACCTTGTGCTGAGTTGTATTGTCAACCAAGATATCAATGTGCGGTAGTGGAAAATCATCTTTAGGGCTAGCCCTATTTAAGTCTCTATAATCCATGCACATTCTCACTTTGCCGTCCTTCTTAGGCCCGGGCACAATGTTAGCAACCCATTATGGATAGGGAGTAACAGTAAGAAACCCAACATTGAACTGCTTCATCACTTCTGCTTTGATTTTTTTAGACATGTCGGCCTCATTCGGCGGACCTTCTATTTAATTGGTGGACAGTCTTCTCTTGTAGGGAGACAGTGAACCACAATATATGTATCAAGTCCCGGCATGTCTTCGTATGACCAGGCGAAGATCTCAACATATTCATTCAACAGCTGAATTAAGCGTTCTTTGACACTTGGCTCTAGGTTGGCACCCACTCTAATTTCTTTTCTATCTTCAACAGTACCCAAGTTGATTATCTCTAACAGCTCCTCATGTGGTAGAATAGCCCGTTCTTCCTGTTGTAGCAGTCTAGCCAATTCTCCTGGCACTTCACAGTCTTCATCACCTTCGTATTCGGCATGGTAGACCAGATCTTCAGAATCACTGACGGCCATAGCAGAATTGTTACCCATGGAATCCGGAATGGAAGGGTACCTTCATTTGGGAGTGTGGGTGTGTGTAAGGGATAGCCACCTTTAAACAAATAAAATGTAAAAAGAAAGAAAATGAACACAAAAGTTTATATGTGAAAACGTCCATGATTCATTAAAATGGCATATGAAGATGAAAAATCAAACCCTTACAAATGGACCTATGTACCTCGGGTAAGGCACAAGGCTAAAAGTGTACGAATTGCTTAAGAATTATTACAAACCAACAGAAATGTTTGAAAGATAAATTACTGATTTATGAAAGTAATGGGAACAAAATATTTTGCTTCCCAGTTGTTCAGTCCTCCTCCAACAGTAGGGAAAATCCAGTCTTCCAGGTTGCTCTCCTCTTCACCATCCTCCAAAGCATTGACTTCATGATGGGTGATCTTCACTGGTGGTCCCCCAGCCCGGGAGTGACGGATAGCCTTTTGAGCAGAAACAGTGAAACCCAAGCCGAATTTATCTATTTTGTGAGGAAAGTCTGGTAGTTGACCCTAAATTATGCTTCCTTCTTCTTCAATCACATCCTTTGCATCTTTGAGGGATAACATCCGAGGCACAGGTTTGGTAATCAAGGGTACAGAAGACACTGTCTTGGTCGCTGCAACTTCAGGAGAAACCTCTTCAAAGTGCTGAAAGGGGGTGTCGATGAATTCACCATCCAATTCAACACAGCGGAAAGAATTTAGATGGCTTATCATGTACTCCTCCTCGCCATGAACAGTGATAATTTTCCCCTGGAAGGGGTACTTGAGCATTTGATGCAGAGTTGAAGTAACGGCTCCAGCATGGTGAATCCAGGGTCTTCCTAACAAGCAAGAATAGGAAGGATGGATGTCCATCACATAGAATGTGGAGTTAAAGATTTCAGTTCCCACTTTAATCGGGATGTCCACCTCTCTGTGAACCATCCTTTTAGAACCATCAAAGGCTCTGACAATGATTTTGTTGGGCTTCAGGGTTAGGCCTTCACAGTCCAACCTGTCCAATGCTTTCTTCGGCAAGACATTTAACGATGACCCAGTGTCTACCAGAACGTGTGCTAGAGTAGTCCCTCTGCATTCCACCGAGACATGCATAGCGTCATTATGCTTTCTCCCTTTAGATGTTAAATCAGCATCGGAGAATCCAAGACCATTGTCTGCTGTTAGGCTAGCTACACATTCCTGGAACTGATCCGCGGAGGTTTCTTGAGGCACGTGGGCCGTCTTCAAGAATCTGATCAAATCTTTGGCATGAGCATCGGAACAAAGCAACAAGGCCAACATTGAGATCTTTGAGGGGGTTTTCCCCAGTTGCTCCAAAACATCATAATCTCTTTTCTTGATTATTTTCAAAATCTCTTCCATTTCCTTTTGAGAGGTCTCTGGGATAACTAAAGGTTGAGCCCTCGTTCTGACGGGCGCTTCTTGGATCCCTTTCCCTCTATCATCAGCAGCAGCAGAAGGGACAACCACAGGAGTCACAACTTCTTCAATAACTGGAGTTCTCGCAGATATGTTGACTGGCACAGGGGTAACCTTAGGAGCATTTGAGGATCCGAAGATTGCCCTTGGAGGAGCAATCTTCGGAGAGAAAATTCTTCCACTGCGGGTGATTTTACTCGTTCCAGCAATATTCCCAATGTTGGAAGTCTCTTTATCAGAACTTTCTTCAGTAGATTCAATTTGTTTAATACCGTGGTAGAAGATCTCTCCACCATAGTTCCACGGTATTGATTTGTTGGACTTGTACGTGATGGGCCCCGACATGGTTATCTTCGAAGGTACAATCTTCAGATCGGATGTAATCTTAATAGGTCTTTTGGAGACCTTGGAAAGATTGGCGGATATGGTAATTATGGAAACATCCTTGACAGGAGTCAGTGTAACATGAGTCTTTTTAAAAAGGATTTCTTGGTTATCCATTAGGCGTTGGATGCCTAACTTCAACAATGGACAGTCGGATGGTAAGGATGAAAAAAGATAGCAATTTTCTTCACAACCTGGGAAAATCCCAGCCTTCAACAAATTCAGCTTGATTATCGGTAGCGGAGTCATCAAATCATCAACAGTAGCAACATATAGATCCTCTTCAACAGCATGGGCATTATGGCCATGCCTTGGCATTGGAGTAGAGATCACATTCGTCTTTTCAGGGGCGTCGAATTCCACCTCTTTAGCGTCTATTAAATCCTGAATCTTATTCTTGAGGGCCCAACAATTGTTGGTGTCGTGCCACAGACTGTCTGAATGATAAGCACACTTGGCGTTGGGATGGTAGTGTGGTGACGAAGTGTTAGGGTTTTTAGGGGCCTCCCTCAAACTGGCAAGGTTTAACTTCAAGAGATAGGGTATAACCTGAGCGGGAGTCATGTTTATCTGGGTGTATTGCCGTACAGGCCTTTCCACCCTTTGCTGGTTGGTTCTAGGTTGATTGTTTCTGGGCTGATCAGCTGCAAACTTCTGAATCATTACGGCCCCCACTGTCGGCCGACGCTTAACTCTTCCTTGACCTCTTTTGGAGTAGACAGTTGAGACTTCTTTCTTTGCTGGAAAAGGCTTTTTGACGGCAGCGGAAGTAAATGAATCTTTTTGAATTTTACCGCTCTTGATTCCAGCTTCAACTCTCTCACCAGTTAGAATCAACTCGGTGAACCCCGCAGACGAACTTCCTATCAGGTGATTAAAGAATGGACCTGACAGTGTCCCTAAAAACATATCTACAAGCTCCCTCTCAGATAGAGGTGGTTGAACTCGTCCCGCTAAGTCTCTCCATTTTTGGGCATACTCCTTAAAGCCTTTATTTGAGACCATGCCCATACTCTATAATTAAGTACGGGTAGGTGCTAAGTTCGCATTGTACTGATACTGCTTGTAGAAGGCAGCAGCCAAATCCTCCCAATTATGCACATCAGACCTCTCTAGCTGGTAGAACCAATCTAATTGCATCCCCGACAAACTGTCCTAGAATAAATGTACCCACGGGTCTTTGTCAGAAGAATGTGGTTGAATTTTTTTGACGTAGGACCGTAGGTGCATCTTTGGGCAAGACACCCCGTTGTATTTAGCAAACAGAGGTACTTTAAACTTTGGGGGAGTGACAATTCCAGAAACCAAACCCAACTCTTCAAAGTCCAGCCCATGCACCCTCTGAATCTCCATGGATGTCAGACGTTCTTCCAGATTCTTGTATTTTTCATCTGCAGGAGGATACTGTTGTTCTGAGTAATCCTCATCTTCCTCCTCTTCTTCTTCCTCAGACTCAGATGGCACTGCAGCTCCCTTTCCTTTTCCTACCCCTTCATCAGATGTTGAGGGGAAATCCAGGACCCTTCTAGCTTGACCTTCAAACATTCTACCCAAAGTAGCTACACCGACTCTCTTCTTTTTCTTTTTCTCTTTTTCCTTTTCTAATAAAGCTTTAAGATCCTCCTCACCTTTTGCCAAGGTCATGAGTAGCTGTTGGAAATTTGAATTCTGCGCTTGCAAAACTTTGACCGTCTGCTCTATATCCATCTTACTGAAATAAACAACAGAGAGATAAGGAAACCTGGTGTGAAGACCTGTTTATGCATATGATGAATGAAATGTATTCATGTAATGCATTCAAGGATTCAGAAGTTCAAATTTGTTGTAAACAAAAAGGAACAAACGTCATATTAATAAGATAGAACTTGTTAGTACATAAATGCCCCATGGGAAAAATAATACAAAATTCTAATGTAAAAAGACGTTGTGCATCCTCTTTGGTGCAATGTAGGTGTTGAGATTCTGCTCTTCGTGAAGTTGACGAGTAAGTTCTAAAACCTTCTTCTCACTGGCGTAGAATTGGGCTTCAAACGTGTCGCGTTCTCCCTTGAGCTGTATCCAACTCCTTTGTAAATCTTCCAATGATGTTGGCATGTCAGGATGTAGGAGGGTGTATGGAACCTCTCCTTCCATAACAGGCTCTTTGATCACCGGGAGAATGTAGGGATAAGGCATCATAAGACTCTGGGCGCGGGTTCGTACCCACTTGAGGTAAGGCTCAAGGGGGATGGAATTCTTGTGTCCCAAGGTCTTACTGTCCACCTTGTTGGGCATCCTCCAAGCTCGGATAAACTTTTGTCGAAGTCCTTGAGCCTCGTTGTCGAAGTCAAAAACCAAGTCTGGAATCAGCATGTCATGAGGGCCATCCCTTCGGGCATACCTAAACTGTCTCAGAGCCAAGCAGGGGTTGTAGGTAATGCCTCCCCTAATGCCTAGTAGAGGGACATTAGGGAATTCCCCACAACGATCAATGATGATAACATTTTCTCTAGATCGAGAACACCAATGAACATCTGAATGTGTAAGAGTCATCAACCGTTGTGACCACCTCAAGCCTTGCTCATTCTTCAAGACTGATTGGGGAAGGTGAGAAATAAACCACCTTGCTAGAAGAGGAGTACAGCACGTGAGAACACCTCTTTTCCTCATTGTTCGAGTGTGAAATGAGTGGAGGATATCCCCAAGTAATGTAGGCACCGGGTTCTGAGATATGAAAATCTTGACAGCATTCACATTTATAAGCTGGTCAGGGTTTGGGAACAAAACCAACCCATAGATGAGAAGTGCTACAATCTCCTCAAAAGTTTCAGATCTAGAGAATTCCAGTATTCTTGAGCTTTCTCAAATAGAAACTTTGCCAAGAAACCCTTGACACCACTTCTGGTTTCCCAATGACCTATGACATCATATGGTTGCAAGTGTACGGCTTGAGCAACATCTTCAGGCTTTGGATCTCTTTCTGTACCGTTGTAGGGTAGTTAATGGAGAATAGGAATCCTCAGGAGTTGAGAAAATTCCTCCAAAGTAGGCATTAACTGGTAGTCAGGAAATGTGAAGCAGTGGTGTAGGGGGTCAAAGAACTGGAAGAGAAATTTCACCATGTCTTCCTCTATGTTGGAGTTGACCAAGTTGAGAAGTCGAAGACGTCTTTCAATGAATGGAGAATACTCTGGAATCTTGGAAGTAAGCTCCTTGAGTTGAGGAGGAATTCTCACAAGGTTGACTTAGATTATTTTCCTGCGAAGTGATTCCATAACCTACAAAACAGGAACAAAGATGAAGATCCAAAATCCTTGAAATGGTTAGTGGATGCATATGATGCTTCATGATGTTCATGATGTTATGCACAAGTATATATGTACAAGCAAATCACATAAGTTCCTAGTTTCAGGCTTTCATGGGGTTTCATAGGTAAGTACCCTTTTGAAGTTTAGTTGGCTCAACCTGTCCTATAAATAGTAATCGGGTTCTAAGGAGCTCAATATCACTGGATTATTTTTTGTGTTCATTGTTTCAGTTTAGCCACTTTACTGGCGACCGAAATATTCCAAGAAAACAACCCTCAATGAGTGTAGTATCGAGTATCTACCAACTTCGGACTGCACCAAAGCCGGTCATCTCACTACCCCTAAAAAGGCCAAGTTGGTCAAGTAAAGGTTCTAAAAGTCCATTAGTACTTCATGACATCACTCAGCGGCCCCGTATTCTCTTTGATTAACTCAAAGGCTACCGGTACCCACAAATATGTCGCACTAATATAGCTATTGCTTCAACCATGTCGGTATACCTCGCACTGTTTCCACAATGTATTACTATTTACCTATGAATGTTTCCCAAATCCGGGTAGCGGATTTCAAACCAAAATAATAGAACCAAAGTGTAAAGCAATCAAAGCAAACAAGGTAAGCATGTAAAGGTGATCTAAACCCTAAGGTAACCCCACTTTTAGAAAATTCCCCAGCATAGTCGCCAATTTTGTGTTACGGTGGGAGAACTGACTTGAGGTTTTGCGTTTGTGTTCGCAAATGTTTCGGTTTAGCAAGAGTCGTCATCGACTTTTATTTTATCCAAAGGAAAGGTCAAAAAGCACAGGAAAGACCATTGATATGTTTTCTTGGGTTCGGGGGGTAGATTATGAAAAGGGAAGGTGCTAGCACCCTTTTCATCCATGGTTTTCCATGGGCCCTTAGTTACTTGTTTAGATCACTTGCTTTTGCTTTTCAATTGTTTAAAATGGTGCTTTGTGTGTGGTTTTAAAAGTATTTTTAAAAGAGGCCTTTGTCTAGGAAACCTTTGTAATGATTCTTGTTTGAATGTATACAAAGGTGTTTGTCTTTTGAAAAATGTTTCAATTTTTGAAAGTTTGTTTTGGGAAACTGTTTTGAAATTGTGTGATAGTTTGAAAATAGCAAGGATGTTTGCAAGTTTGATCAAGTAACTAGGAGTTGTCTATCCTACTCAAAGATCTTTCCTACACATTTTCAACCCTTTGACATTGTTGTTTTACCATTGTATTTGGTAAACAACCTTGTGTTTGGATGTTAAACGGGACGGGCATGGGTCATAATATGACCATGATAACAATGTTGCCAAGTATCTTAGCATGTTTTGAGGGACTAGATCATTTTTTGTATAGGTAACTAAGATAACGTCACCGAGGGACTATGATCTTTTTGTTTTGTTTTTGTTTTGCCAAGATACGTAGTATGCATACCATGGCCATGTTTTAAGGCAACATAGTGGGTGAAACCCTAGGTGTGCTTGTGTGCAAAGTGTTGTCATTTTTCATGCATTTTTTCTTGTGTTTAGTCATACTATTTGTTTTGATTTTTGGTTATCATACAAACCCTAATTTACTAAGCATGCATATAAAAGCAATAAAATGCGAAAAGTAAATCTAAGACTATTACAACATTGATATTGGGAGGGGGAAACAAGTTTGAATAGGGGGTATTGCACAAAATAAAGCCCTAAAAAATTATTACAACCATATTGAATTTATTTGCAAATAAATAAATGAACAATACTTAAATATACAATTAAATATAAATATACAAAATGTTTTTTTTGTATTATTTTTTATGTATGTAAAAATAAATTTATTTAATATCTCAAAAATAAGAAAAAATATTAATGATTATTTTTGAAAGGGTAGAAACCCTAGTTTTGGTTTTAAAAGAAAATGTAAATTCTAATTATTTATTTATTCATTTATGTACAAGACAATAAATAAAAATATATATAAAAATGTTTTAAAAAATAGTATTTGTGAGAAAATAATATTTTAAGTGTATAATATAATAAAATAAAAATATATGATATTTTTTGTATTATTTACAAATTTATTTAATAAAATAAAAGTATTTAACCTAATAAACTATTTTTTGTCATAAAAAATAATAAAAATAATAAACTAAAAATGTGAAAATTTAAGAAAATATTTTTGGTGATTTTTAATATTTAGAAAAAATAAATAAAAGTCATAAATGTAAAGAAATAAAAAAAATATACAAAAATAAATAAATGGGCCAAGGGGGTGGAAAAAGCAGGATGGGGGGTGTCAAAAGCAGGACAAAGCCAAGCCTAGCCCAGATTCCACTTCATCCCTGTCCTTGAGAATCAGAAAACGCGCGCTTTATGTACAAACTTGTAACTCCTGCATACGTGCTTAAAAACAAAAACTTGCAACATGAATGTTATAGCTCATCATCACACGATTCTAACCATATAAAAAACTTGATCTAACTCTAAGAAACCAGGGAGAATTTCCTTGGCCCTAAATTCTAACCTAGTTTTTTCAGAAACTTCAACATCCAAATTTTCCTAGCTCAGTTAACATAAATGAATTCTATGCATATGTACAGCTCAAGGACAATGAGGACTACATTTTTGCTTCACAAACCTAAGCCTAATGATTCCTAAATAAGGAGATAGAAGTTTGAGAAATACCTGTTTCAGTCAAGTTCGAATATGGTAATGCAGCAACTTTCAATGAGGCCTGAGGTTCTTTTGAGCTTGCTTGATGTTCCCTTGACCTTTCCCAATGCTTAGCTTGCTTTGAAATAGCTTGAATCTCCCTATAGAACTCAACCTGCAAACTCAGAATTTGAAAATGGTGAAGTGTGAAAATGGAGTTACAGTTGCTTGAGAAGGGTTGGGATACTTCAGATGTATTGTTTAGAATGTGTTTGAAGTGATTTGGGACAAAACGCACGAGTGGAATTGGTTTTGGCTTGTGATTTGTAGAACTTGCCCTGTTTAGGGCAAAAGTTTGTGCTTTAGGGTTTTTGGGTGTTTGAGAGGCTTGTAGCTCGTGTTTCTGACTTGGTTTATTATGTTGAAGTTGTTTGAAATATGAACAAGTCTTGCTCTTATCAGATTACAAAGTTGTGTGGACTTTGCAAGGTTTCTTGTTTTTGAAGCAAAAGGTGAGAAGTGACAATGCCAAGGTTGTACAAGATAGCATAATGCCTGTTGAGAGTTGGTACACCTTTCCTGATATTAGTGAACTTTGTTTGCTGCAATAACTTTGGTCCATGGCTCAAGAAATACAATTTGACATAAAGTGTGCTTTATGAAAATGGCATTGTTATCTTTTTGCCAAAAATGGATTAATTCAATGTGTAATGCTCCATAGATCAGAACAAAACCTTAACCCAATGTGTTTGCATTTAATTTATGAGTGTAGAAAGTATTAGAACCTGTAAACCAAGTACAAGCATGATCCAAACTGATTCGCAACTTGTATCAATGTTCAAAATGCCTTGGCCAAAAGTGATAATTTGCCATTTTCAAACTTTCGATTCTCCCTAAACACAAATGATCTTGGAGAGTTATTGGACATTTTTGAAATCTTGTAACATGATCTACAATCTATCTTTGAAATGAATTTTGAGATTCCACTTGGAACTAGGTGAAAGGTTGCCATCAAGATAGGTCAAAATTCTGCCTAAACTAGGGCAAAATTTCACTAAGTTAAAAGTTTCATGGACCATTATTCCAAAAGTCATAACTTGAGAACCAAGCATATTTTGGGAAAACTTTGTGAATAAAAGTTGTAGATTTTGTGTAGGACTACAACTTTCATGTTGTAAGTTTCTTTTGAATCCAATTGCATCATGGTGAAAAAGTTTGGCAAAGTTGGGAAAAAATAAGAAATTTTCATAACTTAGAAAATTTCTAAGTTATGAAAATTTTCCATTTTAAACCCTAATTTCCAAAATTAAGTTTCTTGGTGAACAAGTTTCATGTTTTGACACATCTTAATGAAAAATGACCCTTGGCACTTGATTTTGACCAAAAAGTCAAAGTTTGACTTTTCAGTGTACAGTTGATTTTTAATCAGTTGACTGGAAAATTCATTTGTCAATCTAATGCATTTGAGATCTTTTGAACCTTGTGATTAGGTAAAGATGATGCCATTGAGTCCTTGAAACCATTCTTGAACCCAATTTGCCATTGGCTAGGTAAAAAATCAGAAATTTCCCTTATACAGTCAAAACCCTAAGAATGACCATTTTGCCCTTTTGATGATCTGATCAAATTTCTTGAGTAGTTGTGGTCCAAACTTGATCAAATAGTTCATATGAGTCTATAATGTTGATGTGGATAAAAAATTATGAGGTTTGAATGTAAATTGGCCACAGTTGACTTTTTCCCTAATACAATTGATTTTTAGGTCAACTGTCCAATTGATTGGGCAAAAATTTGATTCAAGGTTTGAAACTTGGTATGAGCAATCTTAGAAGTCCAACATGAAGTATGAAAGTCACATTGAGCATTGTAAGTCTAAAAATCCCTGTGCAAACTCAAACCCTAATTTCAGGTCAACAGTGCAAGGAGATGTCTTGAGCTGAGCAAACCTTAATCCTGTCTGGAGTCCAAAGAGTCTTGTAAGGAAAATCTTGATAAAATGAGAGGGAAAATTTTGGGGTACAACACAGGGTTCTTTGTAGTGATGTCATATCCTCAATGGGTTGCTAATGTTGTTCTGGTACCAAAGAAAGATGTCAAGGTACATGTGTGTGTAGATTACAGGGATTTGAATATGGCGATCCCAAAAGATGATTTCCCGCTGCCACATATTGATGTCTTGGTCGATAACACCGCTCAGCATAAAGTATTCTCCTTTATGGATGGTTTTTCAGGTTATAATTAGATCAAGATGGCGCCTGAAGACATGGAGGAAACCACCTTCCTGACACAGTGGGGCACTCTCTGTTATAAGGTTATACCTTTTGGGTTGAAGAACGCAGGGGCAACTTATCAATGGGCCATGGTAGCTTTATTTCATGACATGATTCATCATGAGATAGAAGTCTACGTCGAGGACATGATAGCAAGATCACATACTGAAGAAGAAAATCCAGATCAACTTCATAAGTTATTTGAAATGCCGAGGAAGTACAAAGTGAGGTTGAATCCGAACAAATACACCTTTGGGGTGAGATCCGGTAAACTCCTGGGTTTCGTTGTCAGTGGTAAAGGTATTGAAGTTGATCATGCAAAAGTCAAAGTTATTCAAGAAATATCGTCTCCCCGTACTGAGAAGGAAGTTAGAGGTTTCGCAGGTCGACTAAATTACATTACCCGATTCATTTCTCATTTGACTGCTACCTGTGAGCCAATCTTTAAGCTACTGAAGAAAGATCAAGTAGTAAAATGGAACGACGACTGTCAAATAGCCTTTTACAAAATCAAGGAGTACTTACAATAACCTATGATTCTAATGCCACTAGTTGAAGGAAGACCTTTAATCATGTACCTAACAGTACTAGATAACTCAATGGGGTGTGTACTAGAGCAGCATGACGAGTTTGGTCGAAAAGAGCATGAAATATAATACATTAGCAAAAAGTTTACCGACTGAGAAACAAGATATTCACTGCTCGAGAAAACTTGTTGTTCTTTGGCATGGGTTGCTCGCCGACTAAGATAGTATATGTTGACTCATACTACTTTATTAATCTCTAAAATGGATTCCATCAAGTACATATTTGAGAAGCCGTCTCTCTCCGAAAGAATTTCCCGATGGAAAATGGTCTTAACAAAATATGACATTCAGTACACCACTCAAAAAGCAATCAAAGGAAGTGTACTGGCAGATCATTTGGCAGATTAAGATATGGACGACTATCAATCTATGAATTTCGAATTCTCAGACGAGGATATTATGCTAGTTACAGATTATGAAGAACCTGGACCGTATGAAGGACCTGAGTCAGGATCCCGATGGACTATGGTTTTCGACGAAGCTTCCAACGCACTTGGAAATAGAATTGGTGTTGTAATTATCTCTCCTCAAGGTTGCCATACACCCTTCACTTCCAGACTTTTCTTTGACTACACCAATAATATGGTTGAATATGAAGCGCACATCCTGGGAATTAAAGCTGCTATTGACCTGAGAATCAAATTCTTAAGTGTATATGGGTATTCAGCTTTGGTAATCAGTCAGGTCAAGGGATAATGGGATACGAAGCATTTGAATCTTATCCCTTACCGAGAACATGTGCTTACTTTGATTTTGTACTTCAAAGAGATTACTTTTGAGCATATCCTAAGAGAATAGAATAAGTTCGTGGATGCCTTAGCTACCATGTCATCCATGTTCAAGGTCATATGGGACAATGAGGCTCCCAAAATTACCGTTGAAAGATTTGACAAACCGGCACATTGCTACGAAATTGATACTGACGGAGTAGAAGAAAAACCTTGGTTTCATGAAGTGAAAAGGTACCTTGAAGCTCAAGAATACCCTGAAGGGCATCAATCAATGACAAGAAGTTCCTACAGATGTTCTCGGCTAAATTATTCTTGAGCAATGGAATTTTGTACAAGCGCAATCATAATTCAACTCTACTTCGTTATATGGACAAGAAGGAGGCGGAGAAAATTATGGAGGATATGCACGAAGGTGTCTTTGGTAATCACTCCAGTAGACATACTATGGCTAAAAATATTTTGAGAGCTGGTTACTATTGGTCGACTATGGAAACTGACTGTCACCACCACTCGAGGACTTGTCATAAGTTCCAGACCTATGCTGATAAGGTTCATGTGCCTCTGGTACCTTTGAACGTCATGAATGCTCCTTGACCATTCACAATGTAGGGCATTGATATGATCGGAGAAATAAAACCTACGGCTTCCAATGGACATTGTTTCATTCTCGTTTCCATTGACTATTTTACAAAATGGGTCGAAGTAGGCTTGTTCACCTCTGGTACCAAGAATGTTGTGGCCCGGTTCATTAAGCATAACCTTATCTGTTGGTATGGCATCCCTGAGAGAATCATTATGGATAATGGTACTAACCTCGACAACACTATGATTAATGAACTCTGTATGTAGTTCAAGATCAATCACCATAACTCTTCTCTGTATCGACCTAATATGAATGGTGCAATGGAAGCCGCCAACAAGAACATAAAGAAGATTGTGAAAAAGATGGTTGTGACCTATAAAGACTGGCACGAGATGTTACCATTTACTCTCCATGGATATCGCACTTCGACTAGAACATCAACTGGGGCAACCCCATTCTCTCTGGTCTATGGTATGGAAGTTGTACTACCTGTCGAAGTCCAGATTCCTTCTCTGAGGATTATAAAAGATGAAAAATTAGACGAAGATGAGTGGATTTTAACTAGGTTGGATCAGTTGAATTTGATTGACGAGAAAAGACTTGTTGTTGTCTGTCACAGTCAGATGTATCAGAAGCGTATGATCAAGGCATTCAACAAAAAAATCAAGCATCGGGTATTGCAGGCTGATGACTTGGTGATAAAGCGCATCATTCTACCACAAGGTGATCCCAGGGGAAAATGTACTCCCACCTACGAAGGGCCATTTGTTTTCAAGAGAGTATTTTCGGACCATGCTATGATACTGAATACCATGGAAGGTGAAGATTTCATGCACCATGTGAACGCGGACATAGTTAAAAGATACTACGCATGAAAATGGCCCGCTAGGCTGATTGACCTAGGCAAAAATAAGGGCATCCCGGTGAACCAAAAGGGTTCGGGCAAAAATTAGGGATATATATAAAAGATTTTACAACCGGCAAGTCAAAAACCTGAAAAGGCGGCTTGGGCAAGAAAGGGTATCCCGGTGGACTTAAAACTCGAAAGGGCGGTCCAAGAAAAAGTTAGGGATTAAAAGCATACGACTATGTCCCGTTGGACCACTTACTACAAACTTTATTATCAAAGTCAAAGTTCAAATGGTACAAATCAGTTCAATCAACTTTTTTCTACAGCAAAGGATGAGATGTTCTAAGACATAGGGGCAATAGCAGAGTTAGAATCCAACGAGATCATTTCCACATAGCTATATGTTTTGTTTTCACTTTGTACTCTTTTCATTTTCATGATAATTTCCTCTTACTAGGATTTATGTCTCTTTGTACAAAATTTCCTGTTTATAGGCAGACTATCAATACAGATACACCTTAAATTCAATCTTTTTGTTTTTTGTTTGCAAAAACGTCCAATGACTAAAAGTGAATGAACATATGCATATGAACATGATTAACTGTTAACAAATATATGCATAATAAAAAGGAATAAATATTTACTCAAGACTCTAGGAATTAGGATGACGTTCAAGCTATCCATAAATCCCCACAAAGCCGCTTCCATGAGATTATCCGCACAAGAGTAATCTTCACATATTCATCTTCAATGAAGATACCTGCCCCGCAATTTCCCCGACAGATTGCTCCAGCGGAATAAAAGAATATGATCTTTTTTCCGAGCAATGTCACCCACCTACAGAGTTCCAATCAGCACAATTAATGGAAATTCTCTTCCTCAACTGAGTTTATTCCTCCATAACTGTAAAACCCCCTGCATATTTCTTCTCTCCAGTAGAGCTTGTTTCCTCAACCGAGTATTTCTACGTCAACAGGGTTTATTTCTCCAACATGGTTTATTTACCCAAAAGATTACAGTCTCCCCCAGTTTGAGTCTATTCCTCAAACGGCTATGAATTACCGGCAAAATTCCTCTCCTCAGTGAAGTCGCTGCTATCCCCAGAAAGTTGCTACAAAACGTGGAACCGGACCAGATATCAGTCAACTTAAACTCCCCAAATGAATCCGAAGGTTATCCATCTCTTTTATCCTCAGTTAGCGTATATAAGAATTAAATTCCCCAGTAGAGCGATGAACGACTAATGTTCCTGAACTCCTCTCCCCCAAAAAAAAGTCAACATTCCCCAGCGGAGTTTCCTCAAATAGCAAGCAGGAATCCCCAACAGAAGCATTCTAGACAAGGTTGAAGATTACACATGTTCTTCATCCCCAATTATAGTCAATGGAGTCATTCTCCCCAGCAAGATGTCATACGGAACTATTGATACACTTCCAACGACATTTCACATTCATACATCATTTACCAATATCATAACATATGCATACAGAATGCATACAGCACAATCTCATTTATTTTGAGAACATCATTACGCAATGCATTTCATACATCATGACATTGCATACATCTAACTCTTTAACTTTTCAGGAAATGTCAATCAACAGATGAATATCATCAACAATTCTCAAATGGGTCCAAGATTAATTCTCGAAACAGGATGGGGAAACTATCTTTCTTTATTTATGGTCAGATGAAGATCAATTCCCGAAACAGGACGGGGCAACTATCTTTATCACTAAGTGGTATGAACTCCTGAAACAGGACGGGCTTACCAACAAAAATAGATTGTAGATCAATTCCCGAAACAGGTCGGGGCGACTATCTACATGACAGACACTTCTTTCAGACATCTTCTGGCTCTAATTAAATCAAGCATAGATTTATTCTGATACTTCTTCCAGTAGATACTTTTTCTGGCTCAGATTAAATTAACCACAAATTTATTCTGATACTTCTTCCAGTTAAGGACGGACACAAACATCTTTTGTCTTAGATTAAATCAACCATAGATTTATTCTGATACTTCTTCCAATAGATACTTTTTCTGGCTCAGATTAAATTAACCATAGATTTATTCTGATACTTCTTCCAGTTAAAGACGGACAAAAACATCTTCTGGCTCAGATTAAATCAATCATAGATTTATTTTGATACTTCTTCCAATGAACTTTTCCTGGCTCAAATTAGATCAACCATAGATTTATTCTGATACTTCTCCCAGTTAAATACGGGCGTAGAAATCCTCTGCCTCACATTTAATCAAGCGTAGATTTATTCTGATACTTCCTCCAGTCGAAGTCAAGCATAGACGTAGTCTAAGTTTTATCAACAATTACTTTGGATGGTATCTATAAGCCCATCTCCGAAAATTCTCCATAACATCTCCAAATGGAATCTTTAAGCCCGTTTCCAGTATTACATCAACCAACAAATTACTTCGGGCACATGCGAGGGCAAATTTTGGGGCACTTAAGTGTTCAATCATCTTCTACCTTCAAGTCACGAATGCCGAACATGCTTGTCTAACTCTTCAGGTTTAAGAAGATTGAACATGGGCATCTGTTGTACCCTAAAATTTTCCCTCCCATTTTCTTCAAGACATTCTTCTATATATTCTCAAATGCTCAAAACTACTCAAGAGTTAACTAGTCAAACCTCATCCTAAGCAAAGGTCTTCAATTAGGCTTTGGTGCTTTACAAGGAAGATTAGGTTGAAAAGGTCTGAAATGACTTTCATGGTTCATCATAGGTCCTCAATAATGCTTATGTCAAGTTTCAAGTCTTGCATCACAAATTTTCCCAGTCAATTGCTCAAATGACTGAAAATTAACTATATTGGGTAAAAAGTCAAATACGGTCAACATACAGTCAAACTTCAAGATTTTTTTTCAACTTCAAGATTTTGAGGTGATATTCATCATTTGATCAAGGGTTGACCATGATTCCTCAAGAAAATTCCTCAAATCATCAAAGGTCAAAAATTGCCAAAATTAGGGTTTTGACTGAAGATGACTGATCATTGACTGTTGGCCTAGTGCATGACCTAATGGCTTGAAGCATGATCTCAAGAGCTCAAATAAAATATCTTGACCTAATTACATGGCTCAAAACATTTCCAAAGATACAAATGATTGATAGTAGAAGAATTGAATCAATTGATGAAAAGTCAACAGTCACTCAAAAAAGTCAAACTTTAACTTTTTAGGTCAATATTGGAATTCAAAAGTCAAGAATCATCAAGATATTCAAAACCATAAAACTTGATCAAGAATCAAAAAGTCAACAAAAGTCAAAATTTTGGAAAATTTTCTAACAAAAATTCTAAGTGTTTTTTATTCTTAACAAAAGTCCTAACTTCATAGCCATTTTTCACTAAGATCCAAGTTGATTCAAAGAAAACTTTCAACATGGAAGTTATAGGGTTTGATGAATTCTAAAATTTGAAAATGAGGATTTATTTCCAAAAAATGCTTAATTTAAGAGATATAAGCCCATGAATTTATGATGTTTTTTATCCAACACTTAGAAATTTTTTTACAAGTTTTGATCAGTTTTTTGTCCCAACTTCATGACCATTTTTCACAAAGATCTCATTTGATTTAGCCAAAACTTATAGCATGAAAGTTGTAGGTAATGTTTCAAGCTTTCCAAAATATACAATAACACAATTTTATCATGCTTAAGCTAGAAGTTTCGAAGATATGAAGTTAGGTATCTAAGGTTGCATTATAGGTCATTTCTTGTGATGAACATAAGATCAAATCTTCAAGACATGCTGCATAATCTTACTTTACAGGCTTCAAACCTCCAAATCAATCCATAATCAAAATATTACACAAGTTTTTAAGCTATGATCCAAGTGATTAAAGCTTTGTCCAAGCTTACTTGCCATTTAATGGAGAAAGGTCACATTGCCATTTTGATAAGTGACTTTATACACAATGTCAACTCTCCTTGAGCCCATACATTGTTGCTTCTGACTTCAAAATATCTCAGCACCAAGAAGCAACCATCTACAGCCTATCAACCACCCTACATTTCCTTGGAACCATGACTTTGCAAGTTACTTCAAAACCAAGCTTCAAAACCATAACTTGTTATCTCAAGATTCTGGTTACTTCAAGATGTCAAACCTTTTCTCTATAAGTAGAGAGGTGATTTGCAAGTTAACACACGAATTGACAAGCCCTCAAACACCCTAAAACTTAGAATCACTTAGAAAACTCCATTGTTGCACATTTGAAGCTTCCAACACCCAACTTCAAATCCACTCGTGCATTTTCCTCTTTTATCATTCAAATACCTTTTATCCATCAAATAGAAGTTGTCCAAACACTCTTGTCATGACTGTAACACTTCCATCATCATTGTCCAAACCTCACTTTGCACCTCTGCAATTTGACTTATCCAGAAGAATTGAGGCACTCTCAATCCAAGATAGGCATTGCAAAAGCTTCCTGGAGTTCAGTGAAGTTATCCAAATCATCCTAACACCTCCAGAAGTGCTCTAACTTTAAACTCGATTCTCACTTCAGAGGAAAGTTTTCTAAACTTTGAAATCTCTGTACAAGCATCATTTGCATTTATTTTCTAAAGAAAAAATGTAGATATCATTTCCCTGAAACTAACAATGTCCTTAGTTTTCATTTATGTTGACTGTGTGATGAGAATTTTGGAATTGAAGTTTCTGAAATATTAGGTTTCAGTTTGGTACCAAACAAAATTCGTGCTCATCTTTAACCTATAGCTTTTATAATTTACATGCTTGAATTCATGGTGAAATTTGGAACAAGTTTGGTTTTGGAAGTTTTCAAAAAGATTGAGAAATGGAAGAGTTTGAAAAATAAAAAATGTTGGTGTTGTTGTTCTGGCGCAAGGAAGAAGATGAATTTCATAAATTTGAACTTTTGTACACGTTTTATAATATATTTAGCTGAAATTGTTTTATGATCGGATGAAACAGACACCCCAGTGGCAAGCGTGTGTGTCTGTAAGGCATTAGTGTGCCAGGGCAGGGGTTTGATCCCTGCCTCTGGCATTTTATTTTTCAATGTTTTCTTTGTTGATCAGGTGCAAGAAACTCCAGCACGCAATGGTGCACTCTCTCATCAACACCATTAGATCTCATCAAGCCTGATATGGATGCTTCAAGCACGCCTTTCCACCATGAACCATCAAAGGCTGGCCATACTGGATTACAAATAGGCGCATGGGCTTAGTTGTTTTAGGCCTTTTTATTTTTACTTTCTAACAACCCCCAATTCTTTTTACAGTTCAGGCCCATTAAATTTTTTTTTTTTGTTTTTTTTAATTAACTATTTTCTTTTCTTTAAATAATTCTTTTTAAAATCAGAAAAAATCATAAGAATGATTAAAAAAAATTTTAGTTTTTTAATTAGTTAATTTAATTTTTGACAAATAAAATTAATTTAATTTATACACTTTGATTTCATTTAATTAGAATTAGGTTTTATACTTCAAATATCTTTTTAAATAAAATATTTTCTAAATACTTAGAATTCTTTAGATTTTAATTAATTAATTTAATTTTTGATAAATTAATTTAATCACACCTTGTTTTTATTTTAAATAATTAAATTGTAAATCAAATTAGAATTAAGTCTAACTTTTTATTTCACATTTCAAATATTTTCTAAAACACAGAAACAACAAATCATTTTCTTAAAATATTTAGAATTTTTAAGGTTTTTGCATCTTTCCCCTTTCTATCTCCGCGCATTTGTTTATTTTTCACATTAACACAATTATGTAACTGTCAAAGGTTTGTAATAGATAATTAGAGTTTATTACTTTCCTCCCCCATTCATAAACTTGTCCCTCCCATTCCCGAGGCCTTGTAATAGCGTAAGACATTTAATTTCCGCAATTTACTACTTTCCCTATTATTGTTAGTAATTAGGGTTTATATGGCAAGATTAAAATCAACCATTAGAAAACCTAAATCTCAAGACAAATACTTGAAATTAAAACACTTCGCACACGCACACCTCTAGGGTAACCTCACTTATTGCCTCGGATAAAACAATCATGTCCCTCAAACATAGAATGCTTTAGCAAAGACATTCAGCTAAAAGATCGTAGTCTCTCGATGACCCTTCGATGATGCCTTCAGTAAACGATCTTAGTCCCTTACGACAATTTCTAAAGCATTTTACAAATTGTCTTCTATGACTGTACGATGACCCACGCCTGTCCCTCACATCTAATGATAGAGCTCTCTACTAACTAATGGTAGGATAGTACTATCTAAAGGAGGAGGAAAAGAACAAAGACTTTTTTAGTAGGTAGATCGCTCGTAATCGCTTGCTCATAAACTAAAACAATTTCCACACCTCACACTTTCAAAATAATTACTTTCAAAATACTTTATAAACACTCTTGAGGACTGATACAAGGGTTATTATAAAGCAAATTGTCTTACATTGGCATTTTCAAAACATCTTTCAAAAACAACACTTTCTTTCAAATAAATATTTTTAAAACAAACATTTTGTATACATTCTCAACGTTACAAGAATCATTACGAAATTTCTGCACTTAGGCTTTTTCAAAATATTTTCAAACATACACAAACACAAAACATTTTTCAAAAATGAGCTAGCAATTAAGAGCCTGTAGAAAACTACAGATGAAAAGGGTGCTAACACCTTCCCTTTTCATAATCTACCCCCCTAACTCAAGACAATTCTCAAAGGTTTTTCATGTTCTTTTCACCCTTTCCTTTATTGGATAAAAGAAAAGTCGATGGTAACTCTTTCTATCCGCAACATTTGTGATAAAACGCAAAATCCAAAAGTCAGTTCTCCCACTATATTACACACACACACACACACACACACACACACACACACACACACACAGAGATAGAGGGAGAGAATGTGTGTCAATACACAATTCTTATTTTGGATGCTTTGAACCGAGGAATGAGACCTCTATTTATAGGGTTTAAATCCTCCAAAACAGGAAACATCATTAAATCAAAAATAGGTAAGAAGTGATATGTAGTCGTTGTTAATCGTTTGGGTACATTCAAATTGCCATTATCGTCATAACCGCATCAATCTAATTAATTGACACTTTGTCTTAATCGATTAGATTTGGTTAAAAAAAATTTTTTTGGCTTTTTAAATTTTCTCATCACTTTCTAATCAACTTTTATATATTTATTCAAAGCATTTTCTTTTTAGACACATTTTATAAAAAAAAGTTTTAAGTGTGCGTGTGCGCGCGTGTGCGCGCTTATTTATAGAAGTAGTTGGCCAAATACTTCTATAAATAAAGAAATTTTTCTTTTACAAAAATTTCACTCACTTACTAAATTAAGATAACTTTCCTAAGCATGTGTCTGATGAATTCATTAGGTTTACACTTTGCTTGAAATATCCTTTTGAGGCTTTTGATGTAATTTCTGTTTGTTTGCTTTTTTCTAAGATTTTGTTTATGGAGCTTTGTCTATGTTTGAAACTTTGTCAATCATTTATCAATTGAGACTTTGCCAATCCTCATTAACCCTTATGACCTGCATCAGAAATTCATTCCTACAGAAGACTTGTGGGTGGACTATTGTACTTGAATGCAACAAGACCTAAAATCACATTTTGGGCACAACAATTGAGTCAATTACTATCTTCTCCAATTATGATTCATTTCAATGAAGCATGTAGAGTCCTCAAATACTTTAAGACATGTCCAGGTCGAAGCATATTATTTCTTAGAGATTCAGTTATGCAACTCAATGGATATTCAGATGCAGATTGAACAAAATGTTTAGACACTTAAAGGTCAATATCAGGTCAACGTTTCTTCTTTGGAAATTGATTGTCATATTGTGAGAGAAAAGTAAAGTAAAGGGATCATGAAACTGCTTCTTGTGAAGTTTAAAACCAGTTAGTCGATTTCTTTACTAAGGTTTTACATCCTCAATCATTCAATGAGCTTTCATTCAAGTTGAAGATGATGGATATATACCAACTTTCAACTTGTGGAGATGTTAAATCATACAAGTGAAAATAGATTGGATTGTGTGATACGGTGGGAGAACTGACTAGATGTTTTGCGTTTCGATCGCACTTGTGCGGTTAGCAAGAGTCGCCACCGACTTTTTTTTATCCAAAAGGAAAGGTAAAAAAGGACAGGAAAGACCTTTCGAGATTATTTCTCGGGTTCGGGGGGTAGATTATGAAAAGGGAATGTATTAGCACCCTTTTCATCCATGGTTTTCCATGGGCTCTTAGTTACTCGTTTAGATCATTTGCTTTCATTTGATTGTGTGCTTGTGGTGTGGCCTTTGAAAGTATTTTGAAAAATCTCTTTGTAATGGTTCTCGTCTCTATAAGAACGTATACAAAGTTTTGTTTTCGAAAAAATGGTTCAAAGATGTGTTTGTGAATCGTGTTTTGAAAAGTGTTTTGAAAAGAGGTTTTGCAATGGTTCTCGTCTCTATAAGAACGCATACAAAACATTTTGTCTTTTTTGAAAATGTTTTGAAATGAGAGTATAGGTGTAAAAGTTTTTGTCATGAGCAAGCGAGTAACTAAGAACGAATCTATCTACTCGAAAGGTCTTAAGTTGTTCTTTTCTTCTTCCTTGTAATGGTGCTACCTTACCATTTATTTGGTAAGAAGCCCCATCGTTGGATGTGAAGGGACAGGCGCGGGTCAATTTTATAATCATTGAAGGCAACTTGTGAGACGCTTTGGCAATTTTCGTAAGGGACCAGATAGTTTTAATCAAAGGCAACATAGAGGGTCATCGAGGGACTACGATCTTTGTTTATTGAAGGGTCATTTGCTAAGGCGTCCCATATTCGAGGGACATGATTGTATTTCCGAGGCAACGAGAGAGGTTACCCTAGAGGTGCGCATGTGAAAAAGTGTGTTGGTTTCAAATTATTTTATTCTTTGATTAGGTCATCTAGCGATTGATTTTTGAATCTATCCATACACGCCTAATTACTATATAGTATATGGAAAACAGTAAATTGCGGGAATTGAAATTCTACGCTATTACAAAGTGTTCGGGAATGGGGGTACAATTTTTACAAATGGGGATGAATCAAATGAGATAGAAATGTCTGAATATCAAACAATACAACCAAATCGAATTTTGTGCGGTTTAATTAAAGCTATGATAATCCATGAGATAAAATCAACAAAATATGAAATGTTATGTATTTACATGAAAAGAGAAAAATAAAACCTATTCTACAAAATTGATTAAATTAAAATCTTTATTTTTTTTGTATTTTATTAATTAAGTAAGTAACAAGATAAATTATAGAAATTACAAAACTAAGTCCTATTATTATTTTTGGGGTTTTATTATAGCAACTAAATCTAAAACAAAATTTAATAAAAAAGAAAAATGATAAAAATTAATTTACAAAACTTAAATCAAATTAGTAAAATGCATTTTATGTTTTATTTAGTAATTTTGTTAACAAATAAAATATAAAAAGGAAACAAATTTATAAAAAAAAGCAAGAAACATGGGCTTAAGTGAATGAGATGTGAGGCCCAACAAAAAAAAAGCTTATGTGTTGTAACAGAAAACAAGCCAAGAGGGGGGTGTATGGCCAGCAAACACGAATGGGCTTAAGGGCAAGCAAATCAGCCCAAACTTCTTAAGCTGTAACTTAGTTATCTAATTAAGAGATCAAAAAAAAATTAGGGTTCTTGGAACCCTTGTGATTCACAACGGAGCCGCTTCATCTCTTTCGCTCATCCATGTATCATCTCTTGCTCATATTGATGAAACCTCTAAATCTCTCACTAACCATCCCTTTTTCGCGAGCAAAATCACTCTCTCCATCTTTATCTCACCATAATTCTCGTTTTTGAAAACCCTAAGTTCGGATTTCCCTAAAAGCGACGAAATCGATTCGTCTGATCTTCCCCCCCTCCCCCCCCAACTCTCTGTGGTCGGAACGCTGCATCTCTTGCCTCCCTAATCGAGTTCCACCACGGATTACAAAATTTCATTGATTTTTCTCATCCCTATTGTGTTTTCTGTTAACTACCTTATTCTTTAGATGCAGAGAAAAATATATGGAATTATGATAAAGGTGAATATATCATACCTGTTGGAGATTTTTTCGGTGAGATAGGAAAGGGAAGGACGAGGATGAGGCTCGTGTTCCATGGTGGCCGGAGACGGGGGGAGAGATGAGGATTGAAGGCATGGGTTTTCACACTCGTTGATAACTCTTATGTTTCCTTTTGAATGATGATAATGTTGGTTTTCTTTGTTGGATTTTATGGCTTGTTACTGTTTTGTGAGTTTGAAAATGGTTTTAGGCATTTGGGATGATGTTACTGTGTTTTGGTTGTTGGAGTTTGTTGCAAGTTTTTGGTTATGGATTTTTTACAGGTTTTTGATGATGGTTGTTGGTTTGTGTTGATGGTTTACTGGTTTTTTGGGTTTGGTTACAGTGTTGGGATTTTTGATTTGAGGCTTGTGTGACAGGTTTTGGTTACAAGTTTTGGATATGTTACTGATTCAGGTTTTGGGAGTTTGTTTTGCATTCGAGGATGGCTTTGAATGTTTGACAAGTTTTCAGTTTGAGGCTTATGTTGGTTTTTGAGGTTTTTAGACTTTGACAGTTTTTTTTGTATTTGATGAAGGTTGCTGGTTTTTTAGAGTTTGTGGCTTTTGGTACTGTATTTCGATTTTGGATCAGGTTTGGGATGTTTGAGACTTATGTGTTTCAGTTTTAGGTCTGGTGATCTTGGAGATTTTTTGGTTTTGACAGCTGATGATGGTTCTGGTGTCTCAGTTTGAGACTTGTTTCAGATTTTTGGGATGTTGTTTTGGTTCAGGTTTGAGGTTTTTGGTTACAGTATTTGAGATTTTTTTGCTTGGAGTTTTTGACTGGTTTTATGAGCTTGCCTTGGTTCAGGTTTTGGAGGTTTAAGATTTGTTGCAAGCTTGGAGTTTCTTAGACTTGTCAACTGTTTTCGATATTTGGCTTTTGGGAGTTTTTTTTGTACTGATAGTTTTTTGCAGTTTTAGACTTCTGTGTATCTTTTTTCTATTGCTCTTCCCCTCTGTTATATGGACCTACTTCTGTTATATCCCTATTCCAATAGTGGGAAGCCAAAGAATTTGAATATTTTACTATATTGTTCTTTTGGCTTTTTGATTGCAGTTTTGTTTTTTAGCACATTCTATGCAATTTGTGACGGGCAGAGCAGAAAAGCTGTGCATCCCAATAACCTAGGTGACTTCTTTCCTCTCTTCTCTCTCAATGACAATAGGAAAGCAAATTGCTTTTTGCCCCTTTTTTCCAATTCTGAAAGGTTTGCAAAGGAAAATGGAAAATGATGACTTATGCTTCTTGAACAAGCTTTTGCTTGTTTGACTTAGCTATTTATTTTGCCACATTGTTGCACTGCTTTTGTTGATGATGTTTATTGTTTACCATATTGTTGTTTTTTTGGTTCTGTTTGCAATATTTGTTTGGGAAATTTTGCAGCATTTGTTTGTTTGGACAACTTTGCTTGCCTTTGGACAGTTTTGCTGCATTTATTTGTTTGGACAACTTTGCTTGCCTTTGGACAGTTTTGCTGCATTTGTTTGTTTGGACAACTTTGCTTGCCTTTGGACAGTTTTGCTACATTTGTTCTTGTTTGGACAGCTTTGTAGCATTTCTTCTCCTCTTTCGTTTTGTGAACCAAGAAGAATAATCTTCTTGTGATTTGCAAATAGAGGAAATAAATTATGATGAATTAAAATGGCCTTCTGATTCCACTTTGCAAACTTTAATGATGAATAGCATTTAAAATCTCTGTTCATGCCCAAATGATTTTGTACTAATCATTTTTCTTTATTTTGTTTTCATATGAGCAAAATGGAGATGACAAAGCAAGGAAGACAAGAAATTATGTGGCAAGCATGGAGGTCTTGGAGATAAGCAAAGGAACTTCAGTCAAACTTAGGCATAGATTAATTCTCCTAGGCCAATCAAGCATTTAGATTTTCTTTGTAATTTAGAAAAAACATTCTTGTATTGTATCCAATAATTGTATCAATTTATTTTCAAATACGATAAGTTGTAAGACCTAAAGTATTTAAAAGAATAAATTGTTTTGTAACAATGTATGAAATTGGAGAAAATCTTATGAAATGTTATTGTGTCACTTGAAATCCTTTACTGATAATAACTTGTAATTTTCTCTTCGCATCCTAATTGATTCTTAAAGATTCCCAATCAAGATATTTGAAACAAAATGCTCCAGTTTGGTAACTTACATTCCAAGTAATCCCAATAACTATGTAACTGCATTCCAAACAAACACACACTGTATATTCCATTTCCTAACCAAGCAAATGTTTTAAAAGACACAAATCATCTGGCTAACTTGGATCAAAATCATGGTCGTCCCAAATGACAGTCTTAATCTCTTGTCCCAAACAAACCATGCTCTGAGAACAAAAATTGTCTTTTCAGAAAACTTGAAGAAACATGAAGACCTGTGAAAACCAATTGAATTTCTGAGAATTTATTTTCTTTTGGGAATTACAAGAAAAACCCTAATTGCTGGTTTACTGCCACAGAAGAGAATCTGTCTGATCGATTCATAAGCCAACTTGAATATCTGAGAAACCCTAGGGTTGTGTCCTATGAAAAATGGGAGGGAAAATTCTGGGGTACAACAACTTCCCCTATTCAATCTTCTTGAACCTGAAGAGTTAGATTGGCGAGTTTTGTCGTTCGTGACTCGAAGGTAAAAGATGATTGGACACTAGAGTGCCCATAAATTTGCACTCGACAAAAGTGTAGCTGAGGGAATGGGCTTAAAGATGCCATTTGGAGAGTATGTTAGAATCTTGTTGGAGATGGGCTTGTAGATGCCATCCAAGAATGTTTGTTGTAAATCAAAAGAAATAGCATCAGAATGGTGTCCGTATTTGGAACGTATCTAAACTGTATCTATCCTTGAATCTGAATAAGTAACAGAATGGAAACCGTGTCTGGAGCGTATCTGAACTATATCTTGAAATTTAAATCTTAATGAGTGACAGAATGGCAACCGTGTCTGGAGCATATATGTATTGTATCTTGAAATTAAGTCTGAATGAGTAACAGAATGACTTCCGTGTCTGGAATGTATCTGAACTGTATCTAAAGGATGAGCCTGAATAAGCGACATAATGGCAACCGTGTATGGAGTGTATCTGTATTGTATCATGATATTGAAATTTGAATGAGTGACAGAATGTCAACCGTGTATGGAGCGTATCTGTACTGTATCATGATTGCACATTGTTAAACGGTAGTTGTTAATCTTATTCTATAAAGGGTAAAATGTTAGCTGAAGCACAAAGTTATGATGCATGAAATGCATGACGCAATATATGTACTTTATCAATGTTTATGATATATGGATGTAATGTATGCGCATGTAAGCTGATTTGCTGATTGCTGAGGAAAGTAAATCCTGCTGAGGATTCCATTGTGAGAGTAATGCCATATACTTCTTGAGGAATCTGCTTGGGGAATCCAAAGAATTTTAATGACTTCTACTGGGGATTAATGACGGGAATCTTTGCTCTGTCGAGGAGCAATAAAAACTCTGTGGGGAAAAGCTTATTCCTGTTTGGAAAAAGTTTAGGAGTTTCGTTCGTCTGCCACTCTACTGGGGAGTTACCCTAGGTTGGGGAGAAACAAAAGTTAATCGTTATCTTGTTGATTTTCAGGCTTCAAGACAACTTGTTGTGTAATCTGGAGAAACTGGATGATTTCCGCTGTGGATTGATAGTTTGAAGTTTCGGCTTCGCTGGGGATTGGTAGTTGGTTTTGGCTCCGCTGGGGATCTTAATGATGTGCTGTAGGGATTTATCATGGAATAGCCTAAAGACGTTTTCCTAATCTTTCAACCTGTCAGTAATTACTCTTTTTCATCCTGTTTATTTGTAAACAGTAATTATGTTCAAATGTATATGTTCATTAATGAATCATTGGACGTTTTTGCAAATAAAAACACAAGTGTAAAGAAAAAGGCAAATAGTTTTCTGTACTTTGAAAGAGATATCTTTGTATTTACTTTGAATAAGTATTTTGTACAAAGGAGATAGACATCCTAGTAAGAGGATGGTGTCATAAATAAGAAAAATTTACAAAGAAAGATAGCTATGTGTAATAATCCCATGGGGTTCCCATTCTCCTATAACCTTCGTATCTCCGAATATCTTGTCCATTTGTTGATTCGTCCGAAGATGATTGAATTGATCAGAAGCTCTGAGTTTGTCTGTGAAGAGATTGTCCTTAAAGTGATCCGACGAGACATAGTCATACGCTTTAATTCCCTAATTTTTTCCTGGACCGCCCTTTCGGGTTTTCAGTCCACCGGGAAACCCTTTTTTGCCCAAGTCGCCCTTTCAGGTTTTCAACTTTCCGGGTGTACATATTTTTTTATTTTATCCCTAATTTTTTCCTGAACCTTTTGGTTCGCCGGGATGCCCTTGTTTTTCCTAGGTGTGTCAACCTAGCGGGTCTCTTATGTGTAATATCTTTTGACTATGTCTGCGTTCGCAGGGTGCGGCAGATCTTCGCCGTCCATGGTGGTTAAGATCATTGCCCCACCAGAAAAGATGTTCTTGATTACAAATGGTCCTTTATAGGTAGGAGTCCATTTTCCCCTGGGATCACTTTGTGGCAAGATGATGCGCTTGATCACTAGATCTCCGACTTGATATACCTGGCGTCTGACTTTCTTGTTGAAAGCCTTGATCATCCGTTTTTGATACATCTGACCATGGCAAACAGCAGTGAGTCTCTTTTCGTCAATTAAGTTTAACTGATCAAGTCGGGTTTGAATCCAATCGTCTTCACTCAAACTTGCATCCTTCATGATTCTCAAAGAGGGGATCTGAACCTCAATAGGTAGAACAGCCTCCACGCCATATACCAAAGAATAGGGTGTTGCCCCAGTTGATGTGCGAGCCGTGGTACGATACCCGTGGAGAGTAAACAATAGCATCTCATGCCAGCCCTTGTATGTGACTGTCATTTTTGTATGATCTTTTTGATGTTTTTGTTCGCAGCTTCGACAGCACCATTCATCTTTGGCTGATAGGGAGATGAATTGTGATGTTCAATTTTGAACCGTTCGTACAAGGCGGTGATCATAGTATTGTTAAGGTTTGTACCATTATCAGTGATGATCCTTTCGGGGATGCCGTACCGACAGATAAGGTTCTGCTTGATGAAGCGGGAAACAACATTCTTAGTAACAGATGCGAAGGAAGCTGCTTCGACCCACTTTGTGAAGTAATCAATGGCCACCAGAATGAAGTGGTGTCCATTGGATGTTGTAGGCTTGATCTCTCCAATCATGTCGATTCCCCATATAGCGAAGGGCCAAGGAGCTGTTAAGACATTCAGAGGAACCGGAGGCACGTGCACCTTGTCTGCATAGATTTGACACTTATGACAAGTTTGGGAGTGCTGATAGCAGTCTGCTTCCATGGTAGACCAGTAATAGTCTACCTGTAGAATCTTCTTTGCCATCGTATGCCCGCTAGAGTGAGTGTCAAAGGTACCTTCATGAAATTCAGCCATGATCTTTTCAGCTTCAATTTTATCCACACAACGGAGCAGAATAGAATCATGATTGTGCTTGTACAGGATGCCATTACTTAGGAAGAACTTAGCGGAGAATCTCCTTAAGAACTTTTTGTCATTGACTGAAGCTCCTTCTGGGTAATCTTGAGCCTCAAGATACCTTTTGACTTCATGAAACCAAGGCTGGTCTACTACTTCTTCGGTATTAATCTCGTGACAGTGCCCTGGTTTGTCCATCCGTTCAATGGTGATTTGGGGAGCCACGTTATCCCAATTAAGTTTAAACATGGATGACATTGTAGCTAGAGCATCTGCTAGCTGATTTTCTTCTCGCGGGAAGTGCTCGAAGGTAATCTACTCGAAATGTGGTAACAATGTCAAGACATGCTCTTTGTAAGGGATGAGGTTTGGATGCTTAGTATCCCATTCTCCTTTTATCTAACTGATGACCAAAGCTGAATCCCCAAACACAACTAAAGATTTGATTCCCAAGTTTATGGCAGCCTTGAGCCCAAAGATGCACGCTTCATACTCTGCCATGTTGTTCGTACAATTGAAGCAAAGTCTGGAGGTGAAAGGAGTATGGCATCCTTCCGGAGATATAAGCACATCATTGATACCGTTGCCAAGTGCATTGGATGCCCCATCAAAGTACAGGGTCCATCGGGATCCTTGTTCAAGTCCGTCATATGGTCTGAAATCTTCAACTTTGTCTAATGTTATGATTTCTTCGTCAAGGAAGTCAAACTTCATGGATTGATAATCTTCTATAGCTTGATGGGCCATATGATCAGCTAGCACACTCCCCTTTATAGCTTTTTGAGTCGTGTACTGTATGTCGTATTCCGTTAAGATCATCTGCCATCTAACTATCCTTCCAGACAAAGCAGGTTTTTCGAAGATCTATTTGATCGGATCCATCTTAGATATCAGCAAAGTGGTATGAGTCAACATGTACTGCCTTAGCCGGCGAGCAGCCCATACCAAAGCGCAGCAAGTTTTCTCAAGCAGAGAATATCTTGTTTCACAGTCGGTAAACTTTTTGCTAAGGTAATAAATGGCATGCTCTTTTCAGCCAGACTCGTCATGCTGCCCCAATACGCACCCCATTGAGTTTTCTAAGACAGTCAGATACATGATTAGCGGTCTTCCTTCGACGGGCGGCATCAATACAGGAGGCTCTTATAGATACTCCTTGATTTTATCGAAAGCAATTTGACAGTCATTATTCCATCTAACTACCTGATCTTTCTTCAACAACTTGAAGATTAGTTCACAAGTAGATGTTAGTTGAGAAATGAACCTAGCAATGTAGTTTAAGCGTCCTAAGAAACCTCTGACCTCCTTCTCAGTGCGAGGAGCAGGCATTTCTTGTATAGCTTTGACTTTGGCAGGATCAACCTTAATGCCTTTGTTGCTGACAATGAAACCTAAGAGCTTACTTAACCGGACTCCGAATGTGCACTTGTTTGGATTCAATCTTAGCTTGTACTCCTTCAACCTGACAAACAGCTTTTACAAGTGATCAAGGTGTTCTTCTTCAGTTTGTGATCGGGCTATCATGTCATCTACGTAGACCTCTATGTCATGATGTATCATATCATGAAACAAAGCTACCATGGCACATTGATAGGTTGCCCCGGCATTCTTCAGTCCGAATGGCATCACTTTGTAGCAGAACGTACCCCACTGTGTAACAAAAGTAGTTTTCTCCATGTCCTCAGGTGCCATTTTGATCTGGTTATAGCCGGAAAATATGTCTATGAAAGAAAATACTTTTTGCTGAGCTGTATTGTCAACCAGGATGTCAATGTACGGAAGTGGAAAATCATCTTTAAGGCTGGCCCTGTTTAAATCTCTGTAGTCCATGCACATTCTCACTTTGCCATCCTTTTTAGGCACGGGAACTATGTTAGTAACCCATTATGGATAGGAAGTAACAGCCAGAAATCAAACATTGAACTGCTTCATAACTTCTGCTTTGATCTTCTCTGACATGTCAGGTCTCATGCGGCGGACTTTTTGTTTCACTGGTGGACAGTCTTCTCTTGTGGGTGGACGGTGTACCACAATGTCTGTATCGAGTCCTATCATGTCTTCGTATGACCAGGCAAAGATCTCAACGTGTTCATGCAACAATTGAATTAAGTGCTCCTTGACACTCGGCTCTAGGTTGGCACCCACTCTGATTTCCTTTCTGTCTTCCTCAGTACCCAAGTTGATTGTATCCAACAGCTCTTCATGAGGCAGAATAGCCCTTTCCTCTTGTTGTAGAAGTCTAGCCAATTCCCCTGGCACCTCACAATCTTCCTCACCTTCGTATTCGGCTTGGTAGATCAGATCTTCAGAGTCACTGAAGGCTATAGCAGTATCGTTACCCATGGGATCCGGAATGGAAGAGTACCTGCATTTGTGAGTGTGGGTGTGTGTAAGGGTATAGCCATCTTAAAACAACAAAATGTAAAAGAAAGACAATGAGCACAAAAGGTTTATATATGAAAAAGCGTCCATGATTCATTGAAATGACATATGAAAATGAAATAAGAATCCTTACAAATGGACCATTGTGCCTCGGGTAAGACACAAGGTTGAAAAATTACGAATTGTTTGTGAATTATTACATTCCAACAGAAATGTAAAAGGTAAATTATTGCGATATGAAATTTATTGGGATGAAGTCTTTGGCTTCCCAGTTGCACAGTCCTCCACCGACAGTAGGAAATATCCAGTCTTCCAAGCTGCCCTCTTCTTCACTATCCTCTAGTGCATTAACCCCTTGGTGACTGATCTTCACAGGTGGCCCTCCGGCACGGGCGCGGCGTATGGCCTTCTGAGCAGTTGAGGTGAACCCCAAGCCGAACTTGTTTGATTTGTAGGGAATGTCTGGTAGCTGTCCCTAGATGGTGGATCTGCCTTCTTTCACTGCCGCCTTTGCATCCTTGAGAGAGGACATCCGAGGTGGAGGTCTTGTGATCACAGGAGTTGAGGATACTGCCTTGGTCGCCGCTATTTTTGGGGAGACTTCTTCAAAATGTTGGAAAGGGGTTTCAATGAATTCGCCATCTAACTCCACATAACGGAAGGAATTCAGATGACTAATCATATACTCCTCTTCCCCGTGGACAGTTATGATCTTCCCTTGGACGGGGTACTTGAGCATCTGATGCAAAGTGGAGGTGACATCACCGGCATTGTGGATCCAGGGGCGTCCCAACAGACAAGAGTAGGAAGGACGGATGTCCATCACATAGAATGTTGAATTGAACGTCTGAGTTCCCACCTTGATCAGGATGTCCACTTCCTCATGGACCATCCTTTTAGAGTCGTCGAATGCTCTCACAATTATGCTGCTGGGTTTTAAAGTCAACCCCTCACAATCCAACCTATCCAGGGCTTTCTTCGGCAAGACATTTAGAGATGATCCAGTATCAACCAAAACATGGGCTAGGGTGGTTCCCTTACACTCCACCGAGACATGTAGTGCGTCGTTGTGTTTTCTCCCTTTGGAGGTTAAGTCAGCATCGGAGAAACCCAGGCCATTGTCAGCTGTCAGACTGGCCACACACCCTTGGAATTGATTCGTGGACGTCTCTTGCGATACATGAGCCATCTTTAGAAATTTTACCAAAGCTTTAGCATGCGCCTCAGAGCACAGCAGCAATGCTAACATAGAGATTTTGGAGGGGGTCTGCCTCAGTTGTTCTACCACATCATAATCACTCTTTTTAATGATCCTCAGGATTTCTTCCATCTCCTTCTTGGATGTCTCAGGAATAACTAGTGATTGAGCCTTCGTCAGGACAGGCTCCTCTTGAATGTTCTTTCCTTTATTCTCAGCAGTGGAAGTAGGGATAGGAATTGTATTGTCTTTGTCGGTGGGTACTATTGCAGGTACAATCACTGGTGTAGGGGTAATCTTCGGAATGACCACGGGTCCAAAGACTGCTTTTGGAGGAGCAATCTCTGGAGAAAAGATTCTTCCACTACTGGTAACCTTGCTTGTTCCGGCAATGTTACTAATGTCGGAATTGTCCTCTTCGGAGCTTTCTTCTTCGGAAGTCTGTTCAATCTGTTTGACACCATGGTAGTAGATTTCTCCACCATAATTCCATGGTACCGTCTTATCTGATTTGTACGGGGTTGGCCCGGGCATTGTTATCTTCAACGGAGCAGTCATAGGAGTGGATGTAATCCTAACAGGTTTTTTAGGAACCCTGGAAGGATTGGCGTATATGGTTATTATTGAAACTTCTGGAACTGGAATGGGTGAAATAGGAGCTTTCTCAAACAAGATTTCCTGGTTGTCAATCAGTTGTTGGATACCTTTCTTCAACAGAGGACAGCCAAATGATGAGGACAGGAAAATACGGCAATCTTTGTCACAACCTAGGAACACCCAAACTTTTAACAAATTCAACTTGATGGTTGAGAGTGGAGTCAGCAATTCATCCACGATGTCAACAAATAAGTCTTCCATAACAGCATTAGCATTGCGTCCATGCCTAGGCATCGGAGCGGAGATAACATTCGGTTTTTCAGGAGCTTCAAATTCAACTTCCTTTGCATCAATCAGATCTTGAATATTATTCTTTAGCTCCCAACAGTTGTTGGTGTCGTGCCCTGGACTTTCAGAATGGTAAGCGCACCTGGCATTCGGATGGTAGTGTGGGGATGCAGTATTGGGATTTTTAGGGGCCTCTTTCAGCATGGCCAAATTCAACTTCAGGAGATGTGGTAGGACTTGAGAAGGAGTCATGTTTATCTTGGTGAATTGCCTTACTTGCCTTTCCACCCTTTGCTGATTGTTTCTAGGTTGATCATTTCTCGGCTGGTTGTTTCTTGGATGGTCTGATGCAGACTTTTGAATCATAACAGCCCCCACCGTTGAACGGTGCTAGGTTCTTCCCTGATTCCTCTGAGTATAGACGGCAAACACTTCCTTCTTTCCTGTGAAGGGCTTTTTCACAGCAGTAGAGGTAGACGCGTCTTTCTGAATTTTCCCACTTCTTATACCGGCTTATATTCTCTCGCCGGTTAAAATCAACTCAGTGAACCCTGCAGAAGAGCTTCCAATCAGGTGATTAAAGAAAGGACCTGACAGAGTTCCCAGAAACATGTCCACAAGCTCCCTTTAAGATAAAGGTGGTTGCACCCTTTCGGCTAAATCCCTCCACTTTTAGGCGTAGTCTTTGAATCCCTCATTGGACACCATGGCCATACTCTGGAGTTGAGTACGGGTTGGTGCCAAGTCGGCGTTATATTGATACTGTTTATAGAAGGCGGCTGCCAAGTCTTCCCAATTATGCACATCAGACCTCTCCAACTGGTAGAACCAATCAAGTTGCGTTCCTGACAAACTGTCCTGGAAAAAGTGGACCCATAAATCTTTGTCAGCCGAATGCGGTTGAATTTTCCTGACATAAGATGGTAGGTGAATCTTAGGACAAGACACCCCATCGTACTTGGCAAATAGTGGCACTTTAAACTTCGGAGGGATTACAATTCTAGATACCAACCCTAACTCCTCAAAGTCCAGCCCCGGTACTCTCTACACTTCCATAGTAGCTAGACGCTCTTCCAGGTTTTTGTATTTGTCATCGGTCGGAGGGTATTGTTGTTAAGAGTAGTCCTCTTCTTCCTCTTCTTCAGCTTCAGAATCTGAAGGCACTGCAGTCTCTTTACCTTTTCTTTCCCCTTCCTCAGAGGTTGATGGAAATTCCAAGGCCCTTCTGGCTTGTCCTTCAAACCTTCTACCCATGATAGCCACACCGGCTCGCTTCTTCTTCTTTTTCTCTTTTTCTTTCTATAGAAGAGACTTGAGCTACTCCTGCCCCTTGGCCAAGGTCAAGAGTAGTTGTTGAAATTGTGATGTCTGAGCTTGCAAGTCTTTAACCGTTTGTTCAAGATCCATGTTGCTGAAATAAACAGTAGAGGGATGAGGAAACTTCTTGCAAAGACATGTTTATGCATATGATGAATGATATGTATTCATGTAATGCTTTCAAGGATTTAAAAAAAATTCAAATTTGTGTCAAACAAAAAGGAACAAATGTTGTATTAATAAAATATAATTTGTTTACATCAATGCCCCTAGGGCAAAATAGTACAAAACTCTAAGATAAAAAGACGTTGCGCATCCTCTTTGGCACAATGTAGGTGTTGAGAGTCTGCTCTTCGTGAAGTAACCGAGTGAGTTCTAAAACCTTCTTCTCTCTTGCGTAGAATTGGGCTTCAAAATTATCACGTTCTCCATTGAGCTATATTCAACTCCTTTGTAAATCTTCGAGTGATGTTGGCATGTCGGGATGTAGGAGGGTGTATGGAACCTCTCCTTCCTTATCAGGCTCTATAATCACTGGGAGAATGGAGGGGTAAGGCATCATAAGACTTTGGGCGCGGGTTCGTACCCACTTGAGGTAAGGCTCAAGGGGGATGAAATTCTTGTGTCCCAAGGTCTTACTGTCTACCTTGTTAGGCATCCTCCAAGCTCGGATGAAACTTTGACGAAGTCCTTGATTGTCGTTGTCGAAGTCGAAAACTAAGCCTTGAATCAACATGTCATGTGGGCCATCTCTTAGGGCATAACCAAACTGTCTTAGAGCCAAGCAGGGGTTATAGGTGATTCCTCCCCTAATGCCAAGTAGAGGGACATTAGGGAATTTCCCACAATGGTCGACGATGATAACATTCTCTTTGGATCGAGAACACCAATGAATATCTGAATGTGTAAGAGTCATCAACCTTTGTGACCATCTTAAACCTTGCTCATTCTTCAAGACTGATTGGAGCAGATGAGAAGTAAACCATCTTGCCAGGAGAGGAGTGCAACACATGAGAACACCTCTTTTCCTCATTGTACGAGTGTGAAAAGAGTGTAAGATATCTCCAAGCAATGTAGGCACCGGATTGCGTGACATGAAGATTTTGACAGCACTCACATCTATGAGTTGGTCAGGATTAGGGAACAAGACCATCCCATAGATGAGAAGAGCTACAATCTCCTAAAAATCTTGTAAGTCCAAGGAATTCCAGCAGCTTTGGGCCTTCTCAAACAAGAACTTTGCCAAAAAAACCTTTTACACCACTTCTAGTTTCCCAATGGGTTATGACATCAGATGAGTGAAAGTGTGGGGCTTGAGCAATCTCTTCTGGCTTTGGATCTCTTTTCGTACCTTTGAAAGGTAGTTGATTGAGAATAGGAATCCTCAAGAGTTGAGAAAATTCCTCCAAAGTGGGCACAAGCTGGTAGTCAGGAAATGTGAAGCAGTGATGCAAAGGGTCAAAGAACTGGAAGAGAACTTTCATCATGTCTTCCTCTATGTTGGAAGTGACTAAGTTGAGAAGACGACCATGCCTCTTGGTGAATGGATAGTTCTCATGAATCCTTGAAGCTAGCTCCTTGAGTTGTGGAGTAATTCTTACAAGGTTGACTTGGATAGTTTTCCTGCGAAGTGAATCCATAACCTACAAAACAGGAACAAAGATGAATTTCCAAAAATCCTTGAAATGGTTAGTGGATGCATATGATACTTCATGATGTCCATGATGTTATGCACAGGTATATATGTACAAGCAAATCAGACAAGTTCCTAGTTTAGGCTTGCATGGGGTTTCATAGGTAAGTACTCTCTTGAAGTTTAGTTGGCTCAACCTGTCCTAGAAATAGTAACCGGGTTCTAAGGAGGTCAATATCACTGGATTGTTCCTTTTTCATTGTTTCAATTCAGCCTCTTTACTGGAGACCGAAATATTCCAAGGAACCAACCCTTAATGAGTGTAGTATCGAGTATCTACCAACTTCGGACTGCACCAAAGTCGGTCATCTCACTACATCCTAAAAGGCCAAGTTGGTCAAGTAAAGGTTCTAGAAGTTCGTTAGTGCTTCATGACATCACTCAGCAGCCCCGTATTCTCTTTGATTGACTCAAAGGCTACCGGTACCCACAAATATGTCACACTAACATAGATATTGCTTAGACCGTGTCGGTATACCCCGCACAGTTTCCACAATGTATTGCTATTTACCTACAATGTTTCCCAAATCCGGGTGGAAGATTCAAACCCAAACAATAGAACCAAATGTAAAGCAAACAAGTCAAACAAGGTAAGCAAATAAAGGTGATCTAAACCCTAAGGTAACCCCACTTTTATAATATTCCCCAGCAGAGTCTCCAATTCTGTGATACGGTGGGAGAACTGACTAGATGTTTTGCGTTTCGATCGCACTTATGCGGTTAGCAAGAGTTGCCACCGACTTTTCTTTTATCCAAAAGGAAAGGTAAAAAAGCACAGGAAAGACTTTTCGAGATTATTTCTCGGGTTCGGGGGGTAGATTATGAAAAGGGAAGGTATTAGCACCCTTTTCATCCATGGTTTTCCATGGGCTCTTAGTTACTCGTTTAGATCATTTGCTTTCATTTGGTTGTGTGCTTGTGGTGTGGGCTTTGAAAGTATTTTGAAAAATCTCTTTGTAATGGTTCTCGTCTCTATAAGAACGTATACAAAGTTTTGTTTTCAAAAAAATGGTTCAAAGATGTGTTTGTGAATCTTGTTTCGAAAAGTGTTTTGAAAAGAGGTTTTGCAATGGTTCTCGTCTCTATAAGAACGTATACAAAACGTTTTGTCTTTTTTGAAAATGTTTTGAAATGAGATTATAGGTGTAAAAGTTTTTGTCATGAGCAAGCGACTAACTAAGAACGAATCTATCTACTCGAAAGGTCTTAAGTTCTTCTTTTCTTCTTCCTTGTAATGGTGCTATCTTACCATTGATTTGGTAAGAAGCCCCATCGTTGGATGTGAAGGGACAGGTGCGGGTCAATTTTACAATCATTGAAGGTAACTTGTGAGACGCTTTAGCAATTTTCGTAAGGGACGAGATCGTTTTAATCGAAGGCAACATCGAGGGTCATCGAGGGATTACGATCTTTGTTTATTGAAGGGTCATTTGCTAAGGCGTCCCATATTCGAGGGACGTGATTGCATTTCTGAGGCAACGAATGAGGTTACCCTAGAGGTGCGCGTGTGAAAAAGTGTGTTGGTTTCAAATTATTTTATTCTTTGATTAGGTCATCTAGCGATTGATTTTTGAATCTTTCCATACACACCTAATTACTATACAGTATATGGAAAACAGTAAATTGCGGGAATTGAAATTCTACGCTATTACAAAGTGTTCGGGAATGGGGGTACAATTTTTACAAATGGGGATGAATCAAATGAGATAGAAATGTCTGAATATCAAACAATACAACCAAATCGAATTTTGTGCGGTTTAATTAAAGCTATGATAATCCATGAGATAAAATCAACAAAATATGAAATGTTAAATATTTACATGAAAAGAGAAAAATAAAACCTATTCTAAAAAATTGATTAAATTAAAATCTTTATTTTTTTGTATTTTATTAATTAAGTAAGTAACAAGATAAATTCAAGAAATGACAAAACTAAGTGCTATTATTATTTTTGGAGTTTTATTATAGAAACTAAATCTAAAACAAAATTTAATAAAAAAGAAAAATGGTAAAAATTAATTTACAAAACTTAAATCAAATTAGTAAAAATGCATTTTATGTTTTATTTAGTAATTTTGTTAACAAATAAAATATAAAAAGGAAACAAATTAAAAAAAAGAGCAAGAAACATGGGCTTAAGTGAATGAGATGTGAGGCCCAACAAAAAAAAGCTTATGTGCTGTAACAGAAAACAAGCCAAGAGGGGGGTGTATGGCCAGCAAACACGAATGGGCTTAAGTGCAAGCAAATCAGCCCAAACTTCTTAAGTTGTAACTTAGTTATCTGATTAAGAGATCAAAACAAAATTAGGGTTCTTGGAACCCTTGTGATTCACAGCAGCGCCGCTTCATCTCTTTCGCTCATCCTTGTATCATCCCTTGCTCATATTGATGAAACCTCTAAATCTCTCACTAACCATCCCTTTTTCGCGAGTAAAATCGCTCTCTCGATCTTTATCTCACCATAATTCGCGTTTTTGAAAACCCTAAGTTCGAATTTCCCTAAAAGCGACGAAATTGGTTCGTCTGATCTTCCCCCCCCCCCCCCCCAACTCTCTATTGCCGGAACACCGCATCTCTTGCCTCCCTAATTGAGTTCTAGTGGTTTTCTTAAAGGGGTAAAGTTCCTATTCTTTTCAAGGTTTACAAAATTTCATTGATTTTTCCAATCCCTATTGTGTTTTCTGTTAACTACCTTATTCTTTAGATGCAGAGAAAAATATATGGAATTATGATAAAGTTGAATATATCATACCTGTTGGAGATTTTTTCGGTGAGATAGGAAAGGGAAGGACGAGGCTGAGGCTCGTGTTCTGTGGTGGCTGGAGATGGGGGGAAGAGATGAGGATTGAAGGCGTGGGTTTTCACACTCGTTGGTAACTCTTCTGTTTCCTTTTGAATGATGATGTTGGTTTTCTTTGTTGGATTTTATGGCTTGTTACTATTTTGTAAGTTTGAAAATGGTTTTAGGCTTTTGGGATGATGTTACTGTGTTTTGGTTGTTGGAGTTTGTTGCAAGTTTTTGGTTATGTTTTTGGTTATGGATTTTTGATAGGTTTTTGATGATGGTTGTTGGTTTGTGTTGATGGTTTACTGGTTTTTTGGGTTTGGTTACAGTGTTGGGATTTTTGGTTTGAGGCTTGTGTGACAGGTTTTGGTTATAGGATTTGGATATGTTACTGATTCAGGTTTTGGGAGTTTGTTTTGTATTCGAGGATGGCTTTGAATGTTTGACAGGTTTTAAGTTTGAGGCTTATGTTGGTTTTTGAGGTTTTTATACTTTGACAGTTTTTTTTTGTATTTGATGAAGGTTGCTGGTTTTTTTGAGTTTGTGGCTTTTGATACTGTATTTCGATTTTGGATCAGGTTTGGGATGTTTGAGACTTATGTGTTTCAGTTTTAGGTATGGTGATCTTGGAGGTTTTTTGGTTTTGACAGTTGATGATAGTTCTGGTGTCTCAGTTTGAGACTTGTTCCAGATTTTTGGAATGTTGTTTTGGTTCAGGTTTGAGGTTTTTGGTTACAGTATTTGAGATTTTTTTTCTTGGAGTTTTTGACAGGTTTTATGAGCTTGTCTTGGCTCAGGTTTTGGAGGTTTGAGATTTGTTGCAAGCTTGGAGTTTCTTAGACTTGTCAACTGTTTTCGATATTTGGCTTTTGGGAGTTTTTTTTGTACTGATGGTTTTTTGCAGTTTTAGACTTCTGTGTATCTTTTTTCTATTGCTCTCCCCCTCTGTTATATGGACATGCTTTTGTTATATCCCTATTCCAATGGTGGGAAACCAAAGAATTTGAATATTTTACTATATTATTCTTTTGGCTTTTTTATTACAGTTTTGTTTTTTAGCATATTCTGTGTAATTTGTGACAGGCAGGGCAGCAAAGTTGTGCATCCCAATAACCTAGGTGACTTCTTTTCTCTCTTCTCTCTCAATGACAATAGGAAAGCAAATTGCTTTTTGTCCCTTTTTTCCAATTCTGAAAGGTTTGCAAAGGAAAATCGAAAATGATGACTTATGCTTCTTGAACAAGCTTTTGCTTGTTTGACTTAGCTATTTATTTTGCCATATTGTTGCACTGCTTTTGTTGATGTTGTTTGTTGTTTACCATATTGCTGTTTGTTTGGTTTTGTTTGCAATATTTGTTTGGGCAATTTTGCAGCATTTGTTTGTTTGGACAGCTTTGCTTGCCTTTGAACAGTTTTGCTGCATTTGTTTGTTTGGACAGCTTTGCTTGCCTTTGGACAGTTTTGCTGCATTTGTTTGTTTGGACAGCTTTGCTTGCCTTTGGACAGTTTTGCTGCATTTGTTCTTGTTTGGACAGCTTTGTAGCATTTCTTCTCCTCTTTCTTTTTGTGAACCAAGAAGAATAATCTTCTTGTGATTTGCAAATAGAGGAAATAAATTGTGATGAATTAAAATGGCCTTCTGATTCCACTTTGCAAACTTTAATGATGAATAGCATTTAAAATCTCTGTTCATGCCCAAATGATCTGTACTAATCATTTTTCTTTCTTTTGTTTTCATATGAGCAAAATGGAGATGACAAAGCAAGGAAGGCAAGAAACTATGTGGCAAGCATGGAGGTCTTGGATAAAAGCAAAGGAACTTCAGTCAAACTTAGGCATAGATTAATTCTCCTAGGCCAATCAAGCATTTAGATTTTCTTTGTAATTTAGAAAAAAAACATTCTTGTATTGTATCCAATAATTATATCAATTTATTTTCAAATACGATAAGTTGTAAGACCTAAAGTATTTAAAAGAATAAATTATTTTGTAACAATGTATGAAATTGGAGAAAATCTTATGAAATGTTCTTGTGTCACTTGAAATCCTTTACTGACAATAACTTGTAATTTTCTCTTCGCATCCTAATTGATTCTTAAAGATTCCCAATCAAGATATTTGAAACAAAATGCTCCAGTCTGGTAACTTACATTCCAAGTAATCCCAATAACTATGTAACTGCATTCCAAACAAACACGCACTGTATATTCCATTTCCTAACCAAGCAAATGTTTTAAAAGACGCAAATCATCTGGTTAACCTGGATCAAAATCATGGTCGTCCCAAATGACAGTCTTAATCTCTTGTCTCAAACAAACCATGCTCTGAGAACAAACACTGTCTTTTCAGAAAACTTGAAGAAACATGAAGACCTGTGAAAACCAATTGAATTTCTGAGAATTCATTTTCTTTTGAGAATTGCAAGAAAAACCCTAAGTGCTGGTTTACTGCCACATAAGAGAATTTGTCTGATCGATTTCTGAGCCAACTTGAATATCTGAGAAACTCGAGGGTTGTGTCTTCTATAAAAAATGGGAGGGCAAATTTTAGAGTACAACAGATTGCATCAATGATAAAGAAAGAAGTGAAACTATGGATATGAGTTAGTTACCAACAACTAACTAACTTCAATTCAGTTTGAAATTGATTATAGAAGTTGTAAAATAGTTACTTGCTACCTAAGTAATGATAGAATGCAGGTAAAGTACAATAGCTTGTCATAGAAATTACACAATTATATATATATATATATATATATATATATATATATATATATATATATATATATATATATATATATATATATATATATATATATATATATATATATATATATATATATATATAATGGTTGTATCTAGTTTGTAATCAACGAGAATTCATTATTTACATGTTCATTTTGATTTTTTCAATACTGAATCCTATCAATAAATAGAATAAATTACACTAAAAAATGCTATTACTTAACTATCAATCAAAAAATTACAAGAGTTAATCACAAACCTATAAAAATATTTTTTTAAATCAGATATCTTTTGTTGTTCATCCTTCATTTGTTGATGAAACAAAAACATATAAAATTGATATTTTAAAAGAATGATACGATAATCCAGTTGGCAAGCAAATCTGCATGTAAGATTCTTGAAATTATATAAGTATTTGGAATTTGAGGTAGACAGACGCCACTAACTATAGTAACTTGTTATGATGCTTGTAGCAGCTTATTATACATATTCATTCTCCATCACTTTGTCATCTTGTTCCATTTTTTATTCTTTGATTTAGTAGTCATCTGCTACTAGTATTTCAATTCAAAAAAATCATTGCACTTCATACAGCGATGCTTCTGTCTCTCACGCCCAAGCGGAACTAGCGTTACTATTTATTCTTATTTTTATTTCTATGCGTGTGGTCCTATATACTCATATAATGTAAATTAATTTTGTTTATATAATATATTGTTAATTATCTCACATAGATGTTGCCTATTATCGTGTGGATTCAAACCACCAATTTTTCTAGTTTTATTCTAGAGAAGCAGCCGGCCCAATTGCCTTTTTTTTTTTTAATCAACGCATTAACTTTAATGTCAATTGCTTTATTTTTAATGTTTTGGAATTGTATGAATATATATTTCTGTCAAAATTATTACTATTGTGATAATTGTGAAAATAGATTTCTCCTATTTTGATATTTTGTTATTTTTAACTTGAAAGTTTTAAAAACAAGCACTATAAAGATTATAGACCGAGTTGTATATCATGTTACTCGCTTTATGATGTGTACTATGTAAATAAATTATTAGTTATGAAGTTCTTAATATATAACAATTCAGCTACTCCGTATGATATCTTACTGCATTGTATGTATCATTTTGGAATACACCTTCAAATGATAGTTATTTTCATAATTCTTTTTAGATAAAATTTCTCAAAATCGACTAATCTCCATAGAAAAAAATTAAAGGCAATTTTTCTTCTCCGATAAGAAATATTTACAAAGAAAACAAAGGAATATTTTGAAATTTCAACGAGTAGAAAGAGAAGAATGAGCTATGGAAGTTCAAAGAATAAAAAGGAGAATGAAGAGATGGTCGGACAACATTCTCAAATTTGATCGATGTTAAACGCGACAACCTCTAAACTTTTGGATGATCAGAGGTCCAAGAACTCCAACGAGGAGTTGTTACAAGTCCTCAAACCAGTTCTTATTCCACTAAATACTGACCAGGTCATGACAGCACTGCTCGCCGTCCTCAATCAAACCAACGCCCTAATCTTTCAGCAGAGCAAGATGATTAGGGCCTGGGAGAAGAAGCTGTAAAATCAAGCTTCTCAAATGCACTTTTGTTTTGATAAAGACAAACCATTTTAACAAGAAGGAAAAGATTATTGATCAAGCTAAAAGCATCTGTAGATAAAATCTTTGGTTCAAGCACTTAGCAAATGTCAAGGTATAATGATAATACTTACTTTGAACTTAAGACATAGATGCTCAATGGTCAAAAGAAATATTTTATCTTGTCCAAACTTTTACTCAAGTTTTCTAAGCAAAAACTCAATTTTTTCTTGGGTGCAATCGATTTGCATATTGGTGCAATCGATTGCATGCTTCATGTTTTCAAAGCATTAGCTACTGTTTCTAAGTGAAATTGATTTGCATATTTGTGTAATCGATTGCTCTCAATCAATTTTTGCTACTGACTTCAAGTGCAATCGATTTACACACTTGTGCAATCGGTTGCTCACTCAAAATATTTGAATTTCTAGCTGTTGAAACTCCGTGCAATCTATTTACACAAGGGTGCAATCGATTGCATGCTGAACGATTTTGAAAAACAACAATTTTACTCATGCTTGTTCATAACACCATTTCATGGAAACCTTTCACTCAATCTTGGCAATTGTTCATGATTCATTTACAAAATTATATGCTGTTTCAAAAGGACGCTATGAACATATAAATACTCATTTTCAAAATCATTTTAAGTACCTCTTCCAATCATATTTTCTGAATTTTCAAAAATCAAACTCAAGCTTTTATACACTTTCATACACAAGTTTTCTGTGCACTTTCACATATTGTCAACCAGAAAACTTTGAGCATTATATATCTTGAGTCATTGTATACTATTGTCATTATAAGAGAAGATCAATTTATTGATAAAATCACTCAAAGTGATTATTGCTACACAAACTCATTCAAATCAAATATTGCTATATACTTACTTATTTTTTTTAAATTGTTGAAAATAAGTTCAAGTGGTTTTATAATCTTGTTTTTCCAAGATTGTTGGATACAAGTAAAGTCACTTTGAGAGGATTGTTCTCATTGTTGACATAGTGGAAATCCAAGAGGATTGTTCTTGGTCCAAGAGGATTGTTCTTGATTTTGGGTAGTTCTTGTTTAAGTTTTCCACAATAAGGAAATCTCTTTCATGTTGAAAGGGGACTGGAGTACTCTCGGACTGTAAGGGGAACCAGGATATAACGCTTGTGTGTCTTTATTTTTCTGCACTTTACTCTTTCATAAACTCACCATAAACCAGAAAAATAATATCCATCATCACTAAAACAAGAAAAATTATAAAGTACCTAATCCACCCCCCTCTTAGACGCACTTCGTACTTACAATTGGTATCAGAGCAGGTTATAGGTAACCTGTTCCTAAAAGATACAGAATGGCTTCCGCAAATCAAAATCCCGTTTTCAGAGATGGTGGTAGTAACAACAAGCCTCCTATATTTTGTGGTGAATATTTTGACTTCTGGAAAATACGCATGAAGGCACGTCTAGAAGCACAAGGAGAAGAAATATATGATGTTGTCAAGAATGGTCTATTTATTCCTATAACGGTAATTAATGGTGTTAGCTCATCAAAGCCTAAATCTGCATGGGATGAAGATGATAAGAAGAAGGTTCTCTATAATAAAAAGGAAATAAATCTTCTTCAAGGTGCACTTAGCATGGATGAATTCTTTCGTGTCTCCACATGCAAAACACCGAAAGAAATATGGGATACCTTGGTACAAACTCATGAAGGAACTGTTGAAGTTAAAAGATCAAGACTAAATACTTTGAGTCAAGAATACGAGTTATTTAGAATGCAGCCCGGAGAAACCATCCTTGACTTGTAAAAGAGATTTGTGCACTTGAAAAATCATCTAAGTGCTCTTGGTAAGACCTTGACGAATGATGAACTAAATCTGAAAGTACTTAGATCCTTAACTAGGGAATGGAAACCAAAGGTAACGGCAATTTCAGAAAAGAAAAGTCACTCCTCAATGACTTCCGCAACGTTATTTGGAAAACTTCAAGAATATGAAATGGAACTCGGAAGACTTGAAACTTGAAAAACAACGACAAAGATTGGTCTTATGTTAACTCTATTGCTAACAAAGATTGGTCTTATGTTAACTCTATTTCTTTCACATTTTCAGCTGCAAATGCTTTGTCTTAAACAACGACAAAGATAACCTTTGTAAGTTTGATGAAAAATTCTATTAAGGTATTTTTATTGGCTACTCTCTTTCTAGTAAGGCATATAGAATTTATAATAAAAGAACTTTAACAATTGAAGAATCAATGCATGTATCTTTTGATGAATCTAACCCCTCCAAGGAGGATAATATTGTTTATAATGATGATGATGATGAAATACTAGAAGGTCCTCAAGAAAATACTTCTAAAGATCAACCAATTCAACAAGAAGAATCACCCCAACAAGAATCAAATTTCAATGATCTACTAAAAGAATGGAGAACTCATAGAGATCATCCTATCGATAAAGTAATTGGTGATATAAGTCAAGGTGTGACAACAAGACTAAATCTCAAAGATGCTTGTCTAAACACGACGTTTGTCTCTAAAATTGAACCTTCCAAAGTTGATGAAGCCTTAGGAGATGACCAATGGATTATTGCTATGCAAGAAGAGTTAAATCAATTTGAAAGGAATCAAGTTTGGAAACTTATCCCTAGGCCAAGCAACAAACACGTTATTGAAACAAGATGGGTGTTTAAAAACAAACTTGACAAAAATGGAATAATTGTTCGGAATAAAGCAAGGTTGGTAGCACAAGGTTACAATCAAGAAGAAGGAATATATTTTGAAGAAACTTTCGCTCCGGTTGCAAGGTTAGAAGTTATTCGTCTTTTACTTGCCTATGTTTGTTCATTAAATTTTCAGCTTTTCCAAATGGATGTCAAAAGCGCATTCTTGAATGGATATATCAATGAAGAAGTCTACATTAAGCAACCCCAAGGGTTTGAATATTTCAAGAATACATCTCATGTATTTAAATTGAGAAAAGCTCTCTACGGTTTGAAACAAGCACCAAGGGCATGGTACGATCGACTAAGTAACTTTCTATGCAAAAAAGGTTTTGAAAAGGGTAAAGTTGACAAGACATTATCTATCAAGAAAATCAAAGGTTACACTTTGATAGTTCAAGTCTATGTTAACGATATCACTTTCGGCTCTTCAAACAAAGAAATGTGTGAAGAATTTTCAGCAATGATGCAAGGAGAATTTAAGATGTCCATGATGGGTAAAATGGATTATTTTCTTGGACTTCAAATCAAGCAATTAAAGGACGGCATCTTCATCAATCAATCCAAGTATTGCAAGGAACTGTTGAAAATATTTGGCATGGATAACTGTAAGGAAATATCTACACCAGTGGGTTCCGGTACATATGTTGATCAAGATGAATCAGGTGTTTCCATTGACATTACAAAATATCTAGGTATGATTGGCTCCTTATTATATCTGACAGCAAGTCGTCCTGACATAATGCTTAGTGTTTATCTATATGCTTGCTTTCAAGCAAATCCAAAGGAATCTCATCTCATGGAGGTGAAACGGATCATGAAGCATCTCAAAGGAACAACAAATGTTGGATTATGGTATCCTAAAGATAGTGTTTGTAATTTAGTTGGTTATTCTGACGAGGATTATGCAGGTTGTAAAACTGATAGAAAAAGCACAAGTGGTACTTATCACATCCTTGGAAATGCATTAGTATAATGGGCTTACAAGAAACAAGCATGCATTGCTCTTAGCACGGTCGAAGCAGAATATATTGCAGCGGGTAGTAGTCACGCTCAAATATTGTGGCTCAAGCAACAACTTCGTGACTACAGACTCGATCTAGGATGCATTCCTCTACAGTGCGACAATACAAGTGCAATAAACATTACAAAGAATCTGGTCATGCATTCAAGAACCAAACACATCGACATACAACATCATTTTCTTCATGATCATGTACTTCAAGGAGATGTCGAGGTCATATTTGTAGATACTCATAATCAACTTGCTGATATCTTCATTAAACCTTTGGCAAGAGAACTGTTTTACAAGATTCGATGAGAAATTGGCATTCTTGATGAGCACGACATATAAGGTGCTTTCTATCCTTTTTATGCTTTCACATACTTGTTTTAACTTTGTTATATGTGAATATATATATATATATATATATATATATATATATATATATATATATATATATATATATATATATATATATATATATATATATATATATATATATATATATATATATATATATATATATATATATATATATATATATATATATATATATATATATATATATATATATATATATATATATATGTTAAGTGGTGTTTAAATTTAAGAAAAATATATTTTTGGTCATTTTTTATTGATGCAAATCGATTGCATAATAGTGTAAATCGATTTCTCACTGTATGTTTTATTTCTTGACCTTTCTGTTTTCACTGCAAATCGATTTCACACTGTGAGTTTCAGTTTTCTTTTGATTATGTTTTATGTGCAAATCGATTGCATTTGTATGCAAATTGATTGCACCCACTGTAACATGCTTTTATGACAGAAATATTTGTTTGTCAGAATTCCTCTCTCTCTCATATTCCTAAGCTCACCTCTATTATTGAAAAGTCAATTAAATGTCATTACATATAATACAACCCACTCATTTCTATTTACTCACAAATCATATCCAATTTCCGCTCATCAAACATCTTCCTCTCAAAACCTAGAACCTTCCAAACCCTAAAAACACCTTACCCGTGGCATCAAGGCAAAAATGAAAGGTGTCAGCTACAGAGAAAGGAAAGAAGAAAGTTATTTCATCTTCTGCAGAGAATCCATTAATCTCAACTCTCACTGAAGATTAAGGAGCAAGATTTAAAAAGGACTTTCAAAGAAATATAGTGTCCACTCCAAAATATGGTATGCTTTCATCTTTCTCTCAGGAATGTTTTACTTTTCAGAATGATTTGACTGCATATGGATTGGAACCACTGATTTCATCATTTAGTCCATACTATCCGAATCTGGTAAGAGTATTCTTCAGTAATTTGACTCCTCACAAAGGCAAGATGGTTACATATGTGTTAGGTACAAGAATATATGTAACCCCTGAGATTGTTGGAGAGATTCTACATATTCCTTATACTGGGAGCTCTTTGTACGACCCTGAAAATGAAGCATGGGATTATTACAGGAAAAAGGAATTTTATTACAGCATTGGCAGATTGAGCGAAGCTAAATTTCATGCTAAAAGAATTTGTGGTCTAGGAGGAGTCATTCCATCTAGAGACTCATGGAGTGCAGGTAACGTTTTTATAGACGATAGACTATTTCATTATTTCATGGTCTATATTATGTTTCCACAGGCTGGAAACCACTGCACCATGACTGATTTGGAAATTCAACTAATCTACACAAGGAAGAGAGGTATAAGCGTTAATTGGGCAAGGCTCATAATGGTTCATATGCTAAGGGTTGATGCAAAGTCAAAATTTCTACCATATGCTTACTTTGTTACATTAATTATGGAAGAATTTGGATTTGATTTTGCTGGCTTTGAAAGAGTTGATATGGATCCAAATGTGCATAAGATTTCAATCAAAAATGTTGATTCAAGAATGGTTGTTCATTACAATCCATAATCGAAAACTATAATGTACAATGGTGAAGATGTGGTTGGTGATGAAGGAAACGATCAAGAAAATGAAGGTGGTGAAGCTGTACCTCCTCAACCTGCTCCTGTTGGTCCAAGTAATCAAGATGTGATTAACTTCATGACTCAACAGTTTACTACATTCAACACCAACATCAACAACCAATGGAATGCTATCAACGACTCCACAACAACCCGGATTAATGATTTTTGCTCGGATGTGAACCAACAATTTTCCTACCTTTACTCTCACCTTAACATACCTCCATATGACCCTAATAATCCTGTTGCACCTCCACCACATTACACAGAACCTCCTCTACAACAACAATTTCCCAATTAAGGATCTTGGTTCTATAACAACCATGACATGAATCAACCATAATGTTTTGTTCAACTTTGTTATTTCTACTATTTTTCTGTTATGTCCTTGTTCTGATATGCTACGTTTTGTTTGTTGTTGTTCAAATTTTTTTGTAATTGTTATTTTACTATGACTATGTCTATGAAATTTTTTTATGCATGATTAATTAAGTTTTTCAATGTTGTTTTATTATTATCCATTTTTATGCATCTTTCCCTTCTTTTTGATAATGTCAAAGGGGGAGAAGGATGTGGCACTTTATGCTTGTATATTTCCTGTCTTAAATTTCTAAGGTACTCTTCAACCAAGATGAACAAATTCAAAGGATTCCAACCTTCTCATACAAAGGGGGAGTTATGCATCTTAGGGGGAGAAGTTTCTTTCCGAAAATTACAAAGCATCAAGAAAGATCATTTGTCATCATCAAAAAGGGGGAGAATGTAAAATCAAGCTTTTCAAATGAACTTTTGTTTTGATGAAGACAAACCATTTTGATAAGAAGGCAAAGATTATTGATCAAGATAAAAGCATTTGTAGATAAAGTCTTTGGTTCAAGCACTTAGCATATTTCAAGGTATAATGATAATACTTACTTTGAACTTAAGACATAGATGCTCAATGGTCAAAAGAAATATTTTATCTTGTCCAAACTTTTACTCAAGTTTTCTAAGCAAAAATTCAATTTTTTCCTGGGTGCAATCGATTTGCATATTGGTTAAATCGATTGCATGCTTCATGTTTTCAAAGCATTAGCTATTATTTCTAAGTGCAATTGATTTGCATGTTTGTGCAATCGATTGCTCTCAATCAATTTTTACTACTGACTTCAAGTGCAATCAATTTACACACTTGTGCAATTGATTGCTCACTCAAAATATTTGAATTTCTAGCTGTTGAAACCCCGTGTAATCGATTTACACAAGGGTGCAATCGATTGCATGCTGAACGATTTTGAAAAACAACAACTTTACTCATGCCTGTTCATAACACCATTTCATGGAAACCTTTGACTCAATCTTGGCAATTGTTCATGATTCATTTGAAGAATTATATGTTGTTTCAAAAGGGTGCTATGAACATATAAATACTCATTTTCAAAATCATTTTAAGTACCTATTCCAATCATATTTTCTGAATTTTCAAAAATCAAACTCAAGCTTTTATACACTTTCATACACAAGTTTTCTGCACACTTTCACATATTGTCAACCAGAAAACTTTGAGCATTATATATCTTGATTCATTGTATACTATTGTAATTGGAAGAGAAGATCAATTCATTGATAAAATCACTCAAAGTTATCATTGCTACACAAACTCACTCAAATCAAATATTACTATATACTTGCTTATTTTTTCAGGATTGTTGAAAATAAGTTCAAGTGGTTTTGTAATCTTGTTTTTCCAGGATTGTTGGATACAAGTAAAGTCACTTTGAGAGGATTGTTCTCATTGCTGACATAGTGGAATTCCAAGAGCATTGTTATTGGTCCAAGAGGATTGTTCTTGGTTTTGGGTAGTTCTTGTTTAAGTTTTCCACAATAAGGAAATCTCTTTCATGTTGAAAGGGGACTGGAGTACTCTCCGACTGTGAGGGGAACCAGGATATATCGCTTGTGTCTCTTTATTTTTCTGCACTTTACTCTTCCATAAATTCACCATAAACCAGAAATATAATATTACATCACTAAAACCAGAAAAATTATAAAGTACCTAATTCACCCCCTCTTAGGCGCACTTCGTACTTAAAGAAGCGGTTAAAGTATCCTCCTCGGAGACACCGATATTATGACTCCTGCAGTCCATCTCCACTAAGGTGTGGTTGTCCCTCCGCACAGGAGAAATAAGAGGTTTCTTTCATCAAGAAACTAGGTCGCGCACCTCCATGTAAAGATCGGTGCTCCCCGATCTCCAAGAAGATAAAGAACAATCGGCTTGACTGCGACCACTCACTGTCACCCAAGATAAGAAAGAGCACCTATCCTCGTCCAAACAACATCCCCTGACGAGGAAGGGATCACAGTTACCTGTCACCATCTCCTAATAGAAGCAAAGATGACGAGCCTCGTGGCCCGTTATCAAGAGAAATCATGGAGACCATGCTCCATGTCGGTCTAGAGAAACCTCTCCATCTGGGGACCTACGATGGAATAAACGGCCCTGACGAGCACATCGAAAACATCGACGCGCTGCTCGACTATAGAAGAGTTTGCAGAGTAACAAAATGTCGACTCTTTCCTACAACTCTCTGGAAAAGGGCCATGGCGTGGTACAAGAGCCTTATCGACGAATCCATCATGTCATGGAAGAACCTGGGATGACAATTTCCCAGGAACTTTACAGCATCTTGCCGACATCCAAAGTCAGAAGCATCTCTAGAGGCGATCATCCAAGGGAGGGATGAGTCCCTCCGAGTATATATTGAATGTTTCAACCAGAAGGCCGTCAAGTCTCCACAACTGATGGCATGAAAATGTATCTCCTCGAACGCGGGCTCTGTCTCCACAGTGACTTTTCCAAATAAGTTGGCATCGAATCACTGGCCACTCTGGATGCTCTCATGTTCAAAGCACAAACTCACATTCAGTACGAGGAAAAAGAGGCAGCCAACAACGCGTGGGACTCACAAAATAGAGAGAATGTTGTAATACGGTGGGAGAACTGACTTTTGGGTTTTGCATTTTATCGCAAATGTTGCGAATAGCAAGAGTCGCCATCGAATTTTCTTTTATCCAATAAAGGAAATGGTGAAAAGAGCCAGAAAGACCTTTTGAGAATTTTCTGAGTAAGGGGGGTAGGTTATGAATAGGGAAGGTGTTAGCACCCTTTTCATCTTTAGTTATCTACAGGCTCTTAATTGCTATATCACTTTTGAAATGCTTCGTGTTTGTGTATATTTGAAAATATTTTAAAAATTCCTAAGTGCGACAATTTTGTAATGATTCTCGTATCATTGAGAATGTACACAAAATGTTTATTTTGAAAATATTTTGAAAGAAGGTGTTTATTTTTGTGGAAAGATGTTTTGTTTTGAAAAGTTTGTGAGCAAGTGACTACGAGCATTCTACCTACTCAAAAAAATCTTTGTTCTTTTCCTCCTCCTTTAGATAATGCTACTCTTCCATTAGTTAGTAGGAAGCCTTATCATTGGATGTGAGGGATAGGTGCGGGTCATCGTACAGTCATAGAAGGAAACTTATAGGACGCTTTAGCAATTTTTGTAAGGGACTAAGATCGTTTACCGAAGGAAGCATCGAAGGATCATCTAGGGACTATGATCTTTTAATCGAGGATCTTTGCTAAAGCATCTCATGTTCTAGGGACATGATAGTTTTTTATCTGAGGCAACAAGTGAGGGTATCCTAGAGGTACGCGTGTGCGAAGTGTTTTGATTTCAAGTATCTTGAGATTGGGGTTTTGCTGTCGGTTGATTTTAATTTTGCCATACAAACCCTAATTACTAACAGTAATAAGGAAAACAGTAATTTGTGGAAATTAAATGTCATATGCTATTACAACACTTCGGGAATGGGGGTACAAATTTATGAATGGAGATGAAAAGCAATAAACCCTAATTAAAGCTATTACAGACTATTTAGCAGTTACAATAATTTAATAAATGCGAAAAATAAGCAAATACGCAAAGATGATGAAGAGGAAAAATATTTAAGACTTAAAAAATTCTAAGGGTTTAAGAAAATATTTTTATTGTTTTTATTTAGAAAAATATTTGGAAGTGATTAATAAAAATAAAATCTAATTCTTATTTAATTTGCAAACTAATCATTTAAAATAAAACAAGGTGATTAAATTAATTTTAATTATCAAAAATTAAATTAATTAATTAAAAATCTAAATCTAAATTTTTTATGATTTTTGTGATTTTTGTTGATTAAATAAAAAAAAGGAATTAAAAAAAGGAAAGAATTAAATTAAAACAAATAAAAGAAAATAAAATTAATGGGCATGTGTTGTAAGCAGAATGGGGGGTATAGAATCAGAAATTTGCCAAGCCCAAACACCTTAAGCCCAAGCGCCTGTGTGATTCAGTATGGACAGCTCAATAGGGTGCACTATGGGGCAAATCTCCAGTAGCATCAGATCTGGATTGGTTGAGATCAAGTGGTTGAGGGCTAAATATGCATGATATGCGTGCTGAACTTGTTCACACTGAATCTTAAAGAAGAAAATATGTGAAAAATAAAAGGGTACCGCTGGGGCTCAAGCCCAGGTCCCTCTAGTAACGTGCGCGCTTGTTTTACCATTGAGGTGGTTGTTTCATCTGGTTATGAAACGCCCCCCAGTAAATATATTACAAACTAAATTTTGAAATTTTGAATTGCTATCTTATTCTTCCTCGCGCGCACATCATAACAACAACACCATTGATGATTTCTAAAAGCTTCATTTCTCAACCTTTTTGAAAAGTGTAAACACCAAACTTGCTTGAAATTTAATAAGGAATTCAACCATGTAACTTATTTTAAACAACACTCAAAGATAATCAAGAATTTTTGTTGGTATAAAAAACGAACCTTAACGGTTCAAAGGAAAAATTATCTTCACACAGTTAATTTAAATGAGAACTAATGACATGGTTATCTTTAGAGGCATAATATTTACATTTTTGCTTTAGAATGTATTTGTAAATGATGCTTAAATGGAGATATCACAGTTTGGAAAACTTCCCTCTTGAAGTGAAAAATTAGAACACATATGGATGCTTCCAGGTGCAAGTAAATGATTGATTAAGCTTACTTGGACCTCCCTGAAGTTGTTCCAATCCTTTCTTTATGCTGAAAGTGTTTGAATGTCCCCAACCAAGTCAAGTTCCAAGCTTCGGTTATGGATTTTAGAGGATGATGTAGATGGTGTTATAGAAGTGTAACAGGGGTTTGGATGGCTTCTATATGATGTATAGATGATGTTTGAAAGATAAAAAGGGAAAACACACGAGTGGATTGATACTTGGGTGTTGGAAGCTTTAAATATGCAACAATGGTGGTTTCTTAGTGATTTTTAGTTTGAGAGAATTTGAGGGTGTTTTGGAGCTTGCCAATTCATGTCTTATGTTGCAAATGAACTCTATATTTATTGGCAAGAGGTTTGGGAGGTTGAAACAACCATATTTGTAAGATAGCAAGTTATGGTTTTGTTGGATTGCAAGTGAGGGTACATGAGAGTTGTGGTTCCAAAGTAAGCATGGCCTTATTTTAGGGGTGTTTTGCAGGTTATATATGGTTGCTTCTTGGTGATGAGATGTTTTAAAGTCAAAAGCAACAATGTATGGGCTCAAGGAGTGGACTTTTGTGATTAAAGCAACTTTATCAAAATGGCAATGTTAACTTTGTGCCAAAAATAGAATGATGCATTGGACAAAGCTTATAATCCTTGGATCATGGCTCAAAAGTGTGTGTAATCTTCTGATTATGGATATATTAGGATCTTATAGGTCTACAAAGTGAGATTGTGCAGCATGGTTATGAGATTTTACCATAAGGTTTTCACAAGAATTGCCTAAAATTCAAGTTTGTCATGCCATCTTCATCTCTTTGAAACTTCTAGCTCAAGTATGATAATTTTGTGTTATTGGACATTTTGGAAAGCTTGAATCAATATATACAACTTTCAGGTTGACCACTTTGGCTGAATCAAATGGGATCTTGGTGAAAATTGGCCAAGAAGTTGGGATAAAAAAACTGATCAAAACTTGTTGAAATTTTTTCTAAGTGTTGGATAAAAAATATCACAACTTCATGGGCTCATATCTCTTAATCCAAGCACTTTTTAAGGATCATCCTAAATTAAAAAAGTTGTATAATTCATCAATACCTACAACTTTCATGTTGAAAGTTTTCTTTGAATCAACTTGGATCTTAGTGAAAATGGCCATGAAGTAGTGATTTTGTTAAGAACAAAACACTTAAAAAATTTCTAAGTGTTGGAAAACTTTCCAACTTTTGACTTTTGTTGACTTTGTTTTTATTCTTGATGATTAAGTTTGATAGTTTTGAATATGTTTATGATTCTTGATTTTTGAATTCCAATGTTGACCAAAAAAAGCCAAAGTTTGATTTTTGTGTGACTGTTAACTTTTCATCAATTGATTCAATTCTTCAACTATCAATCACTTGTATATTTGGAAATGTCTTGAGCCATGTAATTAGGTAAAGATTTTTATTTGAGCTCTTGAGATCATGCTTCAAGCCATTAAGTCATGCACTAGGCTAAAAGTCAATGATCAGTCATCTTCAATAAAAACCCTAATTTGGCCATTTTTGACCTTTGATGATTTGAGGGCTTTCCTTGAAGAATCATGTTCAACCATTGATCAAATGATGAATATCACCTCAAAATGTTGATGTTGACCAAAAATATTGAAGTTTGACTGTATGTTGACCACAGTTAACTTTTTACTCAATACAGTTGATTTTTCAATCATCTAAGCCATTGACTGAGCAAACATGTGATGCAAGACTTAAAACTTGACATAAGAATTATTGAGGACCTATGATGAAACATTAAATTCATTTTATACCTTTGCAACCCAATCTTATTTGAGAAGCACCAAACCCTAGTTGAAGACCCTTGCTTAGGAGGAGGTTTGACCAGTCAACTCCTGAGTAGCTTTGAGTATTTGAGACCTTTGTGGATATGTTTTAAAGAGAATGGGATGGAAATTTTTGGGGTACAATAGCTGCCCGTGTTCAATCTTCTTAAACTTGAAGAGTTAGATTGGCATGTTCGCCATTTGTGACTTGAAGGTAGAAGATGATTGAACACTTAAGTGCCCAGAAATTTGCACTCGCCGGTGCACGAAGTAACGCTGTTGGTTGATTATACTGGGAATGGGCTTAAAGATGCCATTTGGAGAGGTAATTATGAGTCATTGGATATGGGCTTATAGATGCCATTCAAAGTAACTATTGATAGAAATTAGACTAAGTTTTCACTTGACTTTGACTGGAAGAAGTATCAGAATAAATCTACGCTCGATTTAATCTGAGCCAAAAGAGGTCTTTTTGTCTTTAATTGGAAAAAGTATCAGAATAAATCTATGGTTGATTTAATCTAAGCCATAAAATGTATACTGGAAGAAGTATCAGAATAAATCTACGCTTGATTTAATCTGAGCCAGAAGAGGTCTTTTTGTCTTTAACTGGGAGAAGTATTAGAATAAATCTATGGTCGATTTAATCTGAGCCAGAAAATGTCTACGTCCGTCTTTAACTGGGGGAAGTATCAAAATAAATCAATGGTTGATTTAATCTGAACCAGAAAATGTCTATTGGAAGAAGTATCAGAATAAATCTACGCTTGATTTAATCTGAGCCAGAAGATGTCTACGATTGTCTTTAACTGGAAGAAGTATCAGAATAAATCTACGGTTGATTTAATCTGAGCCAGAAAATGTCTACTGGAAGAAGTATCAGAATAAGTCTACACTTGATTTAATTTGAGCCAGAAGAGGTCTTTTATCTTTAATTGGGATAAATATGAGAATAAATCTATGGTTGATTTAATCTGAGCCAGAAAATGTCTACTGGAAGAAGTTTCAGAATAAATCTACGCTTGATTTAATCTGAGCCAAAAAATATCTACTGGAAGAAGTATCAGAATAAATCTATGGTCAATTTAATCTGAGCCAGAAGATGTCTGCGTCCGTCTTTAACTGGGAGAAGTATCAGAATAAATCTATGGTTGATTTAATATGAGCCAGAAAATGTCTACTGGAAGAAGTATCAAAATAAATCTACACTTGATTTAATCTGAGCTAGAAGATGTCTTTTTTGAGAATGATCCTCTGAGGAAATTGTTGAAATAGCCCTTTGTCAGATGTAGCCTTGGAGAAGACTGTCAGGTCATATAAGTAGTTGATGATGTTTTAATTTTGATTGATATTTCCTGAAAAGGTAAAGAGTTAGTTGTATGCAATGTCATGATGTATGAAATGCATTGCGTAGTGATGCTCTCAAAATAAATGAGAATGTGCTATATGCGTTTCGTATGCATATGATATGATATTGGAAAATGATGTATGAATGTGAAATGTTGTTGGAAGTGTATCAACAGTTTCGTATGACATCTTGTTGGGGAAAATGAATCCCTGACTAGTGTTGGGGATGAAGGACATATGTAATCTTCAACCTTGTCTAGAATGCTTCCGCTGGTGATTCCTGCTTACTGTTTGAGGAAACTCCGCTAGGGAATGTTGACTTCTGTTTTTGGGAGAAGAGTTTAGGAACATTACTCGTTCATCGCTCTACTGGGGAATTTAATTCTTATATAACCTGACTAGGGATAAAAGAGATGGATAACCTTCTGACTCGTCTGGGGAGTTTAATTCGTATATACCCTGACTGGGGATAAAAGAGATGGATAACCTTCTGACTCGTCTGGGGAGTTTAATTCTTATATACCCTGACTGGGGATAAAAGAGATAGATAACCTTCTGACTCGTCTAAGGAGGATAAAGTTGACTGATATCTGGTCCAGTTTCAGGTTTCGTAGCAACTCTCTGGGGATAGTGGCGACTTCACTGGGGAGAGGAATTTTGTCGGTGATTTGTAGCCATATGGGGAATATACTCAAGATGGGGAGACTGTAATCTGTTGGGGAAATAAACCATGTTGGGGAAATAAACCTTGTTGACAAAGAAATACTCTATTGAGGAAACACCCTTGTTGAGGAAGAAATCTGCAAGGGATTTTATAGTCTTGGAGGAATAAACTCAGTTGGGGAAGATAACTTCCATGAACTATATTTATTGAAACTCCGTAGGTGGGTGATATTTCCGGGAAAAAGATCATATTATTTTATCCGCTAGGAGATCTGCCGAGGAAATTATGGGGAATGTATCTTCATTGAAGATGAATTTGTGAAGACTACTCTGTGGGGATAATCTCATAGAAGTGGCTCTGTAAGGATTTGTGGATGGCTTGAACGTCATCCCACCTCTTAGAGTCTTGAGTAAATGCTTATTCCTGTTAATCGTTAATCGTGTTCATATGCATATGTTCATTAAATTTTAGTCATTGGGCGTTTTTACAAAAAACAGAAAAAATTAAAAACAAAGAGTTTGAATTTTAGGGTGTATTTATATTGATAGTTTTCCTATAAACAGGCGATTTTATACAAAGAGACATAAATCCTATTAAGAGGAAATTGTCATGAAATACAAAGTGAAAACAAAAACATATAGCTATGTGGAAATGATCTCGTTGGGTTCCAACTCTGCTATTGCCCCTATGTATTCGAATATCTCATCCTTGATATCGGAAGAAGTTGATTGAACTGATCTGTACCATTTGAACTTTTCACTTTGGTAGTAAAGCTTGTAGTAAGTGCTCCAATGGGACATAGTCGTACGCTTTTAATCCCTAACTTTTTCCTGAACCGCCCTTTCGGGTTTTCAGTCCACCAGGATACCCTTTTTTGCCCAAGCTGCCTTTTCAAGTTTCTGACTTGTCGGATGTACAATCTTTTGAATATATCCCTAATTTTTTACCCAAACTCTTTTGGTTCGCCAGGATGCCCTTTTTTTTCCTAGTCCAGTCAACTTAGCGGGTCATTTTTATGCGTAGTATCTTTTAACTATATCGTCCATGGTGGTTAGTATCATAGCACCGCTCGAAAATACTTTTTTGACATCAAATGGCCCTTCGTAGGTGGGTGTCCATTTTCCCCTGGGATCACCTTATGGTAGAATGATCTACTTTATTACCAAGTCACCGGCCCGATATACTCAATGATTTATTTTCTTTTTGAATGCCTTGATCATACGTTTCTGATACATCTGACTATGACAGACATCCGTAAGCCTCTTTTCGTCAATCAGATTCAAATAGTCTAGCCTGGTCTGAATTCACTCGTATTCGTTTAAGTCTGCATCTTTCATAATTTTTGGAGAAGGAATTTGAACTTCGACAGGCAGAAAAACTTCCATGCCATAGACCAAAGAGAATGGGGTTGCCCCAGTTGATGTTTGCGCTGAAGTGCGATAGCCATGAAGAGAAAATGGTAACATCTCATGCCAGTCTTTGTAAGTCACAACCATCTTCTGTATGATCTTCTTAATATTCTTGTTGGCGGCTTCCACTGTGCCATTCATCTTTGGTCGATACGGAGAAGAGTTATGGTGCTTGATCTTGAACTGCATGTAGAGTTCAGTGATCATAGTATTGTTGAGGTTGGTACCATTATCTGTGATGATTCTCTCAGGGATACCATACCGGCGGATAAGATTATGTTTTATGAACCGAGCGACCACATTCTTGGTAACAGAGGTGAATGAGGCTGCTTCAACCCACTTTATGAAGTAGTCATTGGCGACGAGAATAAAGCAATGTCCGTTAGAAGCAGTAGGCTTTATTTCTCCTATCATATAAATTCCCCACTGTGCGAATGGCCAAGGAGCAGTTAAAACATTCAGAGGAACCTGAGGCACATGAACTTTATCAGCATAGATCGGGAACTTATGATAAGTTCTCGAGTGGTGGTGACAGTCAATTTCCATAGTCGACCAATAGTATCCCGCTCTCAGAATCTTTTTAGTCATAGTATGTTCGTTGGAATGAGTACCAAAGATGTCTTCGTGCATATCCTCCCTAAGTTTCTCTGCTTCCTTCTTGCCCATACAACGAAGCAGAGTTGAATCATGATTACACTTGTATAAAATTCCATTGCTCAAGAAGAACTTAGCCGAGAACCTTCGTAGGAACTTCTTGTCATTGATCGATGCCCCTTCAGGTTATTCTTGAGCTTCAATGTACCTTTTCACTTCATGAAACCAAGGTTTTTCTCCTACTCCGTCAGTATCAATTTCGTAGCAATGTGTCAGCTCATCGAATCTTTCAATGGTAATCCTAGAAGCCTCAATGTCCCATCTGACCTTAAACATGGATGACATAGTAGATGATGCATCCGCCAACTGATTCTCTTCTCTTGGAATATGCTCAAAGGTAATCTCTTCAAAGTACGGAATCAAGGTTAGCACATGCTCTCGGTAAGGGATAAGATTCGGGTGCTTCATATCCCAATCTCCCTTGACTTGACTGATTACTAAGGCTGAATCCCCATATACGCTCAGTGTTGCACCCCAAAATTTGCCCTCCCATATTCTCCAAGAAATTGCCAAGCAAAGCTTCAAAGTTCCCCAGGGGTTGCACAGTCAAGGGCCTCCTATACAGTCAAAATTAGGGTTTTTATTCTGATCAAGAAAATAAAGTCTTCAAAGGTCCAATCAAGTCTCACATGCCTACAAATATGGTCAAGTATCCTCATATCAAGTTTCAAGACATTCAGCTCAAAATTGCACAGTCAAAAACCCTAATTGCACTACAGTCAACTGTAGGGATAAAATGGTCATTTGACAGTCAAAAGTTCAAATTTTTGGTCAACATATCATTTTGAAGCCACAAAAATCATTTGATCAATGCTTGATCATGATTCTCAAAGTTTGGCTCAGAAATCATCAAGATGCAAAAGTTTCCTTATTTGGACAGCTGAAAAAGTCAACTGTAAATTGACCAGGGCATAACTTTCACATGGATTATCAGAAAAATTCCATCCAAAGCTCATTTTGAAGAGAAAGACATTTCCTACAACTCATCTTCATACTTCAAGTCCAAGAAATGCTCTCACAAAAAGTTATCAATTTCAACATTATAGGTCATTTTTAAAAGTCAACAAAAAGGGACTTTAAGTCAAAGGCCATAACTTGAGATTGGTAAATCAAAATGACATGGGACCAAAGGCATTGGTTAGAGGACTGAAAGACCTTTCCAAAATGTCCAAGAACATGAGAAAAGCTTAAAAATTGAGCAAGTTATGCCTTGTGGAAGTTGGGAAATTTTTGGATATTTTGAAAAGTCAACATTGGTTCAAATGACCTAAAATTGCTAATGGGCCCATTTTTCTTCCATAATTCATCATCCATGACATGTGCACGACCACTTGGCCCAAAGGGAAGTATTTCTTCATTTTTTATTTATTTATTTGAATTTTTATTTATATTAATTCATTTAAATCAATTAAATATATGAAAAATACTTAATTTAACCTAACAAATCTTTTTGCACATGTAATCTACTCAATAATTCGTGCACATTCAAATATGGGAAGATTTGGTTTGATTGGATCATAATTGGTACAAAATTGTATGGAAAAGATTGAAAAAACAAAGCTTGAAAATCAAATCTTCAAAACCATGATTGCAAGAGATTTTGAGCAAGTTTCTTGACCTAATCCATTCAGTACATAAGCCTAAAGGGAAACCTAATGCAAGAACACACTGAGCTGCGCCCAAAAGCCATTATCAAGCTTGAAATTTTTCTCAAGAAACTCAAAACTGAAAACCATATTCTAGGGCGATTCAAGGCATAATTCTTATTCCATTAGCTTGCTGAAGGTTCACTGGACATATTCCAATCAAAGACAACCATCAAAACTCAAGGAATCGGTATACAGAATTCAAGATATTTCATGAAAAATTCATAATCGTACTTTGAAATCTATGCATTTTTATGGCATTTCAATTATTGATTCTTATTCCTTGAATGATTCTGAAGCTAACCAACATATTTAATTGTATTTTTATGCACCACACGCGATTCCACCATTGTTGTTTTCTAGGGTTACCAAGCTTTCGATTTAGGCGTTTTTACATGCTGTAAAATTGGGAGTCCTCAGTACCATGAACGAAACCAGCTCGCTTGGACGAAAATAATGGCATGCTCGCGCTGAATTTATGTGCCAAGGAGACCTAATCGTTATTTTTCCAAAACCGGCCTAGGAGAACGCGTGTAAAACTGTTGCCTAACATATTTGTTTTTTTCAGGAAAATAATACAACGAAGAAGATGAATTTGTGGCGTGCATCGGTTGGTCCTTTTGAAATTCGCGCGCAAAGACCCACTAACGCATAGTTTCATATTATATTATTTGTTGTTTATTTATTTAACAAAAGGATTCAGTGGTTCAGCTGGCAAGCGTTGAGTGTGTTAACGTCCAAGACCTGGGTTCGAACCCCAGGTCTTCATTGTTTCAAATATTATTTTTCAATTTACAATCCCATGTAGTGCCAACGTCAAGACGTACCATACACTTCCAAATCCAGCATGTCACGCGTTCAGCTTCATCCATCACAAGGCTCAGAATTGAGGAACATGGTAGATCCAAGTCAATGCTTCAACATACTACCTGGAAAAAGTCCAAAAAGGCCAAGTTTAATGGGCCAGATTACTGAGCTTGAACCTCCATGTTGGGGACTACCACCCCCCTAGGTTTGCATATTTTTCACTCTTCTTTATTTTCCTTATTTATTTAAATCTATTTCTTTTAATTATTATTTGTTTAAATTAATTACTTATTTTCATAAATATAAAAAATGCATAAAAATCAGAAAAGATAAAAAATATAATAAATATTTTATTTTAATTTTTCTTGTAAATAAATGCATGTAAATTAATTAGTTTAAATTAGGGTTTTAATTTTAATTCTTTTCATAACAAAAATCTAAAAAATATAGAACTAGGTTTAATTAATGTTTTATTCCTTTTTAATTTTTCTTTTTCACAATAATATTATTTATTTTATTTATTTTCATAATTAAATTTGTATATAAAAATTAGGGTTAATTTAGGTTAAATTCTAACGTCTTCTTAATAAATTAAAATAAAATAGAATTAGGGTTAGCGTTTAATTGCAATTAATTTTTTCTATTAAATCCTAAAATATTAAAAAATACCAAAAACATTTCTTTTAATTAATTAATTCCATTGATTTAATCTTTGCAAAAGGGTCCAACGCCCTCGTTTCGTTTAATTCTCATTAATTCGCGTATTTATTTTATTTCATTATAATACTTATGTATCTCTCCCGAAGCCATGTAAATTACTTCTCGCACTTTTACTTTATTTATTTTCTGTCAAATCGGGTTCGAGAAACTTTTGGCGATGTGGACCCGCGCCGTTTGTAATAGCTTAGAATTTACTTTTCCCGCATTTTTTTTAACTGTTAATCAAAAGCATGAAAGAATGTATGGATAAAATAAAAACAAGCGTAGAACACCCATGACATGACAAGATAAAATATCTGAAAATGACACACAAATCACACACCACCCCTAGGGTACGCCTCACTGTTGCCTTGCCTCAAAAGGTGATCGTCGAGTAGAGGATGTCTTAGTAAGTCCTCATGATCCGGGAACCTGGCATGAGGGTAGCTTCTAAGGTGTCTTCCCATTGCTCTGGTGATCACCATGTCCCGAACCTCGAATTGACCCGAACACCTCCAACGGTGGTGCTACCTACCTCTCAATGGTGGGATGGCACTACTTTAAGGACATTTACACAGACGAATTCCTTAGGGTAGGTAGACGACTCTAGATACTTGCTCTAAATTTCAAAACAAATCAAAAATACTTTTCACACCGACACCTTTTCAAAAAGCTTTCGAAAGCAACTTTTTAAACACTCTTGAGGACCGATACAAGAGTCGAACTGAAATTTTCAAAGAAACTTTTTAAAACCCACAGTTGAAAAGCAAACAAACCATTTTTGAAAACACAAATGAGCAAGTATCTAAGAGCCCATGGATAACCATGGATAGAAAGGGTGCTAACACCTTCCCTTTCTATAATCTACCTCCCGAACCGAGAGAAATCTCTTTAAGGAATTTTTCTGTGCTTTTGTCCTTTCCATTTGGAGAAAATAAAAGACGGTGGCGACTCTTGCTTCCGCGACATTTCGCGAACCAGCGTTAAACAGTCAGTTCCAGATCCACCGATCACAGAACTGGCGACTCTGCTGGGGATATAAACTTAAAGTGAGGTGTACCTTAGGATTAAGATCACTGTGTTTTCAATTGTCTTCTTTGCTTGCTTTATTATTGTGGGTTGCTTGGGAGTTCTATAGATCCTAACCCGGATCTGGGGATACCTTCTTAGAAAGTAGCAACAAGGCTGTGAGGGAACTGTGCGGGGTATACCGACATGGTTGAAACAGTCTGCTACGTTGATGTGGCACTTTGGTGTGTACCGGTAACCCTTGAGTTCAGTCAAGGAGAGTACGGGGCCTCCGCGTGGTGTCGTGAAGCATCAACATACCTTAGGAACCTTAATTGAACTATCTTGGCCTCTTTAGGGTAGTGAGATAACTGACTTTGGTGCAGTCCGAGGTTGGTTGATACTCGATACTACACTCAATTGAGGGTTGCTTTCCTGGAATATTTCGGTCGCCAGTTCAGTGGCTAAATCGAAACGATGAACAATGAAAGCAATCCCGTGATATTGGGACCCTTAGAACCCGGTTACTTCTGATAGGACAGGTTGAGCCCACCAACTTCAAGAGGGTAATACCCAGACCTCACGCTGGCCTAAACTTTAGGGGCTTGTCTTGTGTGCCTTCCAACTTGACTATTTGCATGCTTGTTATCTGACACTTGAGTTCCCTGCAGGTTTTGTTTATTGTCCTTAACTAGGACTCATAACAGGGTTTGTTGAGTGTTTTGCAAGTTTTATTTAGTCCTTAATTAGGACTCATAACAGGGTTTACCAAGTTTCTTGCAGGTTTTGTTTTTAGTCCTTAACTGGGACTCATGACCGGTTTTGCTTGAGTTTCTTGCAGGTTTCTGTTTATAGTCCTTAATAAGGGCTCCTAACAGGGTTTATTCATATTACCCCATGCATCATGACATCATACCATTGCATACATCCTAACCCATTTCAAAGATCTCAAGGGCTCGTGATGCAGGTCATGGTGAATCAACTATCCCAGCAAGGGGCAAAGAGGATTTATTTTCCTCTAGCCAAGGTTGTCAAGGGCTATGACCCACTGGATATGGTGAGCCTTTGACCCTTTGAAGAAGGACTCTCAATAATATGCAGTTCCTTCAATCAAGCTACCAAGTTCTAACAATATTGTCTTGTTTACCCCGCGAGGTCCTTGAAAACATTACATGCATATCATACATATCATTGCATTGCAGGTACTCTTGTTGCAGGTCACTTACCCTTCTCGCTGTTTATTTCAGCCATGGCTTCCCAACCAGATAACCAGGACCTTCTTGCTCAAGAGACTCGGTTCGGGGAAATCCTCCTAAATCTATCCAAAGGGCAGGAGGAGCTAAGGACACTTCTCACAGGGACTTTGGTCAGGAACAATGCTGAGGATGACAAGGACGAACAGCTGAAGCGTCTACAAGCTGAGGTGGACACTTTGAAAACCCAGATGCTGGGGCAAAGGGCCCTCATTCAAGGTTTAGCTCAGGAGCAAGGAGAGCTGAGAGCCATGATCAGCCAGCTTTCTCAAGGCATGAAGCAACCAACCCAAATCAGGGACCAGGTCATGGAACAGCTTTCAAGAGGGCAAAGGTCAGGTCCAATGAATAGACCTCTCCGAGTTGCTACTACTTCTCAGGTCCAACGACGACCTCGCCAAGAACAGTGGGTTGGTCAGAACAGGTCGGACGAGCCTAAGAGACAATTCACCTACATCAACATGTCATGGTCACGAGCTTTGCAGCACATGTTAAGGATGAACCTGATTGCGGTGATCAACCCTCCTGCAAATCCAAAGACTTCCTCTCCAAGCTACAACCCAGAAGCAAGGTGCGCTTACCATTCTGGTAGCCCGGGGCACGATACCGAGGACTGTTGGGCACTGAAGTACAAGATTCAGAATATGATCGATGCTAAAGAGATCGAGTTCGAGCCCGCCGAGACTCCCAATGTGATCATTGCTCCCTTGCCAAAACATGGCTAGGATTGAGAAATTTTTGTTCATTAGAATCTTTCAAGTTGTAATTTTATTTTGATTGTTCAAACATTCCATTCATATCAAACGTTGTTATTGCATTAATGCATCGCATATGTCTGTTCTAAAACAATATATTCGTATTCACTAAATGCAAATTATTTTCATATTTTTTCTGATGATCAACTCTTAAATAATAATTCTAAGCCTCTTGAGGGAGGATGACGAAAACGATACCATAATCTACAGTATGCTTTTGAACAGACCCCGCTGATGAGGTACAGGCATTGTTTCAAATCCTAAACACTGGAGTTATAAGGAAGATAATCCCTCGTCAACCCCTCTGAGCCAAAGAAGTAGGAGTTTTTTTTATTTTCGAAAATTGAAACCCTTAATCATAACCTGGGGCAGGGTAGTCTCTCAGTTGATTCAAGTGCATAACGAATGGCACCAAAGAGGTCCTTACAAAACAAAAGACAGTGATGGTTCCGAATGATCGATAAAGAAAGGCAGTCATTATCTTTCAAAACAAAAAAAAACCCATTAAGTCAAAACCCATGAAGGAGACTTACAAAACTGGGGCATCCCGCTGACTGTAATTCCAAAAAGGAAACAACTCAGGCAAAAAACAGGGATAACAAAATCAAGAAAAAAAGAGGTCATACAAACCCTCAACAAAAAAGGAAATGACTGCCCATTCAAAATAAATTGTCAATACCCGAACCATCACCGGAAAATCAGAGCAAAGACTCAAACAAGGTCTAACGTATGATCAACTGAGTTTAGGTTTGGAGAACATCACGAAGAGCGGGTGGGTACAAATAAAATTTGAGCCTTTATCCTTTGTTTCTTAAACCGTGAACCAGGCCACGTTATAACCCTTAAAAGTCCTAGCTGAAGCATGGGTTAGTTCGAAAGCATATTGTGCCGAAAGGTATCCTGACTCCTTAAGGCTCACGGTAAAATACAGAGTTGACATCACGTTTTACAAACATTCATTTGTTTTATGAAAAAGAATGCATTTTCAAAATCTTCAAGACAGACATAAGCTTTGCATTTTTAACATAACTTTGTTTGCATATGACTTTTTGTTTGAACAGCAGGGAAATTCGCATGACGAAAGTTTAATGAACAGAAGTACTTCCAATCAAGGGGCATGGCATGAGCATGGTCCATCATCTGGGGCAATCCAATCAAGATCCGGAGAATCTCTCAAAGGCCAAATCGCCTGGGGCAAATCTCCACCTGAGTCGCTTGGGGCATCTCAACAACGAATCTTGCCTGATCAAACATCTTCTGGTGGCATGACAACACACTTCTAACAGGGGCAACTCCCTACATTCTGAAAGCATGGACATAGTCGGAAAAAATGCTACGCATAATTAAAGACCCGCTAGGTTGACACACCTAGGCAAAAATTAGGGCTTCCCGTCGAACCAAAAGGGTTCGGGCAAAATGAAGGGATGAAAATGAAAAAATCTGTACACCCGGCAAGTCGAAAACCTGAAAGGGCGGCTTGGGCAAAAATGGGTATCCCGGTGGACTAAAAACCCGAAAGGGCGGTCCAGGAAAAAGTTAGGGATCAAAGCGTACGACTATGTCCTGTTATCTTGTCACCTGCCTACCAGAAAAAGGTTTTGTCCATCAACAACTATCAGCACCCCACAGATGCCTTCTCCCATAGAAACAAGGGCAATAATAAGTGGTCTAAGCGATCTAATTGTGTTGTCCATCAGGGTATCAAGGTAGGTTCAGCTGAAGAAGATAACCAGATATCTCAACTCCCCAGAGAGTAAGTCAGCAGTCAGTACACTCTTCTTCAAACAAAGTTATCAAATCTTAAGGAAGTTGAGTATCCTCCAGCAGATCTCAACATCTCCCCCAGCAGTACATATATCCTTAACAAGCATCCCCGGCAGTCTTGTTCTAAAGATTGTTCCCCGGCGGCGTACCAGTATTCAAAGGAATCACTTCCCCAGCATATCAAAACTTCCCCAGGAAAATCCAGTTCCCCAGGAAAATTGGAATTCATCTCCCCCAAGCAGTAAGCTTATCCCCAGTGGATTCTGGAAGCTTATCCCCTCGCAGAGCACGAACGCGTCTCCCGGCTTTATTCTAAGAGTTATTTCCTTAACAGGATATAATTGGGTTATCCTCAGCCAAAAGCCACGGAAAGAGCGTCCTCGACGAAGTCTTCTTACCCCAGCGAAGTCCATCAACACTTCCAACAACAAGGGTATCCCCAGCAAATTATTATCAACACTCAGCAAGGCATCCCTCTTCCCACAGAGTATTGCTCCCCAGCATGGTCGCTAGAGTATCTTTTCTCCCCGCAGAATCTTCCATTTGCCAAGTTTATTCCGCAACGGAGTCATCTTCCCCTACCGGTATTCTTGCAGTTATCACCCCCAGCGGAAGTACAAGCTTATTCTTCAACATCAGCCCAGGATATGATTTCCCGGCACCCGTCAAGGATTTACTTTCCTAGACGAAAGCATACATAAACATCATATACATCATTATAGCATGCATAGACGCATCATACAAATCTCATTTATGTTGAGAACATCATCGCTTGATCTATATCATGCATGACATATGACTGACCTTTACCTTTCAGGAAAGATGCAGTTAAATTCTCAAATCATATTTCAAGATCTAGACCGGTTCAGTTAATCGACTCCAAAGATTTCTTATCCAGTCCAAGGCCTTCTCTAGTCCAGCTAAATCGACTCCCAACAGGTTTTTCTGATGAAGACTCAGTAGAAGTAATGTCCTATTGGTTCTCTCTCCGACGGTGCATGAGATTTCCATTTTAGGTTTTTCTTTGAGATTATATTTTCCTATTGGTTCTCTCTCCGACGGTGCATGAGATTTCCATTTTGGGTTTTTCTTTGAGATTATAACGTCCTATTGGTTCTCTCTCCGACGGTGCATGAGATTTCCATTTTGGGTTTTTCTTTGAGATTATAACGTCCTATTGGTTCTCTCTCCGACGGTGCATGAGATTTCCATTTTGGGTTTTTCTTTGAGATTATAACGTCCTATTGGTTCTCTCTCCGACGGTGCATGAGATTTCCATTTTGGGTTTTTCTTTGAGATTATAACGTCCTATTGGTTCTCTCTCCGACGGTGCATGAGATTTCCATTTTGGGTTTTTCTTTGAGATTATAACGTCCTATTGGTTCTCTCTCCGACGGTGCATGAGATTTCCATTTTGGGTTTTTCTTTGAGATTATAACGTCCTATTGGTTCTCTCTCCGACGGTGCATGAGATTTCCATTTTGGGTTTTTCTTTGAGATTATAACGTCCTATTGGTTCTCTCTCCGACGGTGCATGAGATTTCCATTTTGGGTTTTTCTTTGAGATTATAACGTCCTATTGGTTCTCTCTCTGATGGTGCATGAGATTTCCATTTTGGGTTTTTCTTTGAGATTATAACGTCCTATTGGTTCTCTCTCCGACGGTGCATGAGATTTCCATTTTAGGTTTTTTCTTTGAGATTATATTTTCCTATTGGTTCTCTCTCCGACGGTGCATGAGATTTCCATTGTAGGTTTTTCTTTCAGATCATAATATCCTATGGTTCTCTCTCCGACGGTGCATGAGATTTCCATTGAAGGTTTTTCTTTCAGATTATAATTTCCTATGGTTCCCTCTCCGACGGTGAGTGAGGTGGTAATTCCTTTCCAATGGTTCCCTCTCCGACGGTGAGTGAGGTGATAATTCCCTTTCAGATGGTTCCCTCTCCGACGGTGAGTGAGGTGATAATTCCTTTTCCTATGGTTCCCTCTCCGACGGTGAGTGAGGTGATAATTCCTTTTCATATGGTTCCCTCTCCGACGGTGAGTGAGGTGATAATTCCTTTTCAGATGGTTCCCTCTCCGACGGTGAGTGAGGTGATAATTCCTTTTCCTATGGTTCCCTCTCCGACGGTGAGTGAGGTGATAATTCCTTTTCAGATGGTTCCCTCTCCGACGGTGAGTGAGGTGATAATTCCTTTTCAGATGGTTCCCTCTCCGACGGTGAGTGAGGTGATAATTCCTTTTCAGATGGTTCCCTCTCCGACGGTGAGTGAGGTGATAATTCCTTTTCCTATGGTTCCCTCTCCGACAGTGAGTGAGGTGATAATTCCCTTTCAGATTATAATTTCCTTTGGTTCTCTTCCCGATACTGCGAAGATGGTAATTCCCACCAAGATTTTCTCAACGAGCGTAGTTGAAGTTAAAGTCACCCAAGGTTCTCTTACCGTTCATGCTAAGGTGATAACCATCCCTGATTCATTCATCATCTTTTGAAGCTCCAGACTCAGCTCCTGTAACCAGTCAGGACATATCTATGCCAAGCATCTGAAATCAGCTCCTGCAACGTGTCAGGTACTCATTTTTCTTTTGCAGGTACGCAGGTTCTCGCTAAGGAATCTCTTATGCGATCAACATCCAGATGGCATCTATAAGCCCATCACCCTATTCATCAATCTCCAAATGCCATCTGTAAGCCCATTTCCACCATCACTGCTACTATGTGAGCGTAAATTTCTGGGCACTCTAGTGTTCAATCATCTTCTACCCTCGGATTACAAAAGGCACGTCAGCCAATCTGCATCCTCAGGTCTAAGAAGATTGAACAGGGGCAACTGTTGCACCCCAAAATTTGCCCTCCCATATTCTCCAAGAAATTGCCAAGCAAAGCTTCAAAGTTCCCCAGGGGTTGCACAGTCAAGGGCCTCCTATACAGTCAAAATTAGGGTTTTTATTCTGATCAAGAAAATAAAGTCTTCAAAGGTCCAATCAAGTCTCACATGCCTACAAATATGGTCAAGTATCCTCATATCAAGTTTCAAGACATTCAGCTCAAAATTGCACAGTCAAAAACCCTAATTGCACTACAGTCAACTGTAGGGATAAAATGGTCATTTGACAGTCAAAAGTTCAAATTTCTGGTCAACATATCATTTTGAAGCCACAAAAATCATTTGATCAATGCTTGATCATGATTCTCAAAGTTTGGCTCAGAAATCATCAAGATGCAAAAGTTTCCTTATTTGGACAGCTGAAAAAGTCAACTGTAAATTGACCAGGGCATAACTTTCACATGGATTATCAGAAAAATTCCATCCAAAGCTCATTTTGAAGAGAAAGACATTTCCTACAACTCATCTTCATACTTCAAGTCCAAGAAATGCTCTCACAAAAAGTTATCAATTTCAACATTATAGGTCATTTTTAAAAGTCAACAAAAAGGGACTTTAAGTCAAAGGCCATAACCTGAGATTGGTAAATCAAAATGACATGGGACCAAAGGCATTGGTTAGAGGACTCAAAGACCTTTCCAAAATGTCCAAGAACATGAGAAAAGCTTAAAAATTGAGCAAGTTATGCCTTGTGGAAGTTGGGAAATTTTTGGATATTTTGAAAAGTCAACATTGGTTCAAATGACCTAAAATTGCTAATGGGCCCATTTTTCTTCCATAATTCATCATCCATGACATGTGCACGACCACTTGGCCCAAAGGGAAGTATTTCTTCATTTTTTATTTATTTATTTGAATTTTTATTTATATTAATTCATTTAAATCAATTAAATATATGAAAAATACTTAATTTAACCTAACAAATCTTTTTGCACATGTAATCTACTCAATAATTCGTGCACATTCAAATATGGGAAGATTTGGTTTGATTGGATCATAATTGGTACAAAATTGTATGGAAAAGATTGAAAAAACAAAGCTTGAAAATCAAATCTTCAAAACCATGATTGCAAGAGATTTTGAGCAAGTTTCTTGACCTAATCCATTCAGTACATAAGCCTAAAGGGAAACCTAATGCAAGAACACACTGAGCTGCGCCCAAAAGCCATTATCAAGCTTGAAATTTTTCTCAAGAAACTCAAAACTGAAAACCATATTTTAGGGCGATTCAAGGCATAATTCTTATTCCATTAGCTTGCTGAAGGTTCACTGGACATATTCCAATCAAAGACAACTATCAAAACTCAAGGAATCGGTATACAGAATTCAAGATATTTCATGAAAAATTCATAATCGTACTTTGAAATCTATGCATTTTTATGGCATTTCAATTATTGATTCTTATTCCTTGAATGATTCTGAAGCTAACCAACATATTTAATTGTATTTTTATGCACCACACGCGATTCCACCATTGTTGTTTTCTAGGGTTACCAAGCTTTCGATTTAGGCGTTTTTACATGCTGTAAAATTGGGAGTCCTCAGTACCATGAACGAAACCAGCTCGCTTGGACGAAAATAATGGCATGCTCGCGCTGAATTTATGTGCCAAGGAGACCTAATCGTTATTTTTCCAAAACCGGCCTAGGAGAACGCGTGTAAAACCGTTGCCTAACATATTTGTTTTTTTCAGGAAAATAATACAACGAAGAAGATGAATTCGTGGCGTGCATCGGTTGGTCCTTTTGAAATTCGCGCGCAAAGACCCACTAACGCGTAGTTTCATATTATATTATTTGTTGTTTATTTATTTAACAAAAGGATTCAGTGGTTCAGCTGGCAAGCGTTGAGTGTGTTAACGTCCAAGACCTGGGTTCGAACCCCAGGTCTTCATTGTTTCAAATATTATTTTTCAATTTACAATCCCATGCAGTGCCAACGTCAAGACGTACCATACACTTCCAAATCCAGCATGCCACGCGTTCAGCTTCATCCATCACAAGGCTCAGAATTGAGGAACATGGTAGATCCAAGTCAATGCTTCAACATACTACCTGGCAAAAGTCCAAAAAGGCCAAGTTTAATGGGCCAGATTACTGAGCTTGAACCTCCATGTTGGGGACTACCACCCCCCTAGGTTTGCATATTTTTCACTCTTCTTTATTTTCCTTATTTATTTAAATCTATTTCTTTTAATTATTATTTGTTTAAATTAATTACTTATTTTCATAAATATAAAAAATGCATAAAAATCAGAAAAGATAAAAAATATAATAAATATTTTATTTTAATTTTTCTTGTAAATAAATGCATGTAAATTAATTAGTTTAAATTAGGGTTTTAATTTTAATTCTTTTCATAACAAAAATCTAAAAAATATAGAACTAGGTTTAATTAATGTTTTATTCCTTTTTAATTTTTCTTTTTCACAATAATATTATTTATTTTATTTATTTTCATAATTAAATTTGTATATAAAAATTAGGGTTAATTTAGGTTAAATTCTAACGTCTTCTTAATAAATTAAAATAAAATAGAATTAGGGTTAGCGTTTAATTGCAATTAATTTTTTCTATTAAATCCTAAAATATTAAAAAATACCAAAAACATTTCTTTTAATTAATTAATTCCATTGATTTAATCTTTGCAAAAGGGTCCAACGCCCTCGTTTCGTTTAATTCTCATTAATTCGCGTATTTATTTTATTTCATTATAATACTTATGTATCTCTCCCGAAGCCATGTAAATTACTTCTCGCACTTTTACTTTATTTATTTTCTGTCAAATCGGGTTCGAGAAACTTTTGGCGATGTGGACCCGCGCCGTTTGTAATAGCTTAGAATTTACTTTTCCCGCATTTTTTTTAACTGTTAATCAAAAGCATGAAAGAATGTATGGATAAAATAAAAACAAGCGTAGAACACCCATGACATGACAAGATAAAATATCTGAAAACGACACACAAATCACACACCACCCCTAGGGTACGCCTCACTGTTGCCTTGCCTCAAAAGGTGATCGTCGAGTAGAGGATGTCTTAGTAAGTCCTCATGATCCGGGAACCTGGCATGAGGGTAGCTTCTAAGGTGTCTTCCCATTGCTCTGGTGATCACCATGTCCCGAACCTCGAATTGACCCGAACACCTCCAACGGTGGTGCTACCTACCTCTCAATGGTGGGATGGCACTACTTTAAGGACATTTACACAGACGAATTCCTTAGGGTAGGTAGACGACTCTAGATACTTGCTCTAAATTTCAAAACAAATCAAAAATACTTTTCACACCGATACCTTTTCAAAAAGCTTTCGAAAGCAACTTTTCAAACACTCTTGAGGACCGATACAAGAGTCGAACTGAAATTTTCAAAGAAACTTTTTAAAACCCACAGTTGAAAAGCAAACAAACCATTTTTGAAAACACAAATGAGCAAGTATCTAAGAGCCCATGGATAACCATGGATAGAAAGGGTGCTAACACCTTCCCTTTCTATAATCTACCTCCCGAACCGAGAGCAATCTCTTTAAGGAATTTTTCTGTGCTTTTGTCCTTTCCATTTGGAGAAAATAAAAGACGGTGGCGACTCTTGCTTCCGCGACATTTCGCGAACCAGCGTTAAACAGTCAGTTCCAGATCCACCGATCACACTCAGGAATTTAATTCTCAGGTCAATAGCAGCTTTAATACCCATGATGCACGCTTCATATTCAGCCATATTACTGGTGCAGTCAAAGCAAAGTCTGGAAGTGAAGGGTGTATGACAACCCTGAGGGAGATAATTACAGCACTGATTCCTTTACCAAGTGCATTGGAAGATCCTTCGAAAACCATAATCCATCAGGGTCCTGGATTAGGTCCTTCATACGGTCCAGGTTCTTTACAATCTGTAATTAGCATGATGTTCTCATCCGGGAATTCGAAATTCATAGACTAATAGTCATCTACAGCTTGATGTTCCAAATGATCTGTCAGTACACTTTCTTTGATTGTCTTTTGGGTGGTGTACTGAATGTCGTATTCCATTAGGACCATTTGCCATTGGGATATTCTTCCGGAGAGGCCTGGCTTCTCGAGTATGTACTTGATGGGATCCATTTTAGAGATTAATAAAGTAGTATGGGTCAACATATACTGTCTTAGTCACCGAGCAGCCCATTCCAAAGCGTAACAAGTTTTCTCGGGTAGTGAATATCTTGTTTCACAGTTGGTAAACTTTTTGCTAAGGTAGTATATTTCTTGCTCTTTTCGACCAGACTCGTCATTTTTCCCCAGTACACCCCCATTTAATTCTATAGCACTGTTAGGTACATGATTAAAGGTATTCCTTCAACTGGTGGCATCAAAATCAATGGTTCTTGTAAGTACTCCTTGATTTTATCAAAGGCTATTTGACAGTCGTCGTTCCACTTTACTACTTGATCTTTCTTTAGCAGCTTGAAGATTGGCTCACAGGTAGCAGTCAAATGAGAAATGAATCAGGCAATGTAATTCAGTCATCCTAAGAAACCTCTGACCTCTTTCTTAGTATGGGGAGCCAGCATTTCTCGAATAGCTTTAACTTTTGCGGGATCAACTTCAATACCTTTACCACTGACGATGAAACCTAGGAGTTTTCCATACCTCACCCCAAAGGTGCATTTATTCGGGTTTAGCCTTAGTTTGTACTTCTTCAGCCTTTCAAATAACTTATGCAGATGCTTAAGATGTTCTTCTTCAGTTTATGACTTTGCTATCATGTCGTCGACGTAGACTTCTATCTCATGATGAATCATGTCGTGAAATAAAGCTACTGTGGTCCACTGATAAGTTACCCCGGTGTTCTTCAACCCAAAAGGCATGACCTTATAACAGAAAGTGCCCCACAGTGTGACGAAGGTAGTTTTCTCCATGTCTTCAGGCGCCATCTTGATCTGATTATAACCCGAGAAACCATCCATGAAAGAAAATACCTTATGCTGAGCAGTGTTGTTGACCAATACATTAATATGCGGAAGTGGGAATTCATCTCTATGGATTTTCCTATTCAGATCCTTGTAATCTACACACATACATACCTTGCCATCTTTCTTTGGTACCGAAACAACATTTGCAACCCATTAAGGATATAACGTTACTGCTAAAAACCCAGCATTGAATTGCTTCATAACCTCGGCTTTGATCTTCTCTGACATCTCTGGACGCATGTGATGAACCTTCTGTTAAATCGAGAACAACCCTCTTTCATCGGAAGACGGTGAACTACAATATCAGTATCAAGCCCTGACATGTCTTTGTATGACCAAGCAAATACCTCAACATAGACGTGCAACATCTGAATCAACCTATTCTTGACATTGTCCTATAATTTGGCGCCTATCTTGACCTCTTTTCTATTTGTCTCAGAATCTAACTTTGCCACTTCGACTGGCTCTTCATGTGGTTGAATAGCCTTTTCTTCTTGTATTAAGAGTCTGGCAAGTTCCCTAGGTATTTCACAATCTTCCTCACCTTCGTCCTCATCTTGGTAGATCGGATTTTCAAATTTATAAGAGGCAATAGCAGAATCATTATCAATGAGATCCATAGTGGATAGGGATCTACAATGTAGTGTATGGGTGTGTGTAAGAACACGTAGCTATTCGAAAATGCAATAAAGTAACAGAAAGACAGAGAGCGCAAAATTTGAATGCAAAACATCCAATGTTTTCATTAAATGAAAATATGACATATGAAATGACAACCCTTAACAAATGAACCATTGTGCCCCGGGTAAGACACAAGTTTTAAAGTAATTGTTTTAAAAGAAATTACATAACCAAACTTCTTAAAGAAATAAAATAGAAATAGCTATTACTCCTGACTAAAGGAGATGGAGATAATGTCTTCCGCCTTCCAGTTGTTGAGCCCATTGCCAATGGTAGGAAAAACCCAGTTGTCGAAACAATCACTGTCAGCATCCTCTATAGCATTGATTCTGTTATTGTTGATACGGAGCAGAGGTCTTCCAGCTCGAGCGTGACGAACAACCCTTTGACCTTCTGCAGTAAAGCCCAAAACAAACTTGTCAGATTTGTAGGGGATATCAGGAAGCTGACTCCAAATAGTACAACCACCTTCTTCTATAATAGCCCTAGCATATTTCAAATAAGCCATCTTGTGCATAATATTGGTAGTCTTTGGAATGGCAGAAACATATTTAATAGCAGCATGGGAAATCACTTCAAAGGTTTGACATGGAGTCTCGATAAATTCTCCATCCATCTCCACGTACTGGAATGAATTCAGGTGGCTGGCCATGTACTCCTCCTCTCTGCAGACAGTAACAATCTTCCCTTTCACATGATACTTTAATTTCTGGTGTAAGGTGGAGGTAACAGCACCTGCCCCATGGATCGAAGGGTGTCCTAATAGACAAGAATAAGTTGTTCGGATGTCCATTACATAGAAGGTGGACTCAAAGACTTGTGAACCCACTTTGATAGGAAGATCCACTTCTCCATGTACCAATATTTTGGACCCATCAAAGGCTTGAAATATAATGTCATTGGGTTTCAGCATAACCCCTTCACAATCCACTCTGTTAAGAACGCCCTTTGGCAGAACATTCAGAGAAGAACCAGTATCAACTAACACATGAGCCAACATAGTGCCCCTGCATTCAATGGAGACATACATGGCCCTATTATGATTTCTCCCCTCCGGAGTCAGGTCAGCATCAGAGAAGCCTAATACATTATCAGTTGTTAGACGCGCTATGTAACTTCCAAATTGATCAGCCAAAATTTCTTGCAGCACATGAGCAGTCTTCAAGAATTTCATTAAAGCATGTGCATGGGCTTCAGAATGCAGTAGTAAAGATAACATGGAGATTTTGGATGGGGTTTGCCCCAGCTGTTCAACAATTTTATATTTGCTCTTGTGGATGATCTTCAAAACCTCTTACAACTCTTGTCCAGAGGTGTCTTTGACTGCAACTTCTTTTGGTGCCTTCATCCGGGCACGCTCTATCATTGGCTCTTTACCCCGAGCCTCGACAGTTGTCTTGGTAACTGTGACTTGAACAGGTAGAGAGATTTTCGGGGAGAAAATCCTTCTGCTTCTAGTAATTTTGCTGGTCCCCGCAATATTGTCAATATTGGGACCAACCTCTTCATCATCTTCATCAGACAACTCTTGTTTAATGTCGTGGTAATAGACGTCAGACCCATAATTCCATGGAATAGCCTTCTCCGAGGAATATGGGATGGGTCCAGGTGTTGTAATGATTAAAGGAGCAGCTTTTGGATTGGGATTAATCCTTACAGGACCCTTGGAAGTGATCTTAAATAGAGTATCAGATATGACAGACAAATCTCAGCATAAATTCTCAGCATATGGAACTTTCTCAATCAAAATTACATGTGCATCCATCAGGATGAATGCCTTCCTTCAGTAACCCGTAACCATTGGGCTTAATTGAACAACAATAACATTCTTTAACACATCCTGGAAATAAACCGGCTTGTAGCAAATTATTTTTTATTATTGAGAGGGGAGTAACCACATCACTTATGGAGGCAACATACAGAATATCTTCAATAGCACTTATGCCTTTGTCATGCTTAGGCATAGGTTCAGTAATCACGTTCGGAGTCTCTGGAGGGTCGAACTCAATTTCCTTTTTATCAACCATGTCTTAAATTTTGTTTTTTAGGGCCCAACAATTGTTGGTGTCGTGCCCAGGACTGTTCAAGTGATAGGCACACCTTGAATCTGGATTGTACTTTGGAGAGGATGTGTTGGGATTAGTAGGACGATCCCGTAGTGTTATGAGTTTGGCCTTTAACAAATGTTGTAATGCTTGAGCCAATGGCATATTAATCCTAGTAAACTGCCTCCTCGGAGCGTCTGACTTACGTTGGTTGCCCTGTTGTTGTTGTTGAACTGGCGCTGGATTAAAGATCAATACCGCTCCCACAGACTGATGGCGGTCCTTTTTACTATGGCCTTTCCGACCATAGACAACATTGTCTTCTTTTTTACCTCCAAATGGCTTCTTCACAGCATTAGAAGATGTAGCCATCAGAATCTTCCCACTTTTAATGAAACTTTCCACTCTTTCTCTAGTCAGAATCAACTCTGTAAAACCAGACGACGAGCTTCTAATCCACAGATTAAAGAACAGGCCTGTCAGAGTGCCCTGAATATATCTACCATTTATCGACCAGTCAAAGAAGGTTGCACCCTTCCAGCTAAATCCCTCAATTTTTGTGCATACTCCTTGAACCCTTCATTTGAGCCCATGGACATGTTTTTCAACTGCACATGAGTCGGTGCCAGGTCAGCATTATATAGATATTGCTTGTAAAAAGCAGCAACCAAGTCTTCCAATGTGTGAATGTTGGTTCCTTTGAGTTGATAGAACCATTCAAGTTAAGTACCAGACAAACTTTCTTGAAAGAAATGGACCCATAATTTCCTGTCAGCGGTATGAGGTTAGATTTTTTGAACATACGACCTCAGATGAAGTTTAGGATAAGAGACCCCATCATATTTAGAAAATATAGGGACCTTGAATTTATGAGGGATGACCACCCCCGGGATCAAACCTAGCTCTCCAAAATCCAATCCAGGAACTTTCTGGGTTTCCATAGCTTTGAGACGATCTTCTAACTGCTTGTACTTGTCATCTGCGAGAGGGTACTATTTATCATAGTAGTCTTCATCTTCAGAACCTTGATTGTTTCCATCTTCACTTCTGCCATTCTCCTCTTGGTTATCATCTTCCCCATAGGAAACATTATTCGCTTGAACCAGTCGAGCAGGACCTTTGAATATTCTCCCCATATTGAGGATGACAACCGGCTTTATAGTCTTCTTTTTCTTGGTGAGGAGTGCCATCGTCTCTTGTTTCCCTTTGGCTAGATTCAAAAGAATCTCTTGAAATTGTGCATGCTGAGTTTGGAGATCCTTGATAGTTTATTCGAGGGCCATCTTATACTGAAATAAATAGTAAGTATATGAGAAGACCTGTATTGGAAAGCCTGTTTATGAAATGATGCATGATATGTGGATGAAATGTTTCCAAGGACCTTACGAGATTTAAATTTGCTAACCAAGAGGAAACAAAAACAAAGATGTTTATTAGTAAGTTCAAGATTACAATTTCCTCTTAGGCTTAAATGAAAAGGAAAAGGGTCTCGAAGAGACAACAATATGAACTTATAAAACCTAAGACTCAAGTCTCCCACGGGCGTTTCCTCTTCGTGTCGATGTATGCATTAAGGCTTTGCTCCTCGGGAAGTTGCTTTGTGAGCTCCAACACTTTCTTCTCACTTGCATAGAACTGAGTCTCAAAGGTGTCTCGTTCTTCCTTGAGTTGAATTTAGGACTTCTACAATTCTTTAAGGTCAGTGGGCATATCAGGATGGAGAATGGTGCGAGAAACGTCTCCTTCGACAATAGGCTCTATGATCACCGGTAGAACAGTTGGATATGGGATCATGAGGTTTTAAGTGCGATCTTGTACCCATTTTAGGTAGGGCTCCAAATGGATGGAATTCTTTTGTCCTAAAGTCTTTCTATCAATCTTGTTTACCATGCCCCAAGTACGTATAACCCTCTGATGATAACCTTGAGGATCATTTTTGTAGTCGAACATAATACCCTGGATAAGAATGTCACGGGGACCATCTCTTCAAGCATAACCAAATTGACTTAGAGCTAGAAAAGGGTTATAGGTAATACCTCACCTAATGCCAAGGAGGGGAACATTAGGGAATTCCCCATAGAGGTCAATGATGGTAACATCTTCTAGAGGTCGGGAACACCAATAGATATGCGAATGAGAGAGGGACATCATCCTTTGAGACCCCCTCAAACCTTGTTCATTCTTCAATACTGATCGAAGAAGGTGTGAAATAAACCACCTGAATAGCAGAGGTATGCAACACACAAGAGTCACTTGTTTCCTCATAGTACGAGTATGAAGAGAATGCAAAATGTCTCCAAACAAAGTAGGCATAGGGTTATGAGAAAGAAATGTTTTGACGGTATTCACATCTATGAGTTGGTCTGGATTAGGGAATAGCACCAAACCGTAGATCAATAAAGCCAAGATTTCCTCGAAAGCTTGAAAATTCATAGCATCCAAAAACAACTGAGCCTTCTCTAACAGAAATTTAGCAAGAAAACCCTTGACTCAACTTCTTGTTTCCCAGTTAAATACAATGTCAGACCGCTTCAGATGTAAGGCTGCTGCAATTTCTTCGGGTTATGGATCTTTCTCTAAACCGGTGAAAGGTATTTGATTGAGAACAGGTACTCCTAGTAATTGAGAAAACTGCTTCATTATGGGTACCAACTGATAATTGGGAAAGGTGAAGCAGTGATGGGTTGGGTCAAAGAACTGGAATAAAACACTTATCATGTCTTCTTCAAAATCTGAGGTAACCAAACTGAGTAGTCGACCATGCCTTTTGATGAATGGAGAAATTTAGGGAACCCTTGAGACTAACTCCTTAAGTTGAGAAGGTATCCTCACAAAACTGATCTGGATAGTGTTTCTGCGAGTAGATTCCATAACCTACAAAATAGAACAAAGATAAATCCCTAGGTCCTTGAAATGGTTAGTGAAAATGATATGGTATGATGTCATGATGTTATGATGTCATGTTCGAACAATTAATCATAAACAAATAAAACACACAAGGCCTTAGGTTTAAGCTTGCATGGAGTTTATAGGTAAGTACCCTCTTGAAGTTTTAGTTGGCTCAACCTCTCCTAAAAGAAGTAATCGGGTTCTAGGAGCCTCAATACCACTGATCTTTCTCTCAGGCATTGTTTCAGCACAAGCATCTGATTTGCAACCGAAATATCCTGAGATTCCGATCTCAATGGGTTTAGTATTGAGTATCAACCAACTTCAGTCTGCACCAAGCCGTCTATCTAACTACTTTCTAAAGGCTAAGTTGTGTCAGCTAAGGTTCTAAGGTCAGTTAGTGCTTATGATACCACGCAGAAGCCCATCATTCTCCTTGACTAACTCAAGGGACACTGGAACCAACCAATATGTAGCACTAACATAGCCATCTCTTTAACCGTATCGGTCTACGCCATATAGTTTTCCCGATCTATTGCTACTTACCTAAAATTCCTCCTGATCCGGGTATAGGATCTATACAAGAAATAAACCCAAGCATATCCCGAAATATAAAGCATACAAGAAAAACAAGTAAACCAATAAAGATGATCTAGCTCTAAAGGTAACCCCACTTTTAGTTTTAATTTCCCCAACAGAGTTGCCAGTTCTATAATACGGTGAGAGAACTGGCTTTTGGGTTTTGCGTTTTATCGCAAATGTTGCAGATAGCAAGAGTCGCCATCGACTTTTATTTTATCCAATAAAGGAAAGGGTGAAAAGAACAGGGAAGACCTTTTGAGAATTTTCTGAGTAAGGGGGGTAGGTTATGAAAAGGGAAGGTGTTAACACCCTTTTCGTCTGTATTTATCTACAGGCTCTTAATTTCTAGCTCACTTTTGAAATGCTTCGTGTTTGTGTATATTTGAAAATATTTTGAAAATGCCTAAGTGCGGAAATTTTGTAATGATTCTCGTATCATTGAGAATGTATATAAAATGTTTGTTTTGAAAATATTTTGAAAGAAAGTGTTTGTTTTTGTGGAAAGATGTTTTGTTTTGAAAATTTTGTGAGAAAGCGACTACGAGCATTCTACCTACTCAAAAAAGTCTTTGTTCTTTTCCTCCTCCTATAGATAGTGCTACCCTACCATTAGTTAGTAGGAAGCCTTATCATTGAATGTGAGGAACAGACGCGGGTCATCATACAGTCATAGAAGGAAACTTGTAGGATGCTTTAGCAATTTTCGTAAGGGACTAAGATCATTTACCGAAGGCAATATCGAAGGGTTATTGAGGGAATGCGATCTTTTAATCTAGGATCTTTGCTAAAGCATCTCACGTTCGAGGGACATGACTGTTTTTTATCTGAGGTAACAAGTGAGGGTATCCTAGAGGTGCGTGTGTGTAAAGTATTTTGATTTCAAGTATCTTGAGATTGGGATTTTGCTATCGGCTGATTTTAATCTTGCCATATAAACCCTAATTACTAATAGTAAAAAGGAAAGCAATAATTTGCGGAAATAAAATGTCCTACACTATTACAACGCTTCCGGAATAGGGGTACAAATTTATGAATGGGGATGAAAAGCAGTAAACCCTAATTAAAGTTATTACAGACTGTGATACGGTGGCCGAAACCGGGACGTGTTTCCCTTTTTTAAGGAATTGCTGGTTTGCATTTTGCATTTGTGTTTGCAAAATGTCGCGGTAAGCAAGAGTCGCCACTGACTTTTATTTTATCCAACAAGGAAAGAAAAAAAGCACAGAAAAATTCCTTTTTCGAGATATTTCTAAGTACGGGGGGTAGATTATAGAAAGGGAAGGTATTAGCACCCTTTCTATCTGTAGTTATCTACGGGCTCTTAGGTACTTGCTCATCATTTTCAAAATTGTTTTCTTTGTGTTTGTTTGATTTGAAAAGATTTTGTTTTGACTTCGATTTAACTTTTGCTTCTGTCTTCAAGAGTGTAATGAAGTGTTTTTGAAAACTTTGTTTGTAAAGGAGTGTAAATGTGAAAAAGATTTGTTTGGATTGAGAAAGTACTTAAGAACTAATCTACCTACTCGAAAAAAGAATCGTTTTATGCTTGTTTCCTTTAGACAATTCTATCCCACTATTAGTGAGTAGGTAGCACCTTCGTTGGAGTTTTGAGGGTCAATTCGAAAGGGACGTACGGTCACTAAAGCAATGTTAGGACGTCTTAGTAGTAACCCTAATGTCTTAGATCAATTAATCGAGGAAACAATTCCAAAGAAACCATTCTGAGGCAACTTTTCCGAATCGGGACTTTGATCTTTATTTAGACAAAAGGACTACCACTAAAGCATCCTATACTCAATGACCGCTTACCAAAGGCAACCAAGTGAGAGTGTACCATAGGAGTGCGCATATGCGAGTGATTCAATTTCAGGTTTATTTATCTTTGCACATTTTAGGATGATCTAATTGTTTTAAAGTTTACATACATTCTTGGCATGCATCCTAATATCATACATCTAACAGTTTAATATTTTGCGGAATTTAAAGTGCGAAAATTAAACTACGCTTATTACAAGGCTTCGGGTATTTACATAGCCAAAAACAAACCCTTTGAAAATAAAGCGATAAATGAAAGTAAAGACCTAATTAAGCTATTACAACTTATGAGCAGATACAATAATTGGGTAAAAATAAAATAATAAAGCGCGCGATGAAAATTAGGACGAGTGCGAACTAGGGTTTTGACCCTTTCTAACCTAATTAAAAGACAAATTGTTTTTGTTGTTTTTAATATTTTTTAAAGAAAATATTAAGGTTTTAAAATTAAATGCACAATTAATTAGTTAATTAAATTTATTAATAAAAATAATTACATGGCCTATTTTTTGTGTTTTGGTTATTTTTAGGAAAAGGAAATATAATTGATTCAAAAATAAAACCTATTTGTTCAAATTAATTTTAATTATTTACAAAAAGAATTAAAGTTATCTAGTATTAAAATCCTAATTTAATTAATTAATTTTTGTATAAAAAATAAAATCTAAACCTAATTTGTGAAAAATATTATTTTTGTGATTTTTTGATAAAAGGGAAATAATTAATTGTTAGTGAATAAAATAAATTAATTAATTAAATGAAATAAAAAAAAGTATAGAGAAAGAAATTTGGGCCCGAGTTTAGCAGTTTTGGGGGTGTGAGAAGCATTTTCTGGGCCCAAAAGAGTGAGGTCCACGTTGACTTCCTTGATTTGATGATATGCGTTTGACTAGGCTTATGATGTTCCCTCATGGATGGCCCTTGGATCTGGCCATCTGACACTTGGCTGGCTGGATTGTGAAGACATATGATAATCCCCTGGCTTGGCCAGCGCACCTGAATCTGAAAAGAAAAATAATATGCAAGCAAAGGGGGGACCTGGGATTCGAACCCAGGTCCTTAAGAAATTACCAACGCTACACTTACCAACTGCGCCACTTTTTCAATTTGTATATCAAATAAATAATAATGATAATATGGAAAACAACAAAACATTAAAACTCTGTGCGCGGAAATATGAATAAGCCAATGGTTGATTGCCAGCTAGTCGTCTCCCTCCTTGGATCCGTTGGTTAAAGTTCCAAAATTTTACCTACGAACACTTGGTCGTAGTTACAGCCTGCGTTCTCTTAAAATCCACCATGAGCAAGATAAATGACTTCTAATGCCATGGTTGGATTCGCATGGACCTGTTGAATATCATGATGACCTTTTTATGGGCCAATTTTGCCTGCACATAAAACTCCTAATTCGAAGCTATAAACCTTAGCCATGGTGAAATCTTGTACAGGACATATAAATAAAATTAAACGATGCAGAAAGCTTGCAAATGTTCTATGGATCAACAATATATGATTAATTCATGCTAACAATGCCTAAATCATGCAAACCGAATTCAAGAATACATGGATGTCTTGGATGACTTACAGCGCGATATGGGGCCTGAAAGTGTTTGTTCTGGATTGCTTTAGCTTGCTTACACTCCCAGGAATCGATTGGGATAGCTAGAAGGCCTTGAGGATGCCTAGAAATAGGAATTCGTGTTTGCACTTTTTCTTGTTTTTTCAAGTTTTGGTTCTGGTTCATACGCCTTTTTCTCCAGCCTCTTTTGGTCCGCACACACACCTTATGTATTGAGGAGTGAATTAGGGTTGAAAACCTGGCCTTAATCTTCCTTCATCAATGCCCTTGATCTTGATTTGATTCACCTTAAAAATCTTTCCAAAAATGACCTAATTTAATCTTTTTGTGCACCTCATGCTTTTACACGAATTTGATTTGATGCTAGCTGGAAATTAAGACCTGAATCATGTAAACAAATCTTTGAATTTCAATGTTTTGGATTTTATATGATTTGTTTTGATTTAATATGATTTAACTCAAATAAAAATAAAAATAAATAATATAAATAAAATAATGACAAGTGGAAAAGGCTAGGGCTCGTGGACCATGTTGCCAACTCAAAACAAGTGAAAAAGATTGGGCCTATTTGGCAAAATTTGAAGTTTTAGGCATAGTTGACTTTTGGCAATTTTGCAAAAAGGGTCAACTTCACCAATGCATAACTTCCTCAATTTTGACTCTTTGAAGGTGTTCTTGGACTTTTTAGAAAGCTTGATATGTCCTATAAGCAACGCTTTTTGTCTCATTTCAATTTGATATTCCATTCTCATGCATGAAGCTTTGACAAAAAAGGTGTTTTTGTTGACTTTTCAAAATGACCTATAATGTCCAAATTTGTAACTTATTGTGAGTGCATATTTTGAACTTGGGAGATGAATATGGATTGTAGGTCATGGCATCCTCTTCAAAATGAGCTTTGGATGGGTCATTTCTCATAAAGTATGAGAAAGTTATGCTTGGTCAAAGTTGAGTTAACTTTTCCTACAAAACCCTAATTTAGCAACTTTTGATTCTTGATGAATTATGAGCAATAATTGATGTATCATGATCAACCCTTGATCAAATGATGAAATATACTTCAAAATGAGGATGTTGACCAAAAATCTTTAAGTTTGACTGTATATGGGCCACAGTTGATTTTTGCCCTAGCACAGTCGATTTTCAGGCCTTTGAGCAATTGACTGAGCAAACTTCCTCTGCAAGGCTTGAAACTTGACATGGATTACCTAGAGAACATATTAGGACATTTGTGAGCATTTGAGATCCCTTGGACTCAAGTATCTTGAAGCAACATGAAACCCTAATTTGAGGTAGACTGCCTTAGGAGAGAGCTTTTCTAGTCAACCCTTGGGCTTCCTTGGGGCAACTTAAGGATCTTTCTTGAAATGTTTTGAGAAATATGGGAGGGAAAATTTTGGGGTACAACAGCTGCCCCTGTTCAATCTTCTTAAACCTGAGGATATAGATTGGCTTGCTTGTCTTTCGTGATCCGAAAGTAGAAGAGGATTGAACACTAGAGTGCCCAGAAATTTGCACTTGTATGAAGTGGTATTCGTCTTGTGATGTTGGGAATGGGCTTACAGATTCCATTTCGAAGTAGCTGACGAGAGATGGACTTAAAGATGCCATCCGAAGGAGTTTCGATCGCATAAGAGATTCCTTAGCGAGAGCTTGTATACCTGTTGTTGAGGAAGATTCTGCTGGGGAATGTTGATCTCTATCTTGAGAGAAATAGAATTTTAGGAGCTTCAGTCGTCCGTTATTCTACTGGGGTATCATCTCTGTTGAATTTTAGGAACTTCGGTCGTCCGTTATTCTACTGAGGAATCATCTCTGTTAAAATTTAGGAACTTCGATCGTCCGCTATTCTACTGAGGAATCATCTCTGTTGAAATTTAGGAATTTCGGTTGTCCGTTATTCTACCGAGGAATCATCTCTGTTGAAATTTAGGAACTTCGATTGTCCGTTATTCTACTGAGGAATCATCTCTGTTGAAATTTAGGAACTTCGGTCGTCCGTTATTCTACTGAGGAATCATCTCTGTTGAAATTTAGGAACTTCGGTCGTCCGTTATTCTACTTAGGAATCATCTCTGTTGAAATTTAGGAACTTCGGTCGTCCGTTATTCTTGTTGAGGAATCATCTCTGTTGAAATTTAGGAACTTTAGTCGTCCGTTATTCTACTGAGGAATCATCTCTGTTGAAATTTAGGAACTTCGGTCGTCATTTATTCTACTGAGGAATCATCTCTATTGAAGAGGAAAGTTGAGAATGAACTACTATCTGGTTATGGTCCAGGCTTCATAGTGATAAGACCGACTGCTATCTGGTCGTAATCCAGGCTTTACAGTGACTTACTGGGGAGATGAGATTAAACTATCTATCCGGTCGTAATCCAGGCTTCACAATAACTTGATGAGCTGTAATCCGGTCGTAATCCGGGCTTTACGGCTTGTTGGGGATTAAACTATTATCCGGTTGAATCCGGGCTTCATAGCTTACTTTGTGAGAATTAGATTGTATCTTTCCTAAAAGGTAAAGGTTAATTGTATGTAATGCATGATATGTATCAAGCAATGATGTTCTCAAAATAAATGAGATAGTGTTGTATGATGTGTATGCATATGTCATGATGTATGGACATGTAATGTTTTTTTATGATAATCTCTAGTTGGGGAAAATAAATCCCGGATTGCTGCTGGAGAGAACAAAAGTTGAATCCTTCGCTCTCGTTGGGGACAATGAATGAAGATGATTGTGAGCATAATCCTGCAGGAGAGAATAACTCCGTTGGGGAATAGACTGACGAGGAAATGACTCTGTGGGGAAGAGATGTATCTGCTAGAAGATCCGTTGATTTGGAGGAACAAACTCAGCTGGGGATGAATTACCGTTGCTGGCGATGATAAACTCTATTGGGAAATGCGTTTCTGCTTATGAAAGGAATGAACTCCGCTGGGGATGATTTTCCAGTGGTGACTTCACTGGGGATAACCTTTTAGACTCTATTGAGGACAATTCTCCAGGCTCCAGTGGGGATAATTTTCTAGTGCTGATGATAAATAAACTCTGCTTGGGGAGACTCTTACCGACTCATTCACGGTTGCGAGCCTCAGCTGGGGAGAATTAACACCACTGTCCTTTTCCTACTCTGCGGGGAGTGAATGTACCTTCAATTGTTTTCTCCAACTAGGTTTATCCCTATACCTGGTGGATAGAGCAACTGTATGGCTTGGACATTTCTTGTTTTCCCTTGTTTATGATATTACAAGTAATCGTCTTTTGTTTCGCATGTAAATATTTATGAGCAGCAATTATTGTCAAATGCATATATCAAAAATGAACCATTGGATGTTCTTACAAAACAAAATAGAAAAAGAAAACAATTTGAAATTTCTTTGTGAAAATGAATTGTATTGATTTTGAAGTCGGCCTGAAAATAGGCGTTTTTTGTACAAGAGGTTGACGTCCTAGTAAGAGAACACCGCCGAATGATAGAATTTATACAATTTGTGCAAAATAAAGAAAAACAGATATGTGAACAATCCCACTGGGTTCCAACTCTGTTATTGCCCTTATATCCTCGAGTATCTCATCACTTTGCTACTTGGTTGAAGGTAGATCAGATTGATTAGTGTCGTCCGAGCTTGATTGTTGATACCGAAGTCTGGTTGCAAGGTGATCAAATAAGACATAGTGTTACGCTTTGATCCCTAATTTTTTCCTGGACCGCCCTCTCGGGTTTTCAGTCCATCGGGATACCCTTTTTTGCCCAAGCCGCCTTTTCAGGTTTTCGACTTGCCGGGTGTACAATTTTTTCATTTTCATCCCTTCTTTTTGCCCGAACCCTTTTGGTTCGCCGGGAAGCCCTTATTTTTGCCTAGGCCAGTCAACCTAGCAGGTCTTTGATTATGCATAGTATTTTTTCACTATGTCTGCATTGACGGGGTGAGGAAGGTCGTCACCATCCATGGTGCTTAAAATCATAGCTCCTCCGGAGAAAATGTTCTTAACCACAAAAGGCCCTTCGTACGTAGAGGTCCATTTGCCCCTGGGATCACCTTGTGGCAGGATGATGCATTTGATCACCAGATCCCCAACTTGATACTCCTGTCGTCTAACTTTCTTGTTAAATGCCTTGATCATCCGCTTCTGATACGTTTGACCATGACAAATAGCGGTAAGTCTCTTTTCATCGATTAATCTCAGCTGATCAAGTCGGGTCTAGATCCAGTCGTCCTCGCTTAAACCTGCATCCTTCATAATCCGAAGAGAGGGTATCTGGACCTCAATAGGTAAGACTGCTTCCATGCCATACACTAAAGAGTAAGGTGTTGCCCCTGTTGACATCCGCGCTGAGGTACGGTACCCATGAAGAGCAAATGGCAACATCTCGTGCCAATCTTTGTACGTCACTATCATCTTCTGCACAATCTTCTTGATATTCTTATTAGCCGCTTCTACAGCCCCATTCATCTTCGGCCGGTAGGGAGAAGAGTTGTGATGTTGTATCTTGAACTGCTTGCAGAGCTCGGTGATCATAGTATTATTGAGATTTGTACCATTGTCCATAATGATCCTCTCTGGTACACCATATCGACAGATCAGATTGTGCCGAATGAATCGTGCCACGACGTTCTTGGTCACTATAGCAAAGGAAGATGCTTCAACCCATTTTGTAAAGTAATAAATTGCTACCAAGATGAAACGATGCCCGTTAGACGCAATAGGCCTAATCTCACCGATCATATCGATACCCCACATTGCAAAAGGCCAAGGTGCTGTTAGGACGTTCAGAGGAATTAGAGGTATGTGCACCTTATCAGCATAGACTTGGCACTTATGACAGGTCCGAGAATGTTGATAACAGTCGGCTTCCATGGTGGACCAATAATATCCTGCCCGTAGGATCTTCTTTTCCATGGTATGTCCACTGGAATGAGTTCCGAAAGTACCTTCATGCAACTCCGCCATAATCCTTTCTGCCTCGTTCTTATCCATACATCGTAGTAAGGTTGAGTCATGGTTACGCTTGTAAAGGATACCATTACTAATGAAGAATTTCACCACGAACCTCCTCAGAAACTTCTTATCATTAACAGACGCACCCTCAGGGTATTCTTGAGCCTCAAGATACTTCTTTACCTCATGAAACCAGGGTTTATCTGTTACTTCTTCAGTCTCAATGTCACAGCAATGTGCGGGTTCTTCCAAACTCTCAATGGTAATCCGGGGAGCCTCATTGTCCCATCTGACCTTAAACATAGAAGACATAGTAGCTAGCGCGTCCGCCAACTGATTCTCCTCTCTAGGGAAATATTCAAAAGTTATCTCCTCGAAGTGTGGAAGTAATGTCAATACATACTCCTTGTAAGGAATAATATTTGGATGCTTCGTATCCCACTCGCCTTTGATCTGACTGATCACGAGAGCGGAATCTCCGAATACACTCAAGAACTTAATCCTCAGGTCAATAGCTGCTCGAAGACCCATGATGCACGCTTCATACTATGCCATATTGTTGGTGCAGTTAAAACATAATCGGGCGGTAAACGGAGTATGACAACCTTCAGGAGATATAATCACGGCGCCAATGCCATTACCCAAAGCGTTTGAAGCTCTATCAAAATACATAGACCATCGGGATCCTTCTTTGGGTCCTTCATCCGGTCCAGGTGTTTCATAGTCAGTTACCAACATGATGTTCTCATTCGGGAATTCGAAGTTCATGGATTGGTAGTCGTCTACAGCCTGATGTGCCAAATGATCTACCAATACACTTCCCTTGATTTCCTTTTGGGTCGTGTATTGGATGTCATACTCAGTCAAGATCATCTGCCATCTTGCTATTCTTCCGGACAGAGCAGTATTTTCGAAGATATACTTGATTGGATCCATTTTTTATATCAATAGAGTAGTGTGAGTCAGCATATACTGTCTCAACCGGCGAGCAGCCCATGCCAAAGCGCATCAAGTTTTCTCAAGCAGTGAGTATCGGGTCTCACAGTCGGTAAACTTTTTGCTAAGGTAGTAAATAGCATGCTCTTTTTGGCCAGACTCGTCATGTTGCCCCAGCACACACCCCATTAAATTATCGAGTACTGTCAAGTATAAGATCAAAGGTCTCCCTTCAACTGGAGGCATCATAATAGGTGGCTCTTGGAGATATTCCTTGATCCTTTCGAAAGCGGCCTGACATTCATCATTCCATCTTACCACTTGATCTTTCTTCAACAGTTTGAAGATTGGTTCACAAGTAGCAGTCAGGTGCGAAATGAATCGGGCAATGTAATTCAGACGTCCCAAAAAGCCTCTGACTTCTTTTTCTGTTCGGGGAGTTGGAATTTCCTGTATAGCTTTCACCTTTGCAGAACCCACTTGAATACCTTTATCATTAACGACGAAACCCAGCAGCTTACCAGACCTCACCCCGAAGGTGCACTTGTTCGGGTCCAACCTTAGCTTGTACATCTTCAACCTGTCAAATAGTTTCTGGAGATGGTCAAGATGTTCCTCTTCAGTTTGGGATCTTGCAATCATGTTGTCAACGTATACCTCAATCTCATGATGAATCATGTCATGGAACAAAGCGACCATGGCGCGCTGGTGCGTTGCCCTAGCATTCTTCAATCTGAACGACATAACTTTGTAGCAAAAGGTACCCCACTGTGAAACAAAGGTTGTCTTCTCCATGTCTTTGGGAGCCATTTTAATCTGATTGTAACCGAAGAAACCATCCATAAAGGAGAAGATCTTATGTTGTGCGGTGTTGTCAACCAAAACATCGATATGAGGCAGAGGGAAATCATCCTTGGGGCTTGCCCTGTTCAGATCCCTATGGTCAACACACATTCGAACCTTACCATCTTTCTTCGGCACTGGAACCATGTTGGCCACCCACTGCAGGTAAGAAGTAACTGCTAGAAAACCGGCATCACATTGTTTCATAACTTCCGCTTTGATTTTCTCAGACATCTCTGGGCGCATTCGGCGAACTTTCTGTTTCACTGGAGGACAATCTTCCTTAGTTGGCAAGCGATGAACCACAATATCGGTATCCAACCCAGGCATATCTTCATAAGACCAAGCAAAGATCTCAACATAGTCACGCAGCATTTATATCAACCGTTACTTGACACTAGACTCCAGATTTGCACTGATCTTGACCTCTTTCTTGTCTTCCTCGGTACCCAGATTTACTGTTTCCACTGGCTCTTCATGTGGCTGTATGGCCCTCTCTTCCTGAAGTAACAATCTGACAAGCTCCCTAGGCACTTCGCAATCATCCTCACCTTTATCCTCGGCTTGGTTGATCGGACTTTCAAATTCATAACTAGAAATAGCAGAGTCGTTATCAGTGGGATCCAGAGTGGATGTAGAACTGTATATGTGAGTGTGTGTAAGACAAATAGTTGTTTTGATAAAGTGCAAGATAGAAAAGAAAAACAAGGAGCGCAAAATTTGTAATGCAAGAAAACGTCCAATGCTTTTATTGATGATATATGGAAATGACAAATATTAAACCCTCACAAACAAAGCCACGGTGTCTCGGGCAAGGAACTGGGCCGTAAAGTTTCAAATTGTCTGTTACAAACTCAAAATAAAAGTCTTATTACTGTGTAATAAAAGAAATGGGCATGAAGTTCTTTGTCGTCCAATTGCTCAATCCACCATCGATAGTCGGGTAAATCCAGCTGTCAATATCTGACTCTTCTTCGTCATCCCCAATTGCATTCACTCCCTGGTCATGCTTGGGCATGGGAGCAGTTATGACGTTAGGCTTTTCCGGCGCGTCAAACTCAATTTCCTTAGCTTCAATCAAATCTTGCACCTTATTCCTCAAGGCCCAGCATTTGTTTGTATCATGCCCTGGGCTATCGGAGTGATAAGCACAGCGGGCATTTGGATTATACAGCGGTGATGTAGTGCTGGGATTCTTCGGGGCTTCCCTCAGAGTCACCAAGTTGGTTTTCAACAATTGCGGCAGAATTTGAGATAAGGTCATACTGATTCGAGTATACTGTCTTTGCAGTCTCTCTACTCTTTGCTAATTATTGCGTTGTGGGGCAACAATTGGTCTTGATATTACCACCGCATTGACTGCTTGGCGGCGTTCAGGACGGTTCTGGCTCCTCGAGCTGTAAACTGCACTGGCTTCTTTCCTGAAAGGCTTCTTCTCTGTACTTGACGAAGCACCTTTCTGTATCTTGCCACTTCTGATACCAGCTTCAACTCTCTCCCCAGTCAAAATCAATTCAGTGAACCCAGACGATGAACTTCCGATCAAATGGTTGAAATATGGACCACACAAAGTCCCAAGAAACATATCCACCAACTCCCTATCAGACAGAGAGGGTTGGACCCTTCTGGCCAGATCTCTCCACTTCTGAGCGTAGTCCTTAAAACCTCCACTCGCACCCATAGACATGCCCTGAAGTTGGGTACGCGTGGGAGCAAGGTAGGCATTATACTAGTATTGTTTATAAAAAGCGGCAGCAAGGTCCTCCCAGTTGCGGACATTAGCTCCTTCCAGTTGATAGAACCATTCAAGTTGAGTCCCTGACAGACTATCTTGAAAGAAATGAACCCAGAGGTTCCTATCAGCAGTATATGGTTGAATCTTTTTAACATACGAGCGGAGGTGTAGCTTTGGGCAGGATACCCCATCGTATTTAGCAAAGATAGGAGCTTTAAACTTGTGCGGGATCACCACCCCAGATGCCAAACCCAAATCTCCGAAGTCCAACCCAAGTATCTTCTGGATCTCCATTACACTCAAACGGTCTTCAAGTTGTTTATATCTATCCTCAGCAGGAGGATACTGGTCTTCATCAAAATTTGTGTCATTATCAGAGACCACAGGACTAGGTCCCTTTCTTTCCTCTTGATTCTCTCCTCCTCCAGATGAATGAGATAGATCAGCTTCCTGTCGCAAATTGTTCCCGAATCTGTGACCCATATTCAGCCGAACCACCCTCTTCTTCTTCTTCTTCTTGTCCTTCAAGATAAGAGTCTTCAAATCTTGCTGCCCTTTGGCCAAGTTTAGGAACATTTCCTGGAATTGAGCATTCTGAGCCTGTAGAGCCTTGATGGCTTGATCAGTAGATGTTTTAGAAGACATGATTGCTGAAATAAACAACAAAGAAGATGAGAAACCTGTAACGGTACCTGTAATGAGGTGCATGGGAATGGAATGCGTATGAAATGATTTCAAAGACTTTGGAAGATTCAAATTTGTAAACCAAAATAAAACACACTTTATTAGATTAAACTGGTAACAATGTTTAACAAATTCCTTTAAGGCATTACAAAAGAAATACTGAAAAACAAATCTAAACTAGAAATAATAAAAGACATCAGAAGTCCCATGGTCTATTTCCCTTCATGCTGACATAATCGTTGATTGTCCTCTCATTCTCAAGCTGCCTTGTAAGCTTCAAGACCTTCCGTTCCTGCTCATGATACTTCTCTCTGTAGGTATCCCTTTCTTCCTTTAGTTGGATCCAAGATCTCTTCAATGCCCCAATATCAGTAGGCGTGTATGGATGGAGGACCGTATAAGGAACACCTCCTTCATCATTATGCTCTATGATCACCGGAAAAACAGCTTCATATGGCATCCCCAGCTTTTGAGCACGGGCTCAAACCCACTGGAGATACGGTTGCATCAAGAGAGAAGTATTCATTCCTAGCTCATGGGGGTCAGACCTGTTCACCCTGTCCCAAGCTCGTATAAACCTGCGGCGATGTCCCTCAACATACCCCTTGAATTCAAAGGCAATGCCTATAAGCAGCAGCTCATGAGGACCGTCTCTTCGAGCGCGTCCAAACTGTCGTAAAGCTAAACAAGGATTGTAGGTTATACCCCCTCGAATTCCAAGCAACGGAACATTAGGGTATTCCCCACAGCGATCAATGACAGCTACTTTTTCCATATCTTTAGTACTCCAAAGGATGTTCGTATGAGCAATGGATATGATTCTGTAAGCCCAACCTACACCTTCCTCATTCTTCAATACAGACTTGGGGAGGTGCGAAATAAACCACCTCGCCAACAGTGGCGTGCAACACACGAGGGTTCCTCTTCTCCGCACAGTACGGGTATAGAGAGTATGTAGAATATCACCTAGAAGAGTAGGCACTGGGTTACGAGACATGAAAATCTTGACCGCATTCACATCTATGAAGGCATCTGGATTCGGGAACAGAACCAAGCCGTAGATGAGGAGAGCCAGGATGTCTTCAAATGCTTGAAAGTCCAAACAATCCCAGAACTGTTGAGCTTGATCGATCAAAAACTTAGCCAAGAAACCTTTGACCCCGCTCCGAGTCTCCCAGTTAGATACTACATCAACCATTTTTAGATGTAGGGCTGAAGCAATATCCTCTGGCCTAGGAACTATCTCCAAACCTGTAAAGGGTGTCTGCTCTAGAATAGATATGCCAAGTAAATCAGAAAACTCCTCCAAAGTAGGGACCAGCTGATAGTCTGGGAATGTGAAATAGTGATGCAATAGATCAAAGAACTGGAACAACACGCTCATCATTTGCTCATCCAACTTTGAAGTGACCAGGGTAAGGAGATGACCATGTCTTCTAACAAAGGAGGAAGTATCAGGAACTTTTGAAACTAACTCTCTGAGATGAGCAGGGACTTGTACGAAGTTGATTCGAATGGTATTTCTGCACATAGAAGCCATGATCTGCAAAACAGAACAAAGATGAATGCCCTCGGTCTTTGAAATGGTTAGTCTAATGAAATATGCATGTGATGTCATGATGCATGATGTCATGATAAAAACACACCACAGGTATCACAGGTAGCAAACATGGTAAAGGAAAACAAGTCACACAATAGCCCTTAAATTTCAGGCTGGCATGGAGTTTAGGTACTACCCTCTTGCAGTTTAGTTGGTTCAACCTGTCCTAATAATAGTAACCGGGTTCTAGAGGTTCTCAATTTCATTGACCACCCTCCATCAGTCATAATTCCAGTCATGCAATCTTTTCTTGCGACCGGAACCATCTCGAGAGTATGGTCTTAATGAGTGTAGCATACTGCTACTTTCTATGGCCAAGTTGGTCAATTATAGGTTCTAATGTCAGTTGATGCTTGATGACCCATTAGCAGCCCCATACTCTGCTTGTTCCTCCACAAGGGATATTGGTACCAACTAATGTTCCACATCAACGTAGCTATTGCTTCAACCGTATCAGTCTACACCGTACAGTTCCCTCACAGTCTATTTCTACTTACCTAAAAGGTGTCCCCCAGGTCTGGGTTAGGATCTATAGTAACTCTGATACAAAGCCCACAAAAATAAAGCAATCAAATCAAACAATAGAAAACAATATGATGAACTAATCCTAAGGTATACCCCACTTATTCTCCCCAGCAGAGTCGCCAGTTCTGTGATACGGTGGCCAGAACCGGGACGTGTTTCCCTTTTTTAAGGAATTGCTGGTTTGTGTTTTGCGTTTGTGTTTGCAAAATGTCGCGGTAAGCAAGAGTCGCCACCGGCTTTTATTTTATCCAACAAGGAAAGAAAAAAAGCACAGAAAAATTCCTTTTTCAAGATATTTCTGAGTACGGGGGTAGATTATAGAAAGGGAATGTATTAGCACCTTTTCTATCCGTAGTTATCTACGGGCTCTTAGGTACTTGCTCATCATTTTCAAAATTATTTTCTTTGTGTTTGTGTGATTTGAAAAGCTTTTGTTTTGACTTCGGTTTAACTCTTGCTTCTGTCTTCAAGAGTGTAATGAAGTGTTTTTGAAAACTTTGTTTGTAAAGGAGTGTAAATGTGAAAAAGATTTGTTTGGATTGAGCAAGTACTTAAGAACTAATCTACCTACTCAAAAAATAATTGTTTTATGCTTGTTTCCTTTAGACAATGCTATCCTACTATTAGTGAGTAGGTAGCACCACCGTTGGAGTTTTGAGGGTCAATTGGAAAGGGACGTACGGTCACTAAAGAAATGTTAGGACGTCTTAGTAGTAACCCTAATGTCTTAGATCAATTATTCGAGGCAACAATTCCGAGGCAACCATTCTGAGGCAACTTTTACGAACCGGGACTTTGATATTTGTTTAGACAAAAGGACGACCACTAAAGCATCCTATAGTCAATGACCGCTTACCGAAGGCAACCAAGTGGGAGTGTATCCTAGGAGTGCGCATGTGCGAGTGATTCAATTTCATATTTATTTATCTTTGCACATTTTAGGGTGATCTAACTGTTTTAAAGTTTACATACATTCTTGTCATGCATCCTAATATCATACATCTAACAGTTTAATATTTTGTGGAATTTAAAGTGCGGAAATTAAACTACGCTTATTACAAGGCTTCGGGTATTTACATAGCCAAAAACAAACCCTTTTAAAATAAAGCAATAAATGAAAGTAAAGACCTAATTAAGCTATTACAACTTGTGAGCATATACAATAATTGGGTAAAAATAAAATAATAAAGCGCGCGATGAAAATTAGGACGAGTGCGAACTAGGGTTTTGACCCTTTCTAACCTAATTAAAAGACAAATTGTTTTTGTTGTTTTTAATATTTTTTAAAGAAAAGATTAAGGTTTTAAAATTAAATGCACAATTAATTAGTTAATTAAATTTATTAATAAAAATAATTACATGGCCTATTTTTTGTGTTTTGGTTATTTTTAGGAAAAGGAAATATAATTAAGTCAAAAATAAAACCTATTTGTTCTAATTAATTTTAATTATTTACAAAAAGAATTAAAGTTATCTAGTATTAAAATCCTAATTAAATTAATTAATTTTTGTATAAAAAATAAAATATAAACCTAATTTGTGAAAAATATTATTTTTGTGATTTTTTGATAAAAGGGAAATAATTAATTGTTAGTGAATAAAATAAATTAATTAATTAAATGAAATAAAAAAAGTATAGAGAAAGAAATTTGGGCCTGAGTTTAGCAGTTTTGGGGGTGTGACAAGCATTTTCTAGGCCCAAAAGAGTGAGGTCCACGTTGACCTCCATGATTTGATGTTATGCGTTTGACTAGGCTTATGATGATCCCTCATGGATGGCCCTTGGATCTGGCCATCTGACACTTGGCTGGATGGATAGTGAGGACATATGGTAATCCCCTGGCTTGGCCAGCGCACCTGAATCTGAAAAGAAAAATAATATGCAAGCAAAGGGGGGTCCTGGGATTCGAACCCAGGTCCTGAAGCAATTACCAACGCTACACTCACCAACTGCGCCACTTGTTCAATTTGTATATCAAATAAATATTAATGATAATATGGAAAACAATAAAACATTAAAACTCTGCGCGCGGAAATTTGAATAAGCCAATGGTTGATTGCCAGCTAGTCGTCTCCCTCCTTGCATTTGTTGGTAATAGTTCCAAACTTTTACCTACGGACACTTGGTCGTAGCTACAGCCTGCGTTCTCTTAAAATCCACCATGAGCAAGATAAATGACTTCTAATGCCATGGTTGGATTCGTATGGACCTACTGAATATCATGATGACCTTTTTATGGGCCAATTTTGCCTGCACATAAAACTCCTAATTTGAAGCTACAAACCCTAGCCATGGTGAAATCTTGTACAGGACATATAAATGAAATTAAACGATGCAGAAAGCTTGCAAATGTTCTATAGATCAATAATATATGATTAATTAATGCTAACAATGCCTAAATTATGCAAACCGAATTCAAGAATACATGGATGTCTTGGATGACTTACAACGTGATATGGGGCCTGAAAATGTTTGTTCTGGATTGCTTTAGCTTTCTTACACTCCCAGGAATCGATTGTGATAGCTAGAAGGCCTTGAGGATGCCTGGAAATAGGAATTCGTGTTTGCACTTTTTCTTGTTTTTTCAATTTTTGGTTCTGGTTCATACGCCTCTTTCTCCAGCCTCTTTTGGTCCGCACACACTCCTTATGTATTGAGGAGTGAATTAGGGTTGAAAACCTGGCCTTAATCTTCCTTCATCAATGCCCTTGATCTTGATTTGATTCACCTTAAAAATCTTTCCAAAAATGGCCTAATTCAATCTTTTTGTGCACCTCATGCTTTTACACGAATTTGATTTGATGCTAGCTGGATATTAAGACCTGAATCATGTAAAAAATCTTTGAATTTCAATGTTTTGGATTTTATATGATTTGTTTTGATTTAAAATGATTTAATTCAAATAAAAATCAAAATAAATAATATAAATAAGATAATGACAAGTGGCAAAGGCTAGGGCTCGTGGACCGTGTTGCCAACTCAAAACAAGTGAAAAAGATTGGGCCCATTTGGCAAAATTTGAAGTTTTAGGCATAGTTGACTTTTGACAATTTTGCAAAAAGGGTCAACTTCACCAATGCATAACTTCCTCAATTTTGACTCTTTGAAGGTGTTCTATGACTTTTTAAAAATCTTGAGATGTCCTCTAAGCAACCCTTTTGTTACCATATCAATTAGATATTCCATGCTCATGTATGAAGCTTTGACAAAAAAGGTGTTTTTGTTGACTTTTCAAAATGACCTATAATGTCCAAATTCATAACTTCTTGTGGGTGCATATTTTGAACTTGGGAGATGAATATGGATTCTAGATCATGGCATCCTCTTCAAAATTATCTTTGGATGGGTCATTTCTCATAAAGTATTAGAAAGTTATGCTTGGTCAAAGTTGAGTTGACTTTTCCTACAAAACCCTAATTTAGCAACTTTTGGTTCTTGATGAATTATGAGAAATCCTTGATGAATCATGATCAAACCTTGATAAAATGATGAAATATACTTCATAATGAGGATGTTGACCAAAAATCTTGAAGTTTGACTGTATGGGGGTCACAGTTGATTTTTACCCTAGCATAGTCGATTTTCAGGCCTTTGAGCAATTGACTGAGCAAATTTCCTCTGTAGGGCTTGAAACTTGACATGGATGATCTTGAGAACATATTAGGACATTGGTAAGCATTTGGGATCCCTTGGACTCAAGTATCTTGATGTAATGTGAAACCCTAATTTGAGGTAGACTGCCTTAGGAGAGAGCTTGTCTGGTCAACCCTTGGACTTCCTTGAGCAATTTGAGGATCTTTCTTGAAATATTTTGAAAAATATGGGAGGGCAAATTTTGGGGTACAACACAGACCATTGAGCAGTTACAATAATTTAATAAATGTGAAATATAAGCAAACGTGCGGAGATGATGAAAAGGAAAATATTTAAGATCTAAAAAATTCTAAGGGTTTAAGAAAATATTTTTATTGTTTTTATTTAGAAAAATATTTGGAAGTGATTAATAAAAATAAAATCTCATTCTTATTTAATTTGAAAACTAATCATTTAAAATAAAACAAGGTGATTAAATTAAATTAATTTTAATAATAAAAAATTAAATTAATTAATTAAAAACCTAAATCTAAATTTTTTTATGATTTTTGTTGATTAAATAAAAAAAGGAATTAAAAAAGGAAAGAATTAAATTTAAAAAAAAATAAAAGAAAATTAATGGGCATGTGTTGTAAGCATAATGGGGGGTATGGAATCAGAAATTTGCAGGCCCAAACACCTTAAGCTCAGGCGCCTGTGTGATTCAGTGTGGATAGCTCAATGGGGTGTACCGTGGGGGAAATCTCCAGTAGCATCAGATCTGGATTGGTTGTGATCAAGTGGTTGAGGGATGAAGATGCATGGTATGCGCGCTGGACTTGTTCACATTGAATCTGAAATAAGCAAATATGTGAAAAATAAAAAGGTACCGCTGGGGCTCGAACTCAGGTCCCTCTAGTAACACGCGCTTGTTTTACCACTGGGGTGGCTATTTCATCCGGTTATGAAACGCCCCCCAATAAATATATTACAAACTCAATTTTGATAATTTGGATTGCTATCTTCTTCTTCCTCACGCGCACAGCATAACAACAACACCATTGATGATTTCTAAAAGCTTCATTTCTCAACATTTTTTAAAAGTGTAAACACCAAACTTGCTTGAAATTTAATAAGGAATTCAACCATGTAACTTATTTTAAAAAACACTCAAAGATAAGCAAGGACTTTGTTGGTACCAAAAATGAACCCTAACGGTTCAGAGGCAAAATTCTCTTCACACGGTTAATTTAAATGAGAACTAAGGACATGGTTAGCTTTAGAGGCATGATATCTACATTTTTGCTTTATAATGTATTTATAAATGGTGCTTAAATAGAGATATCACAGTTTGGAAAACTTACCTCTTGAAGTGAAAACTCAGAACATGTATGGATGCTTCCAGGTGCAAGTAAATAATTGACTAAGCTTCCTTGGACCTCCCTGAAGTTTTTCCAATTCATACTTTGTGCTAAAAGTGTTTGAATTTCCCCAACCAAGCCAAGTTACAAGCTTCAGTTATGTAGTTTAGAGGATGATGAATACGGTGTTACAGAAGTGTAACAATAGTTTGGATGGCTTATATATGATGTATATATTATGTTTGAATGATAAAAATGGAAAACGCACGAGTGGATTGAGAGTTGGGTGTTGGAAGCTTTAAATATGCAACAATGGTGGTTTCTTAGTGATTCCGAGTTTGGGAAAATTTGAGGGTATTTTGGAGCTTGTCAATTTGTGTATTAGGTTGCAAATGAACTCTATATTTATAGGCAAGAGGTTTGGGAGATTGAAACAACCAAATTTGTAAGATAGCAAGTTATGATTTGGTTGGATTGCAAGTGAAGGTACATGAGAGTTTTGGTTCCAAAGTGAGCATGGCCTGGTTTTAGGGGTGGTTTGTAGGTTATAGATGGTTGCTTCTTGGTGCTAAGATGTTTTAAAGTCAGAAGCAACAATGTATGGGCTCAAGGAGTGGACTTTTGTGATTAAAGCAACTTTATCAAAATGGCAATGTTAACTTTGTGCCAAAAATGGAATGATGCATTGGACAAAGCTTCTAATCCTTGGATCATGGCTCAAAAGTGTGTGTAATATTATGATTATGGATAGATTTAGGAGCTTAGAGGCCTTCAAAGTGAGATTGTGTTGCATGGTTATGAGATTTGGCCATAAGGTTTTCACAAGAATGACCTAAAATTCAAGTTTGTCATGCCATCTTCATCTCTTCTAAACTTCTAGCTCAAGTATGATAATTTTTTGTTCTTTGACATTTGGGAAAGCTTTAATCAAGATATAAAACTTTCATGTGGACCACTTTGGCTGAATCAAATGGGAGCTTAGTGAAAATTGGCCAAAAAGTTGGGATAAAAAAATTATCAAAACTTGTTGAAAGATTTTCTGAGTGTTGGATAAAAAATATCATAACCTCATGGGCTCATATCTCTTAATCCAAGCACTTTTTAAGGATCATCCTACATTAACAAAGTTGTAGAATTCATCAATCCCTACAACTTTGATGTTGAAAGTTTTCTTTGAATCAACTTGGATCTTAGTCAAAAATGGCCATGAAGTAGTGATTTTGTTAAGAACAAAACACTTAAAAAATTTCTAAGTGTTGAAAATTTTTCCAACTTTTGACTTTTGTTGACTTTTATTTTTATTTTTGATGATAAAGTTTGATAGTTTTGAATATTTTGATGATTCTTGATTTTTGAATTCCAATGTTGACCAAAAAAAGTCAAAGTTTGACTTTTATGTGACTGTTGACTTTTCATCAATTGATTCAATTCTTCAACTATTAATCACTTGTATCTTTAGAAATATCTTGAGCCATGTAATTAGGTCAATATGTTGTATTTTATCTCTTGAGATCATGCTTAAAGCCATTAAGTCATGCACTATGCCAAAATTCAATGATCAGTCATCTTCAATAAAAACCCTAATTTGGCAATTTTTTACCTTTGATGATTTGAGGGCTTTCCTTGAGGAATCATGATCAACCCTTGATAAAATTATGAATATCACCTAAAAATGTTGATGTTGACCAAAAATATTGAAGTTTAACTGTATGTTGACCACAGTTAACTTTTCACTCAATACAGTTGATTTTTTAATCAGTTGAGCCATTGACTGAGCAAACATGTGATGCAAGACTTAAAACTTGACATAAGAATTATTGAGGACCTATGATAAACCATGTAAGTAATTTGAGACCCTTGCAACCCAATCTTCTTTGAGAAGCACCAAACTCTAGTTGAAGACCCTTGCTTAGAAGGAGGTTTTACCAGTCAACTACTGAGTAGCTTTGAGTATTTGAGACCTTTATGAATATGTTTTAAAGAAAATGGAAGGGAAAATTTTGGGGTACAACAAACACGAAGGCCTCAAAGAATGAAGAGCCCTCGACATCCTATTGATAAGGAGAAAAGAAAAGGGAGGGCAAGTCCCGGGAGTCTCGAGACTATAAGGGCCCGCCTGGTCGCTTCCATGACTATACTCCTCTCAACATCTCGTGCGAGAAGATCCTGACTGACTGCGTGGACACGGAATTCAAGCAAGCGTTTATTTCCCCCGACAAACATCGTCCAATCCAGGACAGGAGAAAGAAAGTACTGTAGGTTTCATAAAAGTCACAGGCATACGACGGAAGATTGCATCCATCTCAAGGATGCCATTGAGATCCTCATCCAGAACAGGCATCTCAAATAATATAGAAAGAAGGAATCTCCTTGGGAAGATGTTTTCGAACCCAAATAGGTCAAAGAAACCAGATCCTCCCCAGATAAAGCTCTCATTCTCATCGCCATGAGCATCACGAGGCCTGAAAATTTTTGTTTCCCCGACGTAGAAGAGGTCCCCTTGTACCTCTTAAAACACAGTCCTTGGGAATCATTCCCAACAGCAATGGTCATTTCAGGTGAAGGGTTTAACAAATGCATCGTAGGTTCGGTGAAGAGAATAATTGAGCAGTTAATGGAGGTTAACTATGACATGAGTGTTACCCTTGACAAGTTTAGGGGAGGCTTTAACCCCCCCCCCCCCCCCCCTCGCATTCTATCGGGAATAGTTGCCCTGAGGATTCCCAAATTCCAACATTTAGTTGCTCATATGAGCTCGCATGGCAAACTTTGATGTCAGGTGCATCCTGGTCGACCAAGGTAGCTCAGTCAACATAATGTATTCCCATCTCTTCACCACCTTGCAGCTGAATGAGACACATCTGACCCCATACGTGGGCTCTGATCTCCAGGGGTTCAATGGTTTCATCACCAAATCTCGGGGATATGTCGAACTAATCATTACTTTCGTGGCAAGGGTGATAGCCAGATCCATCAAGACCCAGTTCCTTGTAATAGATTGCCTGTCATTATATCATTACATCTTTAGGAGGCCCATATTTGCTGAACTAATAGCAGTGCCCTCCATGGTGCACCTCAAAATGAAGTACTACACCGCTGACAGCCTCGTCGCCACCCTACACGGGGACATTCAAGCCGCCAGAAGATGTTTTGAAGAGGATGTTAAAGACTTGAGCTCATCAGTAATCAATCCAGGATAGCTAGTAGACCCGCTCTCCTCGACAGCTCTGAAGATACAAAGTCCATGCCTCATGTTGACATGATCGACCTAGACAGTCACTTCATAAAGGAGGACCTTGTAGACCAGAATAAGAAGGGGAAAGGACCCATGCTCGACGCAGAAGGCTCATTAATGAGCATGGGAGAATCTAAAAATCCTATGCTTCCAATCCCAGACGGAGAATTTGAGATTGTTCCCCTGGACATCGATCCTTCCAAAGGAGTCAAGGTCGGCGCTGAACTTCTCGACTTAGCGAAGATACAGTTGAAGGCGTGCTTAAAGGAGAATGCTGACTTATTCACCTGAAGCGCAGCAGAGATTCCCGGCCTAGACCCGGAGATAGCTTGTCACAACTTGACAATTGATCATGCTCTCAAGGAAGTTGCTCAGCATAGGCGCCGACGATCCGTAGAGAAAATCGAGGCTACTGAGCAGGCCGTCAAAGACCTCCTATAGTAAAAATTTATTTCTGAAGCTCAATACACAACCTGGCTCTCTAATGTAGTTATTGTAAAAAAGATTAATAGAAAATGGCGCATGTGTATTAATTATACTGGTCTTAATAGGGCTTGCCCTAAAGACACTTACCCTCTCTCCAGTATAGATAAATTGGTTGACAATTCTACGGGTTTTAAAATGCTTTTGTCCATGGATGCATATTCTGGGTACAATCAGATCCTTATGGCTAAAACAGCCAAAAAATATATGGCCTTCATGACCGAATTGGGCAACTATTACTACAACGTAATGTCTTTCATCCTGAAGAACGTCAGCGCCATATATCAGCGAGTAATGAATAAAGTCTTTCAAGGTGAAATCAGGGACATGCTCGAAGTCTACATGGACGACATGATCGTAAAGTCCCAAGAGGAAACTGATCATGTGCTCCACCTCAAGAAGGTCTTCGACCAAGCGAGGAGAGTTAAAATGCAATTCAACCTAGAAAAATGCACCTTCGGCGTGCGAGCAAACAAGTTCCTCGACTTTTACTTAACAGAACAAAGGATTGAAGCTAACTCCAACAAATGTCGAGAATTTTCTAAACTTCCAACCCTGAGCTCAAAAAAATCGATCTAAACTTTAAACAGAATGCTCACATCATTATCCTGCTTCCTGGCAAAGTCTTCCCAATATGCACTCCCCTTTTTCAAACTTCTCCACAAAGAGGTGGCCTTTAAATGGACCGAGAAGTGCGAACGCGCTCTCACTCAACTCAATCATGCACTGTCACAACCACCAGTCCTTTCGCGGCCAGAGAAGGGAGCAATTATCTACCTCTATCTAGTCGTATCATCTGAGGCTATAAGCGCAACCCTCATTTGAGAAACCCCCAAGGTGCAGAGACCTACCTACTTCATGAGAAAATCCTTATAAGGCCCGAAGTAAGGTATCAGTAATTCGAGAAAGTAGCCCTAGCACTCATCAATGCAATAAGTAGGTTGAGGCACTACTTCCTAGCCCACACATTTGTTGTTCACACAGAGCAACCAATAAAGCAATTGCATAGTGGACCTGATATGGCAGGCAGAATGCGCTGTGATCGGTGGATCTGGAACTGACTGTTTAACGCTGGTTCGCGAAATGTCGCGGAAGCAAGAGTCGCCACCGTCTTTTATTTTCTCCAACATGGACAAGACAAAAGCACAGCAAAATTCCTTATGAGATTGTTTCTCGGTTCGGGAGGTAGATTTATAGAAAGGGAAGGTGTTAGCACCCTTTCTATCCATGGTTATCCATGGGCTCTTAGATACTTGCTCATTTGTGTTTTCAAAATTTGTTTGCTTTTCAAAGTGTGAGTGGGTTTGAAAAAGTTTCGTTTAAAGATTTCAGATCGACTCTTGTATCAGTCCTCAAGAGTGTTTGAAAAATTGTTTTGAAAGCTTTTTTGAAAGTGTCGGTGTGAAAAGAGTTTTGATTTGTTTTTTTTAGAGCAAGTATCTATGAGTCATCTACCTACCCTAAGGAATTAGGCTGTGTAAATGTCCTTAAGGTAGTGCCATCCCACCATTGAGAGATAGGTAGCACCACCGTTAGAGGTGTTCGGGTCAATTCCTTTGTTAGGGACAGTGTGGTCACCAGAGCAACAGTAAGACACCTTAGAAGCTACCCTTATGCCATTGATCTTTTTATTCCGAGGCAACTATTCTGAGGCAACCGTTTCGAGGCAACTTTTCCGAGGCAACCGTTTCGAGGTAACTAGATCAATGGAACATAAGGACTCACTAAGACGTCCTATACTCGACGACCACGTTTCGAGCGGCAAGGCAACAATGAGGCGTACCCTAAGAGTGGTGTGTGAACTGTGTGTCATTTTCAGTCATGTTTTATCTTGGTCATGCATTGGGTGAGCTACGCTTTAATTTTATTTGGGCCATTCATTCTTTCATGTGATTAACAGTTTAAAGGTGCGGAAATTAAAATACGGAAAATAAAGGTCTTACGCTATTACAAGACGCGGGTCTATACATCGCCAAATTAACAAAGACCCGTTTTTTAATAAAATGCAGAAAATAAATAAGTTTCTAATTATTATTACAAGGCTTTGGGGCAATTACATGATATTTAAAATGAAAAATAAGGACAAACGCGCGAAAAGAAATTAGAATCGAATATGCGAGGGCGTTGGACCCTTTAAAGAAATTAAATTGGAATTGAAAGTTAATTAATTATTTAATGAGAAAAGAAATTGTTTTTTATGTTTTTTTGTTATTTAATGAAAATAAAGAAAATTAATTGAAAGAAACCCTAATTCTAAATATTTTTAATTATTAAAGAAAAAGATTAAAGTTTTAACCTAATTTATACTAATTATTTAATTACATGAGTATTTACAAAATAATTAATAGTTAATAATAATAATAATAATAAGAAAATTTTATTTAATGAGAAAAGAATAAAAATGCTAAAAACCTAATTTTTATGTATTTTAGTTATTTAGAAAAAAAACATTAAAGTTGAAAACCTAAATTTAAACTAAATTGATTATTGAAAATTTATTTACAAAAAATATTAATGGCTTAAATATTAAATAAAACATATTTTTTATTCTTATGATTTCTGATTTTTTTTGTATTATGAAAATAATTTTGTGAATTAAAAGAAACAATTAAAATAATTAAAATAAATAAAAGAGAAAAAAAAGAGAAAGAAAATATAAACAAGGGGGGTATTCAGACCCAATTTGGAGGTGTTGTTGAAGCAGTTTGGCCCACTCAATTCCAGGCCTTATTTGACTTTTTATAATTACGTGTGGATCCTTTGACTAGCGCATATGGTGGAATTCCTGTGCTGGCCATCAGATTGGGACCCTGGGACACTTGGCAGGCAAGCAGGTGAGAGTGTATGGTGATCTTCTGATGGCATGCTGCATAGAAGTACGTTAGAAGAAAAATTATGGAAAGAGTGGGGGACCTGGGAATCGAACCCAGGTCCCAATACCTGCATGCCAACACGACAACCAACTGAACCAACGCGCGCTTCTGATATTATTATGGAACGTGAATAACATATGTGAAAACGCGCTAGTGGCCTGAAGCAAAACAAAAACGCGCTAAATTTGAATTGTCCAGTCATGTGCCAACAACTCAGCATCTTCTTCATTGTTTCTTCGTTTTGCCTGAAAAATAAGAATAGATAGCGGGGGTTTTGAACCCCCACTAAAGCAGCCATGGAATAATAGCGATTAGCTCATAAGCAATTATAAAAATGGCGTGAGGGGTGAGATCAATTCGTTTGGATCTCCTGATTTCAATGGTACTAGTTTTATTGGCCAATTTTGCCTTATGCGTAAAACCCCAAAATTGGAGCTCTGAAACCCTAAGAAACGTCCATGGCAACTTTCTATACAGGCAGCCATTCTTCAATTGAATTGTGCCATTAGCTTCAGAATCATCATGTTAGTATAAATCAATCATTAAAAATCACAAATGATGCATGAAATTTAAAACACGATTATGAATGATTTTGAAAGAAAAGCGAATCTGTTCTACCAATTCCTTGTGCGTGGAGACTTGGTTTCGATTGGAATCGTTTCCTGGAGGTGTCAGCAAGCTTTTGGAATACTTCTTAAGCCTTGAATTACCTTCTAAGTATGAAAATAGTTTTTGATATTTTGTGAAAAAAAGTGCAATGTGTTCTTGATCTTGCAGCGCAGCTTGTGTCTCTTGGCATTAGGTTTCACTTATGCTTATGTATGTGAATGAATTAGGTCAGAAAAATCAAGCCCAAAGCCTTTGCATTGATGATTTTGAATATTTGATTTTCATGATCTTTTTTCAATCTTTTTCAATCCTTTCTTATGCCAATCCTTGCCAATCATGTAGAAACTTTCCTTATTGAATGATGCACGAAATATTGAGTGAATTCTATGCACAAAAAGATTTGAAAAGTATGATTTAGTATTTTTCTCATAATTAATTTCAATTAAATGAATTAATAAGATTAAAAATTCAATTAATTAATTAAAAATAAGAAAATAACTCCCTTTAAAGTCAATGGGTCGTGCATGGCTTTTGGATAATTATTCATGGAAGAAATTGAGGCCCATTAGCAATTTTGAGGCATTTGAAGCAAAGTTGACTTTTCAAAATTCCCAAAAATTTCCCAACTTCCACAAGGCATATCTTTCTCAATATTTAAGCTTTGATCATGTTCTTGGACATTTTGGAAAGGTCTTGAAGTCCTCTAACCAATTTCTTTGGTTCCATGTCATTTTTATTTACCAATCTCATGTTATGGTCTTTGACTTAAAGTGCCTTTTTGTTGACTTTTGAAAATGACCTATAATGTTGAAATTGATAACTTTTTGTGAGAGCATTTCTTGGACTTGAAGTGTGAAGATGAGTTGTAGGAAATGTCATTCTCTTCAAAATGAGCTTTGGATGGAATTTTTCTGATAAACCATGTGGAAGTTATGCCTTGGTCAATTTGCAGTTGACTTTTCCAACTGTCTAAAAATAGAAACTTTTGCATCTTGAGACTTTTTGAGCCATGCTTTGAGAATCATGATCAAGAATTGATCAAATGATGTTTGTGGCTTCAAAATAAGATGTTGACCAAAAAATTTGACTTTTGACTGTCAAATGACCATTTTGCCCCTGCAGTTGACTGTGAAGCAATTAGGGTTTTTGACTGTGCAATTTGGTGATGTGAGTCTTGAAACTTGACATATGGATGCTTGACAATGTTTATAGGCATGTGGGACTTGATTGGACCCTTGGAAACTTCAATTTCTTTTCCAGAACCAAAACCCTAATTTTTGACTGTTAGGAGGCCATTGGACTATGTAACCCTTGGGAGATTTTGAAGCATGCTCTTAGCAAACCTTGAAGAATATGGGAGGGCAAATTTTGGGGTACAACATGCACAAATGGTCGTTGGAGCTCTCCAAGTTCAACATCAAATATGAAATAAGAAAAGCCCTTAAAGCACAAGTTCTCGCTGATTTCGTAGCAAAAATGACCCTCCCGAGCACCACAAATAGGGCACATAAGTGGACCATCTTCGTGGATGGAGCTTCCAGCTCGACGGGAAGCGGGGCAGGCATCGTGCTAGAAAAAGATAAGGCATACTAATTGAAGTCTCCCTTGCATTGTCCTTCCCAACCTCTAACAACTAAGCAGAATATAAGGCTTTCCTCGCGGGACTCCGCTTGGCCGAGGACTTGGGTGCTGAAGAAGTAAAGATCTTCACGAACTCCCAGCTTGTTGTCTCCCAGGTACGAGGGGAATACTAGGTTAAGAACGACCAACTCTCAGAATACTGGACTCTGGTCCAAGAAAGAATGAAGAAATTCAACTATGTGGATGTGCAGCATGTTCCCCGCGAACACAATTCTCGAGCAGATATCCTGTCAAAATTGGACAGAACAAATAAGAAAGGAGGGAACAAATTTGTAATATAGGAAATACTCCCTCGACCGAGCATCTAAAAATCCTCCTCGGCTCTAAAAGTGTATGCCATCGGTGACAGTAGCTTTTGGATGACCCCGGTATACAATTACCTCACGAAGGGAGAACTACCATCCGACCAGAAGAAGGCCAGCATGGTTAGACGAAGAGCCTGCTCCTACATCCTGATCGAGGGAAAACTATACAAAAGGGAATTCTCCATACCCCTCCTCAAGTGTGTCAAAGAAAACAAAGTAGCCCATATCCTACGGGAAATCCATGAAGGTATTAATAACCAACCTTGGGGGGGAGATCCCTGGCTAGAAAAGCATTAGGGGCAGGGTACTATTGGCCTTCCATGCAGCACGATGCCAAAGAGCACGTAAAAAAATGTGACAAATGTCAACGCCACGGGGACATGCACTTAGCACTTTCAAGCGAGCTCAAGTCTCTATCATCCCTCTGGTCATTTGTGTGGTGGGGCCTGGATATCCCCTGACCATTTAGGATCAAACCAAAACAAATACCTAATAGTAGTCATGGATTACTTCACCAAATGGATAGAAGCAGAAGTGCTAGCCAGAACAACCGTGCAAAACATTCTCTATTTCTATAAGAAAAACATTCTTACCCGGTTTTGTGTTCCCCAAGAAATCGTCACTGACAACGAGACACAATTCACTGACAACGGGACACAATTCACTGACAAAAATTTCCAGGAATTAGTTGCCAAGTTAGGCACCATCCAACACTTCGCGTTTGTCGAGCACCCACATAGAAACGGTAAGCCGAGTCTGCGAATAGGGTAATCCTGCGAGGCCTTAGACGAAGGTTGGATGAGACCAAAAAGAGGTGGATCGAGGAGTTGTACAATGTACTCTGGGCCTATCAAACGACAGCTCACTAGTCCACCAGGGAGACTCCTTTCCGACTAGCTTACAGGACCGAGGTCATCATTCTGGTCGAGATCAGAGAGCCTTCCATACGGATAAAAGCTCCCATCGAAGAAAAGATGAACGATTTAGTGTTAAGGGAAGAGCTCGACCTTGTCGAGGAAATCCGAGCGGGAGCAGCCTTACAAGAAGCCTCCCTCAAACAAAAAATTGGCATACGATATGACACTAAAGTCATATGGCGCGAATTCCAAGTCGGCATCCTAGTTTTAAAAAGAAACCACAAAGATTCTCACGAAGGCAAGCTCGCCGCAAACTGGGAAAGCCCCTATCACGTTCATGTAAAAACGAGGAATAAAGACTACTGCTTGGAAAACCTACACGGGGAACAACTTGCTCGACCTTGGAACACTGAAAAACTAAGGCAATATTAAAGTTAAGACACTGATACAGTCGACGTGCTTCATTGAAACAATGAACACACCTTGTCCAACCACCCGTGCATGCCCAGGTACAAGCATGACACTTCAAATTAAACAAATAGGCGAGTATCCACTCTTCAAACAAGCAGATACTCAACCCAGCATGGAAAACTCAAACAAGCTCCACCGTCGTCGTACCACAATGGTAGAACACCCAGCTCGTGATGAGGAGTCCACACCGCTGAGCTCGGGATTTCAAAATGAGGTCTGAGTTCCGGCCCATGCCCGGAAATTACCCTGGCCGTTTGACCAGTTCCCCACACTGGAAAACTCAAGAACTCACAAGCAAACTCCCAAAACTCTTAATCAAAATAAAACGTCTCAAGCAGACGAGTATACAAGACATGCAAACATTCCACAAAAAATAATCAATAAATCATGCATGAAGAATACTTAAAAACACTTGAGCGATGCAGATTAGAGAAAACGACCACCACGGTCAGAAAATTTAAAAAACGACAACAAGGGCCGTAATGTCAAGAATATTACATAAAGAAGGCCCTAGGCCCCCATCCAAATAAGAAAACATGTGGCCACAAGGACCATAATTGTTTGAAAATTACGTAAAATGGGCAGAGTCCCAAAATAGATCACAACAAAGAGCCACGCAGGCCAAAATAAGAAATAACAACAGGCTGATCAATTATCGAGCTGGTTTGGTTTCTACCGAGGAGACTCATCATCCTCTGTGAGCTTGAGGGATTTAGGAGCAATAGTCTTTCTGTTGTCTGTAACACCCCAATTTTTAGAAGTTATTTATTAAATGAATTAATCAGAGTATTTATGAATAATTGATGTTTTATATGACTATATGTGTGATGTGCCGATATTAGGTTGTGCATGATGTGAATTATGATGATTAGAAGTATTAGAATGGTTAAATAATTATTTATTAATTATTTAGATTATTATTGAGAATATAATAATAGGAATAATTATTTAAATGGTTATTTTAATTAGAGTGGTGTGTTGGTAATTAGTAGGAAGAGTGAGGACGTGATGGTAAATAGAGGTTGACTAAGCGAGGGTGATTGAGGAAAATATTAGGGTTCCTTTGTGATAACAGAGAAGAGATAATTGTTATTCTCATAATCAATCGTGAAAGTTGGAGAAGAGAGGCAAGGGCACGAAGGCTTTGGAGAGAATCATCGTAAGAGGCACGAAGAATGTAATCAATCACTCGAAGCAATAAGTTAAGGGGTGTTTATCTGATTATTATATTTATTTAAGTGGTAGATGGAGGTAAGGTTTTCCTTAGGTTTCATAGATGGTGATTCGATGTTGTTTGATGGAGAATTTATAGATTAGAGATGAATAATGATGCCAAAATGATGTATAATTGATGTAGAAACATAGGATGATAATAGATGATGGTTACCTATGATTAGGTGATGTTTTGGGACCTATAAGGTAGTGAAATCATAGAAAAATTCAGCACAAAACAGCATGCATCGACTCAAAGAGGCATGTGTCGACTCATGCAGGTTCAAGACTCAGTATGAATTGACTCAGTGGGTCGACCTTAGCACACCTGGCACAGACAGAATACCTATGCGTCGACTCAAAGGGGTTTGCGTCGACTCAAGCAATCCAATTTTTGACATATTTTTCTAAAGGTCGTAACTTGAGTTTCCGGACTCCGTTTGAGGTGTCGTTCGAAGCATTGGATAGCTAACGCGATGAACTATATTTATAAGGAGTAAAATGAAGAATAAAAAGGATAATTCTAGTAACCAAGTTTGGATATAATTAGTTTCCCCGTGTTGAATCGCTATGATGTTTTATGGTAATGAAGTATGTCGATGATATGACGATCTTATGATAATGCTTGGTTCATAATGATGATATGTTGTTAATATGATGATTTCATTTTATATGATGATATGATGATGGTGATCTTCTTATATGAGTACATATGACGAGGTTTATATGATGATGTTGGTGAATACATGAATGATGATGTGTATGACTAGTTGTGGTCGTTTATATTGTTATTGTGTGTTGTACCCCAAAATTTGCCCTCCTATTTTTCCACAAGAAATCACAGCTTCGGGCTTTTCCTGATTTTTCAGATAGGCTCAAGAATCAGTCAAACAGACTTTTTCGTATCAGTCTATTCCAATTAGGGTTTCCATGGACTTTTGATACAATTCAAGCAAATTATTAGGGTTTGGTTGAGTTTGGCTCAAGGTTTGATCAGACAAGAGTTTCTGTGGTGTCAAGTCAAGAATCAGGGTTTTGTGCGTGCATTCTCAGAAAGAATTAATTCCACAATGCTTTTCAATTTACTCTGGGATATGAGCTAAGGCATTTGATTTGAGTTTGCAGTGTTTGATTGAATCAGTAAAAGAAAAGGCATGAGGACGTTTTTGTTTGATTAACTGTGCATTTGCTTTGGATAATTGAGGCGCCGGATTTATTATTGATTAATGCGAAGTTGCAAGACGTCGGACGTTTATTGATTATTTATCATTTATAAATTAAAATTATTGGATATTTTCCAGTTATTATGATTTAAGAAATATAAATAATTAAATAAATGAATGCATAGGAATTAAAGAATTAACTGATCAAAGGAAGTTTTTTTATTCATCTTTAATTATTTGTTACAATTATTATTTGAGCACTGTTAAATTATTTACAGATGTTTACATTAATACTGTTACAATGATTAAAAATAAATTGAAACTATCCTAAATCTATCCTAAATCTTCATCCTCCATTTGTTGCTCCCCGTTGCTCAAATTGATTTTTATCTGCAAAACAAAGAAAAAGAAGAAGTCAAAGGCAGATAGAATAATAAAAGAGTAGACAAATAAAAAAAGACTCATCATTAAAAGTGACTGGCCGGAATCAGTTGTTCCCCTCTCTGCAAATCACGAGCTTACTCTCGATTCACAAAGAAGGATAGAATATGCTTGCCATAAAATTTGAAATGCACAAATTCAAATTTTCAAACATATTGCATTGTCAACAAGCTGCATAGTCAAAGGCAAACTGAATAGCAAACTAAACTGTCCAGAATTGCAAAACATGCCAAACAAGTCACAATTTCAAACTAAGCCAAAGTTGTCAAAAGCTGTCCAAAAGATATCAAGATATCAACAAATCCAAAAGGCTGTCAACAAAGTACACACAATATGCAGGAAAGCAGGAATTATGCAGAGGAAAACAATATTGCAAGCATATTCAAATCATCACTTTCTAAGGCCAGTTACCTTTTCAGAGTAAAGTACATTTCTAAAGCAATAAAAATGCTTTTTAAATGTGTGGAGAGAGAAAAAGAGAAAAAAGAAGAAGGCTTACAGCAGGCTTAGGCTTGAAGAAAAAAAGATATAACAAGCATATCAGACAAAGAGAAAAGGAGGCAGATATATCACAAAGCAAAAAGCTCTCAAACTGTAACAACAAAACTTCCTCCACAAGCTCACTACAAACAACAAGCCAAACCTTGAAGCCTGTAGCCTTGCCAAGCATAAGCCCCAAGCCTTTCCAGACTCAGCCTTCACCTGCATAAACCTGTGAGTTACAAAACTCAGGCATGTAAACCCCAAACAAAATCACCAGCCTGCATAAATCTCCACACAAGCCTATACCCTGTTTCAAACCAGAAGCCTGTAACCTGTTTTGAACCAGAAGCCTATAACCTTAAATCAAAAACAGCTTACCTCAAAGCCTAAATCTACATTAAACACATAGCAAAAACCTGCATCAAACCAGAAAAAGCCTAAACTTGTCCAAGCCTACTGCTTCAACCTGCATAAGCCTTTGTCCAAACTAAGTTCGAACAAGCCAAAGCCTACAGTTTCAACCTGCATAAGCCTTTGTCCAAACTAAGTTCAAGCAAGCCAAAGCCTATAGTTTCAACCTGCATAAGCCTTTGTCCAAACAGCATTCAAACCAACCAAGACCCTCAGAGTAACCTCATCATAGGGTTTTTACATCAACACTCAGATTCGAATCAACATATTAAGCATATCAAGCCTATCCAGAAGCGAGCAAAAGAAAGCATACAGAAGCTCAGCAACAAACATACAGAATCAAATGTTTTAGAAGCAAGCGTTTCAGAGGCAAACAAGCAAGTGGACAGAAGAGGAAAAGAAATTATACTAGGGGTTTTCAGAGACCGTCATCATAAAACCATTAAAAGGCAAAGGTAAAGATACCAGGAAAAGCAAAGCACAGCTTCATCACGCGCCCTCGCCCTTGGCCGCCTAGAGCGCCTCCAGCTCTGTCCTCCTCCGTCTCTAACAAAGGTAGTATCTCTAATCTTTTTCTTTTCACGTACCTCAATCAGAACACAAATAACAATATAAAATCAGAACACGAAATTAGCACGCAAAGAATAGAAACATGCTCGAATGAAAACCTAAAAATGTGTTGAGAGGAAACGAAGCTACCCTTTTTCATCGCGGCCTGAATATTTGTGGAGAGAGGAGAAATGGAGGTGACGCCTGGCAACTGGGACGGAGAGAAACTCAGAGGCTTTGGCTCAAAGGATGAAGACGAAGGAAGCAATGGAGAAACGGCGTCGCTCACAAGCATGTAACCCTCTTTTCCCAAAGTGAAACAAAATGTATGGAACCCTAAGCCAAAACGTTGTGAGAGGCGCTGGACCTTGCTCCACAAAAACAAACCTCAGGCCCAATGATTTTTTGCACTTGACCCCCCTCCTGGCGCGCATACCCCCCCCCCCCCCCTTTTCCATTTTCTACAAATTCTGTTTTGGGCCAAAACCCCCTTTAGCCCATTTCAATCCTTTTTTTATTTTGTTTAATACTTTTTTTTAGATTACATTAAATCTTTTTATAACTTACTTTGTTAAATAACTTAATATACTAATTTTATTTTTACATTAAATTTTATTAACCATACCTTTTTTATTATACTCAAATATGTGGATATTAGATTTCTTTAGGTTTAAACATTTTTGTTTCATTAAAACCCTTTTTTTTGTAGTTTACATAAGAAAATATTAACTAAATGCATAAGTATTAATTTTATTAAACTTAAAACATTTCATTTCTTTTAATTAAAACTTTGCATAAAAACAATAAAATACATAAAAAATAGATTTTTTTAAGTTAATCATTTTCTTTTCTTTTATTAAAATCTTTTGTTTATACATAATCAACAAATATCCAAAAATAAATAAATACTTCTTTTCTTTTATTAAATCTTTTGTTTATACATACCTAACAAAAACATAAAGAAAATGAATACTTATTTAATAATACATTAAGTTAACATTTTGCACTTGTAAATAATCATACACTTACACAAATACATTGATACATTTACATTGCTTTATTCTTATACATTGCTACATTTACATTGCGATTGATTCGATTTGGTTGTAAATTATTTGGACACTACTCTCCTAATAAGTCTCATCCCCATTTGTAAATATTTGTACCCCCACTCCCGGATACTTATTTGTAATAGTGTAGACTTTAAATTCCCGCAATTTATCGCTTTCAAATATACCATGTTTAGACCTAGGGTTTGTATGTAAATAAAATCAAACGCTAGATAACCTAATACAAGACAAATGCATGACAATCTATACACCATTCACACTTGCACCCCTAAGGTAATCCCGCTTGTTGCCTTCCAAAATGGGCCATGCTTGCACGTTGAGTATCTTTGGCAAAACAAAACAAATCAAAATGATCATAGTCCCTCGATGACGCTTTCGAAAGTTGCCTAAAAATGATCATAGTCCCTTCAAGAAAATTGCCAAAGACCCTTGGCACCATTATATTCATGGTCCATACGATGACCCGCGCCCGTCCCGCTAACATCCTAACACAAGATTGTCCACCAAATACAATGGTGGAACAATACTGTTAAAAGGGTTAAAACATGAGAAAAACCTTTGAGTAAATTTAGGGGTAGACAACTCTTAGTTACTTGATCAAAACTTGCAAAACACACTTGCCTACTTTTCAAAACCCACTCCACAAACACAATTTCAAAACAACTTTCAAAACATTTGAAACATCTTTTCGAAAAGATACACACCTTTGTAAAACATTCGAGTAAAGAATTGTTACAACGGTTGCCTAGACAAGGTGTATTTTTCAAAACATTTTTCAAAACACACACACACCACCATTTCAAGCAATTGAAAATCAAGGCAAGTGATCTAAACAAGTAACTAAGAGCCCATGGATAACCATGGATGAAAAGGATACTAATACCTTCCCTTTTTATAATCTACCCCCCGAACCCACGAAACATCTCAAAAGGTTTTTCCTGTGCTTTTTAACCTTTACTTTAGGATAAAATAAAAAGTCGGTGGCGACTCTTGCTAAACCGAACAAGTGCGAATACAAACGCAAAACCTCAAGTCAGTTCTCCCACCGTATCACAGAACTGGCGACTCTGCTGGGGAAAAACTTAAAAGAGGGGTTACCTTAGGGTTTTAGATCACCCATACATACTTGCTTTGATTGCTTTGATTGATTTACTTTTTGGGTCCTTGTTTGGGTTTGTTGTAAATCCTACACCCGGATTTGGGGCATCTTTTTAGGTAAATAGCAATAAAACTGTGAGGGAACTGTGCGGGGTATACCGACATGGTTGAAGCAGTAAGCTATGTTAGTGTGACATATTTGTGAGTACCGGTAACCCTTGAGTTCAATCAAGGAGAGTACGGGGCCGCTGAGTGATGTCGTGAAGCACTAACGAACTCTTAGAACCTTAATTGACCATCTTAGCCTTTTTAGGGGTAGTGAGATGACCGACTTTGGTGCAGTCGGAAGTTGGTAGATACTCGATACTACACTCATTGAGGGTTGTTTTCTTGGAATATTTTGGTCGCCAGTTAAGTGGCTAAACCAAAACAATGAACACAGAAAACAATCCAATGATATTGAGCTCCTTAGAACCCGGTTTCTATTTTAGGACAGGATGAGCCAACTAACTTCAAGAGGGTACTTACCTACAACCCCATGCAAGCCTAAACCTAAGGACTTGTTTTGCTTTGGGTGAATATGATTACCTGTATATACACTTGTTTGTTTTTGCATACATGTACATAACATCATAACATCATACCATAGCATTTTCAATAACCATTTCAAGGATCTCGAGGGTTCTTTTGATGCAGGGTTACGTTGAACCAGACGTCTACCAAAGGGAAAGAGGTTTCTCCTATAAACAAATCCAATCAAAGATCAAGTGCAACAACTTGAATCAGGGGCTATGACCCACTTGACATGGTGAGCTTGATTCTCGTGGAAAGACATCCACCGATGCAAAGTTCTCAAATCAAAGATCAAGTGCAACAACTTGAATCAGGGGCTATGACCCACTTGACATGGTGAGCTGGATTCTTGTGGAAAGACATCCACCGGTGCAAAGTCGCTCCAATCAAAGATCGAAGTTCAACCTCTAACATTCTCTTGTGTTTACCCCAAGAGATCCTTGAAAACATGCATTCACATATCATGCATTGCATCATGACAGTTTTTCCTTTTCAGGTTTCCTTACTCTCCTACTGTTTATTTCAGTAAGAGATGGCCCTAGAGAGGACTGTCAAGGATATCCAGGACCAAACTGCTCAGCTTCAGGAAATGTTCTTGAACCTGTCTCTGGGGCAAGAAGAAATGAAGGCTCTCCTTACAACGGGCATGGTCCAGGGGAATTCAAACAATGCCAGGAGTGATCAGTTGGAGGCACTGCAGTCTGAGCTGACAACAATGAGGATCCAAATGACTGGGCAACTGGTGGGCCAGATGGCTCTCATCCAGGATTTGTCTCAAAGACAAGAGGAACTCAGAGTTCTCGTTAGCCAACTGCTTCGGGAAAACCAAGTGGGGCAAACATCTGAGGTTGAAGAGCAAGTCACCACTCAACCCCCCTCCAGAAAAGAAGACAAGGGGAAGGCTCCCCTACTTGCTTCAGGGTCACAACCCCATCAACAACCTCGTCAGCATCAACGGGGTAATCAGCGTAAGCAAAATACGTCGGGAAGACAGTTCACTGAGACTGACATACCGTCATATCTAATACTGGAGCGCTTGTTGGAGGTCAATCTGACTGCTTTAAGGGATCCTATTCGGAAGCCCAATACCTATGCTCCTAACTATCATCCCGATGCATTTTGTGTATACCACTCCTATAGCCCGGGACATGACACTGGCGACTGTTGGGCCTTGAAGAACAAGATTCAAGATCTGATTGACATTGCAGTGCTGAGGTTCATGCCAGACGGCGAGATGAAAATCTTCCGTTGAGGAGTTCTCCACCTGAATTGACAAGGCCCAAACTGAGAGGCTTTTGTTTCATTTGAATTTCCAAGTTGTAATCTCTTTGTTATTCAAACAATTCTCTATTAATGTCAAACTTTGTTTCATTAATGCATTGCATATGTTTGTCTTGAATTCATCCATTAGTTTTCACTACTCTTATGCTTTCTTTATGATATTTAACTCTTGATAAAAAGATGCAAGCCTTTAGAGGGAGGATGACGAAACAATACCATAATCTCGTACAGTATGCTTCTGAACAGACCTTGCTGATGATGTACAGGCATTTCTTTCAATTCCCAAACACTGGAGTTATAAGGAAGATAATCCCTAGTCAACCCCTTCGAGCCAAAGAAGTAGGAATTTTATGTTCTAAACAAATCAAAACCTTTGATTTAAACCTGGGGCAGGGTAGTCTCTCAGTTAATTCAAAAAGGTGTGCATTGAAGTCGCAAACTCCCAGTTCGTAATACAACGAACGACAACAAAAAAAGCATTCCTTTGGAATCAAAAGACAATGATGGTTCCTCATCACATAGGCAGTCAATCTCTCAAAAGAGAAAAAGACCACTGAGCCAAAACCTATAAAGGAGGCTTAAGAAAGCTGGGGCATCCCGCTGATTGTAATCTCAAAAATAGGAACAGTCAGGCAAAAGTTAGGGATAACAAATCAAAAGAAAGAGGTCATTACAAACCCTCAACAACATGAAAAATGTTGCAAAAGAAAAAGGAGATGATGACTGCCTCCTAAATTCAATTGGTGAACCATCACCCAAAGGTCGTTCCAAACTCGAATAGAGTGCGACGCACAATTAACTGAGCTTAGGGTTGGAGAACATCACGAAGAGAGGGTGGGTACAAATATACTTTGAGCCTTTATCCTTCGTTTCTTAAACCGTGAACCAAGCCACGTTACAACCCTTTAAAAGTCCTAATTGAAGCATGGGTTAGTTCGAAAGCATACTGTTACAAAAAGGTATCCTGACTCCTGTAAGGCTTTGCTCTAAATCTTGTGTTGATTTTGTCTTATAAAAAGTTTTCTGCTAAAAAATGCATTTTTCAAAACTTCGAGACAAACATAAACTTTGCATGGCTTGAATATCATTGTTTGCATGTGGTTATTTGTTTGGCAGCAAAGAAATTCCTACAGCGAATGTTCGGAGGAACGAAAACTCTCTCAGTGAACAAAATCAATTCAAAAAGGATGACACTTACATTGACAAATCTCCTATCAACAAAAGGGTATGACATGTCACTATCCAGCACGCCTGGGGCAGTCCAGTCAAGGTTTCAAAAGATCTTTCAAAGTTCAGTTAACCTGGGGCAGTCCAGTCAAGGTTTCAACAGATCTCAAAGTTCAGTTAACCTGGGGCAGTCCAGTCAAGGTTTCAACAGATCTCAAAGTTCAGTTAGCCTGGGGCAGTCCAGTCAAGGTTTCAACAGATCTTTCAAAGTTCAGTTAACCTGGGGTAGTCCAGTCAAGATTTCAACAAATCTCTCAATTGCAGATTAACCTGGGGCAAGTCTCTGTCACCATCACTTGGGGCATTCGAATGTCAATCTCAAGGGTTACGAACAGTCCAAGTTTCCTGGTAATATCACAAGCATCTGATACTAGGGGAAGTGATAAAACCTCTCTAGCAGACCTGCAGTCATGGGTTTATTTCCCCAACATTTGTCAAGGATTTATTCTCCAGCACAAATTACATTTCAACAGCATTCTTAACATATGCAGTCTGATCAACAGATTCCTTCATCTTTTGAAGTAGTAGTCGTCAAAGGTTCCTTCATCTTGAAGTAGTAATCCTCAAGGTTCCTTCATCTTGAAGTAGTAATCATCAAGGTTCCTTCATCTTGAAGTAGTAATCATCAAGGTTCCTTCATCTTGAAGTAGTAATCATCAAGGTTCCTTCATCTTGAAGTAGTAATCATCAAGGTTCCTTCATCTTGAAGTAGTAATCATCAAGGTTCCTTCATCTTGAAGTAGTAATCATCAAGGTTCCTTCATCTTGAAGTAGTAATCATCAAGGTTCCTTCATCTTGAAGTAGTAATCATCAAGGTTCCTTCATCTTGAAGTAGTAATCATCAAGGTTCCTTCATCTTGAAGTAGTAATCATCAAGGTTCCTTCATCTTGAAGTAGTAATCATCAAGGTTCCTTCATCTTGAAGTAGTAATCATCAAGGTTCATTCATCTTGAAGTAGTAATCATCAAGGTTCCTTCATCTTGAAGTAGTAATCATCAAGGTTCCTTCATCTTGAAGTAGTAATCATCAAGGTTCCTTCATCTTGAAGTAGTAATCATCAAGGTTCCTTCATCTTGAAGTAGTAATCATCAAGGTTCCTTCATCTTGAAGTAGTAATCATCAAGGTTCCTTCATCTTGAAGTAGTAATCATCAAGGTTCCTTCATCTTGAAGTAGTAATCATCAAGGTTCCTTCATCTTGAAGTAGTAATCATCAAGGTTCCTTTATCTTTTGAAGTAGTAATCATCAAGGTTCCTTCATCTTTTGAAGTAGTAATCATCAAGGTTCCTTCATCTTTTGAAGTAGTAATCATCAAGGTTCCTTCATCTTTTGAAGTAGTAATCGTCAAGGTTCCTTCATCTTTTGAAGTAGTAATCGTCAAGGTTCCTTCATCTTTTGAAGTAGTAATCGTCAAGGTTCCTTCATCTTTTTAAGTAGTAATCATCAAGGTTCCTTCATCTTTTGAAGTAGTAATCATCAAGGTTCCTTCATCTTTTGAAGTAGTAATCATCAAGGTTCCTTCATCTTTTGAAGTAGTAATCATCAAGGTTCCTTCATCTTTTGAAGTAGTAATCGTCAAGGTTCCTTCATCTTTTGAAGTAGTAATCGTCAAGGTTCCTTCATCTTTTGAAGTAGTAATCATCAAGGTTCCTTCATCTTTTGAAGTAGTAATCATCAAGGTTCCTTCATCTTTTGAAGTAGTAATCATCAAGGTTCCTTCATCTTTTGAAGTAGTAATCATCAAGGTTCCTTCATCTTTTGAAGTAGTAATCGTCAAGGTTCCTTCATCTTTTGAAGTAGTAATCATCAAGGTTCCTTCATCTTTTGAAGTAGTAATCGTCAAGGTTCCTTCATCTTTTGAAGTAGTAATCGTCAAGGTTCCTTCATCTTTTGAAGTAGTAATCATCAAGGTTCCTTCATCTTTTGAAGTAGTAATCATCAAGGTTCCTTCATCTTTTGAAGTAGTAATCATCAAGGTTCCTTCATCTTTTGAAGTAGTAATCGTCAAGGTTCCTTCATCTTTTGAAGTAGTAATCAAAAATTTCCCACATCACCTGCTGGAAATTACAACCACCAACAAGATAACGGACGACTGAAGCTCCTAAAAATCTGTTTCTCTCAAGTTGGAAGACTCTCATCCTTAAAACCTCAGAAGATTGGTATACTCCCAGTTTCTGACCGTTAACAGCATGAAGATTCTCATCACCTCAGAAGATTGGTACACTCCCAATTTCTGACCCCCAACAGAATGAAGATTCTCGTTCTCAAAGTGGCATATAACCTGAGTTCTCAATTCCCCAAACAGAGTTTAACTTCAGGATCCTCAGCAGAACAAGAGCTTTCTCAAAGCTAATTTCCCCAGCCAGAGAGCCTTACAGAGTCTAATTCCCCTCAAAGTCAAGTTTCAAAATCCCCAGTGGAGCCCAAATTGTCAATCCCCAGCGGAGCTAAAACTTCCCACTATCAATCCCCAAGCAGAGTGAAGACTCTCATTCTCAGTTCCTCACAGAATATTCGAATATTCTCCAGTGAAGATCTCCTCAAGACAGGAATCCCCAGTAGATTAGCATACAACCCAAGCTCCTGATTCCCCAATAGTGGTCCCAGGACTTCTCATCTTCAACGATCAAAAGATTCTTGCCCTCCCCTGCAGCAGCCAAGAATTCACTTTCCCCGGCAGCAGTCAAAGATCTCATTATCCAAGATTCATCTATCCTCAGCAAGACAGCTCATCAGCTTACATGCGCATTCATATCATAAACATTGATATAACATACATTGCATCATGCATCATGACATTGCATACAACTAACTCTTTACCTTTTCAGGAAAGATCAGTCAACAGACAAAGATCATCATCTTCCGAGAACCCTACACCGGTTCCTTCTCAATTCCAGACTTTTGAAAATAGTTTACGGACTCTTCCCAACATGGATGCTGATCTATTGCTTATTCATCTCCAAGACTTCTGAAAACAGTTCACGGGTTCTCCAGTAACGGATGTTAACCTATCACTTGTACAGATTTCAACTTCTGAAAACAGTTCACGGGTTCTCCAGTAACGGATGTCAACCTATCGCTTGTTCATATTCTTCTCAACTTTTGAAAGCAGTTTACGGACGCTTCCCAACAACGGATGCTGCTCTATTGCTTATTCAACCTCAAGACTTCTAAAAACAGTTCACGGATTCTCCAAATACGGATGTTAATCTATCACTTGTTCAGACTCTTCAAACTTCTGAAAACAGTTTACGGATTCTCCAAACATGGATGTCAATCTATTGCTTATTCAGATCCCCCAGTTCAGAGATGTTCTAAAACATGGATACCTTTCTGATACTCGGTCACCCATGACGTACAGTTCAACAACTTCCAGATGGCATCTTTAAGCCCATCCTCCTACCAACAACTTCCAAATGGCATCTTTAAGCCCATTTCCAGATGGCATCTCTAAGCCCATCCCCCGACAAGATTCTGTCACATTTCCAGATGGCATCTCTAAGCCCATCACCAAATGGCATCTTAAAGCCCTTCCCTCTACCGTCACATCACCGAGTGCAAATTTTTTGGGCACTCTAGTGTCCAATCTCCTTTTACCTTCGAGTCGCGAAAGGCGAGCTTGCCAATCTAACTCTTCAGGTTCAAGAAGATTGAACAGGGGCAACTGTTGTACCCCAAAATTTGCCCTCCTATTTTTCCACAAGAAATCACAGCTTCGGGCTTTTCCTGATTTTTCAGATAGGCTCAAGAATCAGTCAAACAGACTTTTTCGTATCAGTCTATTCCAATTAGGATTTCCATGGACTTTTGATACAGTTCAAGCAAATTATTAGGGTTTGGTTGAGTTTGGCTCAAGGTTTGATCAGACAAGAGTTTCTGTGGTGTCAAGTCAAGAATCAGGGTTTTGTGCGCGCATTCTCAAAAAGAATTAATTCCACAATGCTTTTCAATTTACTCTGGGATATGAGCTAAGGCATTTGATTTGAGTTTGCAGTGTTTGATTGAATCAGTAAAAGAAAAGGCATGGGGACGTTTTTGTTTGATTAACTGTGCATTTGCTTTGGATAATTGAGGCGCCAGATTTATTATTGATTAATGCGAAGTTGCAAGACGTCGGACGTTTATTGATTATTTATCATTTCTAAATTAAAATTATTGGATATTTTCCAGTTATTATGATTTAAGAAATATAAATAATTAAATAAATGAATGCATAGGAATTAAAGAATTAACTGATCAAAGGAAGTTTTTTTATTCATCTTTAATTATTTGTTACAATTATTATTTGAGCACTGTTAAATTATTTACAGATGTTTACATTAATACTGTTACAATGATTAAAAATAAATTGAAACTATCCTAAATCTATCAAAAATCTTCATCCTCCATTTGCTGCTCCCCGTTGCTTAAATTGATTTTTATCTGCAAAACAAAGAAAAAGAAGAAGTCAAAGGCAGATGGAATAATAAAAGAGCTGACAGATAAAAAAAGACTCATCATTAAAAGTGACAGGCCGGAATCAGTTGTTCCCCTCTCTGCAAATCACGAGCTTACTCTCGGTTCACAAAGAAGGATAGAATATGCTTGCCATAAAATTTGAAATGCACAAAGCAACAAATGCACAAATTCAAATTTTCAAACATACTGCATTGTCAACAAGCTGCATAGTCAAAGGCAAACTAAATAGCAAACTAAACTGTCCAGAATTGCAAAACATGCCAAACAAGTCACAATTTCAAACTAAGCCAAAGCTGTCAAAAGTTGTCCAAAAGATATCAAGATATCAACAAATCCAAAAGGCTGTCAACAAAGTACACACAATATGCAGGAAAGCAGGAATTATGCAGAGGAAAACAATATTGCAAGCATATTCAAATCATCACTTTCCAAGGCCAATTACCTTTTCAGAGTAAAGTACATTTCTAAAGCAATAAAAATGCTTTTTAAATGTGTGGAGAGAGAAAAAGAGAAAAATGAAGAAGGCTTACAGCAGGCTTAGGCTTGAAGGAAAAAAGATATAACAAGCATATCAGACAAAGAGAAAAGGAGGCAGATATATCACAAAGCAAAAAGCTCTCAAACTGTAACAACAAAACTTCCTCCACAAGCTCACTACAAACAACAAGCCAAACCTTGAAGCCTGTAGCCTTGCCAAGCATAAGCCCCAAGCCTTTCCAGACTCAGCCTTCACCTGCATAAACATGTGAGTTACAAAACTCAGGCCTGTAAACCCCAAACAAAATCACCAGCCTGCATAAATCTCCACACAAGCCTATACCCTGTTTCAAACCAGAAGCCTGTAAATTGTTTTGAACCAGAAGCCTGTAACCTTAAATCAAAAACAGCTTGCCTCAAAGCCTAAATCTACATTAAACACATAGCAAAAACCTGCATCAAACCAGAAAAAGCCTAAACTTGTCCAAGCCTACTGCTTCAACCTACATAAGCCTTTGTCCAAACTAAGTTTGAACAAGCCAAAGCCTACAATTTCAACCTGTATAAGCCTTTGTCCAAACTAAGTTCAAGCAAGCCAAAGCCTACAGTTTCAACCTGCATAAGCCTTTGTCCAAACAGCATTCAAACCAACCAAGACCCTCAGAGTAACCTCATCGTAGGGTTTGTACATCAACACTCAGATTCGAATCAACATATCAAGCATATCAAGCCTATCCAGAAGCGAGCAAAAGAAAGCATACAGAAGCTCAGCAACAAACATACAGAAGCAAATGTTTCAGAAGCAAGGGTTTCAGAGGCAAACAAGCAAGTGGACAGAAGAGGAAAAGAAATTATACTAGGGGTTTTCAGAGACCGTCATCACAAAACCATTAAAAGGAAAAGGTAAAGATACCAGGAAAAGAAAAGCACAGCTTCATCACGCGCCCTCGCCCTTGGCCACCTAGAGCGCCTCCAGCTCCGTCCTCCTCCGTATCCAACAAAGGTAGTATCTCTAATCTTTTTCTTTTCACGTACCTCAATCAGAACACAAATAACAATATAAAATCAGAACACGAAATCAGCATGCAAAGAATAGAAACATGCTCGAATGAAAACCTAAAAATGTGTTGAGAGGAAACGAAGCTACCCTTTTTCATCGCGGCCTGAATATCTGTGGAGAGAGGAGAAACGGAGGTGACGCCTGGCAACTGGGACGGAGAGAAACTCAGAGGCTTTGGCTCAAAGTATGAAGACGAAGGAAGCAATGGAGAAACGGCGCCGCTCACAAGCCTGTAACCCTTTTTTCCCAAAGTGAAACAAATGTGTGAAACCCTAAGCCAAAACGTTGTGAGAGGCGCTGGTCCTTGCTCCACAAAAACAAACCTCAGGCCCAATGATTTTTTTCACTTGACCCCCCTCCTGGCGCACATACCCCCCCCCCCCCCTTTTCCATTTTCTACAAATTCTGTTTTGGGCCAAAACCCCCTTTAGCCCATTTCAATCTTTTTTTTATTTTGTTTAATACTTTTTTTTTAGATTACATTAAATCTTTTTATAACTTACTTTGTTAAATAACTTAATATACTAATTATTTTTACATTAAATTTTATTAACCATACCTTTTTTATTATACTCAAATATGTGGATATTAGATTTCTTTAGGTTTAAACATTTTTGTTTCATTAAAACCCTTTTTTTTGTAGTTTACATAAGAAAATATTAACTAAATGCATAAGTATTAATTTTCTTAAACTTAAAACATTTCATTTCTTTTAATTAAAACTTTGCATAAAAACAATAAAATACATAAAAACATATATTTTTTTAAGTTAATCATTTTCTTTTCTTTTATTAAAATCTTTTGTTTATACATAATCAACAAATATCCAAAAATAAATAAATACTTCTTTTCTTTTATTAAATCTTTTGTTTATACATACCTAACAAAAACATAAAGAAAATGAATACTTATTTAATAATACATTAAGTTAACATTTCGCACTTGTAAATAATCATACACTTACACAAATACATTGATACATTTACATTGCTTGATTCTTATACATTGCTACATTTACATTGCGATTGATTCGATTTGGTTGTAAATTATTTGGACACTACTCTCCTAATAATTCTCATCCCCATTTGTAAATATTTGTACCCCCACTCCCGGATACTTATTTGTAATAGCGTAGACTTTAAATTCCCGTAATTTATCGCTTTCAAATATACCATATTTAGACCTAGGGTTTGTATGTAAATAAAATCAAACGCTAGATAACCTAATACAAGACAAATGCATGACAATCTATACACCATTCACACTTGCACCCCTAGGGTAATCCCGCTTGTTGCCTTCCAAAATGGGCCATGCTTGCACGTTGAGTATCTTTGGTAAAACAAAACAAATCAAAATGATCAGAGTCCCTCGATGACGCTTTCGAAAGTTGCCTAAAAAATGATCATAGTCCCTTCAAGCAAATTGCCAAAGACACTTGGCACCATTGCATTCATGGTCCATACGATGACCCGCGCCCGTCCCACTAACATCCTAACACAAGATTATCCACCAAATACAATGGTGGAACAATACTGTTAAAAGGGTTAAAACATGAGAAAAACCTTTGAGTAAATTTAGGGGTAGACAAATCTTAGTTACTTGATCAAAACTTGCAAAACACACTTGCCTACTTTTCAAAACCCACTCCACAAACACAATTTCAAAACAACTTTCAAAACATTTGAAACATCTTTTCGAAAAGATACACACCTTTGTAAAACATTCGAGTAAAGAATTGTTACAACGGTTTCCTAGACAAGGCGTCTTTTTCAAAACATTTTTCAAAACACACACACACCACCATTTCAAGCAATTGAAAATCAAGGCAAGTGATCTAAACAAGTAACTAAGAGCCCATGGATAACCATGGATGAAAAGGGTGTTAATACCTTCCCTTTTCATAATCTACCCCCCGAACCCACAAAACATCTCAAAAGGTTTTTCCTGTGCTTTTTAACCTTTCCTTTAGGATAAAATAAAAAGTCGGTGGCGACTCTTGCTAAACTGAACAAGTGCGAATACAAACGCAAAACCTCAAGTCAGTTCTCCCACCATATCACATTGTGCATCATGCATTCGTTGGACACCTTTGGTATGTTTTGATATTTAGGACATTGGTCCAGTGATTTGGTCTCAATCCTATTGTATGTATTTGGGATGTCTATGATTTACTGCGGTTCCAAGTGGGAATCGATCCTATGATTAGGGTCTTTGGAGGGTGGTAGCCCAGTGTCCATCAAATGAATTGGTACCACATGTATGAGCTTATGTCCTTGCACTACATCTTATGTGCCATTGCATGGTTCTTAAATTGATGATGTTGTATTGTGTTGTTGAATTTGTATGATTGTTGAGGTACTCAGAATATAACAATTTTGATTTTATGTTGTGATACTTTTGGTTTATTCTGCTATGTCTATTACTTATATCTTATATAATGATTGTGATGAACTCACCCTTTCTGCTTGAATGTTGCATCTACGTGGGTAACGTGCAGGTAATCAGGAGTAGTCCCTAAAGGCTTAGAAGAATAGCTTGGAGTGTGTGTTTTATTTCTGTTGAGTCTAGAAGGTCTTGCTCTGATATGTAACATCAGGGATGGGAATTCTTTATTTTGAAAACTATTTTGTTCTTGTTTTGTTATGACATTTAAATTGTTTACGTGGAGTTTAAATTATGTTGAATTGTGAACCATGAATCATATGGAACTATGAAATGTTTTAATGAACTTGTTTAAACTATGATTCCACTGGAAGTATGTGAAACCTTGATAATGGATGTGTACATGAATAATTTTGAAAACAAGTGTTACGGAGTAAGACTAGCACATATGATTATTTCACGAATAAAATGTGACGCCCTTTTGTTGTATTACTCTGATATTATTTTAAATAATTATGAATATTCTGTGGGGTTTAGAAGGGTGATACATTAGTGGTATTAGAGCAGGTCGGTCCATTCGGCCAGGTTGTCTAATGTTGTTTGTTCCTTAGTATGGGACATGTGTGTGAAACACTATCGATACTTGATTGTTTTTCTAACTGTTTGTCTGCAGGGCTTGGTTTGAAACAAGTGTGTGAGAAGATTTTGCTTCTATGAGATCTTTCAGGTGTGTGAGTTGGTGCAATATACTGCTGAATTACAAGAGTGCAAGTGTTATTGGAGCTATGTTGTTTCTCGAAACTAAAGAGAGTACGGATTCATGATTTCTCTCTGCCGGTCAAGTTAGGATTGTCTTTGAGGGAGAACGATCAGGTATTGTTAATGTCTACTTCTCGAAGAATAGAGAGCAATGTGATGGCTAGTGATATGCCAGTGTTGTGTGATTCTTGAAGTTTTTCCTAAAGATATTTGTGACTTGCCTCCATAGCATGGATCTGAGTTTGGTGACAATAGAGAACTAATTTTATTATCTGCTAAGAAAGTAGGATAACCCTTAGAATATGAGGCTTAGAGGTTTGCATGTTTGTGACAATAGTTGAATGAGGTCGTGTGTGTATTACCGACAATTGAGTAAGGTAATGGGTGAGATTAATTATCCACTTTAAGGGATTGACGATTTGATAGACCAACTGTTAGGAAAGTATGTCTATAGTGTAATCAAATTGAGAAGGGTTACCTTCAGATTCAAATGAAGGGTGAGGATAGTTAGAGGACTGATTTTAGGACTTGTGTAGGAATTACGAATATTTGGATTAGTTTGTTGTAGTGTTTGTTGAGGACATTATGAGTTAATCTAAGTCAGAATAAGGGAATGTCGAATGTTATGAATTACAATGTTGAAAGGGAAGAAACTTTATGCTAAGTTGTCAAGGTGTAGATCGTGGTATGAGGAGAAGAATTTTCTTGAACATGTTATTTTGAATGATGGTATATATGGATCCATCCAAAGCATGTATGGTTCTATATTGAGAGACTCCAAAGTCGGTTACAAAGACTAGAAGCTTTTTAGGCTTAACTAGTTATTGTCGCAGCTTGTTTATGATGAGGTCAAGTATGATATGTTGTAAATGAATGGATTGAAGGAATGACATGTTTGGTATTAGGGAGAATATGGAGATATTAGAGGAGCACATGAAGATACAACTTATGCCGAGTAAGAATGATTAAAATGACGAAGATTAATTGGAACATGGTGCTTTAGGTAACTTTGAGTATAAGTTTTAAAGAAACAATATTCTAGTTTAGTAATGATGGTTTATACGCTATCATGGTTGTTGGATACCTATTGATAAATTGAGGAACTGATCACCCTTGATCTCTTGTTGATAGTAGACGGGATTGTGTTGGATGTGACAAACTTGTCTTACCAGCTTAATGGTGTGTTAAGTGTTTAACGTTCCATCAAGGGAATATTCGTTCATCATTTTGGGTGAACCTAATGGATAAGTGACTGTGAAAGAGTTGAGACTTATTGAACAGTTTGGAGACTTGAGGTTGTATGCAAAACTGTCAAAGTGTGAATTTTGGTTGAAGGAAGTGAGTTCTCTTGGCCATGTGATTTCTAGTGGTGGAATTGTGGTAGATACTTCTAAGGTTGATGCAGTGTTGCAGTGGGAGACACCAAAATCTACAATTGAGATTCAGAGATTTCTTGGGTTAGTAGGTTACTACCTAAGATTAATTGATGGATTTTCTAAGTTGGCGTTACTAATGACTCATATGACTCCAAAGGGCCAGGTTTACGTGTGGGATGTTGCATGCGAAGAAAGTTTTGTAGAACAGAAAAAGAGATTGATGGATGCTCCAGTGTTGATTTTTTCGAATCCGAATGAATCCTTTGTAGTTTATTGTGATGCTTCTAAGATGGGTCTTGGTGGTGTGCTAATGCAAGACGGACAAGTTATTGCTTATGCTTCTAGACAGTTAAAAGTTCATGAGAGGAACTATCCTACGCATGACTTAGAATTGGCGGTTGTGGTGTTCGTGCTAAAAATTTTGATACATTATCTTTTTGGCTCTAAATTTGAAGTGTTCAGTGATCATAAGAGTTTAAAATACTTATTTGATCAGAAGGAGTTAAACATGAGGCAGAGAAGATGGCTCAAATTGTTAAAGGATTATGATTTTGATTTGAGTTACCATCCTGATAAAGCAAATGTAGTAGTTGATGCTTTGAGTAGGAAATCTTTGCATATGTCAATGCTTATGGTTCGAGAGTTAGATATGATCGAACAATTTAGAGATATGAGCTTGGTATGCGAAGAGACATCCAACAGTGTGAAGATGGGAATGTTGAAACTGATTAGTGGGATTCTTGAAGAGATCCGAGAAGGTCAGAAGTCTGATTTGAGTTTGGTGGATCAACTAACGTGGATTAACCAAGGCAACTGAGGTGAACTCTGAGTGGATGAGAATGGTGTGGTGAGACTTGGTGATATAGTATGTGTTCCTAATATTCTAGAACTTAAGAAGAGCATTCTTGAGGAAGGGCATCGAAGCGATTTGAGTATTCATCAAGGTGCTACGAAAATGTATCAGGATTTAAAGAAAATGTTTTGGTGGCCAGGCATGAAGAAAGAAATTGCTAAGTTTGTGTATGCTTGCTTGACTTGCCAGAAGTCGAAGATTGAACATCAGAAGCCTACGATTCTTATGCAACCTTTGAGTATTCCAGAGTGGAAATGGGAAAGTGTTTCTATGGATTTCGTATCGGGGTTACCGAAGACTGTTAGAGGTGATGATTCAATTTGGGTAGTAGTGGATAGGTTGACTAAGTCAGCTTATTTCTTACCGATGAAGATCAATCATCCTATAGAAAAGTTGGCTAAGATGTATGTTTATGAGATTGTAAAGGTGCATGGGATACCTTCAAGTATCGTTTCGGATAGAGACCCGATGTTTACATTGAAATTCTAGACAGGTTTGCAGAATGCTTTCAGTACCAAGTTGAAGTTGAGTTTCGTATATCATCCGTAGACAGACGGTTAAATAGAGAGGACTATCCAGTCTTTGGAGGATTTGTTGAGGGCTTCTGTGCTAGAACAAGGAGGATCTTGGGATAGTCACTTGCCATTGATTGAATTTACATACAATAAAATTTTCCATTAAAGTATTGGAATGGCACCGTATGAAGCATTGTATGGTAGGAGGTGTAGAACTCCATTGTGTTGGTATGAGTCGGGCGAGAGTGTTGTACTCGGACCTGAGATTATGCGAGAAACAACTAAGAAGATTAAGATGATCCAAGAGAGGATGAAGGCTTCTCAGAGTCATCAAAAAAGCTATCATGATAAGAGAAGGAAGGCCTTGGAATTTCAGAAAGATGATCATGTGTTTTTTAGAGTTACTCCGGTAACAGGTGTTAGTGAGGATCTGAAATCAAGTAAGCTTACACCGCATTTCGTTGGTCCATATCAGATATCTGAAAAGATAGGTGAGGTAGCCTATCGGATTACTTTACCTCGGTCACTTGCGAATCTTTGTGATGTGTTTCATGTATCTCAGTTGAGAAAGTACATTCTGGATCCCTCACATGTAATTCAGATGGATGATGTACATGTGAGAGATAACATGATTGTTGAAGCATTACCATTAATAGAAGGTCGTGAAGTGAAGTAATTGAGAGGTAAGGATATTGCCTTAGTAAAGGTGTTGTGGGGTGGATCAGTCGGTGAAAGTTTGACTTGAGAGCGTGAGGATCAGATAAATGAGTCGTATCCGACTCTATTTTCCTCAGGTAATTTTCGAGGGCGGAATTTTTTTAAGTGGGGAAAGTTATAACACTCCAATTTTTAGAAGTTATTTGTTTAATGAATTATTAGGAGTATTTATGAATAATTGATGTTTTATATGATTATATGTGTGATATGCTGGTATGAGGTTGTGCATGATGTGAATTATGATGATTAGAAGTATTAGAATGGTTAAATAATTATTTATTAATTATTTGGATTATTATTAAGAATATAATAATAGGAATAATTATTTAAATGGTTATTTTAATTAGAGTGGTGTGTTGGTAATTAGTAGGAAGAGTGAGGACGTGATGGAAAATAGAGGTTGACTAAGCGAGGGAAATTGAGGAAGATATTAGGGGTCCTTTGTGATAACAGAGAAGAGATAGTTGTTATTCTTACAATCAATCGTGAAAGTTGGAGAAAAGAGGCTAGAGCACGAAGGCTTTGGATAGAATCAGCGTAAGAGGCACGAAGAACGTAACCAATCACTCGAAGCAATAAGATAAGGGGTGTTTATCTAATTATTATATTTGATTTTAGTGGTAGATGGAGGTAGGGTTTGCCTTAGGTTTCATAGATGGTGATTCGATGTTGTTTGATGGAGAATTGATAGATTAGAGATGAATAATGATGCCCAAATGATGTATAATTGATGTAGAAACATAGGATGATAATAGATGATGATTACCTATGATTAGATGATGTTGTAGGACCTATAAGGTAGTGAAATCGCAGAAAAATCGCAGAAAAATTCAGCACAAAATAGCATGCGTCAACTCATGCAGGTTCAAGACTCAGTATGTGTCGACTCATTGGGTCGACCTGAGCACACTCGGGGCAGTCAAAATACCTATTCGTCGACTCAAAGGGCGCATGCGTCGACTCAAGCAATCCAATTTTTGACAGATTTTTCTAAAGGTCGTAAAATGAAGCATCGGATAGATAACGCGATGAATTATATTTATGAGTAAAATGAAGAATAAGAAGGATAATTCTAGTACCCAAGTTAGGATAGAATTAGTTTCCCCGTGTTGAATTGCTATGATGTTTTATGGTAATGAAGTATGATGATGATATGACGATCTTATGATAATGCTTGGTTCATAAAGATGATATGTTGTTAATATGATGATTTTTGTTTTATATGATGATATGATGATAATTCTCTGCTTATATGAGTACATATGATGAGGTTTATATGATGATGTTGGTGAATGCATGAATAATGATGTGTATGACTAATTGTGATCGTTTTTATTGTTGTTGCGCATCATGCATTCATTGGACAACTTTGGTCTATTTGATAATTAAGGACGTTGGTCCAGTGATTTGGTCTCAATCCTATTGTATTGATTTTGGATGTCTATGATTTGCTCTGGTTCCAAGTGGAAATCAATCCTATGATTGGGGTCTTTGAAGGGTGATGGTCCAGTGTCCATCAAATGAATTGGTACCACATGCATGAGTCTATGTCCTTGCACTACATCTTATGTGGCATTGCATGATTATTAAATTGATGATTTTGTATTATGTTGCTGAATTTGTATGATTGTTGAGGTACTTGGAATATAACAATGTTGAGTTTATGTTGTGATACTTTTTGGTTTATTCTGCTATGTCTATTACTTATATCTTATATAATTGTTGTGATAAGCTCACCCTTTCTGCTTGAATGCTGCCTCTACGTGGGTAACGTGTAGGTAATCAGGAGTAGTCCCTAAAGACTTAGAAGAATAGCTTGGAGCGTATGTTTTATTTCTGTTGAGTCTAGAAGGTCTTGCTCTGATATGTAACATCAGGGACGGAAATGTTTTGTTTTGAAAACTATTTTGTTCTTGTTTTGTTATGACATTTAAATTGTTTCTATGGAGTTTAAATTTTGTTAAATTATGAACCATGAATCATGGGACACTATGAAATGTTTTAATGAACTTGTTTTAACTATGATTCCACTACAAGTATGTGAAACCTTGATAATGGATATGTACATGAATAATTTTGAAAATTCGTGTTACGGAGTAAGACTAGCACGTATGATTATTTCACAAATAAAATGTGACGCCCTTTTGTTGTATTACTCTTATATTATTTTAAATAATTATGAATATTTTGTGGGGTTTATAAGGGTGTTACATTGTCCACATAGTAAAGGAACCTTGTGCTGGCTGTGTTAAACTCCATACCAGGATTCTCCATTCTGAGTTGTACCACGGCATTGTTGAAGCTTCCTTCAGCATTGGCCAGACCGTCGCCCATGGCCAATTGAACTCGAGCAACTAACTTTGCTCGGGTCTTCAGACCCTTAGCTTCATCTGGTTCATCTTCGATAGGAGCCATCTTTTCCCTCATAGTTGTGATTGTACCCTTAAGGGACTTCTTCTCCAGCAGAAGACTATTACACTCCACGGTCATCTTAGTCAGGCTCTCTATCAACACCTTGTTTGAAGCATTCGCTATGACAAGCTTCTCCTTGAGAGCCTCCACCTTAGCTCGGGACTTCCTCAACTCAGCCTCCAGGGAGGTACCTTTCTCGGAATATGCCACAGCCATTCCCAATACCATTATTACAACACCAGCATATCGGGCCAACATCCCCCTTTTACCCGGAAGGTCCATCTCTTCTAGCATCAATGATTTAGCTCAGGGAAGTTGAAAGGAGGAACCCTCGAAGAAAGCCTTGTCATGAAAACAAGGAGGCAACTCAAACTTGCCCATGTCCTGCTCACTCGTCAGATTAACGGCACCCTTAATACACGTTCTCTTAAACCTCGAGGACACTTGCTAAGGAGAGGGATGCCCGACAACAGGGCTAGATGACGATGCCCCCGAACCCGCCTGAGAACTGTCCCCGCTTCACCTTAAGGACCCTTTCCGGATTTTTGTCCTTTCTTCGATTTGAAGGCAGCCGACTTGACTATACGCTCCTGAGAAGCATCCATCCTTCCTACAAAAAACAACAAAGAAAAATCAACGAACATGGATAAAGATATATGCGTTCAAATCAAATTGAAATACAAGATCAACTACCCAAGTATGCCACAGGATCCCTGCACATAAGGAGCTCTTTAACGCTTAACAACCCTGGCTCAAACACATGCTCCCCATCCTCGTTGGTAACGGGCCTTCCCCCTTTGCCCACATGCTGGATAAGAGGTATCTCTGTAATAAAGGCCGACAATCGGTCATGACTAGCCTGGTCCTCAAGGCTCAGTTGACCCTTCTTCCAAATATAGTGGTCGGTCCCACGAAGAAAATGTTTACTCGACCAGTGGAAACTAAACTTCAGCATCAACTTCATCACCGGGTCCTCGTCCTCGTTCAGCTCGGGTTCCCCGACATCATCAACTAGTGGAACGCTCATAAAAACATTCAACAACGCCCTCTCCGACACGGGTTGGACTAACATATACCTTTCCTTAAAATTTTGGACGGATTCTAGGTAACCCTTGAAAAGCTTCCCGTTAGCCTATTTCAAGGAAACCCATCCCTGCTGATTACCAAATTGTACCCGCTAAAGGTGAAAGCAATAAAATAATATAAGAACGATGACCCCTATCTGCAGATAATCACACACTATCTCGAAAGCCCGCAGGAAGGCAATTGAATTTGGATAAAGTTGGGAGGGAGCAAGATGAAGATGCTGAAAAACTGCCACATGAAGATCACAGAAAGGAAGCTATAGACCTAGCTCTCGGAAGAGAATCTCGTACATAGGAAGATGGTTTGCATCAAACTTTGAACATACACGGTGATCCTTCCCAGGGATATAGATCGCCCATTATTCCTTTGCAACTTCCGACTCCACCCCCAGAACCACCAACGTAAACACCTCATTTGGGTGCTTAACAAAGTGGGAAATGATCTCCATAGGACCCGGCGCGACCCAAGCCAAAGGATCCTCGAGAGCTGTAGGCTTGCCCTGTGCGTCCGCACCCTGCTCGGGTACGCCTGGATCAGGATCCCCCAAGGTACTCTCCCTGATTGACGTGTCCCCGGATAAACTTGCGACATAATCAATGTGCTTGCTTATAAGGTCGTCTTCAGTACTGCTGGCCATCATACCTGAAAATTATAGGACAAAAGTGAATTTGACATCATATTAAATCCACCATTCCACCGCTAATCAAGTTAAAGGGTGCGAACGAGGACCCTATCCCCAACCAGAGCCCTCACTCAAAACAGCAGAAAGAAATACAAGGATAATCCCCTCTAACATACTAGGTTCCCGACGGCCATGATAAACCCTAGCTCACGCGAGCAAAGTTCTTTCCCTGACAAATGATTTTGGACCTCACCCAGGGACATATTAAATACTTAAGAAGCTCAAAGCAGAAACCCATGGAACAGTCCAATTTCTCCAGAAAGTTTATCACAAACCACCATTACCGGCCCTACCACCAAGAGATACCAAATAACTCCGCAGCGGAGCCAGCATTCCTAGGCGGCAGAACCACCGAGAGTCGTCCAACCTATAGCTAATCTACCCCTAAAACAGGAAACATTTTGGCAAAAATAGAAGGAAAACAGGAAACTTACCAGCTTAGAGAAGACTAGCGGAGGAACATGCAGAGATTACAGTGGTGAAAAACAGAAAGAGCAAGAACTTTAGAGGAGAATGAAGGTGTCATGCAGAAACCAGAGACGAGCAGAGAAAAAGCAAGCGAAAAGTGCAAATAAAGCTTTCTCTCTCCCTTTTATAGACGAACATCGCTAGCGCGTGAGCGGGAACGTGCCTAGAGGAAGCTAAAGGTCGCCATAATTACGCCCTAGTCAATAAACTTGCCATCATTACACCATTATGATGGCACGTGGATCGATGCAAGCATGGCACACTACCCCTTAGTCTAATCAACCATTCGGCTCCCTGTGCGCCTGTAGCGGTAAAAATGTTGAGACTAAGCCATTGGATTAACTTGACTCACACAGAGCAAATAAAAATCACCATCGTGCTTTATTGTTTCCAAAGGAATGGAAAAAGAGAAAATAACCCAAAAGAGGGGGAGAGAATCTAAGTTCGGGGGTTGGTTATGCAAAGAGAAGGTATTAGCACCCTAAACATCTACGGTACTCCGTAGGAACCTCTTTGAAAATTTGTGTATTTTGGCTATAAGAGTTGTATACAAAAAGTAGATGGTGGAGGTGAGAAAAGAAATATTTTTTACAATTTTTTCACCCGCCGTGGTTGCGAATCTTTAGTTCCTATGTACCACCTTCCGTGCAATAGGGGGTCAGGGTACTCGTAGTTCACCTTTAAAAATTTTAAAACTTAAGTGTGTTGGTTAATTTTAAGATACGAGACATCACCGTCGTATCCGAGTGGAAGAACATGCTTACTACCCACGATTATGAGTAAGGAGAATTTGCGTCATCTTAAAGTGAAGGATATGGCTTGGATTTTAAAATCAATAAAGCCTCGCTCAACACCCAAGTGGAAAATATCTCACTTCACTACATATCATAGAAGTATAGTAGCTCGCATCACTACAAAGATTGACAAGAGTCTAATATTTTGAGAAATGTTTTAAGAAAAAATCCAAAGTGGAAAAAATGGTTTGAATGAGATTGATTGACGTTTAGTCTTATCACAAAAAATGTCAAAGTATTGTTAAGTTGGCTAAAGTTTGATTAAGAAAAGATTTTTGAAAATGCATGGACATAAGTCCAAGTTTATTGTGAAAGTGGTTCAAGTTTAAAAACAAGAATAGTTTTGAAAAGGAGGGAGAAGATTTTTGAAATTAAAGAAGATGGGAGGAGATGAAGGGACTACCCTAAAGCATAAGGTAAAAGCTAGGGAAAAGAATCATCTAACCAACAAGAAGCCAACACTTGACACAATGAGTCAATGTAGAATTCCCATCTTTTGGATTGAAACCACACAAGTAAAGATATTAAACCTCTTAAGAAAACCAAACTTCAAATGCATTAAGTCTTCACAAAAATTGGATAGAGTAACGATTGTATACATATGAATTTCCAATCAAAGACAAAGCACATAATCAGAATAACCTGCACACAAAAAAAACAACCCAATGTCTCGGGGTAAACCTCAAGAACTCCATACAAAACAACAATAGAAGTCACAAGGTCTCAAGGTAGGTCAAGGTCTCTACTCCTAAGTTCAAGAAGTCCATAACTCCAAAATGCCAAGGATGGTAACCAAATAGTCCAAGTAACCTTAAAGTTTTTTATTGTTCAAGTTGGTTATTAAGTATCTTCAAAAATAAAATGAAAAGCTCAAGTGAGCAAAACAAAAAGACATAAAGATAAATTATCAAGTGAGCAAAGATGAAAATAGCATGAAATGTAAATTCTAAAATAAATGGTTTGTAAAATTAAAGGCGTAAAGTAAAAGCATAAAAATAAAAGTCAATTGTTAATGAGTTGGAAATTAGAGGTTAGTTGAATGACCATCTTGAATCTTGCATTTGAAAACTCATTAGAATATTGATAAAATCAAAGCCTCTCAACAACAAGTTTCATTTTCTTTTTGTCAAGTATATCATTCATTTCAAAATCTCGAGGTGATAATAAATGATCAATGATGTTTAAATGATTCACTTAGTCCAAAACTTATGAAGATTCATTAGAGGATTGATAAGACCAAAGCCTCCTAAAAATGAACCTCAAGGTTATTGGATCCAAAGGTTTCAAATTAAACATACTTGGGCTTGCAAATATGGTTTTGGGTCACGAATGATCATTTTTCGAATCGGGACAAAATTTACGTGTTCATAGTGGTACCATTAGATGCATCTACTTGAGACGATCACAACCATATGGTCGTGAAAAATTTATATAAAGCACAGCGTAGTCGATTTGGAAAAAACCAGAGATGTTTGAAAATGTTAAAATAAAAAATCAGAAGCATCAAATGCACTGTTTCACCAAAGTTGAGTTAAGAGCAAGCATCAATGAACATCATAGATCATTTCAGTAATTTGAGTTAGAAGATTTGGTACTTTAAACTACCTGAATGAAGTCAGATGAACTTGCTCTATAAATGGACTTGGATAGTACGATTCAGGGTACCTCTAGCTTGATTCTTCTTCTGTTAGCTTCAGTGAAGTTCAAGGATGAAGGATCAATGAAGAAATTGGATTGAAAAGTGGATAAAAGAGGAATTTAAAATCTCAGAAAAGTGAGTTATGGAGAGAGTTTGACAAAGTGATTTTGGGTGTTGAAACTTGAGAAAATGAGAGGGGTGAGGTCCTCTATTTATAAGGAAGTGAATGGTGCAAAGTATTAAGAGTAAATTTGAAGTTTGGAGGGAAATTGGATGGAGCTCGAAAGTGAAAAAAGTGTGACTCCATGTGCATCAAAACTCAGTTAATTCCTGTGTTTTGATCCTTAATTCAACTTTAGGAACTTTGTTAAACATGTTTAAATCAAAAACAAGTGCTAATTTTGGTGTTTAGAAGCCACATTATGAATTTCAAATTCTGAATTTGGAGAAAACTTCAGTTTCAAGGTACCATCTTTGAATCCATGGTGTTCACAACTCAAGGGGTCTTAGGGCATGATTCTTGAAGAATTTGAAAGATAAGGTCACATTTTTTACAATGTTCAAAGAATGGTATCAAATTAATGTTTGAGCTAAAAGTTGTGATGAGTCAAAGTTGAGAAAAATATGCTGACTTTTTGTACTTAGAAATGTTTTTTAAGTTTTTCTTCAAAAGTGACCTATAATGTTTTGAGTTCAAACAAGACCTTCCTCTAAAATTGAGCTTTAATCATTGATGCTAGCTTAAATTAGACTTCCCAAAGAGCATTTTGAAACTTGAATCGCTCAAAAATACCAAGTATTGAAAAAGTTATGGCCTTGTAAAATTGGTAAATTCATGAGGTGACCTATAATCTTTTGAGTTCTTAGGACATCTTCCACTCATTTTCAAACTTTGCACATAAAAGAAGAGTTGAAGTTCACATCGTTAAGATCATTATGGAAAAATAATGGGCTTAAGGATATAAAATTGACCAAGTTATGATCTTTTGAAGTAACATAAGGGAATTTGATGGCCTATTTAGAGGACTTGTAATCTTTCTCAATCATTTGGAATCTTCCACACAAAATTTTATTGAAACTTTTAAGTTAATTTGTTGATAACACTTTAAAGAGAAGCATGTCTTTGGAATCACTCAAAAATCTCAAAATATAAGCAAAATATAGCCTTTAGAAGTCCAAAACCCTAGCTCCTAAAGCACCAAAGTGACTTGGAAACCCCTTTCAATTTTGAAAAACTTTCTTGCACAATTACTTTTTCCATGTGAATATAAGTTGTTATGGATGATAATAAGAAACCAAAGCACCAAAAACCTCTTCCAAATATTAAGAATTGAGATATTTATGCACTTGTGATCCAGAAATCAAAAACTTGTCCAATTAGGTCAAAATTTCTCAATCAACCCTTGTATCTTTTGACTTTCTTTGACAAAAATTGAGGCATGATGAATCATGGTAGACCTTATCATGATATTACTTTAAAGAGTTCTCAATAATGAAGCTTGAATCTCAATAAATATTTGTTGAAGAAGGCATGGAAATAAACTCAGGAACCTATGAATTCACCTGATGAAATGTGTTGTGCCCTCACCTATAGGATCATCAATTAGAGCAAACATTCATTGTATTTGTTAGTTAAAAGTTAATCAATACAAAACATATACAAATCAAGGTGCTTGGTGATTTCTTATGAGCAAACTTAAAGATAGGGAGAAGAACCAAACCCTAGTGTGATATTGATATGATTGAGTTGATATGAGATGATAGAGGAATCTTAGGGGGCAAAAATTGAGGTACTACAGCGCCAAACACAAAAAGACCATATTCGGGCTCCTCGACGTTGTTGCCCCGAGAACATCCTGGAGCATCCTCGACTCTTTGCAGGATGACTCTAAGTCATCACTCTTACGCATAGGAGAAACGACTTGGGGGCTCCTGTTCTGGACTGACCCAATGACTAGAATCAGCCCAAACTGCTTTTACCCTTTGCGTGGCTCAAACAACTTTGGCCCACTAAGTTTGATCTCCTAACGAGCACACTTGATCGACCGCACCACGGGAATATCAAGGATTATGATGCCCTGGTTGTGCACCTTCCCACATCAACAACCAATCCCAGGTATGCTTGCTACTCGTCGAGCAGACAACTAGGAAGGCACTCGAGACGCGTCTGCTGGTCATCTCACCCTTGCTCGAAGCAACAACTAGTTACGGGCATGACTTCCCATTTCGACCAAGTTTTGACAGTTACCTATTTTTGCGGACCCAAATATCTAGGCCCAAAAATAGGAACCAATGGCTACGGGTTGGGGAGATTATATAAACCCTCACACTTGTGAGGGCCAGGTATCTACCCTAACCTCTTTCTTGTATCTCTTTGTGCTCCTACTGACTTTAGTATCGGAGTGCCTTGCAGGTACACCCCCCTTCTCTCCTCAGATTTCCAGCCTAGCAGGCGTCATCATCCTTTGTCCCCCTTCCAGGTTTTTATCAACCGGTAAGATCACCTTTAATATCCAAGATCCATATTATTGGTCATTCTTTGAAGCTTGTGACTTAATGAAAAGTATTGACCCTGATTTTGATTTTAAGACTGTTAAGATATGGTGGAAACATGATGAAGGATCCCTCGAAGCATATCTAAAACCATTCAAAGATGATGGAGATGCTCACGAGTTGGCTATGTATGTTATTAGGAATAAGAGTGAAATTGAGATATACTGTGAGCCTAAACCAGAAGTAGGAGGTTACACATTTATGGATAATGTTATAGAAAATGGGAAGGGTAAGACTTGTGAAAGGGAGAAGGAAGAAATAAGTGATTGCAGTGATGAATCAAGTGATGAATCTGTGAGGGATGTACATTTTTAAGATAGTGAGGAAGAGAGGATCCAGGGGTTTGATGATGGGTTTGAAAAAGGAGTTGGTGCAAGTGGTGATAATGAAGTTAGAACTTCATCTGTTAAAATATTATGGTATAGATGCTGATACATTAGCTGAGATATTGAAGGATGATGATGTTTTGGATATTACACCTTTGAATGTTGACACACCACCTTTGAAGAAAACTGTCAAGATTTTTTATGGTAAAGCTCCAATAGTTTACAAGAAGAAACCTTTCAAAACACCAGTAGCATCTTCAATAAGACCAACTTGCAGTGGACCAGTAAGTATTAAATTATACTCAACATGTTTTTCCTATAATGATCTTCATTTTTATAAAATATTTTTGTGTTTCATAGGTCAGGCCTTCAAAACAGAAGAACAGAGTCAAGAAAGTTGTTGCTATGGGTGTTCCGAAAAGACAAAGTGACAGGCTAAAGATCCTAAAAAAAAAGGAAGTTGGTGGACCTCGAAGGAAGCATGATGATCCTTTTGTCATTAATGAAGAGGATAGCACATCAGACTTGCCTATTGGTGGAAAGCATTCAAAAAAATGAGAAAACATTTGCAAGGGAATGACTCAGTGATGAAGACATGTAGACTTTATTATATGTGTGTTTTGTGAATAATATGCTTTTTGTTATGAAGTTTGTAATGAACAAAGATAGTTTGCAATGTGTAATGAGGCTTGAACCACTGACTAATTTGATGTAATGACCAACTTATGTTAATGTCTTAGTGAATGTATGACATTTGAGAGTTTATTGCTTTTAAGGCCATGTATGCCAAATTTATATGTCAAACTCTCAAAAGTTTTTGTCAAAATTATATGTCAATAGTTTCTGCATTTTATATCCCAATTTATGGCAAAGTTATAGGTCATACAAACTGCATATCATAAACCAATTGATGGCCAAGTTATAGGTCATAATTTATAGGTCACTTTATGTGCAAATTATGGGTCACATGTATGTCTAACTTTACATGTCACTTACTATGCTAATTATAGGTCATAAAAACTGCATGTTAATACCAATTTAAACTTACAACATAAAAATATCATATGATCTCAATCTTAACCACAACAAGGATCAATTTTAATAAAATACTATTGCAATTCATAACTCACAGTAACATTACGTTGCACCTCTAAACAACTTTACAACCATTACAACAATAACATAAATACCATAGTGGAATTAAACAATTACAATTCCATATAAAATACATGTTGACCATTACAGACACAACAAGACACCATGACTTCAAATTTACATGCAATGCATCTGACTTCATCTTCATATGCAATTTCTTGTTCTTCTTCAACAAATTTTCATACAGCTACCTCATGGTTTCAACATCATGTATCTCTCTCAACTTGCTCTTGTTTTTATTCAATTCTTCATATAACCTTTCATAAGAAGAGGTTCCTTGAGAAATATCATCATCCCGGATAAATAGGTTACAAGTATCTTCATGTTTCCACAACGGAAATCTCCAAAATAGACGACCTTCGTTACGTTCATTCTTACAGTGATACAAAATCAAATGTGCATCACACGTACACCTCAATGAAGTGTGACTTGTGGATCTATACGATGTTGACTTGCTTCTCCTTAATGAAGATGACATTGTTGCTCGCGCATAACACTTGATGGACTATTGGGCTTGAAGAAGATGAATGATAGTGTTTATTGAAGATTAGGGTTAAGGGTTGATGTTTGAAGAAGAAGACGAAGAAGATTTTTGTGGAAAAGAATTTGACTGAAGATGAATGAATCTAGGGTTGCAAACGTACCTATTGTCGTTTTATTGAACAAAAATGCTACGTGTCAAAGAAAAACACAGTTGGCATGACACGTCAGCCACCGTTAGAGGAATCTAACGGGAGGGGGACCAATTATGGTGATGGAATATTTTGTGAGGACCAAAGTTCGAAGAAAATTTTTGTATAGACTAAAATTGAAGGTTGCCATATTTATAGGGACACCTGACATATTTAACCCTTTCTTAAATTTTCTATAGATAATTGTTTGAATTTCTCATTGTTTGAGAAATTACCATATATATTTTTTGGATTATCTTTGAAGGATTATTTGAATTTCTCATTGTTTGAAAAATTATTGAGTGGTCAACCGATTATTATTGAACTCTCTTTGAAGAACTATTTAATTGTTTTCTCTCGTTTGAGAATTTATTACGACTAGTCTTTATATCATATACTACGAGTGGTATTTATACCATATACAGTTGCTATTTGTACCATCAAAGGGTGTAATTCTAAACAATTATCTATCGTGAAAGTAGTACGTACAATATATAACTGAAATGTTTTATCCTAAAGACGTCGTGGTTGAGTGACTGTTCTACACAATTTTAAATAGTACTGCAAAATGTCTTAAAATGGGTGATCTAGTCTACGACTCGACCCTGTAATTTCTTCAATGGTCATTTTTCTAAATCGTGAAACAAAAATTTAAAGACGTTTTCAAACTGTCATGGATACCGAAGAAATTATTGATACTACAAGTGATATTTATACCATATACGGTTACTTTTTGTACCATCAAAGGATTTAATTCAAGATCAATTATATATTGTGCAAGTAGTACATACAATATATAACTGAAATGTTTTATCCTAACGACGTCCAGGTTGAGTGGTTATTTTATACAATTTTGGGCAGTGCTGCAAAACATCTTAAATTGGGTGACATAGTCTGCGACTCGACCCAGTAATTTCTTCAATTGCAATTTTTCAAAATCGTGAAAAAAAAATGTAAAGACGTTTTCATACCGTCATGGATACCGAAGAAATTATTGGTACTACGAGTGATATTTATATCATATACGGTTGCTCTTTGTACCATCAAAAGGTGTAATTCTAGACCAATTATCTATCGTGCAAGTAGTACATACAATATATAACTGAAATGTTTTATCCTAAAGACGTCGTGGTTGAGTGACTATTTTACACAATTTTGGGCAATGCTACAAAATATCTTAAAGTTGGTGACCCAGTTTGCAACTCAACGTAGTAATTCTTCAATGGTAATTTTTCAAAACCGTGAAACAAAAATTTAAATACGTTTTCAAACTGTCATGGATATCGAAGAAATTATTGGTAGTATTAGTGGTATTTATGCCTTCTACAGTTTCTTTTTGTACCATCAAATGGTGTAATTCAAGACCAATTATATATTGTGCAAGTAATACGTACAATATATAACTGAAATGTTTTATCCTAAAGGCGTCGTGGTTGAGTGACTGTTTTACACAATTTTGGACAGTGTCGCAAAACGTCTTAAAGTGGGTGACATAGTCTGCGATTCGACCCAGTAATTTCTTCAATAGAAAATTTTCAAAACCGTGAAACAAAATAAGATGTTTTCAAACTGTCATGTATACCGAAGAAATTATTGGTACTTCTACGGCTACTGTCTCTGACAAACCGTTCAAGTTTATGAAAATTACTTCAAACACTGGTAACAAAAGATGTAATTTGTTTTAACCCTAAAAAAAGATTGTCAATGTTCTGATTGATGACATTCTTATTGCTCCTTTTGAATCAACCGAACAAAGTAAATCGTATGTCTAAATCCTCTCGATTCTCTCAAAGTCTCTTTAGTCACTTTTCTATTCTCTTGGGTCATCTTATTCCACACATCATTTGCACTTCTTTGTGGTTGTCCAAATCATCTCTCTAAGACCGTGTGTTGAAAACTTCTTTGTTTTTTACCCTTCAAATGCCACAACTTGATCTGTGGCGCTCCCAAATGACTTTTTTTTCTCTTTACTATCCCCTTTGATTATTACATCTATAACCAATATTCTATGTTGGATAGTCAATTATATATCTTAGAATAACTTTACATGTGATAAGATGTTCATCTCTTTTTTTTAAACCAAATATTTTTCTACAGTAAGAGCCAAAGCGATGAAAACTTCAAGATGGATCTATCCTCCGCATTCACCTCTCCTAGATCATACCCCTATGCACACTCTCAAAACCACGTGATATACTCATTACGTGTCAATTTAGATCACCTCCTAAAAAAAGCTTCTCTCTTTGAAATATATCTTGAAGTGGTAAGCATTCAAAATCCTCCCAAAATTATACTTTAAGGTATTTTACTAACTCAACTCGAGGTGCGTAAGCACTAATAACATTAAAAACATCTTTTTTTCACTATAAATTTCAAGGCTATGATTTGATTTCTTACTCTTTTCACATCCACAATATTCTTCTTCTACTCCTTGTTCACAATAACCCCCATCTCATATCTCGATTGAACTTTTTCAATATACTAAAACTTAAATTCCAAATTATCTAATTCTGTTGTTTCATTTGTCACAATATAATAGTTAATTTGTTTCAATAAAACAAATTTTAAACTTAAAGGAATTTGCTTAAGAACAAATTTTAAACTTAAAGGAATTTGCTTAAGAACAAATTTTAAACTTAAAGGAATTTGCTTAAGAACCGCATACTATAATACAAAATTAACCAATAATATTAACTGATGAACTAGGCAGAAGAATCTGGTATCATATACTATATGATATGCACCCTCCTTCCACACGTACATGCGCAATAAGTGACATATAGCATCGAAATGTAGAGTTGAAATTCAAACCTGATATAGCTACCTACTTAGTTGAAGTTTAACAAGAGAATGTAGTTGGTTGTTAACATCCCTGAGAGGACTAGAAGGGACAAAAATCCAGTTACAGATAGATAATGCTGTATGTCTATCTCAATGACAGTTCAAAGAATATTGGCACACACAGACTCCTCACCACGATCTCAATCCCTCCTACCTCATTTTCAACTCATATATTTTGATAACCTCACGCGGTTCCAATATATAATAATAATTAAACCAATACTATATGATGATAAATAAATAAACAAATGTAGCTGTGTGGGCATAGATTGAGACTTTGTCAGATGCTAATTATTGCCAATCATGAGATCTTTTCATATTTAAGGATGAACTCATTATTCCCTATTAATCTATTAAACTACTACTTAAATAGTATACATATTTTCCACTATATATTTGTCTAGTATAAAAGATGGAATAGTGATCAAACACTATAACAAGTGGAGAGTTTTTTCTACAGAAAATGGAACCTGCTGAGCTTATTTCTCAAGAATGGAGTTCTCTTAGTGGACTCTACACTGCTGAAGAATCTGACTTTATGAATCAGTTACTTGGTAACTGCTCACCCCCGCAACACCTCTATCAAAACGCCGATTCCGGAACTGAAGCTGCATTTTGGCCAGCACATGATTCCACAACAGTTACCGTCACTAAAAACAACAATTTGAACTTTGCTGCGCAATTCTCTAATGATACTAGTTGCATCAACAATACAGTTACCAGCTTTGAGTATATTTCTATGGGACTTTCGGTAAATGATTCCAAATTCAGTCCGTATACAACACAGCCTAATGAAAATTTTCTAGCTAACAAGAATTTAAAGTCCCCGGAGGAACATGAAATACTAGTTTCTGAACCAGAAGAGAACACGGGAAGGGAAAAAAATTCGCTGAAAAGATCTAGGAGCTCGAATGAGGTAGACAAACACGATGCCTTAATCTTCTAAATATTTCACTTACTACTGTTTTTTTTTTCTCTACCAAATGATATGCATTTCCTTTCCTGCACATTTTATGATTTGTGTTTGATTTTCTAGGTCTCCAAGATCAAGAGGAATGTTAAATGTAGGAAGAATATGAGATGTGCTTCTAGAAGCACTGATGATCTGACCTTAATCAGTTGTTGTTCAGAGGATGAGTCCAATTCTTCTCATGAGCTATATGGAGGGTCATGTTCAAGTTTGAGCCAGAATGATTCCTCAGCTATGAAGTTAAGTGGTAAATCAAGATCTAGTCGAGGTCCTGCTACTGATCCACAAAGCCTATATGCAAGAGTAAGTCCTCTTTGGAAGAAGAGCACTCAATAAACTTATCCAATTACTAGCTAGTTTCTATATTCAGTTGTAGTATATGTAACACCGACACTTCAGTTTGAAGGCGTGTTTGGTGTCTACCGACACATGTCGTTACTTTCAATTATTTTATTAGAAAGTATTTGCAAATTTGTATCAGAGTTTTGTAAGTTGTTGTCCATGTAACGTGATGGATTGCCTCATCTCTTACCATGATTTCATTTTTGCAGAAAAGAAGAGAAAGAATAAATGAAAGGCTGAGAATCCTACAAAACCTTGTCCCCAATGGAACTAAGGTAGCTATCTTTCTCAATGCTCATACTGTTGACAAATAACGGGATAACTAATATGTTGAAAATTCTTAAGTTTTTTGCTTCCTTGGTGAAACCTGCAGGTGGATATTAGCACCATGCTTGAGGAAGCTGTCCAATATGTTAAGTTTTTACAGCTTCAAATTAAGGTAGCAACTCGAGAGGATTGTCTTTTCTATGCATTCAATTTTCAGCCCAATGCAAAAAAAAAAAAGAGTAAATATTACACCTATGCAAAGACAATTACTGATAGTTTTCTTCCATACATGAATTTAACAGCTTCTAAGCTCTGATGATTTATGGATGTACTCTCCCATTGCTTACAATGGGATGAACATTGGACTGGAACTTGGTATTACTCCAGCAAAAGAAACAAAGGATATGCAATAGCAAAAGAGAATGCTATGCAGCAGATTAAGAGACTCTGATTTCATTTTGTGATTTTTTTTGCTGTCTTTAGTCTATTTGGCATTTAATCCTTTTTTTAGACAGAAAATGACAGTTATTTCTTAGCAAGTATGAAATTGATTACAAAGTGAGTCTTTGCTTCTGAATTATGAGATATCAATGTGAGTTGATTTCAAAATAACTCCATCTACTTTTGAAATTTAAAAAGTATTTATCCATAATCATGTGTTAGATTCTTTTGATAGAAGTTTTATTCATTATTGTTATTTTTCTATGTATCCACTGAATTTGGATCTATTGTGATCCTTGTAACAACTTTTGTGTGTAACAGTTAGTTGTTTTTGGATACTTGAAAAAGCCTATGAAATAAGAACAATTGTCCTGTGTGATAATTGTACCCTTAATTACACTTGGTCCTCAAAGTATTGTAATGTTGTGATTTTTAAGTTTACCCCCTTGAGATGTTAGTCCCCCTTCCAAATTCCCTCAAAATTTACTCAAATAATAATCATTTATCGGCATAACACATAATCGTCATTATAAATTTCATTCCCTCTCGCGTGTTCGGGTTGACAGGGTCAAAAACGTACAATCGTATTTTCTCTGCACTTGACCAATAGGGATCCATTTAATGCATGGCAATCACATCCTGAAACTTTTCTCCCTCATTTTGCATAGTACTGTCATGTGTAAATCACACGAGGATCCATCCACAATCGTGCAACCATTAATAAAGTGAAGGAAATAAAGCAGGTACACCCGGAAGAGCAATGGAATAGTATCAAGATGTTATCTGAACTACAGCACCATAAGTTACAACATTGTGCGTGGAAGATTACATCTGGTAAACAGGATCCAGTGAAATACACCTCTGAACTTCCAAGTATACAAAATGCAAGATTCCCAACCAAAAGAGAACAAATAAAACACTCAAGAGCTTTCTAAACTTCTAACTGTCGATATTTTATTGTCCATATGATACAGTACTAAATGAAAGGCTAATCGGCTCAAAGAGGGCACATGAGAAGCCACATCCATGCTGCACGCCTTGAGATCCCAAGAGACTGACCTGTTTTTTCTTTCAACCTCTTTGATGATTGATGTGATTTGGACCTTCTTCTTGGCTGTCCAAGGGCATATATTGTGCCATGATTGCTCTGATTTCAGAATCCATGTATTGCTGCAAAACCACCAACAAAATACCATTAACTTTGTCATTTATATGCAACAAAGTAAGCAAGTTTTGGGAAACTCGACACGCTGTGATGCTATAGAAATTTATCACTAAGCACCAAATAACATCATAAAAAATGAGAAAATGCAGCAAAGCTTACCCTAATTCTATATTTATACACAAGGAATCCCCCTCCAGCAATCATAGCCAAGGCAATCAAAATGACCCAAAAAGCAGCCCAAGTGGATTTTGCCTGACTGGCCGTTTTACCTGTAGATTACCCAGTAAGAGTATTACAATGAAAACATGTAAATGAAGAGTAAAAAACGGATAATTGTATATAACTCACTGATGCATGTATCCTGGTCTTTGATGTACAGAAGATCTCCACTACAACTGCAGTTATAGCTGCCCCAAGTATTCTTGCAGCTACATTCAGGGCACTGGCAAGCTTTCTTATCTTGGCATTCATCAATGTCTGTCAAGACGAAATAGATAACGTTCAACTTATGAATTCAGATTTTTAGTGAAAACATATAGTACTAGGTATCATCAAGTTCACAATGCTTTATCAAACCCATGAACTAGAAGACTCTGCGACTGCAACTATTTGACTGGTGATAGTAAGTTCAATTGCAATTTATCCAAGTATATAAGCCAATGTTAAACTTACTGAGATTTCAGCAACTCTCCAGTGAAACAAAGAGAGGAGACAATACATATTTGGATAAAAGAGGGAAGAAGACAACTTAGACCCAGGTTCCAGTATGAAGTATTAACTAATAATAGTATAAAACAGTAAATCATGGACTCGATTAATATTTCAGAGTTCAGACATATTTAGAGAAGACAATAAGACATTCAAGAATGAACATGTTCAGTTACAATTGTTAAAAGTATTCAACACAGAATCAAGGGTTCTATTCATGGTATACATAGTATTTATTTACTTGGGTGATCTGTAACATCAGTATATTCAGAAAACTAGCAGGGGCAGAATAGTAACAGCAAGAACAACACGAGCATCCCTCACCTTCACAATTTTTTACACCATCACCTTTAAACCCGGCAGGACACTGGCATCTAACTCCCCCATCATCCTGTTTCCACAACAATTTGTTTAGTAATTCAGTTCCAAATTTGGGATTTACAAGCCAATAGAACTTTAACCATTTAAACAAAAAAAAATTATTGGAGATAAATAAGTTGTGAATGTAGTTGGGTCAGGAAACTTAAAAGTTACTAACCACACAAGCAGAAAATGCATGGCCGTTCCGGGCATCATGCCAACAGCCTCCATTGTTAATCTTGCAACGCCCAGGTCCACTAACTGCAAACACAAAATAAGCTAGTTACACACAACACCGAGTGCACGCCGGAAAAAAAAAACACAGATGTCTCACAGCAAAGGATCATCATTACACCCTTCTATGCACAATACAGAAGTGAGGGCAATAAAAATTATACAGCAATAGTGAGCCCTCTTAGAAATCAATTTTATGTAAAGATGAAAGACATTTCACCTTCACAAGTTGTATAACCGTCTCCTTTGAATTGAACCCCATCAACCAAGGGGCATTCACATACTCGTCCACGGAATGTATCCTGAGCAGATACTTAACATTGTCAGAACATAGGAAATTATAAATCTGTAGTACCCTGTTATTAGATAATTTGTTTCATGAAGACAAATACCTTGCATGCAGTGATATTAGCTGTTTTATCCTGCCAGCAACCACCGTTGTTTGTCAAACATTCATTTGTTTCGACATCTGCCCAAAAAACATCAGTATGAGGTCTAAAAATTAGTCTACACAGCATATGCCCCCTGTAACAAAGGCAAGTAAGCAATTACCGTTGCTCAAACAAACAGCTGGGTCAGTAGTTTCCTCAAACCCGGAACAGATAGCCTTTAGAACGGCCCCTTTCTCCAATTTACCTGGAAAAGGTTCTTTTTAGAACTGGATAGCCGATTACTAATACAATCTATCACATGAGCATGTAGGACAAACCTCGATATTGTCTGTTATTGACAACAAGAGTAGGCAATATGGTAACATCACCACGTGATCCCTTCCCAATCTACAAAATCGGTTTCATTAAACATCAACAAGTAAATATAATGTTACAAAGAATTAAATATTGACGTAAACTAAAAGCAAGTATAAAGGACAATACTTGGGCATCTTGCTCTTCTTTCAAAATAGAATTTTCAGTATCAGCATCAGGATCTCCCATGCACTTGTCAATCTTTGCGGTGTCAAGACCTGCAGATATTTAATGAACATATTACATAGTCATTACCAACCAACCACTGCAAGAAAACATAATAAGCATGATGATTCACGCACCCAGCGATTTAATGACAGAATTTGCACATTCCTTATTGTACTTTTTCTCCTTCATTGGGCATCTAATTTGAAAATCAGTAACATAGTCCCACCACACCCAAGACTTTTCTGTTTCTTTTGCCACCTTGAAAACACATAGTTGCCTTAAATTTTCAACAACCACATCTTTCCCATCATAACCTGTGTTGAAGTCCTGCTCAGGATCCGGAGCGCAATATCTTCCATGGTTTATACATTGAGACTTACACTGCTTACTCAACGTAAATGCATGAGGGCAGTACCAAGTTATATAATGAGGCGTAAACTGAGTATAACCTCCTTTCTCTAAAATCTGTGCTGCACCCTTAAAATCCTTCAAAAATTCAATCAACATATCACATTTAACTCCACACTCATCATTACTATTCGTCCACAACTCATACTCAACACGATCATCAGGATGAGGAACAGACTCTCTCCAGTCAAGATTAACATTAACCATATCCCCACCACTGATAGCATCCTTCAACTTCTCACCAAAACTCTTTCCAACAAGAGCAGAAGGTATAGTAATATTCTCAATATACTTAGCAGAAGATCCATCCTCTTCCGGCGTATCCATAGTAATCAAAGGTTCCTCAATATCATCCGCAACAAGAACCGCAGAAGCTCCAGCCTTCTGAGCATTCCAAACCTTCAAAGCAAAGAAGCAACCTGCAGTAGCGCATGTGTAAATTGTGAACAAAATCAAAATTCCATTCATGTACTCAACAATTATGAAGCATGCAAATCAAACAAATGAATAATCCAAATTAGTAAAATTCTTAAAAAAGAAAGATCATGAATGAAGTAAAGTAAATTAAATTTCTTAATTCTTACTTCCACGATCGAGCAAAAGGATAGTGGGAAGAGCACCAGGACGAGATTTGAAAGATGAATCAAAGTCTTTACAACCCTTACTGTTATCCTTAGGGTAAACAACGTTTCCGGCCATGCTACCACCGTATTGAGGTATTCCGAAGTTCCCGATGGCGCTGTCGTGCTTGCCTTTGATTTTCTCCGGCGAAGTGACCGACAAACTGTTCTTCTCCACCACGAATCTCGCCGTTGACAGGCTAGTCAACATAAACCCTAGAAACAGAATCGCCGACAATCTCCAACGCTTCATTTTTTTTCTTTTTTTTTCAACTCAACAAATTTGAGATCAGAGAAATAACATGTGATAGTATCATAGTGTTATATGTTGAAGTTGCTGCACGCTAAACTCGTGATTAACTCACTTCATTACTATTTTAAATCCTGTTTACTACTACAATTATTTCTTAAACCCGGTTTTTTCTTTTTCGATTTTTATTGTATGAAACCGACGGAGTGTCAATTCTTTTTGTAAATTAGTAAAGTCATTATTAAAAATATATATATATGTTTTTGTAAACCCATGTATTTCCCTATATGGTGAAAGCGAAATATTATAATAATAATTTTTTTTAAAACAGAAAAAAAAAATTGTAAAATTTTTTTTAAAATTAAAACATAATGATATAAAATTATGTAATTAATCAATTTTATTAATCTATATTTTATATTTTATTAATAATTTTATTTTACTATTAAAATTATTTTTAATATATGAATGTTTATTAATTAACTTTATAATTTTATTAACTAATATTTTATATTTTATTAATCAACTTTATTTTATTATTAAAAATATTTTATTTATTACTAAAATATTTTTAATATTTGAATATTTATTAACTAATTTTTTTATTTTATTAATTAACTTTATATGTTTTATTAATCAATTTTATTTTATTATTAAAAATTATTTTTAATATTAAAATATTTATTAATCAATTTAATAATTAATTTTTTATATTTTATTAATCAATTTTATTTTACTACTAAAATTCATTATTCATATATCATTCATAAAATATTGTTCACGCTGATATCATTATTAATAACTATTGTTACAATACTGTTCAGATTATTATTCATATGTGTGAATATCGAATGCGGTGTATTTGTAATGGTTGGTATAGGAATAGCATACTTGTTACCAAAATAAGGGATGGCTGATTAAAGAATAGATTTTCCTTTAAAGAATTTAAGGAAAATTGAGTAATAGATCCGTAATAATATGTTTAAAGTCAATGATACAAGTGTTTCTGAAAACTAATTCGGTTGGCAATTATGTAGAGACACAGATTCAATATGTGATATTCTACCCGTTTATCTTTAAGAAATATGGAATCTTATTAAGCTCTATATTTCGCTAAACTCTTTGAGAAAAATTAATGATAAAAAGTAATTTTAATAATAATAAGATTCATTATTTATTGAGATTAAATTAAACACTGTCTACATAATAAAGTGATTCCTAAACCTAAAGTAGGGACCAAGTATGGAAGATTATATCAATGATAGTTAGATACAGAAAACATTTATGGGTTGGTTGGTTGGTTGGTTAATTGATTCCGTTTTGAAGATTTAAATATATGGGATTGATTTTAAATATATGGGATTGATTTTGATACGTCTAACTAAATTAATTTTGTCAAAATTAATTCCATCTTATAGGTTGGTTTGTTTTGATTTTTATAAATAAAATAAGATGATATATAAAAGATAAATTTTTAACTCAATTTCAACTCAATTCTTAGTAATAAAATAAAATAAAAGCTATTTTCAACTCAATTTTTACAAAGATAAATTTTAAAAATATATAATTTATATCATTGAAAAATAAAGTATAGTCAAAATCACATAAAATTATATTTTAAAAACAATTTACTATAGAAACTTATTCAAAATAACTTTAAGTTTAAGTATTTTTTTAAATCATAATAAAAAGATAAAATATTTAAAATAATATTTTATAATAAAATTATTTAAATCAATTTTTATTTAAAATTTAAAAAAAATGATAAACTTTCTTTTAAAATATGTAATACTATAAAAAATAATTTTCAAAATCATGTTTGATGGAAATTTATAAGAAGTCGAAATTGTTTTTAAATGTATCTAATTAGTTTTGACTGATTACTCCTAAATATAATTTATCTTATCTTTAAAATTAAATTTTTTGGACTTAAGTGGTTAATGAGTTTTCCTTAGAACGAATCGTTTGAAAGAACCTAAATTTGATTTTTAATAGAAACAATTATTGATCAGGTTTTACTTACCTCGTATGAATTATTAGGATTATTTTTCACTAGAAATCAGAGTGTTATCACAAACACAAAAGTTGAACTTATTTTAAAGTTGAACTTTTGATTTTAGAATTCACTTTTATACATATTTAATGTTCAAACCACTTTTATATTTATTAATTTAAATATAAATACTTTTATTTTTAACTATAATCAATTCACTAAAAACTTTTTTTTGCCAACCTTAAATTTGGTTTCACATTAGGAATTTTAAAATTAATTATGTGTGTTAGGCCTCATTTTAGGAAAGTGAAAAGTGATTTTAATGGTATAAATTTGATGAAAATTGTGGTTTCTATGCTATTAGAGATTTATTTAGATGTGTGAAGATTCATGGTCCTTGATTCTGATGTAATTAGATGGCGAAGTTTTTTTAAAACAATCATTTGTATTTCAAGGTGTTTTATGACACATTCTCAGAAGTTAGGAGTTCATTGTAAATCTCTAGCTTAGGTGTTCAAGATCATGAGAAATGAATAATGATTTCTGACATGGATTATCCTATTGTTTCTAGATACAGTGTGATATTGGTCTCATTGTCCCGTAACCTTAACATCACATTCTTCCCACATGTGTTGTCTCCATCTATGATATCGAGTTTATATAAACTATTGTAATTAGTTTTGTTAACAACGCTCTTTCAGTTCATGTGAAGTTGAAACAGAATTGTCCATTGCATCTCGTTACTAACCGCTGGAGAGAGAATTATGGTGAATGTGCAAGAGTGTGAGAAATATCATATGCGGGATGTAACGTCCTGGTTTATTTAAATAATTTTTTGTAATTAAATTGTGTGATATTGTGTGTTGTTTGGTGGTGTGTTAGGGGCTTGGTGTAGGGCGATAACCTTAGAAATTAGAAATAGAGATGTTGGGGATGTGTGAGCAAAAGTGTAAAACATGGGAGTGGTGCGATAATGTTATTACTATTATTGTTTAAATTAGAATTATTTAGATAAAACAATATTAGTAGTAATTGAATTAAATAAATAATTAGTTGGAATATTATTTATTTATTTAGTTGGGATTAATAATAATAGTAATAATAATAATAATAGTATATAATAAGAGAAATAAGGAATTGGTGAGTTAGATAGGGGTAGAAATAGGCTGGGTCGAGTTAGACTTTTCCAAGCTTAAGCCTAATCTGCTAAAAAAAACTGAAGTTTAAGCCTGACATGTAGTCTGTCATAGGTTTATTTTTAGGCTTGAGTCTGGCCTTTTCTAAAGTCTGGTTAGCCTGTTAGCCTACATAAAAGCCTATTATTTTCAAATAATATTTAAATAGACTAACAAACTAAAAAACTAATGCGACTAAAAGTTTGTTTGCATTGATTTATTTTAGCTAACCTTTTAGCATAAGTTTTGTGGGACTATTTGTTTAAGAGGACTTGTGAAAACAACTTATAACATTGTTCATAAGGTGTTTTCATCTTATTTTCATAAGTTCTCCAAGATAATCAAGTTTTATTTATGTATTTTGATTTAAAGTACGAAATATAATATAATGATAATAATAAAATTATTCATATTTATTTATATATGCCGACCTGTTAGGCCTAAAAGGCATTTTTTATGGCACGAGGCCTAACCTTTTTAACTAAATAGGCTTATACAAAGCCTAGTCCTTTTCTATTAAAAAAATAAAGCTTGGCCTGGCCGGAGACTATGTACGCTAGGCCGTAGGCCCTTGTTATCGGCCTAACCTATTTCCACCCCTAGAGTTAGAAGTGGCAGTACGTAAAAAGAAAATGAGAAGATGAAAAAATAAAGCTAGGGCTCAAGGGGAAAAACTCCAGTGTTAGAGGTTAAAAAACTCTTTGCTAGAAATACTAAGGTAAGAGTGGGATTCAAATTCTATAAGGGTTTGCATAATGATTTGTGGGTTGAGGATTATGATTGCTCTTGTTGGAATATTTTATCTCTATGTTTGTGTTCATCTAATTTTGGTTTTGAATGGATTGATGTATGATAATGTGTTTTTTGTATGTTGGATGAATTGGTATTTGGTGAATATTTGCGATGTTGTGTGTTGATGGGACTGAATATGTAGAAACTGAATACATAATACTTCATAAAAATTGGGATGGGACTGATTTTCGTACACTAACATAGTGCTGAAGCAGCAAGAAAAAAGTAAAGTATTATTTTATTGGGTGATATTTAGGTTATATCGTATTGTATCCACAGAGATTCATTATCGAGTCACCGTTTGACAAATTATTCGTTAATGAGTTTGGAAGTTTGAATGTAAAGGGTAAAAGTTATTAACAAAAAATAAATTCATTCTTCATAGGGAAAACTTATCAAGCATGCATATAATTCACTCCTCACAAAGTTAGACCTATCGACCAGTTATACTCAACCTACGATACTCATCAATGTCATCACATGTCAAATAAAACACCCATCGTATCACCTCGGTGGCGATCTCTCAATTAACCTCAACAATACAGATGTCAACCGTGCTAATCGCGTCGACAATCTCTCAGAGCGATACAATCAAGACAAAGGCATTAATCACAAACACCCAAGTGAATGTCAGCTCTAAATATATCTCTAGAATCCAAAAACTAACAGACTATCATCCTAGATAAGAATTCAAGCAGTATATATCTATAACAACCTAAATTCTAAGCACAGAGCAAAAATCTAGGACAAAAATCAACAAAGATTTATAAAGCAAGTTTTATATAACGCCATGGGCAATAAATATACATAAGATCAAAGTAAATACATATACAAACCCAACTAAAAGAGAATACACAAAGAAAAAGAGAAATGAACCACAAATCTCCCAGTTTGTTAGCGTCGATCAAAGAGCAATCCACCCCGGATCATCCGTATGCAAGCTTCATAGTTGTTATCTAAGCTAAACCTAGAGAAAATTGAGGGTTGGTGGAGTTGGGAGCAAAAAATATCCCCCAAAACCATAACCCTTACAAAAGAAATGAAATAGAAGTATATACAAAAATCTGGTCTGCACGCGTCATCCGACGATATAAAAGTTTCGCTTGATGACGACCCTTAAATATAAGGTCCAGGTTGTGCCACGTACGCAACTGACCAAAAATATACATCCTCGCTCGGTAGAGGAAAGCTTCACTAGGCGACTCAACCAAAAATCGTCTGGCGACCACGAGGCGAGGAAAAGAAAGAAGCTACTGGAAATTAATCAAAACCTCTCGCTCCATGCTCTCCCAGCGAGACAAAAGCGCAAGCTCCTCACCCAGGCTTCGTCCGGAGAGGCTTGATAGACAACACTTCTTTATTTCTTTTTCTGACTTTCTCTCTTTGCCTTATTCAATCAATCTTGCATCTTTGGAGCTGTTCTTTGGACTTTTATTCCTCAATGCTCCAAACATACATAAATACATACAAAAAGAATGGAAAATATCAAATGGTACACTATATACACAAAAACACAAATAAACACAAACTAAACAGATTTACCAAAAAGCGGGGAATTATTCACAAAATATTAACAAAAGAATTGATAAGTGAAACAAAAAGTATATACAAAAATAACTATAATTTGCACTTATCAAACTCTCCCCGACTTGAACTTGTTTGTCCTCAAACAAGGCCAAACAACTCAAAGAAGCAAAAATGATCAACCAAAGAATCATGAATTAACAAGTTTTAAAAACGAAAACAAATGTATGGTTCAAACAAAAACACACAAGCAAGGTAAATACTTACCACAATCCTACAACAATAACATATAAACGAAACGAATCCTAAGTACAAAAATCATACTAAACATTCTAAAACAAAACAAGATCAATCATGAATCACACCTAACAAAAATTCATCGATAGATGAAGAACACACAAAAGTGAGAGACGAAAACACCCATCCACAATCTTGCAAACAATAGACTAAATTATGCATTCATCAAAAAATTCACACTAAAAGTATAAAGGCGGGAATTTAAGGTGTGAAAAACACAAGAAAGGGGGGGGGGGGGGTGAATTGGGTTTTAAATCAAAACTTTTCTTTTTAAAACCTTTAATTAAAATACTTTTCATTCACTCTTTATAATAACAATAATTAAGAACGGAAAGTAAAGAACAAGGTATGTTTATACTAGTTCACTTGAAAAATATCAAGCTAGTCTAGGCCACTCGTCAAGGTGATTTCGCCTCTCTCAATCGAGGACTTAATTCAATAATTCAACTGATTATTATAATGCACAAGCTACCCGCAAGTGACTAATAACCTCTAAGACACACAAGTTCTAGACTTCTTAAGAATACAGACCTAACCGGTTCCTTAAGGAAAATTAAACTTCTAAGACACACTAGTCCTAGACTTCTTAAGGATACATAGCTAACTGGTCCCTTAAGGAAATCAAACAACGATTTGAATATAAGTTTTGTTTACAATAATATTGCTTCTGCACAAGTTGAATATGTAAACTATTTTAAGAATAATAGACTAAAAATATGAAAGCTATATACAACGCTTGTGCATGGATATTCAGTGAAAATTCACCACTTTCTCTCTTAGTCTTCAAGCCTTTATATAGCCAATAAAATAATATATCTGTTGAGGGGTACTCTTGGGATTTTCCAGAAACATTGGCAGCTTGAGCAATCACGTGGGGGACAAGATCGTGCAACGCGTCTGTCCTTTCATGGTAGTGGAATGAAATGATGATTGTACCATGTATTATTTGTACCACGTTAATGTTATCTTCTTTCCTTCTGTACTTCAGAGGCTTCTGCGAGCATGAGTTTAGAAGCGAGAACATAACATAAGGTCATTAGAACTTCAAGTCTTCAGAACTGTGTCTTTAGAGTCTTCAGCACTTGGCCGTGAGAATCTTTTCTTAGAACCTTGGGTCTTCATAACTTTAAGTCTTTAAAGTCTTTAGAACTTCTGTCTTTAGAGTCTTTAGCACTTGGTCTTTAGAATCCTTTTCTTGGAACCATGGGTCTTTATAACTTCAAGTCTTCAGAGTCTTTAGAACTTTGTCTATTAGAATCTTCAACACCTGGTCTTAAGAACCCTTTGTCTTCAGAAACATTAGTCTTCAGCATCTGGACTTAATTAGAAACTTCTATCTTCAGATCTTATGACTTGTTTATTTATAACATGCTGTCTTCAGAAACATGAGTCTTTAGCATCTGGATTTAAGTAGAAACTTTTGTGTACAGATCTTCTGACTGATTTCTTTAGACTTCATCTCAGAGCCTACACTTCAGAGTCTTCTGGAGTCTCTTGCTACTGTTCATCAGGACTTATGTAGCATAGTAGAGGAATTAATTATCTTCCAATGTCTTGGCCACACCATCAATAAGAAGCAGAACTTGTTTGTTAAATACTCGAAAAATAACAACATTAGAGTATCAAAATTGCTCATACAAACATACTCATTTGTTATCATCAAAACTCAGATAGTATTGCAGAATCAAATCTTGTTCTAACAATCTCCCTCTTTTTGATGATGATAAAACTATGTATTTTGATGACACAATTTTGTTCATATAATCAGAAAAAATGAAAATAAGAAGGTAAGGAATACTTATCCTTTTTATGAAAACTCCTGAATCAATGACTCGATGAAGCTCAAATATCATGACTCTGAACCATTTGAGTAAAAACTCCCTCTGGTTCCAATAGATCAGATATTGAGATCTTGAGAGTCTTAACTCTAGATGCCAACGAAAATGAAATCATTTAAAATCTTGAAACTCTAATGTCACTAAGAAAGCTTCCAGATTCTGAATTCTTGGAGTCTGATTCTAGATTTTAATTCTTGGAGCCAAGTCTGAAGCCAACAGGTTAGACATAAGCCTTGCATAATGCTTTCAAATCTTTGTCTTTAATCAGAGTTCTCATTTCTTGAAAAAGAAAACAATTATAAACGAAACAAAATTTTAACTAGGTTAGAATGTGAGCAGCTATTTTCAGAGAACATTTTCCAGAACTTAATTATTGAAATCAAAATTACCTTCATTTAATTACTCCCCCTTTTTGTCATAATCAAAAAGGCAATTATGTGTGAAAAACATAAAAACCAGAAGAAGATGACAAGTAAGAAAAGAAGTGATAAGCCAAAAGAAGACTTCATTAATTTCAAAAGGTCACAGTGAGTCGAACGAAGTAGAACAAACTAAGATAAAAAAAGACTTGCAGAAATATCAAATGATTGGAAAAAAATAGTAGTCACAAAAAGTAAGTAGAAAGCATAGTCCTATGGTTCAGAAGCAAAAGGAAAAAGATCTTAGAGCCTAGGGTTAAGGAGCAGAAGCAGGAGCAGAAATCTTTTGCAAAATCAATTGTAGCATGTTCTGAACATTCTCATAACATTCTCATTGACAACCTTTTGTTCAATGATGTTTTCTCTAAAAACTTGTTGTTATCCTCTAATCTCATCAATTGTATTTTCCAGATGCGTAATCGCAGGATCAGAAGATGAAGCAACCAGAGCATCTTCTTTAGCTTTAGCAACTTCTTCTGCCTCTTTAGCCAATCTGGCTTCTTCAGCTTTTCTGGCTTCTTCTGCCTCTTTTTGCTTAGCAGCAAAGAATTCAAGAACTCTAACTCTTTCCTATGTTTCTTTCCTTTCAGTTACCATCTAAACATCCCAAATTTTGGATGCTTCAGCAAAAGAATTCATTCGTTCAACCTCAGAAGACATCCACTCCTGAAAGTGTTTCCAAGAACCATCCATGTCCTGAGGCTCAGTACTTGTACTTGCCTCTTCCCTTAATTTCGAAACCTTTTTCACAACCTTAGTTCTAAACCTGTTGATGCATTCATCCAGAGTTTTTGGGATAGGTTTATCGTAGACAACTATGGCTAGGTCACTTTCAGAAAGGATGGGTTCAAAAATTCTAGTTTCAGGAGGATTTTGTGATAATGGTTGTTCAGTCATTTTGAAAAGTTCGGAACAAGTGAAATGTTCAATTGTGAAAATTTCAATAGCTCCATGGTTATCAAAAATTGTCTTTTCAGACATTTCGTGATCAGAGGGAGAAATTGAATCATGATGGAGTATGGGTGAGTCATGGAGAGTGGTTTGTTTGTTAAAGAAGGCAAAATGAAGATTGGTATCAAAAGTTGAAAAATGAGAAGTTTGTAGAAGTGATTGAGATTAAGTTAATGGATATGTATACGTGTGGATTAGTTATGATGGAATGATGGTAGTGAGAGATGGAATAAAATTTGGAGCAAAAGCTTGTGTGGTAATGGTGGATGATGGAATAAAAAAAGAGTTAAGCTCATCAGATGGAGGAGTGGCGATTGTTGGTTAATATACATGAATTGTAAAAGATGATGATGTAAAGGAAATAGATGGAAAAGAGATAGAAGTGTTAACAGAGTCAGAAACAATTGTAGTTTTGGTTAATGGTGGAAGAGGATTAATTTGTGCAGTGGAGGTTGTGGATGAACATACATTAACAGTATTAGAAGCAGACAATGAAACATGTATAGAAGTATCAGACTTACTAGATGTTACAAAAGTTTTAGTTCCCAGAATGGTATCTTTCAGAAAAACAGACTTTTTCTTCTTCTTCTTTCCAGGTTCAGAAGCTTCTGAACTCTTCTTCCTTTTACCTCTAGAAGATTCAGCATACACTTGAGCAGGAGGTAAATCAGAATAGTTGAAATTGGACATATAATATATGTAATACGGTGGGAGAACTGACTTGGTTTTGCGTTTTATCACAAATGTTGTGGATAGCAAGAGTCGCAACCGACTTTTCTTTTATCTAATAAGTAAAGGGTGAAAAGAACAATAAATACCTTGATATTATTGAGTTCGGGGGGTAGGTTATGAAAAGGGAAGGTGTTTGCATCCTTTTCATTCGTAGTTATCTACGGGATCTTAATCGCTAGCTCACTTTGTTTTGAAAAATTGCTTTGTGTCGTGTGTTTGAAAAATATTTTTGAAAGTTCCAATAGTAAGGCAACTTCGTAATGATCCTCGTATTCGTCCTCAAAAATGCATACACAGTATTTTGTTTGAAAATACTTTTGAAGAGTGTTTGTGAAAAGATGTTTTTGTTTTGAAAAGTTTTGTGAGCAAGCGATTACGAGCGATCTACCTACTCAAAGTCTTTCTTGTAATTTTCCTCCTCTTTTAGATAGTGTTTTCCTACCATTAGTTAGTAGGAAGCCCTGTCGTTGGATATGAAGGGACAGGCGCAGGTCATTGTTCAATCATCGAAGGCAACTTATAGGGGGCATTTTAGCAATTATCATTAAGGGACTAGATCGTTTACCGAAGGAAAAATTCGAAAGGGTCGTCGAGGGACTACAATCTTTTTAATCAAGGGATTATGCTAAAGCGTCCCCATGTTTGAGGGACATTATTGATATTCGTAAGGTAACAAGAGAGATTACGCTAGAGGTGCGGATGTGCAAAGTGTGTTTTGATTCAGTTATGTTCATCTTTGATTAGTGTTTGCTAGTGTTTCATTTTTATCTTTCCATACAAGGCCTATTTACTAAGCAGTAAATAAAATAATAAATAAAGCGGTAAAGTGCGGAAAGTAAATACGGAAAATAAATGTTCCTACGCTATTACATGGCCTCGGGAATGAGGGGTACAAGTAATAAAAATGCAGGGAAAAAATAAAATCCTAATTAACTATTATAAACCATGAGCAGTTACATAATCATAAAAATAATGCGGGAAATAATAAAATAAAAACATCCGCAATAGCACAGTTAACCTAAAAAATTTGAATCGGAGGAAAAGAAATGTTTTTGTCGTTTTTGTTGTTTTTTCATGAAAAAAAAAGATAGTTATGGTTAACTAATTAAATCTAAATAAAAATCAATTAATTATAATTAAAAAAATAGGTTAAGTGATTATAAAAAAAATCAATTAATTGGGTTAATTAAAAAAGGGTTAATTAGAAAAACTAGTTAGAAAAAAAACCTAGAGTATAAATTGATTTTAATTAATTAAACTAGAAAATAATTATGTTGTAAAAAAAAGTGATAAAAAAAAGATATTGGGCCTGGAAAAATAGCAAATCTAGGGGGTGCATAGAGGAATCTGTTAGGCCCGAGAATGATAATCCCAAGACATTAGCGTTGGATCCAGCATGGGTAGCTCCAGAAGGTGTATGGTGTGCACGCGAGCTCTGGTGCGTTGATCTGGATCTATTGAGATCCTAGGATGATGATGAGAGGGTGCATCGTTGAGGCGTATGGATTACTATGTCGGATCTGCAAGACAAGGAAAACAAATAATTATGGAAAAGAATGCAAGGGGCAGGGATCAAACCCATGCCCTTGCACACGAACGCCTTATCACACATTGTCTCGCCATTGGACCATTATCTATTTCGCGTTCATTATACAACATTCAATCAATATATTATAAACGCGTAGGAGTCAAACCACCACCTCTGGTGGTTAACTTCATCTTCTCCGACAAGGGTGATTCACAAATCTGCAAAATAAAGGCAAAGTGAGAGGTATCCCTATCCACTAATTAAGGCCTCACGAATCTAATGGTGATATTAGTTTCGATTAAAACGGCATGTAGCTAAGGTTTCCAAGATCCACGAGCTTGGTGCCCTAATTCTTTATTCCTGCGTAAAAACTTGCAAACGATGAGTCCAAATGAATCTAAATATTATTATAAGCAAGAATATATGCATGAATTTAATGAATAAAGCATGGCATGTGATTTTAGATTCAAGGAAAATCCATCAACCGGAGTTGCTTGGCTGCAGCGATCTAGGGTGTTATGGCCTTCAAGGATGGCTGGGTATGACTCCTGGAAGTCTCAAGGAGATGATGGAGTGCTTGTGGTCGACTGAAACTTGCTGGAAAGTAGTGTTTGATTATGCCCTGGTTTTTGAAATTTTTTGAGTTTTTTGGAGGTGATTTCTAGCATAAGGTTCGTGGCCTTTGTGTCTGAATAATGGAGATTATATAAGGGTGAAATTAGGTCAACAATATAGGCTTGGACCTTTGTTAATAAGCCTTGTATTCTATCTTATTTATTTTTGAATTAATAATGAATAAATAAAAAATAATTAAAATAAAATAGATCAATCGGTACATGAACAATATTTGAGGTGTATAAGGAGTGTAGTACACGCTCAGACTCTCAAACAATGGCCCAATAGCCCAAAATATCAAGTTTGCTCAATTTTAATTTCATGCATTTGCTCAAAATTTCCCAACTTGCACTAGTTATAACTCTCTCATTTTTTGTCATTTAAAGGTGACCTTGGACTTTTTTGAAAGCTCAAGGTGTCCTCTACAATCTCTATTTTTATCATTTTTGTATTTGAAGACTTTATCTTGATATAAGTTGCCTTAATAAAAAGTGTCTTTTTGTTAACTTTTGGAATGACCTATAATGTTTTGGCTCATATCTCTCAAATGAATCAATTTTTGGACTTGAGCTTAGAGATACAAAGTTGTAGAGAATTGAATTTCCTTCACAATTAGCTTTGGTTGAGGAAAATCGGATGAATCATGTGAAATTTATGCTTGGTCAAAGTTCAGTTGACTTCTCCTTAAGAAAACCCTAATTTGACAACTTTTGACTTTTGATGATTTGAGAGTTTTTCTTGATGAATCATGATAAACCCTTGATCAAATGATGAATATACCTTCAAAATGTTGATGTTGACCAAAAATCTTGCAGTTTGACTGTATGTTGACCACAATTGACTTTTTATCCAATACATATTTTCAGTCATCTGAGCCATTGACTGAGCAAACTTGTGATGCAAGACATGAAACTTAGGAGAATTCTTAGAGATATATAAGGAACCATGGAAACCACTTGAGGCCTTAGAAACCCAAACTTCCTTGAGAAAAATGAAACCCTAGTTGTAAGTCCATTACTTAGGAGAAAAATTTGTGTGATCAATTCTTGAGCAACCTTGAGCATTTGAGAACCCTAGTAGAATGTCTTGAATAAAAGGGAGGGAAAATTTTGGGGTACAACGGTTGCCCCTGTTAAATATTCTTAAACATGAAGAGTTAGATTGGCATGTTTACCATTCGTGATCTGATGGTGGAAGAGGATTGAATACTTAAGTGCCCAGAAATTTGCACTTGTATGTGCAGGAGGTAACACTATTGGTCGATAATATTGCTTGGATGGGCTTAAAGATACCATTCCGAGAGGTAACGGAATATCGTTGAAGATGGGCTTATAGATGCCATCAAAATAGTTGTTGCTAGGAGTATCAGAATGAGTCTATGCTCGACCGTTATCTGAGGAATGCTTTCTAGAATCAACCTCTGGGGAAGGTGCTTAAGTATCTGCTTGTCTGATTTAGTCTCTGAGCGAAATTCTTGTCAAATTTAGTCTCTGAGAGAAATGCTTGTCATGCAGATACACTACGCCAAAAATAAGTTTTAGCAGCACATAAAAGAAAGCGCTTTTAGAAAAAAGCGCTGCTGTAGGTTTTAAAAAAAATTCGCTTAAAAAAAGCGCTTTCAAAGGGTGTCTTAAGAAAGCGCTTTTCAAAAGCGCTGCTAAAGGTCACCCTTAGAAAGCGCTTTTTGGGAAGCGCTGCTAAAGGGTGCCTTTCAGAGGGTACCTTAAGAAAGCGCTTTTCAAAAGCGCTGCTAAAGGTCAGCCTTAGAAAGCGCTGCTAAAGCTGGCCTTTAGAAAGCGCTTTTAAAAGCGCTGCTATAGGATATGCTACGAAAGCGCTTTTACATTAAAAAGCGCTGTTATAGGTGACCTTTAGAAAGCGCTTTCGTAGGTAGTTTTATAATAAATATCAAAAATTCGTATCATCACTTTTCTATTGTTCTTCACGATATCATCAAAACCCTAAATCAGATTTTCTTCACGATCAACGACTACCACTTTTCTATTTGTATCCTCTATGTCTTCTTGTTTCAGGACTACCAGGGCAGTTTCAGGACTTCTTCAGGACCTCTGCCTCCGTTAGCATCTGCAGAGAGAACAACAACCACCGCTTGCCACAGGAGAACCGCAAGGTGAAATCACAAAGTTTGCTGCATCAGAAATCACAACAATATACAACACAAAGTTACACAACTCAGCTCTAGGTATTTCAATTTCTAGTATAGTTTTGTATGAATAAATTGTTCAATTCTTGCTTTGATTCTAATTTATTATATTTATATACAATTAATTTTCTTCCTTACGTGTTGTTCTAATCCGATTAAATTCTATGGTCCTGATATTAATAGAAAACAACACATTTTCATGTGCTTTTTATTTTATCAAACATCATTTATATTAACAAGTTGTGCATTGGTAAAACAAGCTAAGAGAGAAATAATAGAGAGCGTAACAAAATATTTAATAAAGGTAGCCATATTGTTAACTCTATTAATATATTGTTTTTTTCGTGTGCTTTTTATGATTGATTTTGAGCAATGATGGTTTCTTGTTTATGTATTCTACTCGTCTCTTTTCTTGGTAGGAATGTATTATACTTGTGTACTAAAGTAGTTGATAGAATAAAATGAATTTAGTGAAAAGTATTGAGTATTGGTTTTGTTATATGGTTGTGCAAGAGCAAGTGCAAGTTTTGAGTATTGGTTTTGTTTTCTAATTTATCATTTAGCTCATATTGACTCAGAAACCGTAAACCATGGATAAGACATGGATGTATTCCAATCGATTGTCGAAAGAGTACGAGAATGGGGTATTGGAATTCGTTAAGTTTGTTGTTGCGCACGCCGAAGACCCCAGTCGAATGACATGTCCTTGTTTGTGTTGCTGTTATGGGAATCGGGTTGACGTGGTTCAGTTGGCATCGCATTTAATACAGTATGGAATTGATAGAAGTTATACATGTTGGAATATGCATGGTGAGAAAAGTGACGGGAATGATGAATCGGGGGATAATAGGACCTATGCTTCAAACGACAATGGCACAGATACATACGATTATGATCGAGTTGAAGAGATTGCAGAAGCGCTTGAAGAAGATCTTAATGATTGTCCTAAAATGTTTGAGAGGTTGGTAAGCGATACAGAGAAATCGTTGTATAATGGTTGTACAAAATTCACAAGATTGTCTGCGGTATTAAAGTTGTACAACTTAAAGGCGGGCAATGGATGGTCAGATAAAAGTTTCACAGAGTTATTAGCCCTTATGAAAGATATGCTACCAGAGGATAATGTTTTCCCCAATCAAACGTATGAGGCCAAAAAGATGTTGTACTCTATTGGCATGAGCTATGACAAGATACATGCATGTCCAAAAGACTGCGTTTTGTTTCAAAACGAGTATGCATCGTTAAATGAGTGTCCTAAATGCGGTGCCCCTCGATATAAGAAAAAGTTGTCTCCGGCAAAAGTCTTATGGTATTTTCCTATAATTCCGAGATTTAGACGGATGTATCATAGTGAAACTGATTCAAGACACTTAACTTGGCATGCAGATGAAAGAATTGTTGATGGAGAGTTTCGACATCCGGTAGATTCACCATAGTGGATGAAAATTGATAATGATTATCCTGAATTTGGAAAAGAAGCAAGAAACCTTCGCTTGACATTGTCTACTGATGGAATGAACCCACACGGTATTCAAAGTATCTCGCATAGCACATGGCCTGTGATTTTTATGATTTATAACCTACCTCAGTGGCTATGTATGAAGCATAAATACATGATGTTATCTATGTTAATTTCTGGGCCTAAACAACCAGGAAATGACATAGACATATATTTGGAACCTTTAATCGAAGATTTGAAGATTTTATGGGAGAACGGTGTGGAGGTTTATGATGGGTACAGGAAAGAAAGTTTCAACTTGAGGGCGATGTTGTTTGGAACAATTAACGATTTTCCAGCCTACGAAAATCTATCCGGGTATAGCATTAAAGGTGAAAAGGCGTGTCCTATCTATGAAGATGGAACCGATACGATGCGATTGAAACTTTGTCAGAAGAATGTCTTTCTCGGTCATCGTAGATTCTTAAATTCTAAACATCAATATCGTGGATGGAGAAAAGCGTTCAACAGAGATACCGAACAACGTAGAGCTCCGCCTGGATTGACAGGTGATCAATTATTTGAAAAGGTGAAAGATGTGAGTATTTAGTTTGGCAAGCCTTTTGCACATAAAGTTGTCACAGGTGGGTGGAAGAAGAGGTCGATTTTTTTTGAATTTCCATATTGGAAATCTTTGTACGTAAGACATTTTCTTGATGTTATGCATATTGAAAGAAAAAAGTATTTGACAGTGTTATTGGTACGTTACTCAATATAAAAGGGAAGTCTAATCATGGTCTTAAAGCAAGGGAGGACATGGTAGAGAAGGGAATAAGAACTGAATTGGGACCCGTGAAAAAAGGAAGACGAACATATCTACCACCTGCTGTTTACACTCTATCCAGAAAGGAGAAAAAAATATTGTGTAAGTTCCTAAGTGAGGTTAAAGTTCCAGAAGGCTACTCATAAGATATTAGAAGACTTGTGTCTATGTAAGACCTCAAGTTAAAGAGTTTAAAGACGCATGATTTCCATGTTATAATGGAACATTTTCTACCGATAGGTATACGTTCTATTCTTCCAGAAAAAGTAAGAAGCGCAATCACTAAACTGTGTTTTTTCTTCAAGTCAATTTGCAGCAAGGTGATCGATCCTGAGATCTTACCAACATTGCAAAAATAAATAGTTGTTACTTTGTGTGATCTTGAAATGTATTTCCCTCCCTCGTTTTTTGACATAATGGTTCATCTTGTCAAAGAGACACAACTGTGCGGACCAGCTTATATGAGATGGATGTACCCTATTGAATGTTATATGAAAATATTAAAAGGGTATGTGAAAAACCGAAGTCGACCAGAGGGTTGTATTGCTGAACGATATATTGTTGAAGAAGCGGTTGAGTTTTGTACTGAATATCTGTCAAATGTTCAATCAATTGGACTCCCCAAATCTCATGTTGTTGAAAAAAAAGAAGGTAAGAAGCTAATTGGAAATAAAGTTGTGACAATATCAATGGTCGAACGGGGTCAAGTGCATTTGTATGTTCTACATAATGAGCTTGAAGTTGAGCCGTATGTTGAAATGCACAAGGGTGTTCTTCGAGGTTTAAATCCGAATAGAAATGAGAATTGGATTGTACGAGAGCACAATCGAAGTTTCATACCATGGTTTAAGGAACATATTTATTTAAAGTATCGTTCAGATCATGCTTCAGTAACAGAAAGATTGAGATGTTTAGCATACGGTCCAAGTTTAGTTGTGTTTTATTATAGCGCATATGCAATTAATGGATACACATTTTATACCAAAGAACAGGATGACAAAAGTACTATGCAAAATAGTGGTGTCACCTTGATCGCTGAAGCAATGCATATATCAAGTGTGAAGGACTTAAACCCAAAATTTTCAAATCTGTCATATTTTGGGGTTATCGAGCGTATTTGGGTGTTTGATTACGAGAAGTTTCAGATTCCTATATTTGGTTGCAAGTGGGTTGAAAATAATAATGGCATACAAATGGATAAGTCAGGTTTTTTGCAAGTGGATCTTAATAGGGTGGGGGTACAAAGATGAGCCTTTCATTCTAGCCTCTCAAGCTAAACAAGTGTTCTATGTCAATGATCCAACAAGTACGAAATGGTCTATAGTGCTATTATCTAACAAAGTAATTGATGAAAGCATCGGAGATAAAAGTGATATTATTGTTGACATTGAATCTTTAACCATAACTGATCAAAATGATAATGAATCATGTATTAGAAATGATCATAATGAGGGTATTTGGATCAATCCAACTGTCCGCGTTGTTAAGAGACGAGTAGAACACATTCCTACCAAGAAAAGAAAGAGACCTTAGTGAAAAGAGTAATAGTATATATAATTATAGCCTATATCATTCAATAAAATTTAATTTGTCATTTCATTTTTATTTGTCATTTCATTTTTATTTGTCATTTCATTTTTATTTGTCATTTCATTTTTATTTTTCATTTCATTTTTATTTGTCATTTCATTTTTATATTTGTCATTTCATTTTTTCCCCATTATTACAGGTCAAATGGCTAGTAATCAAGAAAACTCACAAGATGCAAATGCTCCTGAAAATGCTCCTGAAAATACTCCAGAAAATACTTCAGAAAAGACTTTAGAAAAAGATATTACACGAGGTATAACTATTATAAGGGGAATCATCCGTGATAGAGATAGAGGAGTAACATATAATGTAGATTGGAATGATAATGACCAACTAATTGGGTCTAATGCTGTAAAGTTGACAAGCTACATTGGTACGCTTGTTCGTATACACATTCCGATCACCACTCCTAGATGGAAAAGAGGAGAGTTGGATGAGGCTAAAGAGAAAGTTTGGACTGAGATAAAGGTACATATATGGTTTTTGTTATTTGCTTTATCTTGACGATAATATGTGTTTAAATTGCTTTTACTAACACACTTTATGCGTATGTTTTTTTGTAGAGGTCTTTTAACATTGAAGATACCCGTAAAAAGTATATAATGGGTTTGGCTGGAAAAAGACACAGAGGGTGGAGAACATTTTTAACAAACAAGTATCTTAAAGATGATGAAGGAAATTTTCTTGAAGAGGATCCGGAACGTCCAAAGAAATATGAGAACTTCATTACACCTAAAGAATGGATTGGTTTTGTAGGCCAAAGAAGAGACGAGAATTTCAAGAAAGTGAGTGCTATCAATCGCGAGAGAGCGTCAAAACCCGCATATCCATACAAAAAAGGGCGTTTGGGATATGCTCGCTTAGAGGAAAAAATTGTAAGTAAATATAAAATCTACGATCTTATTAATTCTCTCAATGTGTTATAATTGATGATCTTAAGACTTGTGTCAATGCGTAGTTAGAAGAGACAAAAAGTGACACAACATCACTACCGGCACATTTTTTGTGGAAGGAAGCTCGTGTGGGCAAGGATCAAGCTGTTAATCCCGATATTCAACATGTGTATGATGAATGTGTAAGTATAAGATTGTGTATTTAGTTAAATAAAATGTTTATTAATATTTAAATAATTGTTTATATCCACTAATCATTTTCGATATGTAAATGAATTATAGGAGACCTTGTCGCAATCGGTATCCCCAGGTGAGGATCATCAGGATACCAGGAGCGTACTTAGTCGAGCACTAAATATTGCTGAGTATCCGGGTCGGGTGAGGGGTAAAGGTCATGGTGTGACTCCAACCTCTTTGTATAAGCATCCAAGGAGAAGAAATCCTAGCAATGCAGAAGTGATGCAAATATTGCAGGATTTACAAGCTCAAGTCCGTGAATTGCAGAAGGATAAAGAGAGAGATATATGGAGGAAAAGAGCAGTTCACAATTGAAAGAAACTAGTGACAAAGCTAGTATCAACTGTCAGCATAAATTTCCCGAGGTAATTTTCAATATATATCCGCTATTATTATAGAATATTTTTAGTCACTTCTAACGGTTATTATTGGTTTAGGGCATTTTATCTTGCCAGCTATACCTATCGTCGTCGACTTATCGAATAGTTGGCAAGGGAAAAGTACATAACACTTCGGGAGATTTACTTCACCATAGACCGCTTCCGGATGGACACATGAAAGTATTGGTTGACATTGCTTTAGATATGGATGTGTTGCTGCTGGTACCTGACATTGTTGCTGAGACCACATTGCTGCGAGATGAAATAAGATCTTTTGTTGCATGGCCATCGGACCTTATTTTCATAGATGATCAGGTATGTTGAAAACAATTATGAATCTTTAAGTCTTCAACTGTCAGTTCTGACCTCAGTTATTTCCACGGTAATTATAGACTCCTACAACACCCGCATCTAAGGGTAAAGGGATTTTGCGGCACGGCGAGTCTGATGTATCACAAAAAGAGGTACGTTTAAAGTGTTAATTATATGATCCGAATAAAAAAACTGCATAATTTTATAATTTAACTGAGTCTATATGATTTTTAGGTACCTTTTCAAGGGTCACAACAAGTGATCCAGAAAATCATTGGCGTACCACCCAAGAAAAGGGTTTCTACTAGATTTTTCCCTCGATACCGGCAGTGTCTTGAAACAATAGTGGGAACAACACATTTGATGGATGGTGGTATTCGTCAAATGGATATAGATCAAGGTATCTTTGGTTTTCCTTGCACCGAAATAATTGGACATGAGGACGTGGAACAAATTTTCCGTCATAAAGAATTAGGTGTCAGTATTATGCACGCATACATCCGGTAACCCCATCTTTATATTATGTAATTAGCTGAAATCTTTTTTAAACATTTCAATGAATATAGTCTAATATTAATTATGTTTTTATTTAAGACTGTTATATGACAAATTGATGCGTGGGAATCAATTGTCAAACAGATTCCATTTCGTGTCTTCCTCCCGTGTCAGCGGAGCGACAATTGGTAGGGAACCGGATTCAGTAAGAGAGCACTTAGTCGAAAGATTCATGGCAACTGGCAGTACAAAAATCTTATATCTTTGGGCGTATAATACTATTCCTACAGGGTTATATTTTCATTCTAAGTTCATTTTAATATTTGTAATTTTTGCGTAGAAAATTTTCTTCTAAACTGTTGTTTTAATTTATAGACGTCACTGGTTGTTGGTTGCTATCGATCCTATAAAATAAGTGGTCTATTATCTGAATTCGGTTGATGGTGATTGGACAAATTATCCGGATATGAAGTTAATGATTGATACGTAAGTGAGATTATTCTAAATATTTGTGTGTATTTATATATTTAATTATTTCTGTGACATTGTTCTAAATATATATTTTTATTTTGTTAGAGCGATACAAGTATTCCGGTGTCAAAGAGCGGCTCGGGTACGACGGTCTAAATCAAACAACATTAATTGGATCAAAGTGCAGGTATATTAATTTCCACTATTTTGCTTATAATATTTATGCTATTTGATAAAATAATACAACTATATATTCTTATTTGTTTTTCTATGTAGTGTCCTCAACAGCAAAACGGTATAGATTGTGGATACTTCGTTATGCGGTTTATCAAAGAAATCATTTAATTGAAACAAATAGAGATTTCAGTCACGATATGGATTTATAACTTAGGATTTGTTTTATTATTTCTCGGATATTTCATATAATTTTTTACTTTTAACTAAATCATGCATATTATGTTTTGTTATGTAGTACTTCGATGAATACAAATGTGCATATTACACGAAACTTCAGTTGGAAGAAATCAAAGAGGAATTGTGTCAATATTTTATTGAGCAGAGAATCATATAAGGTATGAATACATTATTATGTGAAAATTAAGTGTTATGAATACGTTACATGTGAACATGGAATACCATATTGACCGTGTTATTATGTTCAAACCTCGCAGGACCAGGACCTTAATACATAATTGACCGTGTTTCTTTCATACATTAGGACTGGTTTAGTTGTTGTTAGGGTTGATTTTGTAAGACTGGTTTTGAGTTACAATGCTGATAACAATGGTTTTTATATATTTTGAAGTACAAAAATGGTGTATATATATTTTGGATTACAATGCTATACAATGCATTATCGCGGTTTATAAATTACAGGTTGTGGCAACTGGTTTATATAAATAATATGCTGCAAACAATGCAGGTATATGAATTATATAAATTATACCTCTAAAAAAAACACCCTATGAAAGCGCTTTTTCAAGAAAAATGTTGCCTTAGGTAACCTATGAAAGCGCTTTTTCACAAAAAGCGTTGTCTAAGGTAAACATATGACAGCGCTTTTCCAGGCAAAAATGCTGCTAAAAGACCACCTATGAAAGCGCTTTTGCAGAAAAAAGCGCCACCTTAGGTAGACCTATGAAAGCGCTTCTTCATAAAAAAGCGCTGCCAAAAGCCTACTTAAGAGAGCTCTTTTTAGAAAAAGCGCTGCCAAAAGCCTACTTAAGAGAGCGCTTTTTAGAAAAAGTGTTGTCTTAGGTAGACCTACGAAAGCGCTTTTCATTAAACAAAAAGCGCTGCTAAAACCTATAGCAACGCCGCCTTAGAAAGCACTTTTAAGCGCTTTTAAAGGCCAAAAAAAGCGCTTTCGTAGGTCTTTTTTGGCGTAGTGATAGTTGCCCCGTCCTATTTCGGGAATTGATCCACAATCTATTTATGTTGGTAAACTTGTCTTGTTCCAGGAATTCATACTACCTGGTCATGTTGATAGTTTCCCCGTCTTGTTTAAGGGGTTAATCTTTGCCTGGTTATAAAGATAGTTTCCCCGTTCTGTTTTGAGAGTTAATCTTTGCTCGGTCATACAGATAGTTGCCATTGTTGTACCCCAAAATTTGCCCTCTCAATTCTCAAGACTTTTCTCATAAATATTCTCAGGATTTTAGCTTGCACAAGTGCATTGGGATTTTCCAGTACCAAAATTAAAAGGAAACTGTCAAAAAGGGAGAAAATAGGTAAAAATAACATTTTGACAAATTTGGAGGAAAAAAGGTCTCCTTCGATTCTACATCCTTCGATTGACTCTTGGCCTCCTTTGATTTCTCAAAGTGGCTGCTAGCGTGCCTCTTTCACATGGGCATGTGACTTCTTGTTCTCGTTTGTGTCTTTTGTTGCCTGCATGCTTGCAATCGAAGGCCATGACCTACTGGTCACATGTACCCCCTACAAGGCAAGTCTTCGTTTGGGCACTCACCTTCTGTGTGCCTGGATGAAAACTTCAGTTGAGCAAGAGCCTCCTTCGAATGCAACTTAGGTACATCCGTCGTTTTGAGCAGGAGCCTCCTTCGAATGCAACTTGGGAATACCCTTCGACTCAGAAGCCAGGAACCTCCCTCATGCTAAAAGGCAATGACTCCCTTTATGTTTGTTTCGATCCACATGCTTCGATTGGGAAACATTGCTTCCTTCGAACACGGACTTTCGATTGGGAAATATGTTTGCTTCGACCCAGGCTTCGATTGGGCAATATGCTTCCTTCGAGCATGAGATTTCGATTGGGTAATAGCTTCCTTCGAGTTAGCTTGTTTCGACCACAAGCTTCGACTGAGGCAAAGGCTTCCTTCAAACAGGTGTGCTTCGATCTCACTCTTGCATTCGGCTTAAGACCAAATCTCGTTTTCCAGGCTATGTTGCATCCAAATCTTTACATAATCAAAAGTTTGTACAAGGGTTTTAAACTTTGTCTTTTAGATACTACTATTCTTGGTTAAAGGCTACATACTCTTTCTTTTCATAGAGAGTAATTTATCACAAAAGCAGCTTTCAACCTGAATTTGGTCTGAGCACAAGCAACGTCAGAGGCCTAAGTCACATCTTCTGCATCCCAACTGCCAAGAGGCCCCCCACATGTACTTTCACATTACCTATTATTTTATTATTTTGCAAGGCTGACTGTTGAAAACATGTCCATTCTTTTTCTCTATAAATAGAGGAATTTATGCAAAGCTAAGGGAGGATCTTTGGACCAGAGGAACGAATCCCCCAAATTTTCTCAAACACAGAAAAACTCTCAAGTTCATCAACACTTGAGAAATCAAAAAACCCAGAATCCCAAACACTCACCTCTTTCGATTCTGAAGAACATCTCACACATAGAAGTTTGTTCAAACTCAAAGACAACCTTGTGTGACCACTCTTCGAACCAAAAGCAAACCCCCTGTGACTACTCTTTGAATTCCAGAAACATCCACGTAGCAGTTCAAGTTCGAATCCCACATCCATTCAAGGCCTGAAGCAAGGTAAGTTATTCTTACCTTTGAACTTTTCGTTTCATGGCATAATAATTTTCCCTTTCGTTTGAAACATGTACATACCATTGTTACTTTCGTTTCCACCCTTTTAACATATTTTTCAGAGCTAACCCTTTCGTTTTTGCTTTCTGTTTACCTGAACTTGCTTTAACTGTTAAACTGTTTACCAAAAAATACTAGCATGGCCTCAGGCCATGTTGCCATTTAATGCTTGAAATGAAAGAAACAGGAAACAGGAAATAGGAAACGAAGCTTCTGGCTTCTACCCTCTTTCTCTAGGTCAAACGAAAGAAACAGGAGACAGGAGTTTGAAACGAAGCCTTTGGTTTCCACACTGACTTCTAGGCCCAGCCAGGGACACGCTCACACTGATTTCACTGGCCCAATTGAAGAAGGCAGCAAGGCAGAAAGGCCCAGCCAGAGGCACACTTGCACTAAGTCCAAACTCAGACGAAAGGCACTCCCATGCTGGTGCCAGCCTCCAATCGAAGTACATGACTTGACTGGTGCTAAAGCCCAATCGAAGGCCATGACCTCACTGGTGCGAACTCCCAATCGAAGGAAGCCTAGAAATGAAAATCGAAGGCTGCTCCTGCCCAAATCGAAAGACACTCATTTTTATTACTTTTATCTTATTTTTTCCTTCATATTTTTTATGCCTTTCGATATGGTTGTAATAGCATAGGATTTTATCTTTCTGTATTTTATTTACTTTGTACAAATGCTAGTAACTAGGTGTGTATGGCAAGATAAAACCAACAAGTAGACAACCTAAAAATCAAAGACAAATGCATGCAATAAAACACACTTTGCACACATGCGCCCTTAGGGTAATCTCACTTGTTGCCTCGGAAAACAATCATGTCCCTCGAGTATGAGACACTCTAGCAAATGTCCCTTCGATAAACAAAGATCGTAGTCCCTCGATGACCCTCGATGTTGCCTTCGATAAAATGATCTCGTCCCTTACAAAATTTCTAGAGCGTCTCACAAGTTGCCTTCAATGATTGTATACGATGACCCGTGCCCGTCCCGTTCAACATACTAAGACAAGGTTGTTCACCAAATACAATGGTGAAACAACACTGTTAAAAGGGTTAAAAACATAAGAAAGATCTTTGAGTAAAATAGGGTAGAAAAACTCTTAGTTACTTGATCAAAAATCTTGCAAAACATCCTTGCCATTTTTCAAAACACACTCCACAACACAATTCCAAAACAACTTTCAAAAACATTGAAACATCTTTTCAAAAAGACAAACACCTTTGTAAAACATTCAAACAAGAATTGTTACAAAGGTTGCCTAGATAAGGCATATTTTTTAAAACATTTTTAAAACCACACACACAAAGCACCATTTCAAACAATTGAAAAGCAAAGGCAAGTGATCTAAAACAAGTAACTAAGAGCCCATGGATAACCATGGATGAAAATGGTGCTAGCACCTTCCCTTTTCATAATCTACCCCCCGAACCCATGAAAACATCTCAAAGGTCTTTCCTGTGCTTTTTGACCTTTCCTTAGGATAAAATAAAAAGTCGGTGGCGACTCTTGCTAAACCGAAACATTTGCGAACACAAACGCAAATCCCAAGTCAGTTCTCCCACTGTATCACATCCATGTTCTGTTTTGAGAATTAATCTTTGACCTGCTTTCTATTGGCGAACTCGTCCTGTTTCGGGAATTCATATCGCCTGGTCGTACAAATAGTTATCTTGTCTTGTTTCAGAAATTAATCTATGACCTGTTTGAGAATTATTGATGATATTCGTCTATTTGTGAACTAACCTGAAAGAAATAAAGTTAGTTTCATGCAATGTCATGATGTAAGTAATGCATTGCATAATGATGTTCTCAAAGTAAATGAGAGTGCTATATGCGTTTTGTATGCATATGCCATGATACTTGTAAATGATGTATGGATGCAAGATGTCGTTGAAGTGTATCGGTAGCTTCGTATAATATCTTTGTTGGGGAAAAGAAATCCATGGCTATTGTTGAGGATGAAGAATATGTGTAATCTTCAATCTCATTTAGAATGTCTCCGCTGGGGATTCCTGCCTTCTGTTTTGAGGATACTCCACTGGGAATGTTTGACTTTTGCTTGGGGATAGAAGAGTTCGGGAACATTGGTTGTTCGTTTCTGTACTGGGGAATTTAGTTCTTATATACCCTGACTGGGGATAAAAGAGATGAATAACCTTCAGAGGTGCCGTATGACCGAGTTTCCGATATGGACGTCAACTCTTTTGGGGGAGTACAGAGTTAAATGATGTCTGGCTCGGTTTCAGATTCCATAGAAACTTTCTGGAGATAGAAACTTGGACTACACTTTTTTGGAGAAGAGAATCTTACCGAGGATTTATAGTAATCGGAGGAATGAACTTTGTTTGGGAAATTAAATTTTGTTGGGGAAATAAACCCTGCTGGAGAAATATACTCTGCTGAGGAAATGAGCCCTGTTGGAGAAGGGAACTCAGTAGGGGATTTTGCATTGTTGGAGAAATAACTCAACTGGGAACTCAGTATGGGATTTTGCACTATTAAATAAGTCAACTGATACACGAAAAGTCAAACTTTGAATTTTTGGTCAACATTGAATTTCAAAAATCAAAACTCATCTAGACATTCAAAAATATGAAGCTTGATCATCAAGAAATCAAGAAAGTCAAAAGTCAATGAGAAATGTCAAACTTTTCAAGACTTGGAAATTTTTTTGTGTATGATAAATTCATTACTTCATGACATTTTTTCACCAAGATGCAAGATGATTCAAAGAAAACTTTCAACATGAAAGTTATAGATCTTGATGAATTTTATAACTTAGTATTAGTGGGTTGATATCCAAAAAATGCTTAGATTTGAAGATACAGGCTCCTGAAGTCATGACATTTTCATCTAACGCCTAGAGAAATTTTCAACATGTTTTGGTCAGGTTTTTGTCCCAACTTCTTGGCCAATTTTCATCAAGTTTCAATTTGATTTATCCAAAATGGTCAACATGAAAGTTGTATACAATGTTTCATGCTTTCCAAAACTTCCAGGAGTATAAATTTATCATACTTGATCTAGGAGATTCAAAGGCATGAAGTTGTGCATCCATTCTTGAAACACAAGGCATTTTATGATGAACACATAACCAAATCCTTATGCCATGCTGCATAATCTTGCCTTGCAGGCCTCTTAACTTCCAAATCACTCCATAATTTAATGTTTACACAAAATCTTGAACCATTACCCAAGAGATACAAGCCATTATCCAAATAACTTACCATTTAAGGTAAAAAATTACCATTGCTATTCTTGAAAAGCAAGCTTTTTGGTACAAAATTTGTCTTGAGCCCATACCTTGCTTACTTCTGATTATACTCCACCATAAATCATGTAAAGTAGCCCCTCTATACCATTAACTTTGGTACTTCATCTTGGGACTATGGAAGACTTGACATAACTTAATATTTACATTCCAACCAAACCATAATTTGTTATCTTGTAAGTATGATTGCTTCAACTTCCCAAACCCTTTCTCTATAAATAGAGAGGCCATTTGAAATCTAAAGGTGGCCGGATTCTTGTGTGTTAAAAAATCCTCAAAAATCCTTATACTCTAAAAAAACCAGAATTGTCCACAAAACCTCCATTTTGAGCTTTGAATCTCTCATACCTTGCAAGTTTTGCCAAAATAAACCATCCAAATACTTCACATACATCATATAGAAATTATTCAAACACAAGAATAATTTCTGTAATACCATTATCACCATCTTCCAAACTCAGAAACAATACTTTGCAACTTGACTTGGTTGGAGTGATTCAACAACTTTCAACATAAAGAAAGGATTAGAGCAACTTCAAGAAGGTCCAAAGGAGCTCGATCAACCACCACTTGGCAGCCGGAAACATCCGTACATGTTCTAAAGTTTTTGCTTCAAGGGGTAAATTTTCTCAAACTATAACATTTTTATCCATACATCATTTGTTTTTGCTTTCAAAAAATATAAAAAGACAGATCAAAGAAGAAAACTCAGCAAAAAGCCAGGCCATGGGCTGACACGGGTGCACGTGTCACACGACACGGCCCATGTCATCTCAGCTGGTTGAAAATTTAACAAAAAATGCATGGCAGGTCCTGACACGGGTGCCTGTGTCACACGACACAGCTCGTGTCAACTCCACTGGTTCAGACACGTGCAGAAAACAGAAGGACAGAGGCTGACACGGGTGCCTGTGTCACACGACACGGCCAGTGTCATTTTATCTGGGACATAAAAATGTGCAGGAGCATTGGGCAGGCTCTGACACGAGTGCCGGGGTCCACTGACACGGCCCGTGTCAGCTCAGGTACTAAAAACCCTAGTTTTGAGACTTGTTTTGCTTCAATTTTGAATCATTATGGATACTTTGGACATTTTCGCATTATAACTTAACACCATAAAATCTTTTTCCAAAAGAAACATCAAAAATATTTTCTAAACAACTAGTGTTCCTTTTTTAAGTTAACTTAGACCTAGGTTTTTCTTCAATTAAATTAACTACAAAACATTTTCTATCAAAAAATTCTAAAAAACAATTTCTTGCACTTTACATTTTCTTACACATTTTACTATTTTTGCATTATAAATTATGTAATTGTCAAAGCCTTCTAATAGTAATTAGGGTTTACTGTACTTATCATCCCTATTCGTAAATTTGTATCCCCCATCCCCTCAAGTATTGTAATAGAGTAGTACATTTAATTTCTGGAATTTATCGCTTTCCATATTATTGCTAGTAATTAGGGTTTGTATGACAAGACTTAAAACCAACAAGTAGACAACCCTAAATTCAAGACAAATGCATGAAAACAAAAACACTTTGCAACTTGCACCTCTAGGGTAACCCACACTTGTTGCGTCGGATTAAAACAATCATGTCCCTCGAACGTGAGATACTTTAGCAAAGACCCTCGAATACAATATCGTAGTCCCTCGATGACCCTTTGATGTTGCCTTTGATAAACAATCTTAGACCCTTACAACAAATTGCTAAGGTATCCTAAAATGTTTCCTTCTATGACTGTACGATGACCCACGTCTGTCCCTCACGTCCAATGATAAGGCTATCTACAATCAATGGTAAAGTAGCACTATCTAAAGGAGGAGGAAAAGAACAAAGACTTTTTGAGTAGGTAGATTTCTCGTAATTGCTTGCTCACAAACTAAAACCATTTCCACACCTCACACTTTCAAAAACAAACATCTTTTCAAACACTCTCTATCCCCAAACAAATGTTTTCAAAACAAACATTTTGTATACATTCTCAATGATACGAGAGTCATTACAAAGTTTGTCGTACTAAGGCATTTTCAAAATATTTCCAAACAAAAATTTTGTATACATTCTCAATGATACGAGAATTATTACAAAATTACCATTTTCAAAATACCTTCAAATAAATCACAAACACATTTCAAACAAAGCATTTCAAAGTGAGCTAGCAACAAAGAGCCCGTAGATAACTACAGATGAAAAGGGTGCTAACACCTTCCCTTTTCATAACCTACCCCCCGAACTCAAGAAAATTCTCAAAAAGTATTTCATGTTATTTTAACCCTTTCCTTTATTGGATAAAAGAAAAGTTGATGGCGACTCTCGCTATCCATAATATTTGCGATAAAACACAAAACACCCAAGTCAGTTCTCCCACCGTATTACAGAACTGGCGACTCTGCTAGGGAATGAAGAGTCTGAAAAGTGGGGCTACCTTAGAGATTAGATCACCTTTAAATGCTTTCATTGTTTGACTTGCTTGGTTTACTCTTAAAAGGGTGTTTGGGTTTTTTATAGATCCTCTACTCGGATATGGGAATACCATTAGGTAAGTAGCAATAGATTGTGGAGACTGTACAGCGTATACCGACATGGTTGAAACAATGGCTACATTAGTGTGACACATTTGTTGGTACTGATATTCCTTGTGTTGAATCGAGGAGAATGCGGGGCCTCTATATGGTGTCATGAAGCACTAACTGACCATAGAACCTTTAGTTGAACAACTTGGCCATTAGGAAGTAATGAGGTAGCCGAGTTTGGTGCAAAGCTGAAGATTGGTTTATACTCGATACTACACTCATTAAGATCATACTTTTGGGATATTTTGGCCGCAAGAAAAGATTGATTGTGCTAAAACAATGCCCAATGAAGAAAGATCAATGATATTGAGATTCCCTAGAGCCCGTTTACTTTCTAGGACATGTTGAACCAACTAAGCTTCAAGAGGATACTTACCTATGAAACACATGCAAGCCTAAACCTAAGGTCTTTGTGTGCTTTGTGTGCTTTGTTTGTGATTACCATTCATGACATCATAAATATCATAACAACATAAGCATTCTCACTAACTATTTCAAGGATTTAGGAATTTATCTTTGTTCTATTTTGTAGGACATGGCTTCCAGTCGTAGAAATACCTTCCGAGTCAACTTTGTGAAAGTACTTCCTCAACTTTAAGAGTTAGCATCAAGGGTACCTGGAGATTCTCCCTTCACCATGAAATATGGTCGACTTCTCAACTTGGCTACCTCAAACTTCCAAGAAGAAATGATGTGTGTGCTCTTCCAATTCTTTGATCATATGCATCATTGCTTCACATTTACCGACTACCAATTAGTGCCAACATTAGAAGAATTATCTCAACTACTAGGGGTGCCTGTGCTTGATCAAATTCCATTCACCGGTTTAGAGGAAACTCCAAATCCTGAGGTTATTGCCAAAGCCTTGCATTTGAAGAGACCCGACATTGTGGAAAATTGGGAAATAAGGAGTGGAGTTAAGGGTTTCTTAGCCAAGTTTCTGTTGGAAAAGGCTCGTTTGTTTTGGGAAGATCTAGATTTTCCAACTTTCGATGATGTCTTAGCCCTTCTAATCTATGGTTTGGTTCTATTTCCCAATCCGAACCAACTCGTAGATGTGAATTCCGTCAAGGTTTCTCTCTCTCGTAATCCCGTACCTACTTTGCTTGGAGACATTCTACATTGTTCCATACTTGCACCAGGAAGAAGAGAGGGACTCTTTTGTGTTGCATTCAATTGCTGTCTAGGTGGTTTATTTCACACCTACCTCGATCAATATTGAAGAATGAGCAAGACTTGACATGGTCTCAAAGGATGATGTCGCTCTCACACTCAGATATTCATTGGTGTTCTCGATCTTTGGAAGATATTACCATCATTGACCGATGTGGGGAGTTCCCTAATGTTCCTCTCTTGGGAATTAGGGGAGGTATTTCCTATAACCCTTCTCTTGCATTACGATAATTCGGGTATGCGCGAAGATACGGTCCCCGTGATACACTCATCCAAGGTTTGGTATTCGACTATGTAGGCGACATCCAAGGCTATCGTTGAAGGTTCATGCGAGCTTGGAGAATGGTAAACAAAGTGGATAACAAGACTCTGGGGCATAAAAATTCCATCCCTCTTGAGCCTTACCTCAAATGGGTATAAACTTATGCTCAAAGTCTCATGATGCCTTACCCATCTGTGATCGGTGGATCTGGAACTGATTGTTTAACGCTGGTTCGCGGAATGTCGCGGAAGCAAGAGTCGCCACCGTCTTTTATTTTCTCCAAATGGAAAGGACAAAAGCACAGAAAAATTCCTTAAAGAGATTGCTCTCGGTTCGGGAGGTAGGTTATAGAAAGGGAAGGTGTTAGCACCCTTTCTATCCATGGTTATCCATGGGCTCTTAGATACTTGCTCATTGTGTTTTCAAAAATGGTTTGTTTGCTTTTCAACTGTGGGTTTTAAAAAGTTTCTTTGAAAATTCCAGTTCGACTCTTGTATCGGTCCTCAAGAGTGTTTGAAAAATTGCTTTCGAAAGCTTTTTGAAAATGTGTTGGTGTGAAAAGTATTTTTGATTTGTTTTGAAATTTAGAGCAAGTATCTAGAGTCGTCTACCTACCCTAAGGAATTCGTCTGTGTAAATGTCCTTTAAAGTAGTGCCATCCCACCATTGAGAGGTAGGTAGCACCACCGTTGGAGGTGTTCGGGTCAATTCGAGTTTGTAGGGACATGGTGATCACCAGAGCAATGGGAAGACACCTTAGAAGCTACCCTCATGCCAGGTTCCCGGATCATGAGGACTTACTAAGACATCCTCTACTCGACGATCACCTTTCGAGGCAAGGCAACAGTGAGGCGTACCCTAGGGGTGGTGTGTGCGATTCGTGTGTCGTTTTCATTTGCATTTATCTTGTCATGTTATTGTGATCTACGCTTGTTTTTATTTTTGTCCATACATTCTTTCATGTCATTGGATTAACAGTTAAAAGTTGCAAGGAAAGTAAATTCTAAGCTATTACAAAAGGCGCGGGTCCACATCGCCAAAAGTTTCTCGAACCCGATTTGACAGAAAATAAAGAAATTAAAAGAATTAAAAGTGCGAGAAGTAATTTACATGGCTTCAGGAGAGATACATAATATTATAAAGAAATAAAAATAAATGCGAATTAATAAGAATTAAAACGAAACGAGGGCGTTGGACCCTTTTGCAAAAAATTGAATTAATGAGGAACTAATTAATTAAAAAGAAAGAAGGGATTTGTTTTTTTTGGTATTTTATGTTTTTTAAGATTTAATATGAAAAGGGAGAATTAATTAAAATCAAAATAAGATGCAAACCCTAATTCTAGTTATTTTTTAATTTATTAAGAAATATTGAAATTTTTAACCTAAATTAAACCTAATTTTTACATGCAAATTTGATTATAAAAAATAAATAAAATAAATACTTAATTATTTGAAAGAAAAAAATGAAAAGGATGAAAAATTCATTAAACCTAATTCTATGCCTATTTTAGATTTTTATTATGAAAACATTAACTTAAACCCTAATTTAAAGCTAAATAATTATTTGCATTTATTTACAAAAAGTATTAAAATAAAATATTTATTATATTTTTTTATCTTTTATGATTTTTATGCATTTTTTTTATTTATGAAAATAAATAATTAATTTAAACAAATAATAATTAAAAGAAATAGAGTTAAATAAAAAATAAAGAAAGTGAAAAATATGCAAACATAGGGGGGTGGTAGTCCCCAAAGTGGAGGTATGCTATAGCAATCCAGGCCCACTTAAATTGATGGCCTCTTTGACTTTTCAGGTAGTGTGCTGGCGCGTTGACTCAAGCCTATGGTATTCTCTAACTCCCAGCCTTTGGATTGATCTCAATATGGGCGTGGCAAGGCTTGATCTGGAGGCATATGATGTATCCTTATCATTGACGCTGCACAGGAAGATTTATAGAAAAATAATATGGACATAGGTGAAGACCTGGGACTCGAACCCAGGTCTTGGACGTTAACACTCACACGCCTTGCCATTCGTTCTACTGCACGCGTTGTTAATATTAAACAAACAATAAATATTATAAAAGAAAAAATGTCAATGGCTTGGAAACGCGCGCAAAATTTGAAAGAGCCAACCAATATGTGCCACGAAGTCATCTTCTTCATGGTGTTTTCCTGAAACAAATTTAACAAACATTTAACGGGGGTTTTAAACCCCCTCAAAAGATGCTAATTCCAATAATAGCGATTAGGCCTGTGACATTCAGAAATTTGGCGCGATGGTCTCAATCTTTTCGTCTCAACCTGCTGACTTTGTTCATGGCATTGTTAGGTCTTAATTTTATAGGAATGGAAAACGCCCAATTCGAAAACCTTGAAACCCTAGGTATCTTTAATGGCGAACTCTCATACAAGGCATAAAACTTCAATTAAACTGTGCAGTTAGTTTATAAACATCATCTTAAACACGAAAATAATAACAAAATATGTTAAAAATGCATGGATAATGGAAAACAGTTTTGGAATTTTCTCTACCAATTTCAGTGATGACTTCGCGTTTCTTTGAGTATGGGGCTTAGTTTCTGATTGGAATATGTTCAGTGATGCTTGAGGAAGCTAATGAGATGAGAATTGTGCCTTGAATCGCCCTAGAAAGTAGTTTTCAGATTTGAGTTTCTTAGACAAAATTCCAAGTTTGATTTTCAGTTTTCTCAGCAGCTGCGTGTGTGTCATCATTAGGGTTGTGTTCCTGGCTTATGTATGAATCAATTAGGTTAAGAAAAACAAATCAAATCCCTTGCAATGATGGTTTTGAAGATTGGATTTTCAAGCTTTGTTTTTTCAATCTTTTCTATGCAATTTTGTATCAATTAAGATCAATTCAATCCAAATCTTTCTATATTGAGATATGCACGAATTATTGAGGATAAAACATGCACCAAAAGATTGAAAAAACTTAGGTTAGCATTTTTCATGTATTTATTTTAATTTAAATGAATTATTATTAATAAAAATCCAAATAAATAAGTAAAAAATGAATAAAAACTTCCCTTTGGGCCAAGTGGTCGTGCACATGTCATGGATGATGAATTATGGAAGAAAATGGGCCCATTAGCAATTTTAGGTCATTTGAGTCAATGTTGACTTTTCAAAATATCCAAAAATTTCCCAACTTCCACAAGGCATAACTTGCTCAATTTTTAAGCTTTTCTCATGTTCTTGGACATTTTGGAAAGGTCTTTGAGTCCTCTAACCAATGCCTTTGGTCCCATGTCATTTTGATTTACCAATCTCAAGTTATGGCCTTTGACTTAAAGTCCCTTTTTGTTGACTTTTGAAAATGACCTATAATGTTGAAATTGATAACTTTTTGTGAGAGCATTTCTTGGACTTGAAGTATGAAGATGAGTTGTAGGAAATGTCTTTCTCTTAAAAATGAGCTTTGGATGGGATTTTTCTGATAATCCATGTGAAAGTTATGCCCTGGTCAATTTCAGTTGACTTTTTCAGCTGTCCAAATAAGGAAACTTTTGCATCTTGATGATTTCTGAGCCAAATTTTGAGAATCATGATCAAGCATTGATCAAATGATGTTTGTGGCTTCAAAATGACATGTTGACCAAAAATTTGAACTTTTGACTGTCAAATGACCATTTTGCCCCTACAGTTGCCTGTAGTGCAATTAGGGTTTTGACTGTGCAATTTTGTGCTGAATGTCTTGAAACTTGGTATGAGGATGCTTGACCATATTTGTAGGCTTGTGAGACTTGATTGGACCTTTGGAAACTTCATTTTCTTGATCAGAACACAAACCCTAATTTTGACTGTATAGGGGACCTTTGCACTGTGCAACCCTTAGGGAATTTTGAAGTTTTGTCTTGGCAATTTCTTGAAGAATATGGGAGGGCAAATTTTGGGGTACAACAGTTGCCCCTGTTCAATCTTCTTAGACCTGAGGATGCAGATTGGCTGACGCGCCTTTCGTAATCCGAAGGTGGAAGATGATTGAACACTAGAGTGCCCAGAAATTTGCGCTCACATAGTAGCCGTGTGGTGATGGGAATGGGCTTATAGATGACATTTAGAGGTTGATGAATAGGATGATGGGCTTATAGATGCCATCTGGATGTTGATCGCGTAAGAGATTCCTTAGCGAGAACCTGCATACCTGCAAAAGAGAAAATGAGTACCTGGCACGTTGCAGGAGCTGGTTTTCAGATGCTTGGTATAGAGGTGTCCTGACTGGTTACAGGAGCTGAGTCTGGAGCTTCACAAGATGATGAATGAACCAGGGATGGTTACTACCTTAGCATGGACGGTAAGAGAACCTTGGGTGACTTTAACTCCAACAACGCTCGTTGAGAAAATCTTGGTGGGAATTACCATCTTCGCAGTATCGGGAAGAGAACCATAGGCAATCATAATCTGAAAGGGAATTACATCTCACGCACCGTCGGGGAGAGGACCAAAGGAAATTATAACCTGAAAAGGAATTACATCTCACGCACCGTCGGGGAGAGGACCATGGGAAATCATAACCTGAAAAGGAAAACCTAAAATGGAAATCTCATGCACCGTCGGAGAGAGAACCAAAAGGAAATCATAATCTGAAAGAAAAACCTAAAATGGAAATCTCATGCACCGTCGGAGAGAGAACCAAAAGGAAATCATAATCTGAAAGAAAAACCTAAAATGGAAATCTCATGCACCGTCGGAGAGAGAACCAAAAGGAATTTATAATCTCAAAGAAAAACCTAAAATGGAAATCTCATGCACCGTCGGAGAGAGAACCAAAAGGGAATTATAATCTCAAAGAAAAACCTAAAATGGAAATCTCATGCACCGCCGGAGAGAGAACCAAAAGGAAATTATAATCTCAAAGAAAAACCTAAAATGGAAATCTCATGCACCGTCGGAGAGAGAACCAAAAGGAAATCATAATCTGAAAGAAAGACCTAAAATGGAAATCTCATGCACCGTCGGAGAGAGAACCAAAAGGAAATTATAATCTCAAAGAAAAACCTAAAATGGAAATCTCATGCACCGCCGGAGAGAGAACCAATAGGAAAATATAATCTCAAAGAAAAACCTAAAATGGAAATCTCATGCACCGTCAGAGAGAGAACCAATAGGAAATTATAATCTCAAAGAAAAACCTAAAATGGAAATCTCATGCACCGTCGGAGAGAGAACCAATAGGAAAATATAATCTCAAAGAAAAACCTAAAATGGAAATCTCATGCACCGTCGGAGAGAGAACCAATAGGAAATTATAATCTCAAAGAAAAACCTAAAATGGAAATCTCATGCACCGTCGGAGAGAGAACCAATAGGAAAATATAATCTCAAAGAAAAACCTAAAATGGAAATCTCATGCACCGTCGGAGAGAGAACCAATAGGAAATTATAATCTCAAAGAAAAACCTAAAATGGAAATCTCATGCACCGTCAGAGAGAGAACCAATAGGAAAATATAATCTCAAAGAAAAACCTAAAATGGAAATCTCATGCGCCGTCGGAGAGAGAACCAATAGGACATTATAATCTTAAAGAAAAACTTGATAACTTCTACTGAGTCTTCATCAGAAAAATCTGTTAGGAGTCGATTTGGCTGGACTAGAGAAGGCCTTGGACTGGATAAGAAATCTTTAGAGTCGATTAACTGAACCGGTCTAGGTCTTGAAATATGACTGAGAATTTAGCTGAATCTTTCCTGAAAGGTAAAGGTCAGTCATATGCATGATATGGATCAAGCAATGATGTTCTCAACATAAATGAGATTTGTATGATATGATGCGTCTATGCATGCTATAATGATGTATGTGATGTTTATGTATGTATGTTTTCGTCTAGGAAAGCAGATCCTTGACGGGTGCCGGGAAGTCATATCCTGGGCTGATATTGAAGAATAAGCTTTCGCTTCCGCTGGGGATGATAACTGCAAGAATACCGGTAGGAGAAGATGACTCCGTTGAGGAATAAACTTGACAAATGGAAGATTCTGTGGGGAGAACAATACTCTAGCGACCATGCTGGGAAGCAATACTCTGTGGGGAGAGGGATGCTTTGCTGAGTGTTGATAATAATTTGCTGGGGATACCATCGTTGTGTTGGAAGTGCTAATAGACTTCGCTGGGGATACGAAGAACTTCGTCGGGGACGCTCTTTCCATGGCTTTTGGCTGAGGATAACCCAGTTATATCCTGTTAAGGGAATAACTCTTTGAATAAAGCCGGGAAACGCGTTCGTGCTCTGCGAGGATAAGCTTCCAGAATCTACTGGGGATAAGCTTACTGCTTGGGGAGATGAATTCCAAATTTCCTGGGGAACTAGATTGGACTCATCTGGGGGGTTTTGATATGCTGGGGAAATGACCCTTTGAACGTTGATATGCCGCCGGGGAACAATATTTAGAGCAAGACTGCCGGGGATGCTTGTTGAGAATATATGTATACTGCTGGGGAGATGTTGAGATCTACTGGAGGACACTCAACTTCCTTAAGGTTTGATAGTTTGGAGAGGAATATACTGACTGCTGACTTACTTTCTGGGGAATTGAGATGTACTGGTCATGTTCTTTGGCTGAACCTACCTGGGTACCTTGGAGGACAGAACAATTAGATTGCTTAGACAACTCTTTATTGCTCCTGTTTCTAGTGTCACCTGTAATAAAATCCTTTGTTTCGTATGCAAATATTTATGAGTTAGCAAACTATTATCAATGCATATATCACAAATTGAACCTTGGACGTTCTTCGCAAAACAAAACAGAAAAAGAAAAACAATTGGCACGTTTAACTGAAAAGTATATTTGTATTGATTTTTGAATGGCCTGTAAATAGGCGTTTTGTGTACAAGAGGCTGACGTCCTAGTAAGAGAACGCCGCCGAACAAAAGAGTTTATACAAGTTTTGTACAAAATAAAACAGCTGTGTGAAATGAATGATCCCACTGGGTTTCAACTCTGCTATTGCCTTTATAACTCCGAGCGTCTCATCACTTGATGACCTTGGTTGAAAGTGAAGCTGATTGATCGATGCCGTCTGAACTTGATGCAGATACCGGATTCTGGATGCAAAGTGATCAATGAGACATAGTATTACGCTTTTGTCCCTAATTTTTGCCTGGACCGCCCTTTTGGGTTTTCAGTCCACCGAGATACCCCTTTTTGCCCAAGCCGCCTTTTCAGGTTTTCGACTTTCCGGGTGTACAGATTTTTCATTTTCATCCCTTCATTTTGCCCGAACCCTTTTGGTTCGACGGGAAGCCCTAATTTTTGCCTAGGCATGTCAGCCTAGCGGGTCTTTTTTCACACGTAGTATCTTTTTACTATGTCTGCATTGGAGGGGTGAGGAAGGTCGTCACCATCCATATTGGTTAGAATCATGGCTCCTCCTGAGAACACATGCTTAACCACAAATGACCCTTCGTACGTAGGGGTCCATTTGCCCCTTGGATCACTCTGAGGAAGGATGATTCGTTTGATTACCAGATCCCCAACTTGATATTCCTGTGGTCTGACCTTTTTGTTAAATGCCCTGATCATCCGTTTCTGATACGTCTGACCATGACAGATAGCAGCGAGTCTCTTTTCATCAATAAGGTTGAGCTGATCAAGTCGTGTCTGGATCCAATCGTATTCATTCAGATTTGCATCCTTCATTATCCGGAGAGAGGGTATTTGCACTTCGATCGGCAAGACTGCCTCCATACCATAAACCAGAGAGAAGGGAGTTGCCCCGGTTGACGTCCTAGCTGAGGTACGGTACCCATGTAGAGCGAACGGTAACATCTCGTGCCAATCTTTATAAGTCACTGTCATCTTCTCCACGATTTTCTTGATGTTCTTATTTGCTGCTTCTACAGCCCCATTCATCTTCGGTCTGTAGGGAGAAGAATTGTGGTGCTGTATCTTGAACTGTTCACAGAGCTCGGCAATCATCTTATTATTCAGATTGGTACCATTGTCTGTAATAATTCTCTCTGGGACGCCGTACCGACAGATCAGATTGTGTCGAATGAACCGTGCCACAACAGTCTTGGTTACCGTAGCATAGGAAGCTGCCTCGACCCACTTCGTGAAATAATCAATCGCCACTAGGATGAAGCGATGCCCGTTGGATGCTGTAGGTTTAATCTCGCCGATCATGTCTATGCCCCACATTGCAAATGGCCAAGGCGCAGTCAGAACATTCAGGGGGACTGGAGGAACATGCACCTTGTCTGCATAAATCTGGCACTTATGGCATGTCCTGGAATGTTGGTAACAGTCAGCTTCCATTGTGGACCAGTAATATCCTGCCCGTAGGATTTTCTTAGCCATAGTGTGTCCACTGGAATGCGTACCGAAGGTCCCTTCATGTAGCTCTTCCATGATCCTTTCTGCTTCAGTTTTATCCACACAACGCAGTAAGGTTGAATCATGGTTTTGCTTATACAAGATGTCGTTGCTAAGGAAGAACTTGGCTGCAAACCTCCTCAGGAATTTCTTATCATTGATAGAGGCACCCTCAGGGTATTCCTGAGTTTCCAGATATCTCTTCACCTCATGGTACCAAGGCTTCTCAATCACCAATTCAGTCTCGAGATCACAACAGTATGCCGGTTCATCCAGTTTCCAGATGATGATCCGGGGAGCCTCATTATCCCATTTGACCTTGAACATAGAAGACATTGTAGCTAACGTGTCCGCCAACTGATTCTCTTCTCTTGGAAAGTGTTCAAAGGTGATCTCTGTGAAGTGGGGGATCAAGGTCAACACACATTCTCTGTAAGGAATCAGGTTTGGATGTTTCTTATCCCACTCTCCTTTGATCTGATTGATCACAAGAGCGGAATCTCCGAAGACACTCAGAAACTTGATTCTTAGGTCGATCGCAGCTTGAAGACCCATGATGCACGCCTCGTACTCTGCCATGTTGTTGGTACAGTTGAAACATAGCCGGGCAGTGAGTGGAGTATGAGTACCTTGTGGAGATATGATTATGGCACCGATACCGTTTCCCAAAGCATTGAAGGCTCCGTCAAAGTGCATAGACCATCGGGATCCTGGTTCAGGTCCTTCATCCGGTCCAGGTACCTCACAATCAGTCACAATCATGATGCTTTCATCCGGAAACTCGAAGTTCATTGACTGATAGTCATCTACGGCCTGATGTGCCAAGTGGTCTGCCAATACACTTCCCTTGATGGCTTTCTGGGTTGTGTACTGAATGTCGTATTCCGTCAAGATCATTTGCCATCTTGCAATTCTCCCAGACAGAGCAGGCTTTTCGAATATGTACTTTATAGGATCCATTTTTGAGATCAACAAGGTAGTGTGAGTCAGCATATACTGTCTCAGCCAGCGAGCAGCCCATACCAAAGCGCAGCAAGTTTTCTCAAGCAGTGAGTATCGGGTCTCACAGTCGGTAAACTTTTTGCTAAGGTAATAAATGGCATGCTCTTTTCGGCCAGACTCGTCATGCTGCCCCAGCACACACCCCATTGAGTTGTCAAGCACTGTTAGATATAGTATCAGAGGTCTCCCTTCAACCGGTGGCATAAGGATAGGTGGTTCTTGGAGATACTCTTTGATTCTGTCGAAGGCAACCTGACATTCATCATTCCAACGTACTACCTGATCTTTCTTCAGCAGCTTGAAGATTGGCTCACAAGTAGCAGTCAGATGTGAGATGAATCGAGCAATGTAATTCAGGCGTCCTAAAAAGCCTCTGACCTCTTTCTCTGTCCTGGGAACTGGCATCTCTTGAATAGCTTTGACCTTAGCAGGATCCACTTGAATACCCTTGTCACTTACAACAAAGCCTAGCAACTTCCCAGATCTTACCCCGAAGGTGCACTTGTTCGGGTTCAACCTCAGCTTGTACAGTTTCAAACGGTCGAACAACTTTTGTAGATGATCTAGGTGTTCTTCCTCAGTCTGGGACCTTGCGATCATGTCGTCCACATACACTTCCATCTCATGATGGATCATGTCATGAAATAAGGCAACCATGGCACGTTGGTAGGTTGCCCCAGCGTTCTTCAACCCGAATGGCATGACCTTGTAGCAGAAGGTGCCCCACTGAGTAACAAAGGTAGTCTTTTCCATGTCTTCAGGTGCCATCTTGATCTGATTGTAACCTGAAAAGCCGTCCATGAAAGAGAATACCTTGTGCTGAGCAGTATTATCCACGAGGACATCAATGTGAGGTAGAGGGAAGTCATCTTTGGGGCTGGCCCTGTTCAGATCCCTGTAATCGACACACATTCTGACCTTACCGTCCTTCTTAGGTACCGGCACCACATTAGCGACCCACTGAGGGTAAGAAGTCACTGCAAGGAACCCGGCATCAAACTGTTTCATGACCTCGGCTTTAATCTTCTCAGACATCTCTGGACGCATCCGACGGACCTTTTGCTTAACTGGAGGGCAGTCTTCCTTAGTTGGTAAGTGATGGACCACAATATCGGTATCCAACCCTGGCATGTCTTCGTAGGACCAGGCAAAGATCTCCATATAATCATGCAGCATTTGAGTCAACCGTTGCTTCACGCTGAGCTCTAGGTTGGCACCAATCTTTACCTCTTTCCTGTCTGCCTCAGTACCCAAGTTTATTGTTTCCACTGGCTCTTCATGGGGTTGAATTGCCCTCTCTTCCTGAAGCAACAGTCTTACAAGCTCGCCAGGCACTTCGCAATCATCTTCACCTTCGTCTTCGGCTAAGTTGATCGGATTTTCAAAGTCATAACTGGCAGTAGCAGGGTTGTTATCAGTGAGATCCAGAGTGGATTGGAACCTGTAGGAGTGAGTGTGTGTGTAAATACAGCTGTTTTGAAATATATGTAAAGGAAAGAAAGACAGAAAAGGAGCACAAGATTTGTAATGCGAAAATACGTCCAAGATTTTCATTCATGATATATGAAATGACAATTTATATGCCCTCACAAATGAAACCACGGTGCCTCGGGTAAGACACCGGGCCATAAAGTTTATTTATTGTTTATTACAAAATAACGAAACAAAGAAATTTATTACTGCGTCACAAAGGTAACAGGGGTATGGTCCTTAGCAATCCAATTGTTCAATCCGCCTTCGTTCGTCGGATAGATCCAGCTATTGAATTCCGCTTCATCCACTTCGTTGTCTTCCCCAACAACATTCACTCTTGGATTTGTAATGAATACGTGAGGTCTTCCGATCTTCGCTTTCCTCATAGCTTTCTGACCCTCTGTAGTAAAGCCCAGCCCAAATTTATCAGTCTTCTGAGTAAAGTCTGGAAGCCTGCCCCAGTTAGCACATTCACCCTTTTGAACCACAGCCCGGGCATCCTTCAGGGAGGCCATCTTCAAAGGAACACTTTCTTCCGCTGCTGTTTCTGATGCTGCTGTAATTGGAAGCACCTCCTCGAAATGCTGAAAGGGGGTTTCAATAAACTCCCCATCCATCTCAATGTATCTGAAGGAGTTCAAGTGGCTCACCATATATTCTTCCTCTCCCTGCACAGTGACGATCTTCCCTCTGACAGGGTACTTCAGCTTCTGGTGCAAGGTAGAGGTCACTGCCCCAGCCTTATGTATCCAAGGTCGACCCAGTAGACAAGATTACAATGGACGAATATCCATCACATAAAATGTAGAGTCAAACACTTGAGAGCCTACACAAATCAGAATGTCAACCTCTCCGTGAACCATCCTTTTTGAACCGTCAAAGGCTCTGACGATGATACTGCTGGGTTTTAATTCCAGGCCTTCACAATCTAGACGGTCCAAAGCCTTCTTGGGTAGCACATTCAAAGATGAACCCGTATCCACCAACACATGTGCCAAGGTAGTGCCCCTGCATTCGATAGAGACATACAGAGCATCATTATGGTCTCTTCCCTTCGCGGTCAAGTCAGCATCTGAGAAACCCAAGCCATTGTCTGCTGTCAGATTTGCTACGCAATCAGTGAATTGGACTGCAGATGTCTCATGTGGCACATGGGCCGTCTTGAGGAATGAGATTAGGGCCTTAGCATGGGCCTCGGAGCACAGCAATAAAGAGAGCATGGAGATTTTAGAGGGCGTGTGCCCCAGCTGTTCCACAACGTTGAAGTCACTCTTCTTTATAATCTTTAGAATCTCCTCCATTTCTTGTTGGGAGGCTTCAGCAGTTACAGGTATAGGTGCCTCCATCTGGGCAGGCTCAACTTCAACTCCTTTGCCCCGAGCATTGGATGACTCGGCAGCAGGAGAAACAATTGGATCAGCAGCAGGAACAGGTACACTTACAGGGGTTATGAGAAGTGGTCTTCGGGCAGCAGGCGGGGCAATGTCAGGCGAGAAGAGCCTGCCACTGCGGGTAACCTTGGCTGGGCCAGTGATGTCACAAATGCTGGCGCCAGCGTTGAATTCTTGTTTAATCCCATTCACATACACATCTGCCCCATAATGCCAGGGGACCGCTTTATCAGATACATAGGGCAGGGGCCCCGGAACAGTGATAACAACAGGTGCAACAGTCATGATTTGAATGGGCTTCTTCGAGAGAGCCTTGATCGGATTGTTGAATATGGTAACCACAGAAACTTCTTCCACCGGGACCAATTGAACAGCAGACTTCTTAAACAGAATCTCCTTGCTATCCATTAGGCTTTGGATGCCTAACTTCAGCAAGGGACAACCAGATAGGGACACAGCACAGAACAGGCAACCCTCACTGCAACCCGGAAATAAACCGGCCAGCAGTAGGTTCCTCTTGACAGTCTTCAGAGGAGTGGCCAGATCATCCACATAAACAGCATAAACATCTTCGTCCACAACATTTACCCCATGCTGAGGCATAGGAGCAATAACTACATTCGGCCTCTCAGGCGCTTCGAACTGTATCTCTTTCGCGTCGATAAGGTCTTGCACCTTACTCCTTAACGCCCAACAGTCATCAGTAGAGTGCCCTGGGCTATCTGAATGGTAAGCACAACGAGCATTCGGGTTGTACTTAGGAGATGCAATATTTGGAAACTTCGGTGCCTCTCTGACAGTCACTAAGTTAGTGGATAGCAACTGTGGCAGGATCTGTGATAAGGTCATGCTTAAGCGGGTGAACTCTCTCCGGGGTCTTTCAACCTTTTGAGGATTAGTTGGCCGAGGAGCGGCAGCAGGCTTAGCAATCATTACCGCACTGACAGATTGGCGGCGCTCAGGTCTCTCTGATCTCTTGGAACCATACACGGCACTAGCCTCCTTCTTGAAGGGTTTCTTCTCAGAACTAGATGATGCCCCCTTCGGAATCTTTCCAGACTTCAGCCCAGCCTCAATTCTCTCTCCAGTCAGAATCAAATCAGTGAACCCGGCAGAAGAATTCTCAATGAGATGGTTGAAAAATGGCCCAGATAGGGTCCCCAAGAACATGTCTACCAACTCCCGATCAGTCAATGGTGGCTGCACTCTGCCAGCCAAGTCTCTCCACTTCTGAGCGTACTCCTTAAAACCTTCGCTTGCACCTAACGACATACCCTGGAGTTGGGTACGTGTGGGGGCAAGGTCGGCATTATATTGATACTGCTTATAGAAAGCAGTAGCCAACTCCTCCCAGTTACGAACCTTGGTCCCATCCAGCTGATAGAACCATTCGAGATGAGTCCCTGAAAGACTCTCCTGGAAGAAGTGGATCCACAAATTCTTATCCGCAGAGTACGGTTGCATTTTCCGAACATAGGACCTTAGATGCAGCTTGGGACAAGACGCCCCGTCATATTTAGAGAAGGATGGTGCTTTGAACTTGTGAGGGATAATCACACCAGTTGACAAACCCAGATCTCCGAAATCCAGCCCAGGTACCTGTTGAATTTCCATAGCTTTCAACCTATCCTCCAGTTGCTTGTATCTGTCTTCTGCAGGAGGGTACTGCTCTTCATCAAAATCAGTCTCGTTGTCGGAGACTACCGGACTAGGAACCCTTGCTTCTGCCTGAGGACTACTCTTGCCAACAGAAGAACCAGCCTCTTCCTGCTGCAGAGCATTACCAAACCTTCGGCCCGAGTTGAACAGAACAATTCTTCTCTTCTTCTTCTTCTCCTTCTTCAGGAGCATAGCCTTCAGTTCTTCTTGGCCTTGAGCCAGACCCTTGATTAATTCTTGAAACTGCGCATTCTGCGCCTGAAGAGCCTTGATGGAAGCCTCAGTTGATGAAGATTCGGGATTCATGATGCTGAAATAAACAGCGAAGAACTGTAAGCAACCTGAAAAGAGGAAAAACCTGCTATGCACATGATGAATGAGATGTGTTTATGCAATGCATTCAAGGGTTCGAAAGTTCAAATTTGTTGTAGACAAAAAGGAACACACGTTATCATTAAGGAAATCCTTGTTTAATACATCAAAGCCTCATGGGCAAAATAATACAAAAACAAATCAATCCCAAAATATGCTGCGCATCCTCTTTGGAGCTATGTAAGTGTTGAGATTCCTCTCCTCATGCAACAGGCGGGTGAGCTCCAAGACCTTCTTTTCACTGGCATGTAGACTAGTCTCAAGAGAATTCCGTTCTTCCTTAAGCTGGATCCAGCTCTTCTGCATCTCTTCCCAGGATGTGGGTATGTCAGGGTGCTGAATAGTGTAGGACACTTCCCCTTCCAAGACTGGTTCTTTGATCACAGGGAGCATATGAGGATAAGGCATTATTAACTTCTGGGAGCGGGCTCGTACCCATTTGAGATAAGGTTCCAATGGGATGGAGTTCCTGTGCCCCAGTGTCTTGTTGTCTATCCTACTTGGCATCCTCCAGGCTCTGATGAATCTCTGGCGAATTCCTTGAGTATCATTGTCGAAGTCAAAAACTATGTCAGGGATTAACATGTCATGAGGACCATCCCTCCGAGCATAACCACACTGTCTCCAAGCCAGGCATGGGCTGTAAGTAATACCTCCTCTGATTCCAAGTAAAGGAACATTAGGGTACTCCCCGCAACGATCAATGATAGTGACATCTTCTCTGGACCTAGGGCACCAATGTATATCCGCATGTGTAAGAGTCATCAACCGTTGTGACCATCTCAAACCCCGCTCATTCTTCAAGACTGATTGTGGAAGGTGCGAAATAAACCACCTTCCCAGGAGAGGAGTGCAACACATAAGGACACCTCTTTTTCTCATGGTTCGAGTGTAACATGAGTGAAGGATGTCCCCCAGTAACGTAGGTATAGGGTTCCTGGACATAAAGATCTGGACAGCACTGATATCAATAAGCTGATCTGGGTTAGGGAACAACACCAAACCGTAGACAAGGAGGGCCACAACCTCTTCAAAAGCTTGCAAGTCAAGGGAGTTCCAACATTCATGAGCCTTTTCAAACAGGAACCTGGCTAAGAACCCTTTGATACCACTTCTAACTTCCCAATGTCCCTTGAGGTCAGATGACTGTAGGTGCAAGGCTTTAGCAATCTCTTCAAGCTTAGGTTCCTTTTCTGTACCGTTGAAGGGTAGCTGATCAAGGATAGGGATCTTCAGGAGCCGGGAGAACTCCTCCAATGTAGGTACCAACTGATAGCCCAAGAAGGTGAAACAGTGATGCAGAGGGTCAAAGAACTGGAACAGGACCTTGATCATATCTTCCTCAATGTTGGTGTTGACCAAGCTGATGAGGCTTCCATGTCTTTCACTGAATGATGAATTCTCGGGAATCCTGGATATAAGTTCCTTAAGCTGAGGAGGGATCCTTACAAGACTGATTTGAATTGTCTTTCTACGAACAGTTTCCATGTCCTACAAAACAAGAACAAAGATGAAAATTCGAACCCCTGAAATGGTTAGTCAATGCATATGATGCTGGATGATGTCATGATGCTATGATTAAACACACCACAGATATTTACAAAGACAAACATGTAAGGCACACAAGGCACACAAGATAAGCCCTTAAGGTTTAAGGCCAGCATGGGGTCTGGGTAGTACCCTCTTGAAGTTGGTGGGTTCAACCTGTCCTAATCAAAGTAACCGGGTTCTAAGGTTCCCAATATCACGGGATTGCTTTCATTGTTCATCGTTTCGATTTAGCCACTGAACTGGCGACCGAAATATTCCAGGAAAGAAACCCTCAATTGAGCGTAGTATCGAGTATCAACCAACCTCGGACTGCACCAAAGTCAGTTATCTCACTACCCTAAAGAGGCCAAGATAGTTCAATTAAGGTTCCTAAGGTCTATTGATGCTTCACGACACCACGCGGAGGCCCCGTACTCTCCTTGACTGAACTCAAGGGTTACCGGTACACACCAAAGTGCCACATCAACGTAGTAGACTGTTTCAACCATGTCGGTATACCCCGCACAGTTCCCTCACAGCCTTGTTGCTACTTTCTAAGAAGGTATCCCCAGATCCGGGTTAGGATCTATAGAACTCCCGAGACAGTCCCACAATTTAAAGCACACAAGGAAAGCCATTGAAAACACAGTTATGAACTAACCCTAAGGTACACCTCACTTTATAAAGGATCCCCAGCAGAGTCGCCAGTTCTGTGATCGGTGGATCTGGAACTGACTGTTTAACGCTGGTTCGCGGAATGTCACGGAAGCAAGAGTCGCCACCGTCTTTTATTTTCTCCAAATGGAAAGGACAAAAGCACAGAAAAATTCCTTAAAGAGATTGCTCTCGGTTCGGGAGGTAGGTTATAGAAAGGGAAGGTGTTAGCACCCTTTCTATCCATGGTTATCCATGGGCTCTTAGATACTTGCTCATTGTGTTTTCAAAAATGGTTTGTTTGCTTTTCAACTGTGGGTTTTAAAAAGTTTCTTTGAAAATTCCAGTTCAACTCTTGTATCGGTCCTCAAGAGTGTTTGAAAAATTGCTTTCGAAAGCTTTTTGAAAATGTGTTGGTGTGAAAAGTATTTTTGATTTGTTTTGAAATTTAGAGCAAGTATCTAGAGTCGTCTACCTACCCTAAGGAATTCGTCTGTGTAAATGTCCTTTAAAGTAGTGCCATCCCACCATTGAGAGGTAGGTAGCACCACCGTTGGAGGTGTTCGGGTCAATTCGAGTTTGTAAGGACATGGTGATCACCAGAGCAATGGGAAGACACCTTAGAAGCTACCCTCATGCCAGGTTCCCGGATCATGAGGACTTACTAAGACATCCTCTACTCGACGATCACCTTTCGAGGCAAGGAAACAGTGAGGCGTACCCTAGGGGTGGTGTGTGCGATTCGTGTGTCATTTTCATTTGCATTTATCTTGTCATGTTATTGTGATCTACGCTTGTTTTTATTTTTGTCCATACATTCTTTCATGTCATTGGATTAACAGTTAAAAGTTGCAAGGAAAGTAAATTCTAAGCTATTACAAAAGGCGCGGGTCCACATCGCCAAAAGTTTCTCGAACCCGATTTGACAGAAAATAAAGAAATTAAAAGAATTAAAAGTGCGAGAAGTAATTTACACGGCTTCGGGAGAGATACATAATATTATAAAGAAATAAAAATAAATGCGAATTAATAAGAATTAAAACGAAACGAGGGCGTTGGACCCTTTTGCAAAAAATTGAATTAATGAGGAACTAATTAATTAAAAAGAAAGAAGGGATTTGTTTTTTTTGGTATTTTATGTTTTTTAAGATTTAATATGAAAAGGGAGAATTAATTAAAATCAAAATAAGATGCAAACCCTAATTCTAGTTATTTTTTAATTTATTAAGAAATATTGAAATTTTTAACCTAAATTAAACCTAATTTTTACATGCAAATTTGATTATAAAAAATAAATAAAATAAATACTTAATTATTTGAAAGAAAAAAATGAAAAGGATGAAAAATTCATTAAACCTAATTCTATGCCTATTTTAGATTTTTATTATGAAAACATTAACTTAAACCCTAATTTAAAGCTAAATAATTATTTGCATTTATTTACAAAAAGTATTAAAATAAAATATTTATTATATTTTTTATCTTTTCTGATTTTTATGCATTTTTTTTATTTATGAAAATAAATAATTAATTTAAACAAATAATAATTAAAAGAAATAGAGTTAAATAAAAAATAAAGAAAGTGAAAAATATGCAAACCTAGGGGGGTGGTAGTCCCCAAAGTGGAGGTATGCTATAGCAATCCAGGCCCACTTAAATTGATGGCCTCTTTGACTTTTCAGGTAGTGTGCTGGCGCGTTGACTCAAGCCTATGGTATTCTCTAACTCTCAGCCTTTGGATTGATCTCAAGATGGACGTGGCAAGGCTTGATCTGGAGGCATATGATGTATCCTTATCATTGACGCTGCACAGGAAGATTTATAGAAAAATAATATGGACATAGGTGAAGACCTGGGACTCGAACCCAGGTCTTGGACGTTAACACTCACACGCCTTGCCATTCGTTCTACTGCACGCGTTGTTAATATTAAACAAACAATAAATATTATAAAAGAAAAAATGTCAATGGCTTGGAAACGCGCGCAAAATTTGAAAGAGCCAACCAATATGTGCCACGAAGTCATCTTCTTCATGGTGTTTTCCTGAAACAAATTTAACAAACATTTAACGGGGGTTTTAAACCCCCTCAAAAGATGCTAATTCCAATAATAGCGATTAGGCCTGTGACATTCAGAAATTTGGCGCGATGGTCTCAATCTTTTCGTCTCAACCTGCTGACTTTGTTCATGGCATTGTTAGGTCTTAATTTTATAGGAATGGAAAACGCCCAATCCGAAAACCTTGAAACCCTAGGTATCTTTAATGGCGAACTCTCATACAAGGCATAAAACTTCAATTAAACTGTGCAGTTAATTTATAAACATCATCTTAAACACGAAAATAATAACAAAATATGTTAAAAATGCATGGATAATGGAAAACAGTTTTGGAATTTTCTCTACCAATTTCAGTGATGACTTCGTGTTTCTTTGAGTATGGGGCTTAGTTTCTGATTGGAATATGTTCAGTGATGCTTGAGGAAGCTAATGAGATGAGAATTGTGCCTTGAATCGCCCTAGAAAGTAGTTTTCAGATTTGAGTTTCTTAGACAAAATTCCAAGTTTGATTTTCAGTTTTCTCAGCAGCTGCGTGTGTGTCATCATTAGGGTTGTGTTCCTGGCTTATGTATGAATCAATTAGGTTAAGAAAAACAAATCAACTCCCTTGCAATGATGGTTTTGAAGATTGGATTTTCAAGCTTTGTTTTTTCAATCTTTTCTATGCAATTTTGTATCAATTAAGATCAATTCAATCCAAATCTTTCTATATTGAGATATGCACGAATTATTGAGGATAAAACATGCACCAAAAGATTGAAAAAACTTAGGTTAGCATTTTTCATGTATTTATTTTAATTTAAATGAATTATTATTAATAAAAATCCAAATAAATAAGTAAAAAATGAATAAAAACTTCCCTTTGGGCCAAGTGGTCGTGCACATGTCATGGATGATGAATTATGGAAGAAAAATGGGCCCATTAGCAATTTTAGGTCATTTGAGTCAATGTTGACTTTTCAAAATATCCAAACATTTCCCAACTTCCACAAGGCATAACTTGCTCAATTTTTAAGATTTTCTCATGTTCTTGGACATTTTGGAAAGGTCTTTGAGTCCTCTAACCAATTCCTTTGGTCCCATGTCATTTTGATTTACCAATCTCAAGTTATGGCCTTTGACTTAAAGTCCCTTTTTGTTGACTTTTGAAAATGACCTATAATGTTGAAATTGATAACTTTTTGTGAGAGCATTTCTTGGACTTGAAGTATGAAGATGAGTTCTAGGAAATGTCTTTCTCTTCAAAATGAGCTTTGGATGGGATTTTTCTGATAATCCATGTGAAAGTTATGCCCTGGTCAATTTCAGTTGACTTTTTCAACTGTCCAAATAAGGAAACTTTTGCATCTTGATGATTTATGAGCCAAATTTTGAGAATCATGATCAAGCATTGATCAAATGATGTTTGTGGCTTCAAAATGACATGTTGACCAAAAATTTGAACTTTTGACTGTCAAATGACCATTTTGCCCCTACAGTTGCCTGTAGTGCAATTAGGGTTTTGACTGTGCAATTTTGTGCTGAATGTCTTGAAACTTGGTATGAGGATGCTTGACCATATTTGTAGGCTTGTGAGACTTGATTGGACCTTTGGAAACTTCATTTTCTTGATCAGAACACAAACCCTAATTTTGACTGTATATGGGACCTTTGCACTGTGCAACCCTTAGGGAATTTTGAAGTTTTGTCTTGGCAATTTCTTGAAGAATATGGGAGGGCAAATTTTGGGGTACAACACCATCCATCCTACCTGTGATTATGGAGCCTGTTGCTGAGGGAGACACCCTTTACACTCTTCTTCGTCCTAACATGCCTACCGACTTTGAGGAATTGCAAAGATTATGGATTCAACTCAAAGGTGAACGAGACACCTTTGAAGCATAATTCTATGCAAGTGAGAAGAAGGTTTTGGAGCTCACAAGGCAACTTCATGAAGAGCAAAGCCTGAATGCCTACATTGCACCAAAGAGGATGCACTGATGGGAAGCCCGAGTCCTTTCTGCATTAGGATTTTATTTTGTATAATTTATGTTTCTTCCATTGTAAGCCCGAGAGGCATTTGTAGTTCCTAAATTCATCAATTCAATTAATGTTTTTTGTCTTCTCTTTGTCTAGCAAATTTAAATTCCATAAAATCCTTGAAAGCATTACATTTGCATAACGTGCATCATATCATAAGCAGGTTTTTCGACACAGGTTTCCTCATCTTTCTACTATTTATTCGAGTATAAGATGGATCTCGAGAAAACTGTCAAGGACTTGCAGACTCAACACTCTCAATTCCAAGAGACTCTATTCAACTTAGCAAAGAGGCAGTGTTGTACCCCAAAATTTTCCCTCCCATTTTTTTTACTCAAGACATGCTCATTGAGGTTCTCAGTTGCTCAAGGTTGACCAAATAATTGATCAGACAAATTCTCCTCTTAAGAAATGAACCTCTAGCTAGGGTTTCACTGTCCACCAAGATGTTTGGGTTGCAAAGGCTCTAAATGATTTCCATGGTCCTTAATATGTCTTTAAGAATGTCCATGCCAAATTTCATGCCTTACACTACAAATTTTCTCAGTCAACTGCTCAAGTGTTTGAAAATCAACTGTACTAGGTCAAAAGTCAATTGAACTTCGACTAGGAATAAATTTCACATACTTCATCCATTTTCCCCAAACAAAGCTCATTTCGAAGAGAATCCAGTTCCCTAAAACGTCTCTTTTATCCTCAAGTTCAAGCAATGCATCATTTGGAAGATACAACTCATACATTACAGCTTCCAATATAGAGGGAAGACTGGAACAATATTATGGAGGTTCACTAAGGCTACCACAACATCTTGAAAGAGGTTCAAATTCAAAACAAATGATTAAGGCAAAAAATTGCAGCATGAGTCGACACATACCCACATGAGTCGACTCATTCTAGTGACAAAGCATGGTATGAGTCGACACATGGCCTTATGCATCGACTCATACTGTTATCCAGCCCCTAAAATAGAAGGATGAAAGGTGCATGAGTCGACACAAATGCGTATGTGTCAACACAAACATGGTATGAGTTGACACAAATCCTTATGTGTCGATACATACTGTTATCCAGGATCCAAAACAAAGGGAGGAAAGATGCATGAGTCGACACATACCATTATGCATCGACTCATACTAAGCTGATTTTGTTTTTACAGGAGCAAGAAGAGTTATGTGTCGATGCATAGTAGCATTGTGTCGACACATAATAGTTTAAAATGCATTTTTTCCTGTCTTTTTACACTGTCTTTATAGTTTTAACATTACTATCCAACTATTCAATATGGGCTGATGTTTGGATTTGTTTAAAGACCCAATTTTCGTGCAAGATACATTAGAAAAGACTAGGTTCATGCAAAGATAAAAATGGAAAAGAGAATCACCTAAAATGGCATGTTTTCTTCACAAATATGGAAAAAATTCAAATTTTGATCATGGCTTCAATTCACGAGTTAAAGGCCAGATTCTTTCCTTGTTTCTTTCTTAACTCCACCTCCTCTATATAAGGACCATTTCTGCAAGCAAAATGACACTGATACACTGCCTTAGAAAAATCACAACAATATTCTCAAAATTCTCACAAGTTGTCAAACTCGAAACAACCGATCCAGCCTTCCTCAGTCCATTCTAGGCATTCCTTCTTCCTCCTGAAGGTCCCCGGAGTGTTTCCCAGGCCTTAAGCAGTTCTAACATGCGTGAAAGCTCCCTCACCCGATCTCACATTTTGGTAAAAATTCCTTGATCTCAAACTCATAGAATACACGATTTAAATTCATATCGATCATATATACATATTGCTGCTGATGTTTATATTTGATTGAATGTGTTACATGTGAGAAAAGAGGCAGGAATGAGATCTTTCCATTGTTAAGGCACGATCCAAACTTACCTTTGAAACGTACGATTCAACCCATTTCAGGCCAAACAGATCCCAAATTTGGATTCGGGAGGTGATTTTATGTGAGATAGGGTCATTTGTTTTAGTTTCACGTTTATGTAAGTATGCAGGTTGTGATACATCAGAGAAGACGATCGAAGTTTGACTCTGGCATCACTCCAGTCATTTGACTCAGGCGCAAGCTGACTCTGGCACTCCAAATGTCCCTCTCCCATTGGCTTTATTAGTCAGCATGCATTTTATTTCTTTTAATAAAGGTCTAACTTGGTTTTCCTAATATAATCTTATAGTTTCGTTTGTTCAATGAAAGGACAGTTAGCTTAGTTGGTAAAGGGGAACATGTATATTGGAAAGGACCTGGATTCGATACCCGAGCCTCACATTTTATTCTTTCTAACAATTCTTCTGCAGATTCAATATGTTGCAGTCACGAGCATGCATCATACACCACATGATCATAGCCATTAGATCTCATCTGATCAGATCTAAGCACTCTGAATATGCAGGCTCACCATGGACCCTCCAGATGCACCCTCACCAGATCCAACGTGGCTTGGGATTCTTCTTGATAATGGGCCCTAACAGATTCCAATTCCCACCCCCCATTGTTGTTCCATATCAGGCCCATGTTCATTATTTCTTTATCTATTTGTTTTAATTATTTTATTTCTTTTAATATTTTTATCATAACATAAAATAATTAAAATCATAAAAAATATTAGGTTAGCATTTTTCTTGATTAACTTAATTTTGTAAATGAATTAATAATTATTTAAACCATTTTTTTACTTTAAAACTAAATAGACTTAGGATTAATTTCATTTCTTTTCACAAACAAAAAAATAACAAACAAAAAGATTTCCTTTCACTTAGGTTTTAGACGTCTTTTCCATTTCATGCGCGTTTGATATTTCTACTTTATTTTTCATATTAATGTATTTGCTTATGGGATGTAATTAGGACTTTTTACTTTCCGCTTTCTTTATTTTCCCCCAAGTTTTAGACTTGTATTAATCCCCCTCCCCGAAGCTTTGTAATAGTTTAGAATTTATCTTTTCGAACTTTTAATTACTGCAAACTATTAAATGTTAGATGCATGAATAATAGGATTGTATGGCAAGAATAAAAACAAAACGCTAGCAAACTTAAATTCAAAGACAAATAACTGAAACAAGGACACTTGCACATATACACCTCTAGAGTACTCCTACTTTGGTTGCCTTCGGAAAATAGTCACAACTCTCGAAACGTGAGAGATTTTAGTTGATACCCTCTGGTTTAAAAAGATCATAAGTCCCTCGATGATCCTCTCGAAGTTGCCTCGGTAAACACGGTCTTAAAAACCTAGGGTAGTTACTAAGGTTTCTCGCACAGTTGCCTTTGTGACTATAAAACGTCCCTTCGAATGTCCCTCAAACATCCAACGATAAGGCTACCTACTCACTAATAGTAGGATAGCACTGTCTAAAGGAAAGGAGGAAAAGAGTAAACCTTTCGAGTAAAAGTAGATAATTGTTAGATGCTTGCTAAAAAACAAATTTTCACACTTACACAAAACAACTTTCAAAAATATTTTCAAATGCTTTATCAACACTCTTGAGGACTGATACAAGAGTTATCATAAACCCAACTGCCTCACTATGGCATTTCAAAAATACTTTTCAAAACACACAAAGCACAAGGTATTTTTCAAATGAGCTAAGCATCTAAGATCCCGTAGAAAACTACAGATGGAAAGGGTGCTAACACCTTCCCTTTCCATAATCTACCCCCCTGTTGTACCCCAAAATTTACCCTCTCATTTCTTAAGGAATTTCTCACAAGGGGCTCCCAAAAAAATTCAAGCTTACACAAATACATTTGGATTTTTCAGCATCAAGATTAAAGAGGAAATTACTAAAAGAGACAAAACATATGAAAATACTCCTTTTGACAAAATTAAAGGAAAAGCAAGTTCTTTTCGATTTTGCGTCCTTCAATTGGGAACTTTGGCTCCTTCGATGTAGGCTTTGGTTGCATATTTTGTTTGGGCGCTGGACTCCTTTTGGGCAAGCTCATTTCATGCTTTGATTGGGGCATTGGACTCATTTGGTCAATTTCATTTCCTGCTTCGTTTGGGCACTAGACTTCGTTCGAACGTTTGTGCAAATATTTCATTTAGCCATATAGCATGTTTCCTACGTATTAGCCAAGATTTACAAGGCATAATTCCTTACCATGTCAACATGCACAAGGCCAGAGTCACCATTTTAAGCAACTTGTTACAAGCTTCGACAGGGCGACACTCCTCATCAACTAGCGTCAATTAACAAGGCAAAAAGCCTCATAATGATGTCCTTCGATTCAGGAGGCCAAAGCCTCTCTGCTACTCTCTTTTGATTACACATCTTGCATCACGCAGGCCTCCTTCATTTGGGGCATATGGCCTTCCCTGTATTGCAAGTTTCGTTTGTGCCTTTCATCCTCTGCATGCATTCTTCATTTGGAGCGTGTGAACCCTTCAGCACAAGCTCTTAGTCCTACCTTTCGTTTGAGCATGTTTGCATAAGGTCACAAGTCAGGGACCTCCTGCATACACACTTTCATTTGGCCATATAACCCCTTGCAGGCAAGTTTGAGTGGGCATTATCCCCCTTGGAAATGGTTTGCTTCAACACACAAATTCTACACTATTCCATTGTCTCATGCGAAAGAAGTACCATGGTGGCACATTCGAAGGACTTGCCAGACATGTCTGAATGTCCCAGTTGAATTACATGTTTTGCTGACCCACCCCAGGAGCACGTATTTAGACCATTCGAAGGAACCCATGAAGGGCCTGGTCGAAAGACACTTATTTGGGGCCCCTTCAAAGGATATCTACATGAGCCATTCGAATGAGACTTTGATTTGAAAAAAGATATGGTTGTTGAAGAGTCTGGTCGAAAGACAAGGCTAGGAGGTCAACACAAAAGGTTGAGATGCCAAAGGTACTTGTTGACCAAGTCCCATGCGCTGCTAGGTTCAGGCCTGATACACTGGCCATAAAACCCTAAAACTGCTGCATAGTAGTCCTGCAACACTGCCTTATTCCTTGCACCAAAATGGCATACAAACACTGTCCCTCGAAAGCTACAAATACAACATGCCTTTTTTGTTTGAACCTTTTGTTTTCCCTCCTAAAACATTATCTCAGGCCATCTATAAACAGGAGACTCCACCACACATGTTAGGGACGCCTGAAGGATTGCAAGAAAACACTTGTGAAAATTCACAAAATTCTCAAACAATTCCCAACATTTTTTTCAAACACTTCTGAAAAACTCAACTCCCTTTTGTATACTAAGTGAGTCCTTCGATTCATGCCCCTCCCCCCCCCCCCCCCCCCTCAAGTGACCATCTTACTAACGTTCGACCTACTTCCTCAACTACAATACAGTAACCCTTTGATTCATTCTGTTACTTGTCATAAAAAGAACCTTCGATCCACTCACACACACTCCTTCGATTCAGTGATTGCTTGCATAAAGTAGTGACTGGATTAATCCCAGGAAGGCTCTAACGAACTTCCATTCACCACCAAGGAAGACACTTGCAATTTCCTTCGATTTAAGAACTTCAAGAGGTAAGTCCCCTTTAAACTTGAATCTATTTTATTTTAATATCATGTGCACATGCCAATAAATAAAAATGTAGATATTTCATATAGGGAGCTTGACCATGTTTTAGCTTTCGATTCGGACTGCCCATATGCTGAAAACTCAACTCTGATTAGTTAGGTTTTGGACTTTGAGACCCAATGGTTTTGTGCTAACCCCTAGACTGTAGTTACATTTAAATGTTTCATTTTAAGAATTTAAGACAGGTTTATTATACCCTTCGATTGGCTAACTGCACAAGCCTTTCGAATCACAATCTGAGGGCCCAACATGCTTACAGTCGAAGGAGTCAACAAGGAGCCTATGGCAAAGAATGCACCTCACACTGACTCCGAGCCTTAAACTAAGGACAAAACCATGCTGCCTCCAGGCCTCAAACGAAGGATAAAATCTTGCTACCTCTAGGCCTCAAACGAAGGATAGAACCTTGCTGCCTCCAGGCCTCAAACGAAGGACAAAACCTTGCTGACTCCAGGTCCAAATTGAAAGAGGTAAAAAATTGTAGAATTGAAGGATGCTTCTTCCTGAATCGAAAGATCTCATTTTTCTCCTTTTTATTTTATTTTGTCTTCATCTTTTCTTGCTATTTCAATATGGTTGTAATAGTGTAGGATTTATTTTCTTTTGCATTTTTATTGTTTTTTTATAAATGTTAGTAACTAGGATGTATGGCAAGATAAAAACAACAAGTAGAAAATCCTTAATCAAAGATTAAATGTATGCAAATCAAATACACTATTCACACACATGCACCCCTAGGGTAATCCCACTTGTTGCCTCGGAAAAATAGTAATGTCACTCGAATATGGGCATTTTAGCAAAGACCCTTGATAAAATATCGTAGTCCCTCAATGACCCCCAATGTTGCCTCTGGTAAACGATCAAGTCCCTAAACAAAATTGCTAAAATGTCCCATAGGTTGCCTTCTATGAATATACAAACGTCCCATGCCCGTCTCTTCACATCCAATGATGGGGCTTCTTACCAAATTAATGGTAAGATAGAAACATATAAAGGAGGAGGAAAATAACACTAAGACCTTTTGATCAGGTAGGATGCTCCTAGTTGCTCGCTTGCTCACAATAAAAACATTTTATACACCCACAATTTCACTTTGAAACATTTTCAAAAGACAAAACACTTTGTACGCGTTCTTATAGAGACGAGAACCATTACAAAGACATTTTTTTCAAAATAAGTTCAAAACCCACACAACAAACACGTTTTCAAACAAAAGCAAGTGATCTAGCAAGCAACTAAGAGCCCGTAGATAACTACATATGAAAAGGGTGCTAACACCTTCCCTTTTCATAACCTATCCCCCAAACTCAAGAAATAATCTCGAAAGGTCTTTCCCGTTCTTTTCAACCTTTCCTTTTGGATAAAAGAAAAGTCAGTGGCGACTCTTGCTATCCACAACAAATGTGATCAAACGCAAAACACTCAAGTCAGTTATCCCACAGTATTATAGAACTGGCGACTCTGTTGGGGATTTACTTAAAAGTGGGGTTACCTTAGGGCTAGATCACCTTTACTTGCTTTTCTTTGTTTGATTTGTTTCCTTTATATTATGGTTCCTTGTTTGGGTTTGTTTTGATCCTCTATCCGGATCTGGGGCACCTTTTTAAGTAAGTAGCAATAGATTGTGGAAACTGTACGACATATACCAATATGGTTGAAACAATGGCTATGTTAGTGTGACACATTTGTTGGTACCGGTATCCCTTGTGTTGAATCGAGGAGAATATGGGGCCGCTGAGCGGTGTCATGAAGCACTAACTGACCTTAGAACCTTAAGTGAACAACTTGGCCATTAGGAAGTAGTGAGATAGCCGGTTTCGGTGGAAAGCTGAAAATTGGTTGATACTCGATACTACACTCATTGAGACCGGACTTTTGGGATATCTCGGCTGCAAGAAAAGATTGATTATGATGAGACAATGCCTAAACTAAAGGTCAGTGATATTGAGATCCCCTAGAACCCGGTTACTTTCTAGGACAGGTTGAGCCAACTAAACTTCAAGAGGGTACTTACCTACAAACTCCATGCAAGCCTAAACCTAAGGACTTGTCTGCTTTGTGTGTACATAACAACTTGCTTGATTTGCATAATTGTACGTAACATCATAAACATCATAACATCATAAGCATTCTTACTAACCATTTCAAGGATTTAGGAATTTATCTTTGCTTTATTTTGTAGGCCATGAATCCCATCCGAAGGAATACCATCCAAATCAGCTTCGTGAAAGTGCACCCTCAACTCCAAGAATTAGCATCAAGGGTGCCTGGAGATTCTCCTTTCACAAATAAATATGGTCGACTCCTCAGTTTGGCTACCTCCAATTTCCAAGAAGAAATGATGTGTGTGCTCTTCCAATTCTTTGATCCCATACATCATTGCTTCACCTTTCCTGACTATCAGTTGGTGCCTACACTAGAGAATTCTCTCTACTATTAGGAGTGCCCGTGCTTGATCAAATACTGTTCACTGGTTTGGAAGGGATTCCAAAACCTGAAGTCATTGCCGAAGCCCTGCATCTGAAGAGAGCCGACATTATAGCAAATTGGGAGACAAGAAGCGGAGTTAAGGGTTTCCTAGCCAAGTTTTTGTTGGAGAAGGCTCGTTCATTCTAGGAAGATATGGATTTTCAAGCCTTTGAAGATATCCTGGCCCTTCTAATCTATGGTTTGGTTCTATTTTCCAATTCGGACCAATTCTAGATGTGAATGCCATCAAAGTCTTCCTCTCTCGTAATCCTATCCCTACTTTGCTTGGAGACGTTTTACATTGTTTCCATACTCGCACCATGAAGAAAAGAGGTACTATCTTGTGTTGCATTCCCCTACTCGTCAAGTGGTTTACTACACACCTACCTCGATCAATATTGAAGAATGAGTAAGGATTGACATGGTCTCAAAAGATGATGTCCCTCACCCACTCTGACACTTATTGGTGTTCTCGATCCTTGGAAGATACTTCTATCATTGACCGTTATGGGGAATTCCCTAATGTCCCTCTGCTTGGCATTAGGGGAGGTATCACTTACAACCCTTGCTTATATTTACAATAGCTTGGGTATTCCCGAAGAGTGGTCCTCATGATATGCTCATCCAAGGTGTGGTGTTCGACTATGAGAGCGACGATCAAGGCTACCATCAGAGGTTTGTACGAGCTTGGAGGATGGTAAACAAGGTGGATAATAAGACATTGGGACACAAAAACTCTATTCCCCTTGAGCATTATCTTAGGTGGGTGCGAGGTCGTGCTTAGAGTCTCATAATTCCTTACCCCTCCATCCTCCCCGTTATCATGGAGCCTGTTGCTGAAGGAGATATATCGTATAGCGTCCTTCTTCCCAACATGCCTACCTCTCTTGAAGACTTGCAAAAGGGTTGGATTCAACTAAAGTAAGAGCGAGACACCTTCGAATCCCAATTCTACACCAGTGAGAAGAAAGTTTTGGAACTCACCAAACAGCTTCATGAAGAGCGGAGTTTGAACGCATACATTGCACCAAAGAGGATGCGTTCAACCTTTTTGTCTTAAGAGTTTTTGTATTTTGTTTCTTTCATTGTAAGCCCAAATAGGCATGATGTACTCGAACTTAGATTTATTAATACAACGTGTGTTTCCTTTTTGTCTAAACAAATTTAAATCTCTAATTTCCTTGAAATCATTTGCATATGCATTTTCATTCATCATAATACAAACAAGTTTCTTACAACAGGTCTCCTTATCTTTCTACTATTTATTTCAGTGAGATGGATATTGAACAAACAGTAAAGGACCTTCAAGCACAAAACGCTCAATTCTAACATATGTTCTTGTCTCTAGCTAAATGATAAGAGTACCTAAAGGCTCTTATGATCAAAGACAAGAAGAAGAAAGCGAAGAAACCAGTCGGCGTCTTGAATATGGGAAGAAGGTTCAAAGGACCAGCCAGGAAAACTCTATATTTCACAACCTCGTCGGGTGAAAGAGATAATCAAGAAGGAAAGAACAAGGAAGGAAATGACCACCCAGAGTCTGAAGAAGAGGAAGAAGTGGACTACTCTGAACAATATCCCCCTGCTGATGATTAATACAAACAGTTGGAAGATCGCCTCAATGCTACAGAGATCCAGAGGGTACCCGTGCTGGATTTTGAAGATCTAGGACTTGTCTCAGGGGTTGTCATCCCGCAAAAATTCAAGGTCCCCACTTTCGCTAAATATGACGGTGTCTCTTGTCCAAAGCTGCATTTAAGGTCATACGTCAGGAAAATTCAACCCCATACTGCTGATAGGAACCTATGGGTACATTTCTTCCAAGAAAGCTTGTTAGGTACGTAGTTGGATTGGTTCTATCAGTTGGAAGGAACCAATATTCGCAATTAGGAAGATTTGGCTGCTGCTTTTTACAAGCAATATGAGTATAATGCTGACCTAGCTCCAACTCGAACATAACTGCAAGGTATGTCTATGGGTGCTGGTGAAGGTTTCAAAATTTATGCCCAAAAATGGAGAGATCTCGCGGGAAGAGTCTAGCCCCCTTTATCTGACATAGAATTGGTGGATATGTTCTTAGGCACATTGTTTGGTTCATTCTTCAATCATCTGATCGAAAGCTCTTCGGCTGGATTTACTGAACTAATCATGACTAGTGAGCGGGTAGAAGCTGGTATAAAGAGTGGCAAAATTCAAAGAGACGTATCCTCGAGCACGATGAAGAAACCCTTTACTGGAAAGAAGGAGGTCAGTGTTGCATATGACCACAAGAATCAAAACAAAACTGAACGTCGCCCGACGGTAGGGGCTGTTATGATCTCCAGTCCTATAGCAAATCAATAACAAAACTATCAACGCAGGCCGGAGGCGCCCATAAGACGGTTTACCTGAATCAACATAACCTTGTCCCAAGTTTTTCCGCATCTATTGAAGTCCAATCTGGTGACTCTAAAGGAAGCTCCCAAGAACCCCAACACTGCTTCTCCCCGCTACAACCTGAATTCCCGATGTGCCTATCATTCTAAAAGTCTGGGGCATGATACAAACAATTGTTGGGCCTTGAAGAATAAGGTACAAGACCTTATCGAGGCAAAAGAGATTGAGTTTGACCCCCCTAGAAACACCTAATGTAATAATGGCGCCAATGCCCAAGCATGGTTAAGGTATTAATGTTGTTGGTGATGACTGTTTTGTTTCCTCCGTGGATGATTTAACTACTCCCCTTTTGACTGTTAAATGAAATCTATTGCAAGCCGGTCTATTTTCGGGTTGTGATGAAAGTTGTTGCTTATGTATGTCTCTACCAAATGTCTGTTTGTTACTGAAGATGGGCATCCAGCATCTGATGGTTAACAAAGAAATCCTGTTTGAAAAAGTTCCTCTTGCCAGAAATTCCCATGAAGATGTTTCAATAATCACCATTTCCGACAATCCTCCCATGGGCTCCACCAAAAGACCTGTAAGGATTACATCTGTTCCAAAGTATGCTCCCCTAATCATCACCATGTCGGGGCCAATACCATATTCCTCGGATAAAGCTATTCCCTAGAACTATGGGGCTGTCGTCTATTACCATGGCGTCAAGCAAGATTTATTGGCTATCAAAGACAAAGCTGCTAAAGGCATTGATCCTGACGTCGACAATATCGTTGAGACCAACAAGATAACAAGAAGTGGAAGGGTTTTCTCCCCCAAGATATCTCCAAATACCATTGTTTCTCCTGTAATTATTCCCACTACTTCTCCTACCAGCATTCCTAGTAACACTTCCGTTAATAGTTCTATTGTTATCCCTGCTACTGAGATAAGGGGAAAGGAGGTTTTGTTCGAGCCTATCCAGAAGAAGGCACATCTAGAGGTTGTTCTTGAAGCTTCTAGCAAGGAGATGGAAGAGAAATTAAAGATAATCAAGAAAAGTGACTACAACTTCGTGGAACAGTTGGGGCAGTCCCCCTCAAAAATATCAATGTTAGCTTTACTTTGTGTTCTGAGGCCCATGCCAAGGCCTTAGTAAAATTTTTGAAGACCGCCCACATGCCCCAAGAGACCTCCATTGATCAATTTGAGAATTGTGTGGCCAGTCTAACTGATGATAATGAACTGGGTTTTTCTGACGCTGATTTAACTCCCAAAGGAAGGAAACACAATGGTGCCTTGCATGTTTCTATTGAGTGCATGGGCACTACATTAACCCACGTTCTGGTGGATACGGGTTCGTCGCTGAATGTCTTACCCAAGAATGTCTTGACTATTTAGATTGTGAAGGACTCACATTAAAGCCTAGAAACATTGTGTGAGGGCCTTTGATGGTTCTAAAAGAACAGTGCATGGAGAAGTAGACATCCCTATAAAAGTTGGAACTCATACTTTTGATTCAACCTTCTATGTGATGGATATTCTCCCTTCCTATTCCTGTCTATTGGGCCGACCCTGGATCCATGGCACTGGTGCCGTCACTTCTACCCTACATCAGATGTTGAAGTACCCAATCAAGGGAAAGATCATCATAGTCCATGGGGAGGAGGAATACATGGTTAGTCACATGAATTCTTCCAGGTATGTTGAAATGGACGGTGAGTTCATTAAGACCCCATGTCAGAATTTTGAAGAGGTTCCACAGAAGGTTGCTGCAACCAAGACTACTACCAAGACTCCAAAGGTTACCAGACCTCCATTAAAAATGGCCTCTCTGAAGGATGCTAGAGCAGTAGTTGAGGAAGGTGGATGTACCATCTGGGGTCAACTTCTGGATATTCCCTACAAATCCAACAAATTTGGTTTAGGTTTTACTGCGGAGGCCCAAAGAGTTTTTCAACATTCTCGCGCTGAGGGACCACCTTTACACATCAGGAATCAGGGAGTCAATGCATTGGAGGACAGTGATGGCAGCTATGACATGGACGAGTGTATTTTTCCAACCATCGGCAGAGGGCTCAACAATTGGGAGGCCAAATATTTTATTCCTATTACTTTTATTCAAGAGTAATTATCTCTTATTTTTTCGGACTTGTAATATTTAAACAATTTAGACTTTAAAACCTTGTGTCTTACCCGAGGCACAATGGTTCATTTGTGAGGGTAGTTACTTCATCTTCATATGTCATCAATAAATCATGGACTTTTTTGCATGCAAATTTTACGCTCTTTGTTTTTATTTTTCTACCTTTTATTTTATCAAAGATAGTTATGCTCTTACACACACTCACATATCGAAATGCAGATCCACATCCACTCAGGATCCCATGGGTAACGATTCTTCTATGGCCTATTGTGACTTTGAAAATCCGATCTACCAAGCCGAAGACAAAGGTGAGGAAGATTGTGAGGTACCAGGGGAACTATCCAGGTTATTACAATAGAAAGAAAAGACCATACAACCCCACGAAGAACCGGTTGAAACAATTAACTTAGGTACTGAAGAGGACAAGAAAAAATTCAAAGTGGGTGCCAACCTGGAGCATAGTGTCAAGAAGCGCTTATCTCAATTACTACATGACTGTGTTGAGGTCTTTGCCTGGTCATACAAAGACATGCCAGGACTCGACACTGATATCATGGTCCATCGTCTGCCGACAAAATAAGATTACCCTCCGGTGAAACAGAAGGTTTGTCGTATGCGGCCAGAAATGTCAGAAAAGATTAAGACTGAAGTCATGAAGCAGTTCAATACCGGATTCTTAGCTGTCACCTCTTATCCACAATGGGTCGCCAATGTTGTTCTAGTGCGTAAGAAGGACGGTAAGGTACGTATGTGTATGGATTACAAAGACTTGAATAGGGAAATCCCCAAGGATGACTTCCTGCTTCCCCACATCGATATTATGGTTGACAACACAGCACAACATAAAGTATTCTCCTTAATGGATGGTTTCTCCGAATATAACCAGATCAAAATGGCACATGAGGATATGCCGGGGCAACCTATCAGCGTGCCATGGTAGCTTTGTTTCACGATATGATCCATCGTGAGATAGAGGTCTACGTGGATGACATGATAGCCAGATCTCAAACTGAAGAGGAAAACCTTGACCATCTGCAGAAACTATTTGAAAGACTGAAGAAATACAAACTAAGGCTGAACCCAAATAAATGCACTTTTGGAGTGAGGTTTGGTAAGCTCTTAGGCTTCGTTGTCAGCGGTAAAGGTATTGAAGTGGACCATGCAAAGCTAAAAGCAATACAATAAATGCTTGTTCCTCGCACTGATAAGGAAGTTAGGGGATTCTTAGGACGGCTAAACTACATCGCCAGGTTCATTTCCCATCTAACCGCTACTTGTGAACCAATCTTCAAATTACTGAAGAAAGATTAAGTGGTGGAATGGAACGAAGACTGCCAGGTTTCCTTTGATAGGATCAAAGAGTACCTTCAAGAGCCTCCCATTTTGATGCCACCTGTTGAGGGAAGACCTCTGATCATGTATCTAACGGTCTTGGAAAATTCAATGGGGTGTGTGCTGGGGTAGCATGACGAGTCTGGACGAAAAGAGCATGCAATATACTACCTGAGCAAAAAGTTTATCGACTGTGAAACCGGATATTCACTGCTCGAGAAAACTTGCTATGCTTTGGCATGGGCTGCTCGCCGACTAAGACAGTATATGGTGACTCACACTACCTTATTGATATCCAAGATGGATCCAATTAAATACATATTTAAGAAGCCCACCCTCTTTGGAAGAATAACAAGATGGCAGATGGTCCTGACTAAATACGACATTCAGTACACTACCCAAAAAGCAATAAAGGGAAGTGTACTAGCTGATCACCTGGCTCATCAGGATGTGGATGATTATCAATCCATGATCTTCGAATTCCCGGACGAAGACATCATGTTGGTAAATAATTATGAAGAACTCAGACAATATGATGGACCTGAACAAGAATCCCAATGGACCATGGTTTTTGATGGAGCTTCTAATGCACTCGGCAACGACATCGGTGTTATAATCATATCCCCTGAAGGATGTCATACTCCCTTCACTGCTAGGCTGTGTTTCAGTTGTACCAATAATATGGTGGAATACGAAACATGTATTATGGGTCTCAAAGCTGCCATAGATTTGGGAATCAAGTCCTTAAGTGTATTTGGAGACTCAACCTTAGTCATCAATCAGATCAAAGGAGAATGGGACACGAAGAATCCTAATCTCATCCCTTACAAGGAACGTGTGTTTACATTAATCCCACATTTTGAGAAAATTACCTTTGAGCATTTTCCACGAGAGGAAAATCAACTAGCGGGCGTGCTAGCCACTATGTCATCCATGTTCAAAATCAAGTGGGATGATAAGGCTCCTTAGATCATCATTGAGAGGATGGACGAACTGACTTACTGTCACGAGATTGATACTGAAGAAGTAGTGGACAAGCCCTGGTTCCATGAAATTAAGAGATATCTCTAGGCCCAAGAATATCCAGAGGGAGCTTCAGTCAATGATAAGAAATTCCTGAGAAGGTTTTCCACTAAATTCTTCCTCAGTAGTGGAGTTATCTATAAGCGCAACCACAATTCTACTTTGCTTCGGTGCATAGATAAGAGTGAGGCAGACGAGATCATGGCTGATTTACACGAAGGCACCTTTGGCACCCATTCTAGTGGACACACGATGGCTAAAAAGATCCTACGGGCAGGATACTACTGGTCCACCATGGAAGCAGATTGTCATCAACATTCACGAACCTGTCACAAGTGTCAGATCCATGCTGACAAGGTACATGTGCCTCCGGTTCCTCTAACCGTCCTGACTTCCCCTTGGACATTCACAATGTAGGGCATTAACATGATTGGAGAGATCAAACCTACAACTTCTAATGGACATCGCTTTATTTTGGTTGCCATTGATTACTTCACGAAGTGGGTCGAGGCAGCTTCATTCGCTTCTGTTACCAAGAACGTTGTGGCCCGATTCATCAAACAGAATCTTATTTATCGGTATGGTATTCCGGAGAGAATCATTACAGATAATGGTACCAATATCAACAATACTATGATCACTTCACTATGCGCATAATTCAAGATCCAGCATCATAACTCTTCTCCTTACTGGCCGAAGATGAATGGCATTGTAGAAGCCGCTAATAAAAACATCAAAAAGATCATACAAAAAATGACAGTGACCTGCAAGGACTGGCATGAGATGTTACCATTTCATCTCCATGACTATTGTACCACGGAGCGCACATCAACAAGGGTAACTCCTTTCTCTTTGGTATACGACATGGAAGTTATCTTACCAATTGAAGTCCAAATACCTTCTTTGAGAATCATGAGGGATGTAGGGTTGAATGAAGATAAATGGATTCAAACTCGACTTGACCAGTTGAACTTGATTGATGAGAAGAGGCTTACGGCTGTCTACCATGGCCAGATGTACCAAAAATGTGTGATTAAGGCTTTTAATAAGAAGGTCAGACGTCAGGTATATTAGGTTGGTGACTTGATAATCAAACGTATCATACTGCCACAAGGTGATCCCATGGGGAAATGAACTCCTACATATGAAGGACCATTTGTGATTAAAAACATATTTTCTGGTGGGGTAATGATCTTAACCACTATGGACGGCGATGACCTTTTACACCCTGTAAACGCAGACATAGTTAAAAGATACTACGCATGAAAAAGACCCGCTAGGTTGACTGGCCTAGGCAAAAATTAGGGATAAATACAAAAAAATATGTACACCCGTGAAACAACCGTCCAAACCGTCATCTGATATAAAATCAATGAAGTCGCCACTGAACATATTTTATCCCTCCGAAAGGGAAAGATAAACATTGAGAAAACCTGAAAAGGGAGAAATCACTGTCTTGCGACCGAGAGATCAGGTAAGGGAGTCTGTTACGTGAGGGGAAGGTATTAGCACCCCACAAGCCCATAGTACTATACGGTATCCACTCTTATTGTATAATCTAATGGGTGTGTAAATCTATATCTAAAGCTTAATAGCTAAAAGAAAATGCAAAAAGGGAATGCATGCAAAAGAAAGGAGAAAATAATGTAGGGAAAATAAAAGTTATGCTCGCCTGGGCCCTACCCCAATGCCTACGTATCCCTTTTAAGGAATCAGAGCAGCTGTAGTTCGACTCATATATTTTGGTTGGTTTGTGTTTTTTAGTTAAGAAGATAAAAGCAACAATCAAGATGGAAAAACATTAGATAGAACAACAAAAATGTCAACAACGATGATAAAATAGCAAGAAGAGATGACAAGACATCGCATGGAAACACAAACTCAAATAAGGATATAAAACGCCCGCATGATAGCAAACTATCAGACATGATGATGAAACATTACACCTAACAATGATATTGAAAATCAAAATAGGATAACAAACATGTGCGATGGCGAAACACCGGCTAGAAGAATGTACGATGGCGAAACATCGGCTAAGAGATAGGAAGATAACATGGCAAAGATGGCGAAACATCAATAAACCAGAGAACAAAACATAACACCTAACAATGATATTGAGAATCAAAGTGGGATAACAAACATGTGTGATGGTGAAACATCGGCTTCAAATAAATATGCAGTGGCGAAGCATCGGCTAAAAGATAACAAGGTATCATGGCAAAGATGGCAAGACATCAATAAACCAAATGATAAAACATCACACCTAACAATGATATTGAGAATCAAAGTAGGATAACAAACATGTGCGATAGCGAAACATCAGCTTCAAACAAATATGCAATGGCGAAACATCGGCTAAAAGATAACAAGGTATCATGGCAAAGATGGCGAAACATCAATAAACCAAATGATAAAACATCACACCTAACAATGATATTGAGAATCAAAGTAGGATAATAAATATGTGCAATAGCCAAACATCGACTTCAAACAAATATGCGATGGCGAAACATCGTCTAAAAGATAACAACATGTCATGGTAAAGATGGAAAAACATCAACCCAACAAAGTTTAAAATAAAACAGGAAGGCGCACAAGCAATTAAGATTGGTTTGTATTTTTTACCTTGAAAAAGGATTTAAGTTCATTAGAGATATTTTATGATTTATCAAGAAAAAGAAGTTTTAGTTTTAAGATGCAATATGCAAAGAAAAAGAAAACAACTAAGGGAGACTATCCTAATCTCTAGCCCTAATGTTATCATACAACGGTTGATCCTAAAGTTGAGGATGAAAGAGGGAATCTTTTCTACCCTAAGTTATCATGCATGGTTACCTATCCTAATGTCTAGCTCAAGAACTAAACCTGCACGAGCGATCCTAAAGGAGCATGGTGAGGGTGTGCCAACTCAAAATATACACACAAAGATGAAATCAAGCAAACAAACTAGAAAGCTCAAAAGAGAAAACCTAGAGATCCTATCTAAGTTATCATACCTAAGAAAGTCTAACAAAGCTATCATATGGGGAACATGCAATGAGAGCGAAGTCGTGATCTCAATTTCTAAATTGAGTGACTCATCGATCAATAATTAAAGAAAACAATAACAATCCTATAGGGAACATGCACTGAGAGCGAAGTTGTGATCTCAACTTCTAAATTGAGTGACTCATCGATCAATAATTCAGGAAAACAATAACAATCCTATAGGGAACATGCACTGAGAGCGAAGTCGTGATCTCAATTTCTAAATTGAGTGACTCATCGATCAACAATTACGGAAGTAAACACAAACACAACACATATAGCAAACAAAGTGCAAAATGCCTGTTACAGGTCTTTAAAGAAAACAGAGGGCCTCTTAACATATATCAGCAATAGAGGTCCCATCATGCAATAGAAAGCAATAAATAACGAAAACAATAAAAAAGGAAATAGTGCAATACCAAACGGATAACTATCCGTAGCAACTGAGTAAGAAGAAAAAGAAACCCAGAGAAATTCAAGCAAGCTAGCATTAGTAGATAAATCAAGTCAGAAATTACGCCATCAAAATGTAAGCACGGAGGCTTTCAAATATGAGCATATCCCACAAGTGATGTACAACAATCATAATCACATATATATCCTGCAAAGACTATCAAATATGCCAAGCACAAGAGTGGTGCAAGCATAGCCAATTGTGTTCCATAAATAAAGTGGAACACTGCAGCCTCAAGTCAATAATGGAAAACTTTTCTCAGAGTACCTCGCACATTCAACAAACAAATTAATGTTCTCACAGATAAAATGATGAATCACATAAGGGATGGATGGTGACACAATAAGGAAATGGGAAAACATGATAGCAAATATCATAGTATTAGACATGAGAAAACACCAAGTAGGCATAGGCAACAACTTGGTCAAAACTGAAAGACCGTTGCTCCTTTTAATCACCATGTTGAATTGACAAGTAAATATCAATCAAGGATTAAAGGAGCTGGAGAAGGATACAATTAAAGACCTTGAAAGTCAGTAGCAAATACTACTCAACCATGCATACATATTTCATTATGGTTCACAAGCATACTAGAAGAGGTATTCTACAAAAAAAGTACCACAAAGTTTGGATCACAAGTTAACACTGAAAGAAAGTCAAACAAAACAAGGTTAGAGAGCTTAAACAATTCAAAGATTTGAAATTAAGCTTCTAACATATTATGAGGATATGATCAAAAGGTTATAATGATGATTCTAATACATGTTGCACAAGTGCATTCAATATACCTCAAAGATTCAAAATGAGAAAAGAAAGGAACATCAAATTCATATATGAATGCAATTGGTTCAAGCACTAGAGATCAATTATTCTCAAGTCCTTATGAGACTATCATTGAAGTGTAATTTCTCTACATATTATCATTGGCCACTTGATGATCTCACACTTAAGCTAAAATCTCAAGTTTCAAAGTAAAAATCAATAAGAAAACAAAAGTTATAAAGCATGCATCAAAAGGCTCAAAATTCAATTATGAGGAAATTAAATGAATTGACTTGAGTTTATGTGAATAAATAGAAATAACATGATCATTAGGTGTCCAAATTACAGGCCTCACATAAGTTCATTGGCCAATAAACAAGTTGCAATAAAGAATGCAAACTCAATTGGTCACCTTCACTTCAAGAATACATCAAAAGTGGAAATAAGGATCAACAAATCACACAAAAAAAATCTTAACATATTTGAAGTGCATAGAAGTAAAAAAAAAAGTCTTAAGTTCATGAATAGTTGAGGAGGGGACCAAATAAAGCTCAAAGTTCAAAATTAGTTGGCCAAACTAGCAAACTAGACAAGTTCTCAAAATATTTTGTGGAAAAATATCAAACCAATTCCAATAATCCAAGAAAAATTAGATTTAGATCCTCAACCCATCTATGAACCTTAAACAAGATCTAAATCCCATTGGAAGACCAGGGCATAGTGATTTTAAAATTGAAACTTGCACAATAAGCAAAAAATAATAATTGTTTGACTTTCAATCTTAAATATTAATTAGATAAGATCAAAATTCAAACAATTCAAAACAAATATACACCAATCATGAGATAACTCAAAAGATCAGAATATCTATTTTTCCTAATTTTAGATTTAAAGAAAAGTCAAAGAAATCAAATTCAAACAATTTTTCAATTAAACAAATCACCTATATTTCACAATAAAATTCTAATTAAAAGTCAGAAGAAAATTAGACTCAAAATTAAAATTCAAATATTAGAATTAAAAGCAAACATCTCTGATTTTTTTGTAGATTTTTTTTTATTAAGGAAATATTAAAATAAAATCAAATACCAACAAAAAGACCATTAAACCATTATTTAGATCACAAAATGTAAACCTTAACCAAAAATCAGAAGAGAATCAAAACAAAATTATATTCAAATACTATGATTAAAAATAAGCTTCTGTGATTTTTTTAGGAATTTTTGGATCAAGGAAAATATTAAAACAAAAATTGTGAAACAAAAAGGATCAAATAAAACCCTCAAATTAAATTTCTAATAAAAAATAGAAAAAATACCAAAAAAAATTTTCAAAATCAAATTCTAAATAATTTTAGGAGTCCAAGTTTTTTTTTTGGAATTTTCCCATATTAAGAGCAAGGTTAAAATAATTGACAAAAACAAAAGAATCAATTTAAACCTATTAATTAATTAATCTTCTAAAAGAAAGAAAATTCTAAAATAAAATTCTAAAATAAAATTCATAGTCCTAAAAAGGACTAATCAAAGTGTCCAAAATATTTTTCATATAATTTTTGTACAAAGGAAAAGTCAGAAACAAAAAATAACAAAAAAAAAGTATGCAAAAATCAATTAAACAAAATTAATTAATGCCCGAATTTTTTCACCAATCATAATATTCTTAAAATTTCCAAAACAAATATGAAAAATACTAGAAATTAATATTAGCCTATGATAATTTTTTTAGAATTTTTGAAGATGTTTTGATCACAAAATAAAATTAGAGAAAATCAATTAAAATCAAATAATATGAAATGCATTAAAACTTCAAATAAACCAATCAGAGCGCGCCATCTCACTTCGTCTTCAACCTCCAGCATATCAAAATGTGTACAACAAAACAGGTCACGAGCCTATATTTAGATCCATCAATCGCACTCGTTTCTCAACCAAAATCCATGATCCAAAGCACAAATTAAAGCTAAAGTTACCATCTATCTCATGATTATCATAAAATTCTCAATGGACAAGGGATCTAAAAGAAATACGCGCGCGAAGTTACTGAAAACATGAAGTGCAGTAGTTGCAGAAAATGCATATAACACAATTCAAGCTTCAATCAAGTGAGCCAAGTACATCAGACCTATAGTCTGGCCAACTAATACATCATGAACATGGAATGATTCATCAAATCATGCTAAACAAAGCAAATCGAAGTTCAAAAATCTCACCTCAATGTGAAACTGGAAACCTTGATACCTCAATTATAGAAGCCAACAAACTCCATGATCTTGATCTACACACTTCAAAGAAGATGAATCCACTGGAAATTTGATGAATGCGCGAAGAAGATGAGAGAATCGAAGAAAACTTCAGCAAGAGCAGAAAAAGTTTAGATCTGGATTTATGATAACTGGAGAACGTGTGTCCTGAAATGAGGCTTGCAGTACATTATATAGTGTGAGTAGAGAAGGTCAGAAGAGGAAATTGGTCCTCAAAACTGTTAGAAGGTCGGATTGGAAAAAATGGCCAGAAATTGAGTGATTATGGGTTTCTGCGTTTTGTGGGTGCATTGCTCCTTGTTTATTGCATTTTGTGAGCCAAATACCATCAGGAAGAAAGCCTCAAAGCTACAAGTCCTGACTTGTAAAGGATAATGAGTATTGATCCATTGGTCCTTCTTGGCAACTTTGAGCATTTTGAATGCAAGCAAGTTCTATGGCCCATGAGGTATGAAATGGTGAGTGTAATGGGCCTTAGCATGTCACAACTTGGTCATGGGCTTGATTAAAATCAAAAGGAATGGCTGAAACTCGAGTTCTCAAGAAATTGCATTTGCTTGCTTGGCCAAAATTCAATAAAATGCCTCAAAATTTCGAAGACCATAACTTGCTCATATTTTTGAATTTTGACACAAATGAGAACTCTTTATAAAGGTCTTGAAATACTCTTCAACCCTGTGGAAATTTGCCTCACATTTGATTCCATTGAGTCCTTCAAAATATGGTATGAAAATCACAAATTTTGAGAAATGACCCAGAATTTTGTGACTTCCAAGCTTCATAACTTGCCACCACTTCATGCATTGTTCTAAAAAATGGAATCATGTAAAAGATATCCCTATTAGCTTTCCAAGAATACTTTATTTGTATTTTTTTGATCAAAGATGAATAAAATATGAATTTTCAAAGTTTGATACTCATTTTCCAAATTTAGAAACTTTTTGGATTTCTTCATGAACAAGTTTCGATCTAAACCTTAATCTTCTTAATCCAATGATTAAAATGGACTTTAAAAATGAAAAGTACACCCTTGAATTGATGGTTGACCAAAAGTTCACTTGGTCAACCTTGACTTTGACTGATTTTGTCCAAAATGACCATTTTGCCCCTTTAAATCAATTGATCCACTTCCCTTTAAAATTGATAGTCAATACTTCAAACATATGATCCTCCAAATATATAGAGGCCATGTATAAAGTTTCATCTCTAAATACTCAAGAGAACCTAATGAAATCCCAAACCCTAATTTTGGTCAACACCTTAGGAGAATGAAGAATCATCTTCAAAACTTCAAATCCTCTAGATATCTTGGCCAATTTCTTGCACAAAGACATCTCCAATGTCAATGAGGTGTTGTGGCTTCAAAATCAAGACTTGCTCATGCATAAATAACCTTAATCAACCGAAACCCTAATTTTGACTAATGAATCAAAAGGATGTGATTCTCCTTATAATCAACACAATCTTCAATCTTCTGATGATTCAATGAAGTGGGTGAGCTATCTTAGGATATGTGAATCCTTTGGGCTAGAAAGATCCAGAGATTTAAATAATAAGGCTCTCCTTGAGCAACTTGTCAACACAATCAACCTCCAAAGCTTGAGAAAGACCTGATAAACAGAATATTTTGATCCCATCACCATGTATGAATGCAATGCAATATGATGTTTATGATGGAACATAAGCCTGAATCAAGAGGGTAAATTTTAGGGTGCAACAACTGCCCCTATTCAATTATCTTTAACTGGATAAGTGAGAAAAGCAAAAGCCTTCGAGTGTTCAGAGTTGAAGATGATTGAATATAAAAGAACCCGAAAATTTACACTCTTGAAGAAGAAGCAGAAAAAACCCCAAGACATGCATCAGAATGAAGCTGTAACGCAAATTTTAATAAAAATGAGACAAAACTAAAGCCTAGAAGAATAGACGAAACTAAACCTCCACAAAAATGTGTCAGGGAAAAACCGGACCATAAAAGGGTGAGATAAGACTCAAACCAAAGAGAATAGGCGAAACTAAACTCTGGAAAAGAAAAAGTACGCGGGTAAGGAGACGAAACTCTAAGCTAGACCCAAAGCGAAGTGGCTAGAGTGCGTGATTCTAGGAGCACCTGCTAATCTCAAACTAAGATAACCAGTATGAAGGAACTGAAAGAATCCTAGGAGTAAGGAACAAAAGCGAGACGAAACTCGACCCAAATAACCAGTTAGACGAAACTAAACTAGATGAGTACCAGGACGAAACTGGATTTAACGCACGGGTGACGAGGCAAAATTCGACCCATAGCAAAGTGATGAGAGTGCATGTTTCTCAGAGCACCTGCTGGTCTCAGATCAATGGATAGACAGTGACGAAAACTGATAGAAGAATCCAAGGAACACAAGAGACTGAATTCAACCAGGGACATAGTACGAACACCGCAAAGAGACTCAATAAATGATAACCGAAAAAGTGTTCAGTAAACGATAACTGATAAAGTCCAAGGTATGAAAACAAAAAAAAACGAGACGAAACTCGACTCATTATAACTAGTTAGGAGACCCTAAACTAGATGAGTACCAGGACAAACCTGGATTTCATGCACAGGTGACGAGATCGAAACTCGAGCCAAAGCAAAGTGATGAGAGTGCATGTTTCTCAGGGCACCTGCTGGTCTCAGATCAATGGATAAACAGTGACGAAAACTGATAGAAGAATCCAAGGATCAAAAGAGACTAATTTCAACCAGGGACATAACATGAACACTGCACTTGGTAAACGAACACAATCAAAGGGTCCAAGGTATGAAAACAAAAATGAGGAGAAACTTAACTCAATAACTAGTTAGGCGAAACTAAACTAGATGAGTACCAAGACGAAACTGGATTTCATGCGCGGGCGAGGATACGAAACTCAGAGCTCGACCCAAAGCGAGGTGATTAGGGCGTACATCTAAAAACCTGCTGAAAGCGAATATCAAGACGAAATTGGTATTCGAAAGGTAGATCAATATACATTGGAATGAACCAGTGAGAGTAGTGAAGACTAAACCCGAGAAGACTGTGCCAGGGTAAAACTGAACCACGATCAAGAGTAAACGCCTGACCAATCAAATGATTGACATAAAAAGGACATTTATATGGGGTGAAACTAAGATAATGAAGACGAAGACCTCGTTGGGGATATAATCCGAAGTTATGGCAAAATTAATGGGGAATAAAAGAAACAGTAATGGCTTATGTTCCGATGCATGTTTGAAATTTTTTTATAGCGCAATGCTCCATATAATGGAAATGCTACGTGTTTTGGTAGATGCAATATAATGATGCATGATTAAATGCTTCACTGGGGAATGGACGATTGAGAGGCCAACAATCCTAAAGTCAGAATCTGACAAGACTTGCAAAAATATATTGCAAAATCCAAGGGAGGAGATAAGATATGAGGAATCGCTAGAGAGGAATCCTCGAAGAGCTGAAACTCTATGGGAAGTAACAAATGAGTAACAGGTAGAAACATGCTGCAAACACTGAGAGGAGTTGCAAAAGTAAATTGCAAACTCAGCCAGAGGAAATCAGATTGAAGTTGTAACTTCTAGAGGGGATGCCAAAAAGGAAGTTAGCTGACATTGGAAATGATCACAGCAAGACCGTGGCTTCTGGAAAATATGGCGTGCAGACGTGTTGCAAATGATACCAAGATAATAGACCAAGCGCGAGAAGAGAAACCCTCGCTGGGGAAACTTTTGTCGAAAAAAAACCTTTACTGCCTGCCACAGATTAACAAAATTTCAACTAATCGACCATTAATGACTACCGAGGATAAGGAAAGATCCTTTAATAAAGATGTTCCCAGCCACAAATTAGCGGGGAAATGAGAGGTCAGGACGAGGAATCTCTGATTGGAAACTCCACTAGGGAATTAAAACTTCTTCAAACAGTGGATTCTTATATAAGAAACTCCGCCGGGGACATGAGACGTCTTTAAACTCGAAGCCTCAGATCAGAGCTTTTCTCTTGAAAAAGATTTACGGGCAACAAAACTCTGTTGAGGAAACAAGACTCCACTGGGGTACAAACCCTATCAGGGAATATTTTGTTGGGGATTCCTGAACACTTTATGACATGAATGGCCTTCGTCCAATGGAGTAGCCAAATCTTCCTCTCCCGACAACATTAAGCTCTTCACTGATGTTTATTGTGTGAACTCTTTTTTATGTCAAACAAATGTTTTGTATGCAGAAAGATGTTTATTATGGGAATGCCAATCCTGATGTGATAGTTACATAAACCTTGAAATTAAAAATCTTGAATGAAAAAGATGTTGCCTCTCTGTTATGAATGAATCACTAGCTAGAGTACACAATTTTCAAAAACTTTTTCTTCTTTAAAACAAACATGATGTAGGCGGCAAGATACCAACATGGATATGCATCACATTTTTGGGAAATTTAGGGAATGCTATCCTGTCGCAATATGCTTTCGAGTTAAACTCATGTTTCAGTTAGAACTTTTAAATTGTTATAACATGGCTTGGTTTACGGTTTTTTTAGAAAAAAGTTTTTTTGGCTCGAGTTATTTGGTGCCCACCCCCTTCGTAATATTCTCCGGTCCTAAGTTCAGTTGACTTGACACAGACACTTCATCTCTCAAAAGGGTTAAAAACGGTTGGGTAATCACGACAAATTCCTTGACACGATCGTCTCTTAGACTTTGTTTTCTTCTCTTTTTTTTTGTATTTGATCACACGATTTTCCCTTTTTTGAAGAAGATTTACTTGGATAATCCTTTTTTCTGCCTTTTAGGCCTCCTTTTTTTTTACACATTTTTTTCTCGCTTTCCCTAACTTTTGCCTAAGAGACTTATTTTCAAGTTTCAGTTTAGCGGGGATTTTTATTTTTTATTCATTTCCTTTTCTTTATTTCTTTCGAACAAATCGTGTAATCTTAGGTCTTGGAACCTTTGGGAAGAAAAGTAACTGCCTCATTCCTTGGTCGGTGCGGGATAGCCATTTTTGTATCGATTTGATCTCGACCTCAGAATTCTTGTGAGGAAATAAACATTGTGGTTTTGACATTTTCCTGATCTCATAATGTGGGGGATAAAAATGCAGTGATCCTTAGATGGGACTCCTTCTGAAATTCGAATGTCTGCTCAAATTAACTGAACATCTACCCTGCCCCGGGTTAAAAAATAAGGGTTTTTTTTAACAAAAAAAGAAACTCCTACTTCAAAGGCTCATAGGGGTTAGCGAGGGTATATCTCCATTATATCTCCAGTGTTTAGGGATTGAAACAAGGCCTGTACATCATCAGCAGGGTTCTACTCAAAAGCATACCACCACATACATCACTTTTAACTAAACTCCTTCCTCCAATCTTTTGACTAGGCAAAAGAATTGGCACAGTTGGTATCAAAATTCCCAAAAATCATTTAAAGAGTGATAATGAATGGATTAAGTAAAACGAAATGATTACTTCAAGGCAAAAGTATTCAACACATCAGGATTGACATTCAGACATAAACAAATTCCTACATGCAGACAATGCTAAAACAATCAATCAAGATACACCTGAAAATGCAGCAAAGAAACATAACAAATGCCATTATGGGGGGAATTGAATTCATCTGGGTTTGTCGATCTCGATGACCCACTGCAATCTTGACATTAGCCTGTTCCTATGACCTTTGCCAACAGCACAGAGCCGTGAAACAAATTGGCAAAACATCCATAAGTAAGTAAATGAGTATTCCATCAAGAAGAGAATTAAACATGCCCCTTACGTAGTATAGCAGTTGTATTTGTTATCCATATTTCAAGCGACCAACTAACCATAACTTAGATTGCCATGCTTACGTAAGGACAACAAAATTTATATGCACATGTTTATCAAAAATAGTGGACGTTTTTGCAAACAAAATAGTAAAAGGAAAATTATGTGCACGTATACTGAAAGAAGATCTTTTATTGATTTTGAGAAATCAGCCTGTGAAAATGGCGCTTACATTTGGAAGCAAATAATTACAAAATTAAAACAAACAAATGTTTACAAATGGCAATGTGAATATGAATATCCATCAAATTTCGACTCTGCTATAACCCTCATGACTTTGAAGCTTCCGTCTTCCTGCTTTCAGACAAAGCCTTATTGGACTAGTTCCAAACTTCGGCCAGGCGGTCGAACGAGGAAACAGAGAAAAGAGACAAAGGATCGCATGTTGAGCATAGTCATTTACTTTAAGTCCCTAACTTTTGCCTGAATCGCCCTTTCGGGTTTTCGATTCACCGGGACACCCTCTTTTTTCCTAAGTTTCCCTTTCGGGTTTTCAACTTAGCGGGCTCTTTTTATTTTTATTTTTTTATGCAGAGTATTTTTTAACTATGTCAGCATTCACAGGGAGAGGGAAATATTCTCTATCCATGGTTGCGAGCATCATCGCTCTACCAGAGAAAACCTTTCTGACCACGAATGGTTCTTCATAAGTCGGAGCCCACTTTCCTCTGGGATCTCCTTGGGGAAGAATTATCCTTTTTAGCACAAGATCACCTGGCTTGTAACACTGAGGCCGTACACTTTTGTCAAAAGCTTTCCTCATCCTTTGTTGATATACTTGACCTTGACATACAACCGTCAACCTCTTCTCATTGATAAGTTCTAACTGATCCAGTCGATTTTGTACCCATTCACTTTCATTAAGCTCAACATCCCTCATGATCCTAAGAGAAGGGATCTCGACTTCTACAGGCAACACTGCTTCCATGCTGTAAACCAGAGAAAAAGGGGTTGCCCCAGTCGAAGTATGCATAGTGGTACGATAACCATGTAAAGCAAAAGGCAGCATCTCATGCCAATCTTTATAGGTTACCACCATCTTATGTACAATCTTCTTAATATTCTTATTGGCCGCTTCGACAACTCCATTCATCTTCGGTCGGTACGGGGAAGAATTATGATGCTTGATTTTGAAAGACTCACAAAGCTCCTTCATCATTTTGTTGTTCAAATTGGACCCATTATCGGTGATGATCTTTTCGGGCACTCCGTAATGACAGATAATATTGTGCTTAATGAACCGAGTTACCACCTGCTTGGTGACATTGGCATAATATGCAGCTTCGACCCACTTCGTGAAATAATCCATGGCAACTAGAATGAAACAGTGTCTGTTGGATGCAGTCGGTTCAATATTGCCAATCATATCAATTCCCCATATCACGAACGGCCAAGGGGAGGTTAAGACATTCAGCGGCACAGGCGGCACATGTACTTTATCAGCATAAACTTGACATTTGTGGCAAACCCGTGCTAGATTATAATAGTCAGTTTCCATGGTGGACCAATAATAACCAGCTCGCAAAATCTTTTTAGCCATGGAATTCCCACTGGAGTGAGTCTCGAAATCACCCTCATGTATCTCTTCAATGATTCTGGCTGCTTCTCTCTTGTCAACACATCTGAGCAGTAAACCATCATGATGCCTCTTATACAACACACTACCACTGAGAAAGAACTTGGCTGAAAATATTCTCAAGAACTTATTATCTGTGACAGATGCCTCTTCAGGGTACTCTTGCGTTTCAAGATATCTTTTAATATCATGAAACCAAGGGTTATCATATGACTCCAAACTGGCCTCAAAACAGAAAGCTGGCTCATTCAATCTTATGATGGTAATGGAAGGTGCCTCGTTAGCCCACTTAACTTTGAACATGGAGGATAAAGTTGCTAGTGCATCAGCTAGATTGTTCTCTTCTCTGGAAATGTGTTCAAACGTGATCTCTTCGAAGTACGAAATCAACTTCATAACATGCTCACGATAGGGAATCAGGTTCTGATGATGAGTCTCCCAATCTCCATTAATCTGGATGATAATAAGATTGGAATCCCCGTAAACTTTCAAAAACTTGATTCACAGGTCGATCGCTGCTTCAATACCATAAATGCAAGCTTCATATTCGGCCATATTGTTAGTACAATCGAAATAAATACGGGTTGTGAAAGGAATGTGGAATCCCTCGGGGGAAGTGATAATAGCTCCGACACTGTTGCCCATGGCATTGGAGGCACCGTCAAACACAAGCGTCCAATGTGATCCTGGCTCGGATCCTTATTCTGGGCTTAGTATATTACAATCCCGAATATACACTATTTACTCATCTGGAAAATCAAACTTCATTGGTTTATAATCGTCCATGGGTTGATGAGCAAGATGATTAGCCAGTATACTACCCTTGATTGCTTTTTGCATAGTGTACTGGATATTATATTCAGTGAGTATCATCTGCCAACGGGCTACTCTGCCTGTAAGAGCTGGCTTTTCGAAAATGTACTTGATTGGATCCATTTTGGATATCAAGTAGGTGGTGTAAGTTAACATGTATTGCCTTAAACGTCTGGCAGCCCAAGAAAGTGCACAACACGTCTTTTCTAGCAATGAGTACCTCGACTCGCACTCTGTAAACTTATTACTCAAGTAATAAATGGCCTGTTCTTTCTTCCCTGTCTCGTCATACTGACCGAGGACACAACCCATAGAATTCTCCAACACAGTTAAATACATGATTAGTGGCTTTCCTTCCATCGGCGACATGAGTATCGGAGGTTCCTGCAAGTACTCCTTTATCTTGTCAAATGCCTTCTGGCAATATTCATTCCATTTTACTGTCTGATTTTTCTTTAACAACTTAAACAAAGGTTCACATATGGTCGTGAGATGAGAAATAAATCTAGAATTGTAGTTTAACCTCCAGAAGAAACCACAAACTTCCTTCTCTGTTTTTGGTTCAGGCATTTCCTGTATCGCCTTCACTTTGGCAGGGTCAACCTCGATCCCTTTTTCACTTACAATAAAACCCAACAACTTGCCGGATCTCACCCCGAAGGTGCACTTATTTGGATTCAGCCTCAACAGGAACTGCCTCAATCTCTCGAACAACTTCTCCAGATGAACAAGACGCCCCTCTTCCATGTCAGACTTAGCAATCATATCGTCTACATATACCTCAATCTCCTTGTGGATCATATCATGGAAGAGAGTAACCATGGCACCCAGATATGTTGCCCCAACATTTTTCAAACCAAACGACACCACCTTATAGCAAAAGGTACCCAAGGTGTGATAAATGTGTTAGAACAAAGTTTGAATCTACTACCCTATATTTAAGTTTTGATGATAACAAAGTGAAAAGATATATTATTTATAAGATTCATGTATGAACTATCTGCTGCCTAAAATTACTATGTTCTGACTTGCAGATACTCTGATTGATATAAGCAAGATCACACCTATTCAGCATCAGAATTTGGTTTCAGACATCAGCATCAGAAGTTGCCATATCAGAATGTCAGAATCAGATGATCAACTCACGTATATGCTGAAGCCTGATGAACAAGACTGCGCTCAACACTCTGATAAAGAAACACAACAGTTCATCAGCAGCTAAGCAGAGTCAGAATGAGCCAAGCCAGAACTTGCATTAAGTAAGCAACGGTACTGTGCATTGAAAGCAAATTAATACCAACGGCCTCATTCCAGACAAGATCTGCTCGATAAGGAAAGTTTGTAAATAGCATTGAATCAAGAATATTGCATCCAACGTTCATCATCTCAGTGCTATATAAACAAGACTTTGAAGATTGAAATGGCTAATGCTCTCCAAATCTCTACACGCATAAAAGCTGATCAAAATCTTCTTTCTCCTAGTTTTGCTAAACACTACACATTCTGATATTCTATCATTATTTAGCAATCTAGTTTCTAAGCTTTAAGTTGTGTATACATCACAGTTGTGATACAGTTTTGTAGAAAATATTCACACACTTAGATTTGATTTCTGTGTAAGAAAGTGTTTCCTTGACAAACCGGGTTGTGGTTTGCATCAAGAAGGCTTTAGAAGTTGTTAAAGCAGTCTGTAATATTCAGTTGAATATAGTGGATTAAGACCTCGTTGGAGAGAGGCGAAATCACCTTGACGGGTGGACTGGAGTAGTTTGAGATCAAACGAACCAGGATAAAAATATCTTGTTCATTGCATTAGATTTCAGTTTTACAATTCAACCCCCCCTTCTTGTGTTTTTCACTACTTCAATTGGCATCAGAGCGCCTGGTTCTGAGCTAAAACACTTAACCGTGTCAGTACAAGATCCAGCGTCAGAAAAACACAATGGCAGGAAACAATTCTCACATCAGCAATGACAACAATGAGGACAGAGACAGATTCAGCGGCAAACCTCCAGTCTTTGATGGAGAAAACTTTGATCACTTGAAAGACAGAATTGAAAGCTTCTTTCTGGCACATGATGCTGATCTGTGGGATATGGTGACAAATGGATACATGCACCCTGTGAATGCAAGCGGTCAGAAGATTGATAGAAAAACAATGTCTGATCAACAAAAGCGTGACTTCAAGAATCACCACAAGGCCAAAACCATCCTCCTCAGCGCCATCTCCTATACTGAGTATGAAAAGATCTCCAACAGAGACACAGCAAAGAATATTTTTGACTCACTCAGAATGACGCATGAGGGCAACGTTCAGGTCAAAGAAACAAAAGCTCTGGCGCTCATTCAGAAGTATGAGGCGTTCAAAATGGAAGAATCTGAATCCATTGAAACCATGTTCTCTAGATTCCAGATTCTGGTAGCTGGTCTCAAAGTTCTGGACAAAGGATACTCTACTGCTGACCATGTCAAAAAAATCATCAGAAGTTTACCCAAGCAGTGGAGACCAATGGTTACAGCTCTGAAGCTAGCTAAAGATCTCAACAAAATCACTCTGGAGGAACTTATCAGCTCCCTCAGAAGTCATGAGATAGAGCTAGAAGCTGATGAGCCTCAGAAGCAAGGTAAGCCTTTAGCATTAAAATCTAACAAAAAATTTGAGTCTAAAGTTTTGCAGGCAGTTGAAGAAACATCTGATGGATCCTCATCAGAAGAAGACGAACTCTCTCTCCTTTCCAGAAGAGTAAATCAACTGTGGAAGCAAAGACAAAGAAAGTTCAGGAATCCCAGAAGATCTGATCAGAACGAGTCTTCTTCCAGATACAGAAGGACAGATTCTTCCTCTGGATACAGAAGATCTGAAGGCTCCTCCAGTAGCAAAAAGCCAAACACCAAGGACATCATCTGCTATGAGTGCAATGAGCAAGGACACTATAAGAGTGACTGCCCAAAGCTTCATAGGGAAAAGCCCAAAAAGAAGTTTGGAAGAGAGAAGAAGAAAAGTCTCATGGCTACATGGGATGACTCTAACTCGTCTGAAGCTGACTCAGAATCAGATGATGAGAGGGCAAACATAGCTCTCATGGCTAACATCTCAGAAGATAGTGAAGCTTCTGAATCAGACTCAGAATCAGATACTGAAGAGGTATTTCCTAACTTTGCTGTTAACTTTACAAAGGCTGAACTTGCTGAAAGCCTTAATGAGATTCTGGAACGTTATCAGCAAATTAGAGCTAAATTCAGAGACCTGAAAAGGAATCTTGAATCTGACTCTAATAAGACTGAGAGTCTCAAATTGGAAAATTCTGAGCTGAGAAATAAGATTTCAAAATTAGAAAACACTTTACAAAACTCTCAGAAGGAACCAATCTCTGAAACTCCCAACAACGCTGATGAGATCATCAAGGAGTATGATCACAGTTTCCAGAAGTTCCTCGCTAAAAGCATAGATAGAAGCAGAATGGCTTCAATGATCTATGGAGTTAGCAGAAACGGAAGGAAAGGAATAAGATACCAAGGTAAGGTTCCTACACCAAAGAATGTCATGGACTTAACCATTAAACACACTCCTCTGAATTCACATTTTGTATATGGTCACACACATGATATTAAATACACTAGCAGTAAGCACTCTGTGAAACCAAAATACAACCAGAGTTTTGGTAAAACTAACAAATCAGGACCCAAGAAAATCTGGGTACCTAAGGATAAAATAATACATGTTGCAGATATCTTTAGCAGCAAGTCAGAAACACCAGTCATGGTACCTGGACTCTGGCTGCTCACGACACATGACGGGAAGAAGGCATATGTTCCAAAGCCTGGAACTTAAGCCAGGAGGCCACGTTGGCTTTGGAGGCAATCAGAGGGGAAAGATAATTGGCTCTGGAACTGTAGGTAATGGAAATCTTCCCTCTATTAATAATGTTCTGCTAGTAGATGGATTGATGCATAATCTGTTATCCATAAGTCAATTAAGTGATAACGGTTATGATATAATCTTTAATCAAAAATCATGTAAAGCTGTCAGTCAGAAAGATGGGACTATCCTGTTTAATGGTAAGAGGAAAAACAACATTTACAAAATCAAACTTTCTGAACTAAAGAGTCAGAATGTAAAATGTCTTCTGTCTGTTAACAACGAGCAGTGGATCTGGCACAGAAGATTGGGGCATGTTAGTATGAGAAGAATATCTCAGATTAACAAACTCAATCTGGTCAGAGGACTTCCTAATTTGAAGTTCAATTCAGATGCTCTGTGTGAAGCATGTCAGAAAGGCAAGTTTGCAAAACCTTCTTTTAAATCCAAAAATGTTGTTTCCACCTCTAAGCCATTAGAACTTCTGCATATTGACTTATTTGGACCAGTTAAAACTGCTTCAGTCAGTGGCAAGAAGTATGGGTTAGTAATCGTAGATGACTATAGCAGATGGACATGGGTAAAGTTCTTAAGACACAAGGACGAGTCACACTCTGTGTTTGTTACCTTCTGTAACCAAGTTCAGAATGAAAAGGATCTTAGAATCATTAAAGTCAGAAGTGATCATGGTGGAGAATTTGAAAACAAAGATTTTGAGTCATTCTTTAATGACAGAGGCATTCTGCATGATTTCTCTTGTCCTAGAACTCCCCAACAAAATGGAGTTGTAGAACGAAAGAACAGAACATTGCAAGAAATGGCCAGAACCATGATCAATGAGACAAACGTTGCTAAGACCTTCTGGGCAGAGGCAATAAACACAGCGTGCTACATTCAGAATAGAATCTCAATAAGACCTATTCTGGAAAAGACTCCATATGAATTGTGGAAGAACAGAAAGCCCAACATTTCACATTTTCATCCATTTGGATGTACTTGCTTTATATTAAATACAAAGAATTATTTGAACAAGTTTGACTCTAAAGCCCAGAAGTGTATTATGTTAGGATACTCTGAACGCTCAAGAGGGTACAGAGTATACAATACAGAAATACAGATTGTGGAAGAATCAATCAGTGTTCGTTTTGATGATAAGCTTGACTCTGAAAAGTCAAAGCAGAATGAAGTTTTTGCAAGTATAGAAATTGAATTTACAGGTTCTGAAGACAAGTCATCAGAAGCTCTCAACACAGACATTCCTTCAACGTCTGAAAGAAGCACTGCTAGCAATCCTACAACAGCTGCTGATCAACCTTAGAAGAGATTACCCAGAAGCAGCTTGGATCACCCAGAAGAGACTATCTTAGGAAGAAAGGAAGATCCAATCAGAACAAGAGCAAGCTTCAGAAACTCTGAAGAAACTCTTATGGGACTTGTGTCTCTGATTGAACCTTCTTCTATTGATGAAGCACTTCTGGATAATGACTGGATTCTGGCAATGCAAGAAGAGCTGAATCAATTCACCAGAAACGACGTATGGGATCTCGTTCCCAGACCAAAAGGATTCAACGTCATTGGAACAAGATGGGTGTTCAGAAACAAGCTAAATGAACAAGGTGAAGTCATCAGAAACAAGGCACGACTGGTTGCACAAGGTTATAGTCAGCAAGAGGGGATAGACTATACATAAACCTTTGCCCCAGTCGCCAGGTTAGAATCTATCAGACTTTTAATTTCATTTGCTGTTAATAGAGGCATCACTCTGTATCAGATGGATGTCAAAAGTGCTTTCTTAAATGGTTATATAGAAGAAGAAGTTTATGTACACCAACCCCCTGGTTTTGAAAATACAAAACATCCAGAACATGTTTTCAAACTAAAGAAGTCACTGTATGGTCTGAAACAAGCTCCCAGAGCTTGGTATGAAAGGCTAAGTAACTTTCTGTTAGAAAATGAATTCACCAGAGGGAAAGTGGACACTACTCTTTTCTGTAAATCAGTTAAGAATGACATCTTAGTCTGTCAAATTTATGTTGATGATATTATTTTTGGTTCTACTAATCCTTCTCTTGGAAGAAAATTTGCTAAGTGTATGCAGGCAGAATTTGAGATGAGTCTCATGGGGGAACTGAAATTCTTTCTAGGAATTCAGATCAATCAAACTCCAGAGGGAACTTACATTCATCAGAGCAAATACATCAGAGATCTTCTGAAGAAATTTGACCTCTCAGAATGTAAGCCATCAAAGATTCCAATGCATCCCACGTGCATTCTGGAAAGAGAAGAGGTAAGCAAAAATGTAGAACAGAAAGTCTACAGAGGTATGATTGGTTCTCTCCTCTATCTGACTGCTTCAAGACCTGACATATTATTCAGTGTTTGTATCTGTGCTAGATTCCAATCAGATCCTAGAGAATCTCACTTAACAGCTGTTAAGCGAATTTTCAAGTATCTGAAAGGTACTACTAATCTGGGTTTGTTTTATAGAAAATCTAGTGATTACAGCTTAGTAGGCTACTGCGATGCTGATTTTGCTGGAGACAGAGTGGAACGTAAAAGTACTTCTGGAAGCTGCCAGTTTCTGGGAGAAAATCTGATCTCTTGGTCCAGCAAAAGGCAATCAACAATTGCACTATCAACAACAGAAGCTGAGTACATAGCAGCAGCAGGATGTAGCACACAAATGCTCTGGATGAAAAGTCAGCTTGAAGACTTCCAGATTTTTGAGAGTAACATTCCTATACTCTGTGATAATACTTCTGCTATTTGCTTAAGTAAGAATCCCATTTTACATTCTAGAGCTAAGCATATAGAAATAAAACATCATTTCATTAGGGACTATATTCAGAAAGGTATTTTGAACTTAAAATTTATAGATACAGACCATCAATGGGCTGATATATTTACTAAACCCCTTTCAGAAGATAGGTTTAATTTCATTCTGAAACATCTCAGCATGAAAATCTGTCCAGAGTGAAAATGTTTTAATTCCATATATTTACCTTCAGAATGTAATTGTTTTACTGTGAACTTCTGATCAATCTTCTTTCAGAAAGATAGAACATGCAGATTGTATCAGATGCAAGTCTAAAGATTTGAGAGTCTAAGCTCAAAGACAGACGTGCTGATCACTACATCAAACAAGTGTCATCCAATCATCAGCATATCTCTAAAGCAGAATGCGTGCACGCTTCTGAGAAGGCAAAGCGCTGATTGGGTGCATTGAGACACATGTCTGGTAACCGTTTTTTTAAGTATCTTTCTCAAATCCCCCAAAATCAGCAAGCATTTAATGAAAAGTAATCATGCTTTTAAAATGCAATCATGATCTTTCTCTTTCTTAAAAACGTTTATCTTTTCAAAATATTTTGAAACTCTATTTAAACACATTAATCTCTCATTCTCACTCTTTATGTTTTCTCACTAATACTCAAGCATTCTCTGCATATTTCTGTGTTCATCTCTTGCAAAACCCTTTTCCTCAGTTTCTTCTCAAAACCTTTTTAGTGTGAACATGGCAACCTCCAGCAGTGCTTCTGCAGGTCCTCAGAAGAAAGCATCATCTGAGCAATATCAAGTGCCATTCAGAACACTCCTCACTCCTGTGAAGAATCTTGAAGTGCTTTCTGAATTAATCATTGATTTTGGAAGCTTGAAGGAGAACGGTTTTGACCTAACTGAAGAAGTTAGGGCACAGAAGTGGGAAAGGTATTTTGACAGGTTGGTTGGACCAACATTCCCTATGTTGGTCAAGGAATTCTGGATTCACGCCAAGGCTTCAACGCATCTAGTCACCTCCTTTGTTATGGGGAAGAAGATTGTGATCACTGAGGATCACATTGCAAGGTTAATAGGTTACAGTGGCGGTGGCGTCCGCTGTATTGATATGGATGAGAGATGTGCTGACGTGGGCGTCATAGCTGACAGGATTTTCACCCATGGGGTGCCCAGCAGCAAGATCAAAGATCTGAAGGATCATTACAGAGTTTGGGCTAAGATAATTCTGGGGTGCTTCAACCATAGGAAACCAACCAGTTCACCTGATTACATAAATGTGGATCAGCAGTTTCTGATCTACTTTATTGATCAGAAGGTAAAAATCAATCTGGCTCATTTTCTGTTTAACCACCTCAGAACAAGTGTGAAGGAAACCAAGGAAGAAGAAAGAACCAAGAGGGATTGGATACCCTTTGGAAGGTTGATATCAGATATTCTGACAGAGAATAGGCTGATAAAGCATCTGATAGAAGCTCAAGAGCTAAGCACCATTGAACCAACAGTTGGGAAACCTCTGAACGCAAAGAACTTGAAGAAAATGAAGTTGATAGAAAATATCCAGAAGGAACCCAGAGCTACTCCTATTGCTGATATCACCAGCAGAAGAGTTCCTCTGAGTGACTTTCCTTTATTTTCTGAGATAGAATCCAAACCAGAGGTGGTTCTCAGATACTTGGATGCATGCAAGGCAGATGGTACAGATCCAAATCTGATTATCAAAGCTCTACATCAACCTCAGCAAGAAGTGACTCTGAAGAAGACGAAGAAGAGGAAGGCACCTTCAGAAGGATCATCCCAGCAGACACCCAAGAAAAGAGGTAATTCATCTGCTGCTTCTGTTTTAAATTCTTCTACTATTCCAGCATCTATTCCTCCTCAAACCTCTCATAGAATCTCAATCCCCATCCCTACCATAGATGAAACTGTACCAGAAGAGGACCCTTCTGAGGCATTAAAACTCAGAAGACCCAGAACCAAACATCCCAAACCAACAATCTCAACAACATCAGCAATTGACAAAGTGCTGTCTGACATTGATCAACACACTTCTGATCAACCAAACTCTGAACCACAAATTGTCCCTCCTCCACAACCAGAACAACAGCAATCTGCTGAAGAACCACAACAACAACAACCACTCTCATCAATTCCTGAAGAACCCCGTATCCCTGAACAACCAGAAATTCCAACAACTTCGCCTCAACCAGCAATTCTGTCTCCCTCTCCTCAACCAGAAATTAATCCATCATCACCTCAACCTGAGTTTCATCACTCTGAAACTCTTTCTCCTCAACCATCTGAACCTCATTCACCTCAACCATCACCTCTGGCAATCCAGCTGCCAGGTGGAACAACAATCACCTTGGCACAATTGCCATCCTCATCAGAATCTACACCACCAAATACTCCCAAAACACCACCCAGTCCAATCATAATTTCTGATTCTGAAACTCCCTCTCCAAAACAAACAGCTGCCAAGAAAACCTCTGAAAACCCCAGCAGGACCTTCATAGACTTAACCAGTCTTGACCGTCTTGCTGATCTGAAACATAAAATTGCCATCCCAAAACCAAAACAACCAGATGTTGGCTCTGGTATTATGAATTTTGAAACAGGTGTGCTGCAATGGATTGCTTCTTTGAAGCAAGTCTGTCCTGGAATGATTGACCCAGCTGTTTCTGATCAGCTCTGGTCACAATTCAGACTTTAGGTACGTGCTGAAGCCCTCAAGTTGCAGGATATCAACTATGAGCAGGCACAACAGAATTTCAGCAAGCTTCTGAATGAAGTTGGAAGTCAGCTTCTGAAAGAAGACGTGCTCCCTCTGGATAGTGAACCTTGGTCTGAGAAACAACCAGCTTCAAAGGTGCAATCAGAAGAAGACAAGACCATTCAAGCTGAAGAAAGTCAAGCAGAAGATGTTGCTGAAAGCTCTCAGAAGCTTCCTGCTTCTGATGCTTCTCAAGCTGCCTTGGACAGGCAGACTCTGGAAGAACTAAAGCTGAATGACATGCGTCTGCAGCAGAGGATGGATGAAAACGACCAGAAGATGAAAGAAAGAATGGATATGCAGGATAGCAAGATTGACACTGTTGTCAGCATGGTGCACAAGCAGAATGAGACTGCTGAGAAGATCCAAGCCATGCTGGAGAACCTGTTCACATGCTTGCCTCCTCAACCTTAGTCTTTTTTTTCATTCATGTCTTTTTCATGTTTTCTTTGATTTTCTGATGTACTGTTTGGATATGTTTTGTACTATTTTCATGTTTTGATTCTGAACCTTTCAATATGACAAGTTTTTCTGATCTTAATTGTTTTAGCACATCACTTACACTTTTTGATTGCTGACAAAAAGGGGGAGAACAAGAATGATATTTTAAACAATAACGGCTAACTAGACAGAAATTCTCAAACATTCTAACTCTATTACTTGAAAATGTTTTTTCTGTTTTGCTTAAAGTCTACAGGTACAAGGAAGCTCCTGGACACTCTGAAGACTAGAAGCTCTGATCACTATGAAGCTCTGATCCACTCTGATACTCTGATCTAAAGCAAAGCTCTGACAAGAAAAGCTCTGAAGCTCTGCTCTGACATAAAGCTTCTGATAGTCAAAGACTCTGATACTCTGATGTTTAAAGAAAGGCAAAAAGATCTGATCCTGAAGAACACTTGAAATTAAAGGGAAGTAATAAACTCAGGGGGAGTATCTCTCAACTCTGATATCTCTTTACTCCTTATCTTTTTACCTCTTACTCTGATGCATCTTTCTGATACCTTTTCACGTTATTTTCATTTAAAAATATCTAGTTTTTGTCATCATCAAAAAGGGGGAGATTGTTAGAACAAAGTTTGAATCTACTACCCTATATTTAAGTTTTGATGATAACAAAGTGAAAAGATATATTATTTATAAGATTCATGTATGAACTATCTGCTGCCTAAAATTACTATGTTCTGACTTGCAGATACTCTGATTGATATAAGCAAGATCACACCTATTCAGCATCAGAATTTGGTTTCAGACATCAGCATCAGAAGTTGCCATATCAGAATGTCAGAATCAGATGATCAACTCACGTATATGCTGAAGCCTGATGAACAAGACTGCGCTCAACACTCTGATAAAGAAACACAACAGTTCATCAGCAGCTAAGCAGAGTCAGAATGAGCCAAGCCAGAACTTGCATTAAGTAAGCAACGGTACTGTGCATTGAAAGCAAATTAATACCAACGGCCTCATTCCAGACAAGATCTACTCGATAAGGAAAGTTTATAAATAGCATTGAATCAAGAATATTGCATCCAACGTTCATCATCTCAGTGCTATATAAACAAGACTTTGAAGATTTAAATGGCTAATGCTCTCCAAATCTCTACACGCATAAAAGCTGATCAAAATCTTCTTTCTCCTAGTTTTGCTAAACACTACACATTCTGATATTCTATCATTGTTTAGCAATCTAGTTTCTAAGCTTTAAGTTGTGTATACATCACAGTTGTGATACAGTTTTGTAGAAAACATTCACACACTTAGATTTGATTTCTGTGTAAGAAAGTGTTTCCTTGACAAACCGGGTTGTGGTTTGCATCAAGAAGGCTTTAGCAGTTGTTAAAGCAGTCTGTAATATTCAGTTGAATATAGTGGATTAAGACCTCGTTGGAGAGAGGCGAAATCACCTTGACGGGTGGACTGGAGTAGTTTGAGATCAAACGAACCAGGATAAAAATATCTTGTTCATTGCATTAGATTTCAGTTTTACAATTCAACCCCCCCTTCTTGTGTTTTTCACTACTTCAAAATGTTGTCTTCTCCATATCCTCCAGAGCCATCTTAATTTGATTGTAACCTGAAAAACCATCCATAAATGAAAACACTCTAGAGTGAGCAGTATTATCGACCAATACATCAATATTAGGAAGAGAAAAGTCATCCTTAGGGCTGGATCTGCTCAAATCTCTATAATCCATGCACATTCTGACTTTACCATCTTTGTTGGACACAGGCACAATATTTTCAATCCATGGCGGATAATTGATGACTTTTAAGAAATTCGCATCCAACTATTTCTGAACTTCTTCTTTAATCTTCTTGGACATCTCAGGATGAGTTCTTCAGAGCTTTTGCTTGACAGGAGAGCAACCTTCTTTGAACGGCAGTCGATGCACCACGATATTTGTATCCAACCCTGGAATATCCTCATAAGACCAAGCAAAGATATCATAATATTCACGGAGTAGCTCAATTAATCTGACTTTTATACTTTCTTCGAGATCTGCCCCTATCTTGACGTCTCTTCTTACCTCTTCTGTGCCAATATTCACCACCTCAATTGACTCTTGATTCAGCTGGATAACCTTCTCTTCTTGTTTTAACAATCTTGTTAATTCCTCAGAAAGATCACAATCCTCATATGCCTATTCTTCAGCTTGATATATTGGATTAACAAAGTCATAATGAGCAATAACAGAGTCATTACCAATATAATCCGTGGTGGGAGTGCATCTGCATAAACGATATTTTGGTGTTTTTAGTGACAATATGCGAAAAGGGAAACATTGCCATTCAAAGAAAAGTGAAAAGAGAGAAAAAAAGAAAAAAATAAATGGAACAAGATTTTGAATGCAAAAACGTCCTTCATTTCATGATAAACTTTTGAAAATAAACATGGTGGCCCTACACAAATGATCCATTACGCCTTGGGCAGAGCGCAGGAATTATGATATGATAAGAAAAGAAAACAAGAAAATTACTCCTTAGCGCTTGAAACTTGGATAACATCCACAGAAGTCCAATTGTTGAGTGCTTGGCCTGGAATACTTGGATGAATCCAATCTTCAATATTGTAGCCATCAACTCTATCATCACCAATTGCATTAGCGTGTCCTTCTTGAGCAGCACCAGGACGGGAAAACTTCACAGGAGTTGATAAATCAGATGCTCTAGGAGTTGCACTCTGCTGACCCGGATTGAATCCAAGACCGAATTTGTTGAATTTAGGGATGACGTCCAACACCTAACCCTAACCTTCAAGGTTACCGTTCTCCACCACAGCTCTAGCATCTCTGAGAGAAGACATCACAATTTCCGATTTTCTTTTCGGCTCTGGAGGAGGAAAATTGACCGCATGAACTGTCTCAAATGCCTGAAACGGAGTCTCGTGTATCTCACCTTCAACCTCAACATAGCGGAAAGATGTCAAATGACTCACAATATACTCTTCCTCGCTGCACACAATTATCACCTTTCCTTCTGTAGGATACTTGAGTTTCTGGTGAAGAGTAGAAGTGACTGCCCTTGCTTTATAAATCCACGACCGCCCCAACAAACAACAATATGCTGGTTGTATATCCATTACAAAAAAGGTAGTTGTGAAGGTGTGAGGGCCAACCTTAATTGGTAACTCTGCCTCCCCAAATACTGATCTTTGGGACCCATCAAAATCTTTCACCATCAAATAACTAGGACGTAGCTCCAGGCCGGAATAATCAATCTTCACTTAGGCAGTACATTCAAAGACGACCCCATGTCTACCAAAACCTTGGATAAAGTAGTGCCCCTGCACTCCAAAGAAATGCGTAACGCTTTGTTATGGTCTCGCCTTTCTGGAGGAAGATCAAAACCTGTGAAGCCCAGGCCGTTCCCAGCAGATATATCAGCACAAACATTCTCGAACTGATTGACTGTTATCTCATGTGGAACAAATGCATTTTTAACAACTTCATCAAAGCATTTCTATGAGGTTCTGAATAAATCAACAACGACAAGATAGACATATTATAAGGGGTGTGACTTAACTGATCAATTATGCTATAATCGCTCTTCATGATAATTCACATAAACTTCTCAACCTCATCGAGAACTGAAGAAGCTTTTGGTACCAGAATTGGTTGAGTCACATTGGCTGGTGTAACCCTTGGATTTCCAATCATCAGTTGTTGTTTTCCTTTCTCTCTGCAGAAGCATCAGCTGCATATTATACATTGGAAGGACCAAACACTCTCCCAATTCTAGTCATTCGATCCACGCCAGAGAAATTATGAACATCCCTTTCATTGTCTTCAGTAACTCCTTTCTAAGAAAAACTAGGATTTATCTCTTGCTTCACCCTGTGGTAATAAACATCAACACCATAATGCTATGGGATGGCCTTCTCACTAGTATACAGTATGGGACCAGGTACCGTAATCATCAAAGGAGGCGCTCTAGATGGAGTAGGAATGCACGCAGGGGTGTAAGGAATAGATATCATAACAACATCCTCTTCGGTAACCCTTCAACATCTTGGTCTTCTATCGAACTGTAGAGAACTCTCATCCATCATGAACTGGATGCCAGCTTTTAAATCATCACAACCCTTCAGTTGCTCTTTACACTTGGCACAGTCTGAAGCACAACCCTGGAAAATAGAATTGTCAAGCAGATGCCTTTTAACATACCATAACGGAGTAGTCACCTGTTCCACATTCACAACTAAATTCAACATTTCTCCATTATCGTCAATCATATTAATAACACCCCCTTCATGTCTAGGCATTGGGTTCTGGACTACATTCAGACCAGTCGCTGGAGTAAACTCGATTGCCTTGGCATCTAACAAGTCTTGTACTTTTCATTTTAACGCAAAACAATTATCAATAGAATGACCAACTCCTCTAGAATGCATTTTTCATCTTGCATTAGCATCATAGTTATGAGGAAGTCTTCCGGTGGGTGGTGGCATACTTCTCAAACTGATCAATTTCAAATTGAGCAAATGGTAGAGTGCTTCAGTGAGAGATATTGGTAAAAGATCAAACTTTCTCGGCTGCCTCTGTTGTTGGTTATTATACTGATGGGGAACGTCTTCCTATCTTTTTTGTTAAGGTGCTGGATTCTATCTCTGCCGCGGAGGAGCATTAACAGGAATAGAAACAACATTGATTTGTTGGTGTTGATGATCTTATCTTCTTCCTCCCTGAGAGTAAACTGCACTTGCGTCACCTTCCCTTTTCTTAGGGTAAGTATTAAATGGTTTCTTACCACCCCCTGATGAGCCACTAGAGCCTCCAATCTGAATTTCCCCCAATTTCAAACCCACCTCAATTCTTTCACCAGCCATAACCAAATCTGCAAATCCCATTGAAGAACTTCCTATCATGTGTTTGTAAAATGGCCCTGGCAAGGTACTCATAAACATATCAATGAGTTCTCGCTCCATGAGTGGAGGTTGAACCCTCGCAGCCAGCTCACGCCACTTCTGAGCGTATTCCTTAAAAGATTCTTTTGGTCCCTGTGACAAATTCTGTAACTGAGTGCAATTAGGCGCCATATCCATATTGTACTGATAATGTTTAACAAAAGCCCGAGCAAGATCGTTCCAGCAACGAATATGGGTTTTCTCCAACTTCATGTACCACTCCAAGGATGCCACAGATAGGCTATCCTAGAAGAAATGAATCAAAAGCCCCTGATCTTCGGTATGCACCAACATCTTTCAGAAATAAGCAGTTGCATGAGTAATGGGACATGACGATCCGTTGTAATTTTCAAATGCAGGTGGTTTGAACTTTGGAGGAACTTTCACCCCAGATACCGTCCCAAGATCATTAGCATCCATGTCGAGGACTCCTTTCCCTTCCACAACCTTCAAACGTTCTTCCAACAACCGATACCTCCTATCCTCAACCTAAACCTCCGGCTTAGAATGCCTAATAGAAAGCTGATATTCATCCTGATCATAGTCATAATCCTGCTCCTGATAGTTCCTTATACCGCCCTGATTATCTCTTCTGTTCCCCACAATATGAGGTCCTGGGGACGGGGGAAACCGCCTCACGTTGCGCACAAAAGGGTTGACAGGTAGCCCGCGAAAATTCCTGATAGGTTGGTCCTGCACCTTTCCCAGTCCTACAGAAATGTCCTGATAAAGCCCTTGGTTCCCACTATCCATTGGATAGCAGCGTTGGTTGTTGACAATGGCAGCCAATTCCTCCTGTCGGCGATTCACATTGGTGATGACCTCCATGAACAGGGTCATCTGAGTAGCCATCTGGGCTCTCATTTCAGCTTGGACTTGTTCCATTTTTCTTGGCAAATTGCGTCTGGTGGAATACCAGTGAGTAGTCGTCTTGAATTCTGAATAAGAAAAGCAGAATAATAAGAAAACCGTCTTGAGATAACCTATCATGTTATGAGATGTATGATATATTTGTCATTTCTAGGTATTCAAGAGTCCTTTTAACCATCAACCGTGGCGTGCAACCAGATGTAATCATAAATGTACAATTAAAGAAAAAGTAAAATTAACAAAACAAATACTTCATTCATTCATAAGCACAAGATGATGTTCATGTGATTTCAAACAACCAAGAGTGTGACAGACATAACAAAAACTAAGTACAAAATGATTAAAAAAAATGGCCCCCTCCAACAATCATGGGGGTGACCAAAACATCACAGGTGAATAGTAAGACTAAATCTCCAAAACAAGGCATACTTAGAGGTGTTGACAATACTCTTCAAGCCTGGCTTTCTACTTCAAAAGTTGTGATGCAAGCTCTTTACTTCCTTAGAACTGATCCTCCATGGCACGTCTCTGGGCTACCTCCTTCTCAATCTGAGCATCCTTGTCTTTGAGCTGTTTTTCCAAGTTTTGAATCTTCTTCTTGTAGCTACTTTCAGATGCCCGAAGTTTCTGGAACTCTCGCTGCTTCCTATTTAACTCTTCTTCCATTTCAACATGACACCTCCTTCTAAACCTAATTACATCAGAAGTTTCTCCTTGGTCTTCTTTGAGTTTGCAAGCTAAGTCAGCCCTCTCCTGATCTACCCAATATAATTTCATCCCTGCCTCACGATCTTTTGTATGAAGTTGAATATTCTCGACATGAACTTGGGTGAAAACCCCGGTAGGCACAGTGTCATTTAGAACAACATGAGGTTTCTCACATAAAAGAGTCGACCTTGCAAATGGTAACCGTAAAATCTTAACCCTGTCTTTAATCCATTTCATGTAAGGAACCCTAGCAATAGGAACCTTTTTGCCCAAAGTAGTTCTATCCTTATTGTGAATTCCCTTCCAAGCACTTGCCATTATTTTTGACATCTCAGGATCAGTTCCTCTAACAAAGTACACTGATTCAAACACTTCTCCATCTTTTGGCGGTCCATCTATTGCATATCCCAACTGGCGATAAGCGAGCGCAGGGTTATAGTTGATACACCCGTTAGTTCCCATGAGGGGGACATTAGGGAAATCTCCACAGCTAGTGATGATACTTCGTACCTCTCCCATGACATAATTCCACCGAATATCGAAAGAAGTGAGGTTGACAAGCCTTGACGACCATTGGAGAGAATGCCTCGTGTCTATGAAAGGGCCATTTACTGGTAAATGCAAATTAAACCACTGATAAAACATCGAATGACATAAGCTAACATTACCTCCCTTTCCATGCCTGAAATGAATAGTATAAAGAGTATCTGCCAAAAGCGTCGGTATCGGGTTCTTATTTCTAAAAACACAAATAGTCGCCAAATCCACAAAGTTTATTTTACGAGGAAAGAGAATAATACCGTATATCATGAGAGCAAACAAAAGGCTAAAGTCACCCCAATTTCCTTTCTTTGCCCAGTCTTCAACTTTCTTCACTAAGAAATCCAAATAATACCATGTAGCATATTTACTTGATTTCCAATTGTCCTTCACCTCTTTCCAACTCAAATGAAGGGTTTCAGCAATAACTTCGAACTTCAACTTCTCTAGCACTTGGGTAAAAGGAATTTCATTGGATAACTTGATATTAAGAAGATAAGAGTATTCTTCTAGCGTGGGAACCAGTTGGTAATCTTGGAAAGTAAAACACCGCAATTCCTTGTCATAGAACTGGAAGAGAGTGATCAAATCCATTGGGTCAAATGAAGTATTGAGGATTAATAAAAATTGCCATAGTCCCTATTGAAATTGTTCAGAATATCACCCTTCAAATAAGAACTCAACCTTTTCAAATCGGACACATCAATAGTCGGAATCTGATAAGAGAATGTATGCCTGGTGGGTTCTTTGGCAGCAACTGACTCAAACTCATCTGACAGGAAGTCAGCCATTTCTGATGGAAAGAAAACTCTTGAATGCCCCTGGAAAAATGACATGCATATGCTAGTTATTATTTTTTTATTTATACATCATTTTTATAAAAAAAATGCTATGATGTGACATGACAGGATCAAAGTTTCCACACTGGATAACGGCTGGACCATTATATAGAACCACACAACTCGAGAACAACAATCCCACATCTTCAGTACTAACATAGGAGCCCGAGTCACCATCAAAACACAAAGTCACCAACAGTACCTGCACCTGTAATAAAATTTTTCCACCCCTCTCACGGGTGTAGTTTAGGTCAAGGTAAGGTTAAAGGCCAAATCAAAGTATAAGAGCTCATCTATTGGTATTTATCATACGATAACACCTATCTGAACTTCCTCTGAGGTCATGGGTCTCATGGTCGGGTCTACAAGACATACGCCTCATAGCCGCCATGTCCACTCTATTCCTAATTCCTATGGAATCAACTCATAGCCTGGGTATGAGGTCTTTTACCTCATGGAACAACCCACCCACCAAAAATATCTATTTTTTTTTTCAATTTTTTAGATTTAAAGAAAAGTCAAAGAAATCAAATTCAAACAATTTATCAATTAAACAAATCACCTACATTTCACAATAAAATTCTAATTAAAAGTCAGAAGAAAATTAGAGTCAAAATTAAGATTCAAATATTAGAATTAAAAGCAAACATCTCTGATTTTTTTGTAGATTTTTTTATCAAGGAAAATATTATAATAAAATCAAATACCAACAAAAAGACCATTAAACCATTATTTAGATCACAAAATGTAAACCCTAACTAAAAATTAGAAGAGGATAAAAACAAAATTATATTCAAATGCTATGATTAAAAATAAGCTTCTATGATTTTTTTAGGAATTTTTGGATCAAAGAAAATATTAAAACAAAAATTGTGAAACAAAAAGGATCAAATAAAACCCTCAAATTAAATTTCTTATAAAAAATAGGGAAAATACCAAACAAATTTCATAATCAAGTTCTAAATAATTTTAGGAGTCCAAAACATTTTTTGTGGAATTTTCCCATATTAAGAGCAATGTTAAAATAATTGACAAAAACAAAAGAATCAATTTAAACATATTAATTAATTAATCTTCTAAAAGAAATAAAATTCTAAAATAAAATTCATAGTCCTAAAAAGGACTAATAAAAGTGTCCAAAATATTTTTCACATAATATTTGTACAAAGGAAAAGTCAGAAACAAAAAATAACAAAAAAAAAGTATGCAAAAATCAATTAAACAAAATTAATTAATGCACAAATTTTTTCACCAATCAAAATATTTTTAAAATTTCCAAAAAAATATGACAGATACTAGAAATTAATATTAGCCTATGGTAATTTTTTTAGAATTTTTGAAGATGTTTTGATCACAAAATAAAATTTGAGAAAATCAATTAAAATCAAATAATATGAATGCATTAAAACTTCAAATAAACCAATCAGAGCGCGCCACCTCACTTCGTCTTCAACCTCCAGCATATCAAAATGTGTACAATAAAACAAGTCACAAGCCTATATTTAGATCCATCAATCGCGCTCATATCTCAACCAAAATCCATGATCCAAAGCACAAATTAAAGCTGAAGTTACCATGTATCTCATGATTATCATAAAATTCTCAATGGACAAGGGATCTAAAAGAAATATGCGCGCGAAGTTACTGAAAACATGAAGTGCAGAAGTTGCAGAAAATGCATATAACACGGTTCAAGCTTCAATCAAGTGAACCAAGTACATCAGACCTATAGTCTGGTCAGCTAATACATCATGAACATGGAATGATTCATCAAATCATGCTAAACAAAGCAAATCGAAGTTCAAAAATATCACCTCAATGTGAAATTGGAAACCTTGATTCCTCAATTATAGAAGCCAACAAACTCCATGAACTTGATCTACACACTTCAAAGAAGATGAATCCACAGGAAATTTGATGAATGCGCGAAGAAGATGAATCCACAGGAAATTTGATGAATGCGCGAAGAAGATGAGAGAATCGAAGAAAACTTCAGGAAGAGCAGAAAAAGTTCAGATCCGGATTTATGATAACTGGAGCGCGTGTGGCCTAAAATGAGGCTTGTAGTACATTATATAGTGTGAGTAGAGAAGGTCAGAAGAGGAAATTGGTCCTCAAAACTGTTAGAGGGTCGGATTGGAAAAAATGGCCAGAAATTGAGTGGTTATGGGCTTCTACGTTTTGCTTGTGCATTTCTCCTTGTTTCTTGCATTTTGTGTGCCAAATACCATCAGGAAGAAAGCCTCAAAGCTACAAGTCCTGACTTGTAAAGGAGAATGAGTATTGATCCATTGGCCCTTCTTGGCAACTTTGAGCATTTTGAATGCAAGCAAGTTCTATGGCCCATGGGGCATGAAATGGTGAGTGTAATGGGCCTCATCATGTCACAAATTGGTCATGGGCTTGATTAGAAACAAAAGGAATGACTGAAACTCGAGTTCTCAAGAAATTGCATTTGCTTGCTTGGCCAAAATTCAATAAAATGCCTCAAAATTTCAAAGCCCATAACTTTCTCATATTTTTGAATTTTGACACAAATGAGCACTCTTTATAAAGGTCTTGCAATGCTCTTCAACCCTGTGTAAATTGGCCTCACATTTGATTCCATTGATTCCTTCAAAATATGGTATGAAAATCACAAATTTTGAGAAATGACCCATAATTTTGTGACTTCCAAGCTTCATAACTTACCACCACTTCATGAATTGTTCTAAAAAATGGAATCATGGGAGAGAGTTCCCTCTTAGCTTTCCAAGCATCCTTCACTTGCATTTTTTTTATCAAAGATGAATAAAATATGAATTTTCAAAGTTTGATACTCATTTTCCAAATTTAGAAACTTTTTGAATTTCTTCATGAACAAGTTTCAATCCAAACCTCAATCTTCTTGATCCAATGATTCAAATGGACTTGAAAAATTAAAATTACACCCTTGAATTTATGGTTGACCAAAAGTTCACTTGGTCAACCTTGACTTTGACTGATTCTGGCAAAAATGACCATTTTGCCCCTTTGAATCAATTGATCCACTTCCCTTTAAAATTGATGATCAATACTTCAAACATATGATATTCCAAATATATAGAGGCCATGTATAAAGTTTCATCTCTAACTCAAGAGAACCTGATGAAATCCCAAACCCCAATTTTGGTCAACACCTTAGGAGAATGATGAATCATCTTCAAAACTTCAAATCCTCTATGTGATACGGTGGCAGAACCGACTATTTAACACTGGTTTGTGTTTTGCTTTTTGTGTTTGCAAAATGTCGCGGTAAACAAGAGTCGCCACCGACTTTTATTTCATCTAATCAGAAAGGAAAAAAGTACAAAAAAAATCCTATTTCGAGATTTTGAGTACGGGGTGTAGATTATAGAAAGGGAAGGTGTTAGCACCCTTTCTATCCATGGTTTTCCATGGGCTCTTAGGTACTTGCTCATCTTTTTAAATTGCTTGTGTGTGTGCTTTGTTTTTGAAAATGTTTTACTTCGTGATAACCCTTGTATCAGTCCTCAAGAGTGTGACGAAGTTGTTTTGAAAATTTGTTTGAAAAGTGTAAGTGTGAAAAGGTTTTGACTTGAGCAAGTACCTACTAGCATCTACTTACTCGAAAAAAGATTGTTTCTATTCTTGTTTCCTTTAGACAGTGATATCCTACTATTTAGAAATAAGTAGCACCGTCGTTGGAGTTTGAAGGGTCAATTCGAAAGGGACGTACGATCACTAAAGCAATATTAGGACACCTTAGTAATAACCCTAGAGTCTTAAGATCATATTCGAGGTAACATTTCTGAGGCAACATTCGAGTGGGACGTTTGATCTTCTTAGTCAGGAGGGCAACCACTAAGACACCCTATGCTTAATGATCGTTTACCGAAGGCAACCGAAGTCAGATTATACCCTAAGAGTGATATGTGCAAGTGATTTGTTTTCAGTTATTTAATCTTTGCACATTAGGGTTTTCTAACTGTATTAATTTGTCATGCATTCTTGTCATACAATCCTATTAGCATACATCTAGACAGTTAAATATTTGCGGAAATTAAAAATGCGAGAAAATAAATCTACGCTATTACAGAGCTTCGGGGAGGGGGATTGATTACATAGCCAAAAACCCGAGAATTTAAACAGTAAATAAAACCCTAAATTAAACTATTACATGCCATGAACAGTTACAAAAATATTGTCAAAAATAATTAACAAGCGCGCGATGAATCAAATACGAAATGACTAGGGTTTTGACCCTTGACTAAACCTATTGACAATTGATTAAAAAAAGATGTTTTTGTCATATTTTAAGAAAATAATGAAACAATAAAATTAAAAAGAAAATCCTAAGTTCTAATTAATTTTAAATTAAGAAAAATAAATTAATTCACTCTAAAAACCTATTTTTGTATTTTTACTTGAGAAAAAAATAAAAGAATCAAATCAAGAATTTAAACCTAATTTGCTAATTAGTTTTAATTATAAAAAAAACAAGTTAAAATTTCCCTAAGTTAAACTAAATTAAATTAATTTTGATAATAAAAAAAACTAATTCTAATTTTTTTTATGAATTCTTGATTTTATGATTTTATAAAAAAAATAGTAATTAATTTGTTAATTAAAATGATTAAAGAAAAATATTAAAAGAAATAAAAATAAGAAAGAAAGAAAAAGAATGGGCCTGGTAGCATTGCTGAAAAAGGGGGTGCCAATATGATTCCTGGGCCCAAACAAATCCAAGCCTGTTTGACTTTGCCTGATCTGGTGCGTATGTTGACTTGAGGTGTATGGTGATCCTCCCACGATAGCACGTTGGATCTTAGCTGGAGATGCATTTAATGGCCAAATCCTTGAGTTGCATGGTGGACGTTTGGACAACAGCGTACCCGATCACATGATGAAAAATAACATGAAACAAATGTTGGGACCTGGGGATCGAACCCAGGTCCTTATGCTCGCTCCCAATACCACGCTTCCAGTTGAGCTGTGGTGTTTAGTTGTACTCATAACAATAACAAAGCATAATAAAATAAAACCAAACATTATTTTTAAAAATGCGCGAAAATTCAAATGGACGAGTTACATGCTGCCACGCCATCGTCTCCCTCACTGGCCCGTCGTTTTAGAAAACCAAGCTTTTACCTATGGACGCTTTGTTGTAGGTACATACCTGTTCATCTCAAAAATTATACACAAGCAAGATAACTGAAAAGCAAGGGTACCAATCAACTCGTCTCATCCTCACGAGTATCATGGTACCAGAATCCATGCCTGATTTTGCCTATATTGAAAAACCCTAAAATGAGCAAAGGAACCCTAACAATGGCATATCATAATTCCTGCACTGAAAATGAAATTAAGTGGTACCAATAGCTTGAAAACTCAATGATGAACAAAAATATATAATTAAAACATGCTAATGATGCGTAAATTGCAAAAATCAAGTTGAAAAATGTACCAAACCGTGTGAGTTGTAGAATGAGTTTCTGAGTGCTTCAGGTCATGGGAATGATTGAAACAGCTTCCTGGGATGTCTAGGAAGAGATTGGTGATCTTGGAATGCTCTGAAACGCCTTATAGATTGAAAATTGATTCCCACTTTTTCTTGAATTTTTCAGTTTTTCTTCTTGGCTATGCACGACTTCTAACCCTTTTTCTTGCCTTGCCTGCGTTCTCTATATGTACTAGAGTGAATTAGGGTTGTAAAAACCACTAGTATATTTACAAATTTTGAAGATTTGATTTGGTTTTCATGGTGTATGATATCCTTCCAAATTTGGCCTAATCATGCTATTTTTGTACCAATTGCCATTGATTCGAATTGATCTTGCAAGCTCAGCATATCTTGGTTGCTAACCTGTCAAAAAAACAAATCAAATCATATATTTGATAATTTTTATCATTTATTTGATTTAATTCACTTTTTAATTAATGAAAAATCAAAATAAATTGAAAAATGAGGCAAATATTTTGTGGATAATTATTTGAGTCTTGGACCACATTATAATTGAGGTGCAAGCATAAAAAGTTGGGCCCATTTAGCAAAAAATGCAAATTTGAGCACATTTGACTTTTGGCAATTTTGCAAAAATGGTCAACTTGGTCAATGCATAACTCTCTCAATTTTGACCCTAGAGAGGTGTTCTTGGACTTTTTAGAAAGCTCAGGATGTCCTCTAAGCAAACATTTTGGTCTCATCTCAATTGACTCTTCCATATTCATGTATGAAGCTTTGACCCAAAAGGTGTTTTTGTTAACTTTTCAAAAGGACCTATAATGTCAAAATTCATATCTTTTTGTGAGTGCATATTCTGAACTTGGAAGATGAATATGAATTTTGGGTAATTGCATCCTCTTCAAAATGAGCTTTGGATGGGTCATTTATGATAAATCATGAGAAAGTTATGCTTGGTCAAAGTTGAGTTGACTTTTCCTACAAAACCCTAATTTAGCAACTTTTGGGTTTTGATGAATTGTGAGCAACCCTTGAGGAATCATGATCAACCCTTGATCAAATGATGGATAATACTTCAAAATGAGGATGTTGACCAAAAATCTTGAAGTTTGACTGTATGTGGGCCACAGTTGACTTTTGACCTAGTACAGTTGATTTTCAAGTATTTGAGCAATTGACTGAGCAAACTTCTTCTGCAAGGCTTGAAACTTGACATGGATGATCTTGAGAACATATTAGGAAAATGGTTAGAATTTTAGTCCTTTTTAGTTCACACATCTTGATGAAAATAGAAACCCTAATTTGAGGTAGGCTACCTTAGGAGAGAGTTTGTCTGGTCAACTCTTGAACTCCCTTGAGCAATTTGAGGACCTTACTGGCCATGTATTGAGAAATATGGGAGGGAAAATTTTGGGGTACAACAACTTCCCCTATTCAATCTTCTTAAACTTGAAGATGTAGATTGGCTCATCTGCCTTTCGTGATCTGAGGGTGGAAGATGATTGAACACTAGAGTGTCCAGAAATTTGCACTCACATGAAGTGATACTCGATTTGTGATATCGGAAATGGGCTTATAGATGCCATTAGGGAGTTGCTAGAGAACTGTCAGAGATGGGCTTAAAGATGCTATCCGAAGAGATGTCAATCGCATAAGAGATTCATTTGCAAGAACCTGTATACCTGTTGTTGAGGAGGACTTCACTGGGGAATAATGGTCTCTGTCTTGAGAGAAATAGAGTTTTAGGAGCTTCAGTTGTCTGTTACTCTACTGGGGAATAAATCTGGTTTAGGGAGCGGAAGTGAACTGCCTGTCTGGTCGGGGTATATGCTGCACCGCGACGTTATGGGGAAATGTGAAATCAACTATGTTGGGTCGGGTCCCGGTCTTACAGTGTTGCGAACTACTGTCTAGGGATACTAGAGGCAGAACCTGGATAGTAAGGTTATATGAAGGAACCTGGATAGTAGGGTTACCTTGATATGAAAGCCTGGATAGTAGGGCTGTGAGCAGGAACCTAGATGGTAGGGTTACTTCGAAATGAAAGCCTGGATAGTAGGGCTGTGAGAAGTAACCTAGATAGTAGGGTTACTTTGATATGAAAGCCTGGATAGTAGGGCTGTGAGAAGGAACCTAGATAGTAGGGTTACTTCGATATGTAAGCCTGGATAGCAGGGTTGTGAGAAGAAACCTGGATGGTAGGGTTACTTCGAAATGAAAGCCTGGATAATACGGCTGTGAGAAGGAACCTGGATAGTAGGGTTACTTCGATATGAAAGCCTGGATAGTAGGGTTGTGAGAAGGAACCTGGATATTAGGGTTACTTCAATATGAAATCCTGTATAGTAGGGTTGTGAGAAGGAACCTGGATAGTAGGGTTACCTCGATATGAAAGCCTGGATAGTAGGGCTGTGAGAAGGAACCTGGATAGTAGGGTTACTTCGATATGTAAGCCTGGATAGTAGGGCTATAAGAAGGAACCTGGATGGTAGGGTTACTTCGATATGAAAGCCTTGATAGTAGGGCTGTGAGAAGGAACCTGGATAGTAGGGTTACTTTGATATGTAAGCCTAGATAGCAGGGCTGTGAGAAGGAACCTGGATGGTAGGGTTACTTCGATATGAAAGCATGGATAGTAGGGCTGTGAGAAGGAACCTGGATGGTAGGGTTACTTCGATATGAAATCCTGGATAGCAGGGCTTGATAAGGAACCTGGATAGTAGGGTTGCATTTGTCGCTGATGATTACTCTGTTTAGCTTCGAGTGTTGATCATGGACTTGCTGGAAATTGCTGATAACAACTGTCTTTCCTGAAAGAAATATAGGGTTAGTTATGTGCGATGCATGAGATACATTGTATGATGACATTCTCAAAATAAATGAGACTATGTTATATGTAATGTATGCACATGCCATGATGTATGAACATGAAATGCTGACGTAATAATCTGAGTCCGGGAAAATAAATCCTTGGCTGCTATTTGGAGAGTATGAGAAATGGTATTCTTGACTGCTGTAAAAAACCATAGGTCCTCCACTTCTGTTGGGGATGGTGAACAAAGATGACTATGCTGGGGATTTGCCCCTCGTTTACGGATATTCTGCCGAGGAGAGATTCTATTTGAGAACAACTCTGCGGGAGAATAACTCTGTTGGAGAGGAGACACTCTGTTGATAGGTCGGCTGACTTGGAGAAATAAACTCAGCTGGGGATAAACTTTCGTTGCTGGTGATAATGAATTCTGTTGGAGATTGAATTTCTGCTTGTGAGAGAAATAAACTCTGCTTGGGGAGAGTTGTGTCCTGTTCGGGAAAGCTAACATCACTGTCTTTGGATACTTTTTACTCTACGGGGAGTGTATGTACCATTACTCTGGTTCTCAAGCTGGCTCTATCTCGATACCTGATGGGTAGAGTAACTGTAAGGTTTGGGCACTTCTTGTTTTCCCTGTTCCTGGATTTACGAGTAATCGTCTTTTGTTTCTTATGTAAATATTTATGAACAATCATTATTTTCAAATGCATATATCAAAAATAAATCATTGGACGTTCTTGCGAAACAAAACAGAAAAAGAAAAACAAATTGAAATTTCTTGTGAAAATGACTTGTATTGATTTTTGAAGTTGGCCTGTAATAGGCGTTTTGTACAAAGAGGCTGACGTCCTAGTAAGAGAATACCGCCGAAAGATAGAAATTACAATTTATGTTAAAGAAAGAGAAAAAAAACAGCTATGTGAAACAATCCCATCGGGTTCCAACTATGATATTTCCTTTATATCTTCAAGCGTCTCATCACTTTGCTACTTGGTCGAAGATGGATCAGATTGATTGGCATTGTCTGAGCTTGATAGTCGATACCGAAGTCTGGTTGCGAGATGATCCAATGAGACATAGTGTTACGCTTCGATCCCTAATTTTTTCCTGGACCTCCCTTTAGGGTTTTCAGTCCACCGGGATACCCTTTTTTGCCCAAGTCGCCTTTTCAGGTTTTCGACTTGCCGGGTGTACAGTTTTTCATTTTCATCCCTTACTTTTGCCCAAACCCTTTTGGTTCGCCAGGAAGCCCTTATTTTTGCCTAGGCCAGTCAACCTAGCGGGTCTTTGATTATGCATAGTATATTTTCACTATGTCTGCATTGACGGGGTGAGGAAGGTCGTCACCATCCATGGTGGTTAGAATCATAGCTCCGCCCGAGAAAATGTTCTTAACTACAAATGGTCCTTCATATGTGGGAGTCCATTTGCCCCTGGGGTCACCTTGCAGTAGTATGATGCGTTTGATCACTAGATCCCCGACTTGATATTATTGACGTCTGACTTTCTTATTAAAAGCCTTGATCATTCGCTTTTGGTACGTCTGACCATGACAAATAGCAATAAGTCTCTTCTCATCAAATAGATTTAACTGATCAAGTCGGGTTTGGATCCATTCGTCCTCGTTCAAACCTGCATCCTTCATAATCCCGAAAGAGGGTATCTGGACTTCGATGGGTAAGACTGCCTCCATACCATATACCAGAGAGTAGAGTGTTGCCCCTGTCGACGTTCGTGATGAGGTACGGTACCCATGAAGAGCGAATGGTAACATCTCGTGCCAGTCTTTGTATGTCACTATCATCTTCTGCACAATCTTCTTGATGTTCTTGTTAGCTTCTTCAACAGCCCCATTCATCTTTGGCCGGTAGGGAAAAGATTTATGATGCTGTATCTTGAACTGTTTACAGAGCTCGATGATCATCGTATTGTTGAGATTCATACCATTGTCAGTAATAATTCTCTCTGGTACACCATATCGACATATCAGATTGTGTCGGATGAACCACGCCACGACGTTCTTGGTTACTGTAGCAAAGGAAGCTGCCTTAACCCACTTGGTGAAATAATCAATGGCTACCAGAATGAAGCGATGCCCGTTAGACGCAGTAGGTCTGATCTCGCCGATCATGTCGATGCCCCACATTGCAAAGGGCCAGGGAGCTGTCAAGACGTTCAGAGGAACTGGAGGCACATGCACCTTATCAGCATAGACTTGGCACTTATGACAGGTTCGAGAGTGCTGATAACAATCGGCTTCCATGATGGACCAGTAATATCCTGCCCGTAGGATTTTCTTCACCATGGTGTGTCCACTGGAATGAGTTTCGAAGGTACCTTCATGTAACTCTGCCATGATCCTTTCCGCTTCTCTCTTGTCCACACACCGCAATAAGGTTGAATCATGGTTATGCTTATAGAGGATTCCATTACTGATGAAGAACTTCGCAACGAACCTTCTCAGAAACTTCTTGTCATTAACAGATGCCCCCTCGGGGTATTCTTGAGCCTCAAGATACCTCTTTACCTCATGAAACTAGGGTTTATCTGCTACTTCCTCAGTCTCGATGTCATAGCAATGAGCGGGTTCATCCAACCTCTCAATGGTAATCTGGGGAGCTTCATTGTCCCACCTGACTTTGAACATAGAAGACATGGTAGCTAGCGCGTCCGCCAATTGGTTCTCTTCTCGTGGGAAATGTTCAAAAGTTATCTCCTCAAAGTGTGGGAGAAATGTCAGTACATGCTCTCGGTAAGAAATGAGATTCGGGAGCTTCGTATCCCACTCGCCTTTGATCTGATTTATCACCAGAGAGGAATCTCCGAATACACTCAAGAACTTAATCCTCAGGTCAATAGCAGCTCGAAGACCCATGATACATGCTTCATACTCCGCCATATTGTTGGTGTAGTTAAAATATAATCGGGCGGTGAATGGAGTATGACAGCCCTCAGGAGATATAATTACAGCGCCAATGTCATTACCCATTGCGTTCAAGGCTCCATCAAAATACATAGACCATCGGGATCCCTCCTCGGGTCCTTCATCCGGTCCAGGTTCTTCGCAATCGGTTATTAACATGATATTCTCATCCGGGAACTAAAAATTCATGGACTGGTAGTCATCCACGGCTTGATGCGCCAAATGATCTACCAATACACTCCCCTTGATTGCTTTTTGGGTTGTGTATTGGATGTCGTATTCGGTTAAGATCATTTGCCATCTTGCTATTCTTCTGGATAAGGAGGGCTTCTCGAAAATATACTTGATCAAATCCATTTTTGATATCAACAAAGTAGTGTGAGTCAGCATATACTATCTCAGTCGACGAGCAGCCCATGCCAAAGCACATTAAATTTTATCGAGCAATGGGTATCGGGTCTCACAGTCGGTAAACTTTTTGCTAAGGTAATAAATGGCGTGCTCTTTTCGACCAGACTCGTCATGCTGCCCCAACACACACCCCATTGAATTGTCTAGCACTGTCAAGTATAATATCAAAGGTCTTCCTTCAACTGGAGGCATTAAAATTTGTGGTTCTTGAAGGTATTCCTTGATTCTTTCGAAAGCGGTCTGGCATTTATAATTCCACTTTACCACTTGATCTTTCTTCAGCAGCTTGAAGATTGGCTCACAAGTAGCAATCAAATGTGAAATGAACCCGACGATGTAATTCAGGCGTCCCAAGAAACCTCTAACTTCTTTTTCTGTGCGGGGAGCTGGCATCTCTTGTATGGATTTTACTTTTGCAGGGTCTACCTGAATACCTTTGTCATTGACAACAAAACCCAAAAGCTTACTAGACCTTACCCCGAAGGTACACTTGTTCGGATTCAACCTCAGCTTATACGTCTTCAACGTGCCAAACAGTTTCTGGAGATGATCAAGGTGCTCTTCTTTAGTCTGGGACCTGGCTATCATGTCATCAACATAAAACTCGATCTCATGGTGAATCATATCATGGAACAAAGCGACCATGGTGCGTTGATAAGTTGCCCCAACATTCTTCAACCCAAAAGGCATTACCTTGTAATAGAAGGTGCCCCACTGTGTAACGAAGGTTGTCTTCTCCATGTCCTCAAGAGCCATCTTGATCTGGTTATATCCATAAAAACCATCCATAAAGGAGAAGATCTTGTGCTGCGCGGTGTTGTCGACTAGAACATCAATGTGAGGAAGTGGGAAGTCATCCTCGGGGCTTGCCCTGTTCAGATCTATGTAGTCCACACACATCCGTACCTTACCATCCTTCTTAGGTACCGGAACGACGTTGGCAACCCACTGCGGATAAGAAGTGACAGCTAAGAGTCCTGCGTCTAACTGTTTCATGACCTCTGCTTTGATTTTCTCCGACATTTCAGGGCGTATACGGAGGACCTTCTGCTTTACCAGAGGGAAGTCTTCTTTAGTCGGTAGGCGATGTACCACAATATCAGTGTCCAATCCAGGCATGTCTTCATAGGACCAGACGAAGATCTCAACATAGTCGTGTAGCTTCTGTATTAACCGTTGTTTGACACTAGGCTCCAGATTCACACCTATTTTGACCTCTTTACTGTCTTCCTCGGTACCCAAATTCACTGACTCAACTGGCTCTTTATGAGGCTGTATGTCCCTCTCCTCCTGCTGCAATAGTCTAGCAAGTTCTCCAGGCACCTCACAATCATCCTCACCTTCGTCCTCGACTTGGTTAATCGGATTTTTGAAGTCATAACTGGCAGTAGCAGAGTTGTTATCCATGGGATCCAGAGTGGATATGGATCTGTAGTATGATACGTGAGTGTGTGCAAGAGAATAGGTGTTTTGATAAAGTGAGCAACAGAAAAGAAAAACAAGGAGCGCAAAAGTTGTAATACAAGAAAAGTCCAATGCTTTATTAATGATATATGAAATGACAAATAATAAGCCCTCACAAGCAGAGCCAAGGTGCCTCGGGTAAGGCACCGGGCCATAAAGTTTCAAACTGTTTATTACAAATCTTAAAACAAAAGTCAATTACTGCAGAATAAAAGAAACAGGTATGAAGTCCCTAACCGTCCAGTTATTCAGTCCACCGTTGGTTGTTGGGTAGATCCAGCTGTCGATGTCTGAATCTTATTCACTGTCCTCAATTGCATTAACTCCCCGATTGCTGATGTGTATAGGAGGTCTTCCAATCCGTACGCGCCTAACAGCCCTTTGAGCCCCTGTAGTAAAACCCAAACCAAATTTGTCAGTTTTATGAGTGAAATCGGGGTGCCGACCCCAATTGGTACACCCACCTTCTTCAACTACAACCTTGGCGTCCTTGAGAGAAGCCATCTTCAGCGGAGGTTTCTTGGTAGTAACTTCAGTTGACGCCAAAGTCTGAGGGACCTCTTCGAAGTTCTGACAAGGAGTTTCTATGAACTCCCCATCCATCTCTACATAACGGAAGAAATTGAGATGACTCACCATATACTCTTCTTCACCTCGCACCGTGACAATCTTCCCCTTTACTGGATACTTCAGCATTTGATGGAGTGTGGAAGTAATTGCCCCGACCCTATGGATCCAAGGACGACCCAGCAAGCAAGAATACTATGGCCTGATATCCATTACGTAGAAGGTGGACCCGAAGGTCTGAGAACCCACTTTGACAGGGATGTCCACCTCCCCGTGCACTATTCTCTTTGATCCATCAAAAGCCCTTACCACAATGTTACTCGGCTTTAAAGTTAAACCCTCATAATCCAAACGGTCCAACGATTTCTTTGGCAGAACATTCATCGAAGACCCGATGTCCACTAGTACATGAGCCATAGTGGTGCCCCTGCACTCAATCGAGACATGCAGAGCATCATTATGATTCCTCCCCTTAGCGGTCAGATCCGCATCTGAAAATCCCAGCCCATTATCAGCAGTCAAGCTAGCCGCACAATCTTTGAGCTGATCTGCTGAAGTTTCCTGCGGCACATGCGCAGTCTTGAGAAATGCAATCAAAGCCTTTGCATGGGCTTCAGAATACAACAAAAGAGACAACATGGAGATCTTTGATGAGGTCTATCCCAGCTGTTCGACCACATTGTAGTTGCTTTTCTTGATAGTTTTCAGTATTTCCTCTATTTCTTGTTTAGAGGCTTCCACAACAATTTTCCTAGGCGCCTCTGTCCGGGCAGGCTCACCTATAATCTCTTTGCCCCGAGTCCTAGATGGCTTGGCGATAGGGGTGATAACTGGAGTAAGAACTGGAACAATAGTTAATATACTAGCTGGAACAACAGATGGAATGACCATAGGTTTATTGCCAGTCGGAGGGGAAATCTCGGGAGAGAAGATCCTTCCGCTTCTAGTAACCTTACTAGCCCCGACAATATTACTGACATCAGTATCAACTTCTTCATTCTTCAAATATTGCTTAATGCCATGATAATACACATCAGCACCATAGTGCCAGGGGACAACCTTGTCTGAAGTGTACAAGATGGGACCAGGAACAATGATTATTAGCGGAGAAATTCTTTGAATAGGTGTAATCCTAACAGGTCTTCTCGAGGAAACCTTGGAAGGATTGGCAAAAATGGTTATAATGGCAACATCTTCATTTGGAACAACAAGAATCACAGTCTTCTCAAACAAAATTTCTTTATTATCCATCAGGCGCTGGACACCTGACTTCAACAAACGATAACCAGAAGGTAGAATTGAACACATGTGGCAGCCTTCACCACAACCCAGAAATAAATCGGCCGCCAGCAGATTCTTCTTAACAGTCAAAAGAGGAGTATAAATTTCTTCAACAGAGGTCACAAACAAATCAGTGTCAACAACATTGACTCCACGACCATGTTTGGGCATAGGAGCAATTATAACATTCGGCTTTTCTGGAGCATCGAACTCTATCTCCTTGGCTTCAAGCAAGTCTTGTACTTTGTTTCTCAGAGCCCGACAGTCATTGTTATCATGGCCAGGACTCTCAGAATGGTAGGCGCACCGTGCATTGGGATTGTATCTGGGAGAGGTAGTGTTTGGATTCTTGGGAGCCTCTCTTAAGGTCGCCAAGTTGGATCCCAGCAGGTGAGGTAACACTTCAGCCAATATCATGCTAATGCAGGTAAACTGCCGCTGTGGTCTTTCCATCCTTTGTTAATTGTTGCATTGGGGAGCAACTGTGGGTCTTGGTATCACTACATCATTTACTGTCTGACGATGTTCAGATCTGCTTTGGCCCCTCGGGCTATAAACAACACTAGCTTCCTTCTTACTAGTAAAAGGTTTCTTTACCGAACTTGAAGAGGCATCCTTCTGTATTTTGCCACTTCGAATTCCAGCTTCTACTCTTTCTCCAGTTAAAATCAGCTCGGTGAAACCAAATGACAAGCTGCCAATTAAGTGATTGAAAAACGGACTAGATAGCACCCACAGAAACATATCAACCAACTCCCTATCAGACAAAGGGGGTTGAACTCTGCCAGCCAAATCTCTCCACTTTTGAGCATAATCTTTGAAACCTTCACCTGCACCCATGGACATACTATGGAGTTGAGTATGAGTGGGAGAAAGGTCGGCATTGTACTGATACTGCTTGTAGAAAGCAGCAACAAGATCTTCCCAGTTTCAGACATTGGCTCCCTCTAACTGGTAGAACCGTTCAAGCTAAGTCCCTGACAGACTATCTTGAAAGAAGTGCACCCACAAATTTCTATCAGCAGTGTGGGGTTGGATTTTCCTAACATACGAGCGGAGGTGGAGTTTTGGGCAGGACACTCCATCATACTTAGCAAAAACTGGAGCTTTGAACTTTTGAGGGATGACCACCCCCGATACCAGTCCCAGTTCTCTGAAATCTAAACCAGGTATCTTCTGAACTTCCATAGCACTCAGACGGTCTTCTAGCTGCTTGTATCTATCCTCAGCAGGAGGATATTGCTCATCATCAAAATCAGTATCATTATCAGAGACTGCAGGACTAGGGTCTTTTTCCTCTTCTTGGTTCTCCCCGCCTTTGGATGAAGAGGTCAAATCAGTTTGATGCTTTAACCTTTCTCCAAACCTTCTGCCCATATTCAGAATACCAACCTTCTTCTTCTTCTTCTTCTTCTCTTTCAGAATGAGGGTCTTCAGATCCTCTTGCCCCTTTGCCAGACTGATGAACATCTATTGGAACTGGGCGTTCTGTGCCTGAAGATCTTTGAAGACTTGATCAGAAGATATTTATGCTGAAATAAACAACGAAGAAGATGAGAAACCCTTAGTGGTACCTGTAATGATATGTATGATAATGGGATGCGCATGTAATGATTTCAAATACTTTGGGAGATTTAAATTTGCAAACCAAAATAAATGAAACTTTATTAGCTTAAATTTGAAAAGGTTCAACATGCCTTTAAGGCGTTACAAATAAGTAAATTAAACAAATCTAAAACTAGAAAAGCAAAATCAAAAGTCCCATGGACGCTTCCTCTTTGTGCTACTATAATCATTGAGCACTATTTCTTCCTCGAGCTGCCTGGTGAGCTTTAAAACTTTCCTCTCTTGCCCATGGAACTGTTCTTTGTATGTATCTCGCTCATTCTTCAGCTGAATCCAAGACCTTTGTAACTCCCCAAGATCAGTGGGCATGTAAGGATAGAGAACCGTGTAAGGAATGCCGTCTTCAGTAGTGGGTTCCACAATCACCGGTAATACAGCTGCATAAGGCATTATAAGCTTCTGGGAAGGAGCTCAGACCCATTGGAGGTAAGGCTGCATAGGAAGGGAAGTCTTTGGTCCCAACTCTTGGGGGTCAGATCTGTTCACCATGCCCCAAGCTCGTATGAACCTCCGGCGATGCCCCTTAACATCATCCTCATAGTCGAATACAATATCCTCGAGAAGTAGTTCATGGGGACCATCCCTTCGAGCACGACTAAATTTCCGCAAAGCTAGACAAGGATTGTAAGTTATACCCCCTCTGATACCAAGTAATGGGACATTAGGGTACGCCCCACAACGATTAATAACATCAACGTCTTCCATAGCTCGGGAACACCAAAGAATATCTGTATGAGCGAGTGACATTATTCTGTGCGACCAACCCAAACCTTCTTCGTTCTTCAGTACAGACCTAGGGAGGTGAGAAATAAACCACCTCGACAACAATGGCATGCAGCACATAAGAGTCCCTCTTCTCCTCGTGGTACGAGTATAGAGAGCGTGCAAAATATCTCCAAGCAAGGTAGGCACAGGGTTGCGAGAAAGGAAAATCTTAATAGCATTCACATCTACGAAAGAGTCCGGATTAGGGAAGAGAAATAAACCATAGATGAGAAGAGCCAAGACATCCTCAAAAGCCTGAAACTCCATATCATCCCAAAATAGTTGAGCCCGGTCTATAAAAAATTTGGCTAAAAAACCCTCGACTCCGCTTTGAGTTTCCCAATTGGATACCACATCGGGCCGCTTCAAATGCAAAGCTGAGGCAATGACTTTTGGTTTAGGAACTTCTTCTATACCTATGAAGGGTACCTGTTCAAGAATGGATATGCCTAATAGATGAGAGAATTATTCCAAAGTGGGTACCAGCTGATAACCTGGAAAGGTGAAGCAGTGGTGCTTGGGATTGAAGAACTGAAAAAGTACACTCGTCATCTATTCATCAGGGTTTGAAGTAACCAGGCTGAGAAGTTGACCATGTCTCTTAATGAACATAGAAGTTTCAGAAATTCTTGACACTAGCTCTTTGAGTTGGGAAGGTATCTCCACAAAGTTGATTCAGATGGTATTTCTACGCACGAAAGCCATGATCTGCAAAACAGAACAAAGATAAATTCCTCTGGTCTTTAAAATAGTTAGTGTAATGAAGCATGTATGCCATGTTATAATGCAAGATGTCATGATAAACCACAGGTATAGCAAACACAAGTATTGCAAACACAGTCAAATCACACAAAGCCCTTAGGTTTAAGGCTTGCATGAGGTCAAAGGTAATACCCTCTTGAAGTTAAGTTGGTTTCAAACCTGTCCTAAAAAAGTAACCGGGTTCTAAAGGATCTCAATATCACTGACCATCCTCCATCGGTCATGGTTTCAGCTCACACAATCTTTTCTTGCGGCCGAAATTATTCCGAGAGTATGGTCTCAATGAGTGTAGCATCGAGTATCAACCAGTTCTCAGCTCTACACCGAGGCCGACTATCTCACTACTTTCTAATGGCCAAGTTGGGCGATTAAAGGTTCTAAGGTCAGTTGATGCTTAACGACACCACGCGACGGCCCTGTATTCTCCTTGTTTCTCCACAAGGGATACCGGTACCAACCAAAGTGCCACACCAACGTAGCTACTGCTTCAACCGTATCGGTCTATGCTGTACAGTTCCCTCACAGTCTATTGCTACTTACCTAAAAGGTATTCCCTAGATCCAGGTGTAGGATCTATAGTAACCCCAAACAAAACCCTTAAAAGTAAAGCAAATAAAGCAATTAAGAGAAGCAATTATGATGACCTAGATCGTAAGGTATACCCCACTTATAAGTCCCCAGCAGAGTCGTCAGTTCTGTGATACGGTGGCAGAACCGACTGTTTAATACTGGTTTGTGTTTTGAGTTTTTTGTTCACAAAATGTCACGGTAAGCAAGAGTCACTGTTGTACCCCAAAATATTCCCTCCCATATTTCTCAATACATTTCAAGTGAGATCCTCAAATTGCTCAAGGAAGTCTAAGGGTTGACCAGACAAACTCTCTCCTAAGGCAGTCTACCTCAAATTAGGGTTTCAGTTTGCATCAAGATGCTTGAGTCCAAAGGGTCTCAAATGCTCACCATTGTCCTCATATATTCTCAAGATCATCCATGACAAGTTTCAAGCCCTACAGAGAAAGTTTGCTCAGTTAATTGCTCAAAAGCCCGAAAATCGACTGTGCTAGGGCTAAAGTCAACTGTGGTCCACATACAGTCAAACTTCAAGATTTTTGGTCAATATTCTCATTTTGGAGTATTATTCATCATTTTATCAAGGGTTGATCATGATTCCTCAAGGATTGCTCATAATTCATCAAAACCCAAAAGTTGCTAAATTAGGGTTTTGTAGGAAAAGTCAACTCAACTTTGACCAAGCATAACTTTCTCATACTTTATTGGAAATGACCCATCCAAATCTAATTTTGAAGAGGATGCAATGCCCTACAATTCATCTTCAGCTCCCAAGTTCAAAATATGCACTCACAAGAAGTTATGTATTTAGACATTATAGGCCATTTTGAAAAGTCAACAAAAACACATTTTTTGTCAAAGCTCCATACATGAACATGGAAGACTCAATTGAGATGTTACCAAAAGGGATGCTTACAGGACATCTTGAGCTTTATAAAAAGTCCAAGAACACCTTCATAGAGTCAAAATTGAAAAAGTTATGCAATGGTGAAGTTGACCTTTTTTGCAAAATTGACAAAAGTCAAAAGTGCCTCAAATTGCAATTTTTGTCAAATGGGCCCAAATGTTTGTGCTGGTCTTGAGTTTGTAACATGGTCCAAGACCTTTGATTATTCCCTATTGCCTTTATTTTATTTTTTCCATTTATTTTGATTTTTATTTCAATTAAATCAAAATAAAATCATGGAAATATCAAAATCATTTAAACCTTGAGATCTTGTGCATATTTCAGGTCTCTTATACAGCTAGAAAGGGAATCAAATCATGCAAGGCATGTTTGTACACAAAAAGATTGATTTTTTCTTGTTTTGGAAAGATTGGATACAAGTGTGAATCAAGGATCAAATCTCCATAATTGCAAAGATTGGATGCATATTGGTAAACCTAATTCACTCAAGACCATATATAGAACAAATTCAGACCAAATTCAAAGGAGGTTAGAGGCGTGAGAAGCTGAAGAAAAACTTGGAAAAATTCAAGAAAAGTAGAAATCTGTTTTCATACTTCCAGGCGCTTTCAAGCCATTCCAAGCACTCCTTTCACATGATGGACATTCAAGGAGTCCATCCCAATTCGTAGCAAGCAGTTTCGTGTACAAAAACTCACTGTAAGCGTCTCACGATACTCTCACTTTCTTGAAATTCAATATCATGATTCTGGCATTTGTAGCATGAATTACTTATATATTCTTGTTCATTGAAACATTTTCAAGCTGTTGGTAATGATTAATTGCATTTTTGCTAACAATACAAAGATATGCCATTGTTAGGTTTTCTTAGTTTGTTTTAGGGTCTTTTCATACAGGAACAATTGGTCCAAATGGAGGAGACCATTGTGATCAGCGGATCAAACCCAATTGATCCATGGTATTGAATTTTTTTATATTGCTTGTATGTAATTTTTTAGATGCAAAGGGTTATAGCTACAACGCCATGTCTGTAGGTAAAGGTTCAGAGTTTTAAATGATAGATCCAGGGAAGAAGACAATAGCGTGTCATCACTTTACTGGCTGGTTTAAATTCTGGCGCATTTATTCTGGCCAGAAACCTATAGTTCTGATTTGTTTATTTGTTTATGTTGTATTGATAAACTAACCCCTAACGCAACCGGTCAGAAAAAGGAGGTCAGAAGTTCATGATTCTGGGATCAATCTCAGGCGTTATCTTTTGGCATTTTCCCCCTTTGTGTTTTCATTAGATCCAGCGCCTACATCTGCTGGGGGTTATCTTATGATTTCATCAACCAGGACCATCAAGAGTGTTACGAAGTGTTTTTGAAAACTTTGTTTGAAAAGAGTGTAAGTGTGGAAAATTTTATTTTGAGCAAGTACCTACTAGCATCTACCTACTCGAAAAAAGAATTTTTTTTTGTTCTTGTTTCCTTTAGATAACGATATCCCACTATTAATGAGTAGGTAGCACCGTCGTTGGAATTTTAAGGGTCAATTTGAAAGGGACGCACGATCACTAAAGCAACGTTAGGACGTCTTATTAATAACTCTAATGTCTTAAGATCATATTCGAGGCAACATTTCCGAGGCAACCTTTTTGAGGCAACCTTTTTGAGGCAACCTTTTTGAGGCAACATTTCCGAACAGGACATTTGATCTTTTTTTAGACAAAAGAGCGACCACTAAAACACCCTATACTTAATGATCGTTTACCGAAGGCAACCGAAGTGAGAGTATACCCTAGTCATAATCTAATGGACTAAGACGTCCACTAAAATACCCTAGTCAGATCCAGCGCGCCTCATTTTCTGATGGTCATAATCTGCTGGATCCACCAGCCAGGAGCAGGCCCAGTACCACCATCCTCTGGACTGCCATCTTCTGGATCATCATCCTTTGAACCATCATCCTCTGATCAGAGTCGCTGACAGCAGGCCCTTGGGTTATTTCTTTTTCTTTTTTATCAAGCACCAAAATTATTTCATTTTAAATCAACCAATCAAAATCACAAAAAGATTTATTTTCTTAATAAATGTTTTCTAATTAATTAGTTTAATTAATTTAGGGCAACTTTAATTCCTTTTATCATTAAAATGAATTAGTAATTAGTTTTTATTTATTTAATTAAAAACTTATTTTTCTTAAAATAATCAAAGAAAACCGAAAATAATTTTTCTTTTAATTAGGTTAGACAGGGTCAAAATCCTAATTTTCTCTTGTCCTCAATTCATCGCGCGCGTTTATTTATTTTGCAAATATTAATGTAACTGCTCATGAGATGTAATAGTTTAATTAGGACTTTTCGTTTATTTATCGTTTTAAGGGTTTTTTGGCTATGTAATTAATCCCCCTCCCCGAAGCCTTGTAATAGCGTAGTTTTATTTTCCGCATTTTTATTTTTGCAAATATTAACTGTTAGATGTATGATAATAGGATTGCATGACAAGAATATATGTTAATTTTAAAATGGTTAGAAAACCCTAAATGTGCAAAGATAATAACTTGAAATTGAATCACTCACACATATGCACTCCTAGGGTATACTCTCACTTCGGTTGCCTTCGGTAAACGATCATTAAGTATAGGGTGTTTTAGTGGTCGCTCTTTTGTCTAAAAAAAGATCAAATGTCCTGTTCGGAAATGTTGCCTCAAAAAGGTTGCCTCGAAAAGGTTGCCTCGGAAATGTTGCCTCGAATATGATCTTAAGACATTAGAGTTATTACTAAGACGTCCTAACGTTGCTTTAGTGATCGTACGTCCCTTTCAAATTGACCCTTAAAATTCCAACGACGGTGCTACCTACTCATTAATAGTGGGATATCGTTATCTAAAGTAAACAAGAACAAAAAAAATTCTTTTTTCGAGTAGGTAGATGCTAGTAGGTACTTGCTCAAAATAAACTTTTCCACACTTACACTCTTTTCAAACAAAGTTTTCAAAAACACTTCGTAACACTCTTGAGGACTGATACAAGGGTTAAAACGAAGTAAAACAAAAACTTTTCAAAACACACAAACATGAAAGCAATTTTTAAATGATGAGCAAGTACCTAAGAGCCTGTGGAAAACCACAGATAGAAAGGGTGTTAATACCTTCCCTTTCTATAATCTACCCCCCGTACTCAAAATCTCGAAAAAGGAATTTTTCTGTGCTTTTTTCCTTTCCAAATGGATAAAATAAAAGTCGGTGGAGACTCTTGCTTACCACGACATTTTGCAAACAAAAAACGCAAAATGCAAACCAGTATTAACCTTCGGTTCTGCCACTGTATCACAGAACTGGCGACTCTGCTGGGGAGGAGATAAGTGGGGTATACCTTAGGATTAGTTCATCGTAAATTGCTTCTCTTGTTTGATTTGATTGCTTTACTTTTGAAGGTTTTATATTGGGAGTTACTATAGATCCTAACCTGGATATGGGGACACCTTTTAGGTAAGTAGAAATAGACTGTGAGGAAACTGTACGGCGTAGACCAATACAGTTGAAGCAGTAGCTACATTGATGTGGCACATTGGTTGGTACCAATATCCCTTATGGAGAAACAAGGAGAATACGGGTTCGCTGCGTGGTGTCATTAAGCATCAACTGACCTTAGAACCTATAATTGACCAACTTGTCCATTAGAAAATAGTGAGATATCCGGCCTCGATATAGAGCTGAGAACTGGTTGATACTCGATGATACACTCATTGAGACCATACTCTCGAGATAGTTCCAGCCGCAAGAAAAGATTGCGTGAGCTGAAACCATGACCGATGGAGGATGGTCAGTGATATTGAGAACCTCTAGAACCCGGTTACTATTATTAGGATAGGTTGAAACCAACTGAACTTCAAGAGGGTAGTACCTAGACCCCATGAAAGCTTGAAACTTAAGGGCTCTTGTGTGACTTGTTTGCCTTTACCATGTCTGTTATCTGCTATACCTGTTGTGTGTTTTATCATGACATCATGCATCATAACATAACATGCATATTTAATTACACTAACCATTTCAAAGACCGAGGGGATTTATCTTTGTTCTATTTTACAGATTATGGCTTCCATGCACAGAAACACCATTTGAGTTAACTTTGTGCTAATACCTGCTCAACTCAAAGATTTAGCCTCGAGAGTTTCTGATACTTCATCATTCAATAGAGACATGGTCAACTTCTTAGTTTGGTTACCTCAAAGTTGGATGAGCAGATGATGAGTGTGCTTTTCCAGTTCTTCGATCATGTGCATAATTGCTTTACCTTCCTGGATTATCAGCTGGTTCCTACTTTGGAAGAGTTTTCTCACTTATTAGGCATATCCATCCTTGAGCAGACGCCCTTCACAGGTTTGGAAGAGACTCCTAGGCCAGAAGACATTGCTTCAGCCCTGCATCTAAAACGGGCTGATGTGGTATCCAACTGGGAGACACGAAGTGGGGTTGAAGGTTTCTTAGCTAAGTTTCTAATAGATCAAGCTCAGCTGTTCTGGGATAGTTTGGATTTTCAGGCTTTCGAAGACATTCTGGCTCTCCTTATCTACAGTTTGGTTCTTTTCCCAAATCCAGATTCCTTCATAGATGTGAATACGGTGAAGATCTTCATGTCTCGTAATCCTATACCTACCCTTCTAGGTGATATTTTGCATGCCCTCTACACTCGTACTGTGCGTAGAAGAGGAACCCTCATGTGCCGCATGCCTTTGCTGGCAAGGTGGTTTATTTCGCACCTCCCAAAGTCCATGTTGAAGAATGACGAAGGTTTAGGATGGTCCTACAGAATAATATCCCTTGCCCATACAGACATTCTTTGGAGTTCTAAGGCTATGGAAAGTGTTGCAGTCATTGATCGTTGTGGGGGATATCCCAATGTCCCGTTGCTTGGAATCAGAGGGGGAATAACCTACAGTCCTTGTTTAGCTTTGCGATAATTCAGTCGTGCCCGGAGAAACGATCCTCATGAGCTACTTCTTACAGATATTGTATTTGACTATAAGGGGGACATTGACGAGCATCGCCGAAGGTTCATACGAGCTTGGGGCATGGTGAATAGGCCTGACCCTCAAGAGCTAGGACCAAAGACTTCTCTCCCTATGCAGCCTTATCTTCAGTGGGTCCGAGCTCGAGCCCAGAAGCTTGGGATGCCTTATGAAGCTGTGTTGCCAGTAATTGTGGAGCCTACAAATGAAGAGGGCGTTCCTTATACAGTCCTTTATCCATACATGCCCACTGATCTTGGGGCATTGAAGAGATCCTAGATTCAACTGAGAGATGAAAGAGATACCTACCGGGAGAAGTATCATGAGCAAAAAAGGAAGATCTTGAAGCTCACCAGGCAACTTGAGAATGAAAGGACGATCAACGACTACGTCAGCACGAAGGAGAAGCTTCCATGGGAGTTTTGATTTTTGCTTTTTAGTTTAGATTTGTTGTTCATTTACTTCGTTGTAAACGCCTTAAGGGCATTGTTGAACCTTTTTACAAGTTTATTCTAATAAAGTTTGTTTAAATTTTTGGTTTACAAATTTAAATCTCCCAAAGTCTTTAAAATCATTACATACGTATCCCATTATCATGCACATCATTACAGGTATCATTACAGGTTTCTCATCTCCTTCGTTGTTTATTTCAGCACGAAATGTCTTTTGAAACACCCACCGATCAAGCCATCAAAGCTCTTCAGGCACAGAATGCCCAATTCCAAGAGATGTTCTTGAACTTGGCTAAAGGGCAAGAGAATTTGAAGACTCTCATCCTGAAGGAAAAGAAGAAGAAGAGGAAGAAGGTGGTTCTTTTGAATATGGGTATCATATTTGGGAATAGGTTGCGGCAGGAAGCTGACCTGTCTCTTTCATCCAAAGGAGAGGAAGACCAAGAAGAAGATAAGGGTCCCAGTCTGGTAGTCTCTGATAATGATACAGACTATGATGAGGAACAATATCCTCCTGTTGAGAATATGTATAAGCAACTTGAAGACCGTCTGAGTGCTATGGAGGTGCAGAAGATCCCTGGTTTGGATTTCAGAGATTTAGGACTAATATCAGGAGTGGTGATCCCTCACAAGTTCAAAGCTCTAGTTTTTGCCAAGTACGATGGAGTGTCTTGTCCAAAACTCCATCTCCGCTCGTATGTCAGGAAAATTCAACCCCACACTGCTGATAGAAATTTGTGGGTGCATTTCTTTCAAGATAGCCTGTCAGGGACTCAGCTTGAATGGTTTTATCAATTGGAAGGAGCCAACGTCTGAAACTGGGAAGACTTTGCTGCTGCTTTTTACAGACAGTACCAGTATAATGCCGACCTCGCTCCCACGCGTACTCAACTTCAGAGTATGTCCATGGGTGCAAGTGAAGGTTTTAAGGACTATGCTCAGAAGTGGAGAGATTTGGCTGGCAGGGTTCAACCCCCTTTGTCTGATCAAGAGTTAGTTGACATGTTCTTGGGGACACTACCTGGTCCATTTTTCAATCATCTGATCGGAAGTTCGTCATCTGGGTTTACTGAATTGATCCTGACTAGAGAGAGAGTAGAAGCTGGTATCCAAAGCGGAAAGATACAGAAGGATACTTCATCAAGTGCAGTGAAGAAGCCTTTCACCGGTAAAAAGGAAACTAGTGCAGTCTACGACCCGAGGGGCCAAAGCAGACCCGAACACTGTCAAGCGGTAAATGCGGTAGTAATATTAAGACCCACAGTTGCTCCACAATGCAACCATCAACCAAGGGTGGAAAGACCACAGAGACAATACACTCGGCTCAATATGCCCTTGTCTCAAAATTTACCATAGTTATTGAAGGCCAACCTGTTAGCTCTAAGGGAGGCCCCGAAGAACTCTGACACCACTTCTCCTCAATATAACCCAAATGCCCGTTGCGCCTATCACTATGATAGCCCAGGTCATGATACAAACAACTGTTGGGCTTTTAGAAACAAAGTACATGACTTGATCGAGGATAAAGAAATTGAGTTTGATGCTCCAGAGAAGCCCAACGTCATAACTGCACCCATGCCCAAGCATGGCTCGGGAATCAATGCTATTGAGGTTGTCTCCGCCATGGAAGAAGATGATGAAGAGGGTTCAGATATCGACAGCTGGATCTACCCTACAATCGATGGTGGCTTGAGCAACTGGACGGCGAAAGACTTCATACCCGTTTATTTTATTACACAGTAATTGACTTTTGTTTTGAGATTTATAACAGACAGTTTGAAACTTTACGGCCCGGTGCCTTGCCCGATGCACCTTGGCTTTGTTTGTGAGGGCTTATTATTTGTCATTTTCATATATCATCAATAAAGCATAAGACGTTTCTTGCATTACAAATTTTGTGCTCCTTGTTTTTCTTTTCTGTCTCTCACTTTATTAAAACAGCTATGCTCTTACACACACTCACGTATCATAATGCAGATCCATATCCACTCTGGATCCCATTGATAATAACTCTGCTACTGCCAATTATGACTTTGAAAATCCGATCAACCAAGCTGAGGACGAAGGTGAGGATGACTATGAGGTTCCTGGAGAACTTGCTAGACTGTTACTACAGGAAGAGAGAGCCATACAGCCCCATGAAGAGCCGGTGGAATCAGTGAATTTGGGTACGGAGGAAGACAAGAAAGAGGTCAAGATAGGTGCAAATCTGGAGCCTAGTGTCAAGCAACGGTTGATACAAATGCTACACGACTATGTTGAAATCTTTGCTTGGTCTTATAAAGATATGCCTAGTTTGGACACTGATATCGTAGTACACCGCCTGCCAACCAAAGAAGATTATCCTCCGGTAAAGCAGAAGGTTCGTCGTATGCGCCCTAAGATGTTTGAGAAAATCAAAGCTGAGGTCATGAAACAGTTTGACGCCGGATTTCTAGCTGTCAGTTCTTATCCGCAGTGGGTTGCCAACGTGGTTCCGGTACCTAAGAAAGATGGTAAGGTACGGATGTGCATGGACTATAGAGATCTGAACAGGGCAAGTCCCAAAGATGACTTCCCACTTCCTCACATAGATGTTCTGGTCGACAACACCGTGCAACATAAGATCTTCTCCTTCATGGATGGTTTTTCCGGTTACAATCAGATCAAGATGGCTCCCGAAGACATGGAGAAGACAACCTTCGTTACGCAATGGGGTACCTTCTGTTACAAGGTAATGCCTTTTGGGTTGAAGAATGCTGGGGCAACTTATCAGCGCGCTATGGTCGCTTTGTTCCACGACATGATTCACTATGAGATTGAGGTTTATGTCGATGACATGATCACAAGGTCCCAGACTGAAGAAGAACACCTTGGCCATCTACATAAGCTATTTGACAGGTTGAAGATGTATAAGCTAAGGTTGAACCCGAACAAGTGCACCTTCGGGGTAAGGTCGGGTAAGCTGCTGGGTTTCATCGTCAGTGATAAAGGTATACAAGTGGATCCTGCAAAAGTAAAAGCTATACAGGAGATGTCAGCTCTCCGCACCAAAAAGGAAGTCAGAGGCTTTTTAGGACGTCTAAATTACATTGTAAGATTCATTTCACACCTGACTGCTACTTGTGAGCCAATCATCAAGCTGCTGAAGAAAGATCAAGTGGTAAAATGGAATGATGAATGTCAGACCGCTTTCGAAAGAATCAAAGAATATCTCCAAGAGCCACCAATTCCGATGCCTCCAGTTGAAGGAAGACCTTTGATCTTATACTTGACAGTGCTGGATAATTCAATGGGGTGCATACTGGGGCAGCATGACGAGTCTGGCCGAAAAGAGCATGCTATTTACTACCTTAGTAAAAAGTTTACCGACTGTGAGACCCGATACTCACTGCTCGAGAAAACTTGCCGCGCTTTGGCATGGGCTGCTCGCCGGCTGAGACAGTATATGCTGACTCACACTACCCTATTGATATCAAAGATGGATCCAATCAAGTATATCTTCGAAAAGCCTGCCTTGTCCGGAAGAATAGCGAGATGGAAGATGATCTTAACTGAGTATGACATCCAATACAAAACCCAGAAAGCAATCAAGGGGAGTGTATTGGAAGATCATTTGGCACATCAGGCCGTGAACGACTATCAATCCATGAATTTCGAGTTCCCGGATGAGAACATCATGTTGGTGACCGACTGTGAAGAACCTGGACCAGATGAAGGACTCGAGGAAGGATCCCGATGGTCTATGTATTTTGATGGAGCCTCAAACGCATTGGGTAATGGTATCGGTGCTGTGATCATATCTCTTGAGGGATGTCATACTCTGTTCACCGCCCGATTATGTTTTAACTGCACCAACAATATGGTGGAGTATAAAGCGTGCATCATGGGTCTTCGAGCTGCTATTGACCTAAGGATTAAGTTCTTGAGTGTATTCGGAGATTCTGCTCTAGTGATCAGTCAGATCAAAGGCGAGTGGGATACGAAGCACCCAAATCTTATTCCTTATAAGGAGTATGTACTAACGTTGCTTCCACACTTCGAGGAGATATCCTTTGAACATTTACCCAAAGAGGAGAATCAGTTAGCAGATGCGCTAGATACCATGTCTTCTATGTTCAAAGTCAGGTGGGATAATGAAGCTTCCCAGATTACCATCGAGAGGCTGGACGAACCCGCACATTGCTGTGACATTGAGACTGAAGAGGTTGCAGATAAACCCTGGTTTCACGAGGTAAAGAGGTATCTTGAGGCTCAGGAATACCCAGAGGGTGCATCTGTTAATGATAAGAAGTTCTTAAGAAGGTTCGCTGCTAAGTTCTTCATTAGTAATGGTATCCTTTACAAGCGTAACCATGACTCAACCTTACTGCGATGTGTGGACAAGAACGAGGCAGAAAGGATTATGGCAGAGTTACATGAAGGTACCTTCGAAACTCATTCTAGTGGGCATACCATGGCAAAGAAAATCCTATGGGCAGGATATTACTGGTCTACTATGGAAGCCGATTGTTATCAACACTCTCAGACCTGTCATAAGTGCCAAGTTTATGCTGATAAGGTGCATGTGCCTCCAGTTCCTCTGAATGTTTTGACAACACCTTGGCCCTTTGCAATGTGGGGCATCGATATGATTGGTGAGATCAGACCTACTACATCCAACGGACATCGTTTCATTCTGGTAGCAGTTGATTATTTTATGAAGTGGGTTAAGGGAGCTTCTTTTGCTACAATAACCAAGAACGTTGTGGCGCGGTTCATCTGACACAATCTGATCTGTCGATATGGCGTACCAGAGAGGATCATTACAGAGAATGGTACAAATCTCAAAAATACGATGGTCACCGAGCTCTGCAAACAGTTTAAGATACAACATCACAAGTCTTCTCCCTACCGGCCGAAGATGAATGGGGCTGTCGAAGCGGCTAATAAGAACATCAAGAAGGTTGTGCAGAAGATGACAATGACATATAAAGACTGGCACGAGATGTTACCATTCTCTCTTCACGGGTACCATACCTCAGCACGGACGTCAACAGGGGCAACACCCTACTATTTGGTGTATGTCATGGAGGAAGTCTTACCCATTGAGGTCCAGATACCCTCTCTCTAGATTATGAAGGATGCGGGTTTGAGCGAGGACGACTGGATCCAAACCCGGCTTGATCAACTAAACTTAATTGATAAAAAGAGACTTACTGCTATTTGTCATGGTCAGACGTATCAAAAGCGAATGATCAAGGCTTTTAACAAGAAAGTTAGGCATAAAGAATATCAAGTCGGGGATCCAGTGATCAAACGCATCATACTGCCGCAAGGTGATCCCAGGGGTAAATGGACCCCCACGTACGAAGGGCCATTTGTGGTTAAGAACATCTTCTCAGGAGGAGCCATGATTCTAACCACCATGGATGGTGACGACCTTCCTCACCCTGTCAATGCAGACATAGTGAAAAAATACTACGCATAATCAAAGACCCACTAGGTTGACTGGCCTAGGAAAAAATAAGGGCTTCCCGACGAACCAAAAGGGTTCGGGCAAAAGTAAGGGATGAAAATGAAAAAACTGTACACCCGACAAGTCGAAAAACTGAAAAGGCGGATTGGGAAAAAAAAGGGTATCCCGGTGGATTGAAAACCCGAAAGGGTGGTCCAGGCAAAAATTAAGGATTAAAGCGTAACATTATTTCTCATTGGATCATCTTGCAACAAGAGTTCGGTATCGACTATCAAGCTCAGACGGCGCCAATCAATCTGATCTACCTTCAACCAAGTAGCAAAGTGATGAGATGCTTGAAGATATAAAGGCAATAGCAGAGTTGGAACCCAGTGGGATTATTCACATAACTGTTTTTTTCTTTTCCACAAATTGTATAATTTCTATTTTTCGGCGGTGTTCTCTTACTAGGACATCAGCCTCTTGTATAAAACACCTATTATAGGCTAACTTCAAGGATAAATACAATTCATTTTACAATAAATTCCAATAAAAATTGTTTTTCTTTTTCTGTTTTGTTTTGAAAGAACGGCCAATGATTCGTTTTTGATATATGCATTTGAAAATAATTGTTGCTCATAAATATTTACATACGAAACAAGAGACAATTACTCGTAATTCCAGGAACAGGGGCAAACAGGAATGTCCAAACCGTACAGTTGCGCTACCCACCAGGTACAGGGATAAAGCCAGCTTAAAAATATGACTAAAGATGCATACATTCCCCGCAGAGGTAAAGACATCTAAGGACAGTGGTGTTAGCTCTCCCCAGCCGAAGTTCATAATCACGAATGAGTCGGCAAAATTCTCCCCAAGCAGAGTTTATCTATCACCAGCACTAGAAGATTATCCCTAGTGGACTTTATTTCTTCCACAAGCAGAAACTCAGTCCCCAACAAGCATTCATTATTACCGACGACAGTAATTCATCCCCAACCGAGGTTTTTCTCCAAATCATCAGATCTTCTAACATAGTATCTCTCTTCCCCACAGAGGCATTTTCTCACCAGTTTATTCTCCAGCCGAGTTATTCTCCCGCCAATTTATTCTCGAATCATCTTCGGTCATCATCCCCAGTAAGCAAAACTCTTTGCACTCCCCAACGACAGTCTGGGATTCATTTTCCCCAGCTAGAGAACATCATAAAAACATTGCATATCCATACATCATGGCATACGCATATGCATCATACAACACAATCTCATTTATTTTGAGAACATCATTACTCGATACATGTCATGCATCATCACATTACATATGACTAACTTTTTACCTTTTAGGGGAAAATACATTCAAATTCTCACAAAGTTCAAGTTATGAAGCCCAGACTCGACAGGATAGTATCTTGATTTCTCCAAATACCGTGAAGCCTGGACTCGACCAGATAATGGCATAGGACGCTGTGAAGCCTAGACTCGACCAGATAACAGCAAAGCACCATGAAGCCTGGACTCGACCAGATAGTGGTACATCTTACATTCAAGCTATGAAGCTCGGACTCGACCGGGTAGTATCTTGATCTATGCAAAGCGCCATGAAGACTGGACTCGACTAGATAGTGGTACACCTTACATTCAAGTTATAAAGCCCGGACTCGACCAGATAGTATCTTGATTTCTCTAAATACCGTGAAGCCTGGACCCGACCAGATAATTGTATAGGACGTTGTAAAGCCTGGACTCGACCAGATAGCAGTACAAAGCACCATGAAGCCTGGACTCGACCAGATAGTGGTACACCTCACATTCAAGTTATGAAGCCCGTACTCGACCGGATAGTATCTTGATTTCTCCAAATACCGTGAAGCCTGGACTCGACCAAATAATGGTATAGGACGTTGTGAAGCCTGGACTCGACCAGATAACAGCAAAGCACCATGAAGCCTGAACTCGAGCAGATAGTGGTACATCTTACATTCAAGCTATGAAGCCCGAACTCGACCGAATAGTATCTTGATCTCTGCAAAGCGCCATGAAGCCTGGACTCGACCAGATAGTGGTACACCTTACATTCAAGTTATGAAGCCCGGACTCGACCGAATAGTATCTTGATTTCTCCAAATACCGTGAAGCCTGGACTCGACCAGATAATGGTATAGGACGCTGCAAAGCCTGAACTCGACCAGATAACAGCAAAAGACACTGAAGCCTGGACCCGACCAGATAACAATATGAGACATTGTGAAGCCTGGAAGACAACCAAATAGCAAGTTTAATCTCACCCCCCAGTAAGTCGCTGCGGAGCATGGAGCACGACCAGATAGCAGTCGATCTTATTTTCCTCAGCAAATTACCGTGAAGCCTGGAGCACGACCAGATAATAGTTCATTTTCCCCTCTTCAACTAAGAGATGATTCCCCAGTAGAGTAACAGACAATTGAAGTTCCTAAAGCTCTATTTCTCTCAAGACAGAGACCAGCATTCCCCGGCGTAGTCCTCCTCAACAACAGGTATACGGGCTCTCGCAACGGAATCTCTTATGCGATCGAAACTTCTTCTGATGGCATATTAAAGCCCATCTTCCGACTTCAACTTCTAAATGGCATCTATAAGCCCATTCCCGACATCACAAGCCGGATATCATTGCATGTGAGTGCAAATTTCTGGGCACTCTAGTGTTCAATCATCTTCCACCTTCGGATCACAAAAGGCAGATAAGCCAATCTACATCCTCAGTTTTAAGAAGATTGAACAGGGGCAGCTGTTGTACCCCAAAATTTTCCCTCCCATATTTCTCAATACATTTCAAGTGAGATCCTCAAATTGCTCAAGGAAGTCCAAGGGTTGACCAAACAAACTCTCTCCTAAGGCAGTCTACCTCAAATTAGGGTTCAGTTTGCATCAAGATGCTTGAGTCCAAAGGGTCTCAAATGCTCACCATTGTCTTCATATATTCTCAAGATCATCCATGACAAGTTTCAAGCCCTACATAGAAAGTTTGCTCAGTCAATTGCTCAAAAGCCTGAAAATCGACTATGCTAGGGCTAAAGTCAACTGTGGTCCACATACAGTCAAACTTTAAGATTTTTAGTCAATATTCTCTTTTTGGATTATTATTCATCATTTGGTCAAGGGTTGATCATGATTCCTCAAGGATTGCTCTTAATTCATCAAAACCCAAAAGTTGCTAAATTAGGATTTTGTAGGAAAAGTTAACTCAACTTTGACCAAGCATAACTTTCTCATACTTTATTGGAAATGACCCATACAAAGCTCATTTTGAAGATTATGCAATTCCCTACAATTAATCTTCATCTCCCAAGTTCAAAATATGCACTCACAAGAAGTTATGAATTTAGACATTATAGGCCATTTTGAAAAGTTAACAAAAACACTTTTTTTGTCAAAGCTCCATACATGAACATGGAAGACTCAATTGAGATGAGACCAAAAGGGCTGCTTAGAGGATATCTTGATATTTCTAAAAAGTCAAGGAACACCTTCATAGAGTCAAAATTGAAGAAGTTATGCATTGGTGAAGTTGACCTTTTTTGCGAAATTGTCAAAAGTCAAAAGTGCCTTAAATTGCAATATTTGTCAAATGGGCCCAACTTTTTATGCTGGTCTTGAGTTTGTAACATGGTCCATGACCCATGATTCTTCCTTCTTTCCATTATTTTATTTTTCCATTTATTTTGATTTTTATTTCAATTAAATCAAATTAAATCAAAATAAAATCATGGAAATATCAAAATCATTTAAACCTTGAGATTTTGTGCATATTTCAGGTCTCTTATACAGCTAGCAAGGGAATCAAATCATGCAAGGAATGTTTGTACACAAAAAGATTGATTTTTCTTGTTTTGGAAAGATTGGATACAAGTGTGAATCAAGGATCAAATCTTCATAATTGCAAAGATTGGATGCACATTGGTAAACCTAATTCACTCAAGACGATATATAGAACAAATTTAGACCAAATTCAAAGGAGGTTAGAGGCGTGAGAAGCTGAAGAAAAACTTGGAAAAATTCAAGAAAAGTAGCAATCTGTTTTCATACTTCCAGGCGCTTTCAAGCCATTCCAAGCACTCCTTTCACCTGCTGGACATTCAAGGAGTCCATCCTAATCCGTAGCAAGCAGTTTCGTGTACAAAAACTCACTGTAAGTGTCTCACGATACTCTCACTTTCTTGAAATTCAATATCATGATTCTGGCACTTGTAGCATGAATTACTTATATATTCTTGCTCATTGAAACATTTGCAAGCTGTTGGTAATGATTAATTGCAATTTTGCTAACAATACAGAGATATGCCATTGTTAGGTTTTCTTGGTTTGTTTTAGGGTCTTTTCATACAGGAATAATTGGTCCAAACGGAGGAGACCATTGTGATTAGCGGATCAAACCCAGTTGATCCATGGTCTTGAATTTTATTTATATTGCTTGTATGTAATTTCTGAGATGCAAAGTTTACAGCTACAGTGCCATGTCCGTAGGTAAATGTTCAGAGTTTTAAACGAAAGATCTAGGGAAGAAGACGATAGCATGTCATCACTTTACTGGATGATTTAAATTCTGGCGCGTTTATTCTGGTCAGAAACCTATACTTCTGTTCTGTTTATTTGTTTCTGTTGTATTGATAAACTAACCTCTAATGCAGCCAGTCAGAAAAAGGAGGTCAGAAGTTCATGATTCTGGGATCAATCTCAGGCGTGATCTTTTGGAATTTCCCCCTTTATGTTTTCATCAGATCCATCGCCTACATTTGCTGGGGGTTATCTTCTGATTTCATCAACCAGGACCATCAAGCGTCCCCTAGGCATTATCCTCTAGATCCATCATCCCCAGCCAGATCTAGCGCGCCATATTTTCTGATGGCCATAATCTGCTGGATCCACCAGTCAGAAGCAGGCCCAGTACCACCATCCTCTGGACTGCCATCTTCTGGATCATCATCCTCTGGACCATCATCCTCTGATCAGAGCCGCTTACAGCAGGCCCTTGGGTTATTTCTTTTTTACTTTTTTATCAAGCACCAAAATTATTTTATTTTAAATCAACCAATCAAAATCACAAAAAGATTTATTTTCTTAATAAGTGTTTTCTAATTAATTATTTTAATTAATTTAGGGTAACTTTAATTCCTTTTACAATTAAAATTAATTAGTAATTAGTTTTTATTTATTTAGTTAAAACCTTATTTTTCTTAAAATAATCAAAGGCAACCGAAAATAAATTTTCTTTTAATTAGGTTAGACAGGGTCAAAACCCTAATTTTCTCTTGTCCTCAATTCATTGTGCGCATTTATTTATTTTTCAAATATTAATGTAATTGCTCATGAGATGTAATAGTTTAATTAGGACTTTTCGTTTATTTATCGTTTTACGGGTTTTTTGGCTATGTAATTAATCCCCCTCCCCGAAGCCTTATAATAGCGTAGTTTTATTTTCCGCATTTTTATTTTTGCAAATATTAACTGTTAGATGTATGATAATAGGATTGCATGACAAGAATGTATGTTAATTTTAAAATCGTTAGCAAACCCTAAATGTGTAAAGATAATAACTTGAAATTGAATCACTCGCACATGCGCACTCCTAGGGTATACTCTCACTTCGGTTGCCTTCGGTAAACGATCATTAAGTATAGGGTGTTTTAGTGGTCACTCTTTTGTCTAAACAAAGATCAAATGTCCCGTTCAGAAATGTTGCCTCAAAAAGGTTTCCTCGAAAAGGTTGCCTCGAATATGATCTTAAGACATTAGAGTTATTACTAATACGTCCTAACGTTGCTTTAGTGATCGTACGTCCGTTTCGAATTGACCCTTACAATTCCAACGATGGTGCTACCTACTCACTAATAGTGGGATAGAGTTATCTAAAGGAAACAAGAACATAAACATTCTTTTTTCGAGTAGGTATATGCTAGTAGGTACTTGCTCAAAATAAACTTTTCCACACTTACACTCTTTTCAAACAAAGTTTTCAAAAACACTTCGTAACACTCTTGAGGACTGATACAAGGGTTAAAATGAAGTAAAACAAAAACTTTTCAAAACACACAAACACGGAAGCAATTTTTAAATGATGAGCAAGTACCTAAGAGCCCATGGAAAACCACGGATAGAAAGGGTGCTAATACCTTCCCTTTCTATAATCTACCCCCCGTATTCAAAATCTCAAAAAAGGAATTTTTCTGTGCTTTTTTCCTTTCCAGTTGGATAAAATAAAAGTCGGTGGCGACTCTTGCTTACCGCGACATTTTGCAAACAAAAAATGCAAAACGCAAACCAGTATTAACAGTCGGTTCTGCCACCCTATCACAGTCTCCACCGACTTTTATTTCATCCAATCGGAAAGGAAAAAAGTACAAAAAAAAAAATCCTTTTTCGAGATTTTGAGTACGGGGGGTAGATTATAGAAAGGGAAGGTGTTAGCACCCTTTCTATCCATGGTTTTCCATGAGCTCTTAGGTACTTGCTCATCTTTTTAAATTGCTTGTGCGTGTGCTTTGTTTTGAAAATGTTTTACTTCGTGATAACACTTGTATTAGTCCTTAAGAGTGTGACGAAGTTGTTTTGAAAATTTGTTTGAAAAGTGTAAGTGTGAAAAGGTTTTGACTTGAGCAAGTACCTACTAGCATCTACTTACTCGAAAAAAGATTATTTCTATTCTTGTTTTCTTTAGACAGCGCTATCCTACTATTGAGAAATAAGTAGCACCGTCGTTGGAGTTTGAAGGGTCAATTCGAAAGGTACGTACGATCACTAAAGCAATATTAGGACACCTTAGTAATAACCTTAGAGTCTTAAGATCATATTCGAGTCAACATTTCCGAGGCAACATTCAAGTGGGACGTTTGATCTTTTTAGACAAGAGGGCAACCACTAAGACACCCTATGCTTAATGATCGTTTACCGAAGGCAACCGAAGTGAGAGTATACCCTAAGAGTGATATGTGCGAGTGATTTGTTTTCAGTTATTTAATCTTTGCATATTAGGGTTTTCTAACTGTATTAATTTGTCATGCATTCTTGTCATACAATCCTATTAGCATACATCTAGACAGTTAAATATTTGCGGAAATTAAAAATGCGAGAAAATAAATCTACGCTATTACAAGGCTTCGGGGAGGGAGATTACTTACATAGCCAAAAACCCGAGAATTTAAACAGTAAATAAAACCCTAAATTAAACTATTACAAGTCATGAACAGTTACAAAAATATTGTCAAAAATAATTAACAAGCGCATGATGAATCAAATACAAAATGACTAGGGTTTTGACCCTTGACTAAACTTATTGACGATTGATTAAAAAAAGATGTTTTTGTCATGTTTTAAGAAAATAATGAAACAATCAAATTAAAAAGAAAATCCTAAGTTCTAATTAATTTTAAATTAAGAAAAATAAATTAATTCACTCTAAAAACCTATTTTTGTATTTTTACTTATTTGAGAAAAAAAATAAAAGAATCAAATCAAGAATTTAAACCTAATTTGCTAATTAGTTTTAATTATAAAAAAACAAGTTAAAATTGCCCTAAGTTAAACTAAATTAAATTAATTTTGACAATAAAAAAATCTAACTCTAATTTTTTTTATGAATTCTTGATTTTATAATTTTATATAAAAAATAGTAATTAATTTGTTAATTAAAATTATTAAAGAAAAATATTAAAAGAAATAAAAATAAGAAAGAAAGAAAAGTAATGGGCCTGGTAGCATTGCTGAAAAAGGGGGTGCCAATATGATTCCTGGGCCCAAACAAATCCAAGCCTGTTTGACTTTGCCTGATCTGGTGCGTATGTTGACTTGAGGTGTATGGTGATCCTCCCACGATAGAACGTTGGATCTTAGCTGGAGATGCATTTAATGGCCAGATCCTTGAGTTGCATGGTGGACGTTTGGACAACAGCGTACCCAATCACATGATGAAAAATAACATGAAACAAATGTTGGGACCTGGGGATCGAACCCAGGTCCTTATGCTCGCTCCCAATATCATGCTGCCAGCTGAGCTGTGGTGTTTAGTTGTACTCATAACAATAACAAAGCATAATATAAGAAAACCAAACATTATTTTCAAAAATGCGTGAAAATTCAAATAGACGAGTTACACGTTGCCACGCTATCGTCTCCCTCACTGGCCCGTCGTTTTAGAAAACCAAGCTTTTACCTACGGACGCTTTGCTGTAGGTACAGACATGTTCATCTCAAAAATTGTACACAACAAAGATAAATGAAAAGCAAAGGTACCAATCAACTCGTCTCATCCTCACGAGTATCATGGTACCAGAATCCATGCCTGATTTTGCCTATATTGAAAAACCCTAAAACGAGCAAAGGAACCCTAACAATGACATATCATAATTCCTGCACTGAAAATGCAATTAAGTGGTACCAATAGCTTGCAAACTCAATGATGAACAAGAATATATAATTAAAACATGCTAATGATGCGTAAATTACAAAAATCGAATTTGAAAAATGTACCAAACTGTGTGAGTTGTAGAACGATTTTCTGAGTGCTTCAGGTCCTGGGAATGATTGAAACAGCTTCCTGGAATGTATAGGAAGATATTGGTGATCTTGGAATGCTCTGAAACGCCTTGTAGATTGGAAATCGATTCCCACTTTTTCTTGAATTTTTCAGTTTTTCTTCTTGGCTATGCACGACTTCTAACCCTTTTTCTTGCCTTGGTTGCATTCTCTATATGTACTAGAGTGAATTAGGGTTGTAAAAACCACTAGTATCTTTACAAATTTTGAAGATTTGATTTGGTTTTTATGGTGTATGATATCCTTCCAAATTTGGCCTAATCATGCTATTTTTGTACCAATTGCCATTGATTCAAATTGATCTTGCAAGCTCAACATATCTTGGTTGCTAACCTATCAAAAAAACAAATCAAATCATATCTTTGATAATTTTCATCATTTATTTGATTTAATTCACTTTTTAATTAATGAAAAATCAAAATAAATTGAAAAACGAAGCAAATAATTTATGGGTAAGTATTTGAGTCGTGGACCACATTATAATTGAGGTGCAAGCATAAAAAGTTGGGCCCATTTAGCAAAAAATGCAAATTTGAGCACATTTGACTTTTGGCAATTTTGAAAAAATGGTCAACTTGGCCAATGCATAACTCTATCAATTTTGAACCTAGAGAGGTGTTCTTGGGCTTTTTAGAAATCTTAGGATGTCCTATAAGCAACCCTTTTGGTCTCATCTCAATTTAGTCTTCCATGTTCATGTATGAAGCTTTGACCCAAAAGGTGTTTTTGTTGACTTTTCAAAAGGACCTATAATGTCAAAATTCATATCTTTTTGTGAGTGCATATTATGAACTTTGGAGATGAATATTAATTGTAGGTAATTACATCCTCTTCAAAATGATCTTTGGATGGGTCATTTCTGATAAAGCATGAGAAAGTTATGCTTGGTCAAAGTTGAGTTGACTTTTCCTACAAAACCCTAATTTAGCAACTTTTGGGTTTTAATGATTTGTGAGCAATTCTTGAGGAATCATGATCAACCCTTTATAAAATGACGACTAATACTTATAAATGAGGATTTTGACCAAAAATCTTGAAGTTTGACTGTATGTGGGTCACAATTGACTTTTAACCTAATACAGTTGATTTTCAGGCATTTGAGCAATTGACTGAGCAAACTTCTTCTGCAAGGCTTGAAACTTGACATGGATGATCTTGAGAACATATTAGGACAATGGTGAGCATTTTAGTCCTTTGTAGTTCACACATCTTTATGAAAATAGAAACCCTAATTTGAGGTAGGCTGCCTTAGGAGAGAGTTTGTCTGATCAACTCTTGAACTCCCTTGAGCAATTTGAGGACCTTACTTGCCATGTATTGAGAAATATGGGAGGGCAAATTTTGGGGTACAAAACTCTGGATATCTTGGCCAATTTCTTACACAAATATGTCTCTAATGTCAATAAGGTGTTATGGCTTCAAAATCAAGACTGGCTCATGCATCAATAGCCTTAATCAACCAAAACCCTAATTTTGACTAATGAATCAAAAGGATGTGATTATCCTTATAATCAACACAATCTTTAATCTTCTGATGATTCAATGAAGTGGGTGAGCTATCTTAGGATATGTGAATCCTTTGGGCTAGAAAGATCCAGATATTTAAATAATAAGGCTATCCTTGAGCAACTTGTCAACACAATCAACCTCCAAAGCTTGAGAAAGAATTGATAAAAAGAATATTTTAATCCCATCACCATGTATGAATGCAATGCAATATGATGTTTATGATGGAACATAAGCCTGAATCAAGAGGGTAAATTTTGGGGTGCAACAACCCAGCAAGCTGAAAACCTGAAAAGACGGCTTGGGCAAAAAAGGGTATCCCGGTGGACTGAAAACCCGAAAGGGCGGTCCATGCAAAAGTTAGGGATTTAAACGTATGACTATGTCTCGTTGGATCACTTTATAGCCAATCTTCAGTATTAATCGTCAAACTCAAACGGTTCTAATCAATCCAATCAGCTTCAGACAAAGCAACAAGTGGATGAGACACTCAGATACATGAAGGCTATGGCAGAATGGGAACCCCATGGGATTATTTCACATAGCTGTCTTTCTTTGTATGAGTTTTCATTTTCATGACGAAATTATCTTACTAGGATGTTCGTCTCTTTGTACAAAATACTTATTCAATTTAATACAAATATATTCCTTTAAAAGTGCAAAACTATCTGTTTTTCTTTTACTTTCCTATTTTGTTTGCAAAAACTTCCAATGATTATTTTTGAACATATGCATTTGAGCGTATTTACTATTTACAAATGAACACATAAAAAAGAAAAAAATAGGAAGACAATTACTAATGGCTTTAAGAAACATGATAACATCTATAGGCCATTCCATGAAATCCCCACAGGTACTTTCTCTAACGGAGCAGAAGCAAGGACATCCTGCTACAGGATCACTGTTGTATATCCAGTATGCAGCCTAATGGTATCAGGTGCTCTCATATCCCTAGGGGAGTGAAATTTCCAATTACCACTCCAAAGATTCCCCCAGTGAAAATTTCCCAGCTGCTCAGGATTCCCCAGCAGGATTTCACCAAGTCTACAAGCTATGCACGACATTTCCCTTCCCCAATAGAGTTTAATTCTCTAATGACGGAAACCCATCTATCGACACTTCAATTTCAAAAAAATATGAAGGCTTACACTCTATGTTCCCAGCAGCAGTCAGGGATTTATTTTCCTCAGTCTAAACAACACTGTAGTAGAACAACTAATATGTGCATACATTGAATTCATACATCATAATATCGACAACACAAATGCATATATCAATCTCATTTATTTTTGAGAAACATCATCACTCCATGCATTCCATACATCATGACATTGCATACAATTAACTCTTTGCCTTTTCAGGAAAGATCAATCAACAGAAAATTATCATCAACAAATTTTCGATGAGACAAGACAACTATCTGTGAACAAATCAATTGTAGATCAATTCCCGAAACAAGACAAGACTATCCATATGACAAATACTTTCTTCAGACCTCTACTGGTTCAGTTTAAATCTCTCAACAGTTTATCCTGATTCTTTCCCGTAGACATTTTCTCTGGTTCAGATAAATCGCTCCAAGATTTATTCTGATTATTTCCAGTTAAAGAATATTCAAGACTTATGCTGGTTCAGTTTAAATCTCTCAACGGTTTATCCTGATTCTTTCCTGTAAACATTTTCTCTGGTTTAAATAAATTGCTCCAAGATTTATGCTGATTCTTTCCAATTAAAGAATATTCAAGACCTCTGCTGGTTCAATTTAAATCTCTCAACGGTTTATCCTGATTTTTTCCCGTAGACATCTTCTATGGTTCAGATAAATTGCTCCAAGATTTATTCTGATTCTTTCTAGTTAAAGAATATTCAAGACCTCTGCTGGTTCAGTTTAAATCTCTCAACAGTTTATCCTAATTCTTTCCCGTAGACATTTTCTCTGGTTCAAATAAATTGCTCCAAGATTTATTCTGATTCATTTCCAGACCTCCGCTGGTTCAGTTTAAATTGATTAATGGTTTATCTTGATTCTTTCCCAGTAGACACTTTCCCTGGTTTAGACAAATCACTCCAAAGATTTATCCTGATTCTTTCCAGTTAAAGAATATTCAAGACCTCTGCTGGTTCAGTTTAAATCTCTCAACGGTTTATCCTGATTCTTTCCCGTAGAAATTTTCTCTGGTTCAAATAAATCGCTCCAAGATTTATTCTGATTCTTTTCCAGACTTCTGCTGGTTCAGTTTAAATCGATCAATGGTTTATCCTGATTCTTTCTCAGTAGACACTTTCCCTGGTTCAGACAAATCACTCCAAAGATTTATTCTGATTCTTTCCAGTTAAAGATTACTCAAGACTTCTGCTGGTTCAGTTTAAATCAACCAAAGGTTTATTTTGATTCTTTTCCACTTGAAGTCAAGCTTAGACTTAGTCTAATTTCTGTCAACAATTACCTTTGGGTGGCATCTATAAACCCATCTCCGACAACTCTCCATCATTTCTACAAATGGAATCTTTAAGCCCATTCCTTATACCTCAAGCACAATATCATCAAGTGCAAATTTCTGGGAACTCTAATGTTCAATCATCTTCCACCTTCAAGTCACAAATGACAGATTCACCAATCTAACTCTTCAGGTTTAAGAAGATTGAACAAGGGCAACTGTTGTATCTTAAAATTTACCCTCTCATTTCTTAAGGCATTTCTCACAAGGGGCTCCCAAAAAAATTCAAGCTTACACAAATACATTTGGATTTTTCAGCATCAAGATTAAAGAGGAAATTGCTAAAAGAGACAAAATAGATGAAAATACTCCTTTTGACAAAATTAAAGGAAAATCAAGTTCTTTTCGATTTTGCATCCTTCGATTGGGCACTTTGTCTCCTTCGATGCAGGCTTTGGTTGCATCTTTCGTTTTGGCGCTAGACTCCTTTTGGGCAAGCTCATTTCATGCTTTGATTAGGGAATTTGACTCATTTGGGCAAGTTCATTTCCTGCTTTGTTTGGGCACTAGACTTCGTTTGAACGTTTAGGCAAATCTTTTGTTTGGCCACATAGCACCTTTCCTATGTATTAGCCAAGATTTACAAGGCATAATTCCTTACCATGTCAACATGCACAAGGCCAAAGTCACCCTTTTAAGCAACTTGTTACAAGCTTCGACAGGGCGACACTCCTCATTAACTAGCTTCAATTCACAAGGCAAAAAGCCTCCTGATGATGTCCTTTGATTCAGGAGGCCAAAGCCTCTCTTCTACTCTCTTTCGATTACACATCTTGCATCCTGCAGGCCTCCTTCGTTTGGGGCATACAGCCTTTCCTGTATTACAAGTTTCGTTTGTGCCTTTCATCCTCTGCATGCATTCTTCGTTTTGAGCGTGTGAACCCTTCATCACAAGCTCTTAGTCCTACCTTTCATTTGAGCATGTTTTCATAAGGTCATAAGTCAGGGACCTCTTGCATACACACTTCCGTTTGGCTATATGACCCCTTGTAGGCAAGTTTGAGTGGGCAGAATCCCCCTTGGAAATGGTTTACTTCAACACACAAATTCTACACTATGCCATTGTCTCATGCGAAAGAAGTACCATGGTGGTACATTCTAAGGACTTGCCAGACATGTCTGAATGTCCCAGTCGAATGACATGTTTTGTTGACCCACCCCAGGAGCACGTATTTGGACCATTCGAAGGAACCCATGAAGGGCCTGGTTGAAAGACACTTATTTGGGGCCCCTTCAAAGGATATCCACCTGACCCATTCGAATGAGACTTCAATTTGAAAAAAGAAATGTTTGTTGAAGAGTCTGGTCGAAAGACAAGGCTAGGAGGTCAAGATAAAAGGTTGAGATGCCAAAGGTACTTGTTGACCAAGTCCCATACGCTGCTAGGTTCAGGCCTAATACACTGGCCATAAAACCTCAAAACTACTGCACAACAGTCCTGCAACACTGCCTTATTCCTTGCACCAAAAGAGAATACAAACACTGTCCCTCGAAATATAACATGCCTTTTTTGTTTGAACCTTTTGTTTTCCCTCCTAAAACATCAGCCCAAGCCATCTATAAATAGGAGACTCCACCACACATGTTCGGGACGCCTGAAGGATTGCAAGAAAACACTTGTGAAAATTCCCAAAATTCTCAAACACTTCCCAACATTTTTTTAAACACTTCTAAAAAACTCAACTCCCTTTTGTACACTAAGTGAGTCCTTCGATTCACCCCCCCCCCAAGTGACCATCTTACTAGTGTTCGACCCATTTCCCCAACTACAATATAATAACCCTTTGATTCATTCTGTTACTTGTCATAAAAATAACCTTCGACCCACTCACACACCCTCCTTCGATTCAATGATTACTTGCATAAAGTAGTGACTAGATTAATCCCAGGAAGGCCCCAACGAACTTCCACTCACCACCAAGGAAGACACTTGCAATTTCCTTCGATTTAAGAACTTCAAGAGGTAAGTCCCCTTTAAACTTGAATCTATTTTATTTTAATATCATGTGCATATGCCAATAAATAAAAATGTAGATATTTCATATAGGAAGCTTGACCATGTTTTAGCTTTCGATTCTGACTGCCCATATGCTGAAAACTCAACTCTGATTAGTTAGGCTTTGGACTTTGAGACCCAATGGTTTTGTGCTAACCCCTGGAATGTAGTTACAATTGAATGTTTAATTTTAAGAATTTAAGACTGGTTTATTATACCCTTCGATTAGATAACTGCACAAGCCTTTCGAATCACAATCTGGGGGCTTAACATGCTTACAGTCGAAGGAGTCAGCAAGGAGCCTGTGTCAAAGAATGCACCTCACACTGACTTCAGGCCTCAAACGAAGGACAAAACCTTACTGCCTCCAGGCCTCAAACGAAGGACAAAATCTTGCTTCCTCCAGGTCTCAAACGAAGGACAGAACCTTGCTGCCTCTAGGCCTCAAATGAAGGACATAACCTTGCTGACTCCAGGTCCAAATTGAAAGAGGTCAAAAAGTGCAGAATCGAAGGATGCTTCTGCCTGAATCGAAAGAGCTCATGTTTCTCCTTTTTATTTTATTTTGTCTTCATATTTTCTTGCTATTTCAATATGGTTGTAATAGTGTAGGATTTATTTTCTTTTGCATTTTTATTGTTTTTGTATAAATGTTAGTAACTAGGATGTATGGCAAGATAAAAACAACAAGTAGACAACCCCTAATCAAAGATTAAATGAATGCAAATCAAATACACTATTCACACACATGCACCCCTAGGGTAATCCCACTTGTTGCCTCAGAAAAATAGTCATGTCCCTCGAATATGGGCGTTTTAGCAAAGACCCTTGATAAAAGATCGTAGTCCCTCGACGACCCCCAATGTTGCCTCCGGTAAACGATCAAGTCCCTAAACAAAATTGCTAAAACTTCCCATAGGTTGCCTTCTATAACTATACAAACGTCCCACGCTCGTCCCTTCACATCTAATGATGGGGCTTCTTACCAAATCAATGGTAAGATAACATCTAAAGGAGGAAGAAAAGAAAACTAAGACCTTTTGAGTAGGTAGGATGCTCCTAGTTACCCACTTGCTCACAAAAAAAAACATTTTATACATATGCAATTTCACTTTGAAACATTTTCAAAAGACAAAACACTTTGTACGCATTCTTATAGAGACGAGAACCATTACAAAGACATTTTTTTCAAAATACTTTCAAAACCCATAACACAAACACATTTTCAAACAAAAGCAAGTGATCTAGCAAGTAACTAAGAGCCCATAGATAACTACGAATGAAAAGGGTGATAACACCTTCCCTTTTCATAACCTACCCCCCGAACTCAAGAAATAATCTTGAAAGGTCTTTCTTGTTCTTTTTAACCTTTCCTTTTGGATAAAAGAAAAGTCGGTGGCGACTCTTGCTATCCGCAACAAATGCGATCAAACACAAAACACTCAAGTCAGTTCTCCCACCGTATTACACCCCCTTACTCAGAAAATTCATAAAAGGTCTTTTTCTGTTTTTTTCACCCTTTCCTTTGTTGGATAAAAGAAAAGTCAGTGGCGACTCTTGCTTACCACAAAATTTGGAAACACAAACGCAAAACCAGTATAACAGTCGGTTCTGCCACCGTATCACAGAATTGGTGACTCTGCTGGGGACTTATAAAAAGTGGGGTTACCTTAGAGTTAGATCATTTTAAATTTACTTTCCTTATTTGCTTTGCTTGCTTTACTTTTAAGGGTTTGGTTTGGGTTTACTTGTAAAGATCCTACAACCAGATCTGGGGCACCTTTTAGGTAAGTATCAATAGATCGTGGAGACTGTGAAGGATATACCGACACGGTTGAAACGATAGCTACATTGGTGTGACGCATTTGTTGGTACCGGTAGCCCTTGACTAGTCAAGGAGAATACGGGGCTGTTGTGTGGTGTCACGAAGCAACAACTGACCTTAGAACCTTTAATTGAACAACTTGGCCATCAGGAAGTAGTGAGATAGTCGGCTTTGGTGCAGTCCGAAGTTGGTTGATACTCGATACTACACTCATTGAGATTTTACTTCTGGGATATTTCGGTCGCCAATAAAGAGGCTTGCGCTGAAATAATGCCAGGTGAAGAAAGATTGGAGATATTGAGATTCCCTTGAACATGGTTACTATTAATAGGACAAGTTGAAACAACTAAACTACAAGAGGGTACTTACCTATGGAATCCATGCAAGCTTAAACCTAAGGATCTGTTTGTGTGCTTGTCTATATCTGTTTGTACATAACATCATAACATCATAACATGGCATATCACACTAACCATTTCAAGGACTTTTAGGACTTATCTTTGTGTCTGTTTTGTAGGACATGGCTCCCATTCGTAGAAATACTATCCAAGTCAACCTTGTAAGGGTACCTCCTCCACTCAAGGAATTGGCATCAAGGGTTACCGAGAATTCCCCATTCACTAAAAGACATGGTCGACTCCTCAGTTTGGTCACCTCAAGTCCTTATGAAGACACGATGAAAGTTCTCTTTCAGTTCTTTGACCCTTTACATCATTGCTTTACATTTCCCGACTACCAGTTGGTGCCTACTATGGAAGAGTTTTCTTAGTTATTGGATGTGCCTATTCTCAATAAATTACCCTTCAACTGTATGGAAAGAGACCCAAAGCCTGAGGAGATTGCTCAAGCCCTATATTTACAACGGTCCGACATTGTGACAAGTTGGGAAACAAGAAGCGGTGTCAAAGGGTTTCTAGCCAAGTTCTTGTTTGAGAAAGCTCACTATTTTTGGGATACCCTGGACTTACAAGCCTTTGAAGAGGTGTTGGCCCTTCTCACATATGGGATGATATTGTTCCCTAATCCGGACCAACTCATATATGTGAATGCAGTCAAAGTTTTCATGTCTCGTAATCCGGTGCCTACTGGAGACATTCTGCACTCTTTTCACACTTGCACTGTAAAGAGAAGAGGAACCCTCATATGTTGGCTAGGTGGTTTATTTCGCACCTACCTCTACTATGTTGAAGAATGAGCAAGGCATGAGGTGGTCTAATAGGTTGATATCTCTCACGCATTCAGATATTCACTAGTGTCCTCGATCTGTGGAAGACGTTACCATTATTGATCGCTGTGGGGAATTCCCTAATGTCCCTCTCCTAGGAATTAGGGGAGGAATCACTTATAACTCTTGTTTGGCGTTGCGATAGTTTGGGTATGCTATGAGGGGTGGTCCTCATGATGAATTGGTTCATGGAATTGCATTTGACTATGAGAATGATGTTTAGGGGTACCGTCAGAGGTTCATCCGAGCTTGAGGCATGGTGAACAAAGTGGATAGCAAGACATTGTGGCATAATAACTCCATCCCTTTGGAGCCTTATCTTAAGTGGGTGAGAGCGTGCACTCAAAATCTCATGATGCCTTACCCCTCCACCCTGCCTATCATCATGGAACCTATTATCGAGATAGATGTACCTCATACTATTCTCCATCCTAACATGCCGACTACTCTCGAGGAACTGCAAAGATCTTAGATTCAACTCAAAGAGGAACAAGACACCTTTGAAACCCAGTTCTACGCAAGCGAGAAGAAGGTTTTGGAGCTTACAAGGCAACTGCATGAAGAACATAGTTTGAATGCCTACATTGCACCAAAGAGGATGCGCTCATGGGAGGCCTGAGTCCTGTTTGATTTAGGAGTTTCATTTTATCTTTGTTTCTTCCATGTAAGCCCAAGAGGCATCATTGTAATCATTAAAACTTATGAATGCAATTAATGTTTGTTCTTTCTTTGTCAAAGAAAATTTAAAATCTTAAAATTCCTTGAAAACATTACATAAGCATATCATGCATTTCATTGCATAAGCAGGTATTTCGAGACAAGTTTCTTATTTTTTCCGCTGTTTATTTCAGAAAAAAACATGGCTCTTGAACAAACAGTAAAAGATCTTCAAGTTCAAAATGCTTAGTTCCAACAAATGTTCCTGGCTCTGGCTAAGGGGCAAGAAGATATGAAAGCTATGATCATTAAAGAGAATACCAAGAAGGAAAAGAAACCAGCTGGTGTCTTGAATTTGGGAAGAAGGTTCAAAGGACTGGTTAAGCGTGCTCTAGATTTGACACTTATGGCAAGTCCTCGAGTGATGGTGGCAATTAGTTTCCATAGTCGACCAATAGTAACCAACCCTCATAATCCTCTTGGCCATAGCGTGCCCGCTAGAGTGAGTTTCAAAGATACCTTCATGCATGCCTTCCATGATTTTCTCTGCCTCCTTCCTGTCCACACAACGGAGCAGAGTAGAATCATGGTTGCGCTTGTATAGAATCCCATTGCTTAGGAAGAATATGGCTGAGAAACTTTGCAGGAATTTCTTTTCGTTGATTGAGGCTCCCTCAGGATACTCTTGTGCTTCAAGGTACCTTCTTACTTCATGATACCATGGCTTCTATTCATCAGTGTTGACCTCATAATAATATGCAGGTTCGTCAAATCTTTCGATAATAATTCTAGGAGCTTCGTTGTCCCAATTGACCTTGAGCATAGACAACATAGTTGCTAAGGCATCTGTCAACTGATTTTCTTCCCTTGGAAAGTGTTCAAAAGTGACTTCTTCAAAGCATGGGATCAAGGTTAGCACAAGCTCTTTGTAGGGGATCAAATTTGGATGTTTAGTATCCCACTCTCCTTTAACTTGACTGATTACCAGAGCTGAATCTCCGTACACATTCAAAAATTTGATTCATAAGTCAATGGCAGCCTTTAGACCTAAGATACATGCTTCATAATCAGCCATGTCATTTGTACAGTCGAGGCACATTCTGGAAGTGAAAGGTGTATGCCAACCTTCGAGAGAAATGATCATCACACCAATTCCATTACCCAATGCATTAGAAGCTCCATCAAAGACCATAGTCCACCAGGATCCTTGTTCAGGTCCTTCATACGGTCCAGACTTTTCACAATCAGTTATCAGCATGACATTCTCGTCCGAGAATTCAAAGTTAATGGATTAGTAGTCATCAACAGCTTGATGGGCCAAATGATCTGCCATCACACTTCCTTTGATTTCTTTTTGTGTAGTGTACTAGATATCATATTCGATTAAAATCATTTTCCATCTAGCTATTCATCCGGAGAGAGCTGGCTTCTCGAAGATATACTTAATGGGATCCATATTAGAAATTAATAAAGTGGTGTGAGTCAACATATACTATCTTAGTCGACGAGCAGCCCATGCCAAAGCGCAACAAGTTTTCTCGAGCAGTGAATATCTAGTTTCACAGTCGGTAAACTTTTTGCTAAGGTAGTATATTACCTGCTCTTTTCGGCCAAACTCGTCATGTTGGCCCAACACCCCCCATTGAATTCTCTAATACAGTCAAGTACATAAATAGAGGTCTTCCTCCAACTGGAGGCATCATGATTGAAGGTTCTTGTAAGTACTCCTTAATCTTGTCAAAATCTGCTTGACATTCTTCGTTCCATCTGACTACTTGATCTTTCTTCAACAGTTTGAAGATTGGCTCACAAGTAGCAGTTAAGTGAGATATGAACTGGGCAATATAGTTGAGTCGACCTAAGAAACCTATGACCTCCTTCTCAGTATAGGGAGCTGGAATTTCTTGTATGGCTTTGACTTTTATGGGGTCGACTTCAATACCTTTGCCACTGACGACAAACCTTAGGAGTTTTCCTGACCTTACCCCGAAGGTGCACTTGTTGGGATTCAACCTCAACTTGTATTTCTTCAACCTCTCAAATATCTTGTGGAGATGATCAAGGTGTTCTTCCTCTGTTTTTGATCTTGAAATCATATCATCAACATATACTTCTATTTCATGATGAATCATATCATGAAATAAAGCTACCATAGCCCGTTGATAGGTTGCGACTGCATTCTTCAAACCGAAAGGCATGACCTTATAATAGAAGGTACCCCACTGTGTAACAAAAGTGGTTTCTCCATGTCTTCGGGTGCCATTTTGATTTGGTTGTAACCGAAGAATCCATCCACGAAGGAGAAAACTTTGTGTTGAGCAGTATTGTCGACCAAGACATCAATATGAGGTAGTGGGAAATCATCCATGGGGCTTTCCCTATTCAAATCCCTATGGTTTACACACATATGGACTGTTTCATCTTTCTTAGGAACCAGGACAACATTTGCCACCCATTGAGGGTATGACGTTACTGCCAGGAAACCTGCATCGAATTGTTTCATTACCTCAGCTTTTATTTTCTCGTACATATCTGACCGCATGCGACGAACCTTTTGCTTGACCGGAGGATAATCTTCCTCATTGGCAGACGATGAACTACGATATTGGTATCAAGCCCCGACATATCTTCATATGACCAAGCAAACACTCTGACATAGTCGTGTAACATCTGGACCAATCTTCTCTTGACATAGTCTTTCAAATCGGCGCCGATCTTGACTTCTTTCTTGTCTGCCACAATACCTAGATTTATTACTTCAACTGACTCATCGTGTGGTTGAATGGACTTTTCCTCTTGTAACAGAAGTCTGGCGAGTTCCCCTTGTATTTCACAATCTTCATCACCTTCGTCTTGGGCTTGATATAGGATTTTCAAAGTCATAGATGGCAATTTTATAGTCGTTGTCAATGAGATCCATAGTGGATGTGGATCTTCAAATGTGTGTGTGTGTGTGTGTGTGCATGTAAGGTCACATGGCTATTTTTTTAAAATGCAATAAAGTAAAGAAAGGTAAAGAGAACAAAATCTGAATGAAAAATAGTCCAATGTTTTTTCATTAAAATAAGCATATGGCATATGAAAATGACAAATCCTTAACAAATGGACCACCATGTCCCGGGCAAGGCACGTGGCTTAAAGTCATTGTTTTAATGGAAATTACAGACAAAGTTCTCAAAGTAATAAAAATATTAAATGGAAATTACTTTTGGTTAAAGGAGATTGGAATGAAGTCCTTGATCTGCCAGTCGTTGAGCCCTCTGTCATCAGTCGGGTAGATCCAATCATCAAAGTCACAATCAACATCAGAGTCTTCAAGGGCATTAATCTCATGGTTACTAATGCGGATAGGTGGTTTCCCTATGAGAGCACGTCAAATCTCCTTTTGAGATTTGGAAGTGAAGCTCAATCCAGTTTTTTTACTTGAAAGGGAAATCAGGAAGTTGTCCCCAAATGGTACAACCTCCTTCTTAATTAACAACACGAACATCTTTAAGAGAAGCCATCCTCGGTGTATTTTTAGCAGCTTTGGGAATGTCAGGAGTAGCCTTGGAAATAGAAACCATGGGAGAGACCACTTCAAAGGCTTGACAAGTAGTTTCAACGAACTCACCATCCATTTCAACATACTTAAATGAATTTAGATGATTGATCATAAACTCTTCTTCTCCGTATACAGTGAAAATTTTCCCCTTGATCAGATACTTCAGCTTTTGATGTAGTGTGGAAGTCACCATGCCTACCCCGTGTATCCATGGACGTCCAAGCATGCACAAATAAGCAAGAAGTATATTTATCACATAGAATGATGAGTTGAAGACTTGAGACCCAACCTTGATAGGGAGATTAACCTTTTCATTGACCATCCTCTTAGAACCATCGAAAGCCCTTACTACAATGTCGCTAGGTTTCAACACCCGTCCCTCACAGTCTAGTATATCTAAAGCTCCTTTAGCTAAGACATTGAGAGAAGATCTAGTATCCACTAATACATGTGTCATGGTAGTGCCCTTGCATTCTATGGAGACGTGGAGAGCTTTGTTGTGATTCTTCCCCATCGGGATCAGATCTGCATCAGAGAACCCTAAACCATTGTCAGCATTCAAGCTTGCTACATAATTTTCAAATTAGTCGATCGTAGTTTCTTGTGGCACATGTGTATTTTTCAGGAAATTTATCAGTGCTTGGGCATGCGTCTTGGAACATAGCAACAAAGACAACATAGGAATCTTCGAGGGTGTTTGCCTCAACTATTCCACTATCTTGTAATCACTTTTTCTGATGATTTTTAGAATCTCCTCCATCTATTTGGTAGATGGGTCTTCAATGGTAATATCTTTTGTGGGCGACTCCGTCCTGGCAGGCTCAGTCATTTTTTCCTTTCTTTGAGTATCAACAACAGGTTTAATAACAGTAATACGAAAGGGTGTAGTAGTGTTCATCAGAGGTGAAATTTCTGGAGAGAAGATCCTCCCCGTCCTAGTAACTTTACTTGATCCAGCAATGTTTGAAATGTTAGCAGTTTCATCTTCATCAATCCACGAATCTTTTTTGATACCATGGTAGTACACTTCCGCCCCATAATCCCAGGGCACAACCTTATCAGAAGAGTAGGGGACTGGCCCTATCGTGGTGATAATTAGTGGAGCTATTCTTGGCTCAATGGGAATCTTAATAGGACCTTTTGAGGTGATCCTAATAGGTTTGTTTGAGATAGTAATAATGGATACATCTTAAAATTCTTGAGATACAACTTCGGTAAAACTTTTCACAAATGGAGTTCTTTCAAATAGAATCTCATGGCTATCCATCAGGTGTTGGACACCTTTCTGCAGCCATTCACAACCATTAATTTGTACAACACAGTACCAACAGTCTTCAAGGCAACCAGGGAATACCCCGATGTTGTACCCCAAAATTTGCCCTCCCATATTCTTCAAGATTTGTCAAGGTCAATCTTCAAATGGATCAAGGGGTTGCCCAGTCAAACTGCCTCCTAAGCCAGTCAAAATTAGGGTTTTGGTTCCTTCAATGAATTTGAGGTTTTCAATGGCTCAATCAAGTCCCATAGGCCCATATACATTGTCAAGCATCTACATGTCAAGTCTCAAGTCTCACAGAGTCAAATTGCACAGTCAAAAGTCCTATTTGCTTCACAGTCAACTACAGGGGTAAAATGGTCATTTTACAGTCAAAAGTCAGAATTTTTGGTCAACATCTTGTTTTGAGCTCACAGTCATCATTTGATCAAGTCTTGATCATGATACCTCAAGTATGGTTCAAAAATCATCAAGATGCAAAAGTTTCTATTTTTGGACAATAGAAAAGTCAATTGTAACTTGACCAGGGCATAACTTTTTCATGGTTCATCAGAAAAATCCCATCCAATGCTCATTTTGAAGGGGATGACATTTCCTACAACTCATCTTCACATTCCAAGTCCAAGAAATGCTCTCACAAAAAGTTATCAATTTCTACATTATAGGTCAATTTCAAAAGTCAACAAAAAGGCATTTTAAGTCAAAGACCATAACTTGATATTGGTAAATCCAAATGACAAGGGACCAAAGGCATTGGTTAGAGGACTTCAATACCTTTCTAAAATGTCCAAGAACATGTTCATATGATCAAAATTGAGCAAGATATGCATTGGAGAAGTTGGGAAATTTTTGGGAATTTGCAAAAGTCAACTTTGCCCAAAACACTTCATTTTTGTTAATGGGCCTCAGATTTCTTCTTGAAACTTTGTCCAAGGCTTATGCACGACCCATTGAGATTAAATTGAATTATTTTCTTATTTTTATTAATTAATTGGATTTTTAATTCATTTAATTAATTTAATTGTAGGAAAATACCAAGATATGATTTCTAAATCTTTTTGTGAAGCAAAAGTGGTCAACATGTGCTGGAGATTTCGTGTACACATCAAGGGGACAAAATCTCCCAATTTGGCAAGGTTTTTCAATCAAAAATATGCAAAAAGATTTGATTGAAAATCAAATATTGAAAACATGAATTCCATGGATCTTTGGGCCAAGACTTGACCTAATTCCATTCTACTACATATGCTGAACCTAACCCTAATGCTATTCACGCGAGAGCTGCTGCAAAAAGCCATAAACCAATTCCAAAAAATCAAGAAAAAACTCAAAACTGTTTTTAATCTTCCAGGCCAATTCAAGGCATTTTCTTGATTCTAACATATTGCAGGGATCCCCAGGAACACATTGCAATCGAAACCAAGTACTAAAGCCACAAGAATCATCAAAAACAGTCGTACGGTTTGCACATATTTTTCAGAATCACATCTCATTATTCATGCGCATTTAATATGTTTTATTGTTTGTTTTATGTTCATAGAACTCAGGTGAAGCTTTTGGTGTGGTTCAATTGGATTAAAACGCCCTAAAACAGGAATCACCATTAACAAATATTAGGGTTCTTCAGTTTCAAAATTGGGGCTTTCCCATACAAGAAAAATTAGACCTTCTTACGCCTATGGTTGAATTCGTCAAGGCCAGACGAATCAAACCCAACCCTCGCGAACAATTTATGTTTAACGTACGCCTAATCGCTATTTTTGGTCATGCTATTTTGTGGGGGTTAAAAACCCCCGCTACCTATTTATTGTTTTTACAGGTGAATGAAGAAGATGATTGCATGTTGATACATGGTTGGCTCATTCAAATATAACGCGCGTTTTATTAATTTCCAGCATATGCGTTGTTTTCGTATATTATTTTTATTGCCCACTACACTAACAGATGCAACGCAATGGCATAGTGGAAGATGATGTGTCTGGTAACCATTGTGACCTGGGTTCGATTCCCAGGTCCCCCAAATCTTTGTTTCATATTTTTTTCTAACATAATCATATGCAGGCCTTTAAGCAGTGTTCCACCATGCATCCCACTCATCTAAGCGCCAGGTGGCCTCCAATGCAAATCCCATGGCTCATGTTGAGAGACTACCATAATCTTCAGTCAACAAACACCTAGTCAATTCCCAAAGTCAACGCAGGCTTGAGTGCTATTGGGCCAGAAATTCCAGGCCTCACCTCATAATGGGTCAACACACCCCCTGAGTTCTTTTCTTTCTTTCCTTATATTTTCTCTTTTATTTTTCTTTTTACTAATTTCTAATTATTATTATTATTATTTATTTAACTAACATAATTAATATTATTTTCATAATAAATCCAGTAAATATTTATATTATTATTATTATTATTATTATTAAATTTCACCTTAACTATTATTTTTGTAAATAAATGTAAGTTAATTAATTTAGTCTTTTAATTAGGTTAACTTTAATCTTTTTACAATAAATAAAAATCATGTAGAATTAGGGTTTGACAATTTTCAATCATATTTTCTTGTTATTTTATTTTTATAAAACATAAAAAACATTTTTTTTCCTTTAATTAATTAATTAATTAGGTTTAGGTTTAATATTTAATTAATTGCAAAAAAAAGGGACAAATTACTTTCTTTTCTCAAAAAGGGTCAAAACCCTAAGACGTTCCCGATTTAATTTCTTTCGCGCTTTAATTCCTTTTGATTATATTGATGTAACTGTTTCCGAGGATGTAATAGTTAATTAGGTCTTTTACCGCTTTCTTTACTTTTCTCGCATTTATTTTCCAAACGGGTTATGTTTTTGGTGATGTATAGACCCGCGCCTTGTAATAGCGTAGATTCATATTTCTGCAATTTATTTTCCGCACTCTTAACTGTTAATATGCATGAAAGACTTGTATGACAAATAAAATCAATCCGTAGCTCACAAATGCATGTTCAAAGATAAACATAAACTGAAACAACACACATGCACATGCCACTCCTAGGGTACGCCTCACTGGTTGCCTCGACGTGGTCGTCAAGTATAGGGTGTTTTAGAGGTCGCCCTCCTGTCTAAAGATCCAGTTGCCTCGAAACGGTTGCCTCGGATGAAAAAAGGATCTAGGACATTAGGGTTACCGCTAAGGCATCCTACCATTGCTTTGGTGACCACACATGTCCCTATAATCGAATTGACCCGAATAACTCCAACGACGGTGCTACCTACTTCTCAATAGTGGGATAGTACTGTCTAAAGGACATTTACACAGCTTAATTCCTTAGAGTAGGTATATTTCTTCTGGGTACTTGCTCTTTCAAAAGACAAAAACAACTTTTCGCACCTACACTTTCAAAAAGTTTTCAAACAAATACTTCATACACTCTTGAGGACTGATACAAGAGTTACCTAGAAGTTTTCAAACTAAACTTTTTCAAAACCCACATACACAAGAAAAGCAAACATTTTTGAAAACATAGTGAGCAAGTACCTAAGAGCCCGTGGATAACCACGGATAGAAAGGGTGCTAACACCTTCCCTTTCTATAAATCTACCTCCCGAACCGAGAAACATCTCGAAAAGGAATTTTGCTGTGCTTTTGTCCTTTCCTTGTTGGAGAAAATAAAAGACGGTGGAGACTCTTGCTTACCACGACATTTCGCGAACCAGCATTTCAAAATAGTCAGTTCTATTTCCACCGATCACAGAACTGGCGACTCTGCTGGGGACTCTTATAAGTGAGGTGTACCTTAGGATTAGAACACTCTTATGTTTTCAATTGTATGCCTTGTTTGATTTATATTTGTGGGCTTGCATCAGAGTTTCATAGATCCTAACCCGGATCTGGGGAATACCCTTTAGGTAGCATAAGTTGTGAGGGACCTGTCTGGCGTAGACCGACACGGGTGAAGCAGTGGCTACGTTGGTGTGACACTTTGGTCTGTACCGATATCCCTTGTGTTGCAACGAGGAGAATATGGGTCTTTTGAGGAGTCATTAAGCACCAACCGACCTTAGAACCCTAAATTGACCCAACTTGGCCATAGAACAGTAGCAGTATGCTACACTCATTGAGGCTAAACTCTCGCGATGGTTCTGGCCGCAAGAAAAGATTCTGAAGCTGGAGTTATGACCGATTGAGGGTATTCTGAGATCCTCTAGAACCCGGTTACTATTTTCTAGGACAAGTCTTAACCAACGAAACTGAAAGAGGGTAGTACCTAAACTTCATGCTGGCCTAAACTCTAAGGGCTCTCTGTGTGACTTGTGTGCCTTCATACTTGAACTACTTGCATACTTGTTATCTAACAACACGAGTTCCTTGCAGGTTTTGTTTACAGTCCTTAATTGGGACTCATTACAGGGCCTACTTACATCACTCCATGCATAGCATAACATCATACCATTGCATACATCCTACATAAAGACTAATCCATTTCAAGGAACTCAAGGGTTTGTGATGCAAGTCATGATGAACCAACATGTCTAGAAAGGGGCAAAGGGGATTTATTTTCCCCTAGCCAAGGTTGATAACTTGAGTCAGGGGCTATGACCACTCGATATGGTGAGCCTGGACTCTTGAAGAAGGATTCTCAACAACACGAAGTTCCTTCAATCAAGCTACGAAATTCAAATTCTAACAAATTTTCTTGTTTACCCCACGAGATCCTTGAAAACATTGCATACATATATCATACATATCATTGCATAACAGGTACCCTTGTTACAGGTCACTTACCATCTCCGCTGTTTATTTCAGCAATGGCTTCCCAACAAGACAACCAGCATCTTCATGCTCAAGAGACTCGGTTCGGGGAGATCCTCCTAAATCTATCCAAGGGGAAGGAAGAGCTGAGAACACTCCTCATGGGGACTTTGGTCAGGAACAGTCCAGAAGATGATAAAGACGAACGGCTGAAACGTCTGCAAGCTGAGGTAGATACAATGAGAACCCAGATGCTGGGGCAGATGGCTCTCATTCAAGAATTAGCTCAAAGACAAGAAGAGCTCAGGGTTCTCGTCAACCAACTGCTTCGGGATAACCAACTGGGGAAAACATCTAAGGTTGAAGAGCCAGTCATCATTAAATTCCCTTTGAGACAAGAAGACAAGGGAAAAGCTCCTCAACTTGCTTCAGGGTCACAAATTCAGCATCAACCTCACCAGCTTCAGCAAGACAGTATGAAGCAAGTAGTCAGGGTTGGGGACCAAACCGGTAATCAGCCTCCAAGAAGTCAAAGGTTTGGTTTGATGAACAGACCTCTCCAAGCTGATACTACTTCACAGGTCCAACAACGACCTCGCCAAGAACAACGGGTTGATCAGAGCAAGCTAGACAAGCCTAGGAGGCAATTCACCAAGCTCAACACGTCACCGTCTCAAGCCTTACAACGCCTATTGAGATTGAATCTGATCACATTAAGGGACCCTCCTAAGAATCCCAACACTTCCTCTTTCAAGTATAACCCGAGTGTGAGATATGCCTACCATTCTGAGAGTCCTGGACACGACACCGACGACTGTTGGACTCTGCAGAACAAGATCCAGGACCTGATTGATGAAGGAGCAGTGGAATTCACCCAAGATGGTCAAGTCGAGTTCTTCTACTATCCCTAGACGAGAATACCTTTTGTTCATTGGAAGTTTCAAGTTGTATTTTTCTTTGCTTATTCAAACATTTGTTCATGTCAAACTCTTTTACTTTATCAATGCATCGCGTATGTCTGTTCTAAATCAATCCATTCGTATTTCACTATAATTGCTTTCATTTTTTTTGTGATGTTCAACTCTCAATTAATAATTCTAAGCCTCTTGAGGGAGGATGACAAAAACGATACCACAATCTACATCATGCTTTTGAACAGACCCCGCTGATGAGGTACATGCATTATTTCAATTCCTAAACACTGGAGTTATAAGGAAGATAATCCCTCGTCAACCCCTTCGAGCCAAAGAAGTAGGAGTTTTTTCTTTTCAAAAAAAAAATAAAAACCCTTAATCATAACCTAGGGCAGGGTAGTCTTCTCAGTTGATCCAGGTGCACAATGAATGGCATCAAAGGAGTCCTTCCAAAGCAAACGACAGTGATGGTTCCAAATAATCATAAAAACAGGCAGTCGTTATCTTTCAAAAATAAAAACCCAATAAGTCAAAACCTATGAAGGAGACTTACAAAACTGGGGCATCCCGCTGACTGTAATCGCAAAAGAAACAGTTCACGCAAAAACAGGGATAATGAAATAAAAAAGAAAGAGGTCCTATAAACCCTCAACAACAAAAGATGACTGCCTATTCAAAATAAATTGTCAACATCCGAACCATCACCGGAATATCAGAGCAAAGACTCAAACACGTTCTAACGCACGATTAGCTGAGTTTAGGATCAAAGAACATCACGAAGAGCGGGTGGGTACAAATATAATTTGAGCCTTTATCCTTTGTTTCTTAAACCGTGAACCAAGCCACGTTACAACCCTTAAAAGTCCTAGCTGAAGCATGGGTTAGTTCGAAAGCATACTGTTATGAAAGGTATCCTGACTCCTTAAGGCTTGCGGTAAAATAACGAGTTGACATCACAATTTACAAAAAATTCACTTGTTTTTATGAAAAAAATGCATTTTTAAAAAAACTTCAAGACAGACATAAGCTTTGCATTTTTAATATAACATTGCTTGCATATGACTATTTGTTTGAAAAGCATAGAAGTTCGCACGAAGAATATCTGATGAACAAAAGCACTTCCAACCAAGGGGCAGACATGGTCATGGTCCGTCATCTGGGGCAGTCCAGTCAAGATTCAAGGAATCTCTCAAAATGCCAAATAGCCAGGGGCAGATCTCCATCTGAATCAACTTGGGGCATTGGGCATGAATTCCAGCAACGAATCTCGCCTAATCAGACATCTTCTGGTAGCATGGCAAACACAACAACGGGGGAACCTCCCTACATCCTGAGAGCGTGGACATAGTCGAAAAATACTGCGCATAATTAAAGACCCTCTAGGTTGACACACCTAGGCAAAAATAAGGGCTTCCAGGCGAACCAAAAGGGTTCGGGCAAAAATAAGGGATGAAATGAAAAAAATATGTACACCCGGCAAGTCGAAAACCTGGAAAGGCGGCTTGGGCAAAAAAGGGTATCCCGGTGGACTGAAAACCCGAAAGGGCGGTCCAGGCAAAAGGTAGGGATCAAAGCATACGACTATGTCCCGACATCTCATCACTTGCCTACCAGAAGAAGGTTTGTTACCAAAAACCTCCACAGGTACCTTCTCCCACAGAAACCGGGGCAATAAGAATTGTCTAAGCGATCTGGTTGCTCTGTCCACCAAGGTACCAAGGTAAGTTCAGTTGAAGAATGTAACCAGGATACCTTCACTCACCACAGAGTAAGACAGGATTCAACAATACTCTCCTCCGAGCAGAGTTGGTCTCCCATCAGCCCCGAAAAGGCGCAGCATCCCCAGCAAGTCAACAATACTCTCCCCAAGCAGAGTTAGTCTACTGACAGCCCTAAGGAAGTTGGGTACCCCCAGAAGATTTCAATATTCCCCAGCGGAGTATACAGATGTTCCTAAGCAAGCATCCCCGGCAGTCTTAATATAAGATTGTTCCCCGGCGGAATACCAGACACCCCAGTAGAGCCACCTCCCCAGTACAATCCAAAAGTGTCCCCAGGAGAGTTGAATCATCCTCCCTAGTAGATTCTGGAAGCTTATCCCCAGTAGATTCTGGAAGCTTATCACCTGCAGAGTACATATATCTCTCCCCGACCATGTTCAGAGGTTATTTCCCACCAGAGCTTATAACTGGGTTATCCTCAGCTAATTGCCACGAAAAGATCGTCCTCGGCGAAGTTCTTCCTATCCCCAACGGAGTTCATCAAATTCCCCAACGACACTTATCAACGGAATCCCCAGCGGAGTTATCTTCAAATTCTCAGCGAAGTATCTCTTCCCACAGAATAATTCCCCGCAGAGAAATCTCTCCAACAAGTTTATTCCCTAAAGGAGTCATCTTCTCCTATCGGTTTATTCTTGCAATCATCATCCCCAGCGGAAGCGAAGAGCTCTACTCTTCAACGTCAGCCCAGGATTTAACTTCCCGACATTCGTCAAGGATTTAATTTCCTAGACGAAAATACATTCATATACATTTCACATTTCATACATCCTATTCATATACATGATAAAGTTCATACGACACGATCTCATTTATTTTTGAGAACATCATGACATCATGCATTTCATACATCATGACATTGCATACAACTAATGTTTCGCCTTTTCAGGAAAAAGGTCAATCAAAGATATTACCATCAACTTTTGAAATTCCAGATTCGATACCTCTATCTATCCATGGCATATCTGTGATTGATTGATTATGGATTCGATACCTGTATCTAGCCAGGGCATATCTACATGAAGAGTTTAGAGATTCGATTCATGTATCCAACCAGGGCATATCTGTAAACGACCAGTTCCAGATTCGACACCTGTATCTAGCCAGGGCATATCTGTGAGCAATTGATTGTGGATTCGACACCTATATCCAACCAGGGCATGTCTGCATGAAGAGTTTAGAGATTCGATTCCTGTATCCAGCCAGGGCATATCTGTAGACGACCAATTCCAGATTCGATTCCTGTATCCAACCAGGGAATATCTGTGAGTAATTGATTGTAGATTCGATACCTGTATCCAGCCAGGGCATATCTGCATGAAGAGTTTAGAGATTCGATACCTGTATCCAGCCAGGGCATATCTGTAGACGACTAATTCCATATTCGATACCTGTATCTAGAAAGGGCATATCTGTGAGTGATTGATTGTAGATTCGATACCTGTATCCAGCCAGGGCATGTCTGCATGAAGAGTTTAGAGATTCGATACCTGTATCCAGCCAGGGCATATCTGTAGACGACTAATTCCAGATTCGATACCTGTATCTAGCCAGGGCATATCTGTGAGTGATTGATTGTAGATTCGATACCTGTATCCAGCCAGGGCATGTCTGCATGAAGAGTTTAGAGATTCGATACTTGTATCCAGCCAGGGCATATCTGTAGACGACCAGTTCCAGATTCGATACCTATATCTAGCCAGGGCATATCTGTGAGTAATTTATTGTAGATTCGATACTTGTATCCGGCCAGGGCATGTCTGCATGAAGAGTTTAGAGATTCGATACCTGTATCCAGCCAGGGTATATCTGTAGACGACTAATTCCAGATTCGATACCTGTATCTAGCCAGGGCATATCTGTGAGTGATTGATTGTAGATTCAATACCTGTATCCATCCAGGGCATGTCTGCATGAAGAGTTTAGAGATTCGATACCTGTATCCAGCCAGGGCATATCTGTAGACGACTAGTTCCGGATTCGATACCTGTATCTCGCCAAGGCATATCTGTGAGTAATTGATTGTAGATTCGATACCTGTATCCAGCCAGGGCATGTCTGCATGAAGAGTTTAGAGATTCGATACCTGTATCCAGCCAGGGCATATCTGTAGACGACTAATTCCAGATTCGATACCTGTATCTAGCCAGGGCATATCTGTGAGTAACTGATTGTAGATTCGATACCTGTATCCGGCCAGGGCATGTCTGCATGAAGAGTTTAGATATTCGATACCTGTATCCAGCCAGGGCATATCTGTAGATGACTAATTCCAGATTCGATACCTGTATCTAGCCAGGGCATATCTGTGAGTGATTGATTGTAGATTCGATACCTGTATCCAGCCAGGGCATGTCTGCATGAAGAGTTTAGAGATTCGATACCTGTATCTAGCCAGGGCATATCTGTAGACGACTAGTTCCGGATTTGATACCTGTATCTAGCCAGGTGTTGTACCCCAAAATTTGCCCTTCCATTTCTCATTGATTTCTCACCACAAAGCCCTTGAAGATCAAGATCCAGTTAGGGTTTCATCTGCTCAAGACTTCTCCTTGCACTGTTGACCCAAATTAGGGTTTGTGTTTGCACAAAGATGTTTTGACCTAAAATGCCTAAGATGACCTTCTTGCTTCATATTGGACTCCCAAGTTTATCCATATCAAGTTTCAAGTCTTGATTCCAAGTTTTGCCCAGTCAATTGGACAGTTGATCTAGAAATCAGCTGTATTGGAAAAAAAGTCAACTGTGACCAATTGACAGTCAAATCTCATGAAAATTGACCCACATCAACATTATGAACTCATATGAACCATTTGATCAAGTTTGGATCACAATTCCACAAGAAATTTGATCAGATCACCAAAAGGGCAAAATGGTCATTTTAGGGTTTTGACTGCACAAAGGCAATTTTTGACTGTTTGACCCAACCAATGGCAAACCAAGCTCACATATGGACTCAAGGACCCCATGGAATTGTCTTGACATGCTCAACAAGTTCAAAAGATCCCAAATGCACAAGATTGACAGTTGAATTTCCTAGTCAATTGATCAATTTTGACTGTATACTGAAGAGTCAAACTTTGACTTTTTGGTCAAAATCAAGAGTCAAGATTCATTTTTCATCAAAACATGCCAAATCATCAAAGTTGTTCACCAAGAAATAAAAAATTGCAAATTAGGGTTTGAAATGAGAATTTTTCATAACTTAGAATTTTTCTAAGTTATGAAAAACCCTAATTTATTCCCAACTTTGCCCCACTTTCTCACCAAGATTCATTTGGATTCAAGCAAAAGTCAAAACATGAAAGTTGTAGCTTGTTGCATAATCTACAACTTTGATGCACAAAGTTTTCCCAAAAGAGGCTTGTATCTCAAGTTACAAATTTTGGAATAAGGGTACTAAACCATTCTTAACTTAGTGAAATTTTAACCTATTTTGGCAAGGTTTTCTACCTAACTCCAAGGCCATTTTCCATAAACTTCCACTTGGAATTTCAATTTGCATTTCAAAGATGGATTGTAGTACACATTCCAAGCTTTCCAAAATGTCCAAGAACTCATCAAACAACCTCATAACTTGAGAGATTCGAATTTTGCAATATGGCAAAAACTCACTTTTGAATTGGTCATGTACATGTTCATAACTTATGCCATTTTCAAGTCAGCTTGGTTTGTACTACATTACAGGCCTCTAAACCATCCAACACTCAATATTTTAATGCATTTTCATTGTGCTAAGGCTTTGTTTCATGAGTTTATGCATTACATGATGAATTAGGCTATAAATGGAAAAAGTGAAATGGCCATTTTTGCAAAAGCAAGCTTTATGTCATAATGCAAATCCAAGAGGTACAGATCAAATCCAATTGGCACAAGATTATGAGCAAAACACTCTGATCAAGACAAGATTAGCAGCATGTTTAGGGGGGCCTCTACTTGCCTAGAACATCAACTTGGCTTTGCTTGCTTAAGTGTGAAGAAAAGTGGCATAACATAACACAACTATCATCTCAGCATTAGAACACTTAAGCAATTATTTTGTACACCTTCTAATCATCCTAACTAAGATAGCACACGACTCCAATACCTCCAATACCTCCACAAACTCAGAACCACCATCAAACTGCTCAAACAGAGTTCTCACTGCAGTTTGAGTGCCAACTCTCATCCCTTGCATGATTTCTTGCCCAAAGCTCATCAAACACATTCCCTAGCATCAATGCAAGCTAACCAAAACCTAAAACACGACCTGTAATTCCTCTAACCAGTTCCACCATTTTCATTTTCTTGTTTTACATTTGGAGGCCCATAGCTCGATTCAAGGTGTCTCAAAGCAAAGTAAGCATTGGAATAACATCACCATACTTCAGGCAAGCTGTACAGATCATCATCTTGCTCTGAAAGCTCCCCCATTGCCAGATAGAACTTCAACTGAACAGGTATTTTCTTTAACTTCTAACTCTTAGTCTAGGCATCATTAGCTCTAAGTTTGTGAATAAGAAATGTTCTACTCATGCCCCTGAACCTGTACATGCTTTTACTTTTCATTTATTTTGCTTGAGCTGTGAGAATTTAAGGTCTGAATATGGAAGAAAACTTAGGTCAGGATTTGGGAATGTCAAAATTCTCTCTCATTTCTGAGAGTTAGGATGAGTTTTTTATATATTTAGAATCGTGATTCAATGCTTAACATTTCTTATGTTGGAAGTTTGTGCAAAAGATCAGGGAATCAGGATGCTTGAATGGAGGTTCAGGCGCGCGTTTTTTGAACATTTTTTGTTCAGAGGTTGAAGAAGAAGCTTCATGGGCTGGGCTTGATTATGAATTTCTTTTCACACCATATTTCTGATTTCACACCCCCTGAGCCCAATTTGTGTGTTTTATTGATTTTTTGATTTTTATTTTTTCATTTTGGTTTATTTATTTTTCCTAATGATATTAAAGACATAAAAAACATTTTTTACACCATTTTTCTATTTTCTAGGCATTTATTTGTTTATAGGAATCATTTGTGCATAAAATATATATATATACTATTATTTAGAAAAAACTAGAAAAATAGTGCAAATATACTTTATTTCTGATTTTTGTTTCATTTTTCTTTTGAAAATATTTTATACAAAATATACTTTTTTTATAAATATTAAATATTATTATTTTTGTATATATAATATTTATTTAGTAAATAATAAGGATATTTATATATATTAATATACTTAGGGCAAAAATACCAAAATACATACATTTTTTATTTTTATTAATATTCAACATAAAAAAAAATACTTTTTTATAAATATACTTCATTTTATTTTATTTTTGTACATAATAAAAAAATACTTGTATAAATTAAGTAATATATATATTACTTAATAAAAATTAGGGTTTTACCCTTAAAATACAAAAACTCCAAAAATAATACTTTTTTTTTATTTTATTTATTTGACATAAATAATACTTTTTTTCATACATATAAAAGCCCTTTTTGCATTTTGCATCTTTATTTTATTTCCCATTTAATTCATGCAATCAATTATCTTGTAAATATTCCAAAATTGATGTAATAGCTAGGTTTAAATTTCTTGTCTAAATATCCCCCCATTTGAACATTTGTACCCCCTTCCCATATTGTGTTGTAATAGTGTAGGAATTTTACTTGTCGCACTTTAAACGCTTCTTAAATATACCATGCTAGAATTAGGGTTTGCATGCAAATAAAAAGACCAAAATAGTTTGACCTAATTTCAAGATAAACAAGCATGAAATATGGACAACACATATCACACTTGCACCCCTAGGGTATTCCACCTTGTTGCCTTCAATAAATGGGCCATATTGCACGTTAGGTTTCTTTGGGTAAAACAAACAATCAAATGATCATAGTCCCTCGATGACGCTTTCGAAAAGTTGCCTAAAAATGATCAAGTCCCTTAAAGAAAATTTCCTAAAGATACTTAGCACTATTGCAATTATGGTCTAAACGATGACCCGCGCCCGTCCCTTTCACCTCCTAATACAAGATTGTCCACCAAATGCAATGGTGGAACAAAATTGTCAAAAGGGTTAAAACATAACAAAAATCTTTGAGAACTTTAGGGTAGATAGCTCTTAGGTACTTGTCAACTTGCAAAATAAAACACTTGCCTATTTTCAAACCACACTTCACAAACACTTTCAAAACAAACTTTCAAAAACCTTGGAACATCTTTTCAAAAGACAAAACACCTTTTGTAAAACATTCGAGTAAAGAATTGTTACAAGGGTAGCCTATACAAGGCATCTTTTTCAAAGCATTTTCAAAACCACACACCAAGCACCATTTCAAACAATTGAAAACCAAGGCAAGTTGATCTAAGCAAGTATCTAAGAGCCCATGGATAACCATGGATAGAAAGGGTGTTAATACCTTCCCTTCCTATAATCTACTCCCCGAACCCAAGAAAAATTTCAAAGGTTTTTGCTGTGCTTTTTTAACCTTTCCTTAGGATAAAATAAAAAGTCGGTGGTGACTCTTGCTCAACCGAAACATTTGCGAAAACAAACGCGAAACCATAGTCAGTTCTCCCACCGTATCACAGAACTGGCGACTCTGCTGGGGAAAATTTTAAAAGTGGAGTAACCTTAGGGCTTAGATCACCCTCTTGCATGACTAATTATTTGAATCGATTGCTTTATATCTTGGCTCTATTGTTTGGGTTTGCAATCCTACACCCGGATTTTGGGAAACATTCATAGATAGCAATACATTGTGGAAACTGTGCGGGGTATACCGACACGGTCGAAGCAATAGCTATATTAGTGCGACATATTTGTGAGTACCGGTAACCCTTGAGTTCAATCAAGGAGAGTACGGGGCCGCTGAGTGATGTCACTAAGCACTAATGACCTAGAACCTTACTTGACCATCTTGGCCTTTTATTAGGAGTAGTGAGATGACCGGCTTTGGTGCAGTCTGAAGTTGGTAGATACTCGATACTACACTCATTGAGGGTTGTTTTCTTGGAATATTTTGGTCGCTAGTTAAGTGGCTAAACCAAAACAATGAACAATGAAAACAATCCCGTGATATTGAGCTCCTTAGAACCCGGTTACTATTTATAGGACAGGTTTTTAAGCCAACTACACTCAAGAGGGTACTTACCTATGAAACCCCGTGCCAGCCTGAAACTAGGGTTTGGTGTGATTTGCTTGTACATATGTTTTGTGCATACATCATAAACATCATAAAACATCATATGCATTCACTAACCATTTCAAGGGTTTGGATCTTCATCTTTGTTCTTGTTTTGTAGGTCATGGAAATTCCTTGCAGAAACACCATTCAAGTCAACCTTGTGAGAATTTCTCCTCAACTCAAGGAGCTAACCTCAAGAATTCCGGAAAGCTCATCCTTCAGTGAAAGACATGGTAGACTGCTCAGCCTAGTCAACACCAACATTGAAGAAGACATGATGAAAGTGCTATTCCAGTTCTTTGACCCTCTTCACCACTGTTTCACTTTCCCTGATTATCAGTTGGTGCCCACTTTGGAGGAGTTTTCTCAACTCCTGAGAATTCCTATCCTTAATCAACTACCCTTCAACGGTACGGAGAAGGAACCAAAGCCGGAAGATGTTGCTCGAGCATTACATCTACAACCATCCGACATCAAGGGGCATTGGGAAACCAAAAGCGGCGTCAAAGGATTCTTAGCAAAATTCTTGTTTGAGAAAGCACAAGAATGTTGGAACTCATTGGACCTACAAGCCTTTGAAGAAATTGTGGCACTCCTTATCTATGGGTTGGTCTTGTTCCCAAATTCTGACCAATTGGTAGATGTCAACGCCGTCAAAATCTTCTTGTCCAGAAATCCAATACCAACATTGCTTGGGGACATTCTTCACTCATTTTACACACGAACAATGAGAAAGAGGGGTGTTCTCATGTGCTGTACTCCTCTCCTTGCAAGGTGGTTTATTTCGAACCTTCCACAATCTGTCTTGAAGAATGACCAAGGCTCAAGGTGGTCCCAATGGTTGATGACTCTTACTCACTCTGATGTACATTGGTGTTCTCGGTCCAGAGAAAATGTCATCATCGTCGATCGTTGCAGAGAGTTTCCTAATGTTCCTTTACTTGGAATTAGGGGAGGTATCACCTACAACCCTTGCCTAGATTTGAGGCAATTTGGATATGCACGGAGGGATGGCCCTCATGACATGTTGATTCCTGACCTAGTTTTTGACTTCGACAACGATGCGCAAGGACTTCGCCAAAGATTCATCAGAGCTAGGGGAAGACCCAACAAGGTTGATAGCAAGACTCTGGGACACAAGAACTCCATCCCTCTTGAGCCTTATCTCAAGTGGGTACGAGCCCGAGCCCAAAGTCTGATGATGCCTTATCCTCATGTTCTCCCTGTGATTAAAGAGCCCGTCAAGGAAGGAGAGGTTCCCTACACCATCCTACATCCAGACATGCCTACATCGTGGGAGGAAATGCAGAAAAGTTGGATTCAGCTCAAGGAGGAACGGAATACTTTTGAAGCTAGCTTCTACGCCAGTGAGAAGAAGGTTCTAGAGCTTACCCTCCGACTCCATGAGCAAGAGGCCCTCAACACCTACATCGCACCAAATAGGATGCGCAATGTCTTTTTGCCTTGAGAAGTTATTTTGTAATATTTGGCCCATGGGGCATTTATGTACTAACAAATTTCTTCTTATTAATATGACGTGCGTTCTTCTTTATCTGAAACAATTTTGAATGTCCTAAATCCTTGGATGCATTGCATACATAAGCATATCATTCATCATGTGCATAAGCAGGTCTCACTCCAGGTTTCCTTATCTGTCTGCTGTTTATTTCAGTAGGATGGATCTCGAGCAAACAGTCAAAGACCTGCAAGCTCAAAATGCACAGTTCCAGCAACTCCTGATGACCTTGGCTAAGGGTTAGGAGGATATCAAGACTCAACTGGGGAACAAAGACCCAGTGAAAAAGAAGAAAAAGAGACTCGGGGTGGCTACTTTAGGGATAAGATTTGAAGGAGAAGCTCGGAGAGTGCTTGGATTTCCTCCTATCTCTGATGAAGGAACCAGCAAAGGAGGTGGAGCTGCGGTACCTTCTGAGTCTGATGCGGAAGAAGAAGAGGTCGAAGAGGATGAAGATTATTCTGATCAGCAATACCCTCCAGCTGATGACAAATACAAAGGGCTAGAAGACAGATTGGCCGCCATGGAGCTACAAAGAGTGTCGGGTTTGGACTTTGAAGACTTGGGTTTGGTTGCCGGGATTGTGATTCCCCCAAAGTTCAAGGTGCCAGTGTTTGTGAGGTATGATGGGCTGTCCTGTCCAAAAATGCATCACAGGTCCTACGTGAGAAAGATCCAACCCTATACGGCAGATAAAAACCTTTAGATTCATTTTTTTCAAGACAACCTTTCTGGAGCTCAGTTGGAGTGGTTTTATCAGCTAGAGGGAACCAGCGTCCGAAATTGGGAAGATTTGGCCACCGCTTTCTACAAACAATACCAGTATAATTCTGACCTTGCTCCTACTCGTACCCAACTTCAGGGTATGTCGCTAGGAACAAGCGAGGGATTTAAAGAATATGCACAAAAATGGAGGGATTTGGCTGGCAGGGTGCAGCCTCCTTTAACCGACTGTGAACTCGTTGATATGTTTCTAGGGACCCTATCTGGGCCATTTTTCAATCATCTGATTGGTAACTCTTCCGCGGGGTTTACCGATTTGATCTTAACAGGCGAAAGAATAGAAGCTGGCATCAAGTCAGGAAAAATTCAGAAGGGTATTGCCGCAAGTGTCGAGAAGAAACCTTTTAAGAAGGAGACAGCTGTGGTATATTCTCAGAGAAGAGCAGGGAAGATGGAGCGTCAGCCAACTGTGGGGGCCGTAATGATTCAAAATACTCCAAGTGAGCAGCCTCGCTACAACCAGTCCAGACCAAATCAACAACGGGTGGAACGGCCACAACGGCAGTTCACCCGCATTAATATGACTCCAGCGCAAGTGCTTCCCCATCTGTTAAAGTTGAATCTCGCCACCATCAAGGAGGCACCAAAGAATGTGAATACGTCCTCTCTGCATTATCATGCTAATGCTAAATGCGCCTACCATTCAGACAGTGTTGGGCACGACACCAATGATTATTGGGCACTCAAGCATAAAATCCAAGACCTGATAGAGGCGAAGGAGGTGGAGTTTGACGCTCCGGAGAAGCCTAATGTGATATCTGCACCCATGCCGAAGCACGGCCGAAATGTCAATGCCATTGAAGAAGATTTGTATGTTGCTGATGTCAATGATCTGACTACTCCATTGCTAACCATTAAGTTGAATCTGTTAAGGGTCGGGATCTTCCCGGGATGTAAGGAAGACTGCTATTGTTGTTACTCTCTGCCGTTTGATTGTCCGTTACTGAAAAAAGGCATCCAAGGCCTTATAGATAGTCGACAAATTTTGTTTGAAAAAGTTTCTGCTGTTCCAGTTCATACTGAAGATGTCTCAATCATAACCATTCACGCCAATCTTTCCAAGGCCGTCAAAAAGCCTGTTAAGATTACGCCAGCTACAAAATCTGTTCCTTTGAATTTAACAATGCCAGGGCCTGTCCCCTATGTTTCTGAGAAGTCCATACCATGGAACTATGGCGGTGACGTTTACTACCATGGTATCAAACAAATCGAAATAATTAAAGAAAGTTCGGATGATGAAGAAGCCAGCATTGGTAACATTGCAGGCACGAGTAAAATCACCAGGAGCGGGAGAATATTTTCTCCAGAGATTGCCCCTCCAAGAGCAATCTTTGGACCCTCATCAGCTGACAAGGTCATCCCTGCACCAATAAAACTCTCAGTTAGAACCCCTGCGATTGAAGATGTTGCTGTTCCTAGTACTGTCTCTCCTACCGCTGCTGATAAAGGTAAGGGAATCCAAGATGAGCTCGTCAGGACGAGGGCTCAACCCTTGGTCATCCCGGAAACCTCCAAGAAGGAAATGGACGAGATTTTGAGGATAATCAAAAGGAGTGATTACGATGTGGTAGAACAGCTAGGGCAAACCCCCTCAAAGATCTCCATGCTGGCACTACTACTTTGCTCAGAAGCGCACGCTAAAGCCCTGATAAAATTCCTGAAGGCGGCCCATGTGCCCCAGGAGACCTCTGCAGATCAATTTTAAAATTGCGTGGCTAGCCTGACTGCGGACAATGGATTAGGGTTCTCTGATGCCGACCTAACTCCTAAAGGTAGAAACCACAATGATGCTTTGCACATTTCAGTCGAATACCGGGGAACTACTCTCACGCATGTCTTGGTCGACACTGGTTCATCGCTGAATGTACTGCCTAAGAAGGCCTTGGACCGACTAGATTGTGAAGGGTTGGAGTTGAAGCCAAGTGATATTGTTGTCAGAGCTTTCGATGGTTCGAAGAGAATGGTCCATGGAGAGGTTGAAATTCCCATCAAGATAGGCACCGAGGTGTTTAAGTCTACTTTCTATGTGATGGACATCCGTCCGTCATACTCTTGCTTGCTGGGTAGGGCTTGGATACACCATGCTGGGGCAGTCACCTCCTCCTTACATCAGATGTTGAAGTATCCTGTTAAGGGAAAGATCATTATTGTCCATGGTGAAGAGGAGTATATGATTAGCCACTTGAACTCTTTCTGATATGTGGAGGTTGAAGGGGAATTCATTGAAACGCCTTTTCAGCATTTCGAAGAAGTCCTTCCTGAAATAGCAGTAGCAAAGTTGGCAGCTGAGACACCGAGGCAGATGGCCAGGATGGCATCTCTGGAGGACGCGAGGGTCGCGATAAAGGAAGGGAAGAATTCAGCATGGGGGCAGTTGCCTGATATTCCGCATAAGACAGACAAATTTGGATTAGGGTTCACAGCCGCTGGCCAGAAAGCTATGCGCCGTTCGAAGATTGAAAGAGCGCCAGTCAAAATTTCTCCCTACGGAATCAACGCCCTGGAGGATGAGGACAAAGAGAGAAACATCGAAGAATGGATTTATCCAACTATCAAAGGAGGATTGAGCAATTGGGAGGCAAAAGACTTTGTCCCCATCACTTTTATTCATCAGTAATTTATCTGTTAAACATTTCCTATTTGGTCTGTAATATTTATTTTTCAAAACAATACGTACACTATCCTTTCGCCTCATGCCTTGCCCAGAGCATGTAGGTCCATTTGTAAGGGTTTTGATTATTTTTCATATTCATATGCCATGTTTAATGATTCATTGGACGTTTTTCATTTGATAAACTGCTTGTGTTCATTTTCTTTCCTTTTGCATTTTTGTTTGAGGATGGCTATCCCTTACACACACCCACACTCACCAATGCAGGTACCCATCCACTCCGGATTCCATGGGTGACTATTCTGCTGTATCTTTCAATAACTCTGAAGATCTGGTCAATCAAGCTGAGTATGAAGATGACGAAGGTTGCGAAGTACCAGGGGAACTAGCCAGACTTCTACAGCAAGAGGAAAGAGCCATCTTACTTCATGAAGAGTCATTAGAAACTGTCAACTTGGGAACCGAGGAAGACCGGAAGGAGGTGCAAGTGGGTGCCAATCTGGAACCAAGAGTCAAGGAGCGCCTGGTACTGTTGTTGAATGAGTATGTTGAAATCTTCGCTTGGTCTTATGAAGACATGTCGGGTTTAGACACAGACATCGTGGTTCACCGTCTCCCCATAAGAGAGGATTGTCCACCGATCAAGCAAAAAGTTCGCCGAATGAGGCCTGACATGTCTGAAAAGATCAAAGCAGAAGTAATGAAGCAATTCGACGCTGGCTTTCTGGCTGTTACGTCCTATCCTCAATGGGTCGCTAACATCGTGCCAGTACCTAAGAAAGATGGCAAAGTCAGGATGTGTATGGACTACCGGGATTTGAATAGGGCCAGCCCCAAAGATGATTTTCCGCTACCTCACATTGACATTTTGATCGACAATACAGCTCAGCACAAAGTGTTTTCCTTCATGGATGGATTCTCGGGTTACAATCAAATCAAAATGGCCCCCGAGGATATGGAGAAAACAACTTTTGTCACACAATGGGGCACTTTCTGTTACAAGGTGATGCCGTTCGGGCTGAAGAATGCAGGGGCAACTTATCAACGCGCCATGGTAGCTTTATTTCATGATATGATACATCATGAGATTGAAGTTTACGTAGACGATATGATAGCTCGGTCACAAACAGAGGAAGAGCACCTTGAACATCTGGAGAAGCTGTTTGCCAGATTGAAAGAATACAAGCTCAGGCTGAATCCAAGTAAGTGCACTTTTGGAGTTAGATCTGGTAAACTCCTGGGATTCATTGTAAGCAACAAAGGCATTGAGGTCGATCCAGCAAAAGTAAAAGCAATACAAGAGATGCCTGCTCCCCGTACTGAAAAGGAGGTTAGAGGATTCTTGGGACGCTTGAACTATATTGCCAGATTCATCTCTCATCTGACTTCTACCTGTGAGCCAATTTTCAAACTCTTGAAGAAAGATCAGGTAGTTGAATGGAACGACGATTGCCAATCTGCTTTTGATAGAATCAAGGAGTATTTGCTAGAACCTCCTATTCTGATGCCACCCGTCGAAGGGAGACCATTGATCATGTATTTGACCGTCTTGGATAACTCAATGGGGTGTGTTTTGGGCCAGCATGACGAGTCTGGTCGAAAAGAGCATGCTATTTATTACCTTAGCAAAAAGTTTACCGACTGTGAGACTCGCTACTCACTGCTCGAGAAAACTTGTTGCGCTTTGGTATGGGCTGCTCGCCGACTAAGACAGTATATGTTGACTCATACTACCTTGTTGATTTCCAAAATGGATCCTATCAAGTATATCTTCGAAAAGCCCGCTTTATCTGGAAGGATAGCTAGATGGCAAATGATTCTAACTGAGTATGACATTCAGTACACCACCCAAAAAGCTATAAAAGGGAGTGTACTAGCTGACCATCTGGCTCATCAAGCTATCGAAGATTACCAACCCATGAGATTTGACTTCCCAGACGAGGACATCATGAATTTGGACAACATTGAAAGTAACGGACTGTATGACGGACCCGAAAAGGGATCCCGATGGACCCTGTACTTTGATGGTGCTTCAAATGCACTTGGAAACGGTATCGCTGCGGTACTCATTTCCCCGGAAGGCTGTCACACACCTTTCACGGCCCGACTTTGCTCCAGCTGCAAAAACAACATGGCTGAATATGAAGCTTGCATCTTTGGTCTCAAGGCTGCTATAAACTTGGGGATCAAATCTTTGATCGTATTTGGGGACTCGGCTTTGGTTATCAGTCAAATCAAAGGAGAGTGGGATACCAAGCATCCTAATCTTATCCCATACAAAGAACATGTCTTGACATTGTTGCCTCATTTCGAGCAAATTACCTTCGAGCATTTCCCGCGAGAAGAGAATCAGCTAGCAGATGCTCTAGCCATAATGTCCTCCATGTTTAAACTCAACTGGGATAACGAGGCTCCACAAATCACCATCGAGCGAATGGATGAACCTGCGCATTGTCATGAGATTAATACCAAAGAAGTAGTGGAACAACCCTGGTTCCATGAAATCAAAAGGTATCTCGAGACTAGAGATTATCCCGAAGGAGCTTCCGTAAATGACAAGAAGTTCTTAAGGAAATTCGCTGCTAAATTCTTCCTGAGCAACGACATCCTTTACAAACGAAGCCATGATTGTGTATTACTCCGATGCGTAGACAAAGCTGAAGCGGAGTTGATTATGACTGACATACACAGCGGCACATTTGGCACTCACTTGAGCGGGCATACAATGGCTAAGAAGATCCTAAGGGCAGGCTATTACTGGTCTACCATGGAAGCTGACTGCCATCAACATTCCCGTACTTGCCACAAGTGCCAAGTCTATGCTGATAAAGTTCACATCCCTCCGGTTCCTCTCAACGTTCTGACTGCTCCTTGGCCATTTGCAATGTGGGGCATTGACATGATTGGAGAGATCAAGCCCACGGCTTCCAACGGACATTGCTTCATCCTGGTTGCCATTGACTATTTCACCAAATGGGTCGAAGCAGCTTCCTTCGCCTCTGTTACTAAAAATGTGGTTGCCCACTTTATTAAGCAAAATCTCATATGTCGGTATGGTGTTCCAGACAGGATCATCACAGACAACGGTACAAATCTGAATAACACGATGATCACTGCATTATGCGAACAGTTCAAGATTTATCATCACAATTCATCTCCCTATCGGCCGAAGATGAACGGTGCTGTTGAAGCTGCGAACAAAAACATTAAGAAGATCATTCAGAAAATGACAGTCACTTACAAAGACTGGCATGAGATGTTACCGTTTGCTCTGTATGGATACCGTACGACGGCGCGTACTTCAACTGGGGCAACCCGCATTTTCTTTGGTTTATGGCATGGAAGCTGTTTTGCCTATGGAAGTCCAGATTCCTTCTCTAAGGATTATGAAGGATGCAGGTTTGAATGAAGATGATTGGATGCAGACCCGACTTGATCAACTCAATCTAATCGATGAAAAGCGACTTGCTGCTATATGCCATGGTCAGACGTATCAAAAGCGGATGATCAAGGACTTCAATAAGAAAGTCAGACGTCAAGTGTATCAAGTCGGAGACCTCGTAATCAAGCGGATTATCCTGCCGCAAAGTGATCCCAGGGGCAAATGGACTCCTACATATGAAGGACCATTTGTGATCAAGAGCATATTTTCCGGTGGTGCAATGATTCTAACCACCATGGACGGCGACGATTTGCCGCACCCTGCGAACGCAGACATAGTCAAAAGATACTACGCATAAATAACCCGAAAAGTCGAAAACCCGAAAGGGCGGCTTGGGCAAAAATGGGCATCCCGGTGGATCGAAAACCCGAAAGGGCGGTTCAGGCAAAAATTAGGGATAAAAACAAGAAAATCTGTACACCCGGCAAGTTGAAAACCCAAAAGGGCGGCTTGGGCAAAAAGGGGTTTCCCGGTGGATCGAAAACCCAAAAGGGCGATTCAGGCAAAAGTTAGGGAATTAAAGCGTATGACTATGTCTCGTCGGATCACTTCAAAGACAATCTCTTCATCAACCAGTTCCAGGCTTCTGATCAATCCAGTCATCGGCAAACAAAGCATTGAATGGACAGATATTCAGAGTTATGAAAGCTATAGCGGAATGGAATCCCATGGAATTATTTCACATAGCCATCTTTATTTTGTATAAATCTTTCAATATTTACGACAAAATCCTCTTACTAGGATGGTTGTCTCCTTTGTACAAATATACTCATAAAAAGTCAATACAAATACTTTTCCCAGAAATTTGTGTCATTTCCTTTCACTTTTTCTCTTGCACTATTTGTTTTATTTTGAGAAACGTCCAATGTTTTGTTAAATAGGCATATGCATTTGAACATAATCATTTCCTTATGAATCCAGAAAGAGGATTACTGATAGGTCGAAAGTACAGTTGGATATCTTGATACCCTTTCAAAGGAAACCCCCGGAGATTTGGAATCCATATCCCCAGTAAACTCTGAAGCTTATCCCCAGTAGATTCTGGAAGCTTATCCCCTGCAGAGTACGGACGTCTCTCCCGAGTTTTATTCAAAGTTATTCCTCACAAGGGCTTATAACTGGGTTATCTTCAGCTTATTGCCACGGAAGATCGCACTCGCCAAAATTCTTCCTACCTCCAGCGGAGTTCATCAGAGTTCCCCAGCGTAACTTATCTTTACAATCCCCCAGCCAGAGGATCCTCCGGAATTCAATTCCCCTCAGAGTTTAAGTTTCAGTATCCCCAGCCGAGCTAAGGTTTCAAGTTATCACTCCCCAGCAAAGCCAGACTAATGAACCTTCTCCCCACAGAGTTTCGAGGAAGGCAAATCTTGAGTTCCCCAGTGAAGTCGCCAGAAATACTTCCCACTAAACTGAAGATTCTCGGTCTTACATCTCCAGCATGAGTCTATTAGCTTGGAACTCCCCAGTAGAAGTCATCAGGAATTCCCCAGAAGATTGGTATACAACCCAAGTTCTTTATTCTCCAGCAACAACCAGGAATTATTCTTCCTGGCAGCAGTCAAGATACTATCATCTTCAGCCATCTTGGATTCGTCTATCCTATGCAAGACAGCTCTCCAGCTTACATGCACATTCATTTACATTCATATCATATAACATACATTGCGTCATGCATCATGACATTGCATATAACTAACTCTTTACCTTTTCAGGTAAGATCAGTCAAAAGACTAGAATCACTATCCTCCGAGTTTCTTTCCAAGAATAGTTCGGATGTGACCCAGACACGACAACATTCTAATGCTTATTCCAGATTTATCCAGATGCAGTTTTACACGAGCTTATCATCAGGGAACCCTACGCCGGTTCTCCCTTCAACTTCAAGATTACTGAAAACAGTTCACGGGTTCTCCAAGTAACGGTTGTTAACCTATCGCTTGTTCAGTTTCTTCTCAAGACTTCTGAAAACAGTTTATGGATTCTTCCCAACAACGGATGTTAATCTATCACTTGTTCAGATGCAACCTTTGAAAACAGTTTACAGACGCTTCCCAACAACGGATGCTGCTCTATTGCTTATTCAACTTCAAGATTACTGAAAACAGTTCACGGGTTCTCCAAGTAACGGATGTTAACCTATCGCTTGTTCAGTTTCTTCTCAAGACTTCTGAAAACAGTTTATGGATTCTTCCCAACAACGGATGTTAATCTATCACTTGTTCAGATGCAACCTTTGAAAACAGTTTACGGACGCTTCCCAACAACTGATGCTTCTCTATTGCTTATTAAACTTCAAGATTACTGAAAACAGTTCACGGGTTCTCCAAGTAACGGATGTTAACCTATCGCTTGTTCAATTTCTTCTCAAGACTTCTGAAAACAGTTTATGGATTCTTCCCAATAACGGATGTCAATCTATTGCTTATTCAGACCCCCAGATCGAAGATGGTCCAAAGCATGGACACCTTCCTGATACTCATTCCAGATGGCATCTTTAAGCCCATCCCCGACAAGTTTCTATCATTCTTCCAGATGGCATCGTTAAGCCCATCTCCAAATGGCATCTCTAAGCCCGTTCCTGCATCCATTGCTTTGACGAGTGAAAATTTCCGGGCACTCTAGTGTCCAATCTCCTTTTACCCTCAAGTCACGAAAGGCAAACTTGCCAATTTAACTCTTCGGATTCAAGAAGATTGAACAGGGGCAACTGTTGTACCCCAAAATTTTCCCTTCCATTTCTCATTGATTTCTCACCACAAAGCCCTTGAAGATCAAGATCCAGTTAGGGTTTCATCTGCTCAAGACTTCTCCTTGCACTGTTGACCCAAATTAGGGTTTGTGTTTGCACAAAGATGTTTTGACCTAAAATGCCTAAGATGACCTTCTTGCTTCATATTGGACTCCCAAGTTTATCCATATCAAGTTTCAAGTCTTGATTCCAAGTTTTGCCCAGTCAATTGAACAGTTGATCTAGAAATCAACTGTATTGGAAAAAAAGTCAACTGTGACCAATTGACAGTCAAATCTCATGAAAATTGACCCACATCAACATTATGAACTCATATGAACCATTTGATCAAGTTTGGATCACAATTCCACAAGAAATTTGATCAGATCACCAAAAGGGCAAAATGGTCATTTTTAGGGTTTTGACTGCACAAAGGCAATTTTTGACTGTTTGACCCAACCAATGGCAAACCAAGCTTACATATGGACTCAAGGACCCCATGGAATTGTCTTGACATGCTCAACAAGTTCAAAAGATCCCAAATGCACAAGATTGACAATTGAATTTCCCAGTCAATTGATCAATTTTGACTGTATACTGAAGAGTCAAACTTTGACTTTTTGGTCAAAATCAAGAGTCAAGATTCATTTTTCATCAAAACATGCCAAATCATGAAACTTGTTCACCAAGAAATCAAAAATTGCAAATTAGGGTTTGAAATGAGAATTTTTCATAACTTAGAATTTTTCGAAGTTATGAAAAACCCTAATTTTTTCCCAACTTTGCCCCACTTTCTCACCAAGATTCATTTGGATTCAAGCAAAAGTCAAAACATGAAAGTTGTATCTTGTTGCATAATCTACAACTTTGATTCACAAAGTTTTCCCAAAAGAGGCTTGTATCTCAAGTTACAAATTTTGGAATAAGGGTACTAAACCATTCTTAACTTAGTGAAATTTTAACCTATTTTGGCAAGGTTTTCTACCTAACTTCAAGGCCATTTTCCATACACTTCCACTTGGAATTTCAATTTGCATTTCAAAGATGGATTGTAGTACACATTCCAAGCTTTCCAAAATGTCCAAGAACTCATCAAACAACCTCATAACTTGAGAGATTCGAATTTTGCAATATGGTAAAAACTCACTTTTGAATTGGTCATGTACATGTTCATAACTTATGCCATTTTCAAGTCAGCTTGGTTTGTACTACATTACAGGCCTCTAAACCATCCAACACTCAATAATTTAATGCATTTTCATTGTGATAAGGCTTTGTTTCATGAGTTTATGCATTACATGATGAATTAGGCCATAAATGGAAAAAGTGAAATGGCCATTTTTGCAAAAGCAAGCTTTATGTCATAATGCAAATCCAAGAGGTACAGATCAAATCCAATTGGCACAAGATTATGAGCAAAACACTCTGATCAAGACAAGGTTAGCAGCATGTTTAGGGGGCCTCTACTTGCCTAGAACATCAACTTGGCTTTGCTTGCTTAAGTGTGAAGAAAAGTGGCATAACATAACACAACTATCATCTCAGCATTAGAACACTTAAGCAATTATTTTGTACACCTTCTAATCATCCTAACTAAGCTAGCACACGACTCCAATACCTCCAATACCTCCACAAACTCAGAACCACCATCAAACTGCTCAAACAGAGTTCTCACTGCAGTTTGAGTGCCAACTCTCATCCCTTGCATGATTTCTTGCCCAAAGCTCATCAAACACATTCCCTAGCATCAATGCAAGCTAACCAAAACCTAAAACACGACCTGTAATTCCTCTAACCAGTTCCACCATTTTCATTTTCTTGTTTTACATTTGGAGGCCCATAGCTCGATTCAAGGTGTCTCAAAGCAAAGTAAGCATTGGAATAGCATCACCACACATCAGGCAAGCTGTACAGATCATCATCTTGCTCTGAAAGCTCCCCCATTGCCATATAGAACTTCAACTGAACAGGTATTTTCTTAAACTTCTAACTCTTAGTCTAGGCATCATTAGCTCTAAGTTTGTGAATAAGAAATGTTCTATTCATGCCCCTGAACCTGTACATGCTTTTACTTTTCATTTATTTTGCTTGAGCTGTGAGAATTTAAGGTCTGAATATGGAAGAAAACTTAGGTCAGGATTTGGGAATGTCAAAATTCTCTCTCATTTCTGAGAGTTAGGATGAGTTTTTTATATATTTAGAATCGTGATTCAATGCTTAACATTTCTTATGTTGGAAGTTTGTGCAAAAGATCAGGGAATCAGGATGTTTGAATGGAGGTTCAGGCGCGCGTTTTTTGAACATTTTTTGTTCAGAGGTTGAAGAAGAAGCTTCATGGGCTGGGCTTGATTCTGAATTTCTTTTCACACCATATTTCTGATTTCACACCCCCTGAGCCCAATTTGTGTGTTTTATTGATTTTTTGAGTTTTCTTTTTTCATTTTGGTTTATTTATTTTTCCTAATGATATTAAAGACATAAAAAACATTTTTTACACCATTTTTCTATTTTCTAGGCATTTATTTGTTTATAGGAATCATTTGTGCATAAAATATATATATATATACTATTATTTAGAAAAAACTAGAAAAATAGTGCAAATATACTTTATTTCTGATTTTTGTTTCATTTTTCTTTTGAAAATATTTATACAAAATATACTTTTTTTATAAATATTAAATATTATTATTTTTGTATATATAATATTTATTTAGTAAATAATAAGGATATTTATATATATTAATATACTTAGGGCAAAAATACCAAAATACATACATTTTTTATTTTTATTAATATTCAACATAAAAAAAAATACTTTTTTATAAATATACTTCATTTTATTTTATTTTTGTACATAATAAACAAATACTTGTATAAATTAAGTAATATATATATTACTTAATAAAAATTAGGGTTTTACTCTTAAAATACAAAAACTCCAAAAATAATACTTTTATTTTATTTTATTTATTTGACATAAATAATACTTTTTTTCATACATATAAAAGCCCTTTTTGCATTTTGCATCTTTATTTTATTTCCCATTTAATTCATGCAATCAATTATCTTGTAAATATTCCAAAATTGATGTAATAGCTAGGTTTAAATTTCTTGTCTAAATATCCCACCATTTGAACATTTGTACCCCCCTTCCCATATTGTGTTGTAATAGTGTAGGAATTTTACTTGTCGCACTTTAAACGCTTCCTAAATATACCATGCTAGAATTAGGGTTTGCATGCAAATAAAAAGACCAAAATAGTTTGACCTAATTTCAAGATAAACAAGCATGAAATATGGACAACACATATCACACTTGCACCCCTAGGGTATTCCACCTTGTTGCCTTCAATAAATGGGCCATATTGCACGTTAGGTTTCTTTGGGTAAAACAAACAATCAAATGATCATAGTCCCTCGATGACGCTTTCGAAAAGTTGCCTAAAAATGATCAAGTCCCTTAAAGAAAATTGCCCAAAGATACTTAGCACTATTGCAATTATGGTCTAAACGATGACCCGCGCCCGTCCCTTTCACCTCCTAATACAAGATTGTCCACCAAATGCAATGGTGGAACAAAATTGTCAAAAGGGTTAAAACATAACAAAAATCTTTGAGAACTTTAGGGTAGATAGCTCTTAGGTACTTGTCAACTTGCAAAACAAAACACTTGCCTATTTTCAAACCACACTTCACAAACACTTTCAAAACAAACTTTCAAAAACCTTGGAACATCTTTTCAAAAGACAAAACACCTTTTGTAAAACATTCGAGTAAAGAATTGTTACAAGGGTAGCCTATACAAGGCATCTTTTTCAAAGCATTTTCAAAACCACACACCAAGCACCATTTCAAACAATTGAAAACCAAGGCAAGTTGATCTAAGCACGTATCTAAGAGCCCATGGATAACCATGGATAGAAAGGGTGCTAATACCTTCCATTCCTATAATCTACTCCCCGAACCCAAGAAAAATCTCAAAGGTTTTTGCTGTGCTTTTTAAACCTTTCCTTAGGATAAAATAAAAAGTCGGTGGCGACTCTTGCTCAACTGAAACATTTGCGAAAACAAACGCGAAACCATAGTCAGTTCTCCCACCGTATCACACCAGGGTATATCTGTGAGTAATTGATTGTAGATTCGATACCTGTATCCAGCCAGGGCATGTCTGCATGAAGAGTTTAGAGATTCGATACCTGTATCCAGCCAGGGCATATCTGTAGACGACTAATTCCAGATTCGATACCTGTATCTAGCCAGGGCATATCTGTGAGTAATTGATTGTAGATTCGATACTTGTATCTAGCCAGGGAATATCTACATGAAGAGTTTAGAGATTCGACACCTGTATCCAGCCAGGGCATATCTGTAGACGACCAGTTCCAGATTCGATACCTATATCTAGCCAGGGCATATCTGTGAGCGATTGATTGTGGATTCGATACCTGTACCTAGCCAGGGCATATCTGCATGAAGAGATTGAAGATCAACCCCTGTAACAGGCCAGGAAATCATCTTCCTTTCTCAAAGTACACAAGTTCTCGCTAAGGAATCTCTTACGCGATCGACACCTTCAGATGGCATCTATAAGCCCATCTCCACCACTATCCGTTACATTTCCAAATGGCATCTATAAGCCCATTCCCAACAAGGTTCTGTCACACTTCCATATGGTATCTATAAGCCCATCCTCCTATCCATCATCTCTCCAAATGGCATCTATAAGCCCATTCCCGACATCACATTGCTGATATTCTACTATGTGAGTGCAAATTTCTGGGCACTCTAGTGTTCAATCATCTTCCACCTTCGGATCACGAAAGGCACGCAAACCAATCTACATCCTCAGGTTTAAGAAGATTGAACAGGGGCAACTGTTGTACCCCAAAATTTTCCCTCCCATATTCTTCAAGATTTGTCAAGGTCAATCTTCAAATGGATCAAGGGGTTGCCCAGTCAAACTGCTCCTAAGCTAGTCAAAATTAGGGTTTTGGTTCCTTCAATGAATTTGAGGTTTTCAATGGCTCAATCAAGTCCCATAGGACCATATACATTGTCAAGCATCTACATGTCAAGTCTCAAGTCTCACAGAGTCAAATTGCACAGTCAAAAGTCCTATTTGCTTCACAGTCAACTGCAGGGGTAAATGGTCATTTTATAGTCAAAAGTCAGAATTTTTGGTCAACATCTTGTTTTGAGCTCACAATCACCATTTGATCAAGTCTTGATCATGATTCCTCAAGCATGGTTCAAAAATCATCAAGATGCAAAAGTTTCTATTTTTGGACAGCAGAAAAGTCAACTGTAGCTTGACCAGGCATAACTTTTTCATGGTTAATTAGAAAAATCCTATCCAATTCTCATTTTGAAGGGCATGACATTTACTACAACTCATATTCACATTCCAAGTCCAAGAAATGCTCTCACAAAAAGTTATCAATATCTACATTATAGGTCAATTTCGAAAGTCAACAAAAAGGCATTTTAAGTCAAAGACCATAACTTGAGATTGGTAAATCCAAATGACATGGGACCAAAGGCATTGGTTAGAGGACTTCAAGACCTTTCCAAAATGTCCAAGAACATGTTCATATGATCAAAATTGAGCAAGATATGCATTGGAGAAGTTGGGAAATTTTTGGGAATTTGCAAAAGTCAACTTTGCCCAAAACACTTCATTTTTACTAATGGGCCTCAAATTTCTTCTTGAAACTTTGTCCAAGGCTTATGCACGACCCATTGAGATTAAATTGAATTATTTTCTTATTTTTATTAATTAATTGGATTTTTAATTGATTTTTAATTCATTTAATTAATTTAATTGTAGGAAAATACCAAGATATGATTTCTAAATCTTTTTGTGAAGCAAAAGTGGTCAACATGTGCTGGAGATTTCGTGTACACATCAAGGGGACAAAATTTCCCAATTTGGCAAGGTTTTTCAATCAAAAATATGCAAAAAGATTTGATTGAAAATCAAATATTGAAAACATGAATTCCATGGATCTTTGGGCCAAGACTTGACCTAATTCCATTCTACTACATATGCTGAACCTAACCCTAATGCTATTCACACGAGAGCTGCTACAAAAAGCCATAAACCAATTCCAAAAAGTCAAGAAAAAACTCAAAACAGTTTTTAATCTTCCAAGCCAATTCAAGGCATTTTCTTGATTCTAACACATTGCAGGGATCCCCAGGAACACATTGCAATCGAAACCAAGCACTAAAGCCACAAGAATCATCAAAAACAGTCGTACGGTTTGCACATATTTTTCAGAATCACATCTCATTATTCATGCACATTTAATATTTTTTGTTGTTTGTTTTATGTTCATAGAACTCAGGTGAAGCTTTTGGTGTGGTTCAATTGGATTAAAACTCCCTAAAATAGGAATCACCATTAACAAATATTAGGGTTCTTCAGTTTCAAAATTGGGGCTTTCCCATACAAGAAAAATTAGACCTTCTTACGCCTATGGTTGAATTCGTCAAGGCCAGACGAATCAAACCCAGGGCATATCTGTGAGTGATTGATTATAGATTCGATACCTGTATCCAGCCAGGGCATGTCTGCATGAAGAGTTTAGAGATTCGATACCTGTATCCAGCCAGGGCATATCTGTAGACGACTAGTTCCGGATTCGATACCTGTATCTAGCCAGGGCATATCTGTGAGTAATTGATTGTAGATTCGATACCTGTATCCAGCCAGGGCATGTCTGCATGAAGAGTTTAGAGATTCGATACCTGTATCCAGCCAGGGTATATCTGTAGACGACTAGTTCCGGATTCGATACCTGTATCTAGCCAGGGCATATCTGTGATTAATTGATTGTAGATTCGATACCTGTATCCAGCCAGGGCATGTCTGCATGAAGAGTTTAGAGATTCAATACCTGTATCTAGCCAGGGCATATCTGTAGACGACTAATTCCAGATTCGATACCTGTATCTAGCCAGGGCATATCTGTGAGTAATTGATTGTAGATTCGATACCTGTATCTAGCCAGGGCATATCTACATGAAGAGTTTAGAGATTCGACACCTGTATCCAGCCAGGGCATATCTGTAGACGACCAGTTCCGGATTCGATACCTGTATCTAGCCAGGGCATATCTGTGAGCGATTGATTGTGGATTTGATACCTGTACCTAGCCAGGGCATATCTACATGAAGAGATTGAAGATCAACCCCTGTAACAGGCCAGGAAATCATCTTCCTTTCTCAAAGTACGCAAGTTCTCACTAAGGAATCTCTTACGCGATCGACACCTTCAGATGGCATCTATAAGCCCATCTCCACCACTATCCATTACATTTCCAAATGGCATCTATAAGCCCATTCCCAACAAGGTTCTCTCACACTTCCAGATGGTATCTATAAGCCCATACTCCTATCCATCATCTCTCCAAATGGCATCTGTAAGCCCATTCCCGACATCACATTGCTGATATTCTACTATGTGAGTGCAAATTTTTGGGCACTCTAGTGTTCAATCATCTTCCACCTTCGGATCACGAAAGGCACGCAAGCCAATCTACATCCTCAGGTTTAAGAAGATTGAACAGGGGCAACTGTTGTACCCCAAAATTTTCCCTCCCATATTCTTCAAGATTTGTCAAGGTCAATCTTCAAATGGATCAAGGGGTTGCCCAGTCAAACTGCCTCCTAAGCCAGTCAAAATTAGGGTTTTGGTTCCTTCAATGAATTTGAGGTTTTCAATGGCTCAATCAACTCCCATAGGTCCATATACATTGTCAATCATCTACATGTCATGTCTCAAGTCTCACAGAGTCAAATTGCACAGTCAAAAGTCCTATTTGCTTCACAGTCAACTACAGGGGTAAAATGGTCATTTTACAGTCAAAAGTTAGAATTTTTGGTCAACATATTGTTTTGAGCTCACAATCATCATTTGATCAAGTCTTGATCATGATTCCTCAAGCATGGTTCAAAAATCATCAAGATGCAAAAGTTTCTATTTTTGGACAGCAGAAAAGTCAACTGTAACTTGACCAGGGCATAACTTTTTCATGGTTCATCAGAAAAATCCCATCCAATTCTCATTTTGAAGGGGATGACATTTCCTACAACTCATATTCACATTCCAAGTCTAAGAAATGCTCTCACAAAAAGTTATCAATTTCTACATTATAGGTCAATTTCAAAAGTCAACAAAAAGGCATTTTAAGTCAAAGACCATAACTTGAGATTGGTAAATCCAAATGACATGGGAACAAAGGAATTGGTTATAGGACTTCAAGACCTTTCCAAAATGTCCAAGAACATGTTCATACGATCAAAATTGAGCAAGATATGCATTGGAGAAGTAGGGAAATTTTTGGGAATTTGCAAAAGTCAACTTTGCCCAAAACACTTCATTTTTGCTAATGGGCCTCAAATTTCTTCTTGAAACTTTGTCCAAGGCTTATGCACGACCCATTGAGATTAAATTGAATTATTTTCTTATTTTTATTAATTAATTGGATTTTTAATTGATTTTTAATTCATTTAATTAATTTAATTGTAGGAAAATACCAAGATATGATTTCTAAATCTTTTTGTGAAGCAAAAGTGGTCAACATGTGCTGGAGATTTCGTGTACACATCAAGGGGACAAAATCTCCCAATTTGGCAAGGTTTTTCAATAAAAAATATGCAAAAAGATTTGATTGAAAATCAAATATTGAAAACATGAATTCCATGGATCTTTGGGCCAAGACTTGACCTAATTCCATTCTACTACATATGTTGAACCTAACCCTAATTCTATTCACGCGAGAGCTGCTGCAAAAAGCCATAAACCAATTCCAAAAAATCAAGAAGAAACTCAAAACTGTTTTTAATCTTCCTGGCCAATTCAAGGCATTTTCTTGATTCTAACACATTGCAGGGATCCCCAGGAACACATTGCAATCGAAACCAAGCACTAAAGCCACAAGAATCATAAAAAACAGTCGTACGGTTTGCACATATTTTTCAGAATCACATCTCATTATTCATGCGCATTTAATATGTTTTGTTGTTTGTTTTATGTTCATAGAACTCAGGTGAAGCTTTTGGTATGGTTCAATTGGATTAAAATGCCCTAAAACAGGAATCACCATTAACAAATATTAGGGTTCTTCAGTTTCAAAATTGGGGCTTTCCCATACAAGAAAAATTAGACCTTCTTACGCCTATGGTTGAATTCGTCAAGGCCAGACGAATCAAACCCAACCCTCGCGAACAATTTATGTTTAACGTACGCCTAATCGCTATTTTTGGTCATGCTATTTTGTGGGGGTTAAAAACCCCCGCTATCTGTTTGTTGTTTTTACAGGTGAATGAAGAAGATGATTGCGTGTTGATACATGGTTGGCTCATTCAAATATAACGCGCGTTTTATTAATTTCCAGCATATGCGTTGTTTTCATATATTATTTTTATTTCCCACTACACTAACAGATGCAACGCAATGGCCTAGTGGAAGATGATGTGTCTGGTAACCATTGGGACCTGGGTTCGATTCCCTGGTCCCCCAAATCTTTGTTTCATATTTTTTCTAACATAATCATATGCAGGCCTTTAAGCAGTGTTCCACCATGCATCCCACTCATCTAAGCGCCAGGTGGCCTCCAATGCAAATCCCATGGCTCATGTTGAGAGACTACCATAATCCTCAGTCAACAAACACCTAGTCAATTCCCAAAGTCAACGCAGGCTTGAGTGCTATTGGGCCAGAAATTCCAGGCCTCACCTCCTAATGGGTTAACACACACCCTGAGTTCTTTTCTTTCTTTCCTTATATTTTCTCTTTTATTTTTCTTTTTACTAATTTCTAATTATTATTATTATTATTTATTTAACTAACATAATTAATATTATTTTCATAATAAATCCAGTAAATATTTATATTATTATTATTATTAAATTTCACCTTAACTATTATTTTTGTAAATAAATGTAAGTTAATTAATTTAGTCTTTTAATTAGGTTAACTTTAATCTTTTTACAATAAATAAAAATCATGTAGAATTAGGGTTTGACAATTTTCAATCATATTTTCTTGTTATTTTATTTTTATAAAACATAAAAAATATTTTTTTCCTTTAATTAATTAATTAATTAGGTTTAGGTTTAATATTTAATTAATTGCAAAAAAAGGGACAAATTACTTTCTTTTCTCAAAAAGGGTCAAAACCCTAAGACGTTCCCGATTTAATTTCTTTCGCGCTTTAATTCCTTTTGATTATATTGATGTAACTGTTTCCGAGGATGTAATAGTTAATTAGGTCTTTTACCGCTTTCTTTACTTTCTCGCATTTATTTTCCAAACGGGTTATGTTTTTGGCAATGTATAGACCCGCGCCTTGTAATAGCGTAGATTCATATTTCCGCAATTTATTTTCCGCACTCTTAACTGTTAATATGCATGAAAGACTTGTATGACAAATAAAATCAATCCGTAGCTCACAAATGCATGTTCAAAGATAAACATAAACTGAAACAACACACATGCACATGCCACTCCTAGGGTACGCCTCACTGGTTGCCTCGACGTGGTCGTCAAGTACAGGGTGTTTTAGAGGTCGCCCTCCTGTCTAAAGATCCAGTTGCCTCGAAACGGTTGCCTCGGATAAAAAAAGGATCTAGGACATTAGGGTTACCGCTAGGGCGTCCTACCATTGCTTTGGTGACCACACATGTCCCTATAATCGAATTGACCCGAATAACTCCAACGACGGTGCTACCTACTTCTCAATAGTGGGATAGTACTGTCTAAAGGACATTTACACTGCTTAATTCCTTAGAGTAGGTAGATTTCTCCTGGGTACTTGCTCTTTCAAAAGACAAAAACAACTTTTCGCACCTACACTTTCAAAAAGTTTTCAAACAAATACTTCATACACTCTTGAGGACTGATACAAGAGTTACCTAGAAGTTTTCAAACTAAACTTTTTCAAAACCCACATACACAAGAAAAGCAAACATTTTTGAAAACATAGTGAGCAAGTACCTAAGAGCCCGTGGATAACCACGGATAGAAAGGGTGCTAACACCTTCCCTTTCTATAAATCTACCTCCCGAACCGAGAAACATCTCGAAAAGGAATTTTGCTGTGCTTTTGTCCTTTCCTTGTTGGAGAAAATAAAAGACGGTGGCGACTCTTGCTTACCGCAACATTTCGCGAACCAGCATTTCAAAATAGTCAGTTCTATTTCCACCGATCACACCCGACTTTCAACAAATTCTCTTTAATAGTCTTCAAAAGAGTGGTCAAGTCATTGATGGAGACAACAAAAGAGGCATCTTCAATAGCATTGGCACCTTTACCATGATTTGTCATGGGTGTGGTGATTATGTTTGGAGTTGGCGGAGGTTCAAATTCATTTGTATTGTTATCAATTAGGTCTTAGATTTTATTCTTTAGAGACCAACAATCATTGGTATCATGTCCGGGACTGTTTGAGTGGTAAGCGCATTTGGTATTGGAGTTGTATTTTGGAGAAGAAGTATTAGAGTTGGAAGGAGGATCTCGCAAGGTCACCAAATCAACTTTCAATAGGTGTTACAGAGCTTGAAATAGTTGCATATTGATTTTAGTAAATTGTCTTCTTTGGACATTTAGTCTTTGTTGACTATTTTGTTAACGCGGTCGTTGAGTTGGATTAGAAATCAGTACAACCCCTACTGAATGATGACTGTCATTCTTAGCATGGATTCTTGACCTGTACACAACATTAGTCTCTTTTTACCAATCAATGGCCTTTTCACAGCATTTGAGGTGGAGATCATGGGTATCTTCCCACTTTTAGTCCCGCTTTCAACTCTCTCACCAGTCAAGATCAATTCAGTGAACCCAGACGATGAACTTCAAATTAGAAAGTTGAAAAATGGTCAAGTGAATGTTCCTATAAATATATCTACCAACTCTCTATCAGTTAAAGGTGGCTGCACCCTTCCAGCCAAGTCTCTCCATTTTTTAGCGTATTCTTTGAAGCCCTCATTTGATCCCATGGTCATTCCTTGCAATTGCACCCTAGTTGGCGCAAGATCAATGTTATATTGATATTGGTGGTAAAAAGCAGTGGCCAATTCCTCCAAAGTATGAATGTTAGTCCCTTCCAATTGGTAAAACCACTCCAACTGAGTCCCAGATAGACTTTTCTTGAAAAAAGTGCATCCAAACTTTCTTATCAGTGGTATGCGGATAAATTTTGCAGACATAAGATCTTAGGTGAAGCTTCGGACATGAAACACCATCATACTTGAAAAAAAATGAGAATCTTAAATTTATGGGGAATGACTACCCCAGGAACCAAACCCAAGTCACCAAAATCTAATCCAGGCACAACTTAGATTTCTACAACCTTCAATCTGTCTTCTAATTGCTTATACTTGTCGTCGGCCGGTGGATATTACTCATCAAAATAATCTTCGTCTTCAGAGATTTGATTGTTTCTACCCCCGGCATGGGTGCTCCTAGCATCTTCATCTTAATTTTCATCCTCCTGGGAGGAGTCTTATTCAATTTGAACTTGTTGGATGGGGCCTTTGAATCTCTTCCCCATGTTGATTACAACTTTCTTCTTGGTCTTCTTCTTCGTAACCAAAAGTGACATCATTTCTTGTTTCCCCTTTTCTAAGTTGAGCAGAGTTTCTTGAAACTGAGAGTTTTGAGTCTGCAATTCCTTCATAGTTTGCTCGAGATCCATCTTGTACTGAAATAAACAGTAAAAAGATGAGGATACACGTTTAAGAAAACCTTCTTATGATATGATGCATGTTATGTGAATGTAATGTTTTCAAGGATTTTATAGAATTTAAATTTGCTAGACAAAGAGAAGACAACAAACATTAATTGAATTAATAAGTTCGTGAATTACAAATGTCTCTTGGGCTTACAAAGGTTACAAAATAAACTCCTAAAACAAAAAATAAAGGCTCAAGTTTCCCATGGGCGCATCCTCTTTGGTGCAATGTAGGGATCCAGGTTGTGCTCTTAAATAAGTTTCCTCGTGAGCTCCAAAGCCTTCTTCTCGCTTGCATAGAACTGTGCTTCAAAGGTATCTCGTTCCCCTTTGAGTTGAATCCATGATCTTTTCAATTCCTCAAAGTTGGTAGGCACGTCAGGATGAAGAAGAGTATTAGGGGTGTCTCCCTCAGCAACGGGCTCCATAATCATAGGTACGATGGCTGGGTAAGGCATCATGCAATTTTGAGCACGAGTTCGTACCCACTTGAGGTAAGGCTCAAGAGGGATGGGATTTTTATGCCCCAGAGTCTTGCTATCCACCTTGTTTACCATTATCCAAGCTCGTATGAACCTTTGACGATAACCTTGGATGTCGCCTTCGTAGTCGAATACCAAACCTTGGATGAGCGCATCGTGGGGACCATCTCTTCATGCATACCCGAACTGTCGTAATGCAAGAGAGTGGTTATAGGTGATAACTCCCCTAATTCCCAAGAGTGAAACATTATGGAATTCCCTACAACTGTCAATAATGGTAACATCCTCCAAAGATCGGGAACACCAATGAATATCTGAGTGTGAGAGTGACATCATCCTTTGAGACCATGTCAAGCCTTGCCCATTCTTCAACGTTGATTGAGGTAGGTGCAAAATAAAACACCTAGATAATAATGGAATGTAATACAAAAGAGTCCCCCTCTTTTTCATGGAGCGAGTGTGGAAACAATGTAGAATGTCTCCAAGCAAAGTAGGTACAGGATTACGAGAGAGAAAAACCTTGACGACATTCACATCTACGAGTTGGTCCAGATTGGGAAATAGAACCAAACCATATATTAGAAGGGCCAAGACATTATCAAAAGCTTGAAAATCCATATCTTCCCAAAACAAACAAGCCTTTTCCAACAGGAACTTGGCTAAGAAACCCTTAACTCCATTCCTTGTTTCCCAATTTGCCACAATGTCGGATCTCTTCAAATGCAAGGCTTTGGAAATAACCTCAGGCTTTGGAGTTTCCTCTAAACAGGTGAATGATATTTGATTAAGCACATGCACTCCTAGCAGTTGAGAGAATTCTTCTAATGTAGGCACCAATTGGTAGTCGGGAAATGTGAAGCAATGATGCATAGGATCAAAGAATTGGAAGAGCACACACATCATTTCTTCTTGGAAGTTTGAGATAGCCAAGTTGAGAAGTCGATCATTTTTTTTGGTGAAGGAAGAATCTCCAGGCACCCTTGATGCTAACTCTTGAAGTTGAGGAAACACTTTCACGAAGTTGACTCAGATGGTATTTCTACGAGTGGAAGCCATGTCTTACAAAACAGAACAAAGATACATTCCTAAATCCTTGAAATGGTTAGTGAGAATTCTTGTGATGTTATGATGTTTATGGTGTCATGAATAATTAATCACAAACAAAGCACATAAATACCTTAGGTTTAGGCTTGCATGGGTTTCATAGGTAAGTACCCTCTTGAAGTTTAGTTGGTTCAACCTGTCCTAGAAAGTAAACGGGTTCTAGGGAATCTCAATATCATTGATCTTTCTCTATTGGGCATTGTTTTAGCACAATCAATCTTTTCTTGCGGCCAAAATATCCCAAAAGTCCGATCTCAATGAGTGCAGTATCGATTATCAACCAATCTTCAGCTTTGCACCAAAGTCGGCTATCTCACTACTTCCTAATGGCCAAGTTATTCAACTAAAGTTTCTATGGTCAGTTAGTGCTTTATGACACCACACAACGGCCCCGTATTCTCCTCGGTTCAACACAAGGGATATAGGTACCAACAAATGTGCCACACTAACGTAGCCATTGTTTCAACCATATCGGTCTATGTCATACAGTCTCCACAATCTATTGCTACTTACCTAATGGTGTTCCCAGATCCGGGTAAAGGATCTATACAAAACCCAAACTCCCTTTTAAGAGTAAAGTAAGCAAGTCAAACAATGAAAGCATTTAAATATGATCTAGTATCTAAGGTAACCCCACTTTAATTGACATAACCCCCAGCAGAGTCTACAGTTCTGTAATACGGTGGGAGAACTAACTTGGGTGTTTTGCGTTTTATCGCAATTGTTGTGGATAGCAAGAGTCGCCACCGACTTTTCTTTTATCCAATAAAGGAAAGAGTGAAAAAAAATAGGAAAGACCTTTTGAGATTTTTCTTGAGTTCGGGGGGTAGTTTATGAAAAGGGAAGGTTTTAGCACCCTTTTCATCTGTAGTTATCTACAGGCTCTTAATTGCTAGTTCACTTTGAAATGCTTTTGTAAATGTTTTTGTGTTTCGTGTAAGTTTGAAAATATTTTGAAAACGCATTTGTTTCGACAAACTTTGTAATGATTCTCGTCTCTATAAGAATGTATACAAAGTGTTGGTTTTGAAAATAGTTCAAAGAGATGTTTGTTTTTGGAAAGATGTTTTGAAAATGTGAATGTGGAAATGGTTTTATTTATGAGCAAGCAACTATGAACATTCTACCTACTAAAAAGTCTTTGTTCTTTTCTTCCTCTTTTAGATAGTGGTATCTTACCATTAGTTGGTAAGCAACCATATCATTGGATGTGAAGGGACATGCGTGAGTCGTCATACAGTCATAGAAGGAAACATTGTAGGACACCTTAGCAATTTATCGTAAGGGTCTAAGGTCATTTACCGAAGGCAACATTGAAGGGTCATCGAGGGACTATGATCTTTTAATCAAGGGTCTTTGTTAAAACATCCCACATTCGAGGGACATGACTGTCTTTATCCGAGGCAACAAGTGAAGTTACCCTAGAGGTGCATGTGTGTAAAGTGTGTTTGATTCAATTATTTTGTCTTGAATCAGAGTTTTGCTATGTTTGATTTTATGTCTTGCCATACATTCCTATTAAACTAAGGAAATCAATAAATTACAGAATTTAAATATTCTACGCTATTACATGGCTTCGGGGATGGGGAGTACATATTGTGTGAATGAGGGAGAAAGCAATAAAACCCTAATTATCTATTATAAAGATTTGACAATTACATAAAAGGAAAATGCGAGAAAAAATAAATCTACGCTATTACATTTGGGGGTGCGAACCTATACAATTTTATCTAGGGAAAATAAAAGATGAAAAATAAAAGGGAAATGGATGTGATTTTATGAATTTATTTAGTACAAGTTGTGGCAAAATGATTTTAGTTTGAAACATGTTTTTGATGTTTTTTAAGAATTAAAAAAAAAACTAAGAAAGGTACTATTTTGAATAAATTATAAATAATGAAGAAAAAATAATATTTTTTGTGATTTTTTTATATTCATAAAATAGAGGTGATGAATACATAGTGTGCAAAAAATCAACTCAAAAGGATTTTTTTTGATTGGTTAAATAAATTGTTGAAGTTTGTTAAAAAATGTGAAATAAAACAAGTGATAAAGATTAAGTTTGGTCCTGCCAAGGCTAAAATCCAGGACATTAAGGTTGCTGGCTCAAAAAATTACCACTAGGCCAGGCGCGCTTGCTTATTAACAATATGTTTGCATGACATTATATGAGAGTATTGCTTCTTAAAATCACAAAATCACAAAATAACACAAAATATGCAAAAGGGGGATTCACATTGGTTCAAACCCACGCCCTTATGATCAGAGGTACTTGAAAATGCGCGCACTTGCCACTAGGGTGGTTGTTTCATCCGTTTATAAAATAACTACCAATAAATATAAAATAAACTCATTTTAAAAATTTGTTTTTTCTCTTCTTCTTCTTCCCCGCGTCTATCGTTAATGTTACTGTAACAACATACTTCCATTTTTTTCCAAAAAATTCTAACTTCCTCATTTCTCAACCAAATTAAGAGTTGTAAAAACCAATCTTGCTTGATTTTTAACAAGGAATCCAACTATGTAATTTTTAAGAGCTATAAATCAAAGGTTTTCAGGAATTTCCTATTGGTACCAAACAAAAACCTAAATATCCAAAAAATTCAAATTCAAAATTCTCATCCCACAGTCAATAAAAATGAATTTTAAAGATATGGTTAGCTTCATAGACATGATATCTACATTTTATCTTTTAAAAGTAAGTGCAAATGATACTTGTATAAATATTTCAAATTTGGAAAGACTTACCTCTTGATGCAAAAATTCAATGTCCTCTACACGACTTCCAGAAGCAATATGATTATTGCTTTAGCTTCCTGGGACCTTAGTGAGTATGTTGTAACTCTTACTTTGCCTTGAAAGTGTCTGAATTGGTTTACTCAAGTTAAGTTGCAATGGTGGATTTTAAAAATGATGGATGATGAAAATGATGTTACAGTGAGGAAACAGGGGTATGGATAGCTTCTATATGATATATATGAAGTGTTTGGATGATTTTTTTGGACAATAGTTGCAAGAGTGATGAGTTTTGAAGTTAAGGTTTCAAAAGCTTAAAAATGGTGATTTTTGGCCAATTCTGACTTGGGAGAGATTGAGGGGGTTTGAGGGCTTGTTAATTCATGGTTTTGGTTGTAAAATAGTGTCTCTATTTATAGGGAAAGGTTGGAGAAGCTCAAGTTGATTAGAATTCAAAATCACATGTTAAGCTCAACATGTGATTTTCTTGAAAAATCAAGTTTCAATGCCTTGTACCTTTGATCATAGAATGGTTAAACACTTTAAACATGTTGCTTATGAATTTGTAAATTCAGTGTGTGCATAAGAAACAAGTTAGAGGCTCAAGGAGTGGACTTTTGCAAAAAGCTTGATTTTCAAGAATGGAAATGATACCTTTCTCCCTTAAATGGCAAGATGCATTAGACAATGCTTGAATCAAGTGGACCATAGCTCAAAAGTTTGTGTAAATATTTAATTATGGTGACATTTGCAAGTTAAGAGGCCTGAAAAGCAATATTATGCAACATGGCATGAGATTGGATCATGTGTTCTTCATGAAAAATGACCTATAATCCATGTTTGTGATGCCATCTCCTAGATCAAAAATGTTCTCTTCAAGCTCTTGGACATTTTGGAAAGCTTGAAACATCCTCTACAACTTTCATTTTTTCCACTTTTTCAAAATACAATTGGAACTATGTGAAAAATGGCTAAGAAGTTGAGACAAAAATTTGCCTAAACTAGGTCCAAATTTCACTAAGTATTTAAGAAAAAGTGCATGACTTTATGGGCTTCTAACTCAAAATCTAAGAATTTTTAGGATATGAGCCCTCTAATACAAAGTTGCAGATCTCACATGCTATTTTCATGTCTACGCAGTCTTACTTCATTGTGTCTAACTGGTCTCGAAGATCTAAATGGGCTTTCACTTCAGCGTCGATGGGATTGTAATTATTGATCCTCAGATGAAGTTGAATATAACCCTTATCGTGTCCTCTCCTTTGTCGATTGGCTTGTATCTCTTCCTTGGATAAGATGCAAGGTCGCATAGGTACCTCAACACGATTAAATTTTTCGCCAAAGTTTGACAAAAAGGCTTCTAATGACACGAATGAAGAAATTTATCCCCCCCAATGAATTCTCAGACACCTTTTCTTAGTCAGAATCGTCAGATAAGAGTATGTTTTCTGGATCCTAGTGATCATTAGAAGACGAGGGAGATGAAAATTAGGGGATACCCCTATTATAGAGGCAAATGAAGTTTCGACTTTAGAGTCATGTCAATTGTACTATCATTCATCCTGACTAAAAATTAGGAAAAATTGAAGATGATTAAGTTCAGGATGATACCTGGTTATATGAGATTGGTGAATAAAGAGTGTAAGTTCCTTAGTTTTAAGGATTGGCATTAATTTTGTAAAATAAATATAGCAACAATATGTTAGATAGGATGTGTTAACTTGCTAACAGGAACATGTTGAGCAAGAAGTCTTATCTTATGTTAGGACATGTTGAGTTGAAGTATTTCAACATCTAGAACAACATGTAGGATAAGATGTCCTATGAAGGAGCATACAAGATCGTGCCTGAACTGAAGTGGACAATTAGATTCTGTTATGATTTAACTAATGCAGAATATTTTGGGAATATTATGCAATCCTATGTGATGCTGATTTAAAGGTCAAGAGTAATTAAATAAGAATATTGAAGAATATACACTTTCTAAATTTGGAGATAATTTAGGAAGACTTGATTGAAGACCTTGGTTGTAGCAAAAGTTACTGCTGATTGTTACAGTTGGTATGTTGTATTTTGAAGGCCCAAATCCAGTTGGGTATAGGTTATAAATAGAGGATTTGTAACCTAGGATTTGAACCAGTCGAGAACTCTAAAGATGTAATCATTAGGGCTGAGTCTGTTAGCCACTCTCTAGGAGAGTTGGTATGTGTGAACCACTCAGGTTGTGAGATGGTCACTATTGTTCTCACTCAGAACTGTGAAGTAATGAGTTGAGTATTTTTCTTGAAGGAAGCTTTGAAGCAAATCCAAGTTTGTTTTCTTAGTCAAGAGTCTTGGATAGAGAATTGTCATGGAAGTATGTCTTCCTATTTGTTCAGAATTGTGTTGATCCAATCGCTGTCTGTGATTGGAGAGGGATTAAGGAGGGCCTCATATCTCGGTGAGTCTTAGATAGAAATCTAGGAAGGGTAGTGATTAAGATTAGGCCATAAACCGGAGGTTTGCTGTAGGTTCTATAAATTGATACTATCATAGTGGATTTGTCACTGGCTTGGTATACCCCTAGAGTAGGAGAGTTGCTCTGAACTGGGTTAATAATTCTGGTGTGTTGTTTATGATTTTTAGTACTGTTTTAATTGTTTATACCTTTCTTGTTTGTTTATGTCAGATCAGATGTTCCAACATGTCATAAGATATCTGAGTTATGTCATACCCAAATTTTAATTGGTATCAAAGCAGGCATTATGTTTGTTTCTGGATGGGATCCAAGGGGAATACTTTATGGTTTCTTTGCAAGGTAGAAGGTTCTAATGAAAAGCTGTTTGAATTTGGAGAGTTCATATTGTTGTTTGAATGGTCCCTAGAAGTGGAGGATGGACTATTCATGACAGGGTGTGTATTGGACATGTTTGTGTTATTTTCAGGTGTGTAGCTTTGGTGGTAAGCTACTGTGTTAAGGGTTTAATTTATTTTCAAATCCAGGTTAACCTGTTACACCGAGAGTATAGTATGTTTGTGCAAGGGTTTATGTTTTTCCTGAATGATCGTGTGAAGTTTTCTGGTTTATATTCTGTTGCATATATATCTGATGGAAAACTCTTAGTGGTTTGGTGTGTTGAGGATGCAACACACTATTCTCCTCTGAAGGCGTATCCCATGATATGGTGATGCTTAAGGAGAGGTTCGACTAGCTTGTTAAAGTTGCCAAAGATACTTGAGGTTTATCCCAAGTCCACTCATAAAGGCACTCTTATATGAGTTTATTAAAGAGAGATCAGGTAGAGGCAATTTATTTTTGCTTCCAACCCTAAAAGGCCAATCTCCAGGCTTTGATAGAGGATCTCTTGGTGTGTTCCTTGTGAAGGGAACTAATGTCCTACCAGATGTTGGAACATCAAAACATCAAATTATGCATAATCTTGTTGGATAAAGGTAGGGCATAAAAGATTCTTAAGGGCTAAAAAATTATGATTTAAATCACTTATGTTTGGAACCTACTCCTGATCTAGAAGAGGAGGCGTGTGTGTTTTGTGTCTAAGAAGTTTCTTTGCTAGAAACATGTTTTAGATGAGTATGTTGGTCAAGACACGATCAACATATTTAGCACTCATTAGATTAGTTTATTTTTTATCTAAGTGAGTTGGTGTGCAGAGGTTGTGCATTGTTTTTCTGTGGAGGCTTGATAAAGGTATCTCTTCCAGATCCTTTATGTGTGGAGGTCAAGCTCAGGTGTCAAGGACATTTTCTCTAACATCTGGAAGATCCTTCAGATCAAAGGAAACAAATTTATGGAGTCTTGTTTATGGCCATAGAACAAATTCTATTTGAGGGAAGTAAAGGACTAACAACATGATGTACAACTAGTGTATGGTTCTCAAGGAATTCTTAGCAGTTAATAAGGGGGAGTCCTTAATCTGAAGCTAGAAGAACTTGAAGGAGTGTAAAAAATAATGTCTTGACATCTTTGTATTGAGAATTTATTTTTCTCAATATGTGTGGTGGTACCTTTCATATATAGGATGGGGGTTGTTTACTCTAACTTGGTATTCTTATCAAGTCTATGAGAGCATATAACTCTTGTTCTGTTGGAATAGTCATCCGAGGGATGGTGAGCATTGGAGTTGTATCAATCAGAGTTTTGTGGTTGACTGGTGTCTGCACTGTTGAAATGTCATTTAATTCACCTAGGATAGGTATTTCAGTTTGTTTAAAGCAAGGAGGAGATATTTTCTTTTGGACCAAATGATTATGGTTCCCTGGTATCTATGGGAAGTTCCTTTCTCTGCTATGGTTCAATTATGTGGTCTCTTCACATGATGGAACATATGTTTTTGCAAGGACTAAAGAGAATCCTTGTATGACGGAGAAACAAACTTATTTTGTACAGTCTCTTTGTAATGACCAGTAAATTTCATTATTGTTGAAGTCTTCTCCAGATACTTGTTAGAGGGAATCTCCTGTTTAGGTGCGAAAGGATGGCATCCAACACCTCAAAGTTAGACGGGAGGTTTGAACATTGTGCTTTTCATAAGAAACATTTTTGAGGTGTGCATGCTTTGCATGTATTTTGGTATATGTTGAAGATTGATCAGCTACTGATGGTTGATCCTCTTGTATCCCTTGCAAGAGTTATGGATTAATATGGTGTCTCTAGACCATAATTAATGGTGAAATCTAATTGTTTGAGAGTGATGTCAGATTAGATGTTGGAACATCGTCTCAAAGTGTGTTTTATTCCTTCAGCCAAGGAAGTGTGTTTTTGTCCAGAATGGAGTTTAAAGTCAAGCCACTGACCTAATATTGAACATTATGGTGTGAATGAATCAGCTGGTTCCAAACGTATGTAGAAGAAGATTGTCGGGCCAAATGTCCTACCTTGTGTGAGAAGGTAATCTTATCTGACAAATGATAAATACTTTGACGTGAGCTGAGTGTTTTTTTATCCTCTAAGGAGGTTGTGTGTAACGCCCCGATATTTAATTATTTATTTAATTAAGTTTTGAATATTTTATATTAATTGAATTTTATTGTCAAGTCGGAATTATTTTATTAAGTTGGAATGTTAAATAATCAAATTTAATTTGGTTGAATTAAGTTGATGTATTATTTTTATTATTAAGCTTAAATATGATAATGAGCTTATGTTATGGCGTCAAGAAGTAAAAGTGGGGTGTAGCATTTAGGCCCAATTGGATTTATTTGGATTAACATAATAATATATATATTTATTAGAAAATAAGAAAAAGGGAGAGAGTTAGTGTTATCAGAAAGAGAAGAGAAAGGGGAATAGGGTTTTGAGTGGAGAAGAAGAAGAAGAAAGGTTTGGAGTTATGGCAGCAACAAGGTGCAATAGGAAATTATAAAGAACCGTCAATCCAAGGTAAGGCTGGGGTTCTGACTATCTAATGGGTTGTATGAAAAATTCTATGTGGGATTGGGTTTGTAAAACTGCCTCTATTTGTGTTTAATTGTTGAAATTTGATACTGAGATGTGGTTGCTGTCACCAAATTGGTTGAGAATTAGTGCGTCGATTCATATAATTTTATATTGATGTGATACTATGTTGTGTTGCTGAATGTGATACCGTATTGGTTCGTAGCAGACAAAAGAAATTAGGAAGAAAACAAAGAAATAAAAGTGTGTGTGCCGAGCGACAATCTTGAGGATTGTGGTGCCACGCCGAACGATATGGTTGAGATAAGAGTGAGAAGGAGTTACGACCGGCAAAGTATTATGCCAAAAGGAACATGTGGAGAGGGGGGTGCCGATCGGCACCCTAGAAGAAAGTGGGAAATGTGTGCCAAGAGGCATGATGCTTGGTGCCAACCATACCTGCAATTTAAGTGGTGTACTAGAGAAAAAGAAATAGGATAGCAGCATTTCTTATTCAATTAATTTAGCAAAATTAGTGTTCAAGTAGCAGTAGGTAATTTTTAACAGGAACATAATTATACTCATTAGTAGCAGTGTTGTATGGAAAATAAACTTAGCAGAAAATTAGTAGAAGGACCTTAACAGTAAAGATAAACAAAATAGCAGTGATGGTTTTGGTCGCAGAAATACTTAGTGAATGGTTAGATGTTAACAATGTAGAAATATAGTAGTAATAAGAACAGTAGATTTACTAAATTAGTAGAGAAGTAATATTACATATAGCAGAGACATAGTAATTAATATATGTTAATAGTATGGAAATTTAGTAACAATACATAGTTGAATTACTAGAAATTTTAGTAGAGGATTATTTAGCCGGATATAGTTGAATTATCTGAATAATTACATGGAATGTTTTTAAAATATTACGGTTGAGACGGAGGATTGTATCAGTTGTTGTAAGGTAGGGACTAAGATGTGAATTAGTAATAGAAGGTTATTAGTAATAAAATAATAGTGGAGAATTAATTAATTTGTAGGATTTGGTCGATTTGTCCGAATAATTATACGAAACAATTGTTGTGGTTAATTATGAAGTTACAGGTGGTGAATTTTGTTGCGTTGCCTCTAACTATTGGCAAGAATCAAATTGTGGGCTTGTCACCAAAGTTGAATAGTTGTGTTTATGTTGTTGTTAATTTTGTTGCTGTTGTCGTTATGTTGCCTCCATTTATTGACAATGTAAAGTTGTAGGCCTATGGCTAATGTTGAGATGTTGTGTTGTTGTGATTGTCGAATACATCAAATATGTCGTTGTTTATATGTTGTGATTGATAAGTTGATTAAGTTGTAGGCCTATGACCAGTGTTGAAGCAACGATGAATACATCTAATTATTGGTAAAGTGACGATATGGGCGTATGCCTTTGTGACGGTGATTGTTGTTGTTGAATGTGATTATTGCATTCATTGAGTAACATACATTTGCATTATTAAGTTGGCCTGGATTGGAACCAAGTTGGCCTGTATTGGCAAAATATTAAGTTGAAGGTTTATGTCTTGTGCCTCGAGATTACTGGCAAATGTTTTTAAGTTGGGAGTTCTGCTCCAATGGTACCACATGCATGTGCATTGTAATTGAGTCGCATTTGATGTTGCATCTTGAGTTGTGGTGAAGTTAGATTTGTTGTTGCTTTATGTTGTTGACTTGTTGTGACAGGTATTATCTAAAGGCTGTGAATTAGTCGTTATGTCGTGTTGAGGTTTTGTTGTAATAATTGTTGTGTATAAGTTGAGAAATGGTGATTTTATGTGATCTGATCTAATATATTATTTATTATACAACTTATTATATTGTCCGATATCTCACCCCTTCTGTTTGAATGTTTCCCTCTGTTAGTAACATGCAAGTAATCAAGAAGGATAGTTGTACATCGTTAGTTCGAGTCGGTGTCGTTGCTCTGATACGTAGCACTCGGGGGGAAATGATCGAATAACTGTTTACTTGTTGAAATTGTTTTAATTATTGAATACTAAGTTGAATATTATGAAATAATATGTTGCCTCTCAAGTTGTTTTAGTTGAATGAAACATATGATGCTAATTGAAGTTGTAATTATGATTCTGCTGCGTTATTAATAAAGAAGTGGTTTTGTTTTGGAAGTTGATGCAAGTTGTTATATGATCCTCCGAAACTAAAGTGTTATGTATCTGTTTATGTGTTGCAACATGTTGAACTGTGATATCCCAAATATGTTGGAAAATTTTAAATACTCTGATTTTTTGTTATAACTACCGGGTAGAATTTAGGGTGTTACAATAGTGGTATCAGAGCAGGTCGGTCCGTCCGACCAAGTTGTCTAATATCATTTATTCCTTAGTGCGTGACAAGTGTGTGAAACACTGTCGGTGCTTGTTATTTTTCTAATCGAGTTGTATGCAGGAAGTTGGTTGAAGATAAGTAGGGGAGAAGCTTTACTTCTCGGATATGTTCAATTAAAAGGTGTTGGTTCGGTATGCTGCTGACGACGACAATGCAAGAATTGTGGAGTCTTGTCGTTCCCGAATTGGAAGGTGACTTAGACTCAAGGTCTTGTTGTTAGTCAACGTTTGAACAATGATGGAGTAATAAAGTTGATGTAACTTTTATGTTGGGATCACATAAGTGATTGTCGGAAATAGTTGACGTTGATAAGTAGTTGTGAATCGCGAGTCTGAGTCGAAACTTGAAGGAGTGAGTAGCGTTGCGGAAGGATTGTTGTCCTGATGTTTTGGAACCTGAACTTTGGAAAAGGAATGAATCACTTGAGTTATAAGAAGTTTGGGAGTATGAGATATGTTAAGAGTTGTTTGGAATATGTCTAAGTTGAAGACAAATGAGTTTCGGAGTGGAATTTCTGTAAGCAAATCGCAGGAAACTGAAGAATTATTATGGGACTTCGAAAATTCATAACTAGAGTTCAGGGTATCCGATTTGAGTTACGTTTGAAGCGTTGGAAAGATAACGAAATGAGCTTCATTTTAAAAATGTTTCAAGTATCTGTAATAGATTAATTTATCACGTGATGATATTGGAAGTAAGTACAGTTTGTTGTTATGCTTGTCTTTGGGACTAAACTTGTTCTTCAGTGTTGTACGGGACGTCAGCGTCCGAGTTGGGTGAATGAAAGGAGAAATTGGAAGATTTATTTAAAGTAATTTGTGAAATCAAAGGTATCATTTGGAAATATTTTGTGTTATTAATTAGAACGAAAGACGATAGTGCAAAGTTGTGTGGAATTTACGGTGTCAAAAAGGAGGAAGATTTATGCTAAGTTGTCAGGATGTATGTTATAGTTTTGGGAGAAGAGTTCTCTTGAATAATTTTATTTCTAAGTAAAAGTGTATGTAGATCCATTCAAGGTGGATGCAGTTCTAAGTTGGAGAACGACGAAGTCTGTTATAGAGATTAGTAGCTTGTTGAGCTTAGATGATTAGTATCCTAGTTGTTTGAGGTGTAGATATATGTGAAATGTTGTTAGATAAGGTGATAATGTTGAGAGTGTGATTTGAATGAGTTTGAGAGGTGGAGATGCATGTATTTTTGATGTTGTGAAATTCGGAAGAGGATTAATAGTTTAAGAATGTTGTTAGAATCCCTTATCTAGATAAAGACTCAGACTAGAGTGAAAGGATTTGCAATGTATTGGTATGCCAACAGATCTGGAGTTAGAGAATGATTGGTCATTATGGGATAGTGGGTGAATGAGGATTAAACATGTTGTGTTTTTAGAAAACTTGAATACGAGTTTTAAGGAAACATTATTATAGTTTGGTACGACGATTTATACTCCCTTATGGTTGTCGAATACTAATTGACAAATTGAGGAACTGATCAACCTCAATCTATTGTTGATAGTAGACGAGACCATGTTGGATGATATAAATTTTTTGTGCTATCTTAATGGTGTGTAAAGTGGTTGATGTTATATCGTGGAACAAGTCGGAGTATCGAGTTATATGCGAGCTAACGTTGCAAATGTGAAAGATTGAGAATATCAAGTGAACAATGGTTTTATGGTGGATGTTGAGGAAAGTCCGAAATTATATTGAAACTTGTAAACCATATGTTTGACGGAAATTATTGTGGTTGTTAGTTGATGGTGAGTTGTGTGTATATTGTTGAGTTATACTGTTAAGTTGATGTTGTGATGATTTGGTTCCCCTTGCCTTGATGTTGTGTTGGTTATCATAAGTAAGGGATAATATTTCATAATGTGATGGAGTTGACTATGTTGGCTATGTTGATGTCACTATAAGAGTGATATGACGATGTGAACAATTTTGTTGATATTTTATTGATAATTGACATACGGGAATGAAATTGTGTATGTGTTTAGAGGTTGAAAAGGTGTTAAGATGATATTGAGGTGATGTATATTCAAGTATAAGTGTGTTATGCTTGTTGCTACTTAAAATGTTGGTATGTCAAATTATGGTGGAGTAGTTGAGATACTAGTAACGATTATGTCGCGAAGTGTTGAATGATTGGCGTGTGTGTAATCGATTTGAATTATGTTGAGTTATTGTTATGTTGGTGAAGTAGTGGTCGAAGTGTTTCCAAGCGCGACTCGGGGATCAAAAAGTTGGATGTGAACTTCGCGTTAAGGGTGGTAGTATCGAATAGATTTTTGAGGACGAAAATATTCTAAGTGGGGGAGAGTTGTAACGCCCCGATATTTAATTATTTATTTAATTGAATATTATTTTGAATATTTTATATTAATTGAATTTCATCGTCAAGTCAGAATTATTTTATTAAGTTGGAATATTAAATAATCAGATTTAATTTGGTGAAATTAAGTTGAGGTATTATTTTTATTATTAAGCTTAAATATGATAATGGGCTTATGTTATGGCGTCAAGAAGTAAAAGTGGGGTGTAGCATTTAGGCCCAATTGGATTTATTTGGATTAATATAATAATATATATTTTTATTAGAAAATAAGAAAAAGGAAGAGAGTTAGTGTTATCAGAAAGAGAAGAGAAAGAGGAATAGGGTTTTGAGTGGAGAAGAAGAAGAAGAAGAAAGGTTTGGAGCTATGGCAGCAACAAGGTGCAATAGGAAATTATAAAGAACCGTCAATCCAAGGTAAGGGTGGGGTTCTGACTATCTAATGGGTTGTATGAAAAATTCTATGTGGGATTGGGTTTGTAAAACTGCCTCTGTTTGTGTTTAATTATTGAAATTTGATACTGAGATGTGGTTGCTGTCACCAAATTGGTTGAGAATTAGTGTTTCGATTTGTATAATTTTATATTGATGTGATACTATGTTGTATTACTGAATATGATACCGTATTGGTTCGTAGCAGACAGAATAAATTAGGAAGAATAACAAGAAATAAAAGTGTGTGTGTCGAGCGACAATCTTGAGGATTGTGGTGCCACGCCGAACGGCGTGGTTGAGATAAGAGTGAGAAGGAGTGACGACCGACAAAGTAATATGCCGAAAGGCACATGTGGAGAGGGGTGTGGGTGCCTAGAAAGTGGGAAATATGTGCCGAGGGGCATGATGCTTGGTGCCAACCATACCTGCAATTTAAGTGGTGCACTAGAGAAGAAGAAATAGCATAGCAACATTTCTTATTCAATTAATTTAGCAAGATTAGTGTTCAAGTAGCAGTAGATAATTTTTAACAGGAACATAATTATACTCATTAGTAGCAGTGTTGTATGGAAAATAACCTTAGCAGAAAATTAGTAGAAGGACCTTAACAGTAAAGATAACAAAATAGCAGTGATGGTTTTGGTTGCAGAAATACTTAGTGAATGGTTAGATGTTAACAATGTAGAAATTTAGTAGTAATACAGTAGATTTACTAAATTAGTAGAGAATTAATATTACATATAGCAGAGACATAATAATTAATATATGTTAATAGTATGGAAATTTAGTAACAATACAGAGTTGAATTACTAGAAATTTTAGTAGAGGATTATTTAGCCGGATATAGTTGAATTATCCGAATAATTACATGGAATGTTTGTAAAATATTACGGTTGAGATGAAGGATTGTATCAGTTGCTGTAAGGTAGGGACTAAGATGTGAATTAGTAATAGAAGGTTATTAATAATAAAATTACAGTGGAGAATTAATTAATTTGTAGGATTTGGTCGATTTGTCTGAATAATTATACGAAACAATTATTGTGGTTAATTATGAAGTTGCAGGTGGTGAATTTTGTTGCATTGCCTTTAACTATTGACAAGAATCAAATTGTGGGCTTGTCTCTAAAGTTGAATAGTTGTGTTTATGTTGTTGTTAATTTTGTTGCTGTTGTCGTTATGTTGCCTCCATTTATTGACAATGTAAAGTTGTAGGCCTATGGCTAATGTTGAGATGTTGTGTTGTTGTGATTTTCGAATACATCGAATATGTCATTGTTTATATGTTGTGATTGATAAGTTGATTAAGTTGTAGGCCTATGGCAAGTGTTGAAGCGACGATGAGTACCTCTAATTATTGGTAAAGTGACGATATGGGAGTATGCCTTTGTGATGGTGATTGTTGTTGTTGTATGTGATTGTTGCATTCATTGAGTCACATACATTTGCATTATTAAGTTGGCCTGGATTGACACCACGTTGGCCTGGATTGGAAAAATATTAAGTTGAAGGCTTATGCCTTGTGCCTCGAGATTACTGACAAATGTTTTTAAGTTGGGAGTTTTGCTCCAATGGAACCACATGCATGTGCATTGTAAGTGAGTCGCATTTGATGTTGCATCTTGAGTTGTGTTGAAGTTAGATTTGTTGTTTCTTTATGTTGTTGACTTGTTGTGACAGGTATTATCTAAAGGTTGTGAATTAGTCGTTATATCGTGTTGAGGCTTTGTTGTAATAGTTGTTGTGTATAAGTTGAGAAGTGGTGATTTTATATGATCTGATCTAATATATTATTTATCATACAACTTATTATATTGTCCGATATCTCACCCTTCTATTTGAATATTACCCTCTGTTGGTAACGTGCAGGTAATCAAGAAGGATATTTTTACATCATTAGTTCGAGTCGGTGTTGTCGCTCTGATACGTAGCACTCGGGGGAAATGATCGAATAGTTGTTTACTTGTTGAAATTGTTTTAATTGTTGAGTCCTAAGTTGAATATTATGAAATAATATGTTGACTCTCAAGTTGTTTTAGTTGAATGAAACATATGATGCTACTTGAAGTTGTAATTATGAGTGGTTTTGTTTTAGAAGCTGATGCAAGTTGTTATATGATCCTCCGAAATAAAGTGTTATGTATCTGTTTATGTGTTGCAACATGTTGAATTGTGATATCCCAAATATGTTGGAAATTTTAATACTCTGATTTTTCGTTATAACTACCGGGTAGAATTTGGGGTGTTACATTGTGCATGATATAGATGATGAATACTTTGATGGGAGACTAAGTATTTGTCTGAAGAATTATGCAATTATGCATTTTGAACATTGTGTTTTAGAGTGTATGTGAGAGTTTATTTCTCTCCATAGCATTCAGGTGTCTGGAAGAACTTGGATGAAATGCACTGGTTGTGTTATATTGGGAGTTTCTTAAAGTATTTATATGCACAATAATCCTTTGAATAATGATTCAAGAACCAATGTAATTGGGTTTTGTATTATGAAGATGATGTCCCACATGATGTCTTAACATCATGATTGTTAATGGTTGTTTTAAATGGTTGAGATTATGCATAAGGAGGTGGATGCTCGAGCATTATTTTCAGAAGTAGTGTTTCTGACTTTATGGATTAGAATGTGGAAAGTCTAATCCTATTTACAGTAGTATGCGTGGTGAATGCATGACTACCTTGTTGAATACTTCACTAGTATCAACAACTACTAATGGATGAAAGGGCGGAAGACTGCTGACAGATACCGAGGTTTGAGCAAAGTGTTTTTATGAATTTTTTTCTCTTCTGATGCAAGTCACTTTAGAAAAGTGTTGATAATATGGATCTTAGTAAAGCTTTTAAGAAAACTAATAAGTTTTGAAAATTGTGAGTGACTTCACACCTAGTATGCATAACATCTTGCCTACTCAAAACGTCATGATACAAAGGGTGGTTATGAAAGGACAGTAATTTGATGTGTCCTTGTGTTCTGAAGAAGTCGAAGTGCTTAGATGTATTCTCAAGGAGTGAGAGTATCTGACTCTGGTTTGACGCTACTAAGGAATTCAGAATTTAGTATATGTGGGAAAATGTTGTCCTTCAACATGAAAGCATGAAGTCTTTCATGGACTTTCATCTAGTGCTCAAGTTTTCATCTTCAGCTAGAGCATTGGTTATTCATGACAAGGGGAGTAATGCATTTGTCTGTGGATTATTGCTGCAATGGTACATATATTGTTTAGCTAGAGTGATGTTCAAGCTTGTGGATATATTAAGCCTCTTATGAGGATGTGATGTCAGACAACATGTTACTGTAGCGGTAGAAATGTTTAAGACTAAGCCATGGGATTGACTAGACTTGTACAAATCAAAATGAAATCGCCACCGCACTTTATTGTTTCTAAAGGAATGGGAAAAGAGCGAATAACCCAAAAAGAGGGGGAAAGATTCAAGGTAAGGGGTTGGTTATGTAAAGGGAAGGTATTATCACCCTAAACATCTACGGTACTCCGCAGGAACCTCTTTGTAAAAATCTATATATTTTGGCTATGAAGTGTTGTATGAAAAAATGGATGGTGGAGGTGAGAAAAGAAATATATTTTTATGGTTATTGCACCCGCCGCGGTTGCGAACCTTTAGTGCCTACTGTGATACGGTGGGAGAACTGACTTGAGTGTTTTGCGTTTGATCGCAAATGTTTCGGTTAGCAAGAGTCGCCATCGACTTTTCTTTTATCCAAAAAGAAAGGTGAAAAAGCACAGGAAAGACCTTTGAGATTGTTTCTTGAGTTTGGGGGGTAGATTATGAAAAGGGAAGGTGTTAACACCCTTTTCATCCATGGTTTTCCATGGGCTCTTAGTTACTTGCTAGATCACTTTCTTTTTGTTTGAAATTATGCTTTGTGTGGTTTTTGAAAGTATTTTGTAAAGAGGTCATTTTTTAGGCAATCTTTGTAATGATTCTCGTTCGTAAGAATGTATACAAAGATGTTGATCTTTTGGAAAATGTTTTCAAATTTGTAAGATGTTTGGAAGTGTGTGTGATTGTTTTGAAAAATAGAAAGGATGTTTGTTTTTTTGAAATGGAGCAAGTAATTAGGAGCAATCTACCTACTCAAATGTCTTTCTTGTTCATTTTCTTTTCCTTTGACATTGTTGTCTTACCATTGATTTGGTAAGCAACCCTATCTTTGGATGTAAACGGGACGGTCGTGGGTCATCGTATAACCATGATTAGCAATGTTGCAAAGTATCTTAGCATTCTTTTTTAGGGACTAAGATCATTTGTAAGGCAACTTAGATAGCGTTATCGAGGGACTATGATCTTGTATTTTGTTTGTTTTTGCTAAGATACCTTACATGCGTAATATGACTATTTTGTATAAGGCAACCAAGTGGAATAACCCTAGGGGTGCTTGTGTACAAGTGTGTTGTTTTCATGTTTGTTTTTGTCTTGGATTAGGGTTTTCTAAGCATTAATTTTAGTCCTTCCATACAAACCCTAATTACTAGCATGTTATATAAAAGCGATAAATTGCGAAATTTAAAGTTACTACGCTATTACAACATTTGTAAGGAGGGGGTATACAATTTGTAAATGGGGATTGCAAGAATATAAACATATTTAATCTATTACAACCAAATTGAATGGGTATGAATATACAAGGAATTTAAATAAATACAAAGTATAAAAATAAATGTACAAGGATGTAAAATGTGAAGAAAATGAATTTTGTTTGGTTTTCATGAAAAAAAAAAGATTTTTGTCTTAACCTAATTAAATAAAGAAAACAATTAATTAAGTTTGAACTTATTAAGAAAAGATTTTTTTGAATAACCGTAATTCTATAAATTATTCAAAAGAAAATAAGTTTAAGAAAAGTATTTTTGGTATTTTTTATCTTGAAAATATTTATAGTATTATAAAATATTTTTAGTCCTTTTTATATCAAAAATAAAGTATTTAAATTAATGTGAAAGAAAATAACTAATAACCCAATTTTATTTATAAGTAAAAAAAAAGTATAATTAATAAAAATATTTTTTGTGGAAAAATAAAAATAAAATAAGTCAAAATATAAATATATTATTTTTTGTATTTTTGTTATTTTTAGTATTTAGAAAATATATTTAAGAAAAGAAAAATAAAATAAAAAAATAAATAATAAAACTTGGGCCAGTGGGTGTCAATGGGAAACAGGGAGGTCAATAAGCAAAATAAAAATAAGCCAGGCCCAAAGGGCCCAGCGCCTGCCAAACAAAAAAAGTCAGAATTGTAAAAATATGAAAAAATGCAAAAGGGTACCACTGGGGCTGGAACCCAGGTCCCATAGGTTACAGGCGCGCGCTTCTACCACTGGGGTGGCTATACATCCGTTAATACAAATAAAACAATAAATATGTAAGGCAAAACCCGCCCTGAAGACTTCATCTTCAACCTCCAGCCAGACCTACTGTAACTTACTCATTTCTCATTAAAAATGAAAACTGTAAACATGAAACTTGTAGCAAATTTTCTCACGATTCTAGAAATGTAAAGTATTAGAACTATGGATCAAAGATAAGCAAGAATTTTAATGGCCCTAATCTGAACCCTAAAAAATTCAGAAATTTCAGTTTCAAAATTCTCTAAGCTCAAGCAAAATTAATGGAAACTAAGGACATGGTTAGCTTCAGGGCAATGATATCTACATGTTTTATTCACAAATAAACTATTGATGATGCCTGTATGAAGAGTTCCAAGTTAATAAAGCTTACCTCAAAACTAGAAATCGTGTTTTGAGTTTGAGCTTGTTTCAAGATGCTGGAATGATCATGTTAGCTTTCTTGAGGTCCTAGGAAGCTAATGCAATGATTAGCTTGAACAATGGATGGCTGAAATGGCCTGGAGAAGTCAAGTTGCAGACTCTGTTTTTGGTTATGGAAGTTATGGTAAATGGTGTTATAGTTCTGGAGTAAGGATAGGGATGAGTTGTATTTGATGTAAGGAAGATTTAGAAACTAAAAGACCAAGAAACGCACGAGGGAAATGGGAGTTTGATGTTCAAGGTCAGAAACTGTGCAACAATGGAGTTTTTGTGCAATTTCTGATTTGAGAGAGTTTTGGTGTATTTCAGGGTGCTCAATCTCGTGTTGTAGCTCAAAAATAGTGACTATATTTATAAGCAACAAGTTTGGAATGCTCTAGTTGATCAGAATTCAAATTTGCATCTTTAAGTTAAACATGTGATTTTTTGACAAAACAAGTTTCCATGCCTTGTGTACTTGCTAAGATAGAGTGGTTATGCTTTAAACAAGCTTACTTCTGACTTTGTGGATGGAGTGTAATCAGAGGGAACAAGTTAGAGGCTCAATGTGAACTTTATGCAAAAAGCTCGCTTTACAAGAATGGTAATGTTACTTTGTGCCATTAATGGAAATGCAACTTGGATAATAGCTCAAATGCTTGGGTCAAAGCTCTAAAAGCTGTGTAAACATTTAATTATGGAGTGACAAACAATTTTGTGGCCTGCAAAGCAAAGATAATGCAGCCTAGCATGGATTTGGTTCATGTGTTCATCAAAAATGACTTGTAATCCAAGTGACAAAACCCTAACTTCATCTCTTCGATTCTCCCTACTCAAGAATGATCTCAAGGAGTTCTTGGACATTTTTGAAAGCTTGAAATGTGCTATACAACCCATCTTTGAAGCTTTTTAAGATTCCCCTTGGAACTATATGAAAAATTTCCATGAAGTTGGGTCAAAATCCTGACCAAATTAGGGCAAAATTTCACTAAGTGTTTAGTTTCATGACCCTATGTTCTTGAAATTATAACTTGAGATCCAATCACTTTTGGGATAAGTTGTATGAAGAAAAGTTGTAGATTTAATGGAGATCTACATCTTTCATATTTTAAGTTTCTTTTTAATCATCTTGCACCATGGTGAAAATTTAGCTTAAAGTTATGAAAAAAACATGAATTTTCAACACTTAGAAAAATTTCTAAGTTTAGAAATTTTGAATTTTCAAAATGAAATCTTGAATTTTTGATTTCTTAATGAATAAGTTTCATATTTTTACATGTTTTGATGAATTATGATCTTTGGCACTTGAATTTGACCAAAAAGTCAAAGTTTGACTTTTCAGTATACAGTTGACTTTTGATCAGTTGACTGCAAAATTCATATGTCAATCTAATGGAATTGCAATTTTTTGAACCATGTAATTAGGTTAAAATGATTCAATTGGACTCTTGAGATCATGCCTTAAACCAATTGACCATTTGTTGGTCAAAAGCCAGAAATTTCCCTTTCCCAATCAAAACCCTAATTTTGACCATTATGCCCTTTTGGAGATTTGATCAAATTTCTTGAGGAGTTATGGTCCAAACTTGATCAAATGATACATATGAGTTTATAATGTTGATATGGATAAAAAATTATGAAGTTTGACTGTAAATTGACCATAGTTGACTTTTTCCCCAATACAACTGATTTTTAGGTCAACTGATCAAAAGTGTGATCCAAGGCTTGAGACTTCGCATGAGTAATCTTGGGGGTCCATAATGATCAATTAAAGTCATATGAAGCATTGGAAGTTCAAAAATCCTTGTGCAATCTCAAATCCTAATTTTTGTCATCAGTGCATAAGGAGGTGTCTTGAGCTGATCAAACTCTAATGCAGTCTTGAGCCCAAGGAGATATTGTGAGAAACTTCTTGATAAGTGGGAGGGAAAATTTTGGGGTACAACATCTACCCCTATTCAATCTTCTTAAGCCTGAAGAGTTAGATTGGCATGTTTTTCCATTTGTGACTCGAAGGTAAGAGATGATTGGACACTAGAGTGCCCAAAAATTTGCACTCGACGATGTGATGGTTGAGGGAATGGGCTTAAAGATGCCATTTGGAGAGGTGATAGAAAGTTTGAAGGAGATGGGCTTGTAGATTCCATCCAAGAGTGATTGTTGAATTGTAATTTGTAATTTGAAAGAATGAGTATTAGGATGGCGTCCGTGTCTGGAGTGTATCTAAACTGTATCCGAAAGTTGACTCTGAAGGAGTATCAGAATGCCGTCCGTGTCTGGAGCGTATCTGTACTGTATCTGAGAGTTGAATTTGAATGAGTATCAAGATGGCATCCGTTTTTGGAGCGTATCTGTATTGTATCTGAAAGTTGACTCTGAATGAGTATCAGGATGGCATCCATGTCTGGAGCGTATCTGAACTGTATCTGAAAGTTGAATCTGAATGAGTATCAAAATGGCATCCGTGTCTGGAGCGTATCTGTACTGTATCTGAAAAATTTGAACATTGTTAATGGTAGCTATTAACCTTATCCTGAAAAGGGTAAAATATAGCTAAAATGCAAAGTCATGTTGTATGAAATGCATAGTGTAATGTATTCGTATTATCAATGTTTATGATATATGGATGTGATGTATGCGCATGTGAGCATATTCTGATGTACTGCTGGGGAAAATGAATCCATGTCCATTGCTGAGGATAGGGAAGTCTTCATGTCTTGAATTTGAAGTGTTAATGAATTTCCGTTTAGAGAAATAAACTCTGTTGTAAGAGAAATGCCATGTACTGCTTGAAAAAATTCTGGTTGGGGAATTCTGAGAAATTTGGATGACTTCTACTGGGGATTGATAATTGGAAGCTTTGTTCTGTTGGGGATTAAACCGCTCACTATGGGGAATTTTATGGAGATAAACTTAGAGAGATTTCCCTATCCCTTAAAGACATCAACGATTGTCTTTTATTTTGTTTATTTGTAAATAGTAATTATGTTCAAATGCATATGCTCAACAATGAATCATTGGACGTTTTTGTAAAAAAAACACAAGCGTAAAGAAAAACAGATAGTTTTTGCACTTTCAAAGGGATATCCTTGTATTGACTTTGAGTAAGCATTTTGTACAATGAGACAAATATTCTAGTAAGAGAATGTCGTCGTAAAAAATGAGAATATTGATACAAAGAAAAGATAGCTATGTGAAATAATCCCATGGGGTTCCCATTCTGATATAGCCTTTGTGTCTTTGAGCATCTTGTCTATTTGTTGCCTTGTCCAAAGATGATTGAATTGATTAAAACTCTGAGTTTGTCAGTGGAAGCCAAAGGTTGTCCGTACGGTGATCCAATGGGACATGGTCATACGCTTTAATTCCCTAACTTTTTCCCGGACCGCCCTTTCGGGTTTTCAGTCCACCGGGATACCCTTTTTTGCCCAAGCCGCCCTTTCGGGTTTTCAGCTTGCCGGGTGTACAAATTTTTTGGTTTTATCCCTAATTTTTGCCCGAACCTTTTTGGTTCGTCGGGATGCCCTTGTTTTTCCTAGGTGTGTCAACCTAGCGGGTCTCTTATGCGTATTATCTTTTTACTATGTCTGCATTCGCAGGGTGCGGCAGGTCGTCACCATCCATAATGGTTAAGATCATTGCTCCACTAGATACAATGTTTTTGATTACAAATGGTCCTTCATATGTAGGAGTCCATTTGCCCCTGGGATCACCTTGCGGTAATATGATACGTTTGATCACCAGATCCCCAAATTGATACACTTGGCGTCTGACCTTTTTGTTGAAAGCCTTGAGCATTAGTTTTTGATACATTTGACCATGGCAGACAATAGTAAGCCTTTTTTCATCAATCAAGTTGAGTTGATCAAGTCGAGTCTGGATCCAATCTTCTTCATTCAGCCCCGTATCCTTCATAATTCTTAGAGAGGGGATCTGGACCTCAATAGGAAAGACAATCTCCATACTGTATACCAGAGAGTAGGGTGGAGAGAGAATGGTAACATATCATGCCAGTCTTTGTATGTGACTGCCATTTTCTGTATGATCTTTTTAATGTTCTTATTTGCGGCTTCGACAACACCATTCATCTTCGGCCGGTAAGGGGAAGAATTGTGATACTGGATTTTGAATTGCTATCACACGGCGATGATCATAGTATTGTTCAAATTCGTACCATTGTCTGTAATGATCCTTTCTGGGACACCGTAACGACAAATGAGATTCTGCTTGATGAACCGGGCGACAACATTCTTGGTAACAGAAGCGAAAGAAGCTTCCTCCACCCATTTTGTAAAATAGTCAATGGCCACTAAGATGAAACAGTGTCCATTGGAGACTGTTGGCTTGATTTCCCCAATCATATCAATCCCCCACATAACAAAAGGCCAAGGAGTTTTCAAGAAATTCAGAGGAACCGGAGGTACGTGCACCTTGTCAGCATAAATCTGACACTTGTGGCAGGTTCGAGAGTGTTGATAGCAATCTGCTTCCATGGTAGACCAGTAATAGCCTTCCCGTAGGATTTTCTTTGCCATCGTATGCCCACTGGAATGGGTGCCAAAAGTGCCTTCATGTAACTCAACCATGATCCTTTCAGCTTCAAACTTGTCTACGCATCGAAGTAACACAAAATCATGATTGCGTTTGTAAAGAATGCCATTACTGAGGAAGAATTTAGCAGAGAATCTCCTTAAGAACTTGTTGTCATTTACTGAAGCTCCTTCTGGATATTCTTGAGCCTCGAGATACCTCTTGACTTCGTGAAACTAAGGCTGGTCCACTACTTCTTCAGTATTAATCTCGTGACAGTGTGTTGGTTCCTCCATTCGCTCGATAGTGATCTGGGGAGCCTCGTTATCCCATTTACGTTTAAACATAGATGACATTGTAGCTAGTGCGTCTGCTAGTTGATTTTCTTCTCGCGGAAAATGCTCGAAGGTAATATTCTCAAAATATGGGAGCAACATCAAAACATGTTCTTTGTAAGGGATAAGGTTAGGGTGTTTGGTGTCCCATTCCCCTTTGATTTGGCTAATAACCAAAGCTGAATCTCCAAATACATTCAAAGATTTGATCCCCAAGTCTATGGCAGCTTTGAGACCAAAGATGCACGCTTCGTATTCCGCCATGTTATTTGTATAATTGAAGTAGAGTCTTGCCGTAAATGGAGTATGATATCCTTCCGAAGATATGAGTATAACACCAATACCATTTCCGAGTGTGTTATATGCCCCATCAAAAACCAGGGTCCATCGGGATCCTTGTTCAGGTCCTTCATATTGTCTGAATTCTTCATAGTTGTTTACCATCATGATGTCCTCATCCAGGAATTTAAACTTCATGGACTGGTAGTCTTCTACAGCTTGGTAAGCAAGGTGATCAGCTTGTACACTTCCCTTTATAGCTTTCTGGGTAGTATACTGTATGTCATATTCTGTCAGTATCATCTGCCATCTCGCTATTATCCCAGCAATAGCAGGTTTCTCGAAGATGTATTTTATTGGATCCATTTTAGATATCAACAAGGTAATATGAGTCAACATATACTGTCTTAGCCGGTGAGCTGCCCATGCCAGAGCGCAATAAGTTTTCTCGAGCAGTGAATATCTTATTTCACAGTCGGTAAACTTTTTGGTCAGGTGATAAATAGCATGCTCTTTTCGGACAGACTCGTCATGCTACCCCAGTACACACCCTATTGAATTTTCCAAAACAGTCAAATACATGATCAATGGTCTTCCCTCAACTGGTGGGATCAACACAGGAGGCTCTTGCAGGTACTCTTTGATCTTGTCGAAATCATATTGGCATTCATCATTCCATTTGACTACTTGATATTTCTTCAATAGTTTGAAGATTGGTTCACAAGTAGCTGTCAGGTGAGAAATGAATCTAGAAATGTAGTTCAAACATCCCAGGAATCCTATGGCTTCCTTTTCAGTATGAGGAGCAGGCATCTCTTGTATCGCTTTCACCTTGGCAGGATCTACTTCAATACCCTTATTATTGACAACAAAGCCTAAGAGTTTACCATACCTCACCCCAAATATGCATTTGTTTGGGTTCAACCTCAACTTGTACTTCTTTAGTATCTTAAAGAGTTTATGTAGATGGTCAAGATGCTCTTCTTCTGTTTGAGATCTAGCTATCATGTCGTCCATATAGACCTCTATTTCATGGTGTATCATGTCGTGAAATAAAGCTACCATGGCATGCTGATAGGTTTCCCCAGCATTCTTCAGTCCGAATGGCATCACCTTGTAGCAGAATGTGCCCCACTGTGTGACAAATGTTGTTTTCTCTATGTCCTTAGGCGCCATTTTGATTTGGTTGTAGCCTGAGAAATCATCCATGAAGGAAAACAATTTTTGTTGTTCCGTATTGTCAACTAGAATATCAATGTGGGGAAGTGGGAAATCATCCTTAGGGCTTTCCCTATTCAAATCTCTGTGGTCCATGCACATTCGTACCTTGCCGTCCTTTTTGGGCACGGGAACAACATTGGCAACCCACTGCAGATAGGAGGTGATGGAAAGAATCCATCATTGAATTGTTTCATGACTTCTGCTTTAATCTTCTCCGACATATCTGGTCGCATGCGACAGACCTTTTGTTTTACTGGTGGGTAATCCTCTTTTGTAGGTAGACGATGTACCACAATATCTGCATTAAGTCCTGGCATATCTTCATACGACCAGGAAAAGACCTCAACATATTCGTGTAGTAACTGAATCAGACGCTCCTTAATACTGGGTTCCAGATTGGCACCCACCTTGACCTCTCTTTTGTCTTCCTCGGTACCTAGGTTGATCATATCCACGGGTTCCTCGTGTGGTCGAATGGTCATCTCTTCTTGTTGTAGTAATCTGGAAAGTTCCCCTGGTACTTCACAATCTTCCTCACCTTTGTCTTCGGCTTAGTAGATTAGATTTTCAGAGTCACAAAAAGCCATAGCAGAACCGTTATCCATGGGATCCCGAATGGATGTAGACCTGCATTGTGTGTGTGAGTGTGTGTAACGGTATAACTATCTTTGAAAGAAATGAAAATGTAAAAAGGAAAAACAATGAGAACAAAGTTTGTATGCAAAATGTCCATGATTCATTGATGTCATATGGAAATGAGATATAACCCTTACAAATAGGCCATTGTGCCTCGGGTAAGACACAAGGTTTTAAGAGTCTGAATTGTTTTAATATTACAGATCTAACAAAATGTAAAGACAAATTACTGTGGGATAAAAGTGATCGGGACAAAATTTCTAGCCTCCCAGTTGCTGAGCCCTCCACTGATAGTTGGGAAGATCCAATCCTCCAGGTTGCAGCCATCTTCAACATCCTCTACCGCGTTGACTTCACGGTTGCTGATCTTCAGGGGTGGTCCTCCAGCACGAGCGTGGTGTACAGCATTTTGAGCACTTAAAGTGAAACCTAGGCCAAACTTATCAGATTTATATGGGATATCTGGGAGTTGTCCCCAAATATTACACTCACCTTCTTCTATCACTGCTTTTGCATCCTTCAAAGAAGACATCCTGAGTCGAGGCCTTGTGATCTTGGGAACTGCCTCGGTCACTGCCACATCTTGCGGGACTTCTTTAAAGTGTTGGAATGGAGTTTCAATAAATTCACCATCTAATTCCATATATCTGAAGGAATTGAGATGGCTGATCATATACTCTTCTTCTCCATGAACAATTATAATCTTCCCTTGAATTGGATACTTCAGCATTTGGTGCAACGTAGAAGTAACATCGCTAGCATTGTGAATCCATGGTCGGCCTAGAAAGCAGGAGTATGAAGGGCGAATATCCATTACATAAAAAGTTGAATCAAATGTTTGGGTTCAACCTTTATGGGGATATCCACTTCCCCTTGTACCATTCTTTTTGAGCCGTCGAAAGCCCTCACTACTATGTTGCTTGGCTTCAATGTCAATCCCTCACAATCAAGCATATCAAGAGCCTTTTTGGGCAATACATTCAGAGATGAGCCAGTGTCCACCAAAACATGAGCCAAGGTTGTGCCCCTACATTCAAATGAGACGTGCAATGCCTTATTATACTTCCTTCCTCTTGGCTTTAAATCAGCATCCAAAAAACCTAGACCATTACCCGTAGTCAAGCTGGCTACGCAGTCTTGGAACTGACCGGCAGATGTCTCTTGGGGTACATGGGCAGTTTTCAGGAATTTTACCAAGGCTTTTACATGCGCCTCGGAACATAGTAGTAAAGCCAGCATGGAAATTTTGGATGGAGTTTTCCCCAGTTGTTGAACTACATCGTATCGCTTATTTTTATGATCTTTAGAATTTCCTCCATCTCTTTTCGGGAGGTCTCAGGGATAGCCAACGATTGTGCCTTTGTCCGGACAGGCTCAATCAGAATATTTTTACCTCGAGTCTCGGTTAACTCGGCAGCAGGAATGTCAGTAGGAGTGATAGCATGGATTGTATTAGCTTTTTCAGTTGGAGTATTAGTGGGGATGATTGAAGGACCGGGAACAACTTTTGGAGGAGTAACAACATGAATGATTACGAGTCCAGAAACTACTTTTGGGGGAGCAATATCTGGAGAGAATATCCTTCCGCTTCGGGTAATCTTGCTAGTCCCTGCAATATTACTGATATCAGAGTCAACCTTCTCAGAACTTGAATCTTCAGTAGCTGGCCAATCTTGCTTGATACCGTGGTAGTAGACATCCCCTCCATAATTCCATGGTATGGTTTTGTCTGATGAATACGGGACTGGTCCAGGCATTGTAGTTATCAAAGAAGCTGCTTTTGGAACTGATGTAATTCTAACGGGTCTTTTGGTGGAGGCCCTGGAAGAATTGGCGGAAATGGTAATGATAGAAACATCATTAAAAGGAATAGGTGGAACAGAAGTCTTTTCAAACAAAATTTCCTTGTTATCTATTAGGCATTGAACGCTTGCTTTCAACAAAGGACAACTGGTTGGTGAGAATAAATAGAAATGGCAGTTTTCATCACAGCCTGGGAATACATTGGCATTTAAAAATTATTTTTTATAATCAGGAGTGGGGTCACAAGTTCATCAACTGAAGTAACAAACATGTCTTCTTCAATGGCGTTGGTAGTATGGCCGTGTTTGGGCATAGGGGCAGAAATGACATTTGGCTTTTCGGGCGCATCGAATTCAATCTCTTTGGCTTCAATGAGGTCTTGTACTTTGTTCTTTAGAGACCAACAGTTATTAGTGTCATGGTCGGGACTCTCAGAGTGGTACACACAACGGGCATTAGGATGATAGTGAGGAGATGTTGTATTAGGATTCTTTGAAGCTTCTTTCAAGTTCACTAGGTTGGATCTTAATAGATGTGGCAACACTTGAGATAAGGCCATGTTAATTCTGGTGAATTATCTGACTGGTCTTTCCATTCTTGGCTGGTTGTTTCTTTGCTGATCAGGCGCAGGTTTAGGAATCATAACAGACCCCACCATTAGACGACGTTCGACCCTATCTTGATTTATCTAAGGATAAACAACAACCACTTCTTTGCTTCCAATAAATGGCTTCCTTATAGCAGCAGAGGATGTATCTTTTTGAATCTTTCCACTTTTTATCCCGGCTTCTACCCTCTCTCCGGTCAATATCAGTTCAGTAAAACCCGCCGATGAACTCCCAATTAGGTGATTGAAGAAAGAACCAGACAAGGTGCCCAAAAACATGTCTACTAATTCTCTTTCAGATAGGGGAGGTTGAACTCTTCCATCCAAGTCTCTCAATTTTTGCGCATAGTCTTTGAAGCCCTCACTTGAAACCATGGCCATACTCTAGAGTTGAGTACGGGTAGGCGCACGATCATCGTTGTATTGGTATTGTGAGTAAAAGGCTGCAACAAGATCTTACCAGTTATGAACATTGGCTCTTTCTAACTAATAAAACCGATCAAGTTGAGTTCTAGACAGACTGTCTTTGAAGAAGTGTACCCATAAATCTTTGTCAGCTGTATGGGGCTGGATTTTCCTTACATAGGACCGGAGATGCATTTTAGGGCATGAAACTCCGTCATATTTGGCGAACACGGGTGCTTTGAATTTTAGAGGAATGTCAATTCCTGATACCAGTACCAACTCCTTAAAGTCCAAGCTAGGAACTTTTTGGAGTTGCATTGCACTCAACCGTTCTTCGAGATGTTTATACTTGTCATCAGCTGGAGGGTATTGTACTTCAGAATAGTCTTCTTCTTCCTCTTCCTCTTCTGATTCTGACTGGACAACTGTTTCTTTTCCCTTCCCATCTTGATTGTCTTTCTCACCGAATGTCATTGCAAAGTCTAAGGCCCTTCTTGTCTGCCCTTGGAATCTTCTTCCCATGTTTAGAACCCCGGTTATCTTATTTGTCTTCTTTTTCTTCTCCTGAGCCATCAAAGTCTTCAACACTTCTTTTCCTTTGGCTAGGTTAAGAACAATTGTTGAAACTGTGCATTCTGAGCTTGGAGGTCCTTCACCGTTTGCTCGAGATCCATCTTACTGAAATAAACAGTAGAGAGATGAGGAGACTTGTTGCAAGAAACCTGCTTATGTTATGATGAATGGTAAATGCATATGCAATGATTTCAAGGATTTTAAGATTCAAATTTTTTTTAGAAAAAAAGGAAACACACGTTATATTAATAAATTAAAGCTTTTGAGTACATCTATGCCTTCTTGGACAAAATAATACAAAAAACTCTAAGATAAAAAGGTAGTCTGCATCCTTTTTGGTGCAATGTAGGCATTCAGAGTCTGCTCCTCATGAAGTAGCCTAGTGAGTTCCAAAACCTTCTTCTCGGTTGCGTAGAATTGGGCTTCAAAAGTATCTCGCTCCCCTTTGAGTTGTATCCAATCCCTTTGTAGGTCTTCAAGAGAGGTGGGCATGTCAGGATGTAGGATAGTGTATGGAATATCTCCTTCCATGACAGGCTCAACAATTACCGGGAGAATGGAGAGGTAAGGCATCATAAGACTCTGAGCGCGAGTTCGTACCCATTTGAGGTAAGGCTTAAGAGGGATGGAATTCTTGTGCCCTAGTGTCTTGCTATCTACCTTGTTTAACATCCTCCAAGCTCGGATAAGTTTCTGGCGAAGACCTTGATCGTCGTTGTCGTAGTCAAATACCAAACCTTGAATCAGCATCTCGTGCGGGCCATCCCTTCAGGCGTAACCAAACTGTCTTAAAGCTAAGTAGGGGTTGTAGGTGATTCCTCCCCTAATTCCAAGTAAAGGGACATTAGGAAATTCCCCATAACGGTCGACAATAGTAACATTCTCTATGGATCGGAAGCACCAATGAATGTCTGAATGTTTGAGCGTCATCAACCTTTGTGACCACCTTGAACCTTGCTCATTATTTAATACAAATTGGGGAAGATAAGAAATAAACCATCTTGCCAAGAGAGGAGTGCAACATATAAGGACACCTCTTTTCCTCATTGTGCGAGTGTGAAAAGAGTGCAGGATATCCCCTAGCAATGTAGGCATAAGGTTGCAGGATATGAAGATTTTGACGGTGTTCACATCTATGAGTTAGCCAAGATTTGGAAACAAAACCATCCCATAGATGAGGAGAGCTACAATTTCCTCAAATGATTGCAAATCCAAGGAGTTCCAACAGTTTTGGGCTTTCTCGAACAAGAACTTTGCTAGGAATCCTTTGACACCACTCCTTGTTTCCCAATGAGTTGTGACATCAGATGAGTGCAAGTGTAGAGCTTGAGCAATCTCTTCTGGCTTCGGGTCTCTTTCTGTACCATTTTAAGGTAGTTGATTGAGAATGGGAATCCTCAAGAGTCGGGAGAATTCTTCCAAAGTAGGCACAAGTTGATAGTCGGGAAATGTGAAGCAATGGTGTAAAGGATCAAAGAACTGAAAGAGAACCTTCATCATGTCCTCATTTGTGCAGGAGGTGACCAAATTGAGTAGGCGACCATGTATCTCGGTGAATGGGGAGTTTTCAGGAATCCTTGAAGCTAGCTCCTTAATTTGTGGAGGGATCCTCACAAGGTTGACTTTAATAGTTTTCCTGCGAAGTGAATCCATATCCTACAAAATAAGAACAAAGATGAATCTAACAATCCTTGAAATGGTTAGTGAATGTGTATGATGTTATGATGTTCATGATGTTATGTACAAGTATGTATATACAAACAAAGCAAACAAATCCTTAAGTTTAGGCTTGCATGGAGTTTTATAGGTAAGTACCCTCTTGAAGTTTAGTTGGCTTAAACCTGTCCTAGTAATAGTAACCGGGTTCTAAGGAGCTCAATATCACTAGATTGTTTCCTTGGTCATTGTTTCATCTTAAGCCTCTTTAATGACGACCAAAATATCCCAAGAAATCAAACCTCAATAACTACCAACTTTGGACTGCACCAAAACCGGTCATCTCACTACATCCTAAATTGCCAAGTTTGTCAAGTAAAGGTTCTAGAAGTTCATTAGTGCTTTATGACATCACTTAGCGGCCCCGTATTCTCTTTGATTAACTCAAAGGCTACCGGTACACACAAATATGTCGCACTAACATATCTATTTCTTAGACCATGTAGGTATACCCCGCACAGTTTCCACAATGTATTGCTACTTATGTATAATGTATCCCAAATCCAGGTAGAGGATTCAAACCCAAACAAACAACCATAATATAAAGCATACAAGTCAAACAATGTAAGCAAGTAAATGTAATTTATCCCTAAGGTAACCCCACTTTTAGAATATTCCCCAGCAGAGTCGCCAGTTCTGTGATACGATGGGAGAATTAACTTGAGTATTTTGCGTTTGATCGCAAATGTTGTGGTTAGCAAGAGATGCCATCGACTTTTCTTTTATCCAAAAGGGAAGGTGAAAAAGCACAGGAAAGACCTTTGAGATTGTTTCTTGAGTTCGGGGGGTAGATTATGAAAAGGGAAGGTGTTAGCACCCTTTTCATCCATGGCTTTCCATGGGCTCTTAGTTACTTGCTAGACCACTTGCTTTTTGTTTGAAATTGTGCTTTATATGGTTTTCGAAAGTATTTTTTAAAGAGGCCATTGTTTAGGCAATCTTTGTAATGATTCTCGTTCGTAAGAATGTATACAAAGATGTTGATCTTTTGGAAAATGTTTTCAAATTTGTTAGATGTTTGGAAGTGTGTGTGATTGTTTTGAAAAATAACAAGGATGTTTGTTTTTTTGAAATGGAGCAAGTAATTAGGAGCAATCTACCTACTCAAATGTCTTTCTTGTTCATTTTATTTTCCTTTGATATTGTTGTCTTACCATTGATTTGGTAAGCAACCCTATCTTTGGATGTAAACGGGACGGACGTGGGTCATCGTATAACCATGATTAGCAATGTTGAAAAGTATCTTAGCATTCTTTTTAAGGGACTAAGATCATTTGTAAGGAAACTTAGATAGCATCATCTAGGGACTATGATCTTGTATTTTATTTGTTTTTGCTAAGATACCTTACATGTGTAATATGGCCATTTTGTATAAGGCAACCAAGTGGAATAATCCTAGGGGTGCTTGTGTGAAAGTGTGTTGTTTTTATGCTTGTTTTTTTATTGGATTAGGGTTTTCTAAGCATTGATTTTAGTCTTTCCATACAAACCCTAATTACTAGCATGTTATATAAAAGCGATAAATTGCGAAATTTAAAGTTACTACGCTATTACAACATTTGTAAGGAGGGGGTATACAATTTGTAAATGGGGATTGCAAGAATATAAACCTATTTAATCTATTACAACCAAATTAAATGTGTATGAATATACAAGGAATTTAAATAAATACAAAGTATAAAAATAAATGTACAAGGATGCAAAATGTGAAGAAAATGAATTTTGTTTGGTTTTCATGAAAAAAAAGATTTTTGTCTTAACCTAATTAAATAAAGAAAACAATTAATTAAGTTTGAACTTATTAAGAAAAGATTTTTTTGAATAACCCTAATTCTATAAATTAATCAAAAGAAAATAAGTTTAAGAAAAGTATTTTTGGTATTTTTTATCTTGAAAATATTTATAGTATTATAAAATATTTTTAGTCCTTTTTATATAAAGAATAAAGTATTTAAATTAATGTGAAAGAAAATAACTAATAACACAATTTTATTTATAAGTCAAAAATAAAGTATAATTAATAAAAATATTTTGTATGGAAAAATAAAAATAAAATAAGTCAAAATATAAATATATCATTTTTTATATTTTTGTGATTTTTAGTATTTAGAAAATATATTTAAAAATAAAATAAAAAAATAAATAATAAAACTTGGGCCAGGGGGTGTCAATGGGAAACAGGGAGGTCAACAAGCAAAATAAAAATAAGCCAGGCCCAAAGGGCCCAGCGCCTGCCAAACCAAAAAAGCCATAATTGTAAAAATATGAAAAAATGCAAAAGGGTACCACTGGGGCTCGAACCCAGGTCCCATAGGTTACAAGCGCGCGCTTCTACCACTGGTGTGGCTATACATCCATTAATACAAATGAAACAATAAATATGTAATGCAAAATGCGCCCTAAAGACTTCAACCTCCAGTCAGACCTACTGTAGCTTGCTCATTTCTCATTAAAAATGAAAACTGTAAGCATGAAACTTGTAGCAAATTTTCTCACGATTCCAGAAACATAAAGTATTAGAACTATGGATCAAAGATAAGAAAGAATTTTAATGGTCCTAATCTGAACCCTAAAAATTTCAGAAATTTCAGTTTCAAAATTCTCTAAGCTCAAGCAAAATTAATAAAAACTAAGGACATGGTTAGCTTCAGGGAAATGATATCTACATGTTTTATTCACAAATATACTATTGATGATGCATGTATGAAGAGTTCCAAGTTGAGAAAACTCACCTCAAAACTGGAAATCGTGTTTTGAGTTTGAGCTTGTTTCAAGATGCTGCATTGATCAGGTTAGCTTCCTTGAGGTCCTAGGAAGCTAATGCAATGATTAGCTTGAACAATGGATGGCTGAAATGGCCTGGAGAAGTCAAGTTGTAGACTCTGTTTTTTGGTTATGGAAGTTATGGTAAATGGTGTTACAGTTCTGGAGTAAGGATATGGATGAGTTGTATTTGATGTAAGGAAGCTTTAGAAACTAAAAGGCAAAGAAACGCACGAGAGAAATGGGAGTTTAATGTTCAAGGTCAGAAATTATGCAATAATGGAGTTTTTGTGCAATTTCTGATTTGAGAGGGTTTTGGTGTATTTCAGGGTGCTCAAGCTCATTTTCTGGCTCAAAAATAGTGTATATTTATAAGCAACAAGTTTGGAATGCTCTAGTTGATCAGAATTCAAATTTGCATCTTTAAGTTAAACATGTGATTTTTTGACAAAACAAGTTTCCATGCCTTGTGTACTTGCTAAGATAGAGTGGTTATGCTTTAAACAAGCTTGCTTCTGACTTTGTGGATGGAGTGTAATCAGAGGGAACAAGTTAGATGCTTAATGTGAACTTTATGCAAAAAGCTTGCTTTACAAGAACGACAATGTTACTTTGTGCCATTAATGGAAATGCAACTTGGATAATAGCTCAAATGCTTGGGTCAAATCTCTAACAGCTGTGTAAACATTTATTTATGGAGTGGCCAAATTTTTTTGAGGCCTGCAAAGCAAAGATTATGCAGCCTAGCATGGATTTGGTTCATGTGTTCATCAAAAATGACTTGTAATCCAAGTGACAAAACCCTAACTTCATCTCTTCGATTCTCCCTACTCAAGAATGATCTCAAGGAGTTCTTAGACATTTTGGAAAGCTTTCAATGTGCTCTACAACCCATCTTTTGAATTACTTTTGAAGATTCCCCTTGGAACTATATGAAAAAGTGCCATGAAGTTGGGTCAAAATCCTGACCAAACTAGGGCAAAATTTCACTAAGTGTTTAGTTTCATGACCCTATGTTCTTGAAATTATAACTTGAGATCCAAGAACTTTTTGGAGAAGTTGTGTGAAGAAAAGTTGTATATTTAATGGAGATCTACAACTTTCATGTTGGAAGTTTCTTTTGAATCATCTTGCATCATGGTGAAAATTTGGCTCAAAGTTATGAAAAAAATATGAATTTTCAACACTTATAAAAATTTCTAAGTTTAGAAATATTGACTTTTCAAAATGAAATCTTGCCTTTTGATTTCTTAATGAATAAGTTTCATATTTTGACATGTTTTGATGAATTATGATCTTTGTCACTTGAATTTGACCAAAAAGTCAAAGTTTGACTTTTCAGTATACAGTTGACTTTTGATCAGTTGACTGCAAAATTCATATGTCAATCTGATGGACTTGCAATGTTTTGAACCATGTCATTAGGTTAAAATGATGCAATTATACTCTTGAGATTATGCCTTAAACCAATTGACCATTTGCTAGGTCAAAAGCCATAAATTGCCCTTTCCCAATCAAAACCCTAATTTTGACCATTTTACCCTTTTGGAGATTTGATCAAATTTCTTGAGGAGTTGTAGTAAAAACTTGATCAAATGATACATATGAGTTTTTAATGTTGATATGAATAAAAAAATATGAAGTTTGACTGTAAATTGGCCATAGTTGTCTTTTTCCCCAATACAGCCGATTTTTAGGTCAACGGCTCAATTGACTGATCAAAAGTGTGATCCAAGGCTTGAGACTCGGCATGAGTAATCTTGGGGGTCCATAAGTATCCATGAAAGTCATATGAATCATTGGAAGTTCAAAAATCCTTGTGCAATCTCAAACCCTAATTTTGGTCATCAGTGCATAAGGAGGTGTCTTGAGCTGATCAAACCCTAATGCAGTCTTAAGCCCAATGAGATCTTGTGAGAAACTTATTGATAAGTGGGCGGGCAAATTTTGGGGTACAACACCTATGTACCACCTTTTCGTGCAATAGGGGATCAGGGTACACATAGTTCCTCTTTAAAAAATTTAAAATGTAAGTGTGTTGGTTAATTTTTATGAGATAAAACATCATCATCATTGTTCGTGTTGAAAACATACCTACTACCCACAATCATGAGAAAGGAGAATTTGCACCATCTCAAAGTGGAGGATATGGCTTTGATTTTAAAATCAACAATGCCTCACTCAACACCCAAGTGGAAAATATCTCTCTTCACTACATATTGTAGAAGTATAGTTGTTTGCATCACTACAAGGATTGACAAGAGTCTAATCTTTTGAGAAAGGTTTTAAAATAAGAAAGCCAAAGTGGCAAAAATGATTTGAAATGAGATTGATTTACTTTTATTCTTCTCACAAAAAAATGATGTCAAAATATTATTAAGTTGATTGAAGTTTATTCATGAAAATGTTTTTGAAAATGCATAGACCTAAGTCCAAGTTTATTATGAAATAATTCAAGTTTTAAAACAAGAGGAGTTTTCAAAAGGAGGAAGAAGATTTTTGAAATTAAATAAGATGGGAGGAGAAGAAGAGACTATCCTATAGCATAAGATAAAAGCTAGGGATAGGAACCATCTAACCAACAAGGAGCCAATACTTGACACTATGAGCCAAGATAGAATTCCCATTCTTTGGATTGAAACCAAGTAAGCAAAGATACTAGACCTCTTGAGAGAACCAAACTTCAAGTGTATTAATTCTTCACAAAAATTGGGCAGAGTAACGGTTGTATACGGGTGAATTCCAGATTACAAACAAAGAGTGTAATCACAATAACCTGCACACAAAACAAACAAACAACCCAATGTCTTGAGGTAAACCTCAAGAGCTCCATACAAAATAATCAGATAAGGTCACAGGGTCTCCAATCATAGGCCAAGGTTTCTAATCCTAAGTCCAAGAAGTCCCATACTCCATAATTCCAAGGATAGTAACCAAATAGTCCAAGTATCATTAAGGATTTTATGGTTCATATTTATTATTAAGTATCTTAAGAAAAGAAAAGAAAAGCTCAAGTGAGCAAAATAAAAATGACAAGAAAGTAAATGCTCAAATGAGCGAAGATGAAAATGGCATAAAATGTAAATGCTAAAAGTAAATAGTGCATAAAAATAAAAGGGGCATATAATAAAAATACAGGATAAAGTTAATTATTAGTGATTAGTGGTTAGTTGGATGATCATATTGAAACTTGCATTTCAAGCTCATTAGAGGATTGGTAGAACCAAAGCCTCCACACAACAAGTTGCATTTTCTTTTTGTCAAGTATATCATCCATTTGGAATCCTCATAAGTACCATTTAATGACCAATGATGTTTAAGTGATTCACGTTGACCAAATGTGTTATAGATCCATTAGAGGATTGGTAGAACCAAAGCCTCCACACAATGAATCTCAAGGTTATTGGATCAAAGAGATCAAATTAACATACTTGGGCTTGCAAACATAGGTTTGGGCCATGAATGATCATTTATTCGAATTGGGACAAAACTTAACGCTATGTTAAGCAATCGTAAGTGGACTTATGTAGAAGTTGCACCTATTTTGAGGCCAGTGAATAGCAATCTGTGCACAATTTGTTTTGAGACATGATATAGAGATCATGCTCCAATAACACTTAGTGCAATAAGAAAGGGATGAGATGAAGAGGGGTGGGAGAGAAATAAAAAATAAGTGAGGTCACCAATATTTATCACAATATCATTGGATCATCCCATATTTTTTTTAGAATTTAAAAATGCATAAAAGTATTTTTAAACATTTAAAACAATTCAAATAAAGTGAAAATTTATAAAAAAATACCAAAACATAAAATTAAATTGTGAAAAAATAAAAATCAGATAGAGAATAATCAAAAATATTTTTCATAATTTTTCAGATTTTTTAGACTTAAAATGAATTTTCTATGATTTTTTGAAGTTTAAAACAATTAAATATAAAAATTAGAAAAGAAAATAAAAGTAAAAAATATGTGGACCATTGGATGAGAGTCAAAACGCGTTAGTAATCAAATCCAAGGGATCTGGCGCGCTGTGCATATCATGGTCATTAGTGAATAAAGCACTGAATCAAATGTAAATTAGAAATTCAAAAAAACCAAATGGCGTTGTTTCGTTGGTTGAATGATGACACATTGGTCATCTTCAACCTCCAACCAGTCCCAAAACCAGATTGCTCAATCTGTAAAATTCGAGCACGAGACCTATGCCATTCGTTTCGTCTCTTCAAGACAAAGAAAACTACACCTTCACGACAAATTTATATAAACTGTAGCTCAAGCAATTTGGAAGAAAAGTTTTGAAAAGGGATTTGAAATTTCATGGTCAAAACATGTTTCCAGTAAAAAGTAAGTGTTGCGACTAGAACCAGGGAAATGAGAGCATAACAATGATATCAAAGTTTTGAAGAATTGATGAAGGAATCTACCTATTAAAGTTGAGTTGCAGAGCTCTAAAACTGGACTTCTATGGAGCAATATAGGGAACGATTCTTGAATGTAATTATATGGTTAGCTTCAGGGAAGATCAAGGAAGGTGAATTGATGGAAAAATTAGATTGAAAAAGGCTTGAGAATAGATTTTGAAGTTGCTGAATTTTGAGTTATGGAACAAGTTTGGCAGGGTGATTCTGACTATCCAAGCTTGAGGAAATGAATGGGGAATGACCCTCTATTTATAGGGAATTAAATGGAATGTCCAAGCGTGTGAAATGATGAAGTTTGGAGGGAAATCGTGTGAAGTTGCAAACAAGAAAAGTGTGACTTCTAATTTGATAAAAACTATTCCAAAACACGTGTTTTGTTGTGCTAATCCATTCTGGAAGTTCACTAAACATGTTTAGAGGCAAAAATGCATGGAGAACTTGTGATTAGAAGCCAAAACAAAGATTTCAAAATCTGACTTGTGATGAAACTTCAGTTCCAAGTTACCAACTTCAAAATCACGGCATTCTCAGCTCAAGGGGTCTTAGGGCATGATTCTTGATGCTTTATAAAAATGAGGTTACAATATTTGCAATGGAAAAAGAATGGAATCAAATGGATGCTTGAGTTGAAAGTTGTGTTGAGTCAAAGTTGGAGAAAAAGGGTTGACATTCCATACTTAGAAATATTTCGAAATTTTCTTCAAAAGTGACCTATAATGTCTTGCATCCAAACATGGCCTTCCACTTGGATTTTGCTCTTGACCAAAAACGATGGCATGAAATAGACCTATTGAATGACATTTTGGGACTTGAACCATTCAAAATCTCCAAAGATTGAGAGAGTTATGAATTGTTGAAGTTGGAAAAAAATCATGAAATAACCTATAAGCTTTTGTATCCTTAAGGAAACTTCCATCCATTTTATCACTTTTCACATAAAATAAGGCATAAAGTTCACATCCTCAAGATCACTGTGGAAAAATAATGGGCTCAAGGTGATAAAAATTGACCAAGTTATGATCATTTGAAGTCACACATGGAAAAGTGGGGATTCATCTGGAGGACTTGTAATCTCTTTTCTTCATCAAGTTTCTTCCACATGAAAACTCCTTGGAACTTTTGAAGTGATTTGTTGATAACCCTTTTAAGAGAAGGATGTATTTGGAATCAATCTAAAATACCAAAATATGAGCAAGATATGCTTCTTTGAAGTTCAAAACCCTAGCTCTTAGATCAAGAAAAATGCCTTGATGAACTTTTACAATTTTGAACAAACTTCTTGCACCAACACAAATGCTTTGTAAATATAAGTTGTTGAGGATGATAACTAGAACTCATAGCAACCACAACCATTTCCAGATCTTAAAAATTGAGAGAAATATGCATTTGTGACCAATGGGAACAAAGCCTTGTCCAAGCATGACAACTTCTCAAATCAATCCCTTGTGCTTTTGAACCAAATTTGATAATCTTGAAATGTGGTGAACCAAAATAACCTTGCCATGCCATTTCCTCCAAAACAAATCCAATGGTGAGGTTTGAACTTTTCAAGCTTTATTGACTAGGGAATGGAAATAAACTCATGAACCCATGGAGCAACTTGCTGAATCTTATTGCCTTTACCTACATGAGTAACAAGCAAGACAAACCAACATTGCATTTTATTAATTAAGAGAAGAAATCAAGACAAAAATATTCATGATCACAAAAGAACACAAGTCAAGGTGCTTGGTGATTCTTCAAAGAGCAAAGCTAAATATAGGGAGGGGAACCAAGAATCCTAATGTGATATTGTTATGATGGAGTCAACATGGTATGATGAAGGGATCTTAGGGGGAAAAATTGGGGTATAACAGCTGCTCTTATTTAAGTTTCTTCTATTCGGAGATACGAAGGTTAAAAATCTTCGTGTCGAGGCGATCGAAGATACTTAAATATAAAACAGACCCTATTTTTGGCCCTAAGATGCCATGCAATTCTTATGAGCATGGATGCATATGAACAAAACCAAAGAGACGCAAAACACCATTGGGGATTCAACAAAAATAAATAAACAAGAGAGTAACCCAACCAGGAAAATAAATCACTGGTGGATCAAAAAGACCTGAATCAGAGAGGATGGTAAAATGGTCAAAGGATACACCAACTTCCACTGAAGACGAAGCTACCAATGTTTAGTGAAGGCAGAGAGAAAGAATCATCGATGTTCACTGTCGATGACCTACCAACTTTCACTGAAGGTAGGAAGAGAATACATCAGAGCACCGCCGTTCATTGACGATGAACTACCAACATTCACTGAAGGTAGAAAAAAGATAACAATCACCAACTTTCACTGAAGGTGACCTACCAACTTTCACTGAAGGTAGAAAGAGAATATATCATAGCACCGCCGTTCACTAACGATGAACTACCAACATTCACTGAAGGCAGCAAAAAGATAACAATCACCAACTTTCACTGAAGGTGACCTACCAACTTTCACTGAAGGCGAAGCTACCAACGTTTACTGGAGGCAGAGAGAAAGAATCATCGACATTCACTGTCGATGACCTACCAACTTTCACTGAAGGTAAAAAGAGAATACATTAGAGCACCATCGTTCACTGACGATGAACTACCAACGTTCACTGAGGGTAGAAAAAAGATAATAAACACCAACTTTCACTGATGGTGATCTACCAACTTTCACTGAAGGTAGAAAGAGAATATATCATAGCACCGCCGTTCACTAACGATGAACTACCAATATTCACTGAAGGTAGAAAAAAGATAACAATCATCGATGTTCACTGTCGATGACCTACCAACTTTCACTGAAGGTAGAGAGAAAATATATCATAGCACCGCCGTTCATTGATGATGAACTACCAACATTCATTGAAGGTAGCAAAAAGATGATAATCATCGACGTTTGCTGTCGATGACCTACCAACTTTCACTGAAGGTAGAGAGAAAATATATCATAGCACCGCCGTTCACTGATGATGAACTACCAACGTTCACTGAAGGTAGCAAAAATATAATAATCACCAACTTTCACTGAAGGTGACCTACTAAATTTCACTGAAGGTGGAGAGAAAATATATCATAACACCGTCGTTCACTTACGACGAACTGCCAACATTCACTGAAGGTAGCAAAAAGATAACAATCACCAACTTTCACTGAAGGTGACCTACCAACTTTCATTGAAGGTAGAGAGAAAATATATCATAGCACCTCCGTTCACTGGCGATGAACTACCAACGTTCACTGAAGGTAGCAAAAAGATAGCAAGTTTCCCTAAAATTCTGGCATTTCGCCTAGAACGGGTCTCAACTTATTCTTTAACCGAGGCACTTTGCCTGGAAAGGGTAAGCTGTCTTAAATAAAGAGACTTCCACTTGCAAATATTTCACAACAAACTGTCTCTGCGAATTTGAAAGTCTTGCTATCCACTGGCGTAAACTGACGACAGACTGCAAACTATCCACTCATAGAGGAAATAGCAAAAAAAGTTACGTCGACTTTTACAGGGAAGCACAAGTTGCTCAAATAAAGAGACCTTCTACTTATTGTCATGGAGGATTGCAAAAAGAAATTACTTTATAGGGAGAGAAATATGGCTTCCTCGGAAATGAAATATGACTTCCTGGGGAGAGAAATAAAGTCTTCTCGTGCAAAATAAATGCACAAACCAAAACTCGAAGCTTTTAGAAATCCAAAGTAAATAATATTGTTGTGGAACCAAAGATTCAAACTAGAAATAAACTGGAATGAAACAGTCAACCAAAATACATCCTTTGAAAAATAAACTCAAGAGGGAAAACAAAATCCATCCAAATAAGGAGCTATACAGGAAGGCTAAAGCAAAAATCTTCAATGAGGGATAACTCAGTGGGGAAATTGAAAGAATATACGCTTTCTGTTTAAGGCCAACACTCTATTGATGAGAGGACAACGTAACTCTACAAAACAGGATGATATGTCAACAAAAAATTAACAAATGTTAATGAACAATGATTTTCCAATTTTAGCTATGCATGATGTATGTATGAATGTATGAGTGTTATTGTGCGTATGCTGACAAAAAAGATATACAACACTGGGAGTAACCAGGCAAAAACCACCTAGGGAACAAACAACACTCGACTAAATCACATCCAAGATGATCATACCAAGAAAGTCCCTAACTTTTGCCTAAGCTGCCCTTGCGGGTTTTCAACTTAGTGGCAAATTTATTCTATTTATGTCTCTAACTTTTGACTAGACCTCCCTTTCGGGTTTTCGTCCTACCGAGCCACTCTTTTTTTCCTAAGCTGCCCTTTCGGGTTTTCAACTTAGCGAGCCGTTCTTTTATTTCTTTAGGCGAAGTATTTCTTAACTGCATCATCATTCATGGGATGTAGGAACTCCTCGCCATCCATAGTTTCAAGAATTAATGCACCGCCAGAGAAGGCTTTCTTGACAACATATGGCCCTTCAAAATTGGGAGTCTACTTGCCCCTAGAATCGGTGTTGAAAGACATGATCTTCCTGAGCACGAGGTCGCCTTCTCTGAATTCACGAGGTTTGACCTTTTTATCGAAAGCTTTCTTCATTCTTTTCTGATATAACTTTCCATGACACAAAGTTGTCATCCTCATCTCTTCGACCAGATTCAATTGGTCAAACCGGTTTTGGACCCATTCAGCCTCTGTCAACTTGGTTTCCATTATCACACGCAAAGAGGGAATCTCAACCTCGATTGGGAGTACCGCTTCCATTCCATACACCAAGGAGAACATGGTTGCTCCTGTTGAAGTGCGGACAAATGTTTGATATCATGCAAAGCAAAATGGAGCATTTCATGCCAATTGTGATACGGTGGGAGAACTGAATTGTGGTTTTGCGTTTGTGTTCGTAAATGTTGTGGTTTAGCAAGAGTTGCCACCGACTTTTCTTTTATCCAAAAAGGTAAGGTGAAAAAGCACAGGAAAGACCTTTAGAGATGTTTTCTTGAGTTCGGGGGGTAGATTATGAAAAGGGAAGGTATTAGCATCCTTTTCATCCATGGTTTTCCATGGGCTCTTAGTTACTCGCTATATCACTTGATTTTATTTGAATGTGCTTGTGGTGTGGGTTTTGAAAGTATTTTTGAAAAGGCGTCATCATTTAGGCAAACTTTGTAATAGTTCTCGTTCGTAAGAACGTATACAAAGTGTTGAGCTTTTGAAAATATTCCATGTTTGGAAAGTGTTTTTGAAAGTGTTTTTGAAAGTGTTTGTTTGTGAAAATAGCAAGGATGTTTGTTTTGAAATTGAGCAAGTAATTAGGAGCATTCTACCTACTCAAATGTCTTTCTTGTTCATTTTCTTTTCCTTTGACATGGTTGTCTTACCATTGATTTCGTAAGCAACCTTATCTTTGGATGTAAGCGGGACGGGCGTGGGTCATTGTATAGTCATGATAGCAATGTTATGAGGTATCTTAGAATTTCTTTTTGAGGGACTAAGATCATTTTGAAAGGCAACATTTATAGCGTCATCAAGGGACTATGATCTTGTATTTCGATTGTTTTTGCTAAGACACCCCACATGCATAACATGACCATTTTTTAGGCAACAAGTGGAGTTAACCTCAAGGGTGCATGTGTGAATAGTGTGTTTGATTTTCATGCATTTAATCTTTGATTAGAGTTATCTACTTGTTGATTTTTTCTTTCCATACACACCCTAATTACTAACGATATATGAAAGCAATAAAAGTGCAGAAATGTAAAGTCCTACGCTATTACAATATTTGGGGGATGGGGGTACATATTTAAGAATGGGGATTGCAAATAAAATTAAATCTAAGTTACTATTACAACCAAATTGAAATGGATAAGAATGTACAGGAAATGTAAAATGTTTGTTTCGTTTAGGAAAATAAATAATTTTGTTTAAGAAAATATTTTTGGTCTTTTTGATTAATGAAAAATAAAAGTGATGGTAAAAAAAATAATAAAAGGGAATAAACAGAATCATCACAACTGCTGAAAAAGAAGAGGTCAGAAGTTCTGACTCTGACGTGTTGTACAAACAAAAACAACGTTAGTAGAAATATGGAAGCTCAGAAGTTCTAGATCTTCTGAGAACTCAAGTTTTCAGAAGTTCTGATGCAACTGACAGAACTTCGTCTCCCTTCTCCATGCTGGTCGGAACATCTGCAACTTAGTCATTTCTTAACAAAACAGAAGTTGCACACATAACAGTTATGACAAATTTCATGATGTTTCAAAAGCAAGAGATATCAACAACACAAATCAGAAGCAAACATGAAAGGTGAAAAACAAGTTTTCAGAAGTTCTGGATCCGTTGGGGACACAGAAGTTTTTAGAAGTTCTGATACATCTGCAGCTTAGTCATTTCTTAACATAACAGAAGTTGTGCATACAACAGTTATGACAAGTTTTCATGAAATATCAGAAACACAAATCAGAAGCAACATGAATTTGATAATCCTAATTCTGAGTCCTAATTCTTTATGAAACTCTGAACTGGGATTCCTTCTACTTAGGCAGGCAGATGCATGAAGTCTCAGAATATGTACAACATCAGAAACATGATATCTACATTGTATTTTTGAACATGCAAACCTGGTAATGCTTAAGTAATGTGGTGAGAGTCATCAGAAGCTTACCTTGCAGCTGGAAGAGATTCTGTGAACCAGAGTTAACCTCAACTCTGATGATGTTCTGAGAAGCTTCTTCACGTACTCAGTAGGCTGGAAGTTTTCAACTTCTGGAATAACAAATGGGTGATGTTCTGACTTCTTTTAGTAGATGGATGGAGAGTGTATGGCAGTATGGATACAAATGTTAGGGAAATTTCTAATATGTGAATCAGAAACTGTGTGGATGGTTTTAGTCAAGAAACACTTGAGAACAAATGGATTTTGAATGCAAGGAATCAAAAGTTAACGGGTTTTGTATGTTGTGTTTACAGTTTTGTTTTCTCTCCTTTTTGCCAACCTCTCTCCAAAAACAGCCCTTTGAACGTGTGATGGAACAAACTATTTATAGATGGATTTGTTGTGGTTTTAGGGGGAAAACAAATGAGTTTTAAACACTTTTGGCATAATGTCCCTTTGCTTTTTAATCACAGTTTTCGTATTCTAATTTTGGTGCAAGAAAAACACAGGCGTGGACTGGATCAACAGCAATTTGGAGTGTTGTGGCAGCTGGTGGCAGGGTTGTATCATAGTAGCACAGTGGATTGGGTGGAACAAGGTTTTAGGGCTTGATGGTGTTCTGAATGGAAAGCAGAACATATCCTTTATGTGCTGAAGAATGAAACTATGAGGAGTCATGTTCTGACCCAAGAACAAAGCCTCCATATGTTCTGACTGAAGCGTGAAATGTAACCTCCATATGCCGAGGAGTTATGTTCTGACCCAAGAACATAACCCCTATATGTTCTGACTGGAGAGCCATGTTCTGAACCGTTCTTGCAAATTCTGATTGTACTTGCATGGAATTTGGCCCAGAAGTTCTGAAATCTCTTACCACATAGAAAATTTTCCAAGTATTAAAAAAATTGATTTCTTTCTTTTCTCAAAGTAGTTTCTGATTTTTTGACTTCTTGATGAACCAATTTATTGTCTTGACGAAATATAATTGTTGAAACTTGATTTTTACCAAAAGTAAAAGTTTGACTTTTCAGAGTGCATTTGACCATTTTGCCCTTGTGAGTGACTTTCTTGGAAAATTGATAATTCAAGCCTTAGAATTGGATGGAAGCAAACTTGAGGATCTAGGGTGATTCCTTGAGAAATGAGAGGGCAAATTTTGGGGTACAACAGCTGCCCCTGTTCAATCTTCTTTCACCTGAAGAGTTAGATTGGTAATTCTACCATTCGTGACTTGAAGGTGGAAGATGATTGAATACTAGAGTGCCCAGAAAATTTGCACTCGAAGACGTGTTAGTTGATTATGTAGGGAATGGGCTTAAAGATGCCATTTGGATAGGTAATGGATAGTTGTTGGAGATGGGCTTAAAGATGTCATCCGAAATGATTGCGGGACTGTATTTGAATGAGTGACAGAATTACATCTGAATCTGGATCGTATATGGACTGTATTTGAATGAGTGACAGAATGACCTCCGAATCTGGATTGTATCTGAACTGTATTTGAATGAATCTGGAGTAAGTATTAGAACATCAGCCATATCTGGATCGCATCTGCACTGTTTCCAGAAAAGGTCTCTGGTTACCTGTCATTAACTGTGTGATACGGTGGAAGAACTTACTTGAAGTGTTTTGCATTTTGATCGCATTTGTGCGGATAGCAAGAGTCGCCACCGACTTTTCTTTTATCCAAAGGAAAGGTAAAAAAGCACAGGAAAGACCTTTCGAGATTATTTCTCGGGTTCGGGGGGTAGATTATGAAAAGGGAAGGTATTAGCACCCTTTTTATTCATGGTTTTCCATGGGCTCTTAGTTACTCGTTTAGATCACTTACTTTCATTTGACAGTGTGCTTGTGATGTGGGCTTTGAAATTATTTTGAAAAATCTCTTTGTAATGGTTCTCGTTTCTATAAGAACGCGTACAAAGTTTTGTTTCAAAAAGTGGTTCAAAGAGGTGTCTGTGAATCGTGTTTCGGAAAGTGTTTTGAAAGGATGTTTTGAAATGGTTCTCGTCTCTATAAAAACGTATACAAAACGTTTTTTCTTTTGAAAATGTTTTGAAATGAAAGTGTAGGTGTAAAAATGTTTTTATCGTAAGCAAGCGAGTAACTAGGAGCGAATCTATCTACTCGAAAGGTCTTAAATTGTTCTTTTCTTCCTCCCCTTAATGTGGCTATCTTACCATTAATTTGGTAAGAAGCCCCATCGTTGGATGTGAAGGGACAAGCGCGGGTCAATTTTTACAGCCATCGAAGGCAAGTTATGAGACGCTTTAGCATTTTTTGTAAGGGACGAGATTGTTTTATCGAAGGCAACATCGAGGGTCATCGAGGGACTACGATCTTTTTTATCGAAGGGTCATTGCTAAGGCGTCCCATATTCGAGGGACATGACTGTATTTCCGAGGCAACGAGCGAGGTTACCCTAGAGGTGCGCGTGTGAAAAAGTGTGTTGGTTTCAAGTTATTTTATTCTTTGATTAGGTTATCTAGCGATTGATTTTTGAATCTTGCCATACACGCCTAATTACTATACAGTATAAGGAAAACAGTAAATTGCGGGAATTGAAATTCTACGCTATTACAAACTGTTCGGGAATGGGGGTACAATTTTTACAAATGGGGATGAGTCAAATGCGATAGAAAGGTCCAAATAGCAAACAATACAACCAAATCGAATTTTGCGCGATTAATTAAAGCTACAATAATCTATGAAATAAAATTAACCAACAAAATATAAAAATTTAAGCATTTTTACTTGAAAAGAGGAAAGTAAAACCTATTCTAAAAATAAAATAAAATAATTGATTAAATTATATGTATTATTTTTTGTATTTTTACTTAAATAAAATCTAAAGAAGGGTAAAAATTAAATTCTACTATTTTTTAGTGTTTTGTTATATATACATTACTTAATAATTTTATTTACAACAAATTTTATTATTTTTTTAAGAAAAAGAGAAGTTGATAAAAAATAATCACAAAGTTTAGATTAATTAAATATGTAAAAAAAAAGTATGTTCTTTAAGGTTAGTTGAAGCATTTTATTAAAACTAAAAAATATAAGTCAAAAGATAAAGTTAAAAAAAATAAAACAAAAATGCCCACAGGAGGAATCGAACTCAGGCCATTTGGGTTATCCAGGATACACCTTACCAACTGAACTACACTGCTTATTCATAATTCAGATGGCTTAAATGATAAATGTAAGTAAAACGCTAGCAAGATTGGGCCAAAAGGCCCAAGAGGCCTGACCCAGTTTGACAAAGGGAATAGAAAGGGATTGAAAACCCTAGAGAAGGGAGACGTGCGACGCTGCCCCTAGGGAAGAGGGAAATATTTTTGTCATTATTATCCCACTTAATGATTTTATTCCTACTAAAACACAGATTAAACAACAAATTAAAAAAGAATGTGTTCTCTCTTCCTCTGTTCACGTTATTATCCAGTACCAAAGCACATAAACACCACCCTTTTTTTTATATTTTCTCTCCAGCTTTTTTTTCAATATTTCTTTCAGATTAGTAAAGCGACAAGAAAGTTGAAAACTCTCAACAAAAAAAACCAAACAAAAACTAACCTTCTCCTTGCCGATCCAGAACAAATCTGAAAGCGGGGACTCCTGACGGCGCGGTTGAGCAACGGTGGGAAGTTACTGCACCCGACGACGGTGAACTATATAGATGGGTTCTGGGTTTCTGCTTGCGGCGGAGTATGATTTAGCGGTGATGACGTTGTTAAACAATGATCTTGATGTTAGAGACGAAGTGGGGCCACAGTGGTTGATGGAGGGTTGACGCAGAGGGGTGGATGTCGTGATATTGTGACGATTCTGGTGCGATTACTCGTCGATTATGAGTTGATGGTTATCAGGTTTTGGAATTTTTGATGATGGCTATTTTGTTCCAAGTTTTGATGAATATTAGACCTATTCTTGCTCACTCTATTACTATGTTTGAATAATGAATAATTGTTCTCTTTTTTGCTGGCCCCTTAATCCATCGCCCCTCTCTGTTTTTATTGACCTGGCCCTTTTGCCTTTGGTCTCTACAACAGGTTTTTGTGGTCCTGTGATTACAACAGGTTTTTTTTTCTGATTTTGTATTTTAGCAGTTTTTGATGATTTTTGGGTTTACAGTAGGTCTTCTTTTTGTAGCAGAGCTTTTGCAGGATGTGCTTTGAGAAATTATGTAGCCTAGGTGTCCTCTTTCCTCTCTTCTCTCTCAATGACAATAAAAAGCAATTTTCTCTTTTGCTTATTTTACCTTTTTGAAAGGTTTGCAGCACTTGGAAAATGATGATGCCTTGCCTCTTGAGCAAGTTGACTTGCTATTTTGTTTAATTTAGTATGTAGCTATTTTGTTATATTTGCCACACTACTGCCTTGTTTTAGCTTATGATGATGCTGTTTGTTTCAGTTTGTGATGATGCTGTTTGTTTCAGTTTGTGACGATGCTGTTTGTTTGGAATGTTGTAGAATTTTGTTATTGTGTGCAACCTTGGGCTATCATTTTCGGGAATTTCTCTTTTTACTTCTTTTCGTGAACCAAGAAGGGAAACCTTCTTGTGATTTGTAACTGGGGGAAATAAGTTGTGATGAAATAAAGAGCATTCTGATTCCACGTTACAAACCTTAATGATAAACTTATGAAATAGCTTTTTTGGAAAATTCCTTGTTCATGCTCATATATTTTTGTATTAATCATGCTTTCTTTATCTTGTTTTCATGTGAGCAAAAGTGGAGATGACAAAGCAAAGAACGCAAGAAACCCGTGGCAAACACGAAAGTCTTGGAGAAAATCAAAGGAATTTGATATAACTTCAATCTTTAAACAACTTAATCATGGATTAGTTCTCTTAGGCCAAACATTCACTTGATTTTCTTTGTAACTTAGAAAAATCTTCTTGTATTTTGATGTATTGTATCCAATAGTTGTACCAACTTATCTTTAAATACAATAAGTTGTAAAACATAAAGTATTAAAAGAATTCGAAGTTTTGTAAGAATCTTGGACGGTGTGTTTGAAATTGGAGAAGAACGTGAATTGTAGTATAAAGTATTCTTGTGTTATTTTGTAACTTGAAATCCTTTATAAACAAAAATTTGTAATTTCTCTTCGTATCCTCATTGATTTTTTTGAAATTCCCAATCAGGATATTTGAAATAAAATGCTCCAGTCTGGTACCTTGAATTCCAAATAATCTAAATAACTTTGTAACTTCATTTCAAACAAACACGCACTTTGTACTCCATTCTCTAAACAAAATAAATGTTTTAAGGACGTATATCATCTGGTCAACCTGAATCCCAAAATCATGATTGTCCTAAATGATAGTCTTAACCTCCATCTCTTGTCCCAAACAAATCATGCTCTGAGAAAAAACATTATCCATTCAGTAAACTGTGTATAAGAAAAATTCAAAATCAATCAATTCCTTGCGATGATTTGATAATTTTAAAGTCTTCCAAACTCAAATTTCTTCCGATTCTCTGAAGATAAACCCATGAGCGACATCACATATGACCATGAACGGACATAATCGTCTCAAAGTCTTATAACTTAAAGAAATCATAACTATAACCTTGAGGAAGCATGAAGACCTATGACGGCCAGTTGGATCTTTGAAAACTCATTTTCTTTTGAAAATTGTAAAAAACCCTAATTGCTGGTTTAATGCCCCAGAAGAGAATCTGTCTGGTCGATTTCTGAGCCAACTTGAATATCCAAGAAACCCTAGGGTTGTATCTTGTATGAAAAAATGGGAGGGCAAATTTTGGGGTACAACAGCTGCCCCTGTTCAATCTTGTTAAACTTGAAAAGCGAGATCGACATGTTTGTCGTTCGTGGCTTGAAAGTTGAAGATGATTGAACACTAGAGTGCCCAGAAATTTGCACTTGATGACGTGCTGGTTTGATTGTGTATGGAAATGGGCTTAAAGATGCCATTTGGAGAAACAAAGGAGAATTGTCAGAGATGGACTTGTAGATGCCATCCAAAGGTAATTGTTGGCGGAAAGTTTGAACTTGATCTTAATAGAGAACAAATCAGAATAAACCATTGAGAGATTTATCTGAAACAATGAAATAATCTAGAGACGAATCAGAATAAACCGTTGAGAGATTTATCTAAAACAAATGAAATAATCTGGAGAAGAATCAGAATAAACCGTTGAGAGATTTATCTGAAATAAATGAAAGTCTGGAGACGAATCAGAATAAACCGTTGAGAGATTTATCTGAACCAATGAAATAATCTGGAGACGAATCAAAATAAACCGTTGAGAGATTTATCTGAACCAGTGAAAGTCTAGAGATGAATCAGAATAAACCGTTGAGAGATTTATCCGAACCAGTGAAATAATCTAGAGACGAATCAGAATAAACCGTTGAGAGATTTATCTGAACCATTGAAATAACCTGGAGACGAATCAGAATAAACCGTTGAGAGATTTATCTGAACCAGTGATATAATCTGGAGATGAATCATAATAAACCGTTGAGATTTATCTAAACCAGTGAAATAATCTGGAGGCGAATCAGAATAAACCGTTGAGATATTTATCTGAACCAGTGAAATAATCTGGAGACAAATCAGAATAAACCGTTGAGAGATTTATCTGAACTAATGAAATAATCTGGAGACGAATCAAAATAAACCGTTGAGAGATTTTTTCGAACCAGTGAAATAATCTGGAGACGGATCAGAATAAATCGTTGAGAGATTTATTTGAACTAGTGAAATAATTTGGAGACGAATCAGAATAAACCGTTGAAAGATTTATCTGAACCAGTGAAATAATCTGGAGAAGAATCAGAATAAACCGTTGAGAGATTTATCTGAACCAGTGAAATAATCTGGAGACGAATCAGAATAAACCGTTGAGAGATTTATCTGAACCAGTGAAAGTCTGGAGACGAATCAGAATAAACCGTTGAGAGATTTATCTGAACCAGTGAAAATCTGGAGATGAATCAGAATAAACTGTTGAGAGATTTATCTGAACCAGTGAAATAATCTGGAGACAAATCAGAATAAACCGTTGAGAGATATATCTGAACCAGTGAAAATCTGGAGATAAATCAAAATAAACCGTTGAGAGATTTATCTGAAACAGTGAAATAATCTGGAGACAAATCAGAATAAACTGTTGAGAGATTTATTTGAACCAAATGAAATCTGGAGACGAATCAGAATAAACCATTGAGAGATTTAAATTGAACCAGCTGGGGTCTGGATAGTGAGGTTTTGAGAACCTGGGTAGTAGGGTTACTTCGAAATAAAGTCTGGATAGTAGGGCTATGAGAAGGAACCTGGGTAGTAGGGTTACGTCGAAATGAAAACCTGGGTAGTAGGGCTATAAGAAGGAACCTGGGTAGTAGGGTTACTTTGAAATGAAAGCCTGGGTCGTAGGGCTATGAGAAGGAACCTGGGTAGTAGGGTTACTTTGAAATGAATTTGGGTGAAGCTGTATTTGGTCACGCAAATGATTACTCTATTTAGTTTTGGGAGCTCATCTTGGACTCGAATCTGGGAAAATAAATCCATGACTGCTGCTGAAGAGTATTAGAAATAGAATTCCTGACCGTTATAGAAAACCGTGGTTCTTCTATTTCTGCTGGGGAGAGACTCTACTTGATAATAATTCTGCGGGGAAGAATCAGGATAAACCTGTTGAGAGATTTAAACTGAACCGGCAGAGGTCTGAAGGAAATATTTGTTATGTAGATGGTCAACCAGTCCTTTCTCGGGAATTGATCTGTAATTGATTTCTCCACAAATAGTTATCCTGTCGGAATTTTGATGATAATTTCCTATTGATTGATTTTTTTCCCTGAAAAGGTGAAGTGTTAGTTGTATGCGATGCCATGATGTATGAAATGCATGGCATGAGATTTCTCTATATGCGTTTGTGTTGTCAATGCCATGACGTATGAATTCAATGTATGAACATATTAATTAATCTGCTGCAATGTTGTTGGACTCAGGGAAAATAAATCTCTGAGTACTGCTAGGAATGAGGAGTGTAAGTCTTCAAATTTTGTTGAAGTTGAAGCATGGATGGATGAGTTTCCATTTATTAGAGAAATAAACTCTAATGGGGAAGGGAAACATCATGCATTGCTTGTGGACTTTGTGAAATCCTATTGGGGAATCCTGAGAAGTTGGGCGACTTTCATTAGGGAATCTCTGGAATGGCAACTGGAATTTTTGCTCCATCGGGGATGTGAGAGCACCTGATACCATTAGGCTGCATACTGGAGATACATTAGTGATCCTCTAGTAGGATGTCCTTGTTTCCGCTCCTACTGGAGAAAGTACCTGCGTGGATTGTAGAGCAGTCTGTTGGGGAAGAGGAGTTGTGGCCCCTTGATTTATGATAGTCTGGGAAGCAAGTTCAAACAGGGTAATCTTGCCTTTTGTTGGAGAAATAATCCCTGTCAGCAATCTGGATCATATTTGAACCGTGTCTGTAAGAGAATTATATCTTCTGTTTGGGAGCTAGTGTGATGTATGCGTTTGTTGGGAGAAGATTAAAACTCCTCCCTTTGCTGGCGAGTTTGACTATGTCATCAGCTGGAGGATGCACCATTTTTGTTTAAAGATGTTTCTGCACTAGTCGGGGATAGCCTTGTGACTCTGACGACTTCACCGGGGATCACCTTATGAAGGGTATTTTGTAGGGATTTGTCACTGTCTACAGTAGTAAGTTTCGCAGTAATGCCAGAAAATGTTTGCTTGGTCACACATGACCCTTTATATGTGAGAGCCGGTTTGCCCCTAAAGTTAATCTGGTGCACCTCGACGTTTGAGATTTTGATCATATTTCTGGTAGCCCTGAACTTTCTAGGGATATTTTCTAATACTGTTGTGGAAGAAACTGAAGACCTGATACTGACATCATCTGGTACTACCGGCACAAACACACAAATTGGTGGTACCCAAGATCTTTGGTCAAGTCTCATAATTTTCCAAGAACTGTCATGGGAAGATCCGAAGACATGATACTGACACCATCTGATACTGAAGGTACAGACAAGCGACTTAATGGTACCGGAAGTCTTCATAGTGGATTCTATTCAAGCTCATGATCAATGTAACATTTCCCCTTGAGTAATTCAGATGGAGATTTTCCCCTTGAGTGATTCAACATTTCTTTGAGAGATTCTTTGAATCTCGACTTGACTGCCCCTGATGTGTTGGACAATGGTCATGCCGTGCCCCTTGGTTATGAGAGATTTGTCATTGGAAGCGTCTTTCCATTTGAAGTGATTTTGTTTATTGAGAGAGTTTTCATTTGCTGAATATTCGTCGTGTGAATTTCTCTGTTGTTAAATAAATAGCCATATGCAAATGGAAATATTCAAATAATGCAAAGTTTATGCTTGCCTTGAGATTTTTGAAAATGCATTTTAGCAAGTAAATAAATTTTGTTTGAAAAATTCAACTCGGGATTTAGAGTAAAGCTTTACAGGATTCAGGATACCTTTTGTAACAGTATGCTTTCGAACTAACCCATGCTTCAATTAGGACTTTTGAGGGGTTGTAGTGTGGCCTTGTTCACGGTTTAAGAAACAAAGGATAAAGGCTCAAAGTATATTTGTACCCGCCCGTTCTTCGTGATGTTCTTCGGTCCTAAACTCAGCTAATTGTGCATTTGAACTCCAAATGAGTCTGGAATGACGTTTTGGTGATGGTTTAAACAAGTTAAGTTTGTCGGAAGACAGCCATTTTTGCAACATATTATTATTATTACATTGTTGAGGATTTGTAGTTACCTCTTTCCTTTGATTTGTTATCCCTGATTTTTAACCGACTGTTCTTGTTTTGAGATTACAATCAGCGGGATGCCCCAGTTTTTCTTAAGTCTCCTTTGTAGATTTTGACTTAGTGGGCTTTTCTCTTGAGAGCTAATGACTGCCTATTTGATAGAGAACCATCACTGTCTTTTGATTCCAAAGGACTATTTTTGATGTCATTCGTTGTATTACAAGATGAGAGTTTGCGATTTGAACGCACATTTGAATTAACTGAGAGACTACCCTGCCCCTGGTTTTGATTAAAGGTTTCAATTTGTGTAAAAAGGAAACTTCTACTTCTTTGGCTCGAAGGGGTTGACTAGGGATTATCTTCCTTATAACTCCAGTGTTTAGGATTTAAAAAAAACGCATGTACATCGTCAGCAAGGTCTGTCCAAAAGCATACTGTATGAGATTAAGGCATTGTTTTCGTCATCCTCCCTCTAAAGGCTTGCAATTTTTGAAACAGGAGTTGAATATCATAAAGGGAGTAAAAAGTATAGTTTAAGATATAATGAAAATGAATGGATTGATTCAAGACAAACATATTTAATGCATTAATGAGAATAACCAAAGTCTGACATAAAGATAAGTGTTTAAGCAAACAAAGAAATTACAACTGAAAATTCGAATAAACAGAAAAAATCCTCACCCAGATCGTCACTTCACATGGATACTCTTGAGGGGTGATAGGAGAGCTCCAGTTGTTCGTCTTGTGTAAATTCTAAAACTCCTTCATCGATTAGGTCTTGAATTCTGTTCTTTAGAGCCCAACAATTATTTGTATCATGCCCAGGACTATCAGAATGGTATGCACACCTCTCATTGGGATGGTAATTAGGAGCAGCAATGTTAAGATTCTAGGGGGGAGCTTTTAATGTAATTAGATTTGCCTTCAACATGTGTGGTAGTACCTGAGCTAATGACATGCCGATCCTGGTGAATTGTCTCTTAGGTGCGACCTCCTTGCGCTGATTCCCCTGTTGTTGTTGGGCCCGCGAGGTAGTAGCAAATTGGGAAGGTCTTCTGGCTTCTTGTCTCATGGGAGGCTGAGTAGTGACTTCCTGATTATTTCCCCCATACGGTTGCAACCGTCTTGACGAAGTTGGTTGACAAGAACTTTCAACTCTTCTTGTCCTCGAGCCAAATTTTGGATAAGAGCCATCTGGCCCACCAGTTGTCCCATCATTTGGACCCTCATTATGGCAAATTCAGTTTGTAGCCCTTCTAACTGATCATCCTTGTTTCCCTCAAGATTCCCCATGATCATTCCCCTAGTGAGGAGAGCTTTCACTTCTTCTTACCCCTTGGATAGGTTCAAGAACATTTCTCGGAGTTGGGCCTTTTGAGCCTGGATGTCTTTCACCGTTTGTTCCATATCCATCTTACTGAAATAAACAGTAGGAAAATAAGGAGACCTGTACGGGAGAAACCTGTCGTGATATGATGCATGATATGTGGATGCATGTTTTCGAGGATCTCGCGGGGTAAACACAAGAAAAAGTTAGAAGTTGAACTTTGATCAACATTTTTGATTGGAGAACTTTGTATCGGTGGATGTCCCTCCACGAGAATCAAGCTCACCATGTAAAGTGGGTCATAGCCCTTGACTCAAATTGTTGTACTTGATCTTTGACGGCGTTTGGTTAGAGGAAAATAAATCCTCTTGTCCCTGGATAGGCGTCTGGTTCAACATGACCCTGCATCATAGGCCCTTGAGATCCTTGAAAATGCTATGGTATGATGTCATAATGTCATGTACAAGTATGCAAAGTAAGCAAGTTGTTATATACACTAAGTCTTTAGGTTTAGGCTTGCATGGAGTTTGTAGGTAAGTACCCTCTTGAAGTTTAATTGGCTCAACCTGTCTTAGTAATAGTAATCGGGTTCTAAAGGATCTCAATATCACCGACCTTTCTCTTAGGCATTGTCTAAGCACAACAATCTTTTCTTGCGGCCGAGATATCTCAAAAGTCTAGCCTCAATGAGTGTAGTATCGAGTGTCAACAATTTTTCAGCTTTACACCAAAATCGGTTACCTCACTATGTCCTAATGGCCAAGTTTGTTCAATTAGGGTTCTAAGGTCAATTAGTGCTTCATGACGCCACTCAGCGGTCCTGTATTCTCCTCGATTCACCACGAGGGATACCGGTACCCACAAATGCGTCACACTAACATAGCCATTGTCTCAACCATATCGGTTTATGTTGTACAGTCTCCACAATCTATTGCTATTTACCTAAAAAGTTGCCCCAGATCTGGGTGGAGGATCAAAGCAAGCCCAATACAAAGAACTAAATATAAAGCACACAAATCAAAGCTATTAAAGGTGATCTAACCCTAAGGTAACCCCACTTTTTTTATTCATCCCCAGCTGAGTCGTTAGTTCTGTGATACGGTGGGAGAACTGACTTGAAGTGTTTTGCGTTTCGATCGCATTTGTGCGGATAGCAAAAGTCGCCACCGACTTTTCTTTTATCCAAAGGAAAGGTAAAAAAGCACAGGAAAGACCTTTCGAGATTATTTCTCGGGTTCGGGGGGTAGATTATGAAAAGGAAAGGTATTAGCACCCATTTTATCCATGGTTTTCCATGGGCTCTTAGTTACTCGTTTAGATCACTTGTTTCATTTGATAGTGCTTGTGATGTGGGCTTTGAAAGTATTTTGAAAAATCTCTTTTTAATGGTTCTCGTTTCTATAAGAACGTGTACAAAGTTTTGTTTCGAAAAGTGGTTCAAAAAGGTATTTGTGAATCGTGTTTCGGAAAGTGTTTTGAAAGGATGTGTTCCAATGGTTCTCGTCTCTATAAGAACGTATACAAAACGTTTTGTCTTTTGAAAATGTTTTGAAATGAAAGTGTAGGTGTAAAAATGTTTTTATCGTGAGCAAGCGAGTAACTAGGAGCGAATCTATGTACTCAAAAGGTCTTAAATTGTTCTTTTCTTCCTCCCCTTAATGTGGCTATCTTACCATTAATTTGGTAAGAAGACCCATCGTTGGATGTGAAGGGACAGGCGCGGTTAAATTTTACAGTCATCGAAGGTAACTTATGAGACGCTTTAGCAATTTTCGTAAGGGACGAGATCGTTTTATCGAAGGCAACATCGAGGGTCATCGAGGGACTATGATCTTTTTTATCAAAGGGTCATTGCTAAGGCGTCCCATATTCGAGGGACATGAATGTATTTCCGAGGCAACGAGCGAGGTTACCCTAGAGGTGCGCGTGTGAAAAAGTGTGTTGGTTTCAAGTTATTTTATTCTTTGATTAGGTTATCTAGCGATTGATTTTTGAATCTTGCCATACACGCCTAATTACTATACAGTATAAGGAAAACAATAAATTGCGGGAATTGAAATTTTACGCTATTACAAAGTGTTCGGGAATGGGGGTATAATATTTACAAATGGGGATGAGTCAAATGCGATAGAAAGGTCCAAATAGCAAACAATACAACCAAGTTGAATTTTGCGCGATTAATTAAAGCTACAATAATCTATGAAATAAAATTAACCAACAAAATATAAAAATTTAAGCATTTTTACTTGAAAAGAAGAATGTTAAACCTATTCTAAAAATAAAATAAAATAATTGATTAAATTATATGTATTATTTTTTGTATTTTTACTTACTTAAATAAAATCTATAGAAGGGTAAAAATTAAATTCTACTATTTTTTAGTGTTTTGTTATATATACATTACTTAATAATTTTATTTACAACAAATTTTATTATTTTTTTTAAGAAAAAGAGAAGTTGATAAAAAATAATCACAAAGTTTAGATTAATTAAATACGTAAAAAAAAGTATGTTCTTTAAGGTTAGTTCAAGCATTTTATTAAAACTAAAAAATATAAGTCAAAAGATAAAGTTAAAAAAAATAAAACAAAAATGCCCACAGGAGGAATCAAACTCAGGCCATTTGGGTTATCCAGGATACACCATACCAACTGAACTACACTGCTTATTCATAATTCAGATGGCTTAAATGATAAATGTAAGGAAAACGCTAGCAAGATTGGGCCAAAAGGCCCAAGAGGCCTGACCCAGTTTGATAAAGGGAATAGAAAGGGTTTGAAAACCCTAGAGAAGGGAGACGTGCGGCGCTTCCCATAGAGAAGAGGGAAATCTTTTTGTCATTATTATCCCACTTAATGATTTTATTCCTACTAAAACACATATTAAACAAAAAATTAATAAAGAATGTGTTCTCTCTTCCTCTGTTCACATTATTATCCAGTACCAAAGCACTTAAACACCACCTATTTTTTTTATATATTTTATCTCCAGATTTTTTTTCAATATTTCTTTTAGATTAGTAAAGCGACAAGAAAGTTGAAAACTCTAAAAAAAACCAAACAAAAACTAACCTTTTTCTTGCTGATCCAGAACAAATCTGAAAGCGGGGACTCCTGACGGCGCGGTTGAGCGACGGTGGGAAGTTACTGCACCCGACGACGGTGAAATATGTAGATGTGTTCTGGGTTCCTGCTTGCGGCGGAGTATGATTTGGCGGTGATGACGTTGTCAAACATGATCTTGATGTTAGAGACGAAGTGGGGCCACGATGGTCGATGGAGGGTTGACGCAGAGGGGTGGATGTCGTGATGTTGTGACGATTCAGGTGCGATTACTCGTCGATTATGAGTTAATGGTTATCAGGTTTTGGAATTTTTGATGATGGCTATTTTGTTCTGAGTTTTGATGAACATTAGACCTTATCTTGCTCGCTCTATTACTGTGTTTGAATAATGAATAATTGTTCTCTTTTTTGCGGGCCCCTTAATCCATCGCCCCTCTCTGTTTTTATTGACCTGGCCCTTTTGCCTTTGGTCTCTACAACAGGTTTTTGTGGTCCTGTGATTACAGCAGGTTTTTTTTTCTGATTTTGTATTTTAGCAGTTTTTGATGATTTTTGGGTTTACAGCAGGTCTTCTTTTTGTAGCAGAGCTTTTGCAGGATGTGCTTTGGGAAATTCTGTAGCCTAGGTGACCTCTTTTCTCTCTTCTCTCTCAATGACAATAAAAAGTAATTTTCTCTTTTACTTATTTTACCATTCTGAAAGGTTTGCAGCAATTGGAAAATGATGATGCCTTGCCTCTTGAGAAAGTTGACTTGCTATATTATTTGATTTAGCATCTAGCTATTTTGTTATATTTGCCACACTGCTGCCTTGTTTTACCTTATGATGATGCTGTTTGTTTCAGTTTGTGATGATGCTGTTTGTTTCAGTTTGTGATGATGCTGTTTGTTTCAGTTTGTGATGATGCTGTTTGTTTGGACTATTGTAGCATTTTGTTATTGTGTGCAGCTGTGATACGGTGGGAGAACTGACTTGAGGTTTTGCGTTTGTTTTCACAAATGTTTCGGTTTAGCAAGAGTCGCCACCGACTTTTTATTTATCCTAAGGAAAGGTCAAAAAGCACAGGAAAGACCTTTGAGATGTTTTCGTGGGTTCGGGGAGTAGATTATAGAAATGGAAGGTATTAGCACCCTTTCTATCCATGGTTATACATGGGCTCTTAGTTACTTGCTTAGATCACTTGCCTTTGCTTTTCAATTGTTTGAAATGGTGCTTTGTGTGCGTGGTTTTGAAAATGTTTTGAAAAAGATGCCTTGTCTAGGCAACCTTTGTAACAATTCTTGTTTGAATGTTTTACAAAGGTGTTTGTCTTTTTGAAAAGATGTTTCAATGTTTTTGAAAGTTTGTTTTGAAGTTGTGTTGTGATGTGTGTTTTGAAAAATGGCAAGGATTGTTTTGCAAGATTGATCAAGTAACCAAGAGCTATCTACCCTAAATTTCTCAAAGATCTTTCTCATGTTTTAACCCTTTTAACAGTGTTGTTTCACCATTGTATTTGGTGAACAACCTTGTGTTAGGATGTTAACGGGACGGGCGCGGGTCATCGTATAGACCATGAATGCAATAGTGTCAAGTATTTTGGCAATTTTCTTGAGGGACTATGATCATCTTTGTTTAGGCAACTAGATAGCGTCATCGAGGGACTATGATCATTTTGTTTGTTTTTGTTTTGTTTTGCCAAAGTACTTGACATGCAAACATGGCCCATTTTTGAAGGCAACAAGTGGAGTAACCCTAGGGGTGCAAGTGTGCATTGTGTTTGTTTTTTCATGCATGTTTATCTTGAATTAGGTCAAGCTATTTATTGATTGATTTTGCATACAAACCCTAAGTCTAAGCATGGCATAATTGAAAGCTTTTAAATGCGGAAATTTAAATGCTAAGCTATTACAACAATGATTATGGGGAGGGGGGTATAAATTTGCATTGGGGAATATTTGACAAGGAAATAAAGTCTAAGTTATTACAACCATATCGAAAGTATAGGATACAAATATTTAATTGTACAATATTTAAGTAAATACAATAAATATACAAAATGTATTATGCACAAAAATGATTTTTTGTGTATGTAAAAAGGTTTTCATATTTGAAGTATAAACAAAATAAAAAAGGTCATTTTTTGGTTATTTTTGTTGTTTAGGGCAAAACCCTAATTTTTGAATAAATAGTATTTATTTATTAATTATGTACAATGTTTATTAATTATATACAAGAAATAAAAAGTATATTGTAAAAAAGTATTTTTAGTGTCATATATTAATAAAAATAAAAATGTATTATTTTCATATTTTTATCCTAAGTATTCTAATAAAGATAATATACAAGTATTTATATATATATTTACTAAACCTATTAAATATAAAAAGATAAAGTTAATTATTTATGTATATAAAAAAAAATTTATATTTAAGAAAATATTTTCAAGGTGTAAACAAAAAATAATAACTAAAAAATAAATATTTTTACATTATTTTTTTAGGGTTTTAAATAACAAGGTTTTATATTATTTACATATATATGTTAAATAAAACAAATAAATGCCAAATAAATGCAAAAAAAATGTGGAAAAATATTTTTAGTGTTTTTTTATGTTTGAACAAAAATATTAAGTTAGAATCAAAAAGAAAAATGCAAAAATGACAAGTATTTCACATAATGGACCAGGGGGGTGCAAAACTAAAGAAAGGGTGCAAAAAGTAAGGATGACTCAGGCCCAGCCCAAGCCATCATCTTCTTCCTCCAGCTTCTGTCAAACGCGCGCTTCCTTGTTCAAAATACAAACTCCCGATTCTTTGATTTTTAGCAAAAACTCTTAACACAAACAATGTAGAGCATCAAACCACGATTCCAAACATGTAAAAAACTTGACCTAACTCTAAGAAACCAGGGAGAATTTCTTCACCCCCAATTTTTGACCTAGTTTTTCTTCAATGTTCATGGTTAAAATTCTCACAACATGCTTAATATAAATGAAAAGTAAACACATGTATGGCTTCAGGGCTATGAGTAGAGCATGTTTTATTCACAAACCTAAGCTTAACTCTTCCTAGATTGAGAGATAGAAGTCCATGGTTTTACCTGTTTCAGCTTGACTTGAACAGAGCAATGTAGCCAACTTCAATGGAGTTTGAGCTTCTGTATAGCTTGCCTGAGGTCCAAGGATGCTTCCCAAATGCCTAGCTTGCTTTGAAACTGCCTGTATCGTGCTGTAGAAGTTCACCTGCACAGCTTGAAAGTAAAAATGGCAAACGTGGTTAGGTGTGTTACAGCTTGAGTTCAAGGCTTGGGATAGTTTCAGTGGATGATATGGAAGGTGTTTGAAAGGTTTTTAGCCAAAGTGCACGAGCAAACTGAGTTGTGCAACTCAATCTGCAGGGATGGCCTGTTTTTTGCAGCAAAATGGTGTTTTGGTGTATTAGGAGGTATGAAGGGTGGTTGAGTCGTGCTTTAGGTTTGTTGGGAGGTATGGAAGTTGTTCACAAAGTTTGTTCTGGCTTATGCTTGCAGGAAGTGAGAGTTTTGTATCTTTTGCAATGTTTTTTCTACTTGAAGCAAGAAAGTGCAAGTTTCAATACAGGCCTATACAATGCCCTAAAGTATGCTGCAACTTTGGCTCTTGGTAACTGGAATTTGTGGACTCTATCTTGCCTCAAAGATCTGGCCCCATGCCTCAAGGATTCATCTTTGACATAAAGTATCACTTTTCTAAAATGGCAAGTTTGCTTTTTCCAATTAAGGATTAATTTTGTGTGCAATGTCCAAATGAACAAAATAAACCCTCAACTCAATGGTTATGCATTAAATTAAGGTGTGTAAAACTGGTTTTGAGGCCTGCAAGCTAGCATTGTACAAGCTGATTTGAAAATGCAAGTTGTGATGAACATGCCTTGGCCATGAACAAAAGTGAGTTTTGGCCAACTTTGCAAATTTGATTCTCTCTAACCACAAGGGTGTTTGAGAAGTTCTTGGATAATTTGGAAAGCTTGGAATGTGTACTACAATCCATCTATTTATTGCAAATTGAAACTCCAAGTGGAACCATGTGAAAAATGGCCAAGAAGTTGGACAAAAATCCTGCCTAGAATAGGACAAAATTTCTCTAAGTTAAAAATGTTTTGCACCCTTGTTCCAAAAATCATAACTTGAGATACAAGCTTCTTTTGAGGAAACCTTGTGAATCAAAATTGTAGATTTTGCAATGGACTACAACTTTCATGTTTCAATTTTTGTTTGAATCCATCTGCATCTTGGTGAAAAAATGGGACAAAGTTAGGAAAAAATAAGGAAATTTCATAACTTCGAAAATTTCTAAGTTATGACATTTCTTCATTTTAAACCCTAATTTGCAATTTTGGGTTTCTTGATGAACAAGTTTCATAATTTGACATGTCTTGATGAAAAATGAATCTTGGCACTTGATTTTGACCAAAAAGTCAAAGTTTGACTTTTTAGTATACAGTCAAATTTTGATCAGTTGACTGAAAAATTCATCTGTCAATCCTATGCACTTGAGATCTTTTGAACTTGTTGAATGGGTCAAGACAATTCCATTGAGTCCTTGAGTCCATATGTGAGCTTGGTTTGCCATTGGTTAGGTCAAACAGTCAAAAATTGCCTTTGTGCAGTCAAAACCCTAAAAATGACCATTTTGCCCTTTTGGTGATCTGATCAAATTTCTTGTGGAATTGTGATCCAAACTTGACCCAATGGTTCATGTGAGTTCATAATGTTGATGTGGGTTAAAATTCATGAGGTTTGACTGTGAATTGGCCACAGTTGACTTTTTCCCCAATACAATTGATTTCTAGGTCAATTGTCCAATTGACTGGGCAAAGATTGGAATCAAGGCTTGAAACTTGGTATGGATAAACTTGTGAATCCAACATGAAGCATGAAAGTCACTTTGGGCATTTTAGGTCAAAACATCCATGTGCAAACTCAAACCCTAATTTGGGTCTACAGTGCAAGGAGGGGTCTTGAGCAGAGCAAACCCTAACTTGATCTTGAGTTCCAAGAGTCTTGTGATGAGAAAATGTTGATGAAATGAGAGGGAAAATTTTGGGGTACAACAGTTGCCCCTGTTCAATCTTCTTGAACCTGAAGTGTTAGATTGGCAAGTTTGCCTTTCGCATCTCGAAGGTAAAAGGAGATTGGACACTAGAGTGCCCGTAAATTTGCACTCATCAAAACATAGGTGCGGGAATGGGCTTAAAGATGCCATTTGGAGATGGGATTAAAGATGCCATCTGGATATGTGACAGAATCTTGTCGGGGGATGGGCTTAAAGATGTTATTTGGAATGTTCGTTGAACTGTATGTCGTTGATGAGTGAGTGAGTATCAGAAAGGTATCCATGTTTGGAATATCTCTAGACTGGGGGTCTGAATAAGCAATAGATTGACATCCGTGTTTGGAGAATCCGTAAACTGTTTTCTTGGAGTTGAATAAGTAATAGATCAACATCCATGTTGGGAAGCGTCCGTAAACTATTTTCAAAAAGTTGAATCTGAACAAGCGATAGATTAACATCCGTGTTTGGAGAATCCGTAAACTGTTTTCAGAAGTGTTGAATCTGAACAAGTGATAGGTTAACATCCGTATCTGGAGAACCCGTGAACTGTTTTCAGAAGTCTTGAAATTGAATAAGCAATAGATCAGCATCCATGTTGGGAAGCGTCTGTAAACTGTTTTCAAAAAGTTGAATCTGAACAAGCGATAGGTTAACATCCGTGTTTGGAGAATCCGTAAACTGTTTTCAGAAGTTGAGAATCTGAATAAGTGATAGATTAACATCCGTGTTTGGAGAATCCATAAACTGTTTTCAGAAGTGTTGAATCTGAACAAGTGATAGGTTAACATCCGTATCTGGAGAACCCGTGAACTGTTTTTAGAAGTCTTGAAATTGAATAAGAAATAGATCAGCATCCATGTTGGGAAGCGTCCATAAACTGTTTTCAAAAAGTTGAATCTGAACAAGCGATAGATTAACATCCGTGTTTGGAGAATCCGTAAACTATTTTCATAAGTCTTGAAGTTGAATAAGCAATAGATCAGCATCCATGTTGGGAAGCGTCCATAAACTGTTTTCAAAAAGTTGAATCTGAACAAGCGATAGATTAACATCCGTGTTTGGAGAATCCGTAAACTGTTTTCAGAAGTCTTGAAGTTGAATAAGCCATAGATCAGCATCCATGTTGGGAAGCGTCCATAAACTGTTTTCAAAAAGTTGAATCTGAACAAGCGATAAATTAACATCCGTGTTTGGAGAATCCGTAAACTGTTTTCAGAAGTTGAGATTGAAGCTTATTAATCTTATCCTGAAAAGGGTAAAATATTAGCTGAAACACAAAGTCATGTTGCATGAAATGTATGATGCAATGTATGTTATATCAATTTTTATGATATGAATGCACATGTAAGCTGATGAGCCGTCTTGCTAAGGATAGATGAATCCTGGACAACCGGAGATAAAAGAATCTTGACTGCTGCCGGGGAAAGTGAATCCTTGACTGCTGCAGGGGAAAGTGAATCCTTGACTGCTGCAGGGGATTGAAAATCCTCTGATCATTGAAAATGAGAAGTCCTGGGACCGTTGTTGGGGAATCAGGAATTTGGGTTGTATGCCACCTTGAGAATGAGAATCTTCATTCTGTTGGGAATATCAGGAGCTTGGGTTGTATGCCAATCTACTGGGGTTTTAAGGACGAGAGTCTTCATTCTGTTAAGGGTCAAAAATTGGGAGCATACCAATCTTCTGAGGCTTCAAGGATGAGAATCTTCATTCTGTTAATGACTAACTGTTATCTGGTCGATCTCCAGGCTTTCACAGAAACTTGTATTGCTATCTGGTCATAATCCAGGCTTCACAATAACTTGTTAAGCTGCTATCCGGTCAAATCCGGGCTTCACGGCTTGTGTTAAAGACATACCACTATCTGGTCGACTCCAGGCTACGTAGTATTCTTGGCTGCTGTCTGGTCGTAATCCAGGCTTCACAGAAACTTGTATTGCCATCTGGTCGTAATCCAGGCTTCACAATAACTTGTTGAGCTGCTATCCGGTCGAATCCGGGCTTCACGACTTGTGTTAAAGATATACCACTATCTGGTCGTAATCCAGGCTTCGCGGTAGTTTGATATTGTTATCCGGTCGTAATTCGGGCTTCACAATATGCTGTAGAGATCAAGATACTATCCGGTCAAATCTGGGCTTCATAACTTGAATTTTGTGAGAATTTGATCTTTGACGACCGTAACTTCCAACAGGTGATGAAGGAACTTTTGAACGACCGATCAATTTGAAATGTAATTTGTTTTGGAGAATAAATCCTTGACAAATGTTGGGGAAATAAACCCATAACCGAAGCTGGGGATAGAAAAATCCTTTGGTTATTGAGGGTGAGAAATCCTTGCTGACTGCTGATTACTTGAGGAGCAAGATCTTCAGTTGTTGAGGGATTTTAGGGCCACTGCTGGGAATTGAAAATTCTTGGTGACTTGTGGGGGATGAGAATTTTGATGATCTCTACTGGGGAGTTCAGAACCCGGGAGACTCATGCTGGAGGAGTGAGACTGAGAATCTTCAATTTGAAGGGAAGTATCTCTGTGGGGAGAATGTTCAATAGTCTGGTTCTGCTGGGGATTGACAGCTTTGGAGGTTTTAGCTCCACTTGGGATTGATAGTTTTGGCTCCACTGGGGATTCTGAAATTTAACTCTGAGGGGAATTAAGTTCTGGAAGGCTCTCTAGGCTGGGGAAAACAGCTTTGAGAAAGCTTTTGTTCTGCTGAGGATCCTGAAGTTTAACTCTGTTTGGGGAATTAAGTTCTGGATCTTAACTTTGTTGAGGAATTTGGAGTTTAATTTCGCTGGGGATTCCTTCTGAAAGGGCCTCAAGATATCTATTTGTACCTTCAACCTATCAGCAATCATCTTTCTTGATTTGTAAGAAAATGATTATGTTCAAATGCATATGCCTATTTAACAAAACATTGGATGTTTCTCAAATAAAACATAAGCGTAAAAAAGCAAAAGGAAGACAAAGCAAATTCTGTATTTGGAAAAGTGTTTGTATTAACTTTTTATGAGTATCTTTGTACAAAGGAGACAGGCATCCTAGTAAGAGGTTGTTGTCGTAAAAAATTGAAAATTTTATACAAAAGAAAGATGGCTATGTGTAACAATTCCATGGGATTCCATTCTGTTATAGCCTTCACAACTCTGAATATCTTGTCCATTCAATGCTTCGTCCGCCAATGATTGGATTGCTCAGAAGCTCAGAGCTTGTTGATGAAGAGATTGTTCTTTAAAGTGATCCGACGAGACATAGTCATACGCTTTAATTCCCTAACTTTTTCCTGGATCGCCCTTTCGGGTTTTCAATCCACCGGGAAACCCTTTTTTGCCCAAGTCGCCCTTTCGGGTTTTCAACTTGCCGGGTGTACAGATTTTTTGTTTTATCCCTAATTTTTGCCTGAACCGCCCTTTCGGGTTTTCGGTTCACCGGGATGCCCATTTTTGCCCAAGTCGCCCTTTCGGGTTTTCGACTTGTCGGGTTATTTTATGCGTAGTATCTTTTGACTATGTCTGCGTTCGCAGGGTGTGGCAAATCGTCGCCGTCCATGGTGGTCAGAATCATTGCGCCACCAAAAAAGATGCTCTTGATTACAAATGGTCCTTCGTAAGTAGGAGTCCATTTGCCCCTGGGATCACTTTGCGGCAAGATGATCCGCTTGCTTACAAGATCTCCAACTTGATAAACTTGACGTCTGACTTTCTTGTTGAAAGCCTTGATCATCCGTTTTTGGTACGTCTGACCATGGCAGACAGCAGTGAGTCGTTTCTCGTCGATCAAATTGAGTTGATCAAGTCGGGTCTGAATCCAATCGTCTTCACTCAAACCAGAGTCCTTCATAATCCTTAGAGAAGGAATCTGAACTTTCATGGGTAGGACAACTTCCATGCCATATACCAAAGAAAATGGGGTTGTCCCTATTGAAGTACGTGTCGTGGTATGATCTCCATGCAGAGCAAACGGTAACATCTCATGCCAGTCCTTGTAGGTGACTTTCATTTTCTGAATGATCTTCTTGATGTTTTTGTTCGCAGCTTCAACAGCACCGTTCATCTTCGGCCGATAGGGAGATGAATTGTGATGATAAATCTTGAACTGTTCGCATAGAGCGGTGATCATAGTATTGTTCAGATTTGTACCGTTGTCTGTGATGATCCTGTCGGGGACACCATACCGGCATATGAGATTCTGCTTGATGAAGCGGGCAACCACATTTTTTGTAACAGAGGCAAAGGAAGCTGCTTCGACCCACTTGGTAAAATAGTCAATAGCGACCAGGATGAAGTGATGTCCATTGGATGTCGTGGGCTTGATCTCTCTAATCATGTCAATGCCCCACATTGCGAATGGCCAAGGAGCTGTCAGAACATTGAGAGGAACAGGAGGAATATGAATCTTGTCGGCATAGACTTGACATTTGTGGCAGGTACGGGAATGTTGATGGCAATCAGCTTCCATGGTTGACCAGTAATAGCCTGCCCTTAGAATCTTCTTAGCCATCGTATGTTCGCTCAAGTGGGTGCCAAATGTGCCACTGTGTATCTCAGTCATGATTAACTCTGCTTCAGCTTTGTCTACACATCAGAGTAAAACACAATCATGGCTGCGCTTATAAAGGATGCCATTGCTTAGGAAGAACTTGGCCGCAAATCTCCTTAAGAACTTTTTGTCATTTACGGAAGCTCCTTCGGGATATTCTCTAGTCTGGAGATACCTTTTGATTTCATGAAACCAGGGTTGTTCCACTACTTCTTCGGTATTAATCTCATGACAATGCGCAGGTTCATCCATTTGCTCGATGGTGATTTGGGGAGCCTCGTTATCCCAGTTGAGTTTAAACATGGAAGACATTGTAGCCAGAGCATCTGCTAGCTGATTCTCTTCTCGCGGGAAATGCTCGAAGGTGATCTGCTCGAAATGAGGCAACAACATCAGGACATGTTCTTTGTATGGGATAAGATTGGGATGTTTGGTATCCCACTCTCCTTTGATTTGACTGATAACCAAAGCCGAGTCCCCAAAGACGACCAAAGATTTGATTCCCAAGTCTATAGCAGCCTTGAGACCAAAGATGCAAGCTTCATATTCGGCCATGTTGTTGGTACAACTGAAACAAAGTCGGGCCGTGAAAGGTGTATGGAAACCTTCTGGGGAAATGAGTACCACACTGATACCGTTTCCAAGTGCATTTGAAGCACCATCAAAGTACAGGGTCCATCAACATCCATTTTCAGGTCCATCATACGGTCCGTTACCTTCAACGTCATCCAAAGTCATGATGTCCTCGTCCGGGAAGTCGAATCTCATGGATTGATAATCTTCGATAGCTTGATGAGCTAGATGGTCAGCTAGTACACTCCCTTTTATAGCTTTTTAGGTAGTATACTTGATGTCATACTCAGTCAGGATCATTTGCCATCTAGCGATTCTTCCAGATAAAGCAGGCTTCTCGAAGATATATTTGATAGGGTCCATTTTGGAAATCAACAAAGTGGTATGAGTCAACATATACTTCCTTAGTCGGCGAGCAGCCCATACCAAAGCGCAACAAGTTTTCTCGAGCAGTGAGTAGCGAGTCTCACAGTCGGTAAACTTTTTGCTAAGGTAATAAATGGCATGCTCTTTTCGACCAGACTCGTCATGTTGGCCCAGTACACACCCCATTGAGTTGTCCAAAACAGTCAGATACATGATCAGCGGTCTTCCTTCGACGGGTGGCATCAGAATAGGAGGTTCTAGCAAATACTCCTTGATCTTATCAAAAGCAAATTGACAATCATCGTTCCATTCGACTACCTGATCCTTCTTCAGTAGTTTAAAAATTTGCTCACAGGTAGACGTCAGATGAGAGATAAACCTTGCAATATAGTTCAAGCGTCCTAAGAATCCTCTAACCTCCTTTTCAGTACGGGGGGGCAGGCATTTCTTGTATAGCCTTCACTTTCGCTGGATCGACCTCAATGCCTTTGTTGCTGACAATAAATCCCAGAAGTTTACCAGACCTAACTCCAAAAGTGCACTTACTTGGATTCAGCCTGAATTTGTATTCCTTCAACCTGGAAAACAGCTTCTGCAAATGTTAAAGGTGTTCTTCCTCTGTTTGTGATCGAGCTATCATGTCGTCTATGTAAACTTCGATCTCATGATGTATCATATCATGAAACAAAGCTACCATGGCGCGCTGATAAGTTGCCCCTGCGTTCTTCAGTCTGAACGGCATCACCTTGTAGCAGAAGGTACCCCATTGTGTAACAAAGGTTGTTTTCTCCATGTCCTTGGGGTCCATTTTAATCTGGTTGTAGCCCGAGAATCCGTCCATAAAAGAAAATACTTTGTGTTGAGCTGTGTTGTCAATCAAAATGTCGATATGTGGTAGCGGAAAATCATCTTTAGGGCTGGCCCTGTTCAAATCCCGGTAGTCCACACACATTCTGACCTTGCCGTCTTTTTTGGGAACGGGCACAATGTTAGCAACCCATTGTGGATAAGATGTAACAGCCAGAAAGCCAGCGTTGAATTGCTTCATTACTTCAGCTTTAATCTTCTCAGACATGTCGGGCCTCATTCGGCGGACTTTTTGCTTGATCGGTGGACAGTCCTCTCTTGTAGGGAGACGATGAACCACGATATCTGTGTCTAACCCCGGCATGTCTTCATAAGACCAGGCAAAGATTTCAACATATTCATTCAACAGCTGTATCAAGCGTTCCTTGACACTTGGTTCCAGATTGGCACCCACTTGTACTTCTTTCCTGTCTTCCTCTGTTCCTAAGTTGACAGTTTCCAACAACTCTTCATGAGGTAAGATGGCCCTCTCTTCTTGTTGTAGAAGTCTGGCTAGCTCTCCCGGTACTTTACAATCTTCGTCATCTTCGTACTCAGTCTGATTGACCAAATCTTCAGAGTTATTGAAGGATATAACAGAATAGTCACCCATGGAATCCGGAGTGGATGGGTACCTGCATTTGTGAGTGTGGGTGTGTGTAAGGGATAGCCATCCTTAAACAAACAAAAAATGCAAAAGGAAAGAAAATGAACACAGCAGTTTATAAATGAAAAACGTCCAATGATTCATTAAACATGGCATATGATTATGAAGAGAATTAAAACCCTTACAAATGGACCTACATGCCCCGGGCAAGGCATGAGGTGAGAAAGTGTGCAGATTGTTTTAGTAATTATTACAGACCAACATGAAATGTTCGAAAGATAAATTACTGATTGATGAAAGTAATGGGAACGAAGTCTTTCGCCTCCCAGTTGTGCAGTCCCCCTTCAATGGTTGGGAAGATCCAATCTTCAACGTTACCCTCTTCATCTTCGTCTTCTAAAGCATTGATTCCATGAGGAGAAATCTTGATGGGTGCCTTTTTAATTTTTGAGCGACACATAGCCTTTTGCCCCGCAGCCGTAAACCCCAACCCAAAATTGTTTTTCTTGTGGGGAAAGTCAGGCAACTGTCCCCATGTTGAGCTCTTCCCCTCTTTCATTGCAGCCTTTGCGTCTTTCAGAGATGCCATCCTGGCCGCCTGCTTGGGTACCTCAGCTACTGCCTTTGCTACCGCCACCTCGGGAGAGACTTCTTCAAAGTGTTGAAAGGGTGTTTCAATGAATTCGCCATCCACTTCCACATACCGAAAGGAATTCAGATGACTGATCATGTACTCCTCCTCACCGTGTACGGTTATGATTTTACCCTTAACATGGTATTTCAACATCTGATGTAGAGAGGAAGTGATTGCCCCAGCATTATGTATCCACGGTCTTCCTAGCAAGCAAGAGTATGATGGGCGGATGTCCATCACATAGAATGTGAAGTGGAACACTTCAGTGCCTACCTTGATGGGAATGTCGACCTCCCCATGCACCATCCTTTTAGACCCGTCAAAGGCCCTGACAATGATATTACTTGGTTTCAGCTTCAAGCCTTCACAATCCAATCGGTCCAGAGCTTTCTTAGGCAGCATGTTTAGAGAAGAACCAATATCGACCAAGACATGGGCGAGAGTATTTCCTCGGCATTCAACTGACACATGCAGTGCGTCATTATGCTTTCTTCCCTTCGGAGTCAGGTCAGCATCAGAGAAACCCAGGCCGTTGTCGGTGGTAAGGCTGGCTACACAATCCTGGAATTGATCGGCTGAGGTTTCTTGGGGCACATGGGCTGTCTTCAAAAACCTTATCAAGGCTTTGGCATGAGCCTCTGAACAAAGCAGCAGGGCCAACATGGAGATCTTCGAGGGGGTTTTCCCCAGTTGCTCCACCACATCGTAATCAGTCTTCTTGATTATTTTCAGAATCTCCTCCATTTCTTTTTTAGAGGTTTCAGGGATGACCAATGGCTGAGCCCTTGTCCTGATGAGATCTTCTTGGATCCCTTTCCCCTTATAAGCAGCAGCAGAAGGGACAACCCCAGGAGTAATAACTTCTTCAATCATTGGAGTTCTTGCAGATAGTTTTACCGGTGCAGGGCTAACCTTGGGAGCAACTGAGGGTCCAAAGATTGCCTTTGGAGGGGCAATCTCTGGAGATAAAATTCTTCCACTTCGGGTAATTTTGCTCGTACCGGCAATGTTTCCGATGTCGGCAGTTTCTTCGTCAGAGCTCTCTTCAGTTATCTCAATTTGTTTAACACCATGGTATTAGATTTCTCCACCATAATTCCACGGTATTGATTTGTCAGATTTGTATGGGACGGGCCCAGGCATGGTTATTTTCAAGGGTACAATCTTCGGAGCAGATGTAATCTTAACAGGCCTTTTGGGGACCTTGGAAAGATTGGCGGAAATGGTTATTATTGAAACTTCATTGATTGGAGTAACAGGAGTCTTTTCGAAAAGAATTTGTTGGTTGTCCATTAGGCGTTGGATGCCTATCCTCAACAATGGACAGTCAATTGGTAGGGAGGAACAAAGGTAGCAATCTTCTTTACAACCTGGGAAATTCCCAGCCTTCAACAGATTCAACTTGATTGTCAGTAGTGGAGTTATTAGATCATCAACAGTAGAAACAAACAGATCTTCTTCAACAACATGGACATTGCGACCATGCTTTGGCATTGGAGCGGAGATTACATTCGGCTTCTCGGGGGCATCGAACTCAACCTCTTTTGCATCTATCAAATCCTGAATTTTATTCTTAAGCGCCCAACAATCGTTGGTGTCATGCCCGGCGCTGTCAGAATGATAGGCACACTTTGCGTTGGGATGATAATGTGGGGAAGTGGTATTCACAACCTTTGGCGCCTCTCTAATACTGGTGAGATTTAGCTTCAACAAATGGGGAAGAACTTGTGCAGGCGTCATGTTGATGCGGGTGAACTTCCGTTGTGGTCGTTCTACCCGTTGCTGATTAGGTCTAGACTGATTGTTACGAGGCTGATCATTTGACGAATTTTGAATCATCACGGCCCCTACAGTCGGTCGGAGCTCAGTTCTTCTCAATCCTTTGAGAGTATATGGCAGCTGCTTCCTTCTTGGCCGAGAATGGTTTTTTAACAGGTGTGGAGGCAGAGGCATCCCTTTGAATCTTCCCACTCTTAATACCAGCTTCCACCCTTTCGCCAGTCAGAATCAATTTAGTAAACCCTGCAGAAGAGCTCCCGATCAAATGGTTGAAGAAAGGGCCAGATAGGGTCCCCAAGAACATATCAACTAGCTCCCTATCTGAAAGAGGTGGTTGTACTCTTCCGGCCAAGTCACGCCATTTCTGGGCGTATTCTTTGAATCCCTCATTTGAGGCCATCCCCATACCTTGTAACTGAGTATGGGTTGGCGCCAAGTTGGTGTTGTATTAATACTGGCGATAGAAGGCAGCTGCCAAGTCTTCCCAGCTATGCACTTCTGACCTCTCAAGCTGGTAAAACCAATCTAGCTGTGTACCAGACAGGCTGTCCTGAAAGAAGTGTACCCAAAGATTTCTATCGGATGAATGAGGTTGAATTCTTCTGACATATGACCTCAGGTGCATCTTTGGGCAAGACAGACCATCATATTTTGCGAAAGTTGGTACTTTGAACTTGGGAGGGATAACAATCCCAGCAATCAATCCCAATTCTTCAAAATCTAGCCCGGGAACCCGTTGCAACTACATGGCTGCCAGTCTATCCTCCAGGTTTTTGTATTTGTCGTCCGCTGGCGGGTATTGCTGCTCTGAATAATCTTCATCTTCCTCAACCTCTTCCTCTTCAGCCTCAGACTCAGAAGGTAATGCAGCTCCTTTTCCCTTACCGGTCCCCTCATCAGATGTGGAGGGGAATTCAAGAACTCTCCTAGCTTCATTCTCAAATCTTCTTCCCAGTGTAGCTACCCCAACTCTTTTCTTCTTCTTTTTTCCTTTTTCTTGCGCTTTATTCCCTAATAGTGCTTTAAGATCCTCCTGACCCTTTGCCAAGGTCATAAGGAGCTGTTGAAACTGCGAGTTTTATGACTGTAGATCTCTGACCGTCTGCTCAATATCCATCTTACTGAAATAAATAGCAGAAAGATAAGGAAACCTGGTGTGAAGACATGTTTATGCATATGATGAATGATATGTTTATCCATGTAATGCATTCAAGGATTTAGAAATTCAAAATTGTTGCAGACAAAAAGAACACACGTCATATTAATAAGAAGAAATTTTGTCAGTACATAAATGCCCTATGGGCCAAATATTACAAAAACTTCTTAAGGTAAAAAGATGTTGCACATCCTTTTTGGTGCGATGTAAGTGTTGAGGGTCTCCTCCTCGTGAAGTCGACGGGTAAGCTCCAAAACCTTCTTCTCACTGGCGTAGAAGCTGGCTTCAAAAGTATCCCTTTCTTCCTTGAGTTGGATCCAACTCTTCTGCATCTCCTCCCATGATGTTGGCATGTCAGGATGTAGGATGGTGTATGGAACTTCTCCTTCCTTAACAGGCTCTTTGATCAAAGGGAGAATGTGGGGGTAAGGCATCATAAGACTCTGGGCGTGGGTTCGTACCCACCTGAGATAAGGCTCAAGATGGATGGAGTTCTTGTGCCCCAGTGTCTTGCTATCTACCTTGTTAGGCATCCTCCAAGCTATGATGAATCTTTGGCGAAGTCCTTGCGCATCGTTGTCGAAGTCAAAAACTAGGTCAGGAATCAACATGTCATGAGGGCCATCCCTTCGTGCATATCCAAATTGTCTCAAAGCTAGACAAGGGTTGTAGGTAATGCCTCCTCTAATGCCAAGTAATGGAACATTAGGGAACTCACCACAACGATCGATGATGATGACATTTTCTCTTGACCGAGAACACCAATGTACATCAGCATGTGTGAGGGTCATCAATCGTTGCGACCACCTTAAGCCTTGTTCATTCTTCAAAACAGATTGTGGAAGGTTAGAAATAAACCACCTTGCAAGGAGAGGAGTACAACACATGAGAAAACCTCTCTTCCTCATTGTTCGTGTGTAAAATGAGTGGAGGATGTCCCCAAGCAATATAGGTATGGGATTCCTGGATATGAAGATTTTGACGGCATTCACATCTATAAATTGGTCAGGATTTGGGAACAAGACCAACCCATAAATAAGGAGTGCCACAATTTCTTCAAAGGCTTGTAGATCCAAAGAATTCCAACACTCTTGTGCCTTCTCAAACAAGAATTTTACCAAGAAGCCCTTGACACCACTTCTGGTTTCCCAATTCCCCTTGATGTCAGATGATTGCAAGTGTAGTGCTTGAGCAATATCTTCAGGTTTTGGTTCTTTTTCCGTACTTTTGTAGGGTAGTTGATTAAGAATAGGAATTCTCAGGAGTTGAGAAAATTCCTCCAAAGTAGGCACCAATTGGTAGTCGGGGAATGTGAAACAGCGGTGAAGGGGGTCAAAGAACTGGAATAACACTTTCACCATGTCTTCTTCAATGCTGGTGTTGACTAGGTTAAGAAGTCTACCATGTCTTTCACTGAAGAGAGAGCTTTCTGGAATTCTGGATGTAAGCTCCTTGAGTTGAGGAGGGATTCTCACAAGGTTGACTTGGATAGTTTTCCTGCGAAGAATTTCCATGACCTACAAAACAAGAACAAAGATGAAGATCCAAACCCTTGAAATGGTTAGTGGATGCATATGATGCTTTACGATGTTCATGATGTATGCACAAACATATGTACAAGCAAGTCACACAAAACCCTAGTTTCAGGCTTGCATGAGGTTTCATAGGTAAATACCCTCTTGAGTTTAGTTGGCTTAAAACCTGTCCTAAATAGTAACCGGGTTCTAAGGAGCTCAATATCATTGGATTGTTTTCTATGTTCATTGTTTTGGTTTAGCCACTTAACTAGCGACCAAAATATTCCAAGAAAACAACCCTCAATGAGTGTAGTATCGAGTATCTACCAACTTCGGACTGCACCAAAGCCGGTCATCTCACTACCCCTAATAAAAGGCCAAGATGGTCAAGTAAGGTTATAGGTCATTAGTGCTTAGTGACATCACTCAGCGGCCCCGTACTCTCCTTGATTGAACTCAAGGGTTACCGGTACTCACAAATATGTCGCACTATTATAGCTATTGCTTTAACCGTGTCGGTATACCCCGCACAGTTTCCACAATGTATTGCTATCTATGAATATTTCCCAAATCCGGGTGTAGGATTTCAAGCCCAAACAAGAGAACCAAAATGTAAAGCAATCAAAGCAAACAATTAGTCATGCAAAAGGTGATCTAAGCCCTAAGGTTACTCCACTTTTAATGTTTTCCCCAGCAGAGTCGCCAGTTCTGTGATACGGTAGGAGAACTGACTTGAGGTTTTGCGTTTGTTTTCGCAAATGTTTCGGTTTAGCAAGAGTCGCCACCGACTTTTTATTTATCCTAAGGAAAGGTCAAAAAGCACAGGAAAGACCTTTGAGATGTTTTCTTGGGTTCGGGGAGTAGATTATAGAAATGGAAGGTATTAGCACCCTTTCTATCCATGGTTATACATGGGCTCTTAGTTACTTGCTTAGATCACTTGCCTTTGCTTTTAAATTGTTTGAAATGGTGCTTTGTGTGCGTGGTTTTGAAAATGTTTTGAAAAAGATGCCTTGTCTAGGCAACCTTTGTAACAATTCTTGTTTGAATGTTTTACAAAGGTGTTTGTCTTTTTGAAAAGATGTTTCAATGTTTTTGAAAGTTTGTTTTGAAGTTGTGTTGTGATGTGTGTTTTGAAAAATGGCAAGGATTGTTTTGCAAGATTGATCAAGTAACCAAGAGCTATCTACCCTAAATTTCTCAAAGATCTTTCTCATGTTTTAACCCTTTTAACAATGTTGTTTCACCATTGTATTTGGTGAACAACCTTGTGTTAGGATGTTAACGGGACGGGCGCGGGTCATCGTATAGACCATGAATGTAATAGTGTCAAGTATTTTGGCAATTTTCTTGAGGGACTATGATCATCTTTGTTTAGGCAACTAGATAGCGTCATCGAGGGACTATGATCATTTTTTTTTGTTTTGTTTTTCCAAAGTACTTGACATGCAAACATGGCCCATTTTTGAAGGCAACAAGTGGAGTAACCCTAGGGGTACAAGTGTGCATTGTGTTTGTTTTTTCATGCATGTTTATCTTGAATTAGGTCAAGCTATTTGTTGATTGATTTTGCATACAAACCCTAAGTCTAAGCATGGCATAATTGAAAGCTTTTAAATGCGGAAATTTAAATGCTAAGCTATTACAACAATGATTATGGGGAGGGGGGTACAAATTTGCATTGGGGAATATTTGACAAGGAAATAAAATCTAAGTTATTACAACCATATCGAAAGTATAGGATACAAATATTTAATTGTACAATATTTAAGTAAATACAATAAATATACAAAATGTATTATGCACAAAAATGATTTTTTGTGTATGTAAAAAGGTTTTCATATTTGAAGTATAAACAAAATAAAAAAAGGTCATTTTTTGGTTATTTTTGTTGTTTAGGGCAAAACCCTAATTTTTGAATAAATAGTATTTATTTATTAATTATGTACAATGTTTGTTAATTATATACAAGAAATAAAAAGTAAAAAAGTATTTTTAGTGTCATATATTAATAAAAATAAAAATGTATTATTTTCATATTTTTATCCTAAGTATTCTAATAAAGATAATATACAAGTATTTATATATATATATATTTACTAAACCTATTAAATATAAAAAGATAAAGTTAATTATTTATGTATATAAAAAAAATGTATATTTAAGAAAATATTTTCAAGGTGTAAACAAAAAATAATAACTAAAAAATAAATATTTTTACATTATTTTTTTAGGGTTTTAAATAACAAGGTTTTATATTATTTACATATATATGTTAAATAAAACAAATAAATGCCAAATAAATGCAAAAAAATGTGGAAAAATATTTTTAGTGTTTTTTTATGTTTGAACAAAAATATTAAGTCAGAATCAAAAAGAAAAATGCAAAAATGACAAGTATTTCACATAATGGGCCAGGGGGTGCAAAACTAAAAAAAAGGGTGCAAAAAGTAAGGATGACTCAGGCCCAGCCCAAGCCATCATCTTCTTCCTCCAGCTTCTGTCAAACGTGCGCTTCCTTGTTCAAAATACAAACTCCTGATTCTTTGATTTTTAGTAAAAACTCATAACACAAACAATGTAGAGCATCAAACCACGATTCCAAACATGTAAAAAACTTGACCTACCAGCATGCTTCACCCCCAATTTCTGACCTAGTTTTTCTTCAATGTTCATGGTTAAAATTCTCACAGCATGCTTAATATAAATGAAAAGTAAACACATGTATGGCTTCAGGGCTATGAGTAGAGAATGTTTTATTCACAAACCTAAGCTCAACTCTTCCTAGATTGAGAGATAGAAGTCCATGGTTTTACCTGTTTCAGCTTGACTTGAACAGAGCAATGTAGCCAACTTCAATGGAGTTTGAGCTTCTGTATAGCTTGCCTGAGGTCCAAGGATGCTTCCCAAATGCCTAGCTTGCTTTGAAACTGCCTGTATCATGCTGTAGAAGTTCACCTGCACAGCTTGAAAGTAAAAATGGCAAACGTGGTTAGGGGTGTTACAACTTGAGTTCAAGGCTTGGGATAGTTTCAGTGGATGATATGGAAGGTGTTTGAAAGGTTTTTAACCAAAGTGCACGAGCAAACTGAGTTGTGCAACTCAATCTGCAGGGATGCCTTGTTTTTTGCAGCAAAATGGTGTTTTGGTGTATTAGGAGGTATGAAGGGTGGTTGAGTCGTTCTTTAGGTTTGTTGGGAGGTATGGAAGCTGTTCACAAAGTTTGTTCTGGCTTATGCTTGCAGGAAGTGAGAGTTGTGTATCTTTTGCAATGTTTTTTCTACTTGAAGCAAGAAAGTGCAAGTTTCAATGCAGGCCTGTACAATGCCCTAAAGTATGCTGCAACTTTGGCTCTTGGTAACTGGAATTTGTGGACTCTATCTTGCCTCAAAGATCTGGCCCCATGCCTCAAGGATTCATCTTTGACATAAAGTATCACTTTTCTAAAATGGCAAGTTTGCTTTTTCCAATTAAGGATTAATTTTGTGTGCAATGTCCAAATGAACAAAATAAACCCTCAACTCAATGGTTATGCATTAAATTAAGGTCTGTAAAACTGGTTTTGAGGCCTGCAAGCTAGCATTGTACAAGCTGATTTGAAAATGCAAGTTGTGATGAACATGCCTTGGCCATGAACAAAAGTGAGTTTTGGCCAACTTTGCAAATTCGATTCTCTCTAACCACAGGGGTGTTTGAGAAGTTCTTGGACAATTTGGAAAGCTTGGAATGTATAGTACAATCCATCTTTGTAATGCAAATTGAAACTCCAAGTGGAACCATGTGAAAAATGGCCAAGAAGTTGGACAAAAATCTTGCCTAGAATAGGGCAAAATTTCTCTAAGTTAAAAATGTTTTGCACCCTTGTTCCAAAAATCATAACTTGAGATACAAGCTTCTTTTGAGGAAACCTTGTGAATCAAAATTGTAGATTTTGCAATGGACTACAACTTTCATGTTTCAAGTTTTGTTTGAATCCATCTGCATCTTGGTAAAAAAATGGGACAAAGTTAGGAAAAAATAAGGAAATTTCATAACTTAGAAAATTTCTAAGTTATGAAATTTCTTCATTTTAAACCCTAATTTGAAATTTTGGGTTTCTTGATGAACAAGTTTCATAATTTGACATGTCTTGATGAAAAATGAATTTTGGCACTTGATTTTGACCAAAAAGTCAAAGTTTGACTTTTCAGTATACAGTCAAATTTTGATCAGTTGACTGAAAAATTCATCTGTCAATCCTATGCACTTGAGATCTTTTGAACTTGTTGAATGGGTCAAGACAATACCATTGAGTCCTTGAGTCCATATGTGAGCTTGGTTTGCTATTGGTTAGGTCAAACAGTCAAAAATATCCTTTGTGCAGTCAAAACCCTAAAAATGTCCATTTTGCCCTTTTAATGATCTGATCAAGTTTCTTGTGGAATTGTGATCCAAACTTGACCCAATGGTTCATGTGAGTTCATAATGTTGATGTGGGTCAAAATTCATGAGGTTTGACTGTCAATTGTCCATAGTTGACTTTTTCCCCAATACAACTGATTTCTAGGTCAACTGTCCAATTGACTGGGCAAAGATTGGAATCAAGGCTTGAAACTTGGTATGGATAAACTTGTGAATCCAACATGAAGCATGAAAGTCACTTTGGGCATTTTAGGTCAAAACATCCCTGTGCAAACTCAAACCCTAATTTGGGTCAACAGTGCAAGGAGGGGTCTTGAGCAGAGCAAACCCTAACTTGATCTTGAGTTTCAAGAGTCTTGTGATGAGAAAATGTTGATGAAATGAGAGGGCAAATTTTGGGGTACAACAGCAGCCTTGGGCTATCATTTTCGCGAATTTCTCTTTTTCCTTCTTTTTGTGAACCAAGAAGGGAAACCTTCTTGTGATTTGTAACTGGGGGAAATAAGTTGTGATGAAATAAACAACATTCTGATTCCACGTTGTAAACCTTAATGATGAACTTATGAAATAGCTTTTTTGGAAAATTCCTTGTTCATGCTCATTTATTTTTGTATTAATCATGCTTTCTTTCTCTTGTTTTCATGTGAGCGAAAGTGGAGATGACAAAGCAAAGAACGCAAGAAACCCATGGCAAACACGAAAGTCTTGGAGAAAATCAAAGGAATTTGATATAACTTCAATCTTTAAACAACTTAATCATGGATTAGTTCTCTTAGGCCAAACATTCACTTGATTTTCTTTGTAACTTAGAAAAATCTTCTTGTATTTTGATGTATTGTATCCAATAGTTGTACCAACTTATCTTTAAATACAATAAGTTGTAAAACATAAAGTATTAAAAGAATTCAAAGTTTTGTAAGAATCTTGGACGGTGTGTTTGAAATTGGAGAAGAACTTGAATTGTAGTATAAAGTATTCTTGTGTTATTTTATAACTTGAAATCCTTTATAAACAAAAATTTGTAATTTCTCTTCGTATCCTCATTGATTTTTTTGAAATTCCCAAACAGGATATTTGAAATAAAATGCTCCAGTCTGGTACCTTGAATTCCAAATAATCCAAATAACTTTGTAACTACATTTCAAACAAACACGCACTTTGTACTCCATTCCCTAAACAAAATAAATGTTTTAAGGACGTAAATCATCTGGTCAACCTGAATCCCAAAATCATGATTGTCCTAAATGACAGTCTTAACCTCCATCCCTTGTGATAATTTGATAATTTTAAAGTCTTCCAAACTCAAATTTCTTCCGATTCTCTGAAGATAAACCCGTGAGCGACATCACATGTGACCATGAACGGACATAATCGTCTCAAAGTCTTATAACTTGAAGAAATCATAACTACAACCTTGAGGAAGCATGAAGACCTATGACGGCCAATAGGATCTTTGAAAACTCATTTTCTTTTGAAAATTGTAAAAAACCCTAATTGCTGGTTTACTGCCCCAGAAGAGAATCTGTCTGGTTGATTTCTGAGCCAACTTGAATATCCAAGAAACCCTAGGGTTGTAACTTGTATGTAAAAATGGGAGGGCAAATTTTGGGGTACAACAAACTGGAAGAAATAAATTTAACTAGAGGAGGTCTTTGGTTTCCTGTCATTAACTGGAAGAAATAAATCTAACTAGAGGAGGTCTTTGGTTGCCTGTCATTAACTGGAAGAAATAAATCTACCTAAAGGAGGTCTTTGGTCGCCTGTTTTAACTGGAAGAAATAAATCTAACCAGAGGAGGTCTTTGGTCGACTGTTTTAATTGGAAGAAATAAATCTAACTAGAGGAGGTCTTTGGTTGCCTGTTTTAATTGGAAGAAATAAATCAAACCAGAGGAGGTCTTTGGTCGCCTGTTTTAACTGGAGGAAATAAATCTAACCAGAGGAGGTCTTTGGTCTCCTGTTTTAACTGGAAGAAATAAATCTAACCAGAGGAGGTCTTTGGTCGCCTGTTTTAACTTAAAGAAATAAATCTAACCAGAGGAGGTCTTTGGTTGCCTGTTTTAACTGGAAGAAATAAATCTAACCACAGGAGGTATTTGGTCTCCTGTTTTAACTGGAAGAAATAAATCTAACCAGGGGAGGTCTTTGGTCGCCTGTTTTAACTGGAAGAAATAAATCTAACCAGAGGAGGTCTTTGGTAGCCTGTTTTAACTGGAAGAAATAAATCTAACCAGAGGAGGTCTTTGGTCGCCTGTTTTAACCGGAAGAAATAAATCTAACCAGAGGAGGTCTTTGGTCGCCTGTTTTAACTGGAAGAAATAAATCTAACCAGAGGAGGTCTTTGGTCGCCTGTTTTAACTGGAAGAAATAAATCTAACCAGAGGAGGTCTTTAGTCGCCTGTTTTAACTGGAAGAAATAAATCTAACCAAAGGAGGTCTTTGGTCGCCTGTTTTAACTGGAAGAAATAAATCTAACCAGAGGAGGTCTTTGGTCGTCTGCTTTAACTGGAAGAAATAAATCTAACCAGAAGATGTCTTTGGTCGCCTGTTTTAACTGGAAGAAATAAATCTAACTAGAGGAGGTCTTTGGTCGCCTGTTTTAACTGGAAGAAATAAACCTAACCAGAGGAGGTCTTTAGTCGCTTGTTTTAACTGGAAGAAATAAATTAACCAGAGGAGGTAATTGTTTGCCTGTTTTAACTGGAAGAAATAAATCTAACCAGAGGAGGTATTTGGTCGCATGTTTTAACTGGAAGAAATAAATCTAACCAGAGGAGGTATTTGGTCGCCTGTTTTAACTGGAAGAAATAAATCTAACCAAAGGAGGTCTTTGGTCTCCTGTTTTAACTGGAAGAAATAAATCTAACCAGAGGAGGTCTTTGGTCTCATGTTTTAACTGGAAGAAATAAATCTAACCAGAGGAGGTCTTTGGTCGCCTGTTTTAACTAGAAATAAATAAATCTAACCACAAGAGGTCTTTGGTCGCCTGTTTAGGGCTGCTTGATGATGAGTCCGTGTAAGAATTCATCTTGGAAAGAGAGGGAACTTGAGTAGGATTGCTTGACCTGGTTGAGTAGATAGTTGTCATGTCCGGTTTCAGGTATTAATCTTTGACCTGGGAAAGAAAGATAGTTTTCCTGGATTGTTACAGGTGTTAATCTTCAATCTATTCATGTAGATAGTTTTCCTGGCTTGTTACATGTATTAATCTACAATCAGTCGTCCATAGATAGTTTTCCTGGCTTATTACAGGTATTAATATGGAACTTGAAAAGGTCGGTGGTAGCCATCTGTTGATTGATCTTTCCTGAAAAAAGGTAGAACGTTAGTTGTATGCAATGTCGTGATGCATGAAATGCATGATGTTCTCAAAATAAATGAGATTGTGTCGTATGCACTTATCATATATGCAAATAGGATGTATGAAATGTGACATGTTTATTGAATTATATATTTGTGTGGAAAATAAATCCTTGACAAATGCTGGGGAGTTGTTAAATCATGGACTGCTGTTGAAGAGTTGGTGTGTCTTCAAACTTTACTCAGAATATTTCCATCGGGGATTCCTGTTTTGTTGTTTTGAGGAGAACTCTGTTGGGGAATATTGAAAACTCTGTTGGAGAGTGTTGATTCCTGCTTGGGAAAAGAGTTCTGGAGTCTCGGTCATCTATTTCTCTACTGGGGAGTCGAAGTTGAACTAATGTCTGGTTGTGTCTAGGCTTCACAGTAACTTGCTGGGGATTGTAGAGTACTCTACTGAGGAAAGGGAGTTGTGGTCCTTTAATTTGTAGTAGTTGGAGAGGAAAACTCAAGCTATGGAATATGTAGTTTGTTGGGGAAATAAACCCTGTTTTCGGTCTGTTGGGGAGATGACGACTTCATTGGGGAAAGTATTCGAGGACTCTTGAGGTTGTTTCAGCTGGGGGAAGGTTTTCAGATATTAAACCCTTGATGGGAGTCATCCTATGAGAAGAATTTTGGGGAGATTTGTCATTGCCCCTAGTAGCAAGTGTTTGTGGTATTGCCAGAAAATGTTTGATTGTACATAACCCTTTATTGGGATTTGCGTTCAATTCCCCAAGTGACGGAGATGGAGACTTGGCCCTGGTTACTCTGCACTTTGAGATTTCTTGGAATCTTGACCGGACTGCCCCAGGTGTGCTGGATAGTGACATGTCATGTCCCCCTGTTGATAGGAGATTTGTCAATGGAAGTGTCATCCTACTTGAATTAATTTTTTTTATTGAGAGAGCTTTCTTTCACTGGATATTCGTTGTGTGAATTTCCCTGCTGTCAAACAAATAGCCATATGCAAACACTGATATTCAAGTAATGCAAAGTTTATGTTTGTCTTGAAGTTTTTGAAAATGCATTTTAGCGAGTAAAGAAATTTTGTAAGAAAAATTTAACTCAGGATTTTGAGTAAAGCCTTACAGGAGTCAGGATACCTTTTGTAACAGTATGATTTCGAACTAACCCATGCTTCAATTAGGACTTTTGAAGGGTTGTAACGTGGATTGGTTCACGGTTTAAGAAACAAAGGATAAAGGCTCAAAGTGTATTTGTATCCACTCGTTCTTCATGATGTTCTTCAGTCCCAAGCTCAGTTAATTGTACATTTGAACTCCAATCGAGTCTGGAATGACGTTTTGGTGATGGTTCAGACAAGTTAAGTTTATCGGAAGGCAATCATTTTTGCAATATTTTTCGTGTTGTTGAGGATTTGAAGTGACCTCTTTATTTTGATTTGTTATCCCTAATTTTTGCCTGACTGTTCTTGTTTTGAGATTACAGTCAGCGGGATGCTCCAGTTTTTCTTAAGTCTTTTTTATAGGTTTTGACTTAGTGGGCCTTTCTTTTCGAGAGATAATGACCGCCTATGTGATAGGGAACCATCACTGTCTTTTGATTCCAGAGGAATATTTTTTTGATGTCATTTGTTTTATTACGAAATGAGAGTTTGCGGCTAAACGCGCGTTTGAATCAACTGAGAGACTACCCTGCCCCAGGTTTTGATTAAAGGTTTCAATTTATGTTAAAAGAAAAACTTCTACTTCTTTGGCTAAAAGGGGTTGACTAGGGATTATCTTCCTTATAACTCCAGTGTTTAGGATTTGAAAAAATGCTTGTACATCGTCAGCAAGGTCTGTTCAAAAGCATACTGTATGAGATTATGGCATTTTTTTCGTCATCCTCCCTCTAAAGGCTTGTAATTTTTAGCAAGAGTTGAATGTCATAAAGTGAGTAAAAAGCATAGTTTAAATGTAATGAAAATGAGTGGATCAAATCAAGACAAACATATGCAATGCATTAATGAAACAAAGTTTGACATTAATAGATAACTGTTTGAATAACAAAAGAAATTACAATTGAAAATTCAAATGAAACAAATGCCTCCTTGTTTGAATTTTTCGCTTTAGTTGGCGAGCCTTTGAGGGACGGCAGAAGAACTCAGTCTGGCCGTCTGGTGTGAACTCCAACATTCCTCTGTCAATCAAGTCTTGGATCTTATTTTTCAAAGCCCAACAGTCATTCGTATCATGCCCATGATTATTGGAGTGGTATGCACATAATGCATTGGGGTGATAGTTAGGAGCAAAGGTATTGGGATTCCGAGGAGGATCCCTTAATGTGACCAAATTCAAGTTCAACAGGTGCTGTAAGATCTGCGATACAGGCATGTCGAGTTTGGTAAATTGCCTAACGGCTGGGAACTGTTTACTTTGGTTACCCTGTCTTTATTGACGAGGTAGTTGCTGGGCTCGTGACGTGGAAGCAACTTGAAAAGGCACACTCTTCATTGGAGGTTGATTAATGAATCGATCTCCAATTCTGACTGTTTTCCCCATTTGCTTGCATATGTCTTGATGAAGCCGGTTGACAAGGGCTTTCAGCTCTTCATGTCCTTGAGCCAGGTTTTAGATAAGAGCCATCTGGCCTAGAATCTGGATTCTCATTGCTTCAACCTTAGCTTGCAGTTGTTCCAACCGTTCGTCCTTATTGTCTTCAGGATTTTTCTTGGCCAGGTTCCCAACAAGGAGTGCTTTCAACTCTTTATGCCCCTTGTATAGGCTTAGGAGCATTTCCATGAACTGAGCCTCTTGAATTTGGAGATCTCTGTTGTCTTGTTTGAGAGCCATTGCTGAAATAAACAGTGAGACCATGAGAGACCTACTTTGAAACCTGTTTATGCAATGATATGTATGATATATGTATGCAATGTTTTCAAGGATCTCGCGGGGTAAACAAGAAAATGTCAGAAGTTAAGATTTGCAGCTTTCGGATCGTCGAATGTCCTTCTACGAGAGTCAAGCTCACCATATCAAGTAGGTCATAGCCCCTGGCTCAAGTTATCGTGTTTTGATCTTTTGACGACATTGGCTAAAGGAAAATAAATCCCACTGCCCCTTGATAGATGTTTGGTTCATCATAACCTGCATCAAAGACCCTCGAGATCCTTGAAATGGTTATTGAAAATGCTATGGTATGATGTTATGATGTTATGTACAGATATGCGAGGTAAGCAAGTTTATATACAAATAATCATATTCACACAAAGCAGACAAATCCTTAGTTTTAGGCTTGCATGGAGTTTGTAGGTGAGTACCCTGTTGAAGTTTAGTTGGCTTAACCTGTCCTAGTAATAGTAACCAGGTCCTAAGGAGCTCAATATCACTGATTTGTTTTCTCGGGCATTGTTTCAGCGCAAGCCTCTTTAATGGCGACCGAAATATCCCAAAAAACCAAACCTCAATGAGTGTAGTATCGAGTATCTACCAACTTTGGACTGCACCAAAGCCGGTCATCTCACTATGTCCTAAAGGCCAAGTTTGTCAAGTAAAGTTCTAAGGTCAGTTGATGCTTCACGACACCATGTGGAGGCCCTGTACTCTCCTTGATTCAACTCAAGGGTTATCGGTACCAACCAAAGTGCCACATCAACGTAGCTACTACTTCAACCATATCGGTATACCCTGCACAGTTCCCTAACAAATTATTGCTACTTACCTAAAAGGTGTCCCCAAATCCCGGTGTAGGATTTAAAACAAACCCAAACAAGGAACCATAATGTAAAGAAAACAAATCGAACAATGTAAGCAAGTAAATATGATCTAACCCTAAGGTAACCCCACTTTTAGAACTTCCCCAACAGAGTCGCCAGTTCTGTGATACGCTGGGAGAACTGACTTGAGGTTTTGTGTTTGTGTTTGCAAATGTTGCGATTTAGCAAGAGTCGCCACCGACTTTTCTTTTATCCAAAAAGGAAAGGTTAAAAAGCACAGGAAAGACCTTTAGAGATGTTTTCTTGAGTTCGGGGGGTAGAGTATGAAAAGGGAAGGTATTAGCACCCTTTTCATCCATGGTTTTCCATGGGCTCTTAGTTACTCGCTAGATCACTTACTTTTATTTGAATGTGCTTGTGGTGTGGGTTTTGAAAGTATTTTTGAAAAGGCGCCATCATTTAGGCAAACTTTGTAATAGTTCTCCCTCGTAAGAACGTATACAAAGTGTTGAGCTTTTGAAAATATTCCATGTTTGGAAAGTGTTTTTGAAAGTGTTTATTTGTGAAAATAGCAAGGATGTTTGTTTTGAAATTGAGCAAGTAATTAGGAGCATTCTACCTACTCAAATGTCTTTCTTGTTCATTTTTTTCCTTTGACATGGTTGTCTTACCATTGATTTGGTAAGCAACCTTATCTTTGGATGTAAGCGGGACGGGCATGGGTCATTGTATAGTCATGATAGCAATGTTGTGAGGTATCTTAGCATTTATTTTTGAGGGACTAAGATCATTTTGAAAGGCAACATTTATAGCGTCATCGAGGGACTATGATCTTGTATTTCGATTGTTTTTGCTAAGACACCCCACATGCATAACATGACCATTTTTTAGGCAACAAGTGGAGTTAACCTCAAGGGTGAATGTGTGAATAGTGTGTTTGATTTGCATGCATTTAATCTTTGATTAGGGTTATCTACTTGTTGATTTTTTCTTTCCATACACACCTTAATTACTAACGATATGTGAAAGCAATAAAAGTACAGAAATGTAAAGTCCTATGTTATTACAATATTTGGGGGATAGGAGTACATATTTACGAATGGGGATTGCAAATAAAATTAAATCCTAAGTTACTATTACAACCAAATTGAAATGGATAAGAATGTACAGGAAATGTAAAATGTTTGTTTCGTTTAGGAAAAGAAATAATTTTGTTTAAGAAAGTATTTTTGGTCTTTTTGATTAATGAAAAATAAAAGTGATGGTAAAAATAATAATAAAAGGGAAGAAAACAGAATCAGCGCAACTGCTGAAAAAGAAGAGGTCAGAAGTTCTGACTCTGACGTGTTGTACAAACAGAAATAACGTTAGTAGAAATATGGAAGCTCAGAAGTTCTGGATCTTTTGAGAACTCATAAGTTTTTAGAAGTTCTGATGCAATTGACAGAACTTCGTCTCCCTTCTCCATGTTGGTCGGAACATCTGCAACTTAGTCATTTCTTAACAAAACAGAAGTTGCACAAATAATAGTTATGTCAAAGTTCATGATGTTTCAGAAGCAAGAGATATCAGCAACACAAATCAAAAGCAAACATGAAAGGTGAAAAACAAGTTTTCAAAAGTTCTGGATCTGCTGAGGACACAAAAGTTTTCAGAAGTTCTGATGCATCTGCAGCTTAGTCATTTCTTAACAGAACAGAAGTTGTGCATACAACAGTTATGACAAGTTTTCATGAAATATCAGAAACACAAATCTGAAGCAACATGAATTTGCAAGTCCTAATTCTGAGTCCTAATTTCTTTATGAAACTCTGAATTGGGATTCCTTCTACTTAGGCAGGCAGATGCATGAAGTCTCAGAATATGTACAACATCAGAAAAATGAGATCTACATTATATTTTTGAACATGCAAATCTGGTAATGCTTAAGTAATATGGTGAGAGTCAGCAGAAGCTTACCTTGCAGCCTAAAGAGATTCTGTGAACCGGAGTTAACCTCAACTCTGATGATGTTCTGAGCAGCTTCTTCACGTACTCAGTAGGCTGGATGTTTTCAACTTCTGGAACAACAAAGGGGTGATGTTCTGACTTCTTTGAGTAGATGGATGGAGAGTGTATGGTAGTATGAATACAGAAGTTAGGGCAGTTTATAATATGTGAATCAGAAACTGTGTGGATGGTTTTAGTCAAGAAACACTTGAGAACAAATGGAGTTTGAATGCAAGGAATCAAAAGTTAACGGGTTTTGTATGTTGTGTTTACAGTTTTGTTTTCTCTCCTTTTTGCCAACCTCTCTCCAAAAACTAGCCCTTTGAACATGTGATGGAACAAACTATTTATAAATGCATTCACTGTGGCTTTGGGGGGGAAAACAAATGAGTTTTAAACACTTTTGGCATACTGTCTCTTTTCTTTTTAATCACAGTTTTCGTATGCTAATTTTGGTGCAAGAAAAACGCAAGCGTGGACTGGATCAACAACAATTTGGAGTGTTGTGGCAGCTGGTGGCAGGGCTCTATCATAGTAGCATAGTGGATTAGGTTGAACGAGGTTTTGGGGCTTGATGATGTTCTGAATGGAAAGCAGAACATATCCTTTATGTGCTGAAGAATGAAACTCTGAGGAGTCATGTTCTGACCCGAGAACAAAGCCTCCATATGTTCTAACTGAAGCGTTAAACGTAACCTCCATATGCTGAGGAGTTATGTTCTGACCCAAGAACACAACCCCCATATGTTCTGACTGGAGAGTCATGTTCTGAACCGTCCTTGCAAATTCTGATTGCACTTGCGTGGAATTTGGCCCAGAAGTTCTGAAATCTCTTACCACTTAGAAAATTTTCCAAGTATTAAAAAAATTGATTTCTTTCTTTTCTCAAAGTAGTTTATGATTTTTTGACTTCTTGATGAACCAATTTCTTGTCTTAATGAAATATAATTGTTGAAACTTAATTTTTACCAAAATTCAAAGTTTGACTTTTCAGAGTGCATTTGACCATTTTTCCCTTGTGAGTGACTTTCTTGGAAAATTGATAATTCAAGGCTTGGAATTGGATGGAAGCAAACTTGAGGATCTAGGGTGATTCCTTGAGAAATGAGAGGGCAAATTTTGGGGTACAACACTAATCCTTATAAGTAACGACCATTTTCTGGATAATCTTCTTGATATTCTTATTAGCAGCTTCAAGAGCCCCATTCATCTTTGGCCTGTATGGAGAGGAATTATGATGGACAATATTGAATTCTTCATACAGTTTTGTCATCATTTTATTGTTCAGATTCAAGCCATTGTCGATGATAATTCTGCTCAACACACCATATCGACATATAAGATTATTCTTGATGAAGCGCACAACCACCTTCTTAGTGACATTAGCATATGAAGCAGCCTCCACCCACTTGGTGAAGTAATCAATTTCTACCAAGATAAAATGGTGTCTATTCGAAGCTTTGGGTTCTATCATCCCAATCATGTAAACACCCCCACATAGAGAAAGGCCACGGGAAAGAAATGACATTGAGAAGTTTCAGAGGCACATGAACCTTGTCCGTATAAATCTGGCATTTATGGCACTTCTTTGCAAACTTATAACAATCAGATTCCATTGTCAGCCAATAGTAACCTACCCTTAGCATCTTTTTAGCCATCGAATATCCATTGGCATGAGTTCCAAATGAACCTTCACGAACCTCATGCATCAACATGCCTGCTTTGCGTATATCCACGCATCAGAGCAAGACTATGTCATAATTTATTTTATACAACACATTTTCACTGAGGAAGAAACTGCCAGCCAATCTTCTCAATGTCTTTCTATCCTTCTTCGATGCACCGATCGGGTATTCCTGAGTCTGAAGAAAATGCTTGATGTCATAATACTAAGGTTTTTCATCTTCTACCTCTTCTGTTGTAAACACATGAGCGGGCCTATCCATTCGCCAAACCATAATTCGAGGTATATCATTCCAAGTATTTACTTGATACATAGAAGCCAGAGTTTCCAGAGCATCCACCATTTGATTTTCATCTCTTGGAATATGATGGAATTCAACTTTATTAAAGAAGGGTAACAACCTTTTAGAATAATCTTTGTAAGGGATGAAGCCGGGGTGACGAGTATCCCACTCTCCTTTAATCTGATTTATTACCAAAGCCGAATCGCCATACACAACAAGAATCTTAATTCTGAGGTTAATAGCTTCCCCGAGACCCGTGATGTAAGCCTCATATTCTGCCATATTATTAGTACAATCAAAGGTAAACCTTGCAGTAAAAGGAATGTGTGATCCATGTGGAGTAACAATCACATCACCAATTCCTTTACCATAAGCATTCACGGCTTCATCAAATATCAAACTCCAATGAGATTCAGGATTAGTACCTTCCTCAGGCAATGGTTCATCACAATCTTTTACTTTCAGGAACATCACATCCTCATCAGGGAAATCATACTCCACAGACTGATAATCCTCAATCGATTGGTGAGCAAGATAATATGCCAACACGCTGTTTTTAATAGCTTTTTGAGTGCGATATTCAATGTCATATTCAGATAACAACATTTTCCAGCGGGAAATTCTCCCCGTAAGAGCAGGTTTTTCAAAAATGTACTTGATTGGGTCCATTTTGGAGATCAACCAAGTGGTGTGATTCAACATATACTGCCGTAATCGCTTTGCCTCCCAGGCCAAAGCACAACATGTATTTTCCAGCATGGTATACCGCGACTCATAATCAGTGAAATTTTTACTGAGATAATAAATGGCAAACTCTTTCTTCCATGTTTCATCTTGTTGTCCCAGAATACAACCCATGGATTTATCTAACACTGTCAGATACATAATCAACGGTCTTCCTTCGACAGGAGGGAGCAATATAGGAGGTTCAATAAGATATTCTTTAATACTTTCAAATGCCCTTTGGCAGTCATCCGTCCACACACAACCTTGATATTTCTTTAACAACTTAAAGATTGGTTCATATGTTGCAGTCATGTGGGAAATGAATCTGGAAATATAATTCAAACGCCTGAGGAACCCTCTGACTTTCTTTTCAGTTCTTGGCGCTGGAATCTCTTGAATTGCTTTGACTTTATCAGGGTCAACTTCAATTCCTTTCTGGCTAACAATGAAACCCATCAATTTCCCTGATTGAACACCGAAGGTAAATTTATATGGATTCAAGCGGAGACGATACTTCTTCAAACACTGAAATGACTTCAACAAATCTTCTACATGCCCTTCTTCAGTCTGGGATTTAGCTATCATATCATCAACATATACCTCGATTTCTTTGTGCATCAGATCATGGAATGGGGTTGTCATAGCCCTCTGGTACGTTGCACCAACGTTCTTCAACTCGAAGGGCATCACTCTGTAATAGAATGTTCCCCAGGGTGTGATAAACGTTGTTTTTTCCATGTCCTCCGGATCCATTCTTATTTGATTATAATCGGAAATCCATTCATGAACAAGAAAACTTTGAATTTTGCTGTGCTATCCACTAACATATCAATGTGTGGCAATGGAAAATCATCTTTTGGACTAGCTTTATTTAGATCTCTGTAATCTATGCACATGCGGACTTTTCCGTCTTTTTTTGGTACTGGGACTATATTGGTAATCCATTGAGGATATGCTGACATCACAAGGAAACCAGCATTAGTCTGCTTTAGAACCTCCTCTTTAATCTTTACTGCCATATCTGGGTGAGTTTTTCTCAACTTTTGTTTCATTGGCGGACACTCTGGTTTCAACGGTAAATGGTGCTCCACAATATATGTCTCTAGACCAGACATATCTTGGTAAGACCAGGAAAAAATATCCACATACTCTTTCAACAGCTCAATAAACCTACTCTTCATATTAGGATTCAACGATGCTCTAATCTTGACTTCTTTCGGATCTTCTTTTGAACCCAAATTGATCACTTCCAATGGCTCTTTATATGGATGAATGGTATTTTCCTTATGCTCAAGAAGCTTTGAGACCTCTTCTGGAATCTCATCATAATCTTCTTCTTCGTCCCCATACATAGGACATTCAAAGTTGGGAGAAGGTGCAGGGCCATTGTATTCAATGGGTTTTTTAATTAATCTGCACATATGATTTATGATTGCTTTTAGAAACTGACACATATAACAAGTGATCATGCAAATTGAATTTCAGTTATTATTTATTTTGAAGGGTTTTTTCTGATTACATTTTCCAAGAAAAAGCATAAAATAAAGACACAATTTGGGAAATAAAGATAACTTTTATTATTGATTTTAAAAGTCACAGCAAACAGATAAGCCATACAACATTAATACTTCCACCTTGGGAAGAGTGAAAGCTTTTCAAAAATATTAACAAAACAAATTACTTTGAAACATGTATGCAAGAAGGAACATCAATGGTGATCCAGTTCTGAACCCTAACTCCGTGCGTCACATAATTCGACATTTCCGGCTTTGCTTCATCTTCCACAATGGCATTAATCCCGGAAACAGTTAGATGAAGATAACCCCCGCTACAGAAGATGTCTTGATACTTTCCTGCAGCAGACTTTGGCTTTATGCTCTTACCTTTGTCATTCTTCAAAGAGAACCCCAAGTCGGCTCTGTTTTTATTTACAGGTGGATTCACAATCTGTCCCCATACCTCGCTATGACCCTTTCGCACAACTTGTTGCGCATCCTTAAGAGAAACAATGGAATTCCTATTTCCTCTTATGTTGTCTATGGATAAGGCTTGGAATTGGGTTCCAACAACAGCTTCATCCACCCCCACAATGCTGAAAGAGGACAAATGAGATATCAATAATGCATGTTCTCCATTTATGATTACTACTTTCCCTTCTCGTACAAATTTCAGTTTCTGATGTAAAGTTGAAGTGACAACCCCTACCTCATAAATCCATGGCCGTCCCAATAAACAGCTATAAGCGGGAACAATGTCCATAACCTGGAAAGCTATCTGAAACAAATGTGGTCCTATATGAATAAGCAAGTCCACTTCACCAATAACATATTTCCTTGATCCATCAAACGCTTTCACAATGATACCACTCGGGCGCATAGGCGTTCCTTGATATTTCAACTTCATAAGAGTGCTCCTCGGTATAACGTTCAAAGCGGATCCATTATCAATCAGCACATTGGATAGTGAATCATTCTTGAAATTCATAGAGATTTGGAGGGCCAGGTTGTGATTCCTTCCTTCATCTGGTAATCCATCATCGCAGAAACTCAAGTTATTACATGACATAATTTTCTCTATTATGCTACTGAATTGGTCTATTGGCATATCACTCTCCACAAAATCTTGGTCCAATACCCTCATCAAGGATTCTCTGTGAGCATAGGAGTTCATCAATAACGCCAAGATAGATATTTTTGAAGGAGTCTGCAGTAGTTGATCTACAATTCTGTAGTTTCTCATCTTGATTATCTTCAAAATATCATCCACTTCTTTCTCTAACGTAGCCCCTCTAGTCTCACCCGTAGCCTTCTTGGGTTCAACATTCTCAGCAATTTCCTTTCCAGCACTAACATCTCTTCAAACAACTGGTGCAAACACATGACCGCTGCGGGTTACCCTACTATTTTCAGCAATATTTCCAACATCAGGCATTGGATGGATGGGAACTTCCACTCCATCCTCTAAGATTATAGCGTTGTATTTGTAAGGAACATCCTTATCTGACTTGTAGAGGATAGGACTCGACAAACTAATCACCAATGGCGTAACAGTTGGCTTGCTATAATATTCAACTTCAAGATGGGCGGGTTCCCCAAAACAATGTACAATGATGTTTACCCCCTTTTCAACATAATCAGTTATTTCTGGAAAACAAATCCTCATCTGAGGAGAAATATTCATCTACAGAGGCATACTCTTCATCTGACTCTTCTTCAGTCAAGCAAACCTCAATCAAATAAACTTCATGGTAATCATCCCTTTGATCTGTAACCTTGATAGTTCCATTTTCCAACAATAACTGAACACCTTTCTTCACGATTGAACATCCTCGGGAATCTCGATAGAAAACTCGAAAAGATCCATATTGGTGTTCCACTTGACCAGCCAAGTGGCAGAAAGTATCATGCAATTGCACAAAGTCCTCATTCATATACTCTACATCAAATATTATAAATTCTCCAGGACATCCAGAAACCATATTCACCTCCTCTTCGTACTCTGCCGTAGGCCTGATTATGTGGATGAGGCCCTCATCCATCATCTCCTGTAAATTAGCCTTTATCTTAACGCAACCATGTATGTCTGTACTGCAAATAGCACAACCGGAATGGTCATGCGTATAGTAGCTAAATTCATAGAGGTCTGCATGCATTTTCACCAAATCTCCTCTAACAAGATTAATAAAAAAAATCTGGAAGTCGCTTGGACAACCGGCCACCATATTCACAACATTTACTCCTCCATGCTTGGGTAGAGGATTGTCTTTCACATTAGGGCCCACATCTTTGAAAGATAGAATGCCAGACTTCACCAATTTCTACACCTCAGTCTTTAAAGGATAATAATTCTCAACATTATGCCCTGGTGCTCCCTAATGAAAAGCACATGTTTGGTCTGCCTTATAATACCAAGGCAATGGTGATGGTACAACGGGAGGTGGTCGGGTCTGAACCAACTTCTTCTGAATCAATGACGGTAATAACTATGTATAGCTCATAGGAATAGGGTCATAACTCCTCCTTTTCTGATTATACCCTTGATTACCCTGCTTGGACGGTCTCTGATAAGCAATGGTAGTTGGAGTTGCACCCACAACTGGAGTAACCGAGGTGACTTGCTGATGACGTTGATAATTCCTTCTAGGAGTATTAACCCTCCTCTCTTGCATAACAACATTTACATCTCCTTCCTTATTCTTGGTAAACCCATAAGATGGTTTCTTCACACCTCCAGATCCTTCACTACGATCATTAAACGGTCCTCTCTTACAGCCTCTTCTAAGCGGATACCCATTCCTACCATTTCAGTAAAGTCACTTGGCACATTTGCTACCATCCTCTCATAGTAGAAAGCACCCAGGGTCTTCAAGAAAATCTTAGTCATCTCCTTTTCTTCCATGGGAGGAATCACTTGGGCGGCTACCTCACGCCATCTCTGTGTATATTCTTTGAACAATTCCCTGTCTTTCTGAACCATGGCCCTGAGTTGATCACAGTCAGGCGCCATGTCCATGTTGTACTTGTATTGTTTGATGAACGCTTCTCCCAAATCATTGAAAGTATGGATATTAACAATGTCCAAACTCATATACCACTTCAGCGCAGCACCAGTCAAACTATCCTGAAAAAAGTGAATCAGCAGACATTAATCATTAGTATGGGTATACATTCTCCTTACATATATCACCAAATGAGCACGAGGGCAAGTGTTGCGCTTGTACTTCTCTAACTCCGGGACCTTAAACTTCGCAGGTATCTTAACATTCATGACCAAGCATAATTCATACACATTCTGCCCAAATAGCTCTTTTCCCCTGAGGGCCTTCATCTCTCTCTGCATCTTGTCAAATTGTTCTTGAAAATCATCCATTATGTCATAAAGACCCAAGTCTTCATACAGTGGAGGGAAAGGACGACACACATCATTGTTAACAAACGGAACCATATTCACCGAAGGAGCTGTAGCAGGAGCAACATGCACCATAGGAGGTACCGGAGTACCAATAGTCTGAACAAATGGAGTATCTTGAGGACTAAGATTGAAACCTTCGGGTGAAAAATTCTCTGGCATTCCCCATGGATAACCTTGAGGCATGCGATTCTGAACAACAACTGAAGTGGCAGATACAGGAACAATCGGAGCTTCAGCAGTTGCCCTTGTTGGTTGAGGTTGGACACTCGGTGGATGATTCTGAGTAGCCACCATATATTCCATCAGAGCAGTAAGATTGTCCATGCCGGCCTTCAAAGCAGAAATCTCCTCGCGCATCTCGCGATTCTCTTATTCTAAGTTGTCCATTTTCTTTTTGAAATTAGCCCGAGTGTTGTAGTGGTGAGTCAGCTTGCTGAACGAAGTAAAGAAGCTTGGTAAGACACCTGGATATGCATAACAAATGCAAGAAATATGTGCAATATGATGCATGATATGTGTTGTACCCCAAAATTTTCCCTCTCATTTATCAAGATTTTCTCACAAGATCTCTTTGACTCAAGGCTGGATTAGGGTTTGATCAACTCAAGACATCTCATCTTGCACTGATGATCCAAGATTAGGGTTTGAGTTGGAACAAGGATTTTTGGACTATCAATGCTTCATATGACTTTCAAGTATCACCATGGACCCCTAAGATTACTCATGTCAAGTTTCAAGCTTTGAATCACATTTTTGACCAGTCAATTGGACAATTGACCTAAAAATCAGCTGTATTGGGGAAAAAGTCAACCATGGCCAATTTATAGTCAAACTTCATAATTTTTTATCCACATCAACATTTTAGACTCATATGTATCATTTGATCAAGTTTGTACCACAATTTCTCAAGAAATTTGATCAAATCATCAAAAGGGCAAAATGGTCAAAATTAGGGTTTTGACTGATAAAGGGAAATTTCTGATTTTTGACCTAACAAATGAACAATTGGTTTGAAGCATGATTTCAAGGGTTCATTTGTATCATCTTGACTTAATGACATGGTTCAAAACATTGCATTTTTATTGGATTGACATATGAAATTTGCAGTCAACTGATCAAAAGTCAACTGTATACTGAAAAGTCAAACTTTGACTTTTTGGTCAAAATCAAGTGTCAAGGATCACAATTCATCAAAACATGTAAAAATGTGAAGCTTTTTCATCAAGAAATCAAATATTGAAGATTTGGTTTTAAAATTTGAAATTTTCTTAACTTAGAAATTTTTCTAAGTATAGAAAATTTCTTATTTTTTTTCAACTTTAAGCCAAATTTCCACCATGATGCAAGATGATTCAAAGAAAGTTTCCAACATGAAAGTTGTAGACCTCCATGAAATATACAACTTTTCTTCACACATTATTTCCTAAATATGCTTGTATCTCAAGATATAATTTTATGAATACATGCTCATGAACTAAATAACTTAGTGAAATTTTGCCCTAATTTAGGCAGGTTTTTGACCTAACTTCATGGAAAATTTTCACCTAGTTCCAAGAGGAATATTAACATTCATTTCAAAGATGAGTTATAAAGCACATTGCAAGCTTTCCAAAATGTCTAAGAACTCCTTGAGATCATTTTTGAGTAGGGAGAATCGAAGAGATGAAATTGTCAATTTCTAACTTTGAATTCAAGCCATTTCATGAAGAACAAAATTCAAATTTGAACCTATGATGCCTAATACTTGCTTTACAGGTCTCAAACTTGTTTCTAACTTCATAATTTAATGCTTATTCAGTTGACAAAGCCTTAATCCAATCCCAAAGGTCTTTGTCCAAGCTTTAATTCCATAAATGGCACAAAGTTGCCATTGCCATTTTGGAAAAGCTTAACTTTTGCAACTTTTCAATTCTTGAGCATTGGACATGTCTTCTCTGCATACACAAGTCCTACTGACCTAAAGAAATTTGTATAGAGCTTATACCAACTCCAAGCAAGCCAGTACAAGCATGTGGAGACTCGTCCCTTCACTTTGCTTCAAAAGCAAGAAAGTGTGCAAAATGCCTACAACTCAAAAATCTGTTGTGGAGTTGACTTGAAACTTTCTCTATACTAATACACAAACCCATTACAACTTAGAACATGATTGTTAAAGGGATGAAACATTCCAAAACTCCATATCACCAAAAAACTGTCAAAACATGCAGTTTGTGTCCAAGCATAACAATTCATCAATTTGCTCGTGCGTTTCAAGTTTAAATCATTCAAACACTTTACCTACCTCATATCAAAGTGATCCAGACCATCATCCCTGCACTGTAACTCTTCCTTCTTCATCTGGAATTTTTGTTTTTCAAGCTTGCAGGTTGACTTGGATAGAGAGTTCCAGGCACTTCCAAAGCAAAGCAAGGATTGGAACACACTCAGGGAGGTTCAAGCAAGCTAAAGCAACCTTCAGGCCTTCCTAAATCTCACTCAAACCCTTCATACAGGCATCCATTGGTCATGATTTGTGAAAGAAAAATGTAGATATTATAGTGCTGAACCTAACCATGTGCATAGATTTCATTTCTGATCATTATGTATAGAGAATTTTAGCATTCAAATTCCTATAAAAATTAGGTTTAAAATTTGGGCTTTCGAAATTCATTTTAATCTTTGATTGTTAGTTTCCATAAGTTACATGGTTGAAATCGTGAGAATGAGTACTATCATTTTCATGGAGAAATGAGAAAGATACAGGAGTTCTGGCCAGCTTGAGGAAGAAGATGAAGTACAGGGCAAGGAAATTTCTTATGTTATGTTTTTATTGTTTCATATAAACCAACGGATGTACAGCCACCCCAGTGGCAAGGTAGCGTTCTGGCAAGGCCCATGTCATGGGTTTGAACCTTGGCGCTACCTTTTACATTTTTCCCATTTTTCCAGTTTCAGTTTTGGCTTTTTTGACCAGATGGGCTTGGTTCTTGGGCTTCCTATTTTTTTTCTAACACACTAATCCTTGTTTTCTTGCAGTACCCCTGGTCCAATCTTTTATTATTTATTTTATTTTCATATTTGTTTTATTAAAATATTTTACTAACACATAAAAATCATAAAAAATATAAACATGATAAATTTTGCATTTTGTTTATTTTATTTTATTTTCACATAAAAAATTATTTTTATTAAACTATATATTAATTCTTTCTTTCTTAAATAAACTTATAAATATAATAGAATTAGGTTAACTATTTTATTCCTTTTTTATTCATACTTGTAAAATATTTATTTTTGATATATAAAAACTAAATATTTTCATAAGATATTGTTTATTATTTTTAATACAAAAAATACATAAAATTAATACCTATAGAACTTTATTTTCTTTTAAATTAGAAATTAGGGTTAACTTTTATTTTCAAGAATTAATTTCTCTTTTTTCTTAAGATATTAGGATCAGATCAAAATTCTTTTTCATATAAAAACAACAAAACAAAAATCTTTTTCTTGCATACATATCATTGCATATTTATATTGTATATTTATTTATTGAAATATTCGTATAAATTTGATTTGGTTGTAATAGCTTAATTAGATTTATATTATTGCAAATCCCCATTTATAATTTGTATTCCCCCCTCCCATACAATGTTGTAATAGCGTAGTAATCTTTAAGTTACGCAATTTACCGCTTTTATATACCATGTTAGTAATTAGGGTTTGTATGGCAAGATAAAAAACAAATCAAATTGAAAACCCTAAATCCAAGACAAAATCAAGCATGAAAATAACACACTTGCATACAAGCATCCTTAGGGTTTCTCCACTTGGTTATCTTATACAAAAATATCCATATTACGCATGCGAAGTATCTTGGCAAAACAAAAAATTATAAGATCATAATCCCTCGATGACGCTATTCTAAGTTGCCTTACAAAATGATCTTGGTCCCTCAAAAATGCTAAGATACTTTGCAACATTGCTAATCATGGTTATACGATGACCCGCGCCCGTCCCGTTAACATCCAAAGATAGGGTTGCTTACCAAATCAATGGTAAGACAACAATATCAAAGGAATAGAAAATGAACAAGAAAGACATTTGAGTAGGTAGTTTGCTCTTAATTACTTGCTTTATTTCAAATAAATATCCTTGCTATTTTTAAAACAAACACACACATTTCCAAACATCTTACAAACATTGAAAACATTTTCAAAAAGACAAACATCTTTATATACATTCTTACGAACGAGAATCATTACAAAGATTGCCTAAACGATGGCGTCTTTTACAAAATACTTTCAAAAACCACACAAAGCATAATTTCAAACAAAAGCAAGTGATCTAGCAAGTAACTAAGAGCCCATGGAAAACCATGGATGAAAAGGGTGCTAATACCTTCCCTTTTTATAATCTATCCCCCGAACTCAAGAAACAATCTCAAAGGTCTTTCCTGTACTTTTTCACCTTTCCTTTTGGATAAAAGAAAAGTCGGTGGCGACTCTTGCTAAACTGCAACATTTGCGATAAAACGCAAAACCTCAAGTCAGTTCTCCCACCGTATCATAGAACTGGCGACTCTGTTGGGGAAATTTTTAAAAGTGGGGTTACCTTAGGGCTAGATCACATTTATTTGCTTATATTGTTTGACTTGTTTGCTTTACATTATGGTTCTTTATTTGGGATTGAAATCCTCTACCCGGATTTAGGATACATTATAGGTAAATAGCAATACATTGTGGAAACTGTGCGGGGTATACCAACATGGTCTAAGCAATAACTATGTTAGTGTGACATATTTGTGGGTACCGGTAGCCTTTGATTTAATCAAAGAGAATACCGGGCCGCTGAGTGATGTCGTGAAGCACTAATGAACTTCTAGAACCCTTTACTTGACCAACTTGGTCTTTAGGATGTAGTGAGATGACCGGCTTTGGTGCAGTCCGAAGTTGGTAGATACTCGATACTACACTCATTGAGGTTTGGTTTCTTGGGATATTTCGGTCGCCATTAAAGAGGCTTGAGCTGAAATAATGACCAAGGAAACAATCCCGTGATATTGAGCTCCTTAGAACCCGGTTACTATTACTAGAACAAGTTTAAGCCAACTAAACTTCAAGAGGGTACTTACCTATAAAACCCCATGCAAGCCTAAAACTAAGAACTTGATTGCTTTGCTTGTATATGCATACTTGTACATAACATCATGGACATCATGAACATCACATGCATCCACTAACCATTTCAGGGATTTTGGAGATTCATCTTTGTTCTTGTTTTGTAGGATATGGATTCACTTCGCAGGAAAACTATCCAAGTGAACCTTGTAAGAATTTCTCCACAACTGAAGGAGCTAGCTTCAAGGATCCCTGTGAACTCTCCGTTCACCGAGATACATGGTCATCTACTCAACTTGGTCACCTCCAACATTGATGAGGATATGAAGAAGGTTCTCTTTCAGTTCTTTGATCCTTTACACCACTGCTTCACATTTCCCGACTATCAGCTTGTGCCTACTTTGGAAGAATTCTCTGAACTCTTGAGAATTCCCATTCTCAATCAACTACCTTTCAACGGTATGGAAAGAGACCCAAAGCCAGAGGAGATTTCTAAAGCTCTGCACTTGCACTCGTCTGATGTCACAACTCATTGGGAAACTAGGAGTGGTGTCAAAGGCTTCTTAGCAAAGTTCCTATTTGAGAAAGCCCAAAGTTGTTGGAATTCTTTACACTTGAAAGCCTTTGAGTAAATTGTGGCTCTTATTATCTATGGGATGGTTTTGTTCCCCAATCCTGACCAACTCATAGATGTGAGCACCGTCAAAATATTTATGTCACGCAACCCGATGCCTACATTGCTTGGAGATATCCTACACTCTTTTCACACTCGTATAATGAGGAAAAGAGGTGTCCTTATGTGTTTCACTCCTCTCCTGGCCAGGTGGTTTATTTCTCATCTTCCCCAAACAGTCTTAAAGAATGAGCAAGGTTCAATGTGGTCATAAAGTTTAATGACGCTTAAACATTCAGACATTCATTGGTGCTCCCGATCCAAAGAGAATATTATCATTATTGACCGTTGTGGGGAATTCCCTAATGTCACTCTACTTGGTATTAGGGGAGGCATCACCTACAAACCATGCTTAGGTTTCAGACATTTTGGTTATGCCCGAAGGGATGTCCCGCACGAGATGCTGATTCAAGGTTTGGTATTCGATTACGACAACGACGATCAAGATCTTCGCCAGAGATTCATCCGAGCTTGGAGGATGCTAAACAAGGTAGATAGCAAGACTTTGGGGCACACGAATTTAATCCCTCTTGAGCCTTACCTCAAATGGGTACGAACCTGTGCTCAAAGTCTTATGATGCCTTATCCTTCCATCCTCCCGGTGATCATTGAGCCTGTAAGGGAGGGAGAAGTTCCATACACTATCCTACATCCTGACATGCCCACATCTCTTGAAGACCTACAAAGGGATTAGATACAACTCAAAGGAGAGCGTGATACTTTCGAAGCCCAATTCTACGCAAGCGAGAAGAAGGTTTTGGAACTCACTAGGCTACTTCATGAGAAGCAGACTCTAAATGCCTACATTACACCAAAGAGGATGCACACTACTTTCTTATCTTAGAGTTTTGTGTTATTTTGCCCAAGGGGCATTAATGTACTCAAAATGTATGTTATTAATATAACGTGTGTTTCTTTTTGTCTAAAACGAACTTGAATCTTTGAAATCCTTGAAAACATTGGATACGCACATATCATTCATCATAACATAAACATGTCTTTTGCAACAAATTCCCTCATCTCTCTGCTATTTATTTCAGTAAGATGGATCTTGAACAAACAGTCAAAGACCTCCAAACTCAGAACATGCAATTTAAATAGTTTCTCACAACCCTGGCCAAGGGGCAAGAAGAATTGAAGAGTCTGCTAGCTGAAGAGAAGAAGAAGAAAGTGAAGAAATCAACCGGTGTTGTGATCATGGGGAGAAGGTTTAAAGGACAAACCAAACGAACTTTGGACTTTGCGACATCATCAGGCGAAGGGGATAATCAAACCCAGGAAGTGAACAACGACCAAACATCCGAGGAGGAAGAAGAGGAAGACTACTCTAAGGAACAGTATCCTCCAGCTGATGACAAGTACAGACACCTCGAAGAGCGTTTGTACGCAATGGAAATACAAAGGGTACCGGGCCTAGATTTTGAAGACTTGGGACTAGTATCTGGGATTGTGATTCCCCCAAAGTTCAAAGTACCTTTGTTTGCAAAATATGATGGAGTTTCATGCCCCAAGATGCACCCCCAATCATATGTGAGAAAAATCCAACCACACTCCGCTGATAAAGACTTGTGGGTGCACTTTTTCCAGGATAGTCTATCTGGAACACAACTAGACTGGTTTTACCAACTAGAAAGAGCCAACGTACATAATTGGGAATATCTCGCTGCAACTTTCTTTAAGCAATATCAATATAATGCTGATTTGGCACCTACCCATACTCAACTTCAGAGTATGGTTATGGTTTCCAATGAAGGTTTCAAGGATTACGCATAGAAGTGGAGAGATCTGGCTGGGAGAGTCCAACCCCCTCTGTCTGAAAGGGAATTGGTGGACATGTTCTTAGGCACTTTATCGGGCCCTTTCTTCAACCATTTAATTGGAAGCTCATCTGCAGGATTTACTGAGTTAATACTGATCGGAGAGAGGGTGGAAGCTGGCATAAGAAATGGAAAGATTCAGAAGGATTCGTCTTCTTCTACAACTGTGAGGAAGCCTTTTATCAGTAAGAAAGAGGTATCTGCTGTTTATCCATAAAGAAACTAAGAGAGAGCCGAGCGTCGACCAATGGTAGGGGCTGTTATGATTCCAAAGCCTACGTCTGATCAACAAAGAAGTAACCAACCAAGGGTGGAGAGGCCAGTCTGACAATTCACCAGAATCAATATGACTCCCTCTCAAGTATTACCGCATCTGTTGAGATCCAATTTTGTAACCTTAAAGGAAGCTCCGAAAAATCCCAACACGACATCCCCTCATTATCACCCCAATGCCCGTGGCACATATCACTCCGAAAGTCCTGGGCATGATACCAATAACTGTTAGGCCTTGAAAAACAAAATACAAGATCTCATTGAAGTAAAAGAAATTGAGTTTGATGCGCCCGAGAAGCCAAATGTTATCTCTGCTCCCATGCCCAGACATGGTCACAACACCAATGCTATTGAAGAAGATTTGTTTGTTACCACAATTGATGAACTCGTGACTCCACTTCCAATCATTAAGATAAATTTGTTGAAAGCCGGTGTGTTCCCGATGTGATACGGTGGTAGAACCGACTGTTTTGAAAATGCTAGTTTGCATTTTGCGTTTTGTATTTGCAAAATGTCGTGGTAAGCAAGAGTCGCCACCGACTTTTATTTTATCCAACCGGAAAGGAAAAAAGCACAGAAAAAATCCCTTTTCGATATTTTGAGTACGGGGGGTAGATTATAGAAAGGGGAGGTGTTAGAACCCTTTCTATCCATGGTTCTCCATGGGCTCTTAGGTACTTGCTCATCTTTTAAAATTTCTTGTGTATGTTTGTTTTGAAAAGTTTTGTTTTACTTCGTTTTAACCCTTGTTTCTGTCCTCAAGAGTGTTACGAAGTGTTTTTGAAAACTTTGTTTGAAAAAAGTGTAAGTGTGAAAAGTTTGATTTTGAGCAAGTACCTATTAGCATCTACCTACTTGAAAAAAGATCGTTTCTGTTCTTGTTTCCTTTAGACAGCGCTATCCCACTATTAAGGAGTAGGTAGCACCGTCATTGGAGTTGTAAGGGTCAATTCGTAAGGGACGTACGATCACTAAAGCAATGTTAGGACGTCTTAGTAATAACCCTAGAGTCTTAAGATCATATTCGAGGCAACATTTCCGAGGCAACATTTTCGAATGGGACTTTTGATCTTTGTTAGACAGGAGGGCAACCACTAAGACACCCTATACTTAATGATCGTTTACCGAAGGTAACCGAAGTGAGAGTATACCCTAAGAGTGCGCATGTGCGAGTGATTTGATTTCAGTTATTATCTTTGCACATTAGGGTTTTCTAGTCGTTTTAAATTATCATGCAATCTTGTCATACAATCCTATTAACATACATCTAACAATTAATATTTGCAAGAATTAAAAGGCGAGAAAATAAAACCTACGCTATTACAAGGCTTCAGGGTAGGGATTAATTACATAGCCAAAAAACCCTGTAAAAGACGATAAATAAAAGGAAAACCCTAGGTTAAACTATTACATACCATGAGCAGTTACATTAATATTGCAAAAATAATAAACGCGCGAGATGAATCGAATGTAAAATAACTAGGGTTTTGACCCCGACTACCTAATTGTAATCTAAAAGAAAAATCATTTTTTGTGGTTTTTGTGCTGTTTTGAGAAAATAAAGTTTAATTGAATAAAACACAAAAAAACCTAATTACTAATTAACTTAAATTTAAGAAAAATAATTAAATTAACCTATTTTTGTATTTTTTTTTATTTTATTTGAGAAAGAAATAAGAATTAAACCACAAGTTAATCCTAATTTTTTAATTGATTTTAATTATATAAAAGGTTAGAATTACCCTAAATTAAATTAAACTAACATTAAATTAAATTTGATAAAATAATTATAAAAAAACCTAATTCTAAATTTTATGAAACTTGATTTTATGATTTTTTTGAAAAAAAAGAAATTAATTGTGTTAGAAAATAATTAAAAAAATTAAATAAATAAAAGAATGTTAAAGAAAATAAAAATAGAATGGGCCTGATGTTGTTTTAGCAAGGGGGTGCCGTTTGCAAATCTGAGCCCAATAAGCTCCTGGCCTGTTTGACCTTTCACAATCCCATGGGCATGCTTGACTCAGGCATATGGTGGGCCTTAAAGGGATGGACCTTGGATCTCCAGCCTTGATGATCTGATGGTTGGATGCTGATGATGCATGGTAGACTCATGGGATACTAGCACACATGATTATGCAAAGAAAAACAATATGAAGCAAATGTTGGGACCTAGGGGTCAAACCTAGGTACTTGAGCATTATTCCTTTGCCACGCTGTCAGCTGAGCCAAAATGTTTAGTTGTGCAAATAATAACAAACAAACATTATATGATAAGAACAAAAAGCTAAACTTTTAAACGCGTGAAATTCAAACTGGCCAGCCAAGGAGCGCCACGTAACCATATTCTTCCTCCCACCGTTGCTGTAAATTTCATGACTTTTACCTACAGACACTGAGTGTAGGTATAACCCTGTGCATTTCCAAAATCTCATACAAGCATGATAAATGAAAACCAAGGGTACCAATCAACTCGTTGCAACCTCACGAGCAACATGGTACCATTCTTTATTGCCAATTGTTCCTGTACAGTAAATCCCTAAAAACGAAGAAAAAACCCAAGCCATGGCACTTTGCTGTACAGTCAAAAAAAATACAATTGGATATAACCATTAGCTTGCAAACATCTCAAGAATTATGAATATATCAATTAATCATGCTAAATATTCCAGAATTAATGTATTCAATTTCAAGAAAATATGCAAACTGTGTGACTCTTACAGGGCGCTTCAAGGCATGGGGGAGCTTGCTAGTGATTGAAACACGATCCTGGGGAGTCCAACAATTGATTGGAAAGATTAGAATGGCTTGAGATGGCCTGAAACTTGGAAATCAGTTTGCAACTTTTTCTTGAATTTTTTAGATTTGTTCTTTCTTTTGCATGCCTCCAGTCCCTTATTTTTGGTCTGCACTTGATCCTTATGTATACTAGAGTGTATTAGGGTTGCAACTTTGTATCAAATCTCTTTCAATTATGAAGATTGATTCATGATTTCATCCTTGCACCAAATCTTTCTAAAATTAGCAAATTCAATTTTTTTGTGTCCATATAAGCCTTGCACGATTTTATCTTGTCTCCAGCTACATATTGAACTTAATCATGCACAAAATCTCAAGATTTAATTAGTTTTTGATATTTTCATTATTTTATATTGATTTTATTTGATTTAAATGAAATAAAATCAAAATAAATAACAAAAATAAAAGAATGACAAGTGGAATGGCTCATGGGTCGTGGGTCACATTACAAACTCAGTGCAAGCATAAAACGTTGGGCCCATTTAGCAAAAAATGCAATTTTGGCCACATTTGACTTTTGGCAATTTTGCAAAAAGGGTCAACTTTACCAATGTATAACTCTCTCAATTTTGATTCGAGAGAGGTGTTCTTGGACTTTTTAGAAAGCTTAAGATGTCCTCTAAGCAAACTTTTTGGTCTCATCTTAATTTAGTCTTCCATGTTCATGTATGAAGCTTTGACCCAAAAGGTGTTTTTGTTGACTTTCCAAAATGACCTATAATGTCCAAATTCATATCTTCTTGTGAGTGCATATTTTGAACTTGGGAGCTGAAGATGGATTGTAGGGAATTTCATCCTCTTTAAAATGAGATATGAATGGGTCATTTCTGATAAAGTATGAGAAAGTTGTGTTTGGTCAAAGTTGGGTTGACTTTTCCTACAAAATCCTAATTTAGCAACTTTTGGGTTTTGATGAATTGTGAGCAATCCTTGAGGAATCATGATCAACCCTTGATCAAATGATGAATAATAATTCAAAATGAGAATTTTGACCAAAAATCTTGAAGTTTGACTGTTTGTGGGCCACAATTGACTTTTGCCCTAGCATAGTCGATTTTCAGGCCTTTGAGCAATTGACTGAGCAAACTTCCTCTGCAAGGCTTGAAACTTGACATGGATGATCTTGAGAACATATTAGGACAATGGTGAGCATTTGGGATCCTTTGGACTCAAGCATCTTGATGCAAAATGAAACCCTAATTTGGGGTAGACTGCCTTAGGAGAGAGTTTGTCTGGTCAACCCTTGGACCTCCTTGAGCAATTTGAGGACCTCACTTGACATATATTGATAAATATGGGAGGGAAAATTTTTGGGTACAACAGCTACCCCTGTTCAATCTTCTTAAACCTGAGAATGTAGATTGGTTGTCTGCCTTTCGTGATCCGAAGGTTGAAGATGATTGAACACTAGAGTGCCCAGAAATTTGCACTCGCATGAAGTGGTACTGGTCTTGCGATAACGGGAATGGGCTTATAGATTCCGTTTGGGAAGTCAATGATAGAAGATGGGCTTAAAGATGCCACCAAAATAAGTGTCGATCGCGTAAGAGGTTCCTTTGCAAGAGCCCATACACCTGTTATTGAGGAGGACTACGCTGGGGAATGCTATTCTCTGTCTTGGGAGAGATATAATATTAGGATCTTTAGTTGTCCATTATTCTACTGGGGAATCCTCTCTTAGTTGAGGAAGTGACAATGGACTGCTATCTGGTCGTGCTCCAGGCTTTATAATGATTTGCTGAGGAGAATAAGACTGACTACTATCTGGTCGTGCTCCAGGTTTTACAGTGACTTACTAGAGAGATGAGATTAAACTTGCTATCTGGTCGTCCTCCAGGATTTGCAATTTCTCAATTCTTATCTGGTCGTGCTCCAGGATTTAGAAGGAATTATGTGGTTATCCGGTCGCATCCGGGCTTCAACTTGAATTTAAGGCGTACTAATATCCGGTCAACTTCCGGGCTTCATAATAATTGGCCGAGTAAACTTCTATTTGGTCGAATTCCAAGCTTCACAGTACCTTATACTATTATCTGGTCGTGTCCCAGGCTTCAGTGTCCTTTGCTGATATCTGGTCGCGATCCAGTCTTCACAGTTTCTTATACCGTTATCTGGTCGTGCACCAGGCTTCATGGTGTCTTATACCACTGTCTGGTCGATTCCAGGCTTCATGGTATCTTGTACTACTATCTGGTCAATTTTCTAGGCTTCACAATAACTTGCTGAGGGGTTAAGCTGTTTTCTGGTTGATTTCCAGGCTTCATAGCTTATATTTAAGATATACCACTATCTGGTCGATTCCAGGCTTCGTAGTATTTTGGAGAAATCAAGATATTATCCGGTCGATTTCCGGGCTTCATAGCTTGAATTGAAATAGAAATCTTAGTATCGATTTGACTGAACCAGGGGAAACTTGTGAGAATTTGATTGCGTATTTCCCTGAAAGGCAAAGAGTTAGTCGTATGTAATGTCATGATGTATGAAATGTATTAGGTAATGATGTTCTCAAAATAAATGAGATTGTGTTGTATGATGCATATGTGCATGCCACGATGTATGGATATGCAATGTTCTTATGATATTATCCGACAGGGGAGAATAAATCCTAGACTGTTGTTGGAGAATATAAGGAGGTGAGCTCTTCGTTCTCGCTGGGGATAGTGACCGAAGATGGTTAGCTGGAGACTTGCGTCCGTTCTGCTCGAGAATATTCCGCCGGGAGAGACTCTGTTTGAGAATAATCCTGTGGGAGAATGACTTTATGGGGAAGAGAGATACTCTGTTGGATGGTCTGCTGATTTGGAGAAATAAATTCCGCAGGTGGTGAACTTCTATTGCTGATGATAGATAAACTCTGCTTGGGGAGAAATTTTCCGACTCATTCGCGATTATGAACCTTGGCTGGGGGGAGTTAAGACAACTATCTTCGCATACTTCCTATTCTGCGGGGAGTGTATATACCTTTAGTCATATTCTCAAGTTGGCTCTATCCATGTACCTGGTGGTAGAGCAACTGTAAGGTTTGGATACTTCTTGTTTACCCCTTGTTGTACCCCAAAATTTGCCCTCCTATTTTTCCACAAGAAATCACAGCTTTGGGTTTTCCCAGACTTTTCAGATTGACGTAAGAATCAGTCAAACAGACTTTTTCTTATCAGTCTATCCAAATTAGGGTTTTCATGGACTCTGGAACAGTTCAAGCACATTATTAGGGTTTGATTGAGTTTGGCTCAGGGTTTGATCAAGAAGGCGCTTCTGTGAAAATAAAATCAAGAACTAGGGTTTGTGCGCGTATTCTCAGAAATAATTAATTCTACAGTTCTTTTCAATTTACTCTGAGATATGGATTGAGGCTTCTGATTGAGAGTTTGCAGTGTTTGATTTAATCAGTAAAAGGGATAAGCATGTGGATGTTTGTTGGATTTGACTGTGCATTGCTTATGTTTAATTGGGACGCCAGGTTATTATTGATTGCAAGGCTACAGTGTTTGTTAATTATTTATTTTATCTAAGTTAGGATAATTGGATTTACTTCCAGTTATTTTAATTCAAGAAAGCTTAAATAATTAAATAGACAACTGAGATAAAAGAGATATCTGACAATAAAAAGACTTTTATTTATTTTTAATTATTTGTACAAATGTAATTTAAATACAGTAATTATTTACAAGTATTTATAATAATATTTATTACAATGATTAAAAGTAAAATAAAATTGCATCCTAATTTTCCTAAGTCTTCATCTTCTACTGATGCTCCCCATTGCTCAATTGATTTTCATCTGCAAAAACAAAAGAAAAGAAAAGAAGTCAAATGCAGAAGAAATAAAAACAAGCAGACAGTTAATTTAAGACTCATCATTAAAAGTGATTGGCCGGAATGAGTTGTTCACCTCTCTGCAAATCACAAGAAATACTCTTGGTTCACAAAGAGGGATAGAAATATGTTTTGCAAATTTAAAAAATGCATAAAGCTGCATAGTCAAAATGCCAAACAAACAGCATGTACAAACTACAAAGTTCAAACTGATGCACAAAGGCCAACTGAACATCACATAACCAAACTAATCCAAAGATGTCAACCAAACTGTCCAAAGATATCAAAAGATATCAAGCTGACAACAAGTACAAAAAGCTGTCAAAAGATATGCAGGAAATCTGGAAAGTATGCAGAGGAAAACTAACAATGCAAACATATTCAAAAAATAATCACTTTCCATCCAATACTTTTTCAGAAAGGTACAGTTGAAAGCAATAAAAAAATGCTTTTTAAATCTGTGGAGAGAGAAAGAGAGAGGAGAGAAAGGCTTACAACAGGCTTGAGGCTTAAAGATATAAAGAAGATATACCAGAACAAAGGAAAAGGGAGGCAGAACCAACATATAACAAAAATAACACAAAGCTCATAAGCCTCAAACTGGTGTTCAAAGCTTGAAAACTCTAAAACCTGCCTAAAACATTCAAACACCTCAAAACCTGTTACATAACAATAGCCTCTAAACAGCAAGCCACAAAGCTTGAAGCCTAAACCTGCATCAAACATGAAGCCTTCACCTGCATAAACATGTAAGTTACAAAACTCAGACCTGTAAACTCCAAACAAAATCACCAGCCTACATAAATCTCAAACACAAGCCTGAAGCCTGTAGCAAACCAGAGCTGCCTCAAGCTGGTTTGAAGCTCAAGCCAAGCCTGTAACCTGCTTCAAATTCAAAGCCTTCCAAAACCTAAACTCAGTTTCAAAAGCCAGCATATCAAACATATAAATTCATAACTTGTCAAACTACACAAGCCTCATCCTGCTAAACTACCCAGAAGCCTGCCTATACTGATAAGCCTTTCATAAGCCTGTATCAAAATTGTTCAAACCTGCTATAGCCTATACTAGGAAACAAACTGCTCAGGCCTGTAACCTTGAACCAAACCACAAATCAAAACCAGCATATCACAACAAAGCCACAAACCTGTCTAAGCCAAATATCCAACCTCAAAGCATTCAAACCAACTAGACCCTCAGAATGATTTCATCACAGGGTTAGTACCTAAGGCAACTCAGCAATCAACATCATTAATATACAGAGGCAAGCATATCAAGCATATCAGGCATCTCAGAGTCAAACAAGTCCCAAGCTCTCAGAACTGAGTTCATCATTGAGCAAGCATATCAAAGATATCAGAATCAACATCATTAGCAATCAGAAGCTCACTCAAAGACAAAGAGAAGGACAAAGCAGGCATCTCAGATTCGAATATAATCATCATTGAAAGGAGCAAGCAAGTAAGCAAGCAAGCAAAAGAGAGGAGAAAGATGCATAAGTGAACAATCTAGGGCTTTCAGAAAAAACATCATCATAAAACCACAGAGGAAAACATGATACAAATACCAGGAAAAGCAAAGCCAGCATCACACTCCCTCGCCTTCAGCTGCCTGAGACACGCCTCCAAGTCCACCTCTCTTCCTCTCCAAGCGACGAACCCCAAAGGTAGTATCTCTTCCTCTTTATTTTCCACACCTCACACAGAAACAGATAGCACATAAAGAATCAGTACATAAAAGGTTAAAAACATGCATGAACTGAAACCCTAAAAATGCGTTAAGTTTGAATCGTTACCTTCTTCGAAATCGCCGCCTGCGTGACCATGGAGAGGAGGAAGCGATGATGGCGTTTGATAGCTGAGGCGAAGGGAGAAGGTCAGAATCCATGGCTCAAGGAGACGAAGAGGACAAAGGTGGAAACGTCGCCTTTGTAAGCTGTAACCCTAATTCAGAAATGAACCAAAGCATTGAAACCCTTACAAAATGTGTAAAACTCGTTTGGGCTTCCCTCACAACAAAAGCCTAAGCCCAACTCAAAATCTGGCGCGTACCCCCCCCCCTGGACCTAGTCTTATTTGTTTTATTTGGGCCATAAATCCCCCTTAAGCCCATTTAACTCTTTTCTTTATTTTCTATTTTATTCAAACTAAAAGCTTTTATTTATTTTCTTTTTTATATAACTTAACTTTTTTTTTAATAAATAATACACTAATTTCTCATATAAAAAATATTGCTAATATTTTTCATTATAATTAAAAATACATAAATATTAGATTGTATCAAGATTAAACATTTTCTTTTTTTGTCTTTTATTAAAACCTTTTTTAATTTAAACCTTGTACATAAAATATTGACTAAAATACATAAAAACATTAATACCTAAAAATAGAATTTCTTAAAACATTTTCTTTTCTTTTATTAAATCTTTTGTTTGTACATACTTAACAAAAACCCAAAAATAAATAAATACTTAATATTGTATTAGGTTAACATTATTTTTCATCACTTGTAAATAATCACATGCACTTACACCAATACATTTGAATTGCTTTTATTCTTATACATTGATACATGTTACATTGAGAATGCGATTCGATTTGGTTGTAAATATATTTGGACATTACTATCCTGATAAGTCTCATCCCCATTTGTAAATATTTGTACCCCCACTCCCGGATACTTATTTGTAATAGCTTAGACTTTAAATTCCCGCAATTTATCACTTTCATATACTGTATAGTAATTAGGGTTTGTATGCGAAGATTCAAAATCAACCGCTAGATAACCTAATATAAAAACAAATGCATGACAATCAATACACCATTCACACTTGCACCCCTAGGGTAATCCCGCTTGTTGCCTTCCAAAATGGGCCATGCTTGCAAGTTGAGTTTCTTTGGCAAAACAATTCAAATGATCATAGTCCCTCGATGACGCTTTCGAAGTTGCATACAAAATGATCATAGTACCTTCAAGCAAAATTGCCAAAGACACTTGGCACCATTGCATTCATGGTCCATACGATGACCCGCGCCCGTCCCGTTAACATCCTAACACAAGATTGTCCACCAAATACAATGGTGGAGCAATACTGTTAAAAGGGTTAAAACATGAGAAAAATCTTTGAGTAAATTTAGGGGTAGACAATTCTTAGTTACTTGATCAAACTTGCAAAACACACTTGCCTACTTTTTAAAACACACTTCACAAATACAATTTCCAAACAACTTTCAAAAACATTGAAATATCTTTTCGAAAAGACAAACACCTTTGTAAAACATTCGAGTAAAGAATTGTTACAACGGTTGCCTAGACAAGGCATCTTTTTCAAAACATTTTCAAAAACACACACAAAAACACCATTTCAAGCAATTGAAAATCAAAGGCAAGTGATCTAAGCAAGTACCTAAGAGCCCATGGATAACCATGGATAGAAAGGGTGCTAATACCTTCCCTTTCTATAATCTACTCCCCGAACCCATGAAAACATCTCAAAGGTTTTTCCTGTGCTTTTTAACCTTTCCTTAGGATAAAATAAAAAGTCGATGGCGACTCTTGCTAAACCGAAACATTTGCGAAAACAAACGCAAAACCTCAAGTCAGTTCTCCCACCGTATCACAGAACTGGCGACTCTGCTGGGGATAAATTTAAAAGTGGGGTTACCTTAGGGTTTTAGATCACCTTTACATACTTTCTTTGATTGCCTTGATTGCTTTACTTTTTGGGTCCTTGTTTGGGTTTGTTGTAAATCCTACACCCGGATTTGGGGGCACCTTTTTAGGTAAATAGCAATAAAACTGTGAGGGAACTGTGCGGGGTATACCGACATGGTTGAAGCAGTAAGCTATGTTAGTGCGACATATTTGTGAGTACCGGTAACCCTTGAGTTCAATCTAGGAGAGTACGGGGCCGCTGAGTGATGTCATGAAGCACTAACGAACTCTTAGAACCTTAATTGACCATCTTAGCCTTTTTAGGGGTAGTGAGATGACCGACTTTGGTGCAGTCCAAAGTTGGTAGATACTCGATACTACACTCATTGAGGATTGTTTTCTTTGAATATTTTGGTCGCCAGTTAAGTGGCTAAACCAAAACAATGAACACAGAAAATAATCCAATGATATTGAGCTCCTTAGAACCCGGTTTCTATGTTAGGACAGGATGAGCCAACTAACTTCAAGAGGGTACTTACCTACAACCCCATGCAAGCCTAAACCTAAGGACTTGTTTGCTTTGTGTGAATATGATTACCTGTATATACACTTACTTGCTGTTGCATACATGTACATAACATCATGACATCATACCATAGCATTTTTCACTAACCATTTCAAGGATCTCGAGGGTCTTTTGATGCAGGGTCATGTTGAACCAGACGTCTACCAAAGGGCAAGAGGTTTCTCCTCTAAACAAATGCCGTCAAAGATCAAGTGCAACAACTTGAATCAGGGGCTATGACCCACTTGATATGGTGAGCTTGATTCTCGTGGAAAGACATCCACCGGTGCAAAGTTCTCCAATCAAAGATCGAAGTTCAACCTCTAACATTCTCTTGTGTTTACCCCAAGAGATCCTTGAAAGCATGCATTCACATATCATGCATTGCATCATAACAATTTTTCCTTTTCAGGTTTCCTTACTCCCCTATTGTTTATTTCAGTAGAGATGGCTCTGGAGCAGACTATCAAGGGCATCCAGGCTCAAAATGCTCAACTGCAAGAGATGTTCTTGAACCTATCCCAGGGGAAAGAAGAGATAAAGGCTCTCCTCACAAGGGGAATGGTCTTGGGGAATCCAGGAGGCATCAAGAATGATCAATTGGAAGGATTGCAGATGGAGTTGGCAACAATGAAGATCCAGCTGGGGGGCCAGATGTCTCTCATTCAAGACTTAGCTCAAAGACAAGAAGAGCTCAGGGTCCTCGTCAACAAGCTGCTTCAAAACGACCAAGTGGGGCAAACACCAAGGGTTGAAGATGAGGTCATCATTCAACCCCCTTCCAGACAAGAAGACAAAGGAAAAGCTCATCAGCTTGCTTCAGGGTCACAAGCCCAGCAACAACCTCGCTAACATCAACAGGGTAATCGACGCAAGCGAAATGTACCTGGAAGACATTTCTCTGAGACTGAGATACCGTCATCTTTGATACTTAAACGCCTGTTGGAGGTCAACCTGCTTACTTTAAGGGATCCTCCTCGGAATCCCAACACATCTGCTCCTACCTATCACCCTAATGAAAGGTGTGTGTACCACTCTGACAGTCTGGGGCATGACACAAACAACTGTTGGCCTCTGAAGAACAAGGTCCAAGACATGATTGATGCCAAAGAGATCGAGTTTGACCCTCCGGAGACTCTAGCATAATCACTTCTCCTATGCCAAATCATTGAGAATGTCTTTGTTTCATTTGAATTTTCGAAGTTGTAATTTCTTTTGTGATTCGAACAATTATCTATTAATGTCAAACTCTGTTTCATTAATGCATTGCATATGTTTGTCTTGAATTCATCCATTCGTTTTCACTACTCTTATGCTTTCTTTATGATATTTAACTCTTGATAAAAAGTTGCAAGCCTTTAGAGGGAGGATGACGAAACAATACCATAATCTCATACAATATGCTTTTGAACAGACCGTGCTGATGATGTACAGGCATTTCTTTCAATTCCCAAACACTGGAGTTATAAGGAAGATAATCCCTAGTCAACCCCTTCGAGCCAAAGAAGTAGGAGTTTTCTGTTCTAAACAAATTAAAACCTTTGATATAAACCTGGGGCAGGGTAGTCTCTCAGTTAATTCAAAAAAAAAGGGTGCGCATTGAAGTCGCAAACTCTCAGTTCGTAATACAACGAACGACGTCAAAGAAAAGCATTCCTCTGGAATCAAAAGACAGTGATGGTTCCCTATCACATAGGCAGTCATTATCTCTCAAAAAAGAAAAATCCCACTGAGCCAAAACCTACAAAGGAGGCTTAAGAAAGCTGGGGCATCTCGCTGACTATAATCTCGAAAACAGGAACAGTCAGGCAAAAGTTAGGGATAACAAATCAAAAGAAAGAGGTCATTACAAATCCTCAACAACATGAAAAATGTTGCAAAAGAAAAAGGAGATGATGACTGTCTTCCAAAATTCAACTGGTGAACCATCACCCAAAAAGTTGTTCCAAATCCGAATGGAGTTCGACGCACAATTAACTGAGCTTAGGATTGAAGAACATCACGAAGAACGGGTGGGTAAAAATATACTTTGAGCCTTTATCCTTTGTTTCTTAAACCGTGAACCAAGCCACGTTACAACCCTTCAAAAGTCCTAATTGAAGCATGGGTTAGTTCGAAAGCATACTGTTACAAAAGGTATCCTGACTCCTGTAAGGCTTTGCCCTAAATCTTGTGTTGAATTTGTCTTACAAAAAGTTTTCTGCTAAAAAACGCATTTTTCAAAACTTCGAGACAAACATAAACTTTGCATTGCTTGAATATCATTGTTTGCATGTGGCTATTTGTTTGATAGCGGAAAAGTTCACACAATGAATATCCGATGAACGAAAGCTCTCTCAGTGAATAAAATCAATTAAAAAAGGATGACACTTCCATTGACAAATCTCCTATCAACAAGGGGCATGACATGTCACTTTCCAGTTAACCTGGGGCAGTCCAGTCAAGGTTTTAACAGATCTTTCAAAGTTCAGTTAACCTGGGGAAGTCCAGTCAAGATTTCAACAAAATCTCTCAATTAGCAGAGTAACCTGGGGCTGTCCAGTCAAGATTTCAATAAATCTTTCAAAAGTTCAGTGAGCTTGGGGCAAGTCTCCGTCATCATCACTTGGGGCATTCGAATGTCAAAACCAAGGTCGTTCAAAATTCCTTCATCACCTGCTGGAAGTTACAACCACCAACAGAATAACAGACAATTGAAGCTCCTAAAAATCTGTTTCTCTAACAGAATGAAGACTCTTATCCTTAAAACCTCAAAAGATTGGTATACTCCCAGTTTCTGACCGTTAACAGCATGAAGATTCTCATCGCCTCAGAAGATTGGTATACTCCCAGTTTCTGACTGTTAACAGAATGAAGATTCTCATCCTTAAAACCTCAGAAGATTGGTATACTCCCAGTTTCTGACTGTTAACAGCATGAAGATTCTCATCATCTCAGAAGATTGGTATACTCCCAATTTCTGACACTCAAGAGTGAAGATTCTAATCCTTAAAACCTCAGAAGATTGGTATACTCCTAGTTTCTGACCGTTAACAGCATGAAGATTCTCATCATCTTAGAAGATTGGTATACTCCCAATTTATGACACTCGAGAGTGAAGACTCTCATCCTTAAAACCTCAGAAGATTGGTATACTCCCAGTTTCTGACCGTTAACAGCATGAAGATTCTCATCATCTCAGAAGATTGGTATACTACTGATTTCTGACACTCAAGAGTGAAGACTCTCATCCTTAAAACCTCAGAAGATTGGTATACTCCCAGTTTCTGACCGTTAACAGAATGAAGATTCTCATCACCCTAGAAGATTGGTATACTCCCAATTTCTGACCCCCAACAGAATGAAGATTCTCATTCTCAAAGTGGCGTATAACCCAAGTTCCAGATTAATACCTGTAGCAAGCCAGGAAAATATCTGTGGATGACTGATTGTAGATCAACACCTGTAACAAGCCAGGAAAACCATCTACATGAAGAGATTGAAGATCAATACCTGTAACAAGCCAGGAAAACTATCTTTCTTTCTCAAGTCAGAGATCAATACCTGAAACCAGCCAGGACAGTATCTCCTTGACCAACCTTTTCAAGATCTCAGATCAATACCTGCAGCAATCAAAAGATTCTTGCAATCCCCAGCGGAGCTAAAACTTCCAACTATCAATCCCCAAGCAGAGTGAAGACTCTCATTCTCAGTTCCTCATAGGATATTCAGATATTCCCCAGTGAAGATCTCCTCAAGACATGAATCCCCAGTAGATTGGCATACAACCCAAGCTCCTGATTCTCCAACAGTGGTCCCAGGACTTCTCATTTTCAACAATCAAAGAATTTTCAATCCCCTGTAGCAGTCAAAGATTCACTTTCCCCGACAGCAGCCAAGATTCTATTATCTCCAGCTATCCAGGATTCGTCTTCCTCAGCAAGACAGCTCATCAGCTTACATGTGCATTCATCACATTCATATCATAAACATTGATATAACATACATTGCATCATACATTTCATGCAACATGACTTTATGTTTCAACTAATATCTTACCCTTTTTCAGGATAAAGATTAATAAGCTTCAGATTCCAAGACTTCTGAAAACAGTTTACGGATTCGCCAAACACGGATGTTAATCTATCGCTTGTTCAGATGCAACTTTTGAAAACAGTTCACGGGTTCTCCAGTAACGGATGTTAACCTATCGCTTGTTCAGATTCCAACCTCTGAAAACAGTTCACGGATTCTCCAGTAACGGATGTTAATCTATCGCTTGTTCAGACTCAACTTCTAAAAACAGTTCAGGGGTTCTCCAGTAACGGATGTTAACCTATCGTTTGTTCAGATTCCAAGACTTCTGAAAACAGTTCACGGGTTCTCCAGTAACGGATGTTAACCTATCGCTTGTTCAGATTCCAACCTCTGAAAACAGTTCACGGATTCTCCAGTAACGGATGTTAATCTATCGCTTGTTCAGACTCAACTTCTGAAAACAGTTCACGGGTTCTCCAGTAATGGATGTTAACCTATCGCTTGTTCAGATTCCAACTTCTGAAAACAGTTCACGGGTTCTCCAGTAACGGATGTTAACCTATCGCTTTTTCAGATTCCAACCTCTGAAAACAGTTCACGGGTTCTCTAGTAACGGATGTTAACCTATCGCTTGTTCAGATTCTTCTCAACCTTTGAAAAAAGTTTACGGACGCTTCCCAACATGGATGCTGATCTATTGCTTATTCATCTCCAAGACTCCTGAAAACAGTTTACAGATGCTTCTAGATACGGATGTCAATCTATTGCTTATTCAGACTCCCCAGTTCAGAGATGTTCCAAAACATGGATACCTTTCTAATACTCACTCACCAATGACATACAATTCAACAGTCACCTTCAGATGGCATCTATAAGCCCATCCTCCTCCAAACATTTCCAGATGGCATCTCTAAGCCCATCCCCTGACAAGATTCTGTCACATCCCTAGATGGCATCTTTAAGCCCATCACCAAATGGCATCTTTAAGCCCATTCCATCTACCATCACATCATCGAGTGCAAATTTTTTGGGCACTCTAGTGTCCAATCTCCTTTTACCTTCGAGTCGCGAAAGGCAGACTTGCCAATCTAACTCTTCAGGTTCAAGAAGATTGAACAGGGGAAACTGTTGTACCCCAAAATTTGCCCTCCTATTTTTCCACAAGAAATCACAGCTTCGGGTTTTCCCTGACTTTTCAGATTGACGTAAGAATCAGTCAAACAGACTTTTTCTTATCAGTCTATCCAAATTAGGGTTTTCATGGACTCTGGAACAGTTCAAGCAGATTATTAGGGTTTGATTGAGTTTGGCTCAGGGTTTGATCAGGAAGGCGCTTCTGTAAAAATTAAATCAAGAACTAGGGTTTGTGCGCGCATTCTCAGAAAAAATTAATTCTACAGTTCTTTTCAATTTACTCTGAGATATGGATTGAGGCTTCTGATTGAGAGTTTGCAGTGTTTGATTTAATCAGTAAAAGGGATAAGCATGTGGATGTTTGTTGGATTTGACTGTGCATTGCTTATGTTTAATTGGGACGCCAGGTTATTATTGATTGCAAGGCTACAATGTTTGTTAATTATTTATTTTATCTAAGTTAGGATAATTGGATTTACTTCCAGTTATTTTAATTCAAGAAAGCTTAAATAATTAAATAGACAACTGAGATAAAAGAGATATCTGACAATAAAAAGACTTTTATTTATTTTTAATTATTTGTACAAATGTAATTTAAATACAGTAATTATTTACAAGTATTTATAATAATATTTATTACAATGATTAAAAGTAAAATAAAATTGCATCCTAATTTTCCTAAGTCTTCATCTTCTACTGATGCTCCCCATTGCTCAATTGATTTTCATCTGCAAAAACAAAAGAAAAGAAAAGAAGTCAAATGCAGAAGAAATAAAAACAAGCAGACAGTTAATTTAAGACTCATCATTAAAAGTGATTGGCCGGAATGAGTTGTTCACCTCTCTGCAAATCACAAGAAATACTCTTGGTTCACAAAGAGGGATAGAAATATGTTTTGCAAATTTAAAAAATGCATAAAGCTGCATAGTCAAAATGCCAAACAAACAGCATGTACAAACTACAAAGTTCAAACTGATGCACAAAGGCAAACTGAACATCACATAACCAAACTAATCCAAAGATGTCAACCAAACTGTCCAAAGATATCAAAAGATATCAAGCTGACAACAAGTACAAAAAGCTGTCAAAAGATATGCAGGAAATCTGGAAAGTATGCAGAGGAAAACTAACAATGCAAACATATTCAAAAAATAATCACTTTCCATCCAATACTTTTTCAGAAAGGTACAGTTGAAAGCAATAAAAAAATGCTTTTTAAATCTGTGGAGAGAGAAAGAGAGAGGAGAGAAAGGCTTATAACAGGCTTGAGGCTTAAAGATATAAAGAAGATATACCAGAACAAAGGAAAAGGGAGGCAGAACCAACACATAACAAAAATAACACAAAGCTCATAAGCCTCAAACTGGTGTTCAAAGCTTGAAAACTCTAAAACCTGCCTAAAACATTCAAACACCTCAAAACCTGTTACATAACAATAGCCTCTAAATAGCAAGCCACAAAGCTTCAAGCCTAAACCTGCATCAAACATGAAGCCTTCACCTGCATAAACATGTAAGTTACAAAACTCAGACCTGTAAACTCCAAACAAAATCACCAGCCTGCATAAATCTCAAACACAAGCCTGAAGCCTGTAGCAAACCAGAGCTGCCTCAAGCTGGTTTGAAGCTCAAGCCAAGCCTGTAACCTGCTTCAAATTCAAAGCCTTCCAAAACCTAAACTCAGTTTCAAAAGCCAGCATATCAAACATATAAATTCATAACCTGTCAAACTACACAAGCCTCATCCTGCTAAACTACCCAGAAGCCTGCCTATACTGATAAGCCTTTCATAAGCCTGTATCAAAATTGTTCAAACCTGCTATAGCCTATACCAGGAAACAAACTTTTCAGGCCTGTAACCTTGAACCAGACCACAAATCAAAACCAACATATCACAACAAAGCCACAAACCTGTCTAAGCCAAATATCCAACCTCAAAGCATTCAAACCAACTAGACCCTCAGAATGATTTCATCATAGGGTTAGTACCTAAGGCAACTCAGCAATCAACATCATTAATATACAGAGGCAAGCATATCAAGCATATCAGGCATCTCAGAGTCAAACAAGTCCCAAGCTCTCAGAACTGAGTTCATCATTGAGCAAGCATATCAAAGATATCAGAATCAACATCATTAACAATCAGAAGCTCACTCAAAGACAAAGAGAAGGACAAAGCAGGCATCTCAGATTCGAATATAATCATCATTGAAAGGAGCAAGCAAGTAAGCAAGCAAGCAAAAGAGAGGAGAAAGATGCAAAAGTGAACAATCTAGGGCTTTCAGAAAAAACATCATCATAAAACCACAGAGGAGAACAAGATACAAATACCAGGAAAAGCAAAGCCAGCATCACACTCCCTCGCCTTCAACTGCCTGAGACATGCCTCCAAGTCCACCTCTCTTCCTCTCCAAGCGACGAACCCCAAAGGTAGTATCTCTTCCTCTTTATTTTCCACACCTCACACAGAAACAGATAGCACATAAAGAATCAGTACATAAAAGGTTAAAAACATGCATGAACTGAAACCCTAAAAATGCGTTAAGTTTGAATCGTTACCTTCTTCGAAATCGCTGGCTGCGTGACCATGGAGAGGAGGAAGCAATGATGGCGTTTGATAGCTGAGGCGAAGGGAGAAGGTCAGAATCCATGGCTCAAGGAGACGAAGAGGACAAAGGTGGAAACGGCGCCTCTGTAAGCTGTAACCCTAATTCAGAAATGAACCAAAGCATTAAAACCCTTACAAAATATGTAAAACTCGTTTGGGCTTCCCTCACAACAAAAGCCTAAGCCCAACTCAAAATCTGGCGCGTACCCCCCCCCCTGGTCCTAGTCTTATTTGTTTTATTTGGGCCATAAATCCCCCTTAAGCCCATTTAACTCTTTTCTTTATTTTCTATTTTATTCAAACTAAAAGCTTTTATTTATTTTCTTTTTTATATAACTTAACTTTTTTTTAATAAATAATACACTAATTTCTCATATAAAAAATATTGCTAATATTTTTTATTATAATTAAAAATACATAAATATTAGATTGTATCAAGATTAAACATTTTCTTTTTTTGTCTTTTATTAAAACCTTTTTTAATTTAAACCGTGTACATAAAATATTGACTAAAATACATAAAAACATTAATACCTAAAAATAGAATTTCTTAAAACATTTTCTTTTCTTTTATTAAATCTTTTGTTTGTACATACTTAACAAAAACCCAAAAATAAATAAATACTTAATATTGTATTAGGTTAACATTATTTTTCATCACTTGTAAATAATCACATGCACTTACACCAATACATTTGCATTGCTTTTATTCTTATACATTGATACATGTTACATTGAGAATGCGATTCGATTTGGTTGTAAATATATTTGGACATTACTATCCTGATAAGTCTCATCCCCATTTGTAAATATTTATACCCCCACTCCCAGATACTTATTTGTAATAGCTTAGACTTTAAATTCCCGCAATTTATCGCTTTCATATACTGTATAGTAATTAGGGTTTGTATGCGAAGATTCAAAATCAACCGCTAGATAACCTAATACAAAAACAAATGCATGACAATCAATACACCATTCACACTTGCACCCCTAGGGTAATCCCGCTTGTTGCCTTCCAAAATGGGTCATGCTTGCAAGTTGAGTTTCTTTGGCAAAACAATTCAAATGATCATAGTCCCTCGATGACGCTTTCGAAGTTGCCTACAAAATGATCATAGTCCCTTCAAGCAAAATTGCCAAAGACACTTGGCACCATTGCATTCATGGTCCATACGATGACCCGCGCCCGTCCCGTTAACATCCTAACACAAGATTGTCCACCAAATACAATGGTGGAGCAATACTGTTAAAAGGGTTAAAACATGAGAAAAATCTTTGAGTAAATTTAGGGGTAGACAATTCTTAGTTACTTGATCAAACTTGCAAAACACACTTGCCTACTTTTCAAAAAACACTTCACAAATACAATTTCCAAACAACTTTCAAAAACATTGAAATATCTTTTCGAAAAGACAAACACCTTTGTAAAACATTCGAGTAAAGAATTGTTACAACGGTTGCCTAGACAAGGCATCTTTTTCAAAACATTTTCAAAAACACACAAAAACACCATTTCAAGCAATTGAAAATCAAAGGCAAGTGATCTAAGCAAGTACCTAAGAGCCCATGGATAAACATGGATAGAAAGGGTGCTAATACCTTCCCTTTCTATAATCTACTCCCCGAACCCATGAAAACATCTCAAAGGTTTTTCCTGTCCTTTTTAACCTTTCCTTAGGATAAAATAAAAAGTCGGTGGCGACTCTTGCTAAACCGAAACATTTGCGAAAACAAACGCAAAACCTCAAGTCAGTTCTCCCACCGTATCACACCCCTGTTCTTGGAATTACGAGTAATTGTCTTTTGTTTTGTATGTAAATATTTATGAGCAGCAATTATTTTCAAATGCATATACCAAAAATGAATCATTGGACGTTCTTGCAAAACCAAACAGAAAAAGAAAAATAATTTGGAATTTCTTGTGAAAATGAATTGTATTAATTTTGAAGTTAGCCTGTAATAGGTGTCTTGTACAAGATGCTGACGTCCTAGTAAGAGAACGCCGCCGAAGGATAGCAATTGTACAATTTGTGATAAAGAAAGAAAAACAGCTATATGAAAAAATCCCATTGGGTTCCAACTCTGCTATTGCCCTTATATCTTCAAGCGTCTCATCACTTTGCCACTTGGTCGTAGGTGGATAAGATTGATTAGCGCCGTCCGAGCTTGATAATCGATATCGAAGTCTGGTCGCAAGATGATTCAATGAGACATAGTGTTACACTTTGATCCCTAATTTTTGCCTGGACCACCCTTTCAGGTTTTCAGTCCACCGGGATACCCTTTTTTGCCCAAGCCGCCTTTTCAGGTTTTCGACTTGCCGGATGTCTAGTTTTTTCATTTTCATCCCTTACTTTTGCCCGAACCCTTTTGGTTCTCCGGGAAGCCCTTATTTTTGCCTAGGCCAGTCAACCTAGCGGGTCTTTGATTAGGCGTAGTATTTTTTCACTATGTCTGCATTGACGGGGTGAGGAAGGTCGTCACCACCATGGTTGCTAGAATCATAGCTCCTCAGAGAAAATATTCTTAACCACAAATGGCCCTTCGTATGTGGGGGTCCATTTGCCCCTGGGATCACCTTGCGGTAGTATGATGCGTTTGATTATCAGATCCCCGACTTGATATTCTTGAGGTCTGACTTTCTTGTTAAAAGCCTTGATCATTCGCTTTTGATACGCCTGACCATGACAAATAGAAGTAAGTCTCTTTTTGTCGATTAAATTCAGTTGATCAAGTCGGGTCTGGATCCAGTCGTCTTTGTTCAAACCCGCATCCTTCATAATCTGGAGAGAGGGTATTTGGACTTTGATGGGTAGGACTGCCTCCATGCCATATACCAGAGAGTAAGGTGTTGCTCTTGTCGATGTCTGTGCTGAGGTACGGTACCCATGAAGAGCGAATGGTAACATCTCATGCCAGTCTTTGTACGTCACTGTTATCTTCTGCACAATCTTCTTGATGTTCTTATTAGCTACTTCAACAACCCCATTCATCTTCGGCCGGTAGGGAGAAGAATTATGATGTTGTATCTTAAACTGTTCACAGAGCTCGGTGATCATTGTATTATTGAGATTTGTACCATTGTCTGTAATGATCCTCTATGGTACACCATATCGACAGATCAGATTGTGTCGGATAAACCGCGCCATGATGTTCCTGGTTACTGTAGCAAAGGAGGCTGCCTTAACCCACTTCGTGAAATAATCAATAGCTACCAGAATGAAACGATGCCCGTTAGACGCAGTGGGTCTGATCTCTATAGTCCACACACATCCGTACCTTACCATCCTTCTTAGGTACTGGAACAACGTTGGTAACCCACTGCGGATAAGAAGTGACAACTAAAAATCCCGCATCGAACTGTTTCATGACCTCAGCTTTGATTTTCTCAGACATCTCAGGGCGCATACGGCGAATCTTCTGCTTTATCAGAGGACAATCTTCTTTAGTTGGTAGGTGGTGTACCATAATATCAGTGTTCAAACCAAGCATATCCTCATAGGACTAGGCGAAGATCTCAACATAGTCGCGTAGCATCTGTATCAACCTCTGCTTGACACTAGGCTCCAGATTCTCACCTATCTTGACCTCTTTCTTGTCTTCATTTGTACCCAAATTCACTGATTCAACTGGCTCTTCATGAGGCTGTATGGCCCTTTCTTCCTGTATTAACAGTCTAGCAAGTTCTCCATGTACCTCACAATCATCCTCACCTTCGTCCTCGACTTGGTTGATCAGATTTTCGAAGTCATAACGGGCAATAGCAGAACTATTATCAATGGGATCCAGAGTGGATATGGATCTGCAGTATGATACGTGAGTGTGTGTAAGAGAATAGTTGTTTTTGATAAAGCGAGAGACAGAAAAAAGAAAATCAAGGAGCGCAAAATTTGTAATGCAAGAAACGTCCAATGTTTTATTAATGATATATGAAATAAAAAATAATAAGCCCTCACAAGAAAATCCAAGGTGCCTCGGGCAAGGCACCAGGCCGTAAAGTTTTAAACTGTTTATTACAACTCTTTAAAACAAAAGTCAATTACTGTGGAATAAAAGAAACAGGTATGAAGTCTTTCGCCGTCCAGTTGTTCAATCCACCATTGGTTGTAGGGTAGATCCAGCTGTCGATATCTGAATCTTCTTCACCATCTTCAACCACATTAACTCCCTGATTTCTTATGTGTAGAGAAGGTCTACCAATCCGTGCGCGCCTAACAGCCCTTTGAGCCCCTTCTTCAATTACAGCCCTAGCATCCTTGAGAGAAGCCATCTTCATCGGAGGTTTGTCGGTAGAAACTTCAGTTAACGCCAAAGTCTGGGGGACCTCTTCAAATTTCTGACAAGGGGTTTCGATGAACTCCCCATCCATCTCCATGTAGCGAAAGGAATTGAGATGACTCACCATATACTCCTCTCCCCCTTGTAGCGTGACAATCTTCCACTTTACCGGATATTTCAACATTTGGTGGATCGTGGAAGTCACTGCCCCAGCCTTATGAATCCAAGGGCGACCCAACAAGCAAGAATATGATGGTCTGATATCCATCACATAAAAAGTGGACCCAAAGGTCTGAGAACCCCCTTTAACAGGGATGTCCACCTCCCCTTGCACCATCCTTTTTGACTCGTCGAAAGCCCTAACCACAATATTGCTCGGCTTCAGAATCAAATCTTCACAGTCCAAACGTTCTAATGCTTTCTTTGGCAGAACATTCAATGAGGACCCGGTATCCACCAGTACATGGGCCATAGTGGTTCCCCTGCACTTGATCGAGACGTGTAGAGCATCATTATGATTTCTTCCTTTAGTAGTCAGATCTGCATCTGAGAAACCCAAACCATTGTTGGCAGTCAGGCTAACTACGCAATCTTTGAATTGATCGACTGAAGTTTCCTGCGGCACATGCGCAATTTTGAGGAATGCAATTAAATCCTTTGCATGGGCTTTAGAACATAACAACAAGGACAACATGGAGATTTTTGACGGGGTCTGCCCCAGCTGCTCGACTATGTTGTAGTCGCTCTTCTTAATAATCTTCAAAATTTCTTCTATCTCTTGTTTAGAGGTTTCTACGATGATCTTCTTAGGTGCCTCTGTCCAGGCAGGCTCACCTATGATTTCTTTGCCCCGAGTCCTAGATGGCTCGGAGACAGGGGTGATAACTGGAATAGAAACTGGGATAGTAGCTAATGTACTAGCAGATGGAATGACAACAGGTTTGTGGACAGTCGGAGGGGAAATCTTGGGAGAAACGAGTCTTCCACTTCTGGTGACCTTGCTAGCCCCGACAATATTGCTGACATCAGCATAAACTTCCTCACTCTTTAAGTCTTGTTTAACTCCATGGTAATACACATCAGCCCCATAATGCCAAGGGACAACCTTATCCAAAGTGTATGGGATAGGACCAGGGACAGTAATTATTAACGGAGCAATTCTTGGGACGAGTGTAATCCTAACAGGTTTTCTCAAGGAAACCTTGGAAGGACTGGCGGAAATGGTTATGATGGCAACATCTTCAATTGGAACTAACAGAATCAAAGTCTTTTTGAATAGGATCTCTTTGTTATCCATCAGGCACTGAACACCTGATTTCAATAAGTGGCAACCAGCAGACAATATTGAACACCTGTGGCAACCTTCACCATAGCCCGTAAATAAACTGGCTAACAGCAAATTCTTCTTTACTGTCAACAAAGGAGTAGATATTTCTTCCACAGAGGTCACAAATAAATCATCGTCAATAGTATTTACTCCATGACCATGTTTGGGCATGGGAGTAGTTATGACATTGGGTTTTTCCGAAGCGTCAAACTCAATCTCTTTAGCTTCGATCAAGTCTTGAACTTTGTTTTTCAAGGCCCAACAGTTGTTTGTATCATGAACTGGACTTTCAGAGTGATATGCGCAGCGGGCATTTGGGTTATAGTGAGGAGAAGTGGTGTTGGGGTTCTTTGGGGCCTCCCTCAGAGTTACCAGATTGGTCTTCAATAATTGTTGTAGAATTTGAGTTAGGGTCATATTGAGCCGAGTGAATTGCCTTTGTGGCCTTTCCACCCTTTTTTGATCGTTGCATTGTGGAGCAACTGTGGATCTTGATATCACTACCGCATTTACTACTTGACGGTGTTCAGGTCTGCTTTGGCCCCTCGGGCCGTAGACTGCACTAGCTTCTTTCTTACCGGTGAAAGGCCTCTTTACTGCACTTGACGAAGTATCTTTCTATATTTTACCACTTCGAATGCCATCTTCTACTCTCTCTTCAGTAAAGATCAACTCAGTAAACCTAGATGAGGAACTTCCGATCAGATGATTGAAAAATGGACCAGATAGCGTCCCTAGAAACATGTCAACCAACTCCCTATCAGACAAAGGAGGTTGGACTCTTCCAGCCAAGTCTCTCCACTTTTGAGAATAGCCTTTAAAACCTTCACTTGCACCCATAGACATACCCTGGAGCTGAGTACGAGTGAGAGCAAGGTCGGCGTTATATTGATACTGCCTGTAAAAAGCAGTGGCAAGGTCTTCCCAATTTCGGACATTGGCTCCTTCCAACTGATAAAACCATTCAAGCTGAGTCCCTGATAGACTATCTTGAAAGAAATCCACCCACAAATTTCTATCAGCAGTGTGGGGTTGAATTTTCCTGACATAAGAGCGAAGATGGAGTTTTGGGCAAGAGACTCCATCATACTTAACAAAAACTGGAGCTTTGAACTTATGAGGGATCACCACTCCCGATACCAATCCCAGTTCTCCGAAATCTAAACCAGGGATATTCTGGATCTCCATAGCATTCAGACGGTCTTCTAGTTGCTTGTACCTATCCTCGGCAGGAGGATATTGCTCATCATCAAAATCAGTATCATTATCAGAGACTGCAGGACTGGGGCCCTTTTCTTCTTCTTGGTTCTCCCCTTCCTTGGATGAAGAGGTCAGATCAGCTTGCTGTTTCAACCTTTCCCCATACCTTTTGCCCATATTCAGAAGAACGACCTTCTTCTTCTTCTTCTTCTTCTTCTTCTTCTCTTTCAGAATGAGAGTTTTTAGATCCTCTTGCCCTTTAGCCAAACTTAAGAACATCTGCTGGAACTGGGCGTTTTGTGCCTAAAGATCTTTGATGGCTTGATCGGAAGACATTTAGGCTGAAATAAACAGCGAAGAAGATGAGAAACCTGTAATGGTACCTGTAATGGTGTGCATGATAATGGGACGTGCATGTAATAATTTCAAAGACTTTGGGAAATTTAAATTTGCAAACCAAAAATAAACAAACTTTATTAGATTAACTTGTAAAAGGTTCAACAATGCCTTGAAGGCGTTACAAAGAAATAAATGGAAAACGAATCTAAACTATAAAAAGCAAAGTCAAAAGTCTCATGGACGCTTCCTCTTGGTGCTGACATTGTCATTGATCACTCTTTCTCCCTTGAGCTGCCTGGTGAGCTTCAAGATCTTCCTTTCTTGCTCATGGTACTTTTCCCATTAAATATCCCTCTCCTCTTTCAGCTGAATCCAATACCTCTACAATGCCCCAGGATCAGTGGGCATGTAAGGATAAAGAGCCTTGTAAGGAACGCCTTCTTCATTAGTGGGCTCCATAATCACTGGCAATATGGCTTCATAAGGCATCCCAAGCTTCTGGGCACGAGCTCAGACCCATTGGAGGTAAGGCTGCATAGGAAGGAAAGTCCTTGGTCCCAGCTCTTGGGGGTCAGATCTGTTCACCATTCCCCAAGCTCGTATAAACCTCCGGCGATGCTCCTCAACGTTTTCCTTGTAGTCAAATGCAATATCCTCAAGAAGTAGCTCATGGGGACCATCTCTCCGAGCACGACCAAATTGTCACAAAGCTAGACAAGGATTGTAGGTTATACCCCCTATGATTCCAAGAAATGGGACATTAGGATATCCCCCACAATGATCAATGACGACAGTGTCTTCCATAGCCCAGGAAGACCAAAGAATGTCTGTATGGGCAAGTGACATTATTTTGTAGGACCAACCCAAACCTTCTTCGTTCTTCAGCATAGACTTAGGGAGGTGCAAAATAAACCACCTCGACAATAATGACATGTAACACATAAGAGTCCCTCTTCTCCTCACAGTACGAGTGTAGAGGGCATGCAAGATATCACCCATTAGAGTAGGCACAGGATTATGAGAAAGGAAAATCTTGACAGCATTCACATCCACAAAGGAATCCGGATTTGGGAAGAGAACTAAACCATAGATAAGGAGAGCCAAGATATCTTCGAAAGGCTGAAAATCCAAATTATCCCAGAATAGCTGAGCCTGGTCTATCAGAAATTTGGCTAAGAACCCTTCAACCCCGCTTCGTGTTTCCCAATTGGATACTACATCAGCCCATTTCAGACGCAGAGCTGAGGCAATGTCTTCTGGTCTAGGAACCTCTTCCATACCTGTGAAGGGTACCTGCTCAAGGATGGATATGCCCAATAAATGAGAGAACTCTTCTAAAGTGGGAACCAACTGATAATCTGGGAAGGTGAAGCAATGATGCACAGGATCGAAGAACTGGAAAAGTACACTCGTCATATGCTCATCAAACTTTTAGGTGACCAGGCTAAGAAGCTGACCATGCCTCTTAATGAACATAGAAGTCTCAGAAACCCTTGAGGCTAACTCTTTAAGTTGAGCAGGTATTTGCACAAAGTTAACTCGGATGGTATTTCTGCGCACGGAAGCCATAATCTGCAAAATAGAACAAAGATAAATTCCCTTGGTCTTTGAAATGGTTAGTGTAATGAAGTATGCATGCTATGTTATGATGCATGATGTCATGATAAAAGAAACACAGGAATAGCAGATAACAGGCACGGCAAAGGCAAACAAGTCACACAAAAGCCCTTAAGTTTAAGGCTTGCATGGGGTCTAAGGTATTACCCTCTTGAAGTTCAGTTGGTTTCAACCTGTCCTAGCAATAGTAATCGGGTTCTAGAGGTTCTCAATATCACTGACCATCCTCCATCGGTCATGGTTTCAACTCACCCAATCTTTTCTTGCAGCCAGAACTATCTCGAGAGTATGGTCTCAATGAGTGTAGCATCGAGTATCAACCAATTCTCAGCTTTACACCGAGGCCGGCTATCTCACTACTTTCTAATGTCCAAGTTGGTCGATTAAAGGTTCTAAGGTCAGTTGATGCTTAACGACACATATAGCGGCCTTGTATTCTCCTCGTTTCTCCACAAGGGATACCGATACCAACCAATGTGCCACATCAACGTAGCTACTGCTTCAACTGTATCGGTCTATGCTGTACAATTCCCTCGCAGTTTATTGCTACTTACCTACAAGGTGTCCCCAGATCTGGGTTAGGATCTATAGTAACCCCCAAACAAATACCCTTAAAAGTAAAGCAACCAAAACAAACAAGAGAAGCAATTTATGATGAACTAAATCCTAAGGTATACCCCACTTATCTTCCCCAGCAGAGTCGCCAGTTCTATGATACGGTGGTAGAACCGACTGTTTTGAAAATGCTGGTTTGCATTTTGTGTTTTGTATTCGCAAAATGTCGCGGTAAGCAAGAGTCACCATCGACTTTTATTTTATCCAACCAGAAAGAAAAAAAAAGCACAGAAAAAATCCTTTTTCGAGATTTTGAGTACGGGGGTAGATTATAGAAAGGGAAGGTGTTAGCACCATTTCTATCCATGGTTCTCCATGGGCTCTTAGGTACTTGCTTATCTTTTAAAATAGCTTGTGTATGTTTATTTTTGAAAAGTTTTGTTTTACTTCGTTTTAACCTTTGTTTTTGTCCTCAAGAGTGTTACGAAGTGTTTTTGAAAACTTTGTTTGAAAAAAGTGTAAGTGTGAAAAGTTTGATTTTGAGCAAGTACCTATTAGCATCTACCTACTCGAAAAAAGATTATTTCTGTTCTTGTTTCCTTTAGACAGCACTATCCCACTATTAAGGAGTAGGTAGCACTGTCGTTGGAGTTGTAAGAGTCAATTCGTAAGGGATGTACGATCACTAAAGCAATGTTAGGACGTCTTAGTAATAACCCTAGAGTTTTAAGATCATATTCGAGGCAACATTTCCGAACGGGACTTTTGATCTTTGTTAGACAGGAGGGCAACCACTAAGACACCCTATACTTAATGATCGTTTACCGAAGGTAACCGAAGTGAGAGTATACCCTAAGAGTGCGCATGTGCGAGTGATTGGTTTTAGTTATTATCTTTGCACATTAGGGTTTTCTAGTCGTTTTAAATTATCATGCAATCTTTTCAAACAATCCTATTAACATACATCTAACAATTAATATTTGCGAGAATTAAAAGGCGAGAAAATAAAACCTACGTTATTACAAGGCTTCAGGGTAGGGATTAATTACATAGCCAAAAAAACCCGTAAAAGACGATAAATAAAAGGAAAACCCTAGGTTAAACTATTACATACCGTGAGCAGTTACATTAATATTGCAAAAATAATAAACGCGCGAGATGAATCGAATGCAAAATAACTAGGGTTTTGACCCCGACTACCTAATTGTAATCTAAAAGAAAAATCATTTTTTGTGGTTTTTGTGCTGTTTTGAGAAAATAAAGTTTAATTGAATAAAACACAAAAAAACCTAATTACTAATTAACTTAAATTTAAGAAAAATAATTAAATTAACCTATTTTTGTATTTTTTTTATTTGAGAAAGAAATAAGAATTAAACCACAAGTTAATCCTAATTTTTTAATTGATTTTAATTATATAAAAGGTTAGAATTACCCTAAATTAAATTAAACTAACATTAAATTAAATTTGATAAAATAATTATAAAAAAAACCTAATTCTAAATTTTGTGAAACTTGATTTTATGATTTTTTTGAAAAAAAAGAAATTAATTGTGTTAGAAAATAATTAAACAAATTAAATAAATAAAAGAATGTTAAAGAAAAGAGAAAAAGAATGGGCCTGATGTTGTTTTAGCAAGGGGGTGCCGTTTGCAAATCTGAGCCCAATAAGCTCCTGACTATTTGACCTTTCATAATCTCATGGGCATGCTTAACTCAGGCGTATGGTGGGTCTTCAAGGGATGAACCTTAGATCTGCAGCCTTGATGATTCGATGGTTGGATGCTGATGATGCATGGTAGACTCGTGGGATACTAGCACACCTGATTATGCAAAGAAAAACAATATGAAGCAAATGTTGGGACCTGGGGGTCGAACCCAGATCCTTGAGCATTATTCCCTTGCCACGCTGCCAACTGAGCCAGAATGTTTAGTTGTACAAATAATAACAAACAAACATTATATGATAAGAACAAAAAGAAAAACTTTAAAACGCGCAGAATTCAAACTGGCCAGCCAAGGAGCACCACGTAACCATCTTCTTCCTCCCACTGTCGCTGTAAATTTCATGACTTTTACCTACGGACACTGAGTGTAGGTATAACCCTGTGCATTTCCAAAAATCTCATACAAGCATGATAAATGAAAACCAATGGTACCAATCAACTCTTTGCAACCTCACGAGCATCATGGTACCATTATTAATGGCCAATTGTTCCTGTACAGTAAATCCCTAAAAACGAAGAAAAAACCCTAGCCATGGCACTTTGCTGTACAATCAATAAAAATAGAATTGGATATAACCATTAGCTTGCAAACATCTCAAGGATTATGAATATATCAATTAATCATGCTAAATATTCCATAATTAATGTATTCGATTTCAAGAAAATATACAAACCGTGTGACTTTTACAGGGCGTTTCAAGGCGTGGGGAGCTTGCTAGTGATTAACACACGATCCTGGGGAGTCCGGCAATTGATTGGAAAGATTAGAATGGCTTGAGATGGCCTGAAACTTGGAAATCAGTTTGCAACTTTTTCTTGAATTTTTGAGATTTTTCTTTCTTTTGCACGCCTCCAGCCCCTTGTTTTTGGTCTGCACTTGATCCTTATGTATACTAGAGTGTATTAAGGTTGCAACTTTGTATCAAATCTCTTTCAATTATGAAGATTGATTCATGATTTCATCCTTTTACCAAATCTTTCCAAAATTAGAAAATTCAATCTTTTTGTGTCCATATAAGCCTTGCACGATTTGATCTTGTCTCCAGCTGCATATTGAACTTAATCATGCACAAAATCTCAAGATTTAATTAGTTTTTGATATTTTCATTATTTTATATTGATTTTATTTGATTTAAATGAAATAAAATCAAAATAAATAACAAAAATAAAAGAATGACAAGTGGAAGGGCTCATGGGTCATGGGTCACATTACAAACTCAGTGCAAGCATAAAAAGTTGGGCCCATTTAGCAAAAAATGCAATTTTGGCCACATTTGACTTTTGGCAATTTTGCAAAAAAGGTCAACTTTACCAATGTATAACTCTCTAAATTTTGACCTTAGAGAGGTGTTCCTGGACTTTTTAGAAATCTTAAGATATCCTCTAAGCAACCTCTTTGGTCTCATCTCAATTGAGTCTTCCATGTTCATGTATCAAGCTTTTACCCAAAAGGTGTTTTTGTTGACTTTCCAAAATGACCTATAATGTCCAAATTCATATCTTCTTGTGATTTCACATTTTGAACTTGGGAGATGAATATGGATTGTAGGTAATTGCATCCTCTTCAAAATGAGCTTTGAATGGGTAATTTCTGATAAAGTATGAGAAAGTTGTGCTTGGTCAGAGCTGGGTTGACTTTTCCTGCAAAACCCTAATTTAGCAACTTTTGGGTTTTGATGAATTGTGAGAAATCCTTGAGGAATCATGATCAAACCTTGATAAAATGATGAATAATACTTCAAAATGAGAATGTTGACCAAAAATATTTAAGTTTTACTGTTTGTGGGCCACAGTTGACTTTTGCCCTAGCATTGTCGATTTTCAGGCCTTTGAGCAATTGACTGAGCAAACTTCCTCTGCAAGGCTTGAAACTTGACATGGATGATCTTGAGAACATATTATGACAATGGTGAGCATTTGGAATTCTTTGTACTCAAGTATCTTGATGAAAAATGAAACCTTAATTTGGGGTAAACTGCCTTAGGAGAGAGTTTGTCTGGTCAACCCTTGGACCTCCTTGAGCAATTTGAGGACCTCACTTGACATATATTGAGAAATATGGGAGGGCAAATTTTGGGGTACAACACCCGGGCTGTAATGAAGTTTTCCACCTCTGCTTATCCTCACCAACTGATTGCCATTTGTTGAAAATAGGAATTCAATGCTTGATAGACAACAAAGAGATTCTGTTTGAAAGTACTCCTGTTTCACCTGTTTCTGTTTAAGATGTTTCAATCATTACCATATCCGCCAATTCTTCCAGGGTTTCCAAAAAACCCGTTAGAATTACATCGGTTCCAAAAGTAACTCCTCTAATAATCACAATGCCTGGGCCAGTCCCATATGAATCAGACAAGACTGTGCCGTGGAGTTACGGTGGGGACATTTACTACCATGACATCAAACAAGATGGGGTGACCGTCGAAGAGATAAACTCCGAAGAAGAAGATTTAGACATTACCAATATTGCCGGAACCAGTAAAATTACCCGAAGCGGTAAAATCTTTTCTCCAGAGATTCCCCCCCCCCCCCCCAAAGGCAGTTTTTAGACTCGTGGCTGCTCCGAAGGTTACTTCCATACCCATAATCATCTCTGCAAGTGCTCCTATTGATGAAGCCATTACAACCCCTATTATCATTCCTACCAACACTCCTACTGCTGAAACCCGAGGAAAAAGTATTCAAGAAGAGCCTGTCCGGACGAAGGCCTAATCACTGACTATTCCCGAAGCTTCCAAGAAAGAAATGGAGGAGATCTTAAAAATTATAAAGAGGAGCGACTACGATGTAGTCGAACATTTGGGGCAAACTCCCTCCAAAATCTCCATGCTAGCATTACTACTGTGTTCCGAGGCACATGCAAAAGCCTTAGTGAAGTTCCTTAAAACAGCACATGTGCCTCAAGAGACGTCTGCTGACTAATTTCAAGATTGTATGGCCAGTCTGACAGCAGATAACGGCCTAGGCTTCTCAGATGCTGATTTGACACCAAGGGGAAGAAATCACAACGAGGAATTACATGTCTCTATGGAATGTAGGGGAACAACTCTGGCCCATGTCTTGGTGGATACTGGCTCATCTTTGAATGTTTTGCCGAAGAAAGCTCGTGACAGACTTGACTGCGAAGGACTGACGTTAAAGCCAAGTAACATAGTAGTAAGAGCATTTGATAGCTCGAAGAGGATGGTACACGGGGAGGTAGATATCCCCATAAAGGTTGGAACTCAAACTTTCAATTTAACCTTTTGTGTAATGGACATCCGCCCCTCTTACTCCTATCTACTAGGACGGCTATGGATCCATAATGTTGGCGCTGTCACCTCTACATTGCACCAGATGTTGAAATATCCGGCTCAAGGAAAGATTATAATTGTCCACGGAGAGGAAGAATACATGATTATCCATCTCAATTCCTTTCGGTATGTGGAATTGGACGGTGAGTTCATTGAAACTCCTTTTCAACACTTCGAAGAGGTCCCCCAAGAGATTGCAGTGACCAAGACTGTGTCCCAGATTCCCAATATTATAAGACCTCTACTCTGGATGTCATCTCTAAAGGACGCCAAAGTAGTAGTAGAGGAAGGAGGATGCACCATCTGGGGGCAACTTCCAGACATCCCGTATAAGTCTGATAAGTTTGGCTTAGGTTTCAAATCAAGTGCTCAAAAGGTTGTACGTTGTGCCCGTGCTGGAGGGCCACCCTTGAAGATTAGCAACCGAGAGGTCAATGCGGTAGAAGATGGTGAAGAGGATTGCAACTTGGAGGATTGGATCTTTCCGACTATCAATGGAGGACTCCGCAATTGGGAGGCCAGATACTTTGTCCCAATAACTTTCATCCCTCAGTAATTTATCTTTTCTTTTTGTTGTTGGATCTGTAATATTCACAAACAATTCGCACTCCTAAAACCTTGTGTCTTGCCCGAGGGACAATGGTCCATTTATAAGGGTTTTTATTTTCATCTTCATATGACATTCAATGAATCATGGACGTTTTTCGCATGCAAACCTTTTGGCTCATTGTTTTTCTTTTACATTTTATTTTCTTTTAAAGGTGGCTATACCCTTACACACACACACTCACAAATGCAGGTACCCATACACTCTGGATCCCATGGGTAACGATACTGCTATGGCCTTTTGTAAGTCTGAGGATCTAATCTACCAAGCCGAAGACAAAGGTGAGGAAGATTGTGAGGTACCAGGGGAACTTGCCAGACTGCTACAACAAGAGGAAAGAGTCATTCAGCCTCACGAAGAACCTGTGGATACAATCAACTTGGGTACCGAGGAGGATAAAAAAGAGGTCAAGGTGGGTGCCAATTTGGAACCCAATGTCAAAGAGCACATGACTCAGCTGTTACATGACTATGTTGAGATCTTTTCCTGGTCATATGAAGACATGTCGGGACTTGATACAGACATCGTGGTACATCGTCTGCCTACAAGAGAAGACTTCCCGCCATTAAAACAAAAGGTTCGCCGCATGAGACCTGATATGTCAGAAAAGATTAAAGCGGAGGTCATGAAGCAAGTCAATGCTAGATTCTTGGCTATCACTTCCTATCCTCAATGGGTCGCCAATATTGTTCCCGTACCTAAAAAAGATGGCAAAGCACGAATGTGTGTGGATTATAGAGATTTGAATAGGGCGAGCCCTAAAGATGATTTTCCACTCCCCCACATTGATATCCTGGTTGACAACACTACACAACACAAAGTGTTTTCCTTCATGGACGGATTCTCAGGTTATAACCAAATCAAAATGGCACCGGAGGACATGGAGAAAACTACATTTATCACACAGTGGGGTACATTCTGCTACAAGGTGATGCCATTCGGATTGAAGAATGTTGGGGCAACCTATCAACGCGCCATGGTAGCTTTATTTCACGATATGATACATCATGAAATAGAGGTCTACGTAGACGATATGATATCCAGATCACAAACGGAAGAAGAACACCTTAATCACTTACAAAAGTTGTTTAAGAGACTGCAGAAGTATAAGCTGAGGTTGAATCCAAACAAGTGCACATTTGGAGTACGGTCCGGTAAACTCCTAGGTTTTTTCGTCGGTAACAAAGGTATTGAGGTCGATCCTGTCAAAGTTAAAGCAATACAAGAGATGCTTGCTCCTCGTACTGAGAAGGAAGTCATAGGATTCTTGGGACGCTTGAACTATATTGCCAGATTCATTTCTCACTTAACAGCTACTTGTGAGCCAATCTTCAAACTATTGAAGTAAGATCAAGTAGTCAAATGGAATGATGAATGCCAAGTTTCTTTTGAAAAAATCAAAGAATACTTACAAGAGCCTCCTGTGTTGATACCACCAGTCGAGGGAAGACCGCTGATCATGTATCTGACTGTTTTAGAAAACTCAATAGGGGTGTGTATTGGGGTAGCATGACGAGTCTGGCCAAAAAGAGCACGCTATTTATTACCTAAGCAAAAATTTTATCGACTGTGAAACCAGATATTCACTGCTCGAGAAAACTTCCTGCGCTCTGGCATGGGCTGCTCTCCGGCTAAGACAGTATATGCTGACTCATACTACCTTATTGATATCTAAGATGGATCTGATAAAATATATCTTCGACAAGCCTGCTCTTTCTGGGAGAATAGTTAGATGGCAGATGATCTTAACGGAATATGACATACAGTATACTACCCTAAAAGCTATAAAGGGTAGTGTATTGGCTGATCATCTTGCTCACCAAGCTGTGGAAGACTATCAGTCCATGAAGTTTGATTTCCCGGAAGAAGACATCATGACATTAGACAACTATGAAGAAATCAGGCCATATGACGGACCTGAACAAGGATCCCGATGGACCCTGTTCTTCGATGGGGCTTACAATGCACTTGGTAATGGTATCGGCTCCATACTCATATCTCCATAAGGGTGTCATACTCCCTTTACTTCCAGACTTTGCTTCAACTGTACGAACAACATGGCGGAGTACAAAGCATGCATCTTCGGTCTTAGAGCTACCGTAGACTTGGGGATCAAATCCTTATACGTGTTTGGAGATTCAGCTTTGGTCATCAGTCAGATCAAAGGGGAATGGGACACTAAGCACCCAAACCTTATCCCTTACAAAGAACATGTTTTTACATTGCTACCACATTTTGAGAAGGTTACCTTCGAACATTTCCCGCGAGAAGAAAATCAGCTAGCAGATGCTCTAGCCACAATGTCATCTATGTTTAAACTCAATTGGGATAACGAGGCTCCCTAGATCACCATCGAACGAATGGATGAACCAGCACACTGTCATGAGATTAATACTGAGGAAGTAATGGACCAGCCTTGGTTTCATGAAGTCAAGAGGTATCTCGAGGATCAAGGATATCCAGAAGGAGCTTCAATCAATGATAAGAAGTTCTTAAGGAGATTCTCTGCTAAGTTCTTCCTTAGTAACGACATCCTGTACAAATGCAATCATGACTCCATTATGCCTCGGTGTGTGGATAAGGTTGAAGCTGAAAAGATCATGGTTGAATTACATGAAGGTACTTTTGGCACCCACTCCAGTGGGCATACGATGGCGAAGAAAATCCTACGGGCAGGCTATTACTGGTCTACCATGGAAGCAGATTGCTATCAATACTCTCGGACCTGCTGTTGTACCCCAAAATTTCCCCTCTCATTCTTCAAGGCCTTTCTCACAAGGATTCTCAAGGTTCAAGCTTGCACAAGTATATTGGAATTTTCCAGTACCAAAATTAAAAGGAAACTGTCAAAAAGGGAGAAAACAGATAAAAATAACATTTTGACAAATTTGGAGGAAAACATGTCTCCTTCGATTTAGCACCCTTCGACTGACTCTAAGCCTCCTTTGAATGCAACTTGGATTACATCCTTCGTTTTGAGCAAGAGCCTCCTTCGAATGCAACTTGGATTACATCCTTCGTTTTGAGCAAGAGCCTCCTTTGAATGCAACTTGGATTACATCCTTCGTTTTGAGCAAGAGCCTCCTTCGAATGCAACTTGGATTACATCCTTCGTTTTGAGCAAGAGCCTCCTTCGAATGCAACTTGGATTACATCCTTCGTTTTGAGCAAGAGCCTCCTTCGAATGCAACTTGGATTACATCCTTCGTTTTGAGCAAGAGCCTCCTTTGAATGCAACTTGGGAATACCCTTCGACTTAGAAGCCAGGAACTTCCCTCACGCTAAAAGGCAATGACTCCCTTTATGTTTGTTTCGATCCACATGCTTCGATTGGGCAACATTGCTTCCTTCGAACACGGGCTTTTGATTGGGCAATATATTTGTTTCGATCCAAGATTCGATTGGGCAATATGCTTCCTTCGAACACAGTCTTTCGATTGGGCATTGTGTTTGTTTTGATCCAAGCTTCGACAGGGCATTAGTTTCCTTCGAGTAAGCTTGTTTCGACCACAAGCTTCGACTGAGGCAAAGGCTTCCTTCGAACAAGTACGCTTCGATCTCATTCTTGCATTTGACTCAAGACCAAATCTCGTTTGCCAGGTGTTGTACCCCAAAATTTGCCCTCTCATGTTTCCCAAAGTCTTCCCCCTGCATGGTTGATCACAAACTCTTGCCTAAGAAAAAGGAAAATTTTTGAGTGTTGCTTCAAGTACATTTCGATTGGCATTCTGAAAGACCCTTCGATTGGTGTTTTGAAGGAGCCTTTCGATTGACATTCTGTCAAGCTCTTTCGATTGGAATTCTGGACAAGCACTTCGATTTGCATTCTGAAATACCCTTCGATTGGTGTTCTGAAGGAGCCTTTCAATTGGCATTCTGGACAAGCCTTTCGATTGGCATTATGGACAGGTACTTCGATTGGCATTATAACAGTGTCCTTCGATTGGAATTCCAAAAAGGTCCATTCGAAGAAGCATCAAAGGCTCCATTCGAAGAAGCTTTCGAAAAGCATTCGAAAGAGGTCATCAGCCCATTTGAAAGGGAGCATTCGAAGGAGGCCATCAGCCCATTCGAAAGGGAGCATTCGAAGGCCAGTTACATGTCATTCAAAATTCAAAAAGGGACAAGATACCATGTGTTTAGCCAACGTTACGAACTCTCATTCAAGGCTTTCAAACACATAATTAACGTTACAAATTCTCATTCATGGCTGTCAAACACATAATCAAGGTCATTTAAACCTTTGTCTTCATGTCCCCTCCACCCCCTCTATATAAATATATCACAAGTGTTGCATAAGAAAACGGAAAAATAGAGGGGAAAAATAGAGAAAAGAAACAGGGAGGATTTGGAGACGCTGCCCACCACAGTTTGTTAACATTTTCAGAAGTGATCCAAAGCCATTCAGCAAACATCTCCATGCCCAGAAATCCCAGATTGAAGGTGCCTACATCCAGGAAGCGCCCAAATTAAAAGTCCAATCTACTGGTAAGAAAGGGTAAACTATCCAACCTCATATTTGCATAACACATTATTACTTGTTGTTACCTTTGATTTTCCATCCCAGACAGGATCAAAAGGCCTGGGTTTGGCACCTAGGTTATGTTCTTCGTTTGCCAACACTTGCTGCATACATAGCCTGAAGAGACCCAGCAAGCGCATGATCAAAGGGCTTGAGGTTCAATACCCAGGCCCTGTGTTTTATTTCACTAACATACTTTTGCAGGTATAGCATCCCAGATCGAAGGAGAAACCTTCTCTGGATCGAAGCTTCCCATAGTCCTCATGGATCGAAGAATGCATTTTTCACAGGATCGAAGGGAGCTCCCCTTCCCTGGATTGAAGGCTGTTCATGCCCACTTCCTGGCCCAATCGAAAGAACCATGACCCTCCTTGGATCAAAGCTTCCATTCCCTCCCTGGGTCGAAACTCCTTTTTTCCCTGGATCGAAGGATCCCCCCTTGTATTTTATTTTTGTTTTCATTGACATCTTTTCATCTTTTTTAATTAACATTAAAATAAAAAAACCACAAAAAACTTTAGGCTAGTTTTTCTATTAAAATTAACTTTGTTAATTAATCTCTTAATTATCTTAACATTTTCTCAAAACTAAAATTAAATAGACTTAGATCATTTTCCCAAAATAAAATAAAACAACAAAAAGATTATATTCTTAGGATTTTTAAGATTCGCACGCGTTTATTTTATTGTAACTGCTTATTATTCCCCCAATTTTGGACATGTAAATAATTCCCCTCCCCGAAGCCTTGTAATAGCGTAGGATTTACAATTTACGCACTTTAAATTCCTGTACATATATTAACTGTTTAGATGTATGCCAACTAGGATTGCATGACAAGATTAACTTTTAACTTAAAAATAACAGTAGCTCACTATGGCATGCAAAGATCATATAACTGAAAATTGACACACTTGCACATGCCACTCCTAGGATACACCTCACTTGGTTGCCTCGAACGTGGTCATTAAGTATAAGATGTTTTAGAGGTCGTCCTTTTGTCCCAATATCATAAGTTGCCTCAAAACAGTTGCCTCGATAAAAATGATCTAAGACATTAGGGTTACCACTAAGGCGTCCTAACGTTGCTTTAGTGACCACACGTCCCTTAAATCGAATTGACCCGAAAACTCCAACGACGGTGCTACCTACTCCTCAAGAGTGGGATAGCACTGTCTAAAGGACGTTTGCACAATTTAATTCCTTTTCGAGTAGGTAGAAGTTCTTAAGTACTTGCTCCTTTAAAAAACAAAACAAAACTTTTCGCACTTACACTTTCTTCAAAAACAAAACAAAACTCTTTTCAAAACCCACAAACACAAAGAAAAGCAAACTTTTGAAAACATAGTGAACAAGTACCTAAGAGCCCGTGGATAACCACGGATAGAAAGGGTGCTAACACCTTCCCTTTCTATAATCTACCTCCCGAACCCGAGAAACAATCTCGAAAAGGAATTTTTCTGTGCTTTTGTCCTTTCCTTGTTGGATAAAATAAAAGACGGTGGCGACTCTTGCTTACCGCGACATTTTGCGAAAACAAACGTAAACGCGAACCAGCATAAAAAAAACAGTCAGTTCTATTCCCACCGATCACAGAACTGGCGACTCTGCTGAGGACATTATAAGTGAGGTGTACCTTAGGATTAGATCACTTGTGTTTTCAATTTTATGCTTTGTATGCTTTTAATTGTGGGCTTGTATCGGAGTTCTATAAATCCTCCACCCAGATTTTGGAAACATTCATAGATAGCAATACGTTATGGAAACTGTGCGGGGTATACCAACACGGTTGAAGCAATAGCTATATTACTGCGACATATTTGTGAGTACAGGTAGCCTTTGAGTCAATCAAAGAGAATACGGGGCCGCTGAGTGATGTCACTAAGCACTAATGACCTAGAACCTTACTTGACCATCTTGGCCTTTTTTAGGGGTAGTGAGATGACCGACTTGGGTGCAGTCCGAAGTTGGTAGATACTCGATACTACACTCATTGAGGATTGTTTTCTTGGAATATTTTGGTCGCTAGTTCAGTGGCTAAACCAAAACGATGAACATAGAAAACAATCCAATGATATTGAGCTCCTTAGAACCCGGTTACTATTTATAGGACAGGTTTTGAGCCAACTAAACTCAAGAGGGTACTTACCTATGAAACTCCATGCCATCCTAAACTTAAGGCTATATGTGTGACTTGTGTGCCTTCGAACTTGAACTACTTGCACATACTTGTTATCTGACAACATGAGTTCCTTGCAGGTTTTGTTTACAGTCCTTATCCAATAATTTGGACTTATTGCAAGCCTTACTTACATCACCTCACACTTGTGCTTAAACGCATAGCATAACATCATAACATCATGCCTTAGCATTTCTTTAACCATTTCAAGGATCTCAAGGGTCTGTGATGCAGGTTATGGTAAATCAAATGGCTAGTAAGGGGAAAAGGGGATTTATTTTCCTCTAGACAAGGTTGTATAGAAATCCAAGCATGATAACTTGAGTCAGGGGCTATGACCCACTCGATATGGTGAGCTTGACTCTTGAAGAAGGACTCTCAGCAACATGAAGTTCCTTCAATCAAGCTACCAGATTCAGATTCTAACAGTTTCTTGTTTATCCCGCGAGATCCTTGAAAACATTGCATACATATATCATACATATCATTGCATAACAGGTCTCCTAGTACAAGTCTCTTATCTTCTTCGCTGTTTATTTCAGCAATCATCATGTCTACTGAACCTTCCACTGAGCAAGCTATCAAGGCCCTCCAGGCCCAGAATGCCCAATTTCAAGAGTTGGTCATGAGCCTAGCTAAGGGTCAGCAGGACCTGAAGACCCTGATTCTGAAAGAGAGGAAGAAGAAGAAGAGGACCATCCTGTTCAACACCGGACGCAGGTTTGGAAACGGGCTGCAGAATGAAATTGATCTGGCCACCCCGTCTGGAGAGAAAGACAGTCCACAAGAAAGGAGGGCTCCTATCCCTATGGTCTTCGACAACGAGACGGACTATGATGGAGAACAGTATCCTCCTGCCGAGGATAAGTACAAACAGCTGGAAGACCGTTTGAATGCTATGGAAGTACAGAAGGTGCTCGGTCTGGACTTCGAGGATCTAGGTCTATCATCTGGGGTGGTGATTCCCCATAAATTCAAGGCACCTGCCTTTGCCAAGTATGACAGAGCTTCCTGTCCAAAGCTGCATCTCCGGTCGTATGTAAGAAAGATCCAGCCTTACACTGCTGATAAGAACTTATGGATTCATTTCTTTCAAGACAATCTCTTAGGGACTCAGCTTGAGTGGTTCTATCAGCTGGATGGAGACAGTATCCATAGCTGGGAGGATTTGGCTATTGCGTTCTATAGGCAGTATCAGTATAACTCCGACCTTGCTCCTACGCGTACCCAACTCCAGGGTATGTCAATAGGGACGGGTGAAGGATTTAAAGAGTATGCTCAAAAATGGAGAGACCTTGTTGGAAGGGTGCAACCACCTTTAGTTGATCGTGAACTTGTTGATATGTTTCTTGGGACTTTGTATGGTCCCTATTGCAATCACTTGATTGGAAGCTCTTCATCCGGGTTCACCGAGCTAATACTGGCCGACGAAAGGGTCGAAGCTGGCATCAAAAGTGGGAAGATTCAAGAAGCTACACCTTCTGATGCTCAGAAAAAGCCCTACAATGGGAAGAAAGAGTCCAGTGCTGTTTACAGTTCAAAACGACAGAATAGACCTGAACACCGCCAAGCTGTCAACACGGTTGTTATTTCAAAACCTGCTGGTTCTCCTCAGCATCACAACCAACAAAGGGGCGAGAAACCTCGAAGGCAATACACTCGTCTCAGCATGACTTTGTCTCAGATGTTGCCACAGTTGCTGGAGACCAACCTGGTGACTCTAAAATAAGCTTCGAAGATTTTAAATACAACATCACTGAAGCATAACCCTAACGCCCGTTGCGCTTATCACTCTGATAGCCCGGGGCATAATACGGATGATTGTTGGGCTTTGAAGAACAAGGTTCAAGACCTGATTGATGCCAAGGAGATCAAGTTTGACCCTCCAGAGACTCCAAACATAATCACTGCTCCTATGCCAAATCATTGAAGGCTTTTGTTTCATTTGACTTTCAAGTTGTAATATCTCTTTGTTATTCAAACAATTATCTATTAATGCCAAACTTTGTTTCATTAATGCATTGCATATGTTTGTCTTGATTTGATCTAATCATTTTAATTACATTTAAACTATGCTTTTTACTCACTTTATGACATTCAACTCTTTCTAAAAGTTACAATCCTTTAGAGGGAGGATGACGAAACAATGCCATAATCTCATACAGTATGCTTTTGGACAGACCTTGCTGACGATGTACATGCATTCTTTCAAATCCTAAACACTGGAGTTAAAAGGAAGATAATCCTTAGTCAACCCCTTCGAGCCAAAGAAGTAGGAGTTTTCTATTTTAAACACAAATTGAAACCTTTAATTTAAACCTGGGGCAGGGTAGTCTCTCAGTTAATTCAAAAGACGCGCATTAAAGTCACAAAACTCTCAGTTCATAATACAACGAACGACATCAAAAACATTCCTCTGGAATCAAAAGACAGTGATGGTTCCTTATCTCATAGGCAGTCAATCTTTCAAAAAAGAAAAGCCCATTGAGCCAAAACCTATAAAGGAGGCTTAAGAAAGCTGGGGCATCCCGCTGACTGTAATCTCGAAAACAGAAACAGTCAGGCAAAAGTTAGGGATAATAAATCAAAAGAACAAGGTCATTACAAATCCTCAACAACATGAAAAATGTGGCAAAAAATAAAAACTGCCTTCCAACAAATTCAACTTGTGTGAACCATCACCAAAAATGTCGTTCCAGACTCATTTGGAGTTCAAATGCACAATTAACTGAGTTTAGGATTGAAGAACATCACGAAGAGCGGGTGGGTACAAATATACTTTGAGCCTTTATCCTTTGTTTCTTAAACCGTGAACCAAGCCAAGTTACAACCCTTCAAAAGTCCTAACTGAAGCATGGGTTAGTTCGAAAGCATACTGTTACAAAAGGTATCCCGACTCCTGTAAGGCTTTGCCCTAAATCTTGTGTTGAATTTGTCTTATAAAAAGTTTTCTGCTAAAAAACGCATTTTTTTAAAACTTCGAGACAAGCATAAACTTTGCATTATTTGAATATCACTGTTTGCATTTGGCTATTTGTTTGACAGCAGAGAAATTCACACAACGAATATCCGATGAACAAAAACCCTCTCAGTGAACAAAATCACTTCAAAAAGGATGACACTTCCATTGGAAAATCTCCTATCAACAAGGGGGCATGACACATCACTATCCAGCACGCCTGGGGCAGTCAAGTCAAGATTCAAGCAATCTCTTAAGATGCCAAATAGCCAGGGGAAGATCTCCATCTGAATCACTTGGGGCATTGGACATGAGTTCCGGCAACGAATCTTGCATGATCAAACATCTTCTGGTAGTATGGCAACACAACACTACCGACAGTGACAACTCCCTACACTCTGAGAGCGTGGACATAGTCAAAAAAGGTACTACGCATAATCAAAGACCCGCTAGGTCGACTTGCCTAGGCAAAAATAAGGGTTTCCTGGCGAACCAAAAGGGTTCGGGCAAAAATTAGGGATAAAAATGAAAATTCTGTACACCCGGCAAGTCGAAAACCTGAAAAGGCGGCTTGGGCAAAAAAGGGTATCCCGATGGACTAAAAACCCGAAAGGGCGGTCCAGGCAAAAATTAGGGATCAAAGCGTACAACTATGTCTCGTCATCTCGTCACTTACCTACCAGAAGAAGATTTGTCATTTCAATCAAAAGAGACCAAGCACCTCATAGGTTGGGATAATACTCGATCCACAAAGCCTCCGACGGCACCTTCTCCCGTAGAAACAGGGGCAATAAGAATTGTCCGAACTGTACAGTTGCTCTGTCCACCAGGTACAAGGTAGATTCAGTTGAAGAATATGGCTAAGATACCTTCACTCCCCGTAAAGAAAAACAGTAATGGTAGCTCTCCCCACTGAGACTTGCAACCATGGATGAATCAACCATACTCTCCCCCAAGCAGAGTTAGTCTACCATCAGCCCTAAAAAGGTCGGGTATCCCCAGAAGGTCTTAATATTCCCCAACGGAGTATAAAGACATTCTTCAGCAAGCGTAAGAGGATCCCCGACAGTCTTAACATCCCTCAACAGAATACAAGAATGTTCCCCGGCGGAATACAAATTACCAAAATGGAGCCATTTCCCCAGCGCAGTCTAAAAAGCTTCCCCGCCAGAGTCAAATCATCTTACCCAGTAGATTCTGGAAGCTTGTCCCCTGTAGAATACAAATGTATCTCCCCAGCCAAATTCAGAAGGTTATCCTCACAAGAGTCTAACTGGGTTATCCTCAGCAAGTTGCAACTGAAAGATCATCCCTAGCGAAGTTCTTTCTTTCCCCAAGCAGGACTTCTATCCTCAACAAATTCAATATCACCAGCAATGGTAATCAATCCCCAGCGGAGTTCATCATCAAAATCCCCAACAGAGCTTATCAACGGAATCCCCAACGGAGTTTATCATTAAAATCTCAGCAAAGTATCTCTTCCCCACAGAGTATTTCCCCTCAGAGTAATCTTTTCATCAATATCATTCCCCAACGGAGTTCTTTTCTCCTGCAGGTTTATTCTCACAATCATCTTCGTTCATCATCCCCAGCGGAAACGAAGAACTCAACTCTATTCGCCAGCAGCTCCGGGATTTATGTTCCCCAGCTAAAACATCACATTTCCATACATCATGATACATGCATATATGCATCATACCATACAATCTCATTTATGTTGAGAACATCATTGCTTGATCCATATCATGCATTGCATATGACTGACCTTTACCTTTCAGGAAAGATCCAGTTAAGTTCTCAGCTATGTCCAAGACCTCCTCTGGTTCAGTTAAATCGATTCCTAAAGATTTTTCTGATGCCGATCCAGTTGAAGTTATTCCAAAACCTTCTCAAGTCCCAGTTTAATACCTGTAGCAAGCCAGGAAAATATCTGTGAACGACTGATTGTAGATTGATACCTATAAAAAGCCAGGAAAGTTATCTACATGAAGAGATTGAAGATTAATACCTGTAACAAGCCAGGAAGACCATCTTTCTTTCTCAGGTCAGAGATTAATACCTGAAACCATCCAGGACAGCTATCTCCTCGACCAACCTTTTCAAGTCCCAGTTTAATACCTGTAGCAAGCCAGGAAAATATCTGTGGACGACTGATTGTAGATTGATACCTGTAACAAGCCAGGAAAATTATCTACATGAAGAGATTGAAGATGAATACCTGTAACAAGCCAGGAAGACTTTCTTTCTCAGGTCAGAGATCAATACCTGAAACCAGCCAGGACAGATATCTCCTCGACCAACCTTTTCAGGTCCCAGTTTAATACCTGTAGCAAGCCAGGAAAAATATCTATGGACGACTGATTGTAGATTAACACCTGTAACAAGCTAGGAAAATTATCTACATTGAAGATTAACACCTGTAACAAGCCAGGAAAATCATCTACATGAAGAGATTGAAGATTAATACCTGTAAGAAGCCAGGAAGACTTTCTTTCTCAGGTCAGAGATTAATATCTGAAACCAGCCAGGACAGATATCTCCTCGACCAACCTTTTCAGGTCCCAGTTTAATACCTGTAGCATGCCAGGAAAATATCTGTGGACGATTGATTGTAGATTAATACCTGTAACAAGCCAGGAAAATCATATACATGAAGAGATTGAAGATTAATACCTGTAACAAGCCAGGAAGACTTTCTTTCTCAAGTCAGAGATCAATACCTGAAACCAGCCAGGACAGATATCTCCTCGACCAACCTTTTCAAGTCCAAATTTGATACCTGTAGCAAGCCAGGAAAAATATCTGTGGACGACTGATTGTAGATTAACACCTATAACAAGCCAGGAAAATCATCTACATTGAAGATTAAAACCTGTAATAAGCCAGGAAAATCATCTACATTGAAGATTAACACCTGTAACAAGCCAGGAAAATCATCTACATTGAAGATTAACACCTGTAACAAGCCAGGAAAATCATCTACATGAAGAGATTGAAGATTAATACCTGTAACAAGCCAGGAAGACTTTCTTTCTCAGGTCAGAGATCAATACCTGAAACCAGCCAGGACATATATCTCCTCGACCAACCTTTTCAAGTCCCAGTTTGATACCTGTAGCAAGCCAGGAAAAATATCTGTGGACGACTGATTGTAGGTCAGCTATTAATGCTTGGAACCAGACAAGACAAGTTCTATAACCTCAGTAGTTTACTCCATTGAGCATGAGTCAGTTCCTAGATCATGATGAAGATGTTTCCCTACGTTATAGTGTGGACGAGTACTATAACCTCAACGGTATACTCCATTAAGCACGAGTCCGTTCCTAGATCTTGATGTTTTCCTCCATCATAGTGTGGACAAGTTCTATAACCTCAACGGTATACTCCCGGTGGGCACGAGACAGTTCCTAGATCTTGATGAAGATGTTTCCCCCTAATTGAATTATGGACAGATTCCTAAAACTCAGCTGAAGCATTCTCTCAGTTGGAGTACAGGCAGGTTCCTAAATCTCAACGAAGTTAGACTTCCCCAGTGGAATCGTCTACAACAACGGCTTTGCAAGTTCTCGCTAAGGAATCTCTTATGCAATCAACACTCCTGCAGATGGCATCTATAATCCCATCCTCCTACCAACAATCTTCCAAATGGAATCTGTAATCCCATTCCTGACATCACAATGCTGATACTACACCATGCGAGTGCAAATTTCTGGGCACTCTAGTGTTCAATCATCTTCCACCTTCGGATCACGAAAGGCACGCAAGTCAATCTACATCCTCAGGTTTAAGAAGATTGAACAGGGGCAACTGTTGTACCCCAAAATTTTCCCTCTCATGTTTCCCAAAGTCTCCCCCCTACATGGTTGATCACAAACTTTTGCCTAAGGAAAAGGAAAATTTTTTAGTGTTGCTTCAAGTACATTTCGATTGGCATTCTGAAAGACCCTTCGATTGGTGTTCTGAAGGAGCCTTTCGATTGACATTCTATCAAGCTCTTTCGATTGGCATTCTGGACAAGCGCTTCGATTTGCATTCTGAAATACCCTTTGATTGGTGTTCTGAAGGAGCCTTTCGATTGGCATTCTGGGCAAGCCTTTCGATTGGCATTATGGGCAGGTACTTCGATTGGCATTATAACAGTGTCCTTCGATTGGAATTCCAAAAAGGTCCATTCGAAGAAGCATTCAAAGGGTCCATTCGAAGAAGCTTTCGAAAAGCATTCGAAAGAGGCCATCAGCCCATTCGAAAGGGAGCATTCGAAGGAGGCCATCAGCCCATTCGAAAGGGAGCATTCGAAGGCCAGTTACATGTCATTCAAAATTCAAAAAGGGACAAGATACCATGTGTTTAGCCAACGTTACAAACTCTCAATCATGGCTTTCAAACACATAATTAATGTTACAAATTCTCATTCATGGCTGTCAAACACATAATCAAGGTCATTTAAACATTTGTCTTCCTGTCCCCTCCACCCCTCTATATAAAGATATCACAAGTGTTGCATAAGAAAACGGAAAAATAGAGGGAAAATAGAGAAAAGAAACAGGGAGGATTTGGAGACGCTGCCCACCACAGTTTGTCAACATTTTCAGAAGTGATCCATGCCAAGGCAGCCATTCAGCAAACATCTCCACGCCCAGAAATCCCAGATTGAAGGTGCCTACATCCAGGAAGCACCCAAATTAAAAGTCCAATCTGCTGGTAAGAAAGGGTAAACTATCCAACCTCATATTTGCATAACACATTATTACTTGTTGTTACCTTTGATTTTCCATCCTAGACAGGATCGAAAGGCCTGGGTTTGGCACCCAAGTTATGTTCTTCGTTTGCCAACACTTGCTGCAGACATAGCCTGAAGAGACCCAGCAAGCGCATGATCGAAGGGCCTGGGGTTCAATACCCAGGCCCTGTGTTTTATTTCACTAACATACTTTTACAGGTATAGCATCCCAGATCGAAGGAGACACCTTCTCTGGATCGAAGCTTCCCATAGTCCTCCTGGATCGAAGAAGGCATTTTTCACAGGATCAAAGGGAGCTCCCCTTCCCTGGATCGAAGGCTGTTCATGCCCACTTCCTGGCTCAATCGAAAGAACCATGACCCTCTTTGGATCGAAGCTTTCATTCCCTCCCTGGGTCGAAACTCCTTTTTTTCCTGGATCGAAGGATCCCCCCTTGTATTTTATTTTTGTTTTCATTGACATCTTTTCATCTTTTTTAATTAACATTAAAATAAAAAAACCACAAAAAACATTAGGCTAGTTTTCTATTAAAATTAACTTTGTTAATTAATCTCTTAATTATCTTAACATTTTCTCAAAACTAAAATTAAATAGATTTAGATCATTTTCCCAAAATAAAATAAAACAACAAAAAGATTATATTCTTAAGATTTTTAAGATTCACGTGCGTTTATTTTATTGTAACTGCTTATTGTTCCCCCAATTTTGGACATGTAAATAATTCCCCTCCCCGAAGCCTTGTAATAGCGTAGGATTTACAATTTCCGCACTTTAAATTCCTGTACATATATTAACTGTTTAGATGTATGCCAACTAGGATTGCATGACAAGATTAACTCTTAACTTAAAAACAACAGTAGCTCACTATGGCATGCAAAGATCATATAACTGAAAATTGACACACTTGCACATGCCACTCCTAGGGTACACCTCATTTGGTTGCCTCGAACGTGGTCATTAAGTATAGGATGTTTTAGAGGTCGTCCTTTTGTCCCAAGATCATAAGTTGCCTCAAAACAGTTGCCTCGATAAAAATGATCTAAGACATTAGGGTTACCACTAAGGCGTCCTAACGTTGCTTTAGTGACCACACGTCCCTTAAATCGAATTGACCCGAAAACTCCAACGATGGTGCTACCTACTCCTAAATAGTGGGATAGCACTGTCTAAAGTACGTTTGCACAATTTAATTCCTTTTCGAGTAGGTAGAGGTTCTTAAGTACTTACTCCTTTAAAAAATAAAACAAAACTTTTCGCACTTACACTTTCTTCAAAAAAAAAACACTACTCTTTTCAAAACTCACAAACACAAAGAAAAGCAAACTTTTGAAAACATAGTGAGCAAGTACCTAAGAGCCCGTGGATAACCACAGATAGAAAGGGTGCTAACACCTTCCCTTTTTATAATCTACCTCCCGAACCTGAGAAACAATCTCGAAAAGGAATTTTTCTGTGCTTTTGTCCTTTCCTTGTTGGATAAAATAAAAGACGGTGGCGACTCTTGCTTACCGCGACATTTTGCGAAAACAAACGCAAACGCGAACCAGCATAAAAAAACAGTCAGTTCTATTCCCACCGATCACACCAAGATATGTTGCGTCCAAATATTTACATAGTCAGAAGCTTGTACAAGGGTTTTAAACTTTGTCTTTTAGATACTACTATTATTGGTTAAAGGCTACATACTCTTTCTTTTCATAGAGAGTACTTTATCACAAAAGCTGCTTTCAACCTGAATTTGGTCTGAGCACAAGCAACGTCAGAGGCCTAAGTCACATCTTCTGCACCCCAACTGCCAAGAGGCCCCCCACATGTACTTTCACGTTACCTATTATTTTATTATTTTGCAAGGCTGGCTGTTGAAAACATGTCCATTCTTTTTCTCTATAAATAGAGGAATTTATGCAAAGCTAAGGGAGGATCTTTGGACCAGAGGAACGAATCCCCCAAATTTTCTCAAACACATAAAAACTCTCAAGTTCATCAACACTTGAGAAATCAAAACCCAGAATCACATACTTACTTCCTTCGATTCTGAAGAACAAATACTCTTCAGTATCCTTCGAATCCAGTTTGGAAAGAAACATAAGACTTGTTTCTTTCCTTCCTTCAAATCCAGCATTCCAAGCAGAACTGTTGGCCTCCTCTTTCAAATCCAGAACCCTGGGCCTCCACTCAAGGTCCCACACCCATTCATAGCCTCCATCAAGGTAAGTCACTCTTACCCTTGAACCTTTCATTTCATGGCATAACATGTAAATAATCTTTTCGTTCGTTTCAAGCATGTATATACCATTGTTCCTTTCGTTTCCACCCTTTTAACATTTTTTTAAAGTTAACCCTTTCGTTTTGCTTTCTGTTTACCTGAACTAGCTTTAACTATTAAACTATTTGAAAGACAAATACTAGCATGGCCTCAAGCCATGTTGCCATTTAATGCTTTAAATGAAAGAAATAGGAAATAGGAAATAGGAAACGAAGCTTCTGGCTTCTACCCTCTTCCTCCAGGTCAAACGAAAGAGACAACCAAGAGGAAAACCATGTTGACTTCTAGGCCCAAACGAAAAGCATGCCTTCACTGACTTCTAACCCCTAATCGAAAGGCATTCCCTCACTTCTTTCAACCTCCAGTCGAAGAAGACAACAAGGCAGAACCAGAAGGCTTCGCCATACACTGACTTCCAAGCCAGTCGAAGGAGAGAACCTCACTGGTGCTGGCCCCAATCGAAGGAGGCCAACAGAATGCAAATCGAAGGCTGCTACTGCCTGGGTCGAAAGACACTAATTTTACTTACTTTTATCTTATTTTTTCCTTCATATTTTTTATGCCTTTCGATATGGTTGTAATAGCGTAGGATTTCAGCTTTCTACATTTTATTTACTTTGTACAAATGCTAGTAATTAGGCGTGTATGGCAAGATAAAATCAACAAGTAGACAACCTAAAAATCAAAGACAAATGCATGCAATAAAACACACTTTGCACACAAACACACCTTAGGGTATCTCCACTTGGTTGCCTAAACAAATGGGCCATGTTATGCATGTCAAGTACTTTGGAAAATCAAGAACAATCAAAATGATCATAGTCCCTCGATGACGCTATCGGAGTTGCCTAAACAAAATGATCAAAGTCCCTCAAGAAAATTGCCAAAAATACTTGACACAATTGCTATCATGGTCTATACGATGACCCACGCCTGTCCCGTTTAACATCCTAACGCAAGGTTGTTCACCAAACACAATGGTGAAACAACACTGTTAAAAGGGTTAAAAACATGAGAAAGATCTTTGAGTAAAATTAGGGTAGATAGCTCTTAGTTACTTGATCAAACTTGCAAAACATCCTTGCCATTTTTCAAACACACATCTCAACACAATTTCCAAACAAACTTTCAAAAACATTGAAACATCTTTTCAAAAAGACAAACACCTTTGTAAAACATTCAAACAAGAATTGTTACAAAGGTTGCCTAGACAAGGCATCTTTTTCAAAACATTTTCAAAACCACACACACAAAGCACCATTTAAAACAATTGAAAAGCAAAGGCAAGTGATCTAAAACAAGTAACTAAGAGCTCATGGATAACCATGGATGAAAAGGGTACTAGCACCTTCCCTTTTCATAATCTACCCCCCGAACCCACGAAAACATCTCAAAGGTCTTTCCTGTGCTTTTTGACCTTTCCTTAGGATAAAATAAAAAGTCGGTGGCGACTCTTGCTAAACCGAAACATTTGCGAACACAAAACGCAAATCCCAAGTCAGTTCTCCCAACGTATCACACCTGCCATAAGTGTCAAATTTATGCTGACAAGGTGCACGTGCCTCCGGTTCCTCTGAATGTCTTGACGGCTCCTTGGCCCTTTGTTATGTGGGGAATTGATAGGATTAGAGAAATCAAGCCCACAACCTCCAATAGACACCGCTTCATCCTAGTGGCCATTGACTATTTTACAAAATGGGTCGAAGCAGCTTCCTTCGCCTCGGTTACCAAGAATGTTGTGGCCTGCTTCATCAAGCAAAACCTTATTTTCCGGTACGGTATCTCGGAAAGGATCATCACTGACAATGGTACAAATCTTAACAACACTATGATCACCGCCTTGTGCAAGCAATTCAAGATCCAGCATCATAATTATTATCTCTATCGGCCAAAGATGAATGGTGTTGTCGAAGCTGCAAATAAAAACATTAAGAAGATCATACAGAAAATGACAGTCACATACAAAGACTGGCATGAGATGTTACCATTCGCTCTCCATGGGTACCGTACCACGACTCGCACATCAACCGGGGCACCACCCTATTCTTTGGTTTATGGCATGGAGGCTGTCTTGCCTATTGAGGTTCAGATCCCCTCTCTGAGGATTATGAAAGATGCAGGGTTGAATGAAGACGATTGGATCCAGACACGGCTTGATCAACTGAATTTAATTGATGAAAAGAGACTTACTGCTGTTTGCCATGGTCAGATGTATCAAAAACGAATGATCAAGGCCTTCAACAAGAAAGTCAGACGTCAAGTATATCAAGTTGGGGATCTAGTGATCAAGCGTATCATCTAGCCACAAAGTGATCCCAGGGGAAAATGGACTCCAACCTATGAAGGACCATTTGTAATCAAAAACATATTCTCCAGTGGGGCAATGATCTTGACCACCATAGATGGCGACAACCTGCCACACCCTGCGAACGCGGACATAGTCAAAAGATACTACGCATAAGAGACCCGCTAGGTTGACATACCTAGGAAAAACAAGGGCATCCCGACGAACCAAAAAGTTCGGGAAGAAATTAGGGATAAAATAAAAAATTTGTACACCCGACAAGTTGAAAACCCGAAAGGGCGACTTGGGCAAAAAAGGGTTGGTGGACTGAAAACCCGAAAGGGAGGTCCAAGCAAAAGTTAGAGAATAAAAAGCGTATGACTATGTCCCATCGGATCATTTGACGGACAACCTTTGGCTTCCGCTGACAAACTCAGAGTTTCTAATCAATTCAATCATCTTCGGACAAGCCAAATAGACAAGATACTCGGAAATACGAACGCTATAGAAGAATGGGAACCCCATGGGATTATTACACATAGCTATCTTTTTTTGTATTAAATTTTTCTTGTTTACGACGACATTCTCTTACTAGAATGTTTGTCTCCTTAGTACAAAATATTTACTCAAAGTCAATACAAAGATGCCCCTTTGAAAGTACAAAAAATATTTATCTTTTTCTTTACACTTGTGTTTTGTTTGCAAAAACGTCCAATGATTCATTAATGAACATATGCATTTGAACATGATTACTGTTTACAAATAAACAAAACAAAAGACAATTACTGATAGGTTGGAAGAGTAGGGAAATGTCTCTAGGCTATTCCATGAGAAATACCCTACAGTACGTCATTTTAAATCCCCAAGCGGAACAAAGTTTCGAATTATTAATCCCCAATAGAAGTCGTCAAAATCTCAGGATTCCCCGAGCAGATCTTACAAGTAATACATGGCATTGCCCTCACAACAGAACTTATTTCTCTCAACAAAAGTTCACCAATTCTTCAACTTCAAGACATAAAAATTTAACATATCCTCAGCGGCATTCAGGGATTTATCTTCCTCAAGCAGACAACAATACAGCAAATCAGCTCACATACGCATACATTGCATCCATATATCATAAACACTAATAAAGTCAATACATTGCATCATACATTTCACACAACATGACTTTGTATTTTAACTAACATTTTACCCTTTTCAGGATAAGATTAAACAGTTACCATTGGCGATATGCAATCATGATACAGTTCAGATGCGCTTCAGACACGAATGCCATTCTGATACTCATTCAGATACAACATTCAGATATAGTTCAGATACGCTCCAGACACGAATGCCATTCTAATGCTCATTCAGATAAAACTTACAACTTTCAGATACAGTACAAATACGCTCCAGACACGGATGCCATTCTGATACTCATTCAGAGTTCAAATTCAAATATAGTTCAGATACGCTCCAGATACGGATGCCATTCTGATACCCATTCAAACTCAGTACGGATACGCTCCAAACACGGATGTCGTTCTGATACTCATTCAGATACAACTCGCGGATATAGTATAGATACGCTCCTGACACTGACGCCATTCTGACACTCATTTTTTCGGCTTACAACTTACAATTCAACAAAAATTCTTGGATGGCATCTACAAGCCCATCTCCAACAAGATTCTATCACTTCTCCAAATAGCATCTTTAATCCCATTCCCTCAACCGCGCTTCGTCAAGTGCAAATTTCTGGGCACTCTAGTGTCCAATCATTCTTTCACCTTCGACTCACGAATGGAAAAACTCGCCAATCTAACTCTTCAGGCTTAAGAAGATTGAACAGGGGAAGCTGTTGTACCCCAAAATTTGCCCTCTCATTTATCAAGATTTTCTCACAAGATCTCTTTGACTCAAGGCTGGATTAGGGTTTGATCAACTCAAGACATCTCATCTTGCACTGATGACCCAAGATTAGGGTTTGAGTTTTCACAAGGACTTTTGGACTATCAATGCTTCATATGACTTTCAAGTATCATCATGGACCCCTAAGATTACTCCTGTCAAGTTTCAAGCCTTGAATCATATTTTTGATCAGTCAATTGGACAGTTGACCTAAAAATCAGCTGTATTGGGGAAAAAGTAAACTATGGCCAATTTACAGTCAAACTTCATAATTTTTGATCCACGTCAATATTTTGGACCATAATTTCTCAAGAAATTTGATCAAATCATCAAAAGGGCAAAATGGTCAAAATTAGGGTTTTGACTGAGAAAGGGCAATTTTTGATTTTTGACCTAACATATGACCAATTGGTTTGAAGCATGATTTCAAGGGTTCATTTGTATCATCTTGAAGTAATGACATGGTTCAAAACATTGCATTTTTATTGGATTGACAGATGAAATTTGCAGTCAACTGATCAAAAGTCAACTATATACTGAAAAGTCAAACTTTGACTTTTTGGTCAAAATCAAGTGTCAAGGATCATAATTCATCAAAACATGTCAAAATGTGAAGCGTGTTCATCAAGAAATCAAAGATTGAAGATTTGGTTTTAAAATTTGAAATTTTCTTAACTTAGAAATTTTTCTTAGTATAGAAAATTTCTTATTTTTTCTCAACTTTAAGCCAAATTTCCACCATGATGCAAGATGATTCAAAGAAAGCTCCCAACATGAAAGTTGTAGACCTCCATGAAATCTACAACTTTTATTCACAAATTGTTTCCTAAAGATGCTTGGATCTCAAGATATAATTTTATGAATACATGCTCATGAACTAAATAACTTAGTGAAAATTTACCCTAATTTAGGCAGGTTTTTTACCTAACTTCATGGCAATATTTCACCTAGTTCCAAGAGGAATCTTGAAATGCATTTCAAAAATGAGTTATAGATAACATTGCAAGATTTCCAAAATTTCCAAGAACTCCTTGAGATCATTTTTGAGTAGGGAGAATCGAAGAGATGAAATTGGCAATTTCTCACTTTGAATTCAAGTCATTTCATGAAGAACAAAATTCAAATTTGAACCTATGTTGCCTAATTCTTGCTTTACAGTTCTCAAACTTATTTAGTTGACAAAGCCTTAATCCAAGCCCAAAGGTCTTTGTCCAAGCTTTAATTCCATAAATGGCACAAAGTTGCCATTACCATTTTGGAAAAGCTTAACTTTTGCAACTTTTCTATTCTTGAGCATTGGACATGTCTTCTCTGCACACACAAGTCCTACAAACCTAAAGCAATTTGTATAGAGCTTATACCAAGTCCAAGCAGGCCAGTACAAGCATGTGGATACTTGTCCCTTCACTTTGCTTCAAAAGCAAGAAAGTGTGCAAAAAGCCTACAACTCAAAAATCTGTTGTGGAGTTGACTTGAAACTTTCTCTATACTAATACACAAACCCATTACAACTTAGAACATGATTGCTAAAGGGCTGAAACACTCCAAAACTCCATATCACCAAAAAACTGTCAAAACTTGCAGTTTGTGTCCAAGCATAGCATTCCATCAATTTTCTCGTGCGTTTCAAGTTTTAATCATTCAAACACTTTACCTACCTCATATCAAAGTGATCCAGACCATCATCCCTTTCCTGTAACTCGTCCTTCTTCATCTGCCATTTTTGTTTTTCAAGCTTGCAGGTTGACTTGGATAGAGAGTTCCAGGCACTTTCAAAGCAAGGCAAGGATTGGAACACACTCAGGGAGGTTCAAGCAACCTAAAGTAACCTTCAGGCCTTCCTAAATCTCAGTCAAACTCCATTCATGATCTCAGCTGAAAGAGGTAAGAATTTCAACTTCTATCTCTTCATACAGGCATCCATTGTCCATGATTTGTGAAAGAAAAATGTAGATATTATAGTGTTGAAGCTAACCATGTGCATAGATTTCATTTCTGATCATTATGTATAGAGAATTTTAGCATTCAAATTCCTGTAAAAATTAGGTTTAAAATTAGGGCTTTCAAAATTCGTTTTAATCTTTGATTGTTAGTTTCCATAAGTTACATGGTTAAAATCGTGGGAATGAGTACTATCATTTTCATGTTGGAAGTTTTAATTTTCATGGAGAAATGAGAAAGATAAAGGAGTTCTGGCCAGCTTGAGGAAGAAGATGAAGTACAGGGCAAGGAAATTTCTTATGTTATGTTTTTATTGTTTCATATAAACCAACGGATGTACAGCCACCCTAGTGGCAAGGTAGCACGCTGGCAAGACCCAGGTCATGGGTTCGAACCTTGGCGCTACCTTTTACATTTTCCCCATTTTTTCAGTTTCAGTTTTGGCTTTTTTCACCAGATGGGCTTGGTTCTTGGGCTTCCTATTTTTTTTCTAACACATTAATCCTTGTTTTCTTGTAGCACCCATGTCCCAATCTTTTATTATTTAGTTTATTTTCATATTTGTTTTATTAAAATATTTTCTCTAACACATAAAAATCATAAAAAATATAAACATGATAAATTTTGCATTTATTTTTTTTAATTTTATTTTCACATAAAAAAATATTTTTATTAAACTATATATTAATTATTTCTTTCTTAAATAAACTTGTAAATATAATAGAATTAGGTTAACTATTTTATTCCTTTTTTATTCATACTTGTAAAATAATTATTTTTGATATATAAAAACTAAATATTTTCATAAGATATTGTTTATTATTTTTAATATAAAAAATAAATAAAAATAATACCTATAGAACTTTATTTTCTTTTAAATTAGAAATTAGGGTTAACTTTTATTTTCAAGAATTAATTTCTCTTTTTTCTTAAGATATTAGGATTAGGTCAAAATTCTTTTTCATATAAAAACAACAAAACAAAAATCTTTTTCTTGCATACATATCATTGCATATTTATATTGTATATTTATTTATTCAAATATTCGTATAAATTCGATTTGGTTGTAATAGCTTAATTAAATTTATATTATTGCATATCCCCATTTATAATTTGTATTCCCCCCTCCCATACAATGTTGTAATAGCGTAGTAATCTTTAAGTTACGTAATTTACCGTTTTTATATACCATGTTAGTAATTAGGGTTTGTATGGCAAGATCAAAAACAAATCAAATAGAAAACCCTAAATCCAAGAAAAAATCAAGCATGAAAATAACACACTTGCACACAAGCATCCTTAGGGTTTCTCCACTTTGTTGCCTTATACAAAAATATCCATATTACGCATACGAAGTATCTTGGCAAAAAAAAAAAACAATTATAAGATCATAGTCCCTCGATAACGCTATTCTAAGTTGCCTTACAAAATGATCTTGGTTCCTCAAAAATGCTAAGATACTTTGCAACATTGCTAATCATGGTTACACGATGACCCGCGCCCGTCCCGTTAACATCCAAAGATAGGGTTGCTTACCAAATCAATGGTAAGACAACAATGCCAAAGGAATAGAAAATGAACAAGAAAGACATTTGAGTAGGTAGTTTGCTCTTAATTACTTGCTCCATTTCAAACAAATATCATTGCTATTTTTAAAACAAACACACACATTTCCAAACATCTTACAAACATTGAAAACATTTTCAAAAAGACAAACATCTTTGTATACATTCTTACGAACGAGAATCATTACAAAGATTGCCTAAACGATGGCCTCTTTTACAAAATACTTTCAAAAACCACACAAAGCATAATTTCAAACAAAAGCAAGTGATCTAGCAAGTAACTAAGAACCCATGGAAAACCATGGATAAAAAGGGTTCTAATACCTTCCCTTTTTATAATCTACCCCCCGAACTCAAGAAACAATCTCAAAGGTCTTTCCTGTGCTTTTTCACCTTTCCTTTTGGATAAAAGAAAAGTCGGTAGCGACTCTTGCTAAACCGCAACATTTGCGATAAAATGCAAAACCTCAAGTCAGTTCTCCCACCGTATCACAATATGCAATGCACATGATTTTATTTTATTATTTAATATTTCAAGGGATTTAAAATTTATGGACATATTGCAAATATCAAAGTAATAACGCATTTGAAATATTGAAAATTTTTATTATAACAACTCCAAAATGGATTACAAGTTTCAATGATCCCAAGTACAAGATGAAAATAAAATCTAAAACCTTGAAAAGCGAAGCTTATGGATATCACTCTATACGCTGGCGCTTCCCTATGAGCCTGGCAATCTGAGCCTTCAACCTCTAGTTTTCTTTCGCATATCTGGTGGCAACCTCTTTCTAATCACCTGAATCAGAGAGTGAGCAAATGGCATCTGACTGAGGCTTAGGAGAAAATAAATCCCCTTACCTCTTCGTGGTCTCTACAGCCCGTCTCTCAAGAATCTTAATCAAGTCGACTTTCTCCTTCAAATTTTCTCTATAAGAAATCTCTAAAGTTTGGCACTTGTTCTTCCAAGCATCCTTTTCCTGTTGCATCCTGACTAAAACGAGTTGTAGCTCTTCTAGATCATCCAATAAGGGAGGAGTGGTCTTTACAAACAAATCAGGCATAGGTGTTTCCTGGGAATACGACATCTTCAACTAAATAGCTCTCGTTTGGACCCACTGAAGATATGGCTCCAAAGAAACAACACCCCTAGGTCCCAAATCCTTCCTACTCTTCTTATGAATGTGACGCCAGGCCTTTGCAATTTTCTCCCTATCTTCCCCATGGTCTTCTCCCTCCTTCAGAAAGAAACTACTCAAATGAATACTATTTGGTTTATCCCTCATCGGATAACCAAGTTGTCGTCGTGCAAGAACAGGCTTATAGTTGATTCCTCCCTTTGTACCAAGAAGAGGTACATTGGGGAAACTACCACAATTGTCAACAATCTCTATATCCTGGTATGCTCGGCGATACCAATCAATATCCAACTGAGTAAGTGCCATGATCTTAGAAGCCCAACGGGGTTCCTTCTTGACATCCCAAAAAGCGTCAGACTGAGGCATATGAGAGATAAACCACCGGTACAATAGGGGCGTGCAACAGATAATCATCCCCCTATGGTAATAATTCTGAATATGAATATAGTAATAAGCATCACCCAATAAGGTAGGAACTTGGTTTCCAATCATGAAGATCCTGATAGCATTAATGTCAACAAACTTGTCCACATTAGGAAATAAGAATAACCTGTAAGCAAGTAGAGCAAATATGGCCTCAAAAGACACTGTACTCTTCATCCTAGAAAAGTAGTGAGCTTTCTCCAATAAGAACTGAGCTGGTAATCCTCTAATCCCTCCTTTGGTAGTCATATGGGCTTCCACCTCATACTTCCCCAAATGAATCAAAGCAGCAATCTCATGTGGTTTTGGCTCACCCTCCAAATCAGTAAAAGGAACACGATCGGTAACGGGTAAATCCAACAGATAAGAATACTCCTCCAGTGTAGGCATCAACTGATAGTCGGGAAAAGTAAAGCAATGATACATCAGATCATAGAACTAGAACAAGTTCAAGAGAATACCCTTCTTCATCTTCAGCTTCATGAGAGAAATGATGGATCCATACTTCTTTCGAAAATCTGCAGAACACTCAATCTCAGGAATTAGACTGATCAACTCATCTATCTTAGGATCCTTGAAAATGTACTTCCCGGTCTTTCTCTTTCCATAATCCATGGTTAAAAAGTACCTGAGATATTTACAAATGGTAAACTTTTAAATCCCTTGAAATAATATATCTTCAAATGATGCTTATAAGTGCATGGATGCATGATGCGGCAATCACACACAAGATCACACATATAGGGTTCACATGTTTAACGTCACGAGCATGAGGTCCAAGGTACTATCCACAAGGTATGGTCTAAAAGTTATCACCTGCTGAACAAGGTTCTAAAGGTTCCCAGAGTCTACATCCTTCCTTCGGATATTACCAACTTCTCGATTAACTCGGTAATTAGTAATATTCTCAAGAAAAACTCGTTTGAGCATAGCATCGCGTGACAACTATTTCCGGATTACTCCGTCATAGCTTCCGAACTACACCTAAAAGGCCAAGATGGGTTTGGTATTATACGATCCTCAGCTTCAGCAGACTCCCAAGTCGAAAGCAGTACGTCTTCGTGATTACTCGGTAAACGACACTACAATCAAAAGGGCCTCCACTGAGTGGGGGATCTCATGCCTCCTTTTTTGGGATTACTCCCTCAAATTTAACATGACTATACCTCCCGTTCTATCTTAAAGTTTTCCCAAGTCCAGGTATAGAACTTATAAGTAATCACCAAGCACCCTAAAAACCAGGAAAATCTAGACAAACATATATATAACATATAACACATAAACAACAATATCACATATACATATATAAATAAAGATAGGCTCAACCCACTTAGGGATGGACCAGCAAGAGGTCAATCTTTCCCCAGTGAAGTCGCCATTTTTCTGTAGCAGTAGAAATGTTTAAGACTAACCCAAAAGGAATGGGAAAAGAGCGAATAACCCAAAAAGAGGGGGAAAGATTCAAGGTACGAGGGTTGGTTATGTAAGGGGAAGGTATTAGCACCCTAAACATCTACGGTACTCCACATGAACCTCTTTGTAAAAATCTGTATATTTTGGCTATGAAGTGTTGTATGAAAAAATGGATGGTGGAGGTGAGAAAAGAAATATATTTTTATGGTTTTTGCACCCGCCGCGGTTTCGAACCTTTAGTGCCTACGTACCAACTTTTCATGCAATAGGGGATCAGGGTACACGTAGTTCCTCTTTAAAAATTTTAAAATGTAATTGTGTTGGTTAATTTTTATGAGATAAAACATCATCATCATTGTCCGTGTGGAAAACATATCTACTACCCACAATCATAAGAAAGGAGAATCTGCATCATCTCAAAGTGGAGGATATGGCTTGGATTTTAAAATCAACAATGCCTCACTCAACACCCAAGTGGAAAATATCTCTCTTCATTACATATTGTAGAAGTATAGTTGTTTGCATCACTACAAGGATTGACAAGAGTCTAATCTTTTGAGAAAGGATTTAAAATAAGAAAGCCAAAGTGGCAAAAATGATTTGAAATGAGATTGATTGACTTTTAGTCTTCTCACAAAAAAATGATGTCAAAATATTATTAAGTTGATTTAAGTTTATTCATGAAAATATTTTTGAAAGTGCATGGACCTAAGTCCAAGTTTATTATGAAAGTAGTTCAAGTTTCAAAACAATAGGAGTTTTCAAAAGGAGGAAGAAGATTTTTGAAATTAAAGAAGATGGGAGGAGAAGAAGAGATTATCCTAAAGCATAAGATAAAAGTTAGGGATAGGAACCATCAAACCAACAAGGAGCCAATACTTGATACTATGAGCCAAGATAGAATTCCCATTCTTTGTATTGAAACAAAGTAAGCAAAGATACTAGACCTCTTGAGAGAACCAAACTTCAAGTGTATTAAGTCTTCACAAAAATTGGGAGAGTAACGGTTGTATACGGGTGAATTCCAGATTACAAACAAAGTGTATAATCACAATAACCTGCACACAAAACAAACAAGTAACCCAATGTCTTGAGGTAAACCTTAAGAGCTCCAGACAAAATAATCAGATAAGATCACAAGGTCTCCAATCATAGGCCAAGGTTTCTAATCCTAAGTCTAAGAAGTCTCATACTCCATAATACCAAGGATAGTAACCAAATAGTCCAAGTATCATTAAGGATTTTATGGTTCATATTGATTATTAAGTATCTTAAGAAAAGAAAAGAAAAGCTCAAGTGAGTAAAATAAAAATGACAAGAAAGTAAATGCTCAAATGAGCAAAGATGAAAATGGCATGAAATGTAAATACTAAAAGTAAATAGTGCATAAAAATAAAAGGGGCATATAATAAAAATACAGGATAAAGTCAATTATTAGTGATTAGTCGTTAGTTGGATGATCATCTTGAAACTTGCATTTGGAACTCATTAGAGGATTGGTAGAACCAAAGCCTCCATACAACAAGTTGCATTTGCTTTTTGTCAAGTATATCATCCATTTGGAATCCTCATAAGTACCATTTAATGACCAAAAATGTTTAAGTGATCCGCGTTGACCAAAGGTGTTGTAGATCCATTAGAGGATTGGTAGAACTAAAGCCTCCACACAATGAATCTCAAGGTTATTGGATCAAAGAGATCAAATTAACATACTTGAGCTTGCAAACATAGGTTTGGGCCACGAATGATCATTTATTGGAAACAAGACAAAATTTAGCGCTATGTTAAGCAATCGTAAGTGGACTTATGTAGAAGTCGCACCTATTTTGAGGCCGATCAATAGCAATCTATGCACCATTTATTTTGAGACATGATATAGAGATCATGCTCCAATAACACTTAGTGCAATAAGAAAGGGATGAGATAAAGAGGGGCGGGAGAGAATATACAAACCACTTTTGAATTAAATTTAATCAAACTATTATTAAAATCATTCATCCATTTTTGTGGAGTTAGACTCAACACCATGGATCCAATGATGTTAATAAAGTTCATGATCAAAAATATAACCCAAGATCAGCCAGAAAATAGTCACAAAATAATATTACATTTAATATATACATTACAAAAGGTTTTTAGAAATATTTAAAATAGACTCAAATATTTAAAATGGACTCAAATATTTTTATAATTTTTTTGGTAATTTTTTATAGTCAGAAACTATTTTTAAAAATTAAAAGAAATGAGTAAAATAAACCAAAAATGATTAAAAACATACAAAATTCAAAAATAAAAAATAAGTGAGGTCACCAATATTTGTCACAATATCATTGGATCATCCCATATTTTTTTCAGAATTTAAAAATGCATAATAGTATTTTTAAACATTTAAAATAATTCAAATAAAGTGAAAATTTATAAAAAAATACCAAAACACAAAATTAAATTGTGAAAAAATAAAAATTAGAAAGAGAATAATCAAAAATATTTTTCATAATTTTTCAGATTTTTTGGACTTAAAATGAATTTTCTATGATTTTTTGAAGTTTAAAACAATTAAATATAAAAATCAGAAAAGAAAATAAAAGTAAAAAATATGTGGACCATTAGATGAGAGTCAAAATGTGTTAGTAATCAAATCCAAGGGATCTGGCGCGATGTGCATATCATGGTCATTAGTGAATAAAGAACTGAATCAAATGTAAATCAGAAATTCAAAAAAACCAAATGGCGTTGTTTCATTAGTTGAAGGATGACACGTTGGTCATCTTCAACCTCCAGCCAGTCCCAAAGCCAGGTTGCTCAATCTGTAAAATTAGAGCATGATACCTATGCCATTTGTTTCGTCTCTTTAAGACGAAGACAACCACACCTTCGCGACAAATTTATATAAACTGTAGCTCAAGCAATTTGGAAGGAAAGTTTTAAAAAGGGATTTGAAATTTCATGGTCAAAACGTGTTTCCAATAAAAAGCAAGTGTTGCAACTAGAACCAAGACAATGAGAGCATCACAATGATATCAAAGTTTTGAAGAATTGATGAAGGAATCTACCTATTGAAGTTGAGTTGCAGAGGTCTGAAACTGGACTTCTATGGAGCAATATAGGGCACGATTCTTGAATATAATTATATGGTTAGCTTCAGGGAAGATCAAGGAAGGTGAATTGATAGAAAAATTGGATTGAAAAAGGCTTGAGAATAGATTTTGAAGTTGCTAAATTTTGAGTTATGGAACAAGTTTGGCAGGGTGATTCTGGCTATCCAAGCTTGAGGAAATGAATGGCGAATGACCCTCTATTTATAGGAAATCAAATGAAATGTCCAAGCGTGTGAATGATGAAGTTTGGAGGGAAATCGTGTGAAGTTGTAAACAAGAAAAGTGTGACTTCTAATTTGATCAAAACTCTTCCAAAATGCGTGTTTTGTTGTGCTAATCCATTCTGTAAGTTCACTAAACATGTTTAGAGGCAAAAACGCGTGGAAAACTTGTGATTAGAAGCCAAAACAAAGATTTCAAAATCTGACTTATGATGAAACTTCAGTTCCAAGTTACCAACTTCAAAATCATGGCATTCTCAGCTCAAGGGGTCTTAGGGCATGATTCTTGATGCTTTAGAAAGATGAGGTTACAAGCTTTGCAATGGAAAAAATAATGGAATCAAATGGATGTGTGAGCTGAAAGTTGTGTTGAGTCAAAGTTGGAGAAAAATGGTTGACTTTCCATACTTAGAAATATTTCAAAATTTTCTTCAAAAGTGACCTATAATGTCTTGCATCCAAACATGGCCTTCCACTTGGATTTTTCTCTTGACCAAAAAAGATAGCATGAAATAGACCTCTTGAATGACATTTTAGGACTTGAACCATTCAAAATCTCCAAAGATTGAGAGAGTTATGAATTGTTGAAGTTGGAAAAAAATCATGAAATGATCTATAATCTTTTGTATCCTTGAGTCAACTTCCATCAATTTTCTCACTTTGCACATAAAAGAAGGCATAAAGTTCACATCCTCAAGATCATTGTGGAAAAATAATGGGCTCAAGGTGATAAAAATTGACCAAGTTATGATAATTTGAAGTCACACATGGAAAATTGGGGACTCATTTGGAGGACTTGTAATCTTTCTTCTTCATCAAGTTTCTTCCATATGAAAACTCCTTGGAACTTTTGAAGTGGTTTATTGATAACCCTTTTAATATAAGGATGTCTTTGGAATCACTCTAAAATACCAAAAGATGAGCAAGATATGCTTCTTTGAAGTTCAAAACCCTAGCTCCTTGATCAAGAAAAATGCCTTGAGGAACTTTAACAATTTTGAACAAACTTCTTGTACCAACACAAATGCTTTGTAAATATAAGTTGTTGAGGATGATAATTAGAACTCATAGCAACCATAACCACTTCCATATCTTGAAAATTGAGAGAAATATGCATTTGTGACCAATGGGAACAAAGCCTTGTCCAAGCATGACAACTTCTCTAATCAATCCCTTGTGCTTTTGAACCAAATTTGATAATCTTGAAATGTGGTGAACCAAAATAACCTTGCCATGCCATTTCCTCCAATACAAATACAATGGTGAGGTTTGAACTTCTCAAGCTTTATTGACTAGGGCATGGAAATAAACTCATGAACTCATGGAGCAACTTGCCGAATCTTATTGCCTTTACCTACATGAGTAACAAGCAAGACAAACCAACATTGCATTTTATTAATTAAGAGAAGAAATCAAGACAAAAATATTCATGATCACAAAAGAACATAAGTCAAGGTGCTTGGTGATTCCTCAAAGAGCAAAGCTAAATGTAGGGAGGGGAACCAAGAATCCTAATGTGATCTTGTTGTGATGGAATCAACATGGTATGATGAAGGGATCTTAGGGGCAAAAATTGGGGTACAAAAGTTACGACATTATGAAATTTTTGATGATCTTGACAAGGCATGGTTGGTTTAGCCATGTGAAGTTGAGTGTTTAAATCAGAAGTTCACATATCTCTTGTATATTTAATGGTTGAGTATGAGAAAACTTATTTTTCTCTACAGATTTTTTAAAGGACTCTCTAAGGGTCTTTATTATTGAGAGGTGTCACAAATGTGATATTCTGATGTCTTGGTGTGTGTCACTAAGTCTAAGTGAAAGGAGAACACTTAGAATCCAGCGGAAGAAAATGTGGATGAAGATGTGTTGGTCAATATTTATGCTTGCAATGTCTGACTGGATGTCAAAACATTATTCAGGACATGTTTCCTATAAGACCAACAAGGGAGTCATATGAACAATTTGATCAAACATGTGTCAGAAGGTGTGTATGATTATGCATGTACATGTATTGGAACTGGTTCTTTTCAGCAGAAATAATCCAGAGCTATGAAAAACATTCGAAGTTGTTCTTATACGGTGCACATTGTTGTTTGGTGGCAGTTTCTCCTCAAATAATGTTTCTTTTGACCAAGATTATTACTATATTCAAGGATCGTTATTTCCCAAGTAAATGACCAACTATTTTTAGAGGATTCTCATGACCTCTATCACCATACGAGTGTTCATCATCATAATGGGTTTTATTCGGATTTGGGCATGTTGTGTCTGGGTATGGTATTATAAAGGCTTCCTTTGCCAAGTTTTGGCTAAAAAGGGGGAGAAATGTGATGATCAAAGTGCTCAAGGTGCTCGACTGATTAATTTGGAGGTTGCTTTTAAAGATCTGTCACAAAGATGTAGATAAGAAGTTATATCGCATGTCTGCATTCTTTTATGACTTGTGATCTGAGTTATGAACACAGCTGTGACATGTGTTCTGAGTTACCACGAGTGGTAGTTGATTTGTCTAGGTCGACTGGTGGTTGTTGATCAAAAAGTGGTTAAGTAATCTCTTATGCCACCATTGGTCTTCTGTGACAAGGAATGGTTCATGGTTTGAGGGGAAGTGTCATCTATCTTCTTTCTCATGTGCACCAAATAACTTCAGGACTTTCTACTCCTTTTCTTGAATGTGATGTTCTTTGGTGATGGGTTTGGTACTGTAATGGAGCTCATTCAAAATGCTTGAAAGAAGATGTCAAACAAAGATGTCCCAACATCTTTACTGAAGACTGACTCCATGATTGTTGTGCTGCAATGATCAGTAGTTTCTAAAGACTACTGTTGGTGGATGGTTTTATTTATTTATGTAATATTGATTTGTAGTTTTATTGTATTTGTTTTAGCCAAAATTTTCCAAAGGGAGAGATTGTAAGTTCCTTAGTTTTAAGGATTGACATTAATTTTTGTAAAAAAAATATAGAAGCAATATGTTAGATAGGATGTGTTAACTTGCTAACAGGAACAGGTTGAGCAACAATTCATATCTTATGTTAGTACATGTTGAGTTTAAGTATTTCAACATTTGGAACAACATCTCGAATAAGATGTCCTATGAAAGAGCATACGACATCATGTCTAAGATGAAGTGGGCAGTTCGATTATGTTATGATTTAACTAATGTAGAATATTTTGGGAATATTATGCAATCTTATGTGGCACTAATTTAAAGGTCAAGAAGAATCAAAGAACAATTTTGAAGAATATATAGTTTCTACAATTGGAGATAATTTAGGAAGACTTTATTGAAGACCTTGATTGTAGCAGAAGTTAATGCTGATTGTTACAACTGATATGATGTATTTTGAAGGACAAAATCTAGTTGGTTATAGGTTATAAATAAAATCTTTGTAACCTATGATTTGAACCAGCAGAGAATTTTAAAGATTTAATCATTAGGGTTGAGTCTGTTAGCCACTCTCTAAGAGAGTTGGTATGTGTGAACCACTCGGGTTGTGAGATTGTCACTGTTGTTCTCACTCAGAAATTGTGAAGTAATAAGTTGGGTATTGTTCTTGGAGGAAGCTTTGAAGAAACTCCATGTTTGTGTTCTTAGTCAAGACTCTTGGCTAGAGAATTGTCATGGAAGTGTCTTCCTGTTTGTTCAGAATTATGTGGATCCAATCGTTGTTTGTGATTGAAGAGGGATTGAGGAGGGTCTCATATCTAAGTGAGTCTTATATAGAAATCTAGGAAGGGTAGTGATTAAGTGATTAGGCCGTAAACTAGAGGTTTGTTGTTGAGTCTATGAGTTGATATTATCATAGTGGATTTTCCCTGGCTTGGTATGCCCCCAAAGTAGGAGAGTTGTTGTGAACTGCATTAACAATTCTGGTGTGTTGTTTATGCTTTTCAATATTGTTTTAATTGTTTATACCTTGCATGTTTGTTTGTATCGGATCTGATGTTCCAACATGTCATAGGACATCTGAGTTCTGTCATACCATAATTTCAAAGAGAAAATGGAGAAAGGTAAAGGCTTTGGACGAAGCACCGAAGATCACTTCTAGTATAAATCTAAAGGAAGAAATAATGAACATATCTTTTGGAAAAAAACTGCTAGTATGAATGCCAAGGATTACGAACACTTACAAATATTCAATTTACCCTATTTATAAGTAGCAACGGCCGAAGGGTTCAAACCAATAAGATAAAGAAGTCACGAGATCAACAATTAGATTTCCCCTCATGGATACATACCAACTTGAGTGCACTCAAATTCACTAAAAAAAGTGACATGCCCTAGCTAGTCACATCATCACACGTGTCAGAAGAGGGCTACAAAATGTTTCAATGATGGGACCGCACTTGCACTTGTTCCCCACTACTTTTTCAACTGATTCCAACTGTTTCAATTCCATTTCATATCATACAAGGCCAGACAACATCACTTAAGGCTTCCCCTAACTCATTATGTGTCCAGGAAAGCCTTGAAGACAACTGTTCTGGACTGGCCAAAGGCCTAATGCATCTCAAATTCACTCCCCCTGACCCAAGAAATAAAACCAGTTCACACGCAAAGAGAAAAATACATTCCCTGATCTTCATTTTCACTACACTCATTAAAATTATGGAACTGACAAAACAAATATCGTATACAATGTCACGACACCAGGATCATGACATTGTCCAACACAAACGATTACTGTGTTTAAAGTAAATTGCAGGAAATAAATAAAACAGATAATCATTAACCCAATTCGGTGCAACTTCACTTATATCAGGGGCATCTAAGCCAGGAAGGAAATCCACTATAATAGTATTAGTTTGGTGTTCTAAACAACCTCTGATTGTATAAACTTCGCACCTAATCATTACCCGTGTTTTTTCTATCAAAGACTCTCCTAGATATGAGACCCTTTTCACTTCCCTTCAATCACACAGCCAGTGATCAAACACAAAACAAACAAGAAGGAGACACACTATAATAAACAAAATCCACTACTGCTTAAAAGTTTATGAGTGATTCATAATTACAACTCAAAGATCAGTCCAACTCAAGCATCTAAGTGATATGAGAGCTGCTCACAAATAACAAAGAATAACCTAAACCCTAATTGATAGTCTCACACATGCGTCCTCTCTTTAGGTTTAGAGTATTCCTTTAAATATCCTTAGAATGACATGGGCTTCGGGCTAAACAATCGGTAGATCCAAAACAGACAGCTGCACAATCTTCTGCATAATTTTCAGGAAAAAAAATCAAATATTTCCTTAAATATTTTGACATCCATTCTTAGGAAACGAGGCAAAGCTGGAACCATCCATTGCGCTTCTAAAACATACATTTCTTAGACCTCAGAATGCGTGAATCAAATATTCAACGAATCTTCAGAATCCCACGGTAAAAAATAAATCTTCCAAGAATGTAAAACCACAACACACCACGATGTCATACAAGCATATCAAAACATCTTGTCCAAAATTTTGTTATTTCACTTATTTTAAAAAAAAAATGTTGCCAATCACAATACAATCAACCTAACACTCATCTTAAATCTTGAACTGACTTGAGAGTTGAAGTACTAACCATGCAGGTCAATTGCGTTCCACTATAAAAAAATTAGAGTCACCGTTCAAAACCGTTAGTTAACCAACAACTTCCTTTTCTAGTTTGTGATTGAAATATATATATATATATATATATATATATATATATATATATATATATATATATATATATATATATATATATATATATATATATATATATATATATATATATATATATATATATATATATATATATATATATATATATATATATATATATATATATATATATATATATATATATATATATATATTATACAATAGAATAAAATAAGACGAGTTTTTTGACAAGTTTGTCACTTGGCAAACTCCTAAACCCCTTGTTATTTATAATTTATACTTAAAATAGAAATTTTTCTAATTATATCAATTATATTTTATATTTTTTATATTATTTAATTTAAATATTAATCTATTAAATATTTTGGTTTGTTGTGGCCCACGATGAATAAATTATTTCTGCTTGGCCATTTGGAGAATTTCAACGGGCACACCCCATTTACTCTTCTCCCAACTTTCCTGTATTTTATCAATTATATTATATTATTTATTTATTTAATTAAAAAATAAATCATATAGTAAACCTTTAGTTTTTTGTGGGACACGATTACATCAATTCTATTTGCTTGGGTCATGGGAAAATTCAACCGTCGCTCACCCTTACTCATCCGCTGAATTTCCTTTACCCTTCACATTCCAATCTCGGTCTCTCACAATTCCATTTTCCAAACCCTGATTCATGTATTCTCATTAATGGTTTATGTTTCACTAGTGTCATACGAAAGGAGAACTGACTCAGGTGTTTTTGAATTTTGTCGCAAATGTTGCGAATAGCAAGAGTCGCCACCGAGTTTTCTTTTATCCAATAAAGGAAAGGGTGAAAAGAACAGGAAATACCTTTCGAGATATTTTCTTGAGTTCAGGGGGAAAGTTATGAAAAGGGAAGGTGTTAGCATCCTTTTCATCCGTAGTTATCTACGGGCTCTTAGTTTCTTGCTAGATCACTTGAAAATGCTTTATTTGAAAATGTGTTTGTGATGGGTGTAAGTTTGAAAGTATTTTGAAAATGCCTTTGTTTCGGAAAACTTGTAATGATTCTCATCTCTATAAGAATGTATATAAAGTATTGGTTTTGAAAATAGTTCAAAGAGATGTTTGTTTTTTGAAGATGTTTTGAAAGTTTAAGTGTGAAAATAGTTTTGATTTGTGGGAAAGAAACTACGAGCGTCATACCTACTCAAAAGGTCTTTGTTCTTTTCCTCCTCCTTTAGACGTTGCTATCTTACCATTGATTGGTAAGAAGTTCCATCATTGGATGTGAAGGGACGGGCGTGGGTCAATCGTATAGTCATAGAAAGCAACTTATAAGACGTTTTAGAAATTTTCGTAAGGGATTAGATTGTTTACCGAAGGCAAGAACAAAGGACATCGAGGGACTACGGTCTTTTTTTATCGAGGGTCTTTGCTAAAACGCCTATATTCGAGGGACATGACTATTTTCCGAGGCAACAAGCAAGGTTACCCTAGAGGTGCACGTGTGCGAAGTGTGTTTGATTGCATGCATTTTTTGTCTTTGAAATTAGGGTTCTCTAATGGTTGATTTTATCTTGCCATACACACCCTAATTACTAACAATTTATATTCAAGCGATAAATTATGGAAACTAAAATCCTAAGTTATTACATCATTAGGGGAGTGGGGGTACAATTTACAAATGGGAATGAAGTAGAAACTTAAGTATTACAACCATATCGAATAATAATGAAGATAATGTAAAAATAGTGTAAAATAAAGGAAAAAATTCATTTCAAACTGCTATGTGTCGACACATGCTGCTATGCATCGAACATAGCTTTCCTTGCTCCTGCCTGTTGTACCCCAAAATTTACCCTCTTTATTTCGACCTTTTTGGCTTACATTTCATTATTACATACATGTATATCATTAGTTTTATGGTTATGGAATCAAAGTATATTTATCAAACTTCTTCAGGTTACAAGCGACGTTTATTTCGTCAATGGATGTTCTAAGAGTATTTTTAGTGTTGAAAATCGATTCGCCGTTTCGCAATGATTCGGGGTTCAAAGATTCACAAGTCTAACCCGACGCGTCATATTCAGGTGTTCTTTTGCCAATATATCTATGATAACATATTCTCAAATTCAGGTTTGACTCAAGAGTCAATTCTTTAAAGAAGGTCTCCGAATGTGTGAGTTTTCTCGAAGAAATATGGTGAAAAAGTGTGCTGAAAGTGCAGTTTTTATGTATTAAAAAATTCATAACTTGAAGATTTTTGCTTTTTTTGAACCCGTTCCGGTGGCCGAAATTCCGTCTTGACGTCATCTACGTTTTCATCTCTCACGGCTAGAAGCCAATTTCAATCAGAAGGTCTTCAAAAATGCGGATTTATCAAGTATTTTCGTACAGAAAATTTGTGACAGAAGTTTATTTGCGTCATGTTCAGAAAATCATAACTTAGTCGATTTTCATCGTATCGAGCTGGTTCTAATGCCAAAATTCACAAATTGAGTTGACTACGATTTCACAGGAGGTATCGAGTTCGAACGGTATCCAAAAGGCCTTCGTTTTTTGCTCAGAATGCGCGTGACGTGCCGAAAATCCTGAATGCTGAATATTATTTCATCTGGGTCGAAACTTCAAAAATTCATAACTCGGTCAATTTTTATCGGATCGAGCCCATATTTTTACACAAGGTCACTGACTCAGAGATCTACAACTTTTCTTCAAAAGTCGAGACTGGATTATGCTCTAATCAATACCAGTTTTATATTGGAGAACGTGTCAGAGTTGACACTGGAGCCCAAAATAAGTTTGTCTGAGGGCGAAACTTCAAAAATTCATAACTAATTCACCGTTTATCCGATTGAGCCCATTTTTGGACAAGAGTTAATTATCAATGTCGGCTACATTTTTTTTTCACATTTCAACTTCAAAAATTATACTTAAGCCCCTGCGATTTAGCCTGGAACATGATGAACTCAAGTGAATAAAATTCTACACTATTGCTTGTGGTTATTGGAGGCCCAATTGCACATTCAAAACCCATTTTTTTTCTCTAATTTCCATTATATAATCTCATTCTTTTCACACAAACAACACGAGAAAAAAAAAACCTTTGTCACAACCCTGTCAAAACATCAAATTCTTTCAAGAAACCATAAAACCTTGAAATCCTTATTACAAACCTCCATCTCACTACAAACAAGTCATCCTCGTTACCAACCCACATCTCACTACATACAAGAAATCCTTGTTACAAACCCCCATCTCACTACAAACAAATCATCCTAGTTACAAACCCACATCTCACTACTTTCACTATTTTTCCAGTAAGGGTAAGGCTGGTTTGATCTCCATGATCCAATGGGTGTAGAAGCATTCATACATGCCATATCGATTTTAACATTATAAAATTTTATATATTTATTTTATTTGTATTTCATGGTATACTAATTTGTTTAATATGTCTATGAGATTCAACACTACAGATTTGACTATTATGGTCTCATGCAGGTTTATTACAAAACAGTGAGGTCGGATCATAACAACCACCCATGTATGGCAAGACAGACATCCTGAGGAGGTTAAGGCAACCAACTGTTTAAAACTTTTTTCATAAAACCTAATATTTTTCACAAACCTTTGATTTTTTATAATAAACTTGAATAATTAATTTTAGGTTGTAAATTAATTTTTAGTACAACAACCACCCATGACATTTGCATTATTTTTATTATCTAACCCTATTTTTCATTGATATTTCTTCCCCTATCTATTTTTTGGCAAACTTAATTCTTTCTTATTAATCATTACACATAAACCTTTTTTTCAAAATTAACTTTTTTTAATTAAAATTAATTAGGTTTTAGGTTTTTTAATTAACCTTTACTTTTTTCAAAATTAACCTTTTTATTTAATTCGAACTAATTAGTATTTAGGTATTTTAATTAACATTTTCAAAATTAACATTTTTTATTAATTAAAATTAATTAGGTTTTAGGTTTTTTTATTAACCTTTTTTTTTCTTTCAAAATTGACATTTTTTTTATTAATTAAAATTAATTAGGTTTTTTAGGTTTATTTAATTAATTATCATAAATAATTTTTTTTTTCATAAAAAATCACCAAAAACATTTTTCTTTGCTATTTTCATCTTATTTTTATTTTCCTAGATAAAGTGTATAGGGCGCGTTCAACTGTAATAGCGTAGCTTTATTTTTCCGCTTATTTTCATCATTATCATGTAATTGCTTCTGGGATGTAATAGTTTTAGGATTTCTTTTCTGCACTCTTCACTATTATGTAACTGCCCCAAAACTCTGTAATAGCTTAGATTTATATTTCCGCGTTTATCTCCTGCTACTATATTTTATGCAATACTTAGATTAATAGGATTGTATGGAAATATAAAAATGAACGATAGAAAACCTTAATTGCAAGATAAATAATGGAATTAAATCATTTACACACTTGCACCCTTAGGATATACCTCACTTGGTTGCCTCGGAAAACAATGGTCATGTCACTCGAACGTAGAGATACCCTTAGCAAATACCATCGGTTAAAGTCATCATAAAGATCATGGTCCCTCAATGTCCCTCGAGTTGCTTACGAGAAATGATCTTGTCCCTCGATGTTGCTTACAAATATATGATGACAGTCCCTTCGAACTACTAAGGTATCCTTACATGTTGCCTTCAATGACCATTTCGTCCTTTTCGATAGTCCCTCAAACTCCAACGATGGGGCTACCTACTCCTTAATAGTAGGATAGCATTGTCTAAAGGAAATGAGAAAACGAACAGCCTTTTTCGAGTAGGTAGAAAACTCTTAAGTACTTGCTCAAACAAACAAATCTTTTTCACACAAACACTTTTCAAACAAAATTTTCAAAAACAACTTCGTAACACTCTTGAGGATAGAAACAAGGGTTAAAACAAAGTAAAACAAAACTTTTCAAAAGCAAGCAAACACAAGCAGTTTTCAAAATGAGCAAGTACCTAAGAGTCCATGGAAAACCATGGATAGAAAGGGTGCTAACACCTTCCCTTTCTATAATCTACCCCCCCCCCCCGTACTCAGAAACATTTCGAAAAAGGTTTTTCTGTTCTTTTTCCTTTTCCTGATTGGATAAAATAAAAGTCGGTGGCGACTATTGCTTACCGCGACATTTTGCGAACAAAAAATGTAAACCAGTATTAACAGTCAGTTCTGCCACCGTATCACAGAACTGACAACTCTGTTGGGGAATTATAAAGTGGGGTTTACCTTAGGATCTAGGTCATTTTAAAATGGCTTTCTTGTTTTGCCTTGCCTGCTTTAAATTCAAGGGTTTTGTTTGGGTATCATTAAAGATCCTATACCCGGATCTGGGGACACTTTTTAGGTAAAAAACAATAGATCGTGGAGACTGTACGGCGTAGACCGATATGGTTTAAGCGATGGTTGTGTTGGTGTGACACTTTGGTTGGTACAGGTATCCTTCGTGTTGAAATGATGAGAATATGGGGCCGCCGCATGGTGTTGTGAAGCACTAACAGACCTTAGAACCTTAGTTGAACAAACTTGGCCATTAGAAAGTAGTGAGATAGTCGGCCTCGGTATAAAGTTGAGGATTGGTTGGTACTTGATGCTACACTCATTGAGATTAGACTTTTGGGATATTTCAGCCGCAAGAAAAGATTGTTTGAGCTGAAACAATGCCCGATAAAGGATGATCAGTGATATTTAGATCTCTTTAGAACCCGGTTACATATTTATAGGACAGGTTGAACCTATCCAACTTCAAGAGGGTATGACCTTAAAAATCAAGAAGGCCTTAAACCTAAGGACTTGGTGTGATTTGACTGTGTTTGCTATACCTGTGATTTATCATGACATCATAAACATCATACCGTAGCATATCATGACTAACCATTTCAAGGATCTCGAGGGCCTGTGATGCAGGTTATGATAAATCAGACGTCTAGCAAGGGGCAAGGGGATTTATTTTCCTCTAGCCAATGTCGTCAGAAGATCAAAATTCAACAACTTGAGTCAGGGGCTATGACCCACTTGATATGGTGAGCTTGACTCTCGTAGAAGGACTCTCAACGATACAAAGTTCTTCAATCAAACCTGCAAATCTCAACTTCTGACATTTTCTTGTTTACCCCGCGAGATCCTTGAAAAAATTGCATACATATATAATATATATCATTGCATAAGCAGGTTTCAAAGCAGGTCGCTCAGGTTTTCGCTGCTTATTTCAGCAATGGATCTCCAACAAGACAACAGAGATCTCCAAGCTTAAGATGCCCATTTCAAGGAATTTCTCCTGAATCTATCCAAGGGGCAAGAAGACCTGAAAACACTCTTCGCCGGGAATCTAACCAAGGAACATCCTGACAACAATAAGGATGGACAATTGGAACAACTACAAGCTGAGGTAGAATCAATGAGAATCCAGATGCTGGGGCAGATGGCTCTTATCCAAAACATAGCTCAAGGACAAGAGGGGCTAAGAGCCTTCCTCAACAAGCTTCACCAAGATGGATGTAGATCCATGAAATAAACAATTAAAATTGTGGATCAAGGCATTAATCAGCCCCCAGTGAGAGAAGAGGTTGGTTTGGTCAGGAACAGACTTTTCCAGATTGCTACTACATCATAAGCCCAACCACAACCTCACCAACGACAACGAGGCAATCAGAATAAGAAGAATACATCCGAAAGACGCTTCACCGAAATCAATATGTCATTGGCTCAAGCATTGCAACGCATGTTGAAGGCAAAGTTGGTTACGTTAAGGGACCCTCCTCAAAATCCCAACATAACCTCCCCAAGGTACAATCCAAATGCAAGATGCGCGTACCACTCCAACAGTCCTGGACATGACACCAACAATTGTTGGGCGTTGAGAAATAAAATTCAAGACCTGATTGATGAAGGAGCTCTAGAATTTGCACAAGACGGTCAGGTTGAGTTCTTCTGCCATCCCTCCAAGGCATACCATCTGAAGTGACAAGTTCTCACAAGAAGACTTTTCGTTCATTAGAATTTTCAATGTGTAATTTTCTTTTGATTTGTTTGAACATTTATTCATATCAAATCTCGTTATTTCATCAATGCATTGCACATGTTTGTCTTGAATCAATTCATTCGTATTCACTATTTCAAAAATGTGTTCTTATTTCCTTTTGTGATATTCAACTCTCGATTAAAAATTCTAAGCCTTAGAGGGAGGATGACGAAAATGATACCACAATCTCTACAGTATGCTTTTGAACAGACCCCGCTGACGATGTACATGCGTTGTTTTAAATCCTAAACAGTGGAGTTATAAGGAAGATAATCCCTAGTCAACCCCTTCGAGCCAAAGAAGTAGGAGTTTTTCTTTTCACACAAATTAAAACCCTTAATCATAACCAGGGGCAGGGTAGTTTTCTCAGTTAATTTGGAGGCGCATTCAGACACAATTTGCCGCTTCGTACACAATGAATGGCATCGAAGAAGTCCTTCCAAAACAAAAGACAGTGATGGTTCCGTATAATCATCAAGACATGCAGTCATTATCTCTCGAAATAAAATCCCATTAAGTCAAAATCTATTAAGGAGACTTAAGAGAAAAATTGGGGCATCCCGCTGACTGTAATCACAAAAGAAACAGTTCAGGCAAAAGAAGGGATAATGAAAAAAAAAAAGAGGTTACTACAAATCCTTGACAAAAAGAAGATTACAAAAATGACTGCCTTTTCAAAACAAATGTTCAATTTCTGAATCATCACCAAGTATCAGAGCAAAGGTTCCAGACTCAATCAGGATCTAAATGCACAATTAACTGAGCATAGGACTGAAGAACATCACGAAGAGCGGGTTGGGTACAAATAAAATTTGAGCCTTTATCATTTGTTTCTTGAACCGTGAACCATGCCACGTTATAACCCTTAAAAGTCCTAGCTGAAGCATGGGATATTTTGAGAGCATATTATTACAAAGGTATCCTGACTCTTGTGGGCTTTGTTATGAATCCCGAGTTGACATCACATTCTTGCAAATTTCGTTTTACTACAAAAAACACATTTTCAAAAATTTTCAAGACAGACATGAGTTTTGAATTCTTTAAATGACATTGTTTGTATGTGACTAATTGTTTGACAGCAGAGGAATCCACACAATGGATATTCAATGAACAAACATCCTCTCAATGGACAGAATCACCTCAGCGGGAAAGACACTTCCAATAACAGGTATTCCATAAGCAAGGGGCATGACATGATGTCTAAACACACCTGGGGCAGTCTCTCCAAAAGTGCCAAATAACTAGGGACAGATCTCCATCTGAATCGCTTGGGGAATCACGCACGCATTCCAGCAATGAATCATGTGCCATCAAGAAAACATTTTTGACAGTACTACAACACAACACTATGGATAGTGGCAACTCTCTACATCTTGAAAGTGTGAACATAGTCAGAAAATACTCCGCATGAAAAAAGACCCGCTAGGTTGACACACCTAGGAAAAAATAAGGGAATCCCGGCGAACCAAAAGGGTTCGGGTAAAAGTTAGGGATATACATAAAACAAATTTGTACACCCGACAAGTCGAAAACCTGAAAAGGAGGCTTGGGCAAAAAGGTATCCCGGTGGACTGAAAACCCGAAAGGACGGTCCAGACAAAACTTAGGGATTTAAAACATACGACTATGTCCCATCATCTGTTTATCAGTGGAAGACTTATACCTTGATCAACATTTATCAAGAGCACCAGAATCGAGAAACGGTTCAGATACGCTCCAGATACGGATGCCATTCTGAAACTCATTCAGATTCAGCTTTCAGATACAGTTCAGATACACTCTAGATACAGATGCCATTCTGATACTCATTCAAATTCAGCTTTCAGATACGGTTCAGATATGATCGAGATGCGGATGTCATTCTTATACTTATTCAAGATTTTCATACATCGAGAAACGGTTCAGATACGATCCAGATACGGATGTCATTCTGCTACTTATTCAAGATTTGCATACATTGAGAAACAATTTAGGTACGATCCAGAGACGGATGTTATCCTGGTACTTATTCCAAATTTCTCTTCTAGAAACAGTTCAGATACGATCCAGAGACGGATGTCATTCTGACACTCATTCGACACATGTTTCAGATACAGTTCAGATACGATCCAGAGACAGATGTCATTATGACACTCATTCGAAACATGTTTCAAGTACATTTCAGATACGATCTAGAGACAGATCTCATTCTGACAATCATTCGACACATGTTTCAAGTATAGTTCAGATAAGATCCAGAGACGGATGTCATTCTGACACTCATTCAACACATGTTTCAAGTACAGTTAAGATACGATCTAAAGACGGATGTCATCCTGACACTCATTAAATACATGTTCAATTATAATCACGACATAGATCTATCCACAAAATCTCCGCATGTACTTTTTCTAGCACGGTACAAGGGGCAGAGACAGTTGGAAGTCACTATCACATACAAGCCATTGATCCCTATATTCCCCATGAAGCCGAGGAAACCAAGGTCCGACCTCCGTATCCCCAAGAAGGAATTCCTTCCCCAGCAGGCTCTTTCAGAAAGCTAATGTCTGTATTCCCCAGCTGAGCTTTATAATCATAAACAGTTTATAAAATTTTCTCCTGGGCAGAGTTTATTTCTCTGACAGTGGAAGCTCAATCTCCAACTGAGCTCTTCTCTCCAGCAATGGAAGTTCATCCCTAATTGAGTTTATTTATCCAAATCAGCAGATCTCCCAATAGAGTATCTCCCTCCCCCACAGAGTCATTCCCTCGCAGGATTATTCTCAGACAGAGTCTCTCCCGGCAGAATATTCTCAAGCAGAATGAATGTAAATCTCCAGCTAATCATCTTCGGCCACTATCCCCAACGGAAATGAAGAACTCAACTCCTTATACTCTCCAGCAGCAGTCCAGGATTTGTTTTCCCCAGCTAAAGAATATCACAATAGCATTGCATATCCATACATCATGGCATGTGCATACATATTATACAGCACAATCTCATTTATTTTGAGAACATCATTACTCAATACATTTCATACATCATGACATTACATACGACTAACTCTTTACCTTTCAGGGAAAGATGCAATCAAGTTCTCACGAGATCTCTCTGGTTCTGTTAAATCGACACCAAGGTTTCTATTCTAGTTGAAGATATTCCAACACTTTCTCTGGTTCAGTAAAACCGACACTAAGGTTTCTATTCTAGTTGAAGATGTTCTAAGACTTTCGTCTGGGTCAGCTGAATCGCTGCTAAGATTCCTTTGATTTCTATGCCAATTAAAGTTAATCTGAGACCTCTCCTGGGATCAGTCAAATCGATACTAAGATTTCTCTCCCAGTTGAAGTTCTCACAAATTTTCACTGGTTCAGTCAAACCGACACTAAGGTTTCTATTCTAGTTGAAGATGTTTTAAGACTTTCGTCTGGGTCAGCCGAATCCCCGCTAAGGTTCCCCTGATTTCTATGCCAGTCAAAGTTATTCCGAGACCTCTCCCAGGTTCAGTCAAATCGATACTAAGATTTCTCTCCCAGTTGAAGTTCTCACAAATTTTCTCTGGTTCAGTCAAACCGACACTAAGGTTTCTATTCTAGTTGAAGATGTTCTAAGACTTTCATCTAGGTCAGTTGAATCGCCGCTAAGATTCCCCTGATTTCTATGCCAGTCAAAGTTAATCTGAGACCTCTCCCGGGATCAGTCAAATCGATACTAAGATTTCTCTCCCAGTTGAAGTTCTCACAAGTTTTCCCTGGTTCAGTCCAATCGATACTAAGATTTCTATTCCAGTTCAAGCTATAAAGCCCAGAAATCGACTGAATAATATCTTGATTTCTCCAAAATACTATGAAGCCTGGAATCCACCAGATAGTAGTGTATCTCAAATTCAAGCTATTAAGCCCGGAAATCGACTGGGTAACGGCTTAATTCCCCCATCATACTGTGAAGCCTGTAAATCGACCAGATAACAGTACAAAATACTATGAAGCCTGGAATCGACCAGATAGTGATATAAGACATTGTGAAGCTTGGGACACGACCAGATAATGGTATAAGACACTGTGAAGCCTGGAAATCGACCAGATAATGGTACGAGACGCTATGAAGTCTGGAGCACAACCAGATAACGGCAAGAGACACTATGAAACATGGAGCACGACCAGATAATAGTGCAAAATACTACGAAGCTTGGAATTGACCCGATGGTGGTATATCTCAAATTCAAGCTATGAAGCCCGGAAATCGACCAGATAATATCTTAATTTCTACAAAATACTACGAAGCCTAGAATCGACCAGATAGTGGTATATCTCAAATTCAAGCCATGAAGCCTGGAAATCGACGGAATAATATCTTAATTTCTACAAAATACTATGAAGCCTGGAGTCGAACAGATAGTGGTATATCTCAAATTTAAGCTATGAAGCCCAGAAATCGACCGGATAATATCATAATTTCTCCAAAATACTACGAAGCCTGGAATCGACCAGATAGTGGTTGATCTCAAATTCAAGCTTTGAAGCCTGGAAATCGACCGGATAATATCTTAATTTCTCCAAATTACTAAAGCCTGGAAATCGACCAGATAACGGTATGAGACGCTGTGAAGTCTGGAGCACGACCAGATAGCGGCAAGAGACACTGTGAAAACTGGAGCACGACCAGATAATAGTATAAGGTATTGGGAAGCTTGGAATTCGACCAGATAGAAGTTTACTCGACCAATTACTATGAAGCCCGAAAACGACTGGATATTAGTATGCCTTAAATTCAAGTTGAAACCCGGATGCGACCAGATAACCACTTAATTTCTTCTAAAGCCTAGAACACGACCAGATAAGAATTGAGATTGAAAAGCCTAGAGCATGACCAGATAGCAAGTTTAATCTCATCTCCCCAGTAAGTCACTGTGAAACCTGGAGCATGACCAGATAGCGGTCAGTCTTATTATCCTCAGCAAGTCACTGTAAAACTTGGAGCACGACCAGATAGCAGTCAGTCTTATTATCCTCAGCAATTCACTGTAAAGCCTGGAGCACGACCAGATATCAGTTCATTTTCATCTCCTCGACTAAGAAATGATTCCCCAGTAGAGTAACGGACAACTGAAGTTCCTAAAATTCCATTTCTCCTAAAACAGAGACCAACATTCCTCAACAGATTCCTCCTCAACGACATGAACAGGAAATCTCATCAAAGGAATATCTAGGGAAATCAACATCCTCTAGATGGCATCTTTAAGCCCATCCCCGAAGATTCTCCGTCATATCCTCTAGATGGAACCTTTAAGCCCATCTCCGAAAATTCTCCGTCATATCTCCCGGATGGCATCTTTAAGCCCATCTCCGACGATCTTTTGTCATCTTTTCCAAAATGCATCTGTAAGCTCATTCCCGATATTACCTACAGAGTCCAGCACCATCTCAGACGAGTGAAAATTTCTGGGCACTCTAGTGTTCAATCATCTTCCACCTTCAGATCACGAAAAGCAGACTAGCCAATCTACATCTTCAGGTTTAAGAAGATTGAACAAGGGCAGCTGTTGTACTCCAAAATTTACCCTCTTTATCGACCTTTTTGGCTTACATTTCATTATTACATGCATGCATATCATTGGTTTTATGGTTATGAAATCAAGGTATATTTAGAAAACTTCTTCAGGTTACAAGCGGCGTTTATTTCGTCAATGGATGTTCTAAGAGTATTTTTAGTGCTGAAAATTGGTTCGCCGTTTCGCAACGATTTGGGGTTCAAAGATTCACAAGTCTAACCCGACGTGTCATATTCAGGTGTTATTTCACCAAGATATCTCTGATAACATATTCTCAAATTCAGGTTTAGCTCAAGAGTAAATTCTTTAAAGAAGGTCTCCAAATGTGTGAGTTTTCTCAAAGAAATATGGTGAAAAAGTGTGCTGAAAGTGCAGTTTTTACGTACTAAAAAATTCATAACTTGAAGATTGTTGCTTGTTTTGAACCTGTTTCGGTGGCCAAAATTCCATCTTGACGTCATCTACGTTTTTATCTCTCACGGCTAGAAGCCAATTTCGATCAGAAGGTCTTCAAAAATGCGGCTTTATCAAGTATTTTCGTACAGAAAATTTGTGACAGAAGTTTATTTGTGTCATGTTTAGAAAATCATAACTTGGTCGATTTTCATCATATCGAGCTGGTTCTAGCGCCAAAATTTCACAAATTGAGTTGACTACATTTTCACAGGAGGTATTGAGTTTGAAAGGTATCCAAAAGGCCTTTGTTTTTTGCTTAGAGTGCGCATGACGCGCCAAAAATCCTGAATGTTGAATATCATTTCATCTGGGTCGAAAATTCATAACTCGGTCAATTTTTATCGGATCGGGCCCATATTTTTACATAAGTTCACTGAATCAGAGATCTACAACGTTTCTTCCAAAGTAGAGACCGAATTATGCTCCGATCAATACCAGTTTTTTATTGGAGAATGTGTCAGAGTTGACACTAGAGCCCAAAATAAGTTTGTTTGAGGCGAAACTTCAAAAATTCATAACTAATTCACCATTTATCCGATTGAGCCCATTTTTGGACAGGAGTTAGTTCTCGATGTGGGCTACATTTTTTTCACATTTAAACTTCAAAAATTGCATTAAGCCCCTGCAATTTAGCCTAGAACGTGATGGACTCAAGTGAATAAAAATCTGCACTATTGCTTGTGGTTATTGGAGGCCCAATTGCACATTCAAAGCCCATTTTTTTCTCTAATTTCCATTATATAATCTCATTCTTTTCACACAAACAACACGAGAAAAAAAACATTTGCCACAACCCTGTCAAAACATCAAATTCTTTCAAGAAACCATAAAACCTTGAAATCCTTATTACAAACCTCCATCTCACTACAAACAAGTCATCCTCGTTACCAATCCACATCTCACTACATACAAGAAATCCTTGTTACAAACCTCCATCTCACTACAAACAAGTCATTCTCGTTACAAACCCACATCTCACTATTTTCACTACTTTTCCAGTAAGGGTAAGGTTGGTTTGATCTCCATGATCCAATGGGTGTAGAAGCATTCATACATGCCATATCGGTTTTAACATTATAAAATTTCATATATTTATTTTCTTTATATTTCATGGTATACTAATTTGTTTAATGTGTCTATGAGATTCAACACTACAGGTTTGACTATTATGGTCCCATGCAGGTTTATTACAAAACACTGAGGTCGGATCATAACAACCACCAATATATGGCAAGACAGACATTCTGAGGAGGTTAAGGCAACCAGCTGTTTAAAACTTTTTTCATAAAACCTAATATTTTTCACAAACCTTTGATTTTTATAATAAACTTGAATAATTTATTTTAGGTTTTTAAATTTAATTTTAGGTTTTAAATTAATTTTTGGTTCAACAACGACCCATGACATTTGCATTATTTTTATTTTCTAACCCTATTTTTCATTGATGTTTCTTCCCCTATCTATTTTTTGGCAAACTTAATTCTTTCTTATTAATCATTACACATAAACCTTTTTTTTGAAATTAACTTGTTTTAATTAAAATTAATTAGGTTTTAGGTTTTTTAATTAACCTTTACTTTTTTCAAAATTAACCTTTTTTTTTAATTCGAACTAATTAGTATTTAGGTATTTTAATTAACATTTTCAAAATTAACATGTTTTATTAATTAAAATTAATTAGGTTTTAGGTTTTTTTATTAACCTTTTTTTCTTTCAAAATTGATATTTTTTTATTAATTAAAATTAATTAGGTTTTTTAGGTTTATTTAATTAATTATCATAAATAATTTTTTATTTATTTTTCATAAAAAATCACCAAAACATTTTTCTTTTTTATTTTCATCTTATTTTTATTTTCCTAGATAAAGTGTATAGGGCGCGTTCAACTGTAATAGCGTAGCTTTATTTTTTCGCTTATTTTCATCATTATCATGTAATTGCTTCCGGGATGTAATAGTTTTAAGATTTCTTTTCCGCACTCTTCACTATTATGTAACTGCCCCAAAGCTCTGTAATAGCTTAGGTTTATATTTCCGCATTTATCTCCTGCTACTATATTTTATGCAATGCTTAGATTAATAGGATTGCATGGAAATATAAAAATGAACGATAGAAAACCCTAATTGCAAGATAAATAACGGAATTAAATCATTTGCACACTTGAACCCTTAGGGTATACCTCACTTGGTTTCCTCGGAAAACAATGGTCATGTCCCTCGAACGTAGGGATACCCTTAGCAAAGACCACCCGCTAAAGTCATCATACAGATCATGGTCCCTCAATGTCCCTCGAGTTGCTTACGAGAAATGATCTTGTCCCTCGATGTTGTCTACGAATATATGATGACAGTCCCTTCGAACTGCTAAGGTATCCTTACATGTTGCCTTCAATGACCATTTCGTCCCTTTCGATAGTCCCTCAAACTCCAACAATGGGGCTACCTACTCCTTAATATTAGGATAGCGTTGTCTAAAGGAAACGAGAAAACAAATAGCCTTTTTCGAGTAGGTAGAAAACTCTTAAGTACTTGCTCAAACAAACAAATCTTTTTCAAACAAACACTTTTTAAACAAAGTTTTCAAAAACAACTTCGTAACACTCTTGAGGAAAGAAACAAGGGTTAAAACAAAGTAAAACAAATCTTTTCAAAAGCAAGCACACACAAGCAGTTTTCAAAATAAGCAAATACCTAAGAGCCCATGGAAAACCATGGATAGAAAGGGTGCTAACACCTTCCCTTTCTATAATCTACCCCCCGTACTCAGAAACATCTCAAAAAAGGTTTTTTCTGTTCTTTCTCCTTTTCCTGATTGGATAAAATAAAAGTTGGTGGCGACTCTTTCTTACTGCGACATTTTGTAAACAAAAAACGCAAACCAGTATTAACAGTCGGTTCTGCCACCGTATCACACTGCCAAACCAAACCAACTCAGTATGAGTCGATGCAAAAAAGGGATGTGTGGAATCATGCACCTATTTGTGTCGACACGTACGTGTTTTGTGTCGACTCATGCACCTTTCACCTTTCTGTTTTGGGGCCTGGATAACAGTATGAGTCGATGCATAAGGCTATGTGTCGACTCATACTCCTGTTTTTTTCACTAGAATGAGTCGACGCAAGTGGGTATGTGTTGACTCATGCTGCAATTTTTTTCCTTAAACATTGTTTTATTATCTGTTTAGGCCAGTTTACAGTATGTAATTGATAAGCATAAACAACAAGAAAATAGTTATCTCAAAGGGGGTAATGATTACTACATTTTATCTTCAAAAATAAATCATGTATGAAAAATGAAAAGCTCAAAGTTAAGAAGACTTACCTTGGGACTGGACTTGGTGTTTTAAGCCCGAATACTTTTCCAGTTGATGTGATGGATCCAATGAATCTCCAGGAAGTTGTCCCAAACTGTTGAATCACACTAAATCAGTCAAATTGTACAGTATTATTTTTGTGTTCGGAGGGTGAAGATAATGACACTACAGAAACTGTTCTTGTGTTTGAGCAATCTCTGTGTGATAAGGTGTTTGGTTTATGGGAGAGTTTGTAAGGTGGAATAATGGATTGAGGGTTTCTATTTTGGATGAAAGTAGATCTTTTTTTTTAATGATCCAAGATTACAAAGAATATTGTTTTTCTGCTCAAAACTCTCTATTCTCTCTCAAAAAGCCAACCCCTTGTGTGTTGTGAAAATAGTCTATTTACAGAGGAAGTTTGTTGGGATTTTAGGAGGGAAACAAATAACAATTTGAACTTTTTGGGTATGCTTTCTTCATAGCTTTTTTTGATGCATCTCTTATGTGCTAATTTGGTGCAAATATGTGGATGAGATAATGCAGGTTTGGACTGGTTTAAGAGCAGCATATTAGGGCTGTTTTCCAGTAGTTTTGGAGTGTTATGGCATCATAGCAGGGCTGTTTTGCTCAGGGCAGCAGACTGTCTTCTAAACATGGTTTTGAAATTGGAATTAGCAACACTTGTAGCATGATACAAGTCTGTTTTGTGGACCAACTTATGCATATTATATCAAAGACAAAGCATTGTGGCAAGGTTTTGAGTCAAAGGAAAAAGTTCAAACAAGAAAAAGTTTTAGGATTTGTAATCTTACAAAAATGCCACTTTGTAATAACTTGAACTATTTGTAACATCTTGAACTATTTGTAACATATTGAACTATTTTAACATCTTGAATTATTTGTAACATCTTGAACTATTTTGAATTGTAGTGAAAAGATGTCATGAAGCAATGAACTTAACTTAGAAATATTTCCAAGTCTTGCAAAAGTTGGACTTTTTGACTTTCTTGATTTTTGATGATCAAATTTCATATTTTGAATGTCTTGATGAAATGTGATTTTTGGGACTCAATTTTGGTCAAGAAGTCAAAGTTTGACTTTTTAGTATACAGTTGACTTTTTCCACCAGTTGGCCGAATTTTGTCTATCAATCCACTGATCTCAGGAGATGAATTAAAATATGCGATTAGGCAAAATGACGTGCTCGGATCCTTGAGATCATGCTTCCAACCAATAAGTCAGGTGTTAGGTCAAAAATCAAAATTCGGTTATTTTCATTCAAAACCTTAATTTTGACCATTTTGCCCTTTTGATAATTTGAATGACTTTCTTGGAAAATTGTGATCCAAGACTTAAAACTTGACAGAAATAATCCCGAGAGTCCATAATTATCCATGAAAGTCATTTAAAACATTAGAAATCCAATTGCCTTTGTATAAACTCAAACCCTAATTTGAGGCATCAGTGTTGAAGAGATTATTTGACCTAGTCGATGCTTGCGCAAACTTGAGTCATTGAAGATATTTGTAGGAAATATCTTGAGGAATGAGAGGGAAAATTTTGGGGTACAACAACTGCCCCCATTCAATCTTCTTAAACTTGAAGAGTTAGATTGGCGGGTTCGCCATTCGTGACTTGAAGGTGGAAGATGATTGAACACTAGAGTGCCCAGAAATTTGCACTCGATGGTAGGTTGGTTGATTGCATCGGGAATGGGCTTATAGATGTCATTTGAAGAGTGACAGCGAGTCGTTAAAGATGGGCTTAAAGATGCCATCCAGAGTGACTGTTGGTAGACATTGGAAGAAGTATCAGAATAAATCTTTGGTCGATTTATACTGAAACAATAGATATCTTAAAGGAAGTGTTTATCATGTAGATAGTCACCCCGTCTTGTTTCATGAATTGATCTACAATCAATTTGTTGGTAAAACCATCTTGTTTCGAGAGCTCATGCCATTGGTGATAAAGATAGTTGCCTCGTCCTGTTTCGGGAATTGATCTTTACCTAACCAGAGAGAAAGAAAGATAGTTTCTCCGTCCTGTTTCGGGAGTTAATCTTCAATCTACTTATGTAGATAGTTGTCCTGTCTTATTTCAGGTATTAATATACAATTAGTTGTTCACGGATAGTTGTCCTGTCTTGTTTCAGGTATTAATTTGGAACCTTCTTTTTGTTGGTCGTAGAGATAGTTTCCCTAGCTGGTTTCAGGAATTAGTCTCTAACCTTAGAGAAAGAAAGATAGTTTCCCCGTCTTGTTTCGGGAGTTAATCTTCAATCTACTCATGTAAATAGTTGTCCTATCTTGTTTCAAGTATTAATCTACAATCAGTTGTTCGCAGATAGTTGTCATGTCTTGTTTTAGGTATTAATCTGGAACTTGTTGAAAATTGATGATGATATTTGTTTGTTGATCTTTCCTAAAAAGGTAAAGAATTAGCTATATACAATGTCATGATGCATGACATAGTTCTCAAAATAAATGAGATTGTGCTATATTTATTTTGTATGCATATGATATGATGTTTGTAAAGTAATGTATGAATTCAATATATGAACTGATCAGTTGTTCGTTGTAGCATCATTAAAATGAGGGAAAATAAATCCCTGACTGCTGCTGGGGATGAAGAATGTGATTCTTCATTATTTGTTTATAATGTTTCCATTTGGGATTCCTGTTTTTTTGTTTGAGGAGAACTCCGCTGGTGGACGTTGGTTTTACTTGAGGGAAACTCTGTGGAGAGTGTTAATTTCTGCTTTGGGAAAAGAGTTCAGAAATTTTAGTTATCCATTGCTCTATTGGGGAGTTATCTCTTGATTGGAGATAATGGAAGTTAACAACCTTTTGGGGATTAATTGTTATCTGGTCAGATTCAAGGCTTTTAGCAATTCACTAGGGATTAATGGCAAACTCTACTGGGGAGGAGGAGTTTTGTTAGTGACTTGAAGAAGTTAAACTATTATCTGGTCGGGTCCAGGCTTCATAGTAACTTGCTTTGAAAGAGATGAAGTTAAACTAATATTTGGTCGGGTTCAGGCTTCGCAGTAACTTGCTTTGAAAGAATGGAGTCAGTTGTTAGCTGGTCGGGTTAGAGGTTTTACAGTAACCTCTAGTGATAGTAACGACTCTGTTAGAGATTGCAATGACTCTACCGGGGGTTAAGGGGTTTCGTCTGTTGATTTGTAATCGTCTAAGAAGCAATAACTCAAGTTGGGGAATTTACAGTTTGTTGGGAAAATAAAACCTGTTGAAGAGAATGTTTTGACGACCTGCTGGGGAGGTATTTTCTTTAGGGATAAATCTACACGGATCTTTTTTAAGACTAGCTCAGCTGGGGATGAAGAATGTGATTCTTCATTATTTGTTGGAATTTAATTATTGGGAGATGGACTTCTGTGGGTAGAGAAATAAACTCTACTGGGGAGTTATCTCTGTAAACTGCTTGGGGATTTTTATGAAGCCCTGTTGGGGAACCATGTTGTGGAATTCTTCAAGATGCTGGGGAGATGATTAGAGACTCTTGCTCTGCGGGGGATTTCAGAATCTTTGTTATCAATAGGTTGTATGCTAAAGATATGGCAGTGACTTCATGGGATGACGTCTTTGTCTCTGTATCTATTGTGGGATGTATCCGCGGGGATTTGCATTTGGCTTTTTAGACATTGTCCTGTTTCTTAAACCATTAATAAATGTCTTTCGGTTTTTATGCGTGTATTTGTAAACGGTGATTATATTCAAATGCATATGTTAAAAATAATCACTGGACATTTTTGCAAAACAGAAAAATAAGAACAAATAGTTTATGCATTTTCAAATAGATAGCTTTTGCATTAATCTGAAGAAGTCTGCCTATAACAAGCGTCTTTGTACAAGAAGACAGACATCCTAATAAGAGAATGTCGTCGTAAGAATGAAAGCTATACAAAGCAGTATATAAATAGAAACAGCTATGTGAAATGATCACATTGGGTTCCTATTCTGCTATTGCCTTTATATCTTTAAGTGTCTCATCCCTTTGCTGCTTGACTGAAGTTGACTGAATTGATTAGTACCATTTGACTTTGACACTTGATATTGAAGTCGATTTGTGAGGTGACCCAACGGGACATATTTGTATTATTTTAATACCTAACTTTTGCCTGGACCTCCCTTTCGGGTTTTCAGTCCACCAGGATACCCTTTTTTTTCCAAGCCGCCTTTTCAGGTTTTCGACTTGCCGGGTGTGCAGATTTCTCATATATATATATATATATATATATATATATATATATATATATATATATATATATATATCCCTAACTTTTTCCTGAACCCTTTTGGTTCGTCGGGATGCCCTTATTTTTGCCTAGGCCAGTCAACCTAGAGGGTCTCTATTTATGCGTAGATTCTTTTAACTATGTCCACGTTTACAAGATGCGGAAGGTTGTCAACATCGATAGTGGTTAATATCATGGCTCCCCCAGAAAATATGTTCTTGGTCGCAAATGGTCCTTCGTATGTGGGAGTCCATTTTCCCCCGAGATCACCTTGTGGCAGCATAATGCGCTTGATTAATATGTTGCCAACTTTATATTCTTGACGTCTGACCTTCTTGTTAAAAGATTTGATCATACGTTTCTGGTATATCTTACCATGACAAACAGTCGTGAGTCTTTTCTCGTCGATCAGGTTCAATTGGTCAAGTCGAGTTTGAACCCATTCGTCTTCATTCAAACCTGCATCCTTCATGATTCTCAAGAAAGGGATCTGGACTTTGATGGGTAGGACAACTTCAATACCGTATACCAGAGAGAAAGGATTTTCCCTTGTTGACGTGCGTACTGAGGTATGATAACCATGAAGAGTAAACTGTAACATCTTGTGCCATTATTTGTATGTCACCGCCATCTTCTGTATGATTTTCTTGATGTTTTTATTGGCGGCCTCTACAACGCCATTCATCTTCGGTCGGTAAGAAGAAGAGTTATGATGCTGAATCTTGAATTGGGTGCAGAGCTCGATGATCATAGTATTATTGAGATTTGTACCATTATCTGTGATGATTCTTTCTGGAATACCATATCGACAGATAAGGTTATGTCTGATGAATCGGGCCACAACGTTCTAGGTAACAGAAGCAAATGAGGCTGCCTCGATCCACTTTATGAAGTAATTAATGGCAACCAAGATGAAGCAGCGCCCATTAGAAGTGGTAGGTTTAATCTCTCCGGTCATATCAATGCCCCACACTACAAAAGGCTAAGGAGCAGTCAAGACGTTCAAGGGAACCAGAGGTACATGTACTTTATCGGCATAGATCTGGCACTTGTGACAAGTTCAGGAATGCCGATAACAGTCTTCTTCCATAATGGACCAGTAGTACCCTTCCCTCGGAATCTTCTTAGCCATTGTGTTCCCACTAGAATGGGTGCCAAAGGTACCTTCGTGCATATCTATCATAATCTTCTCTACTTCACTCTCATCTACACACCGAAGCAAATTAGAATCGTGGTTGCGCTTGTAGAGGATTTTGTTACTGAGGAAAAAATTGGCAGAGAACCTTCTTAGGAACTTCTTATCATTAATGGAAGCTCCCTCAGGATACTCTTGGACTTCGAGGTATCTTTTCACTTCGTGGAACCAGGGTTTATCCACTACTTCTTCAATATCAACCTCATAACAGTATGTTGGTTCGTCTAATCTCTCAATAGTGATATGAGGAGCTTCATTATCCCATCTGACTTTAAACATGGATGACATAGTAGCTAGCGCGCCTGCTAACTGATTTTCATCTCGCGGAAAATGTTCAAAGGTGACTTCTTCAAAGTGTGGAATTAGTGTCAACACATGCTTCCGGTAAGGGATGAGATTAGGATGCTTCGTGTCCCATTCTCCTTTGATTTGAATGATCACCAGGGCCGAGTCTCCAAATACACTCAAGAATTTGATTCTCAAGTCGATAGCAGCTTTGAGACCCATAATGCATGCTTCATATTCAGCCATGTTATTGGTACAGTTGAAACATAGCCTGACGGTGAAAGGAGTATGACAACAAACGAGAGATATTACAACAACACCAATTCCATTGCCCAGAGTGTTGAAAGCTCCATCAAAAACCATAGTCCATCAGGATCCTTGTTCAGGTCCGTCATACGGTCCAGGTTTTGCAGAGTCAGTTGTTAACATGATATTCTCATCCGAGAAGTCAAAGTTCATAGATTGATAATCATCAACAGCGTGATGGGCCAAATAATCTTCCAATACACTTCCTTTGATGGCTTTCTGTGTTGTATATTGAATATCGTATTCAGTTAGAATCATTTTCCATCTAGCTATCCGTCCGGAGAGAGCGAGATTCTCGAAGATGTACTTGATGGGGTCCATCTTAGAAATCAATAAAGTTGTGTGAGTCAGCATATACTGTCTTAGCCGGTGAGCAGCCCATGCCAGACTTGTCATGTTGCCCCAGAACACACCCCATTGAATTCTCTAATACTATTAAGTACATGATCAGAGGTCTTTCTTCAACTGCAGACATCAAAATTGGAGGTTCTTGAAGATACTCCTTAATTTTGTCAAAGGCAGTCTGGAAGTCGTCGTTCCACTTCACTACTTGATCTTTCTTTAGTAGTTTGAAGATTGGCTCACAAGTAGCAGTTAGGTGGGAAATGAATTTGGCAATGTAGTTTAGACGTCCTAAGAATCCCTTAACCTCCTTCTCGGTGCGGGGAGCTAACATATCTTGAATAGCTCTAACCTTCGCAGGATCTACTTTGATACCTTTTCCATTGACAATGAAACCTAATAGTTTACCATATCTTACTCCAAAGGTGCACTTGTTCGGATTCAGTCTTAACTTGTACTTCTCTAAACTTTCAAATAGTTTCTGCAAGTGATCCAAGTGCTCTTCTTCAGTATGAGACCTGGCTATCATATCGTCGATGTAGACCTTTATCTCGTGATGGATCATATCATGAAATAAGGCTACTGTGATACGGTGGCAGAACCGACTGTTATACTGGTTTGCGTTTTGCATTTTTTGTTTGCAAAATGTCGCGGTAAGCAAGAGTTGCCACCGACTTTTATTTTATCCAATCATGGAAAAGGAAAAAGAACAGAAAAAACCTTTTTTCGAGATATTCTGAGTATGGGGGGTAGATTATAAAAAGGGAAGGTGTTAGCACCCTTTCTATCCATGGTTTTCCATGGGCTCTTAGGTACTTGCTCATTTTTCAAATTTCTTGTGTGTGTTTGTTTTGAAAATGTTTTACTTCATGATAACCCTTGATCAATCCTCAAGGGTGTCACGAAGTTTGTTTTGAAAATTTGTTTTGAAAGGTGTTTGTGAAGAGTTTTTATTGAGCAAGTGCTTAAGATTCTACCTACTCGAAAAAAGATTGTTCGTTCTATTTGCTTTAGACAGTGTTTTCCTACAGAGTAGGTAGCACCGTCGTTAAAGTTGTAAGGGACATTCGAAAGGGACAAGTACAATCACTAAAGCAATAGTTAGAAAACTTTAGTAGTAACCCTAGAGTCTTAAGATCTTTTCCGAGGCAATATTTCCGCGGCAACATTTTCGAGGCAACATTTCCGAGGCAACATTTTCGAGGCAAAATTCGAATGGGACACTTTGATCTTTTAGACTGGAGGGCCACCATTAAAATCTCCTATGCTTAATGATTGTTTACCAAAGGCAACCGAAGTAAGGTAAACCCTAGGAGTGAATATGTGCATATGAGTTGTTTCAGTTATTTAATCTTTGCACATTAGGTGATCTACCGTTTTAAATTTCCATACATTCTTGCCATACAATCCTATTAGCATACATCTAGACAGTTAAATATTTGCAGGAATTTAAAAGTGCGAGAAAATAAACCTAGCTATTACAAGGCTTTGACAGTTACATAATTATCTTGACGAGAAATAAAAGTGCGGAATTTAAAACCCTAATTAAAACTATTACAAGCTCGAAACAGTTACAATAATAATGAAACAAATAAAAATGCGTGCGGTAAATCAAATGCTAGGGATGTTAAAAAATAAACTAAACCCTAATTGAAAGAAAAAGATTTTTGTACATTTTTTATTGGAGAAAACAATGAAATTTCAATTTAAATGAAACCCTAATTTTTCTAATTGCTTTTTAATTGTGAAAAAGAGTATTTAAGTTAACCTAATTAATTAAAATAAATTTTGAATAAAAAAAAGATTTTTAGTGTATTTTTTAAAGAAAATTAATTAAATTATGTACAATTCAAATCCTAAGTCTAATTATCTTTAATTATAAAAAGAGATTAAATTGCCTTAAGTCAATTAAACTAAATTAATAAAGAAATAAAATATTTTTATAAAAAAAATTGTTTTTGTAGTTTTGTGATTTTTTTTTTATTTTTGTAGAAAAATAATAATTTTGGGTTAATTAGTTAAAACAAATAAAAGAAATTAATTAAAGAAATTAAAAAGAAAATAGAAAAATGCAAACTGGGCCTGTGTTGAATAGCATGTCTGGGGTGTCAATCTGAAATTTTTGAGGCCCAAAACGCTCCCATCCCAGTCAATATTTGATTCTGTGTGATGTTGACCTGAACATGCACCATGGTCCCTCATGGATGGAGCGTTAGATCTGATGGCATGCTTGATCAAACAGTTGGACGCAAGGGTTCATGGTGGGTATCAAGAAGAATAATACGCTGGATCTGTTGAATGAAAATAACATAAAGGAAGTGCTGGGACCTGGGATCGAACCCAGGTCCTTATGATCAATACCAATGCCTCATTTCCAGCTGTGCTACGCGCTTTAGTTGTTAGTATAAGGAAAACAAAATATGTTATATAATAAATAAATGGATTAATGAATAAACGAAAAAATGCGCCAGCTTTCCAATGGCCCAATGATGTTAGGACACATTATCTTCTTCCTTTTCATCCTTCGTTTTAGATCTTCATACCTTTACCTACAGTCAGCTTCCATGGCTAAAGATCTGTGCAATTTAAAAATTCACGAGACACAATATAAATGGAATTGAAGACCATGGTTCGACCGGTCATGATGTCCCGGTCATCCCAGTACCCAACTTATGGTCTAATTTTTCCTGTAGCCAAAAGCCCTAAATTGCACACCCAAACCCTAACAATGGCAAAGGCACGTATAGGCTTCAAAAATGCAATTAAATCATTCAGTCAGCTTGCAAACATGATGAGGATCACAAATATATAACTTAAACATGCTAATGATGCAGGAGTTATGATAATCGTTTCTGAAAAAATTTGCAAACCGTGTGACTCCTACGCGATGCTTCTGGACTTTGGGCAGCTTGCAATTGATTAGGATGGCTTCCTGAGACGTCCAGCAATTGATTGGCAGTGCTAGGATGACTTGAGATGTCCCGTGGAGTGAAAACCGATTCACACTTTTCTTTGAATTTTTGAAGTTTGTTCTGGCCTCTTACACGACTGCAACCCTCCTTTTTTGCTTTGTTCTTGTTCATTATATATCCCTTAATGAATTAGGGTTGCAAAACAGATTGAATCTTGAAGTTTTGATGAGATTTGATTTGATTCTTTAGCCATATGCAAACTTGATATTTTGAGCCAAATCATCCCTTTTTTGCATCAATTATGCTTGATTCATTTTGGCCTTGATAATTCAGCATATTTTGATTGCCAACCTGTCCAAAAACCAAATCAAATCATATATTTGCTATTATTCATCAATTATTTGATTTAATTCAATTTTTAATTAATAAAAAAATCAAAATAAATTGAAATGAAGCAAATAATGGGTGGATGAATATTTGAGTCGTGGACCACATTATAAGTGAGGTGCGAGCTTAAAAAGTTAGGCCCATTTAGCAAAAAAATGCATTTTTGAGCACATTTGACTTTTGGCAATTTTGCAAAAAGGGTCAACTTTGACAAGGCATATCTCTTCCAATTTTTAACCCTAGAGAGCAGTTCTTGGACTTTTTAGAAATCTTAGGATGTTCCTTAAGCAACCCTTTTGGTCTCATCTCAATTGAGTCTTCCATGTTCATATAAGAAGCTTTGACCCAAAATGTGTTTTTGTTGACTTTTCAAAAGAACCCATAATGTAGAAATTCATATCTTTTTATGAGTGCATATTTTGAACTTGTGAGCTGAATATGAATTGTAGGGAATTTCATCCTCTTCAAAATGAGCTTTGGATGGAAAATTTATGATAAAGCATGTGGAAGTTATGCTTGGTCAAAGTTTGGTTGACTTTTATTGAGAAACCCTAATTTAGCAACTTTGGGGTTTTGATGATTTTGGAGTATTCCTTGAGGAATCATGATCAACCCTTTATAAAATGATGAAAGTCACTTCAAAATGTTGATGTTGACCAAAAATATTGAAGTTTGACTGTATGTGGGCCACAGTTGACTTTTGACCTAATACAGTCGATTCTCAAGCATCTAAGCAGTTGACTGAGCAAACTTCTTGTGCAAAGCTTGAAATTTGACATGTATGATCTTGAGAACATATTGGGACCATGGAAAGAATTTGGGACCTTTGGATTCCACCTATCTTTATGAAAATAGAAACCCTAATTTGAGGTACACTGCCTTAGGAGAGAGTTTGTCTGGTCAACTCTTGGGTACACTTGAGCAAATTAAAGATCTCAATGGACATGTATTGAGTAAAATGAGAGGGAAATTTTTGGGTACAACAACTGCCCTTGTTCAATCTTCTTAAACCTGAGGATGTAGATTGGTATATCTGCCTTTCGTAATCTGAAGGTGGAAGATGATTGAACACTAAAGTGCCCAGAAATTTGCACACGCATGAAGTGGCACTTGATTTGTGATATAGGGAATGGGCTTATAGATGCCATTCGGAAGTCACTAGAGAATTGTCGAAGATGGGCTTAAAGATGCCATCCTGGATGTGACGGAGAATTATCTGAGATGGGCTTAAAGATGCCATCTAGATAATGTTGATTTTCTAAGACATTCCTTCGATGAGAGTTCCTGTTGTTATTGTTGATGAGGAATCTGCTGAGGAACATTGGTATCTGTCTTGGGAGAAATAGAGTTTTAGGAGCTTCAGTTGTCCGTTACTCTACTGGGGAAATAACTCTGGCTTGAGGAAGCGGAAGTGAACTGCATGTCTGGTCAGGGTATATGTTGCACCACGACTTACTTGGGAAATGCAAAACCAATCGTGTTTGATCAGGTCCAAGTCCTACAGTGTTATGGACTGCTGTCTAGAGATAAGAGAGGAGGAACCTGGATAGTAGGGTTACTTTGATATGAAAGCCTGGATAGTAGGGCTTGAGAAGGAACCTGGGTCGTAGGGTTACTTCGATATGAAAGCCTGGATAGTAGGGCTGTGAGAAGGAACTTGGGTCGTAAGGTTACTTCGATATGAAAGCCTGGATAGTAGGGCTGTGAGAAGGAACCTGGGTAGTAGGGTTACTTTGATGTGAAAGCCTAGATAGTAGGGATGTGAGAAGGAACCTGGGTAAGGTTGCTTCGTGAGGAGTTTGGGTAAAACTTCATCTGAACCGAGAAGGAACCTGGGTAAGGTTTCTTTGTGAGGAGTTTGGGTAAAACTGCATCTGAACTGAGAAGGAACCTGGGTAAGGTTGCTTTGTGAGGAGTTTAGGTAAAAATGCATCTAAACCGAGAAAGAACCTGGGTAAGGTTGCTTTGTGAGGAGTTTGGGTAAAACTGCATCTGAACTGAGAAGAAACCTGTGTAAGGTTGCTTTGTGAGGAGTTTGGGTAAAATTACATCTGAACCGAGAAGGAACCTAGGTAAGGTTGCTTCAGGATAAGTCTGAGTGAAACTTCAGAAGGAACCTGGGTAAGGTTGCTCGTGATGAGTCTGTGTAGGGCTTTAGGAGGAACCTGGGTAGGGCTACTTTTGGATAAGTCCATGTAAAACTCTGGCAGGAACCTGGGTAAGGTTACTTTGGGCTAAGTCCGTGTAAAACTTCAAGAGGAACCTGGGTAAGGTTACTTTGTGATAAGTTTGTGTAAAACTTCAGAAGGGACCTGGGTAAGGTTAATTTGGGATAAGTTCGTGTAAAACTTCAGGAGGAACCTGGGTAAGGTTACTTTGGGATAAGTTCGTGTAAAAATTTATTTGGAAATGTATGAGAAAAGACCCGTGTAAGATTTTTCAGGATAAACCCGTGTGAAGCTGCATTTAGGAGAAACTTGTGTAAGATTGCTTCGTGATAAACCTGTGTAAAGCTGCATTTGATCGTGCAGATGTGTTGTACCCCAAAATTTTCCCTCCCATATTTCCCAATACATTTCAAGTGAGGTCCTCAAATTGCTCAAGGTAGTCCAAAGGTTGACCAGACAAACCCTCTCCAAAGGCAGTCTACCTCAAATTAAGGTTTCAGTTTGCATCAAGATGCTTGAGTCCAAAGGGTCTCAAATTCTCACCATTGTCCTAAATATGTTCTCAAGATCATCCATGTCAAATTTCAAGCCTTGCAGAGAAAGTTGACTCAGTCAATTACTCAAAAGCCTGAAAATCGACTATGCTAAGGTTAAAGTCAATTGTGGCCCACATACAATCAAACTTCAATATTTTTGGTCAACATTCTCATTTTGAAGTATTATTCATCATTTTAACAAGGGTTGATCATGATTCCTCAAGGATTGCTCATAATTCATCAAAACCCAAAAGTTGCTAAATTAGGGTTTTGTAGGAAAAGTCAACTCATCTTTGACCAAGCATAACTTTCTAATACTTTATCAGAAATGACCCATCAAAATCCCATTTTGAAGAGGATGCAATTCCCTACAATCCATCTTCAGCTCCTAAGTTCAAAATATGCACTCACAAGAAGTTATGAATTTGGACATTATAGGTCATTTTGAAAAGTCAACAAAAACACCTTTTTTGTCAAAGCTTCATACATGAACATGGGATACTCAATTAAGATGATACGTAAAAGGTTTCTTAGAGGACATCTTGAGCTTTCTAAAAAGACCAAGAACACATCTCTAGGGTCAAAATTGAAGGAGTTATGCATTGGCGAAGTTGACCTTTTTTTGCAAAATTGCCAAAAGTCAAATGTGCCTCAAATTGCAATTTTTATCAAATGAGTCCAATTTTTTGTGTTTGTTTTGAGTTTGTAACATGGTCCACGACCCATGATCCTTCCCACTTGCTTTTATTTTATTTTAGTCATTTATTTTGGTTTTTATTTCAATTAAATCAAATTAAATCAAAATAAAATCATCAAAGTATCAAAATCATTTAAACCTTGAGATTTTGTGCATATTTCAGGTCCATGAATAGCTGGCAATGAGATCAAATCGTGCAAGGCTTTTTTGTACACAAAAAGATTGGATTTATGCGATTTGGAAAGATTTATATGAGAATCAAATCTTGATCAATGATCATTATTGGAGAAGATTGGATGCAAATTTGTAAACCTAATTCACTCAAGGCTACATATAGAACATATCCAAACCAAATGCACAAGGATTAGAAGCGTGAGAAGCTGAGGAAAAACTTGCAAAAACTCAAGAAAAGTGGTAATTGGATTTCATAGTCCCAGGCTCTTTCAAGCTATTCCAAGCATACCATTCACTTGCTGGGCATTCAAGGAGTCCATCCCAATCATCAACAAGCATTTTCGTGCCCAAACACGCACTGTAAGAACCTCACGATATCCTTACTTTCTTGAAATTCAATATCACGATTCTGGCATTTATAGCATGAATTCCTTACATATTCTTGTTCATTGAAACATTTGCAAGCTAATGATAATGTTCAATTGCGTTTTTGTTAGCCATACTGAGATCCACCATTATTAGGGTTTAGGTTTTGTTTTTAGGGATTTTTCATACAAGAACAATTGGCCCAAATGGAGGAGACCATTGTGATCAGCGGGTCAAACCCAGTTGATCCATGATCTGTAATCTCAAGCCTCAACTCAACTTTAGTTTTGATGAAAGACAAACAAGCTAGTTTGATGAAAGATAAACAAGCTCTATGGCAAGAAGGAAAAGAAGTGGAAATTAGCTTAAAGCATCATTCACTCAAAGCTTTAAGGATCATGGAAAGCAATCAAGTATATCAATTCTCATTTGAACTACATTGATTAGAAATGCTCAAAAATGATATACACACTTGCCACAACACTTCACTTAAATTTCAAAACAAATTCTAAGTTTTTCCCTGCTGTAAATCGATTAACATCTTGTGTAAATCGATTTACACATGCTTTTTCAAAATCTGATTGTCTCTGCCAGCAATCGATTTACATGAAGTGTAAATCGATTGATCACAGAACAATGTGAATTTTTAACTCTTGTAAATCGATTTACACAACATGCTAATCGATTTACACTTCAAATTTTTTGAAAACATGAACGTTACAAACCCGTGCAATCGATTTACATCTTATGTTAATCGATTTACACATTGTAAATTTTGAAAAATTTGAACTGGTTTCAAGATATCCTTCACACCTTTTCTCTAATAGATGCATGGTCATACATTGCATCCTCTCAAGTTTTTCAAACAGAAAAGTGTCCATTTGGAAAGGTATCTTGATTACTTTAAATACAAAATCTTTCAAATCATAAACAACTCTTCTCTTATGCAATAATTCTGAACTTTGTAAAATATTCAAACTTCATATTTCTTAACTTTTAAGAACAAAGATTTTCTGCACTTTCACACATATAAAGAACAGAAATCTTTGAGCATTATCTAACCATTGTGTTACAGTTTGAATTGCTTACAAGAGAAGAAAGAAGAAACTTCAAAGAATTCACTCTATGTGATCAACATCTTTCAAGAAATCATACTTCATAAAATTATACAAAGTGTAACTTATTTCCAGGATTGTTGGAATTAAGTATTAGATTACTTTTGTTCCTTGTTGTCCAGTGTTGGAAACAAGAGGTATCTTTTGAGAGGATTGTTCTCAAGAGACTTATTGGAAATCCAAGAGGGTGTTATTGGTATTTGTTAGGTTCTTTAGTTGATAAGACTAGGAAGAGTCTTGTAAAAAGTTCTAACAAAATAGTGAAATCTCTTGCGTGTTTGCAAGGGGACTGGACGTACTTCCAGGGTGTGGAAGGAACCAGGATAAATCTCCGTGTCTCTTTACTTTCTGCACTTTACAGTTTTCAAAGCACTAAATCAAAATCAAAAAGTATAAAATAAGTCAAAAAACGACCACCAGCTAATTCACCCCCCCCCCCCCCCCTTAGGCGCATTCTTAAACTTACAATTGGTATCAGAGCAGGTTATAGGTAACCTGCTCCTAGAGATCCAGAATGGCTTCCGCAAATCATCAACCCGTTTTCAGAGATGGTGGTAGTAACAACAAGCCTCCTCTATTCTGTGGTGAATATTTTGACTTCTGGAAAATACGCATGAAGGCGCATTTTGAAGCACAAGGAGAGGAAGTATGGGATGCTGTTGAAAATGGTCCATTTATCCCGGTAACGGTAATCAATGGCGTTGGCTCTTCAAAGCCTAAAACTGCATGGGACGACGATGATAAAAAGAAAGTTATCTATGACAAAAAGGCAATAAACCTTCTTCAAGTGCACTCAGTATGGACGAATTTTTCCGTGTCTCGACATGCAGAACAGCAAAGGAAACTTGGGATACCTTGGTTCAAACTCATGAAGGAACGACTGAAGTAAAAAGATCAAGGCTAAATACCTTAAGTCAAGAATATGAACTATTTCGAATGCATCCCAGAGAATCCATTCTTGACTTACAAAAGAGATTTGTGCATTTGACAAATCACTTAAGTGCTCTTGGTAAAACCTTGACAAATGATGAACTCAACTTGAAAGTCATTAGATCATTGACTAGGGAATGGCAACCAAAGGTAACGACAATCTCGAAAAAGAAGAGTCTCTCCGCAATGACTTCCGCTACATTATTTGGAAAACTTCAAGAATACGAAACGGAACTCGGTAGACTTGAAAAACATGAGAATCTAGAAAAGAAGTCCAAAAACATTGCTTTAAAAATTGATTCAAAGGAAGTTGTAAAAGAAGACAATCTAGAAGAAGATGAAAATTTCATGCTTCTTGTGAAAAGACTTGGGAAGTTTTTTGGCAGAAATGACAAAGGTGGATCTCATGCACACAAGAGAAAGCACTTCAAGAAAAGAGAAGCCTCCACATAAACACAAGATGTTTCATGCTATGAATGTGGAAAGCAAGGACGTATCAAGCCAAACTGTCCAAATCTCCCAAAGAAAAACGGATTCAAAGGAAAGGACTCAAAACAAAAGAAAGTCTACATAGCATGGGAAGATAATGATATGAGCAGTACATCGGAATCGGAAAGCGACGAATGTGAAAATTTAGCCTTAATGGCATCGCATCACTCCGACGACGAAGAAGAGGTTAGTAATGAATTTAATCTTTTTGATGATGATGTTCAAGGTGCAATTGATAAACTCTTGAAAGAATGCAAAAGTTTATACAAAAAGGTGTCAAACCAAGAAAAAGAACTTCTAATTTGTCTAGAAAAAATTGACACCATGACTAAAGATTTTGATCTTCAAAAACAGAATTTTATAAAAGAAAAGGAAAACTTTGCATGCTCCAAGTGTGAATCAAATGTCTTTCAAATTGTTCAATTGAAAAGAGTCATTGAACGATATGAAAAAGGACAAATAGGATTGGAAGGAATACTAAGCCAACAACGTTATCCAAATGATAAAAGAGGTCTTGGTTATGTGAATACTAAGAAACCAAGTAACAATCCCACTATTTTTGTAAAGGCTAGTAATAGTTCCAATCCCAAGAAAGTAGAAAAGAAGCAAGTTGTTCATAATCATCAAAAGAAAAAGGCTAATGTATCTAAAAGAAAACAAATTCCTAGATACAAGAGCAAATTTGTTCCATACTGTTTTTACTGTGGTATTATTGGACACACACCCAATGCATGCTATATTAGAAATTTCAGTATGGCTAGTGGACATTATGCATGGGTGAAAAAGGGAACTAACTATGAAGGACCCAAGGCAACTTGGGTACCTAACAAGAAATAATTTGTTTTTGTAGGTATGCTTGAAATCCACATCAAATCGTTGGTATCTTGACAGTGGATGTTCAAAGCATATGACAGGAGATGTACACCAATTTTCATATCTAGTACATAAAGCCAAAGGGTATGTCACCTATGGAGACAACGCCAAAGGAAAGATTCTTGGCGTTGGTATAGTTGGCACACCTCCATCCATTCAAATTGAGGATGTTCTCTATGTTGAAGGATTAAAACACAACCTTCTTAGCATAAGTCAACTTTGCGATAGAGGGTTCAAGATCAAATTCAACAAAGAAGAATGCCTTATTATGGATGAGGCAACCAATGAGGTAAAACTCAAAGGTATAAGATCTAACAATATTTTTATGTTTACTCTAGATGATTTGTCTATGAAGGTACAATGTCTTATGGTAAACAACAATGACGCTTGGTTATGGCACAAGAGGATTGCTCACATACACATGGAGCACTTAAACAAATTGGTTAAGCATGACTTAGTTATTGGTCTACCAAAGATGAAGTTCATCAAAGACAAATTATGTAGTGCATGCCAAAAGGGCAAACATACCAAATCAACTTTCAAACCAAAGAATGTGGTTTCAACAACAAGACCACTTCAATTGTTGCACATGGATCTTTTTGGTCCATCTAGAACAAGAAGCTTCGGAGGTAACATTTATGCTTTAGTTATTGTAGATGACTTTTCCCGTTTCACTTGGACTTTGTTTTTAGTGCACAAAAATGAAGCATTCAAGGCATTCAAGAGATATGCAAAACAAGTTCAAAATGAGAAGTCATTAAAGATAACATCAACCCGAAGTGATCATGGTGGAGAGTTCCAAAACAGTCTATTTGAAGAATTTTGTGAAGAAAATGGGATCTTCCACAATTTTTCAGCACCAAGAACTCCACAACAAAATGGAGTAGTTGAAAGGAAAAATAGGTCTTTGGTGGAGCTTGCAAGAACCATGCTAAGTGACTCAAGTTTTCCTAAATATTTTTGGGCGGATGCGGTAAGCACGGCATGTTACGTAAGCAATCGCGTGATCATAAGACCTATACTAAAGAAAACTCCATATGAGACTTACAATTGTAAGACTGATCGCAAAAGTACAAGTGGAACATGTCACATTCTTGGAAATGCCTTGGTTTCATGGTCATGCAAAAATCAAGCAAGCGTCGCTCTCAGCACTGCCGAAGCAGAATACATTATGGCTGGAAGTGGATGCGCTCAAATTCTTTGGCTAAAACAACAATTACTTGACTATGGAGTAAGCCTTGGATGCATTCTGATTCGATGTGATAACACAAACGCGATCAATATTACGAAAAATCCAGTTATGCATTCCTGGACAAAACACATTGACATCAGACATCATTTCATTCGGGATCATGTACTCAAAGGAGATGTCGAGATTACTTTCGTGGACACTCAAAATCAACTCGTGGACATCTTCACAAAACCACTTGCAAAAGATGCATTTTTCAAAATTCGTCATGAACTCGGAATCCTAGATGAACAAGATATATAAGGTGCACTCTATCCTTAACTATACTTAAATGTGCATATACGTGTGTTTAGACAATGTTTCAAATGTTAAAAATACTGTTTTTAAAATTTTTTCTTTAAGTAAATCGATTTACTTGATGTGTAAATCGATTTACCACTGAAGCAAAACATTTTTTTAATAAAATATTTTGTGTAAATCAATTTCAACAATATGTAAATCGATTTACCACTGAACGAAAATTATTTTTCATAAAAAATTTCTGTGTAAATCGATTTAACCAAGGGGAAAATCGATTTACCACAGAATCTGAAGCATTTTCTATGTACTTTTTCTATGCAAATTAATTTTTAACATGTGATACTTGTATGAGCTTTTAATATATTGGTCAAACTTTCATTTTCTCTCATCTTTCCCTTCTTTTTGATAATGTCAATGGGGGAGAAGGATGTGATAGCACTTTATGGTTGTTTGTTTTCATTGTCTTTACAGGGCAAGCTTTCAAGTCTTTTTCTCCATAGGGGGAGAAATCTTCTCAGGGGGAGAAAACACTTTTTGCTCCAATTCTGAACAACTCATAAAGAAAGATGGTTTTTCATCATCAAAAAGGGGGAGAATGTAATCTCAAGCCTCAACTCAACTTTAGTTTTGATGAAAGACAAACAAGCTAGTTTGATGAAAGACAAACAAGCTCTATGGCAAGAAGGAAAAGAAGTGGAGATTAGCTTAAAGCATCATTCACTCAAAGCTTCAAGGATCATGGCAAGAAATCAAGTATATCAATTCTCATTTGAACTACATTGATTAGAAATGCTCAAAAATGATATACACACTTGCCACAACACTTCACTTAAATTTCAAAACAAATTCTAAGTTTTTCTCTGCTGTAAATCGATTAACATCTTGTGTAAATCGATTTACACATGCTTTTTCAAAATCTGATTGTCTCTGCCAGCAATCGATTTACATGAAGTGTAAATCGATTGATCACAGAACAATGTGAATTTTTAACTCTTGTAAATCTATTTACACAACATGCTAATCGATTTACACTTCAAATTTTTTGAAAAAATGAACGTTACAAACCCGTGCAATCGATTTACATCTTATGTTAATCGATTTACACATTGTAAATTTTGAAAAATCTGAACTGGTTTCAAGATATCCTTCACACCTTTTCTCCAATAGATGCATGGTCATACATTGCATCCTCTCAAGTTTTTCAAACAGAAAAGTGTCCATTTGGAAAGGTATCTTGATTACTTTAAATACAAAATCTTTCAAATCATAAACAACTCTTCTCTTATGCAATAATTCTGAACTTTGTAAAATATTCAAACTTCATATTTCTTAACTTTTAAGAACAAAGATTTTCTGCACTTTCACACATATAAAGAACAGAAATCTTTGAGCATTATTTAACCATTGTGTTACAGTTTGAATTGCTTACAAGAGAAGAAAGAAGAAACTTCAAAGAAGTCACTCTATGTGATCAACATCTTTCAAGAAATCATACTTCATAAAATTATACAAAGTGTAACTTATTTCCAGGATTGTTGGAATTAAGTATTAGATTACTTTTGTTCCTTGTTGTCCAGTGTTGGAAACAAGAGGTATCTTTTGAGAGGATTGTTCTCAAGAGACTTATTGGAAATCCAAGAGGGTGTTATTGGTATTTGTTAGGTTCTTTAGTTGATAAGACTAGGAAGAGTCTTGTAAAAAGTTCTAACAAAATAGTGAAATCTCTTGCGTGTTTGCAAGGGGACTGGACGTACTTCCGGGGTGTGGAAGGAACCAGGATAAATCTGTGTCTCTTTACTTTCTGCACTTTACAGTTTTCAAAGCACTAAATCAAAATTAGAAAGTATAAAATAAGTCAAAAATCGACCACCACCTAATTCACCCCCCCTCTTAGGCGCATTCTTAAAGTTACATGATCTTGAATTTTATTTATATTGCTTGTATGAAATTTCTGAAATGCACAGGGTTATAGCTACAGCGCCATGTCCGTAGGTAAAGGTTCATAGTTTTAAACGACAGATCCAGGGAAGAAGACGATAGCGTGTCACAACTTTACTGGCCAGTTTAAATTCTGGCGCGTTTATTCTGGCTAGAAGCCTATAGTTCTGATCTATTTGTTTGTTTCTGTTGTATTGATAAACTAACACCCAACGCAGTTGGTCAGAAGAAAGAAGTCAGAAGTTCATGATTCTGGGTTTGATCCCAGGCGTGACCTTTTGGCCTTTTTCCCTTTTGTTTTCACCAGATCCATTGCCTATATTTTCTGAGGGTCATCTTCTAGTTTCATCAACCAGGACCAGATCAAGAATCCCCTGGGCATTATCCTCTGGATCCATCAGTCCGAGCCAGATCCAGCACACCCCATCTTCTGATGGTCATAATCTGCTGGATCCACTAGCCAGGAGCAGGCCCAGTATCACCATCCTCTGGACCGCCATCCTCTGGACCTCCATCCTTTGGACCACCATCCTCTGGACCACCATCCTCTGGACCACCATCCTCTAGACCACCATACTCTGGACCATCATCCTCTGATCAGAGCCGCTGACAGCAAGCCCTTGGGTTACTTCTTATTTCTCTTTAATTTACCTTTCTTTAGTTATTCTGGTTTTTATCAACATCAAAATTATCCCTTTTCTAATAACCAACAAAAAATCACAAAAAAGAAGACTTGTTTTCTTGATAAGCGTTTTTTTAATGAACTAGTTTAAATTAGTTTAAGGCAATTTTAATTTCTTTCCCAATTAAGATTAATTAAAATTTAGGATTTTCTTTTTAATTCAATTATTTCCTTATTTTCCTAAATAATCAAAAACAACAAAAAATAATTTTTCTTTTAATTAGGTTAGACGGGGTCAAAACCCTAATTTTGCTCGTTCATAATTTATCGCGCGCGCTTATTTGTTTTCTACAATACTGATGTAACTGCTCATGGGATGTAATAGTTTAATTAGGACTTTTTGTTTATTTATCGTTTTACGGGTTTTTGGCTATGTAATTAATCCACCTCCCCGAAGCCTTGTAATAGCGTAGTTTCATTTTCCGCATTTTTAATTTCCGCAAATATTAACTGTTAGATGTATGACAATAGGATTGCATGATAAGACTGTATGTTAATTTTAAAATGGTTAGCAAACCCTAAATGTGCAAAGATAATAGCAGAAATCAAATCACTCGCACATGCGCACTCCTAGGGTATACTCTCACTTCGGTTGCCTTCGGTAAACGATCATTAAGTATAGGGTGTTTTAGTGGTCGCTCTTTTGTCTAAACAAAGATCCAATGTCCCGTTCAGAAATGTTGCCTCGGAAATGTTGCCTTGAATATGATCTTAAGACATTAGGGTTATTACTAAGACGTCCTAACATTGCTTTAGTGATTGTACGTCCCTTTCGAATTGACCCTTTACAATTCCAACGATGGTGCTACCTACTCATTAATAGTAGGATAGCGTTATCTAAAGGAAACAAGAACAAAAACATTCTTTTTTTCGAGTAGGTAGATGCTAGTAGGTACTTGCTCATAATAAACTTTTCACACCATACACTTTTCAAACAAAGTTTTCAAAAACACTTCGTAACACTCTTGAGGACTGATACAAGGGTTAGAACGAAGTAAAACAAAAACTTTTCAAAACACACAAACACGGAAGCAATTTTAAAATGATGAGAAAGTACCTAAGATCCCGTGAAAAACCACGGATAGAAAGGATGCTAATACCTTCCCTTTTTATAATCTACCCCCGTACTCAAAATCTCAAAAAAGGGGAATTTTTTGTGCTTTTTTCCTTTCCAGTTGGATAAAATAAAAGTCGGTGGCGACTCTTGCTTACCGCGACATTTTACGAACAAAAAACACAAAACACAAACCAGTATAATAGTCCGGTTCTGCCACCGTATCACAAGATGATTACTTTGTTTAGTTTCAGGAGCTAATCTTGAACTTGCTGGAAGTTGTTGATGATAACCATCTTTCCTGAAAAGGCACATGATTAATCGTATATGATCCATGACATGCATTGCATGATGATGTTCTCAAAATAAATGAGATTATGCCGTATGCAATATGTATGCCCACGTCATGATATAAGAACATGAAATGGTATTGTGACATATCCGAGTGGGAAAATAAATCCCTGACCGTTGCTGGAGAGTAATAGAAATTGAGTTCCTGACCGTCATAGAAAAAGTGGTTCTTCTACTTCTGCTGGGGATGGTGAACCAGAATGACTATGTTGGGGATTTTCCCCTTGTTTACGGATATTCTGCTGAGGAGAGACTCTGCTTGAGTACAACTCTGCGGGGGAATAACTCTGTTTGAGAGAGGAGATCTTTGCTGGAAGATCTTGCCGATTCGGAGAGATAAAATCCGATGGGGGATGAACTTTCGTAGCCGGAGGAATAAACTGTGTTAGGGATTGAGCTTCTGTATTCAGAGAAATAAACTCTGCTTGGGAGACAACTTTACGAATCTCTTACGATTATAAAATTCGGTCAGGGAGTATAGATGTCGATTCTCTGAAGAAACTTTGCTAGGGAATGTAACTCCTGTTTGGGGAAGTCAATGTCAAAGCTTTAGTTGCCTCTACTATGTGGGGAGTGTAGATGTCACAAGGTCGTATGCTGAGGATATGACAATGACTTTGCATCAGGACTTTTCTGCCCCTGTACTTGCTGGAGAAAGTACCCACGAAGGCTTTGTGGATGTTGATCAGGATGATAAGTCTTCTATTGATAAGCAAATGATAAGATGATGGAACATAGTCGTACGCTTCAAATCCCTAACTTTTGCCTGGACCGCCCTTTCGGGTTTTCAGTCCACTGGGATACCCCTTTTTTGCTCAAGCCGCCTTTTCAAGTTTTCGACTTGCCGGGTGTACATATCTTTTTTGTTTTTATCCCTAATTTTTGCCCGAACCCTTTTGGTTCGCCCGGATGCCCTTATTTTTTCCTAGGCCAGTCAACCTAGCGGGTCTTTGTTCATGCGTAGTATTTTCCGACTATGTCCATGTTCACCGGGTATGAGGAATTGTCACTGTCCATAGTAGTAAGTGTTTCCACACTACCAGAAGATGTTTGTTTGATCGTACATGATTCGTTGCTGGAATTCATGCCCAATGCCCCAAGGGATTCAGATGGAGATTTGCCCCTGGCTATTTGGCATCTTTGAGAGATTCCTTGAATCTTGACTTGACTGCCCCAGATGATGGACAATGATCATGCCGTGCCCCTTGGTTGGAAGTGTTTTTCCACTTGAGGTGATCCTTTTTATTGAGAAGGTTTTTGTTCACTATATATTCGTTATGAGAATTTCTCTGTTGTTGAAAAAATAGTCATATGCAAACAATATTATTTTAAGAATGCAAAGCTTATGTCTGTCTTAAAGTTTGAAAATTCATATTTTAGTAAAACAAGTTTTTTTTGTAAAAGTGTGATGTCAACTCAGGATTAATAGCAAACCTTATAGGAGTCAGGATACCTTTTGTAACAATATGCTTTCGAACTAACCCGTGCTTCAGCTAGGACTTTTAAGGGTTATAACGTGGCCTAGTTAACGGTTCAAGAAACAAAGGATAAAGGCTCAAAATTTATTTGTACCCACCTGTTCTTCGTGATGTTCTTCGATCCTATACTCAGTTAATTGTGCATTTAGATCACGTTTGAGTCTTTGCTCTGATATTCCAGTGATGGTTCGAATACTGACAGTTTATTTTGAATAGGAATTCATTTTTGTTGAGGGTTTGTAGGACCTCTTTCTTTTTGACTTTATAATCTCTGTCTTTTTCCTGAACTGTTTCTTTTTGTGATTACAGTCAGCGGGATGCCCCCGGTTTTTTTCTTAAGTCTCCTTCATAGGTTTTTACTTAATGGGCTTTTATTTCGAGAGATAATGACTGCATGTCTTGACAATTATAGGGAACTATCACCGTCTTTGGTTTTGGAAGGACGTCTTCGATGCCATTCGTGCACCTGGATTAACTGAGAAAACTACCCTGCCCCGGGTTGTGATTAAGGGTTTTAATTTGTGTGAAAGAAAAACTCATACTTCTTTGGCTCAAAGGGGTTGACTAGGGATTATCTTCCTTATAACTCCATTGCTTGGGGTTTGAAAAAAAAATCCTGTACATCGTTAGCAGGGTTTGTTCAAAAGCATACCGTAGAGACTGTGGTATCATTTTTGTCATCCTCCCTCTAAGGCTTAGAGTTTTTAGTTGAGAGTTGAATATCACGAAAAGGAAGTATAAAGCAGTTTAAGCATAATGAAAACAAATTAATTCAAGACAAACATGTGTAATGCATTAATGAAATAATAAAGTTTGACATGACAATAATTTTTCGAATAAGCAAAGAAAATACAACTTCAGAATTCAAATGAATACAAATGTTTTCAATCCTAGCCATGTTTTGGAAAGGGAGCAGTGATCACGTTGGGAGTCTCAAGAGGGTCGAATTAGGTCTCATTGGCGTCAATCATATTCTGAATCTTGTATTTCAGTGCCCAACAATCGTTAGTATCGTGCCCCGAGCTACTAGAATAATAAGCACACCTTACATCTGGGTTGTAGTTAGGAGAAGAAGTCTTAGGGTTCGGATGAGGGTTTACCACCGTAATCAGATTCATCTTCAACATGTGTTGAAATGCTTGTGACAATGGCATGTTGATTTAGGTGAACTGCCTTGGAGGTCTTTCCACCCTTGGCTGATTGTTTCGTTGTTGTGGTCGCTGTGTGCGTGTCGAATTAGAGATCAACACTGCCCCCACAGATTGGTGGTAGTCTGCCTTGCTACGCCCCTTCTGGCCATGCACAACATTGGCTTCCCTCTTTCCACCAAATGACTTCTTCTCCACACTCGAAGAGGTATTTTTCTAGATCTTACCACTTCGGATCCCAGCTTTTACTCTTTCTCCAGTCAGAATCAGCTCGGTGAAACCCACTGACGAGTTGCCGATAAAATGATTAAAAAATGGACCAGATAGCGTCCCTAGAAACATATCAACCAACTCCCTATCAGACAATGGAGGTTGGTCTCTTCCAGCCAAGTCTCTCCACTTCTGGGCATAGTCTATAAAGCCTTAACTTGCCCCCATGGACATACTCTAGAGTTGAGTACGAGTAGGAGCCAGGTCGGCATTATATTGATACTGCTTATAGAAAGCAGCAACCACATCTTCCCAATTTCGGACATTGGATCTCTCCATTTGATAGAACCATTCAAGCTGAGTCCCTGATAGACTATCTTGAAAGAAATGAACCCACAAATTTCTATCAGCGGTGTGGGGATGGATCTTTCTGACATAAGAGCAGAGATGGAGTTTTGGGCAGGACACCCCATCAGACTTTGCAAAAACTGGAGCTTTGAACTTCTACGAGATGACTACTCCCGACACCAATCCCAATTCTTCGAAATCCAGCCCAGGTATCCCCTGAACTTCCATGGAACTCAAACGATCTTCCAACTGCTTGTATCTATCCTCAGCAGGAGGATATTTCTCATCATTGTAGTCAGTATCATTGTCAGAAACTACAGGACTGGGGTCCTTCTCCCCTGTCTCTTCTTCTTGATTCTCCCCTTCCTTAGATGAAGAGGTTAAATTGACTTGTCGCTTCAATGGCCCTCTAAACCTTCTGCCTATATTCAGAATACCGACAACCTTCTTCTTTTTCTTTTTCTCTTTCATGATGAGGGCTTTCAGATCCTCCTGCCCTTTTTCCAGATTTATGAACATTTGCTGGAACTGGGCGTCTTGTGCCTGAAGGTCCTTGATGCTTTGTTCGAAAGACATTTTTACTGAAATACACAGCGAAGAAGATGATAAACCTATAATGGTACCTGTAATGATGTGCATGATATGCATGCAATGTTTTCAAGGATCTTGCGGGGTAGACAAGAAACTATTAGAATTTGATTGCAGCTTGATTAAAGAAACGTTGTGTCGTTCAGAGTCCTTCTTCAAGAGTCAAGCCCACCATATCGAGTGGATCATAGCCCCTGACTCAAATTGTTGATTTTTGATCTTCTGACGACATTGGTTAGAGGAAAATAAATCCCCTTGCCCCTTGCTAGACGTCTGGTTTTCCATGACCTACATCACAGACCCTTGAGATCCTTGAAATGGTTAGTATGATATGCCATGTTTATTATGTCATGATGTCATGATTATAATGAGAAATCACAGGTATAACAAGCACAAACAAATCACACCAAGTCCTTAGGTTTAAGGCTTGCTTGAGTTTAAGGTAGTACCCTCTTGAAGTTTAGTTTGTTTCAAACCTGTCTTAAAAAGTAATCGGGTTCTAAGGGATCTCAATATCACTAACCATCCTTTATCGGGCATTATCTCATCTCAAGCAATCTTTTCTTGCAGCCAAAATATCCCGAAAGTCTGATCTCAATGAGTGTAGCATCGACTATCAACCAATTCTCATCTCTATATCGAGGCCGGCTATCTCACTACTTTCTAATGGCCAAGTTTGTTCAACTAAGGTTCTAAGATCCGTTAGTGCTTCACAACACCACGCGGCGGCCCCGTATTCTCCTTGTTTCCCCACGAAGGATACCGGTACCAACCAAAGTGCCACACCAACACAGCCATCGCTTAAACCATATCGGTCTACACCGTACAGTCTCAACGATCTATTTCTGTTTACCTAATAAGTGTCCCCAGATTCGGGTGTAGGATCTTCTACAATACCCAAGAAAAAACCCTTAAAGATAAAGCAGGAAAATAAAACAAGAAAGCAATTTAAAAATGGCCTAGATCCTAAGGTAAACCCCACTTTATTAGTTCTTCCCCAACAGAGTCGCCAGTTCTGTGATATGGTGGCAGAACCGACTGTTATACTGGTTTCTGTTTTGCGTTTTTTGTTCGCAAAATGACGCGGTAAGCAAGAGTCGCCACCGACTTTTATTTTATTCAATCATGGAAAAGGAAAAAGAACAGAAAAAACCTTTTTTTGAGATATTCTGAGTACGGGGGGTAGATTATAGAAAGGGAAGGTGTTAGCACCCTTTCGATCCATGGTCTTCCATGGGCTCTTAGGTACTTGCTCATTTTTCAAATTGCTTGTGTGTGTTTGTTTTGAAAATGTTTTGCTTCGTGATAACTCTTGTATCAGTCCTCAAGAGTGTGACGAAGTTTGTTTTGAAAATTTGTTTTGAAAGGTGTTTGTGAAGAGTTTTTATTGAGCAAGTACTTAAGATTCTACCTACTCGAAAAAATATTGTTCGTTCTATTTCCTTTTGACAGTGCTATCCTACTATTAAGGAGTAGGTAGCACCGTCATTGAAGTTGTAAGGGACATTCGAAAAGGACAAGTACAATCACTAAAGCAATAGTTAGAAAACTTTAGTAGTAACCCTAGAATCTTAAGATCTTTTCCGAGGCAATATTTCCGAGGCAACATTTCCGAGGCAAAATTCGAATGGGACACTTTGATCTTTTAGACTGGAGGGCCACCACTAAAATCTCCTATGCTTAATGATTGTTCACCGAAGGCAACCGAAGTGAGGTAAACCCTAGGAGTGAATATATGCATATGAGTTGTTTCAGTTATTTAATCTTTGAACATTAGGTGATATACCGTTTTAAATTTCCAGAAATTCTTGACATACAATCCTATTAGCATACATCTAGACAGTTAAATATTTGCAAGAATTTAAAAGTGAGAGAAAATAAACCTAGTTATTACAAGGCTTTGACAGTTACATAATTATCTTAACGGGAAATAAAAGTGTGGAATTTAAAACCCTAATTAAAACTATTACAAGCTCAAAACAGTTACAATAATAATGAAACAAATAAAAATGCGCGCGGTAAATCAAATGCGAGGGATGTTGAAAAATAAACTAAACCCTAATTGAAAGAAAAAGATTTTTGTACATTTTTTATTGGAGAAAATAATGAAATTTCAATTTAAATGAAACCCTAATTTTTCTAATTGCTTTTTAATTATGAAAAAGAGTATTTAAGTTAACCTAGTTAATTAAAATAAATTTTGAATAAAAAAAAGATTTTTGGTGTATTTTTTCAAAGAAAATTAATTAAATTATGTACAATTCAAATCCTAAGTCTAATTATCTTTAATTATAAAAAGAGATTGAATTGCCTTAAGTCAATTAAACTAAATTAATTAAGAAATAAAATATTTTTATAAAAAAAAAAGATTTTTGTAGTTTTGTGATTTTTTTATTTTTGTAGAAAAATAATAATTTTGAGTTAATTAATTAAAACAAATAAAAGAAATTAATTAAAGAAATTAAAAATAAAATAGAAAAATGCAAACTGGGCCTGTGTTGAATAGCAAGTCTGGGGGTGTCAATCTGAAATTTTTGAGGCCCAAAACGCTCCCAGCTTAGTCAACATTGGATTGTGTGTGATGTTGACCTGAACGTGCACCATGGTCCCTCATGGATGGAGCGTTAGATCTGATGGCATGCTTGATCAAACGGTTGGATGCAAGGGTGCATGGTGGGTATCAAGAAGAAGAATACGCTTGATCTGTTGAATGAAAATAACATAAAGGAAGCGTTGGGACCTGGGATCGAACCCAGGTCCTTATGATCAATACCAATGCCTCATTGCCAGTTATGTTACGCGCTTTAGTTGTTAGTATAAGGAAAACAAAATATGTTATATAATAAATAAATGGATTAATGAATAAACAAAAAAACGCGCCAGCTTTCAAATGGTCCAATAATGTTAGGACACGTTATCTTCTTCCTTCTCATCCGCCGTTTTAGATCTTCATACCTTTACCTACAGTCAGCTTCCATGGCTAAAGACCTGTGCAATTCAAAAATTCACGAGACACAATATAAATGAAATTGAAGACCATGGTTTGACCGGTCATGATGTCTCAGTCATCCCAGTACCCAGCTTATGGTCTAATTTTTCCTGTAGCCAAAATCCCTAAACTGCACACCCAAGCCATAACAATGGCAAAGGCACGTATAGGCTTCAAAAATGCAATTAAATCATTCAGTCACCTTGCAAACATGATGAGGATCACAAATATATAACTTAAACATGCTAATGATACAGGAATTATGATAATCATTTCTGAAAAAATTTGCAAATCGTGTGACTGCTACGCGATGATTCTGGACTTGGGGCGGCTTGCAATTGATTGGGATGGCTTCCTGAGACGTCCAACAATTGATTGGCAGTGCTAGGATGACTTGAGATGGCTTGTGGAGTGAAAATCGATTCGCACTTTTCTTTGAATTTTTTAAGTTTGTTCTGGCCTCTTACACGACTGCAACCCTCCTTTTTTGCTTTGTTCTTGTTCATTATATATCCCTCGATGAATTAGGGTTGCAAAACAGATTGAACCTTGAAGTTTTGATGAGATTTGATTTGATTCTTTAGCCATATGCAAACTTTATATTTTGAGCCAAATCATCCCTTTTTTGCATCAATTATGCTTGATTCGTTTTGGCCTTGATAATTCAGCATATTTTGATTGCCAACCTGTCCAAAAACCAAATCAAATCATATATTTGCAATTATTCATCAATTATTTGATTTAATTCAATTTTTAATTAATAAAAATACAAAATAAATTGAAAAATGAATCAAATAATGGGTGGATGAATATTTGAGTCGTGGACCACATTATAAGTGAGGTGCAAGCATAAAAAGTTAGGTCCATTTAGCAAAAAAAATGCATTTTTGAGCACATTTGACTTTTGGCAATTTTTCAAAAAGGGTCAACTTTGACAAGGCATATCTCTTCCAATTTTTAACCCTAGAGAGGTGTTCCTAGACTTTTTATATATCTTAGGATGTCCCCTAAGCAACCCTTTTGGTCTCATCTCAATTGAGTCTTCCATGTTCATGTAAGAAGCTTTGACCCAAAATGTGTTTTTGTTGACTTTTCAAAAGGATCCATAATGTAGAAATTCATATCTTTTATGAGTGCATATTTTGAACTTCTGAGATGAATATGAATTGTAGGGAATTGCATCCTCTTCAAAATGAGCTTTGGATGGAAAATTTCTGATAAAGCATGTGGAAGTTATGCTTGGTCAAAATTTGGTTGACTTTTATTGAGAAACCCTAATTTAGCAACTTTTGGGTTTTGATGATTTTGGAGCATTCCTTGAGGAATAATGATCAACCCTTGATTAAATGATGAAATTCACTTCAAAATTTTTATGTTGACCAAAAATCTTGAAGTTTGACTGTATGTGGGCCACAGTTGACTTTTGACCTAATACAGTCGATTTTCAAGCATTTGAGCAAATGACTAAGCAAACTTCTTATGCAAAGCTTGAAATTTGACATGGATGATCTTGAGAACATATTGGGACCATGGAAATAATATGGGACCTTTGGAGTCCACCTTTCTTGATGAAAATAGAAACCCTAATTTGAGGTACACTGCCTTAGGAGAGAGTTTGTCTGGTCAACTCTTGGGAAACCTTGAGCAAATTAAAGATCTCAATGGACATATATTGAGTAAAATGAGAGGGAAAATTTTAGGTTACAACAGCTACCATAGAACGCTGGTAGGTTTCCCCATCATTCTTCAACCCAAATGGCATAACTTTGTAGAAGAAGGTGTCCCACTGCGTGACGAAAGTTATTTTCTCCATATCTTCAGGTGCCATTTTAATCTGATTATACCAGGAGAAACCGTCCATGAAGGAGAATATCTTATTCCGTGCAGTGTTGGAAACTATAACATCAATATGGGGAAGAGGAAAGTCATCCTTGGGGCTCGCCCTATTCAAATCTCTGTAATCCACACACATACGCACCTTGCAATCCTTTTTAGGTACTGGTACCATGTTTACAACCCATTATGGATAAGAAGTAATAGCTAAGAACCCGACATTAAAATGTTTCAGAACTTCAGCCTTGATCTTTTCTGACATCTCAGGACACATACGACGAACCTTTTTCTTCACTGGAGGACAGTCCTTTTTTATTGGTAGACGATGAATCATAATATCAGAATCCAGCCCCGGTATGTATTTGTATGACGAGGTGAAGATCTCAATGTAGTCATGTAACATTTGTATTAACCGCTCTTTGACACTCTGCTCCAAGTTGGCACCTATCTTGACTTCTTTCTTATCCTTTTCAGTACACAAGTTTACCGTCTCGACTGGCTCTTCATGAGGTTGTATTGCTCTTTCCTCCTGTTGTAACAATCTAGCAAGTTCAATTGGTACTTCACAATCTTCCCCGCCTTCGTCTTCAGCTTGGTAGATCGGATTTTCGAAGTCATAACAGGAAATAGAAGAACCATTATCAATGGGATCCAGAGTGGATATGGATCTACAACTTTATATGTGGGTGTGTGTAAGAGAGCACAACTACTTTGATAAAGTAAAAGCAGAAAAGAAAGACAAAGAGCGCAAAAGTTTTATGCAAAACGTCCAATGATTTATTTATGATTGTTGTACCCCAAAATTTTCCCTCCCATATTTCTCAAGACATGTCAAGAATAATCTCCAAGTGACTCAAGTTAGCTCAAGAGTTGGACAGTCAAATCACCTCCTAGGGTATTCAATTCAAAATTAGGGTTTTGTGTTGCATCAAGGTCCTTACATCCAAATGACCTCAAGTTCTTCCCAATGTCCTAATATGTTCTCAAGTTCATCCATGCCAAATTTCAAGCCTTGCAGAGGAAGTTTGGTCAGTCAATTGCTCAAGAGGCCCAAAAATCGACTGTCCTAGGGCAAAAGTCAACTGTGACCTATAACCAGTCAAACTTCAAGATTTTTTGTCAACATTCTCATTTTGAAGGATAATTCATCATTTGATCAAGGTTTGATCATGATTCATCAAGGAATGCTCAAGATTCATCAAGATTCAAAAGTTGCTAAATTAGGGTTTTGTAGGAAAAGTCAACTCAACTTTGACCAAGCATAACTTTCTCATACTTTATGAGAAATGACCCATCCAAAGCTAATTCTTAATAGGATGCAATTTCCTACAATCCATATTCATACCCCAAGATCAAGAAATGCACTAAAAAAAGTTACAAATTTGGACATTATAGGTCATTTTAGAAAGTCAACAAAAACACCTTTTTTGCCAAAGCTTGTAACTTGATCCTGGAATATCAAAATGATAGGAAACCAAACGTTTTGGTTAGAGGACATCTCAAGGTTTATAAAAAGTCAAATCACACTTCCAGAAGTTCAAAATTGAAGAAGTTATGAATTGTTGAAGTTGGGCATTTTTCCAAAATTGCCAAAAGTCAACTATCCCCAAAACTTCAAATTTGGTCAAATGGGCCCACTTTTTTCCACTTGATTTGATCTTGCCACACCACACACGTATCCTATATTCAATTTCATGACCAATTATTAATTTTTCTATTTTATTTGATTTTTATTGGTTTAATTCATTTTTAATCAATTTAAATCAAAATAAAATCTCAATATTAATAACTTGTGATCTTTTTGATTGATACAGCTTTCAATTGACATCATGAACACAATAAAATTCGTACCATGCCATATTGTGAACAAAATATTTAATTTAGGAAAATTTTGGAAGCTTTGTTAATGGTGATCAAATCAAATCTTGAATCATCAATACACAAGGATTTCAAACCCAAGATTTAACCTAATTGTTTCTATGATACATATACAACATGAAGCACACAAGAACACGACTTGAAAGCTACACAAACGGCCAAACCAAACTTGAAAAAAGCTTGAAAAGCTTGAATCTGAAATCGATATTGGAGGCCAATTCAATCCAAAATCTCAATGTGGTTCAATTGCCAGGAGTCCACTGAAGCTATTGAGATCAGAACCAAGCCTTGAAACGTCACCAAACTCACTGTAAGTCGTCCTGAACATAGCCCTATACATGAAATCGTGAATCCATGTTCTTGCATCTTTTTGCCAAAAATTTTGTACAATCATGCTTAACGTTCAATTTCCAGTCTTTCTGCATCATTTGATTTTGTTTTCGTGAGCTATAGCACCATACCCGAATCTAGGGTTTTGGAGGTTCATTTTTGGGCATTTGCTTTGCAGGTGAAATTAAGGCAAACCATGGACATGGTTGAGTTCAGGGAGGAGAGACGGACATGGTGATGGTCTTAGTTGGTATTTACATGGCCTGGAAATTGTTTTAGGATGATCCCACGAATGTTGCTGCGGATAAAAATCCGCAGGTAAGAAAACCAGGTTTTTATTGAAGAAGACGACTAGGTGTCTTCCCCTGATTGGCTAACTTTGAATATTCGCGCTTATTTTTTTTATTTCAGACATAGTGTTATGTTTTCAATATAATATTTGATATGTATTCCATTAACAAATTGAAAGCGTTGGTTGAGTTGGCAATTGTGTTGTCCAGAATCCAATGGGACCTGGGTTCGAATCCCAGGTCCCCCAATACGTTTGTTTAATTTTTCTTCAGGCAATTGCATGTGATTTCCCAAGCGTGGTCCACCATAATCCTCATCCCATCAGGCGCCGGATGGCCTCCAGGCCAAATCCAGTGGCCAAGATTGAAGGCCTACCATGAACTCTAGTCAACAGGCGCGCGTGAGATCCTGGAAAATCAAACAAGGCTTGTATGAATTGGGCCAAAGAATTGCTGAACAAACATCCAGATTTGAGCCCAAACCCCCCCCCCCCCCCCAATGGGTTAATTTCTTTTCTTTTTTATATTTCCCTTTATTTAATTGTTTTATTATTTTTAATTAACCAAATAATTTATTTTTCTCATAAAATCAAAAACACCAAAAAATATTATTTTTATTTATTAAAATTAAATTCACCATCTTATTTTTATAAATAAATATTAATCAATTAATTTAGTTTTTAATTAGGTTTAACTTTTAACATCTTTTATAATAATTAAAATCAATTTAGAATATTAGGTTTTTATTAATATTAATCCATTTTATTTTATTTCCTTAAATATTCAAAAAACCCAAAAATATTTTAATTAATTAATTAATTAATTTTGACTTAATTTAATTTCTATTTAATTCAAAAATAAACAAAAAAAAGTGCTTTCTTTCAAAAAAGGGTCAAAACCCTAAAAAATACGCCGATTTAATTTTCTCGCACGCGATCCATTTGATTCCAATATTGTAATTGCTTCCGGTATGTAATAGCTTTTAATTAGTACTTTAATTATTTATCGCTTTATTTTACTTTCCGCAATTTAAATTAAAGGGTTTGTTTTTAGCGATGTATATACCCGACGCCTTGTAATAGTTTAGATTTAATTTCCGCAATTTAATTTCTGCAAATTATTAATTGTTAGATGTTTGATAAATAGGGAATGCATGACAAGATCAAATGTATGAACTTAAAATCAACATAGCTCACCCATGACATGTACAGATAAAATTAACCGAACTAACACACTTGCACATGCGCACTCCTAGGGTACACCTCACTTGGTTGCCTTCGAATGTGGTCATTGAGTATAGGAAGTTTTAGAGGTCTCCCTATTGTCTAAAGATCATAAGTTGCCTCGAAACGTTTGCCTTGGATAAAATGATCTAAGACATTAGGGTTACCGCTAAGGCGTCCTAACATTGCTTTAGTGACCACACGTCCCTTAATCGAATTGACCCTAAAACTCCAACGATGGTGCTACCTACTCCTCAATAGTGGGCCAGCATTGTCTAAAGGACATTAGCACAGTTTAATTCCCTTTTCGAGTAGGTAGGTGGTTCTTAAGTACTTGCTCCTTTTAAAACAAAACAAAACTTTTCGCACTTACACTCCTTTCAAACAAAAACTTCTTTTAAACCCACAAACACAAAGAAAAGCAAATTTTGAAAACACTTTGAGCAAGTACCTAAGAGCCCATGGATAACCATGGATAGAAAGGGTGCTAACACCTTCCCTTTCTATAATCTACCTCCCGAACCCGAAAAACATCTCGAAAAAGGAATTTTTCTGGGCTTTTTTCCTTTCCTTGTTGGATAAAATAAAAGACAGTGGCGACTCTTACTTACCGCGACATTTTGCGAAAATAAACGCAAAATGCGAAACAGCATTCCAAAACAGTCAATTCTATTCCCACCGATCACAGAACTGGCGACTCTACTGGGGAATTAATAAGTGAGGTGTACCTTAGGATTAGATCATTGTGTTTTCAATTGTATGCTTTGTATGCTTTAATTTTATGGTCTTGTATCGGAGTTTCTATAGATCCTAACTCAGATCTGGGGGCACCCTTTTAGGTAAGTAGCAATAAACTATGAGGGAACTGTCTGGCGTAGACCGACACGGTTGAAGCAGTAGCTACGTTGGTGTGGCACTTTAGTCTGTACCGATATCCCTTGTGTTGGAACGAGGAGAATATGGGTCTTCTAAGGGGTCATTAAGCACCAACTGACCTTAAAACCTTTAAATTGACCAACTTGACCATAGAACAGTAGCAGTATGCTACACTCATTGAGACTAAACTCTCGCGATGATTTCGGCTGCAAGAAAAGGTTGCTAAACTGGAATTATGACCGATTGAGGGTAGTCAGTGATATTGAGATCCTCTAGAACCCAGTTACTATTTTTAGGACAGGTTTAAACCAACTGAACTGAAAGAGGGTAGTACCTAAGCTCCTTGCCAGCCTGAGATCTAAGGGCTCTTTTGTGTGACTTGTGTGCTTTCAAACTTGAACTACTTGCACATTCTTGTTATCCGACAACATGAGTTCCTTGCAGGTTTTGTTTACAGTCCTTATCCAATAATTTGGATTTATTGCAGGGTTTACTTACATCACTTCACACTTTTGCTTAAACGCATATCATACACATCATAACATCATGCCTTAACATTTCCTTAACCATTTCAAGGATCTCAAGGGTTTGTGATGCAGGTTATGGTAAATCAAAATATCTACAGTATGCTTTTGAACAGACCCCACTGACGATGTACAAGCATTGTTTCAAATCCTAAACAGTGGGGTTATAAGGAAGATAATCCCTTGTCAACCCCTTTGAGCCGAAGAAGTTGGAGTTTTTCTTTTCACAAATTAAAACCCGTAATCATAACCTGGGGCAGGGTAGTTTGCTCAGTTAATCCAAGTGCACAATGAATGGCATCAGAGAAATCCTTCCGAAACAAAAGACGGTGTTGGTTCGGTATAATCGTCAAGACAGGCAATCATTATCTCTCGAAATAAAAGCCCAATAAGTCAAAACCTATGAAGGAGACTTTAGAAAAACTGGGGCATCCTGTTGACTGTAGTCCCAAAAAGAAACAGTTTAGGCAAAAGACAGGGAGAATAAAATCAAAAAGAAAGAGATCCTACAAACTCTCAACAAAAAAATGACTGCCTGTTCAAAATAAACTGTCAGTATCCGAACCATCACTGGTATATGAGAGCAGAGACTCAAACAAGATCTAATGCACGATTAGCTGAGTTTATGATCGAAGAACATCACGAAGAATGGGTGGGTACAAATAAAATTTGAGCCTTTATCCTTTGTTTCTTAAACCGTGAACCAGACCACGTTATAACCCTTAAAAAGTCCTAGCTGAAGCATGGGTTAGTTGGAAAGCATACTGTTACGAAAGGTATCCTGACTCTTGTAGGACTTGCTGTAAATCCTGAGTTGACATCACATTTTACAAAATTTTCCTATCTTACTGAAAAAAGGCATTTTCAAAAACTTCAAGACAGACATAAGCTTTGCATTCTTAAAATAACATTATTTGCATATGACTATTTGTTCAAACAGCAGAGAAATTTGCACGACGAGTATCTAGTGAACAAAAACCTTTTCAATAAAAAGGGTCACCTCAAGTGGAAAAAACACCTCTAACCAAGGGGCACGGCATGAGCATTGTCCATCATCTGGGGTAGTTAAGTTAAGATTCAAGGAATCTCTCAAAATGCCAAATAGCCAGGGGAAAATCTCCATCTGAATCAATTGGGGGATTGGACATGAAATCCAGCAACGAATCTTGCATGATCAAACGAAGATCTTCTGGTAGTATGACAAAACGACACTACCGACAGTGACACCTCCTTACATCCTGAGAGCGTGGACATAGTCAAAAAGTACTACGCATAATCAAATACCCGCTAAGGTTGACTGGCCTAGGCAAAAATAAGGGCTTTCTGGCGAACCGAAAGGGTTCGGGCAAAAATTAGGGATAAAGAATGAAAAATCTGTACACCTGGCAAGTCGAAAACCTTAAAAGGCGGCTTATGCAAAAAAGGGTATCCCGGTGGACTGAAAATCCGAAAGGTCGGTCCAGGCAAAAATTAGGGATCAAAGCGTACGAATATGTCTCGTCATCTCGTCACTTGCCTACCAGAAGAAGACTTGTCATTTTGACCGAAAGATGCCAAGCACCTCATAGGTGGGGATAATACTCGATCCACAGGGCCTCCGCATGCACCTTCTCCCGCAGAAACAGGGGCAATAAGAATTGTCCAAGCTGTACAGTTGCTCTATCCACCAGGTACAAAGGTAGATTCAGCTGAAGAATATGACCAAGATACCTTCACTCCCCGCAGAATCAGACAGTAATGGTAGCTCTTCCAACTGGGACTTGCAACTATGAACGAATCAACAATGCTCTCCCCAAGCAGAGTTGGTCTACCATCAGCACTAAAAGGGTCTTAATATTCCCCAGCGGAGTATAAAAATATTCCCTAGCAAGTATCAGAGTATCCCTGGCAGTCTTAATATTCCTCAACGGAGTATAACAATATTCCCCAGCCAAGTTCAAAGGATCATTCCCAGCAGAACTCAGAGGTTTATCCCCACAAAAGTATAACAGGGTTATCCCCAGAAAGTTACAACTAAAAGATCATCCCCCAGCGAAGTTCTTTCCTTTCACGAACAGGAATTCAATCCTCAACAGATTCAATATCACCAGCAACGGTAATCCATCCCCAGTGGAGTTTATCAACGGAATCCCCAGCAGAGTTTATCGTTAAAATCCTCAGCAGAACATCTCTCCCCACAGAGTAATTCCCCTCAGAGTAATCTCTTCATCAGTTTATTCCCCAACGGAGTTATCCTCTCCTGCAAGTTTATCATCTTCGTTCATCATCCCCAGCGGAAACAAAGAACTCAACTCTATTCTCCAGCAGCTCCAGGATTTATTTTCCCCAACTAAAACATTATATTCCCATACATCCTGATACATGTATATACGCATCATAACGAATGCAATCTCATTTATTTTGAGAACATCATTTCTTGGTCCATATCATGCATTTCATATGACTTACCTTTACCTTTCAGGAAAGATACAGTTAAAGTTCTTAGTTATGTCGAAGATCTAACCGGTTCTAAAATCTCAATTGAATTATCCTCGGTTAAATTTCAGATAAGGTTCTCAATCTCGACAATTTCTCTACGTCATAGTATGGACGAGTGCTATAACCTCAACGGTATACTACGTTGAGCACTAGTCAGTTCCTAGATCTTGATGTTTTCCTCCGTCATAGTGCGGACGAGTTCTCTAATTTCAACAGTATACTACGTTGAAGACCAGACAGTTCCTAGATCTTGATGAAGATGTTTCCCTACGTCATAGTGTGGACGAGTGCTATAACCTCAACGGTATACTACGTTGAGCACTAGTCAGTTCCTAGATCTTGATGTTTTCCTCCGTCATAGTGTGGACGAGTTCTCTAATTTCAACGGTATACTACTTTGAAGACCAGACAGTTCCTATATCTTGATGAAGATGTTTCCCTACGTCATAGTGTGGACGAGTGCTATAACCTCAACGGTATACTATGTTGAGCACTAGTCAGTTCCTAGATCTTGATGTTTTCCTCTGTCATAGTGTGGACGAGTTCTCTAATGTCAACGGTATACTACGTTGGAGACCAGACAGTTCCTAGATCTTGATGAAGATGTTTCCCAACGTTATAGTGTGGACGAGTGCTATAACCTCAACGGTATACTACGTTGAGCACTAGTCAGTTCCTAGATCTTGATGTTTTCCTCCGTCATAGTGTGGAAGAGTTCTCTAATTTCAACGGTATACTACGTTGAAGACCAGACAGTTCCTAGACCTTGACGAAGATGTTTCCCTATGTCATAGTGTGGATGAGTGCTATAACCTCAACGGTATACTACGTTGAGCACTAGTCAGTTCCTAGATCTTGATGTTTTCCTCCGTCATAGTGTGGACGAGTTCTCTAACTTCAATGGTATACTACGCTGAAGACCAGACAGTTCCTAGATCTTGATGAAGATGTTTCTCTACGTCGTAGTGTGGACGAGTGCTATAACCTCAATGGTATACTACGTTGAGCACTAGTCAGTTCCTAGATCTTGATGTTTTCTTCCGTCATAGTGTGGACGAGTTCTCTAATTTCAACGGTATACTACGTTGAAGACCAGACAGTTCCTAGATCTTGATGAAGATGTTTCCCCCCAATTTAATTATGGACAAGTTCTTAAGACTCAGCCGAGGCATTCTCTCAGTTGAAGTACAGGCAAGTTCCTAAATCTCAATAACAGGTATGCAAGTTCTCGCTAAGGAATCTCTTATGCGATCGACACTCCTGCAGATGGCATCTGTAAGCCCATCCTCCTACCAGAAATCTCCAAATGGCATCTGTAATCCCATTCCTGACATCACAATGATGATACTACACCATGCGAGTGCAAATTTTTGGGCACTCTAGTGTTCAATTATCTTCCACCTTCGGATCACGAAAGGCTCGAAAGCCAATCTATATCCTCAGGTTTAAGAAAATTGAACAGGGGAAACTGTTGTACCCTAAAATTCGCCCTCCCATATTTCTCAAGACATGTCAAGAATAATCTCCAAGTGACTCAAGTTAGCTCAAGAGTTGGACAGTCAAATCACCTCCTAAGGCATTCAATTCAAAATTAGGGTTTTGTGTTGCATTAAGGTCCTTACATCCAAATGACCTCAAGTGCTTCCCAATGTCCTAATATGTTCTCAAGTTCATCCATGCCAAATTTCAAGCCTTGCAGAGGAAGTTTGGTCAGTCAATTGCTCAAGAGGCCCAAAAATCGACAATGTTAGGGCAAAAGTCAATTGTGACCTATAACCAGTCAAACATCAAGATTTTTTGTCAACATTATCATTGTGAAGGATAATTCATCAGTTTATCAAGGGTTTATCATGATTCATCAAGGATTTCTCAAGATTCATCAAGATTCAAAAGTTGCTAAATTAGGGTTTTGCAGGAAAAGTCAACTCAACTTTGACCAAGCATAACTTTATAATACTTTATGATAAATGACCCATCCAAAGCTCATTTTTAATAGTATGCAATTTCCTATAATCCATCTTCACACCCCAAGATCAAGAAATTCACTCAAACAAAGTTACAAATTTGGACATTATAGGTCATTTTTGAAAGTCAACAAAAAACACCTTTTTTTCTAAAGCTTGTTACTTGAGAATGGAATATCAAAATGAGATGAGACCAAAAGGTTTGGTTAGAGGACATATCAAGGTTTCTAAAAGTCAAAGAACACTTCCAAAAGTTCAAAATTGAAGAAGTTATGCATTGTTGAAGTTGGGCATTTTTCCAAAATAGCCAAAAGTCAACTATCCCCAAAACTTCAAATTTTGTCAAATGGGCCCACTTTTTTCCACTTGATTTGATCTTGTCACACCACACACGTGTCCTATCTTCAATTTCATGACCCATTATTAATTTTTCTATTTTATTTGATTTTTATTGATTTAATTCATTTTTAATCAATTTAAATCAAAATAAAATCTCAATATTAATAACTTGTTGTGATCGGTGGATCTGGAACTGACTGTTTAAAGCTGGTTCGCGAAATGTCGCGGAAGCAAGAGTCGCCACCGTCTTTTATTTTCTCCAAGTGGAAAGGACAAAAGCACAGAAAAATTCCTTAAAGAGATTGCTCTCGGTTCGGGAGGTAGGTTATAGAAAGGGAAGGTGTTAGCACCCTTTCTATCCATGGTTATCCATGGGCTCTTAGGTACTTGCTCATTGTGTTTTCAAAAAGTTTGTTTGCTTTTCAATGTGGGTTTTAAAAAGTTTCTTTGAAAAATTTCAGTTCGACTCGTACGTCAGAGTGTTTGAAAAATTTGCTTTGAAAGCTTTTGAAAAGTGTTGGTGTGAAAAGATTTCAGTTTGTTTTGAAGAGAGCAAGTATCCTTGAGAACCTACCTACCCTAAGGAATTCGTCTGTGTAAATGTCCTTAAAAGTAGTGCCATCCCACCATTGAGAGGTAGGTAGCACCACCGTTGGAGGTGTTCGGGTCAATTCGAGTTTGTAGGGACATGGTGATCACCGGAGCAATGGGAAGACACCTTAGAAGCTACCCTCATGCCAGGTTCCCGGATCATGAGGACTTACTAAGACATCCTCTACTCGACGACCACCTTTCGAAAGGCAAGGCAACAGTGAGGCGTACCCTAGGGGTGGTGTGTGATTTGTGTGTCGTTTTCATTTTTATTTGTCTTTTGTCATGTTAAAGTGATCTACGCTTGATTTTATTAGGGACATTCATTCTTGCATGCTTATTTAACAGTTTAATATTTGCGGGAAAAAGTAAATCTAAGACTATTACAAATGGCGCGGGTCCACATCGCCAAAATTAAACCGAACCAGATTTGACGGAAAGTAAATAAAGCAAATAAAAGTGCGAGAAGTTAAATTGTCCGAGTTACATGGCTTTGGGAGAGATACATAATGAATTAAGCGAAATAAAATAAATGCGCAAATTAAATAAATTACGAACGTGGGCGTTGGACCCTTTTGCAAAATATTATTAATAAGGAATTAAAATTAAGAATTAAAAGAAAATGTTTTTTAGTATTTTTGTGTTTTTTTTTGAGATTTAATAAAAAAAGAATTAATTAAAAACCAAAATGAAATGTTAAACCTAGTTCTAATTATTTTTAAGTTTATTATGAAAGTATTAAAAGTTAACCTAAATGCAACCCTAATTAGTTTACAAGTTTAATTATGAAAATAAATAAATCACTAATATTATGGCAAAAAAAAAGGAAAATTAAAAGGAATAAAAAGTTATTAAACCTAATGCTATATTTTTGGATTTTTTTATGAAAAAAAAGAATTAATATTGCAAACCCTAATTTAAATTGAATTTATTTACATGCTAATTTATGTATAAGGAAATAATTAAAATAAAAATTATTGATCATATTTTTGTCTTTTCTGATTTCTTTATGATGTTTTTTATATTTGTGAAAAAAAATAATTAATTAAATTAAAACAAATCAGAAAAATAAAATAGCAATTAAAAAAAATAAAATAAAAAATAAAAAGAATTGCAAACCAGGGGGGGTGGAAGTCCCCAAAGTGGAGGTGTTGGCCTTAGAATTCTGGCCCATTTGCCTTTGAAATTCGCTGACTTTTCCAAGCATTTTATGGCACATTGACTAGGGTTGAGGGTGTTCTTGAGATCCCTGCCCTTGATTTGATCTGCCAGGCACGTGGATGGATAGATAATGAGGGAATATGGTGTGCATCACTGTTGTGCCTGCATGGGAATTAGCGTGGAAAAATAACATGAAATATTATACAGACCTGGGACTCGAACCCAGGTCACTAGCATTACTGATCACTTCCTGCGCCACTGAACCACTTCAATTACTTTTAATATATAATGGCTATTAATCAATATAAAAGAAAATTGGTTAGTTATCTGAAAAACGCGCGCAATTCAAAAAGAACCACTGGTTGTTGGCCACGAGGTCTTCTTCTTCGTTCCTGCAAATATCAAAAACAAAGGCCACGGTTTTATGTGTGTTCTCTTAGGCCGGTTTATAGAAAATAGCGATTACGCCGTCTCTAAACATAAATTAGGCGCGAGGATGGATTCTTCTTCGTCTGAACACGCTCATGCCAATGATATTACTCACGAGTCCTAATTTTGCCTTGGATGAAAAGCCCTAATTCGAAAACCTGCAAACCCTAAAAAGCTACAATGGCATCTTTGTACATAACACAGGAAAACGCAATTAAATGGATCAGTTAGCTTTAGAATTGCAGGAGGAATAAGAATCCATGCAGAAAATGTTATGAAAATGCTTAAATTTAAGAATACGATTGTGAGTTTTTCACGACATATGCTGAGTTCTGTACACTGATTCCTTGCCTTTTGATGAGTGTTATGAATTGGAATATGATCAGTGAACCACAAGGAAGCTTTTAGAATCAATATTAGGACTTGAATCAACCTAGAACACTGACTTCAGTTTTGAGTTTTATGGAGAATTTTTCAAGTTTGTCTTTGGTCTTTTGGCGCAGCATCCATTGTGTTGTGATTAGGGTTAGACTCAGCACTTATGAGGGAAGGGAATTAGGTCATTAGCTGGCCTTGATCCATGCCCATGAGAGAATTAGTCTTAGGTCTTTCACCATTAACAAACTTTCCCTTTTTTTAAGCAAAACCAAGACTTGGTGTACAACCTAACCCTAGCATGAGTTTGTGAGCTGGCACATGATATATGGAAGCTATCCAAATTCAAATGACACTATTCCATTGATTTTTAAATTTTATTTGAATTATTAAAGATTTAAAATGAATTAAATTAATAAAAATTAAATAAAATAGAAAAATCAATGTTTGATCTTGAAATTAATCATGGGACACGTGTGTGGCATGACAAGGCTGAATCAAGTGGAAGAAAGTGGGCCCTTTTGTCAAAATTTGAAGTTTCAAGGATAGTTGACTTTTGCCATTTCACAAAAATTTCCCAACTTCTACAAGGCATAACTTGCTCAATTTTTAAGCTTTTCTCATGTTCTTGGACATTTTAGAAAGGTCTTTGAGTCCTTTAACCAATGCCTTTGGTCCCATGTCATTTTGATTTTCCAATCTCAAGTTATGGCCTTTGACTTAAAGTCCCTTTTTGTTGACTTTTGAAAATGACCTATAATGTTGAAATTGATAACTTTTTGTGAGAGCATTTCTTGGACTTGAAGTATGAAGATGAGTTGTAGGAAATGTCTTTCTCTTCAAAATGAGCTTTGGATGGAATTTTTCTGATGATCCATGTGAAAGTTATGCCCTGGTCGATTTCAGTTGACTTTTTCAGCTGTCCAAATAAGGAAACTTTTGCATCTTGATGATTTTCTGAGCCAAATTTTGAGAATCATGATCAAGCATTGATCAAATGATGTTTGTGGCTTCAAAATGATATGTTGACCAAAAATTTGAACTTTTGACTGTCAAATGACCATTTTGCCCCTACAGTTGACTGTAGTGCAATTTAGGGTTTTGACTGTGCAATTTTGAGCTGAATGCCTTGAAACTTGATATGAGGATGCTTGACCATGTTTGTAAGCATATGAGACTTGATTGGGCCTTTGAACACTTCCTTTTCTTGATCAGACTCAAAACCCTAATTTTGACTGTTTAGGAGGCAGTTGGACTGTGCAACCCTTGGGGAATTTTATGACTTGGCTTGGCAATTTCTTGAAGAATATGGGAGGGCAAATTTTGGGGTGCAACACTTGTGATCTTTTTTATTGATACAACTTTCAATTGACATCATGAACACAATCAAATTCGTACCATTCCATATTGTGAACAAAATATTTGATTTAGGACAATTTTGGAAGCTTTGTTAATGGTGATCAAATCAAATCTTGAATCATCAATACACAAAGATTTCAAGCCCAAGATTTAACCTAATTGTTTCTATGATACATATACAACATGAAGCACACAAGAAACGACCTGAAAGCTGCACAAATGGCCAAACCAAACTTGAAAAAAATCTTGAAAAGCTTGAATCTGAAATCGATATTGGAGGCCAATTCAATCCAAAATCTCAACGTGGTTCAATTGCTAAGATTCCACTAAAGCTATTGAGATCAGAACCAAGCCTTGAAACGTCACCAAACTCACTGTAAGTCGTCCTGGACATAGCCCTATACATGAAATCGTGAATCCATGTTCTTGCATATTTTTAACAAATTTTTTGTACAATCATGCTTAACGTTCAATTTCCAGTCTTTCTGCATCATTTGATTTTGTTTTCGTGAGTTATAGCACCATACCTGAATCTAGGGTTTTGGAGGTTCGTTTTTGAGCATTTGCTTTGCATGTGAAATTAAGGCAGACCATGGACATGGTTGAGTTCAGGGAGGAGAGACGGACATGGTGATGGTCTTAGTTGGTATTTATATGGCCTGGAAATTGTTTTAGGATGATCCCACGAATCTTACTGCGGATAAAAATCTGCAGGTAAGAAAACCAGGTTTTTGTTGAAGAAGATGACTAGGTGTCTTCCCCTGATTGGCTAACTTTGAATATTCACGATTATTTTTTTTATTTCAGGCATAGTGTTATGTTTTCAATATAATATTTGATATGTATTCCATTAACAAATTGAAAGCGTTGGTTGAGTTGGCAAGTGTGCTGTCCAGAATCCAATAGGACCTGGGTTCGAATCCCAGGTCCCCCAATACGTTTGTTTAATTTTTCTTCAGGCAATTGCATGTGATTTCCCAAGCGTGGTTCACCATACTCCTCATCCCATCAGGCGCCAGATGGCCTCCAGGCCAAATCCAGTGGCCAAGATTGAAGGCCTACCATGAACTCTAGTCAACAGGCGCGCGTGAGATCCTGGAAAGTCAAACAAGGCTTGTATGAATTGGGCCAAAGAATTGCTGAACAAACATCCAGATTTGGGCCCAAACCACCCCCCCCCCCCCCCCCCCACCCCAATGGGTTAATTTCTTTTCTTTTTTATATTTCCCTTTATTTAATTGTTTGATTATTTTTTATTAACCAAATAATTTATTTTTCTCATAAAATCAAAAACACCAAAAAATATTATTTTTATTTATTAAAATTAAATTCACCATCTTATTTTTGTAAATAAATATTAATTAATTAATTTAGTTTTTAATTAGGTTTAACTTTTAAAATCTTTTATAATAATTAAAATCAATTTAGAATATTAGGTTTTTATTAATATTAATCCATTTTATTTTATTTCCTTAAATATTCAAAAAACCCAAAAATATTTTAATTAATTAATTAATTTTGACTTAATTTAATTTCTATTTAATTCAAAAATAAACAAAAAAGTGCTTTCTTTCAAAAAAGGGTCAAAACCCTAAAAAATACGCCGATTTAATTTTCTCGCACGTGATCCATTTGATTCCAATATTGTAATTGCTTCCGGTATGTAATAGCTTTTAATTAGGAATTTAATTATTTATCGCTTTATTTTACTTTCCGCAATTTAAATTAAAGGGTTTGTTTTTGGCGATGTAAATACCTGACGCCTTGTAATAGTTTAAATTTAATTTCCGTAATTTAATTTCTGCAAATTATTAATTGTTAGATGTTTGATAAATAGGGAATGCATGACAAGATCAAATGTATGAACTTAAAATCAACATAGCTCACCCATGACATGTACAGATAAAATTAACCGAACTAACACACTTGCACATGCGCACTCTTAGGGTACACCTCACTTGGTTGCCTTCGAACGTGGTCATTGAGTATAGGAAGTTTTAGAGTTCGCCCTGTTGTCCAAAGATCATAAGTTGCCTCTAAACGGTTGCCTCAGATAAAATTATCTAAGACATTAGGGTTACCGCTAAGGCGTCCTAACATTGCTTTAGTGACCACACGTCCCTTAATGGAATTGACCCTAAAACTCCAACGACGGTGCTACCTACTCCTCAATAGTGGGCTAGCAATGTCTAAAGGACATTAGCACAGTTTAATTCCATTTTCGAGTAGGTAGGTGGTTCTTAAGTACTTGCTCCTTTTAAAACAAAATAAAACGTTTCACACTTACACTCCTTTCAAACAAAAACTTCTTTTAAACCCACAAACACAAAGAAAAGCAAATTTTGAAAACACTTTGAGCAAGTACCTAAGAGCCCATGGATAAGCATGGATAGAAAGGGTGCTAACACCTTCCCTTTCTATAATCTACCTCCCAAACCCGAAAAACATCTCGAAAAAGGAATTTTTCTGGGATTTTTTCCTTTCCTTGTTGGATAAAATAAAAGACGGTGGCGACTCTTGCTTACCGCGACATTTTGCGAAAACAAACACAAAACGTGAACCAGCATTCCAAAACAGTAAGTTATATTCCCACCGATCTCAGAACTGGCGACTCTACTGGGGAATTAATAAGTGAGGTGTACCTTAGGATTAGATCATTGTGTTTTCAATTGTATGCTTTGTATGCTTTAATTTTATGGTCTTGTATCGGAGTTTCTATAGATCCTAACCCAGATCCGGGGGCACCCTTTTAAGTAAGTAGAAATAAAATATGAGGGAATTGTCTAGCGTAGACCGACACGGTTGAAGCAGTAGCTACGTTGATGTGGAACTTTAGTCTGTACTGATATCCCTTGTGTTGGAACGAGGAGAATATGGGTCTTCTAAGGAGTCATTAAGCACCAACTGACCTTAGAATCTTTAAATTGACCAACTTGGCCATAGAACAGTAGCAGTATGCTACACTCATTGAGATTAAACTCTCGTGATGATTCTGGCCGCAAGAAAAGTTTGCTAAACTGGAATTATGACCGATTGAGGGTAGTCAGTGATATTGAGATCCTCTAGAACCCGGTTACTATTTTTAGGACAGGTTTAAACCTACTGAACTGAAAGAGGGTAGTACCTAAGCTCCTTGCCAGCCTGAGATCTAAGGGCTCTTTTGTGTGACTTGTGTGCTTTAAAACTTGAACTACTTGCACATTCTTGTTATCCGACAACATGAGTTCCTTGCAGGTTTTGTTTACAGTCCTTATCCAATAATTTGGATTTATTGCAGCGTTTACTTACATAACTTCACACTTTTGCTTAAACGCATATCATACACATCATAACATCATGCCTTAACATTTCCTTAACCATTTCAAGGATCTCAAGGGTTTGTGATGCAGGTTATGGTAAATCAAAATCTCTACAGTATGCTTTTGAACAGACCCCACTGACGATGTACAGGCATTGTTTCAAATCATAAACAGTGGAGTTATAAGGAAGATAATCCCTCGTCAACCCCTTTGAGCCGAAGAAGTTGGAGTTTTTCTTTTCACAAATTAAAACCCATAATCACAACCTGGGGCAGGGTAGTTTGCTCAGTTGATCCAGGTGCACAATAAATGGCATCAGATAAATCCTTCTGAAACAAAAGATGGTGTTGGTTCGATATAATCGTCAAGACAGGCAGTCATTATCTCTCGAAATAAAAGCCCAATTAGTCAAAACCTATGAAGGAGACTTTAGAAAAACTGGGGCATCCCACTGACTGTAGTCCCAAAAAGAAACAGTTCAGGCAAAAGACAGGGATATTAAAATCAAAAAGAAAGAGATCCTACAAACTCTCAACAAAAAAATGACTGCCTGTTCAAAATAAACTGTCAGTATCTGAACCATCACTGGTATATCAGAGCAAAGACTCAAACAAGATCTAATGCACGATTAGTTGAGTTTAGGATCAAAGAACATCACGAAGAATGGGTGGGTATAAATAAAATTTGAGCCTTTATCCTTTGTTTCTTAAACCGTGAACCAGACCACGTTATAACCCTTAAAAAGTCCTAGCTGAAGCATGGGTTAGTTCGAAAGCATACTATTACGAAAGGTATCCTGACTCTTGTAGGACTTGCTGTAAATCCTGAGTTGACATCACATTTTACAAAATTATCCTATCTTACTGAAAAAAGGCATTTTCAAAAACTTCAAGACAGACATAAGCTTTGCATTCTTAAAATAACATTGTTTGCATATGACTATTTGTTCAAACAGCATAGAAATTTGCACGACGAGTATCTAGTGAACAAAAACCTTTTCAATAAAAAGGGTCACCTCAAGTGGAAAAAACACCTCTAACCAAGGGGCACGGCATGAGCATTGTCCATCATCTGGGGCAGTTAAGTCAAGATTCAAGGAATCTCTCAAAATGCCAAATAACTAGGGGAAAATCTCCATCTGAATCAATTGGGGGATTGGACATGAATTCCAGCAACGAATCTTGCATGATCAAACGAAGATCTTCTGGTAGTATGACAACACGACACTACCGACAGTGACACCTCCCTACATCCTGAGAGTGTGGACATAGTCAAAAAGTACTACGCATAATCAAAGACCCGCTAAGGTTGACTGGCCTAGGCAAAAATAAGGGCTTCTCGGCGAACCGAAAGGGTTCGGGCAAAAATTAGGGATAAAGAATGAAAATTTTGTACACCCCGCAAGTCGAAAACCTTAAAAGGTGGCTTGGGAAAAATTTAGGGATCAAAGCGTACAACTATGTCTCGTCATCTCGTCACTTGCCTACCAGAAGAAGACTTGTCATTTTGACCGAAAGATACCAAGCACCTCATAGGTAGGGATAATACTCGATCCACAGGGACTCCGCAGGCACCTTCTCCCGCAGAAACAGGGGCAATAAGAATTGTCCAAGCTGTACAGTTGCTCTATCCACCAGGTACAAAGGTAGATTCAGCTGAAGAATATGACCAAGATACCTTCACTCCCCGCAGAATAAGACAGTAATGGTAGCTCTTCCAGCTGGGACTTGCAACTATGAACGAATCAGCAATGCTCTCCCCAAGCAGAGTTGGTCTACCATCAGCACTAAAAGGGTCTTAATATTCCCCAGCGGAGTATAAAAATATTCCCCAGCAAGTATCAGAGTATCCCTGGCAGTCTTAATATTCCTCAACGGAGTATAACAATATTCCCCAGCCAAGTTCAAAGGATCATTCCCAGCAGAACCTAGTTCTAATTATTTTTAAGTTTATTATGAAAGTATTAAAAGTTAACCTAAATGCAACCCTAATTAGTTTACAAGTTTAATTATGAAAATAAATAAATCACTAATATTATGGCAAAAAAAAAGGAAAATTAAAAGGAATAAAAAGTTATTAAACCTAATGCTATATTTTTGGATTTTTTTATGAAAAAAAAGAATTAATATTGCAAACCCTAATTTAAATTGAATTTATTTACATGCTAATTTATGTATAAGGAAATAATTAAAATAAAAATTATTGATCATACTTTTGTCTTTTCTGATTTCTTTATGATGTTTTTTATATTTGTGAAAAAAAATAATTAATTAAATTAAAACAAATCAGAAAAATAAAATAGCAATTAAAAAAAATAAAATAAAAAATAAAAAGAATTGCAAACCAGGGGGGGTGGAAGTCCCCAAAGTGGAGGTGTTGGCCTTAGAATTCTGGCCCATTTGCCTTTGAAATTCGCTGACTTTTCCAAGCATTTTATGGCACATTGACTAGGGTTGATGGTGTTCTTGAGATCCCTGCCCTTGATTTGATCTGCCAGGCACGTGGATGGATAGATAATGAGGGAATATGGTGTGCATCACTGTTGTGCCTGCATGGGAATTAGCGTGGAAAAATAACATGAAATATTATACAGACCTGGGACTCGAACCCAGGTCACTAGCATTACTGATCACTTCCTGCGCCACTGAACCACTTCAATTACTTTTAATATATAATGGCTATTAATCAATATAAAAGAAAATTGGTTAGTTATCTGAAAAACGCGCGCAATTCAAAAAGAACCACTGGTTGTTGGCCACGAGGTCTTCTTCTTCGTTCCTGCAAATATCAAAAACAAAGGCCACGGTTTTATGTGTGTTCTCTTAGGCCGGTTTATAGAAAATAGCGATTACGCCGTCTCTAAACATAAATTAGGCGCGAGGATGGATTCTTCTTCGTCTGAACACGCTCATGCCAATGATATTACTCACGAGTCCTAATTTTGCCTTGGATGAAAAGCCCTAATTCGAAAACCTGCAAACCCTAAAAAGCTACAATGGCATCTTTGTACATAACACAGGAAAACGCAATTAAATGGATCAGTTAGCTTTAGAATTGCAGGAGGAATAAGAATCCATGCAGAAAATGTTATGAAAATGCTTAAATTTAAGAATACGATTGTGAGTTTTTCACGACATATGCTGAGTTCTGTACACTGATTCCTTGCCTTTTGATGAGTGTTATGAATTGGAATATGATCAGTGAACCACAAGGAAGCTTTTAGAATCAATATTAGGACTTGAATCAACCTAGAACACTGACTTCAGTTTTGAGTTTTATGGAGAATTTTTCAAGTTTGTCTTTGGTATTTTGGCGCAGCATCCATTGTGTTGTGATTAGGGTTAGACTCAGCACTTATGAGGGAAGGGAATTAGGTCATTAGCTGGCCTTGATCCATGCCCATGAGAGAATTAGTCTTAGGTCTTTCACCATTAACAAACTTTCCCTTTTTTTAAGCAAAACCAAGACTTGGTGTACAACCTAACCCTAGCATGAGTTTGTGAGCTGGCACATGATATATGGAAGCTATCCAAATTCAAATGACACTATTCCATTGATTTTTAAATTTTATTTGAATTATTAAAGATTTAAAATGAATTAAATTAATAAAAATTAAATAAAATAGAAAAATCAATGTTTGATCTTGAAATTAATCATGGGACACGTGTGTGGCATGACAAGGCTGAATCAAGTGGAAGAAAGTGGGCCCTTTTGTCAAAATTTGAAGTTTCAAGGATAGTTGACTTTTGCCATTTCACAAAAATTTCCCAACTTCTACAAGGCATAACTTGCTCAATTTTTAAGCTTTTCTCATGTTCTTGGACATTTTAGAAAGGTCTTTGAGTCCTTTAACCAATGCCTTTGGTCCCATGTCATTTTGATTTTCCAATCTCAAGTTATGGCCTTTGACTTAAAGTCCCTTTTTGTTGACTTTTGAAAATGACCTATAATGTTGAAATTGATAACTTTTTGTGAGAGCATTTCTTGGACTTGAAGTATGAAGATGAGTTGTAGGAAATGTCTTTCTCTTCAAAATGAGCTTTGGATGGAATTTTTCTAATGATCCATGTGAAAGTTATGCCCTGGTCAATTTCAGTTGACTTTTTCAGCTGTCCAAATAAGGAAACTTTTGCATCTTGATGATTTTCTGAGCCAAATTTTGAGAATCATGATCAAGCATTGATCAAATGATGTTTGTGGCTTCAAAATGATATGTTGACCAAAAATTTGAACTTTTGACTGTCAAATGACCATTTTGCCCCTACAGTTGACTGTAGTGCAATTTAGGGTTTTGACTGTGCAATTTTGAGCTGAATGCCTTGAAACTTGATATGAGGATGCTTGACCATGTTTGTAAGCATATGAGACTTGATTGGGCCTTTGAACACTTCCTTTTCTTGATCAGACTCAAAACCCTAATTTTGACTGTTTAGGAGGCAGTTGGACTGTGCAACCCTTGGGGAATTTTATGACTTGGCTTGGCAATTTCTTGAAGAATATGGGAGGGCAAATTTTGGGGTGAAACAGTTGCCCCTGTTCAATCTTCTTAGACCTGAGGATGCAGATTGGCTGACGTGCCTTTCGTAATCCGAGGGTAGAAGATGATTGGACACTAGAGTGCCCAGAAATTTGCGCTCACATAGTAGCAGTGTGAGGGAAATGGGCTTATAGATGCCATTTAGAGATTGATGGATAGGATGATGGGCTTATAGATGCCATCTGGATGTCGATCGCGTAAGAGATTCCTTAGCGAGAACTTGCGTACCTGCAAAACAGAAAATGAGTACCTGACACGTTGCAGGAGCTAATTTTTAGATGCTTGGTATAGATATATCCTGACTGGTTACAGGAGCTGGGTCTGGAGCTTCAAACGGCGATGAAGGAACCAGGGATGGTTACTACCTTAGCATGAATGGTAAGAGAACCTTGGGCGACTTTAACTTCAACAACGCTCGTTGAGAAAAATCTTGGGTGTCTTTAACTTCAACAACGCTTGTTGAGAAAAATCTTGGGTGTCTTCTACTGGAACAAGAATCAGGGAGATCTTAGGGTCGATCTGACTGAACCAGAGAGGCCTTTGACTGGGTAAGAATCAGGAAAATCTTAGGGTCGACTTAACTGAACTGGTCTAGGTCTTGAAATATCTTCAACTGGATAAGCATCAGGGAGATCTTAGGGTCGATCTGACTGAACCAGAGAAGGCCTTTGACTGGATAAGCATCAGGAAAATCTTAGGGTCGATTTAACTGAACCGGTCTAGGTCTTGAAATGTTTTCAACTGGAATAAATGTCAGAACGTCGCCATATCTGGTTCATATCTGGACTATATCTGGAAGGAAATCTGGAAGCAGTATCAGAACGTCACCGTCTCGGGTTTACATCTGAAACTATATCTGGAAGGAACTCTGGAAGCAGCATCAGAACGTCACCATATCTGGTTTACATCTGAAACTATATCTGGAAGGAAATCTGGAAGCAGCATCAGAACGTCACCATATCTGTTTTACATCTGAAACTATATCTAGAAGGATGTCTGGAAGCAGCATCAGAACGTCACCATATCTGGGTCATATCTGAAACTATATCTAGAAGGATATCTGGAAGCAGCATCAGAACGTCACCATATCTAGGTCATATCTGAAACTATATCTAGAAGGATATCTGGAAGCAGCATCAGAACGTCACCATATCTGGGTCATATCTGAAACTATATCTAGAAGGATATCTGGAAGCAGTATCAGAACGTCACCATCTCTGGGTCATATCTGAAACTATATCTAGAAGGATATCTGGGAGCAGTATCAGAACGTCACCATCTCTGGGTCATATCTGAAACTATATCTAGAAGGATGTCTGGAAGCAGTATCAGAACGTCACCATCTCTGGGTCATATCTGAAACTATATCTAGAAGGATGTCTGGAAGCAGTATCAGAACGTCACCATCTCTGGGTCATATCTGAAACTATATCTAGAATGAATTGCGATAGTTGATAGTAGTCATTTTTGTATTGATCTCTTTCCTGAAAAGGCAAAACATAATTGTATGCAAAATCATGATGCATGAACTATATGTCTTCAAAATTAATGAGATTCGTGTAGTATGATGCATATGCATGCTATAATGTATGAAGATGTGATGTTTATGACTGTATTTTTGTCTAGGAAAGTAAATCCTTGACGGGTGCCGGGAAGTCGCTCCTGGGCTGATGTTGAAGAATAGCTTTTTGCTTCCGCTGGGGATGATAGTTGCAAGTATACCGGTAGGAGAAGATAACTCCGTCGGGGAATGCACTTGGCAAATGACGGATTCTGCGGGGAGAAAAGATACTCTAGTGACCATGCTGAGAAGCAATACTCTGTGGGAAGAGGGATGCCTTGCTGGGTGTTGAGAATGACTTGCTGAGGATATCTCTGCTGTATTGGAAGTGCTGATAGACTTCGCTGGGGATAAGAAGATTCTGTCGACGACGATCTTTCCGTGGCTTTTGGCTGAGGATAACCCAGTTATATCCTGTTAAGGAAATAACTCTTTTCTCCCCGAGAGACGCGTTCGTGCTCTGCGAAGGATAAGCTTCCAGATTTTACTGGGGATAAGCTTACTGCTTGGGGATATGGATTCCAATTTTTCTTGGGGAAACTGGATTGGACTCTCTCGGGGGAGTATTGAACTGTATTGGTTATGTTCTTCAACGGAACTTACCCTGATGCCTTGAAGGATAGAACAATCAGACTGCTTAGACCACTCTTCATTGCCCCTGTTTCTATGGGGGAGGAAGACCTATGAGGTGCTGATTGTTGTTGACGGGCGAACCTTCTTCTGGTAGGCAGGTGACAAGATGGCAGGACATAGTCGTACGCTTTGATCCCTAATTTTTTTTTGCTTGGACCGCCCTTTCGGGTTTTCAGTCCACCGGGATACTCATTTTTGCTCAAGCCGCCTTTTCAGGTTTTCGACTTGCCGGGTGTACAGATTTTTTTCATTTCATCCCTTCATTTTGCCCGAACCCTTTTGGTTCGCCGGGAAGCCCCTTATTTTTGCCTAGGTGTGTCAACCTAGCGGGTCTTTGATTTTGCGTAGTATTTTTCGACTATGTCCGCGCTCTTAGAATGCAGGTAGGTGCCCCTGGCTGCTTGTGTTGCCATATTACCAGAAGGTGTCTGATCGTGCAAGATTCGTTGCTGGAGTGCCCCAAGTGACTCAGGCAGAGATTTGCCCCAGGCTTTTTGGCCTTTTGAGAGATTCTCTGGATCTTGACTTAACTGCCTCAGATGGTAGACCATGATCATGCCGTGCCCCTTGATTGGAGTTACTCTTGTTCATTAGACTTTCGTCATGCGAATTTCTATGCTGTTCAAACAAAAAGTCATATGCAAACAAAGTTATGTTAAAAATGCAAAGCTTATGTCTGTCTCGAAGATTTTGAAAATGCATTCTTTTTCATAAAACAAGTAAATGTTTGTAAAAACATGATGTCAACTCCGTATTTACCGTAGGCCTTAAGGAGTCAGGATACCTTTCGTAACAGTATGCTTTCAAACTAACCCATGCTTCAGCTAGGACTTTTAAGGATTATAACGTGGCCTGGTTCACGGTTTAAGAAACAAAGGATAAAGGCTCAAATTTTATTTGTACCCACCCGCTCTTCGTGATGTTCTCCAAACCTAAACTCAGTTGATCATACGTTAGACCTAGTTTGAGTCTTTGTTCTGATTTTCCAGTGATGGTTCGGATATTGATGATTTATTCTGAATAGGCAGTCATCATTTTTTGTCGGGGGTTTGTGGGACCTCTTCCTTTTTGATTTTGTTATCCCTATTTTTTGCCTGAACTGTTCCCTTTTTTGGAATTACAGTCAGCAGGATGCCCCAGTTTTGTAAGTCTTCTTCGTTGGCTTTGACTTTTTGGGCTTTTCATTTATGATTTTTTGTTGATAATGACTGCCTGTCCTTATGATTATTCGGAACCATCACTGTCTTTCTTCGTTTTGTAAGGATCTCTTTTTGGTGCCATTCGTTATGCACTCGGATCAACTGAGAGACCACCCTGCCCCAGGTTATGATTGAGGGTTTTGATTTTCGAAAATAAAAACTCCTACTTCTTTGGCTCAGAGGGGTTGACGAGGGATTATCATCCTTATAACTCCAGTGTTTAGGGATTGAAACAATGCCTGTACCTCACCAGCGGGGTCTGTTCAAAAGCATACTGTAGCGATCGTGGTATCGTTTTCGTCATCCTCCCTCAAGAGGCTCAGAATTATTAACCAAGAGTTGATCATCAGAAAAAATATGAAAAGAAATTTTGAATATAATGAAAACAATTGTATTAATTCCCAAAACAGACGTATGCGATGCATTAATAGAATAAAAGAGTTTGCTATGACAGTAATTGTTTGTATAAGCAAAGAAAAATACAACTCAAAAATTCAAATAAATAAAGGCTTCAACGATTGGGTAATGGAGCAGTGATTATGTTCGGAGTCTCTGGCACTCCAAACTGGATCTCTCCGGCGTCAATCATATCTTGGATCTTGTTCTTGAGAGGCCAGCAGTTGTCTGTAGTATGCCCCGGGCTATCAGAATGATACGCGCACCTATCATTGGGATGATAGTTGGGAGCAGAAGTGTCCGGATTCCGGAGAGGAGCCCTTAAGGTGATCAGCCCTGCCTTCAACATTTGTTGCAGTGCTTGATCCAGCGACATGTTGAGTTTGGTATACTGTCGTTTCTCCTTTCGCTGTTGCCCCTGTCCTTGTTGAGCAGGTCCAAGATTGGAGATCTGGATTGCCCCTACCTCATGACGGCTCTTTTTACCGTGCACAGCATTGGATTCTTTCTTTCCCTGATGAGGCTTTTTATCAGAAGGTGCAGCCTCTTGAATCTTCCCAGACCGGATACCAGCTTCTATTCGCTCTCCAGTCAAGATAAGATCTGTGAATCCAGCAGACGAATTCCCAATTAGGTGGTTGTAGAATGGACCAGACAGGGTCCCCAAGAACATATCGACAAGTTCCCGATCAGTCAGAGGTGGTTGTACTCTTCCAGCAAGATCCCTCCATTTCTGCGCATATTCTTTAAAACCTTCACTTGATCCTAACGACATACCCTGGAGTTGGGTACGCGTAGGGGCAAGGTCGGCATTATATTGATACTGCTTGTAGAAAGCAGTAGCCAACTCCTCCCAGTTACGAACTTTGGTCCCATCTAGCTGATAGAACCATTCGAGATGAGTCCCTGAAAGACTCTCCTGGAAGAAGTGGATCCATAAATTCTTGTCCACCGTATATGGTTGAATCTTCCGAACATAGGACCTTAGATGCAGCTTGGGGCAAGACGCCCCGTCATACTTAGTAAAGGATGGTGCTTTGAACTTCCGAGGAATAACCACACCAGTTGACAAACCCGAATCTCCAAGATCCAGCCCAGGTACCTGTTGGATCTCCATAGCATTCAGCCTATCCTCCAACTGTTTGTACTTGTCCTCAGCAGGAGGGTACTGTTCGTCGTTGAAATCTGTCTCGTTGTCGGAGACCACTGGACTAGGCACCTCTCTCTCATGGTGACTGCTTTCCCTCACAGATGGGGTAGTCCTCTCAGTTTCAGTCTGCGGTGTATTCCCAGATCTGCGCCTAGGGCTGAACAAGACAGTCCTCTTCTTCTTCTTTTCCTTCTTCAAAAGCAGAGCCTTCAGATCTTGCTGCCCCTGGGTCAAATTCATGATCAGCCCTTGGAACTGGGCGTTCTGAGCCTGGAGGGCCTTGATGGACTGCTCAGCTGATGATTCAGGATTCATGACGATCGGCTGAAATAAACAGCGAAGAAGGGTAAGCAACTTGCAGAGAAAGGGTACCTGTTATGCAATGAGATGTATGATATGCATGCAATGATTTCAAGGACCTCGCGGGGTAAACAGAGAAATTGTTAGAGTTGAGAACCGGTAACTTGATTGAAGAAACTTCATGTTGTTGAGAGTCCTTCTTCAAGGGTCAAAGACTCACCATATCAAGTGGGTCATAGCCCCTGACTCAAGTCATCAACCTTATTTTGCTTTCCAAACAACCTTGGCTGGGGGAACTTTCTTCAGGAGTCAAAGCTCACCATATCAAGTGGGTCATAGCCTCTGACAACTTTGGCTAGAGAAAAATAAATCCTCTTTGCCCCTTGCTAGATGTTTGATTCATCATAACCTGCATCACAAGCCCTTGAGATCCTTGAAATGGGTTAGGATGTATGCAATGGTATGATGGTATGATGTCATGCTATGCATGGGATAACGTAAGTGACCCTGTTATGAGCCCCAATTAAGGACTATAAACAAACCCTGCAAGAACCTCAGTATACTTTGTTATGAGTCCCAATTAAGGACTATAAACAACCTGCAAGAAACTTAGTATACTTTGTTATGAGTCCCAATTAAGGACTATAAACAACCTGCAAGAAACTTAGTATACTTTGTTATGAGTCCCAATTAAGGACTATAAACAAAACCTGCAAAAGTTCATGTGTCAGATAAAGCATGTAAGTAGTCAAGTACGAAGGCACGCAAGTCACACAAGAGAAGCCCTTAGAGTTTAGGCCAGCATGAGGTCTAGGTATTACCCTCTTGAAGTTGGTGGGCTCAACCTGTCCTAATCAAAGTAACCGGGTTCTAAGGTTCCCAATATCACGGGATTGCTTTCATTGTTCATCGTTTCGATTTAGCCACTGAACTGGCGACCGAAATATTCCAGGAAAGCAACCCTCAATTGAGTGTAGTATCGAGTATCAACCAACCTCGGACTGCACCAAAGTCAGTTATCTCACTACCCTAAAGAGGCCAAGATAGTTCAATTAAGGTTCCTAAGGTCTGTTGATGCTTCACGACACCACGTGGAGGCCCCGTACTCTCCTTGACTGAACTCAAGGGTTACCGGTACACACCAAAGTGCCACATCAACGTAGCAGACTGTTTCAACCATGTCGGTATACCCCGCACAGTTCCCTCACAGCCTTGTTGCTACTTTCTAAGAAGGTATCCCCCAGATCCGGGTTAGGATCTATAGAACTCCCAAGCAACCCACAATTTAAAGCACACAAGGAAAACAATTGAAAACACAGTTATGAACTAGCCCTAAGGTACACCTCACTTTAAGTTAGGTCCCCAGCAGAGTCGCCAGTTCTGTGATCGGTGGATCTGGAACTGACTGTTTAAAGCTGGTTCGCGAAATGTCGCGGAAGCAAGAGTCGCCACCGTCTTTTATTTTCTCCAAGTGGAAAGGACAAAAGCACAGAAAAATTCCTTAAAGAGATTGCTCTCGGTTCGGGAGGTAGGTTATAGAAAGGGAAGGTGTTAGCACCCTTTCTATCCATGGTTATCCATGGGCTCTTAGGTACTTGCTCATTGTGTTTTCAAAAAGTTTGTTTGCTTTTCAATGTGGGTTTTAAAAAGTTTCTTTGAAAAATTTCAGTTCGACTCGTACGTCAGAGTGTTTGAAAAATTTGCTTTGAAAGCTTTTGAAAAGTGTTGGTGTGAAAAGATTTCAGTTTGTTTTGAAGAGAGCAAGTATCCTTGAGAACCTACCTACCCTAAGGAATTCGTCTGTGTAAATGTCCTTAAAAGTAGTGCCATCCCACCATTGAGAGGTAGGTAGCACCACCGTTGGAGGTGTTCGGGTCAATTCGAGTTTGTAGGGACATGGTGATCACCGGAGCAATGGGAAGACACCTTAGAAGCTACCCTCATGCCAGGTTCCCGGATCATGAGGACTTACTAAGACATCCTCTACTCGACGACCACCTTTCGAAAGGCAAGGCAACAGTGAGGCGTACCCTAGGGGTGGTGTGTGATTTGTGTGTCGTTTTCATTTTTATTTGTCTTTTGTCATGTTAAAGTGATCTACGCTTGATTTTATTAGGGACATTCATTCTTGCATGCTTATTTAACAGTTTAATATTTGCGGGAAAAAGTAAATCTAAGACTATTACAAATGGCGCGGGTCCACATCGCCAAAATTAAACCGAACCCGATTTGACGGAAAGTAAATAAAGCAAATAAAAGTGCGAGAAGTTAAATTGTCCGAGTTACATGGCTTTGGGAGAGATACATAATGAATTAAGCGAAATAAAATAAATGCGCAAATTAAATAAATTACGAACGTGGGCGTTGGACCCTTTTGCAAAATATTATTAATAAGGAATTAAAATTAAGAATTAAAAGAAAATGTTTTTTAGTATTTTTGTGTTTTTTTTTTGAGATTTAATAAAAAAAGAATTAATTAAAAACCAAAATGAAATGTTAAACCTAGTTCTAATTATTTTTAAGTTTATTATGAAAGTATTAAAAGTTAACCTAAATGCAACCCTAATTAGTTTACAAGTTTAATTATGAAAATAAATAAATCACTAATATTATGGCAAAAAAAAAGGAAAATTAAAAGGAATAAAAAGTTATTAAACCTAATGCTATATTTTTGGATTTTTTTATGAAAAAAAAGAATTAATATTGCAAACCCTAATTTAAATTGAATTTATTTACATGCTAATTTATGTATAAGGAAATAATTAAAATAAAAATTATTGATCATATTTTTGTCTTTTCTGATTTCTTTATGATGTTTTTTATATTTGTGAAAAAAAATAATTAATTAAATTAAAACAAATCAGAAAAATAAAATAGCAATTAAAAAAAATAAAATAAAAAATAAAAAGAATTGCAAACCAGGGGGGGTGGAAGTCCCCAAAGTGGAGGTGTTGGCCTTAGAATTCTGGCCCATTTGCCTTTGAAATTCGCTGACTTTTCCAAGCATTTTATGGCACATTGACTAGGGTTGAGGGTGTTCTTGAGATCCCTGCCCTTGATTTGATCTGCCAGGCACGTGGATGGATAGATAATGAGGGAATATGGTGTGCATCACTGTTGTGCCTGCATGGGAATTAGCGTGGAAAAATAACATGAAATATTATACAGACCTGGGACTCGAACCCAGGTCACTAGCATTACTGATCACTTCCTGCGCCACTGAACCACTTCAATTACTTTTAATATATAATGGCTATTAATCAATATAAAAGAAAATTGGTTAGTTATCTGAAAAACGCGCGCAATTCAAAAAGAACCACTGGTTGTTGGCCACGAGGTCTTCTTCTTCGTTCCTGCAAATATCAAAAACAAAGGCCACGGTTTTATGTGTGTTCTCTTAGGCCGGTTTATAGAAAATAGCGATTACGCCGTCTCTAAACATAAATTAGGCGCGAGGATGGATTCTTCTTCGTCTGAACACGCTCATGCCAATGATATTACTCACGAGTCCTAATTTTGCCTTGGATGAAAAGCCCTAATTCGAAAACCTGCAAACCCTAAAAAGCTACAATGGCATCTTTGTACATAACACAGGAAAACGCAATTAAATGGATCAGTTAGCTTTAGAATTGCAGGAGGAATAAGAATCCATGCAGAAAATGTTATGAAAATGCTTAAATTTAAGAATACGATTGTGAGTTTTTCACGACATATGCTGAGTTCTGTACACTGATTCCTTGCCTTTTGATGAGTGTTATGAATTGGAATATGATCAGTGAACCACAAGGAAGCTTTTAGAATCAATATTAGGACTTGAATCAACCTAGAACACTGACTTCAGTTTTGAGTTTTATGGAGAATTTTTCAAGTTTGTCTTTGGTATTTTGGCGCAGCATCCATTGTGTTGTGATTAGGGTTAGACTCAGCACTTATGAGGGAAGGGAATTAGGTCATTAGCTGGCCTTGATCCATGCCCATGAGAGAATTAGTCTTAGGTCTTTCACCATTAACAAACTTTCCCTTTTTTTAAGCAAAACCAAGACTTGGTGTACAACCTAACCCTAGCATGAGTTTGTGAGCTGGCACATGATATATGGAAGCTATCCAAATTCAAATGACACTATTCCATTGATTTTTAAATTTTATTTGAATTATTAAAGATTTAAAATGAATTAAATTAATAAAAATTAAATAAAATAGAAAAATCAATGTTTGATCTTGAAATTAATCATGGGACACGTGTGTGGCATGACAAGGCTGAATCAAGTGGAAGAAAGTGGGCCCTTTTGTCAAAATTTGAAGTTTCAAGGATAGTTGACTTTTGCCATTTCACAAAAATTTCCCAACTTCTACAAGGCATAACTTGCTCAATTTTTAAGCTTTTCTCATGTTCTTGGACATTTTAGAAAGGTCTTTGAGTCCTTTAACCAATGCCTTTGGTCCCATGTCATTTTGATTTTCCAATCTCAAGTTATGGCCTTTGACTTAAAGTCCCTTTTTGTTGACTTTTGAAAATGACCTATAATGTTGAAATTGATAACTTTTTGTGAGAGCATTTCTTGGACTTGAAGTATGAAGATGAGTTGTAGGAAATGTCTTTCTCTTCAAAATGAGCTTTGGATGGAATTTTTCTAATGATCCATGTGAAAGTTATGCCCTGGTCAATTTCAGTTGACTTTTTCAGCTGTCCAAATAAGGAAACTTTTGCATCTTGATGATTTTCTGAGCCAAATTTTGAGAATCATGATCAAGCATTGATCAAATGATGTTTGTGGCTTCAAAATGATATGTTGACCAAAAATTTGAACTTTTGACTGTCAAATGACCATTTTGCCCCTACAGTTGACTGTAGTGCAATTTAGGGTTTTGACTGTGCAATTTTGAGCTGAATGCCTTGAAACTTGATATGAGGATGCTTGACCATGTTTGTAAGCATATGAGACTTGATTGGGCCTTTGAACACTTCCTTTTCTTGATCAGACTCAAAACCCTAATTTTGACTGTTTAGGAGGCAGTTGGACTGTGCAACCCTTGGGGAATTTTATGACTTGGCTTGGCAATTTCTTGAAGAATATGGGAGGGCAAATTTTGGGGTGCAACACTTGTGATCTTTTTTATTGATACAACTTTCAATTGACATCATGAACACAATCAAATTCGTACCATTCCATATTGTGAACAAAATATTTGATTTAGGACAATTTTGGAAGCTTTGTTAATGGTGATCAAATCAAATCTTGAATCATCAATACACAAAGATTTCAAGCCCAAGATTTAACCTAATTGTTTCTATGATACATATACAACATGAAGCACACAAGAAACGACCTGAAAGCTGCACAAATGGCCAAACCAAACTTGAAAAAAATCTTGAAAAGCTTGAATCTGAAATCGATATTGGAGGCCAATTCAATCCAAAATCTCAACGTGGTTCAATTGCTAAGATTCCACTAAAGCTATTGAGATCAGAACCAAGCCTTGAAACGTCACCAAACTCACTGTAAGTCGTCCTGGACATAGCCCTATACATGAAATCGTGAATCCATGTTCTTGCATATTTTTAACAAATTTTTTGTACAATCATGCTTAACGTTCAATTTCCAGTCTTTCTGCATCATTTGATTTTATTTTCGTGAGTTATAGCACCATACCTGAATCTAGGGTTTTGGAGGTTCGTTTTTGAGCATTTGCTTTGCATGTGAAATTAAGGCAGACCATGGACATGGTTGAGTTCAGGGAGGAGAGACGGACATGGTGATGGTCTTAGTTGGTATTTATATGGCCTGGAAATTGTTTTAGGATGATCCCACGAATCTTACTGCGGATAAAAATATGCAGGTAAGAAAACCAGGTTTTTGTTGAAGAAGATGACTAGGTGTCTTCCCCTGATTGGCTAACTTTGAATATTCGCGATTATTTTTTTTATTTCAGGCATAGTGTTATGTTTTCAATATAATATTTGATATGTATTCCATTAACAAATTGAAAGCGTTGGTTGAGTTGGCAAGTGTGCTGTCCAGAATCCAATAGGACCTGGGTTCGAATCCCAGGTCCCCCAATACGTTTGTTTAATTTTTCTTCAGGCAATTGCATGTGATTTCCCAAGCGTGGTTCACCATACTCCTCATCCCATCAGGCGCCAGATGGCCTCCAGGCCAAATCCAGTGGCCAAGATTGAAGGCCTACCATGAACTCTAGTCAACAGGCGCGCGTGAGATCCTGGAAAGTCAAACAAGGCTTGTATGAATTGGGCCAAAGAATTGCTGAACAAACATCCAGATTTGGGCCCAAACCACCCCCCCCCCCCCCCCCCCCCCACCCCAATGGGTTAATTTCTTTTCTTTTTTATATTTCCCTTTATTTAATTGTTTGATTATTTTTTATTAACCAAATAATTTATTTTTCTCATAAAATCAAAAACACCAAAAAATATTATTTTTATTTATTAAAATTAAATTCACCATCTTATTTTTGTAAATAAATATTAATTAATTAATTTAGTTTTTAATTAGGTTTAACTTTTAAAATCTTTTATAATAATTAAAATCAATTTAGAATATTAGGTTTTTATTAATATTAATCCATTTTATTTTATTTCCTTAAATATTCAAAAAACCCAAAAATATTTTAATTAATTAATTAATTTTGACTTAATTTAATTTCTATTTAATTCAAAAATAAACAAAAAAGTGCTTTCTTTCAAAAAAGGGTCAAAACCCTAAAAAATACGCCGATTTAATTTTCTCGCATGTGATCCATTTGATTCCAATATTGTAATTGCTTCCGGTATGTAATAGCTTTTAATTAGGAATTTAATTATTTATCGCTTTATTTTACTTTCCGCAATTTAAATTAAAGGGTTTGTTTTTGGCGATGTAAATACCCGACGCCTTGTAATAGTTTAAATTTAATTTCCGTAATTTAATTTCTGCAAATTATTAATTGTTAGATGTTTGATAAATAGGGAATGCATGACAAGATCAAATGTATGAACTTAAAATCAACATAGCTCACCCATGACATGTACAGATAAAATTAACCGAACTAACACACTTGCACATGCGCACTCTTAGGGTACACCTCACTTGGTTGCCTTCGAACGTGGTCATTGAGTATAGGAAGTTTTAGAGTTCGCCCTGTTGTCCAAAGATCATAAGTTGCCTCTAAACGGTTGCCTCAGATAAAATGATCTAAGACATTAGGGTTGCCGCTAAGGCGTCCTAACATTGCTTTAGTGACCACACGTCCCTTAATGGAATTGACCCTAAAACTCCAACGACGGTGCTACCTACTCCTCAATAGTGGGCTAGCAATGTCTAAAGGACATTAGCACAGTTTAATTCCATTTTCGAGTAGGTAGGTGGTTCTTAAGTACTTGCTCCTTTTAAAACAAAATAAAACGTTTCACACTTACACTCCTTTCAAACAAAAACTTCTTTTAAACCCACAAACACAAAGAAAAGCAAATTTTGAAAACACTTTGAGCAAGTACCTAAGAGCCCATGGATAAGCATGGATAGAAAGGGTGCTAACACCTTCCCTTTCTATAATCTACCTCCCAAACCCGAAAAACATCTCGAAAAAGGAATTTTTCTGGGATTTTTTCCTTTCCTTGTTGGATAAAATAAAAGACGGTGGCGACTCTTGCTTACCGCGACATTTTGCGAAAACAAACACAAAACGTGAACCAGCATTCCAAAACAGTAAGTTATATTCCCACCGATCTCAGAACTGGCGACTCTACTGGGGAATTAATAAGTGAGGTGTACCTTAGGATTAGATCATTGTGTTTTCAATTGTATGCTTTGTATGCTTTAATTTTATGGTCTTGTATCGGAGTTTCTATAGATCCTAACCCAGATCCGGGGGCACCCTTTTAAGTAAGTAGAAATAAAATATGAGGGAATTGTCTAGCGTAGACCGACACGGTTGAAGCAGTAGCTACGTTGGTGTGGAACTTTAGTCTGTACTGATATCCCTTGTGTTGGAACGAGGAGAATATGGGTCTTCTAAGGAGTCATTAAGCACCAACTGACCTTAGAATCTTTAAATTGACCAACTTGGCCATAGAACAGTAGCAGTATGCTACACTCATTGAGACTAAACTCTCGTGATGATTCTGGCCGCAAGAAAAGTTTGCTAAACTGGAATTATGACCGATTGAGGGTAGTCAGTGATATTGAGATCCTCTAGAACCCGGTTACTATTTTTAGGACAGGTTTAAACCTACTGAACTGAAAGAGGGTAGTACCTAAGCTCCTTGCCAGCCTGAGATCTAAGGGCTCTTTTGTGTGACTTGTGTGCTTTAAAACTTGAACTACTTGCACATTCTTGTTATCCGACAACATGAGTTCCTTGCAGGTTTTGTTTACAGTCCTTATCCAATAATTTGGATTTATTGCAGCGTTTACTTACATAACTTCACACTTTTGCTTAAACGCATATCATACACATCATAACATCATGCCTTAACATTTCCTTAACCATTTCAAGGATCTCAAGGGTTTGTGATGCAGGTTATGGTAAATCAAAATCTCTACAGTATGCTTTTGAACAGACCCCACTGACGATGTACAGGCATTGTTTCAAATCATAAACAGTGGAGTTATAAGGAAGATAATCCCTCGTCAACCCCTTTGAGCCGAAGAAGTTGGAGTTTTTCTTTTCACAAATTAAAACCCATAATCACAACCTGGGGCAGGGTAGTTTGCTCAGTTGATCCAGGTGCACAATAAATGGCATCAGATAAATCCTTCTGAAACAAAAGATGGTGTTGGTTCGATATAATCGTCAAGACAGGCAGTCATTATCTCTCGAAATAAAAGCCCAATTAGTCAAAACCTATGAAGGAGACTTTAGAAAAACTGGGGCATCCCACTGACTGTAGTCCCAAAAAGAAACAGTTCAGGCAAAAGACAGGGATATTAAAATCAAAAAGAAAGAGATCCTACAAACTCTCAACAAAAAAATGACTGCCTGTTCAAAATAAACTGTCAGTATCTGAACCATCACTGGTATATCAGAGCAAAGACTCAAACAAGATCTAATGCACGATTAGTTGAGTTTAGGATCAAAGAACATCACGAAGAATGGGTGGGTATAAATAAAATTTGAGCCTTTATCCTTTGTTTCTTAAACCGTGAACCAGACCACGTTATAACCCTTAAAAAGTCCTAGCTGAAGCATGGGTTAGTTCGAAAGCATACTATTACGAAAGGTATCCTGACTCTTGTAGGACTTGCTGTAAATCCTGAGTTGACATCACATTTTACAAAATTATCCTATCTTACTGAAAAAAGGCATTTTCAAAAACTTCAAGACAGACATAAGCTTTGCATTCTTAAAATAACATTGTTTGCATATGACTATTTGTTCAAACAGCATAGAAATTTGCACGACGAGTATCTAGTGAACAAAAACCTTTTCAATAAAAAGGGTCACCTCAAGTGGAAAAAACACCTCTAACCAAGGGGCACGGCATGAGCATTGTCCATCATCTGGGGCAGTTAAGTCAAGATTCAAGGAATCTCTCAAAATGCCAAATAACTAGGGGAAAATCTCCATCTGAATCAATTGGGGGATTGGACATGAATTCCAGCAACGAATCTTGCATGATCAAACGAAGATCTTCTGGTAGTATGACAACACGACACTACCGACAGTGACACCTCCCTACATCCTGAGAGTGTGGACATAGTCAAAAAGTACTACGCATAATCAAAGACCCGCTAAGGTTGACTGGCCTAGGCAAAAATAAGGGCTTCTCGGCGAACCGAAAGGGTTCGGGCAAAAATTAGGGATAAAGAATGAAAATTTTGTACACCCCGCAAGTCGAAAACCTTAAAAGGTGGCTTGGGCAAAATTTAGGGATCAAAGCGTACAACTATGTCTCGTCATCTCGTCACTTGCCTACCAGAAGAAGACTTGTCATTTTGACCGAAAGATACCAAGCACCTCATAGGTAGGGATAATACTCGATCCACAGGGACTCCGCAGGCACCTTCTCCCGCAGAAACAGGGGCACTAAGAATTGTCCAAGCTGTACAGTTGCTCTATCCACCAGGTACAAAGGTAGATTCAGCTGAAGAATATGACCAAGATACCTTCACTCCCCGCAGAATAAGACAGTAACGGTAGCTCTTCCAGCTGGGACTTGCAACTATGAACGAATCAGCAATGCTCTCCCCAAGCAGAGTTGGTCTACCATCAGCACTAAAAGGGTCTTAATATTCCCCAGCGGAGTATAAAAATATTCCCCAGCAAGTATCAGAGTATCCCTGGCAGTCTTAATATTCCTCAACGGAGTATAACAATATTCCCCAGCCAAGTTCAAAGGATCATTCCCAGCAGAACTCAGAGGTTTATCCCCACAAAAGTATAACAGGGTTATCCCCAGCAAGTCACAACTAAAAGATCATCCCCCAACGAAGTTCTTTCCTTTCACGAACAAGAATTCAATCCTCAACAGATTCAATATCACCAACAACCGTAATCCATCCTCAGCGGAGTTTATCAGCGGAATCCCCAGTGGAGTTTATCGTTAAAATCCTCAGCAAAACATCTCTCCCCGCAGAGTAATTTCCCTCAGAGTAATCTCTTCATCAGTTTATTCCCCAACGGAGTTATCCTCTCCTTCAAGTTTATCATCTTCGTTCATCATCCCCAGTGGAAACAAAGAACTCAACTCTATTCTCCAGCAGCTCCGGGATTTATTTTCCCCAACTAAAACATTATATTCCCATACATCATGATACATGTATATACGCATCATAACGAATGCAATCTCATTTATTTTGAGAACATCATTTCCTGATCCATATCATGCATTGCATATGACTGACCTTTACCTTTCAGGAAAGATACAGTTAAAGTTCTCAATTATGTCGAAGACCTGACCGGTTCTTAAATCTCAATTGAATTATCCTCGGTTGAATTTCAGATAAGGTTCTCAATATCTACAATTTCTCTATATCATAGTGTGGACGAGTGCTATAACCTCAACGGTATACTACGTTGAGCACTAGTCAGTTCCTAGATCTTGATATTTTCCTCCGTCATAGTGTGGACGAGTTCTCTAATTTCAACAGTATACTACGTTTAAGACCAGACAGTTCCTAGATCTTGATGAAGATGTTTCCCTACGTCATAGTGTGGACGAGTGCTATAACCTCAACGGTATACTACGTTGAGCACTAGTCAGTTCCTAGATCTTGATGTTTTCCTCTGTCATAGTGTGGACAAGTTCTCTAATTTCAACGGTATACTACGTTGAAGACCAAACAATTCCTAGAACGTGATGAAGATGTTTCCCTATGTCATAGTGTGGACAAGTGCTATAAGCTCAACGGTATACTACGTTGAGCACTAGTCAGTTCCTAGATCTTGATGTTTTCCTCCGTCATAGTGTGGACGAGTTCTCTAATTTCAACGGTATACTACGTTGAAGACCAGACAGTTCCTAGATCTTGATGAAGATGTTTCCCTACGTCATAGTATGGACGAGTGCTATAACTTCAACGGTATACTACGTTAAGCACTAGTCAGTTCCTAGATATTGATGTTTTCCTTCGTCATAGTGTGGACGAGTTCTCTAATTTCAACGGTATAATACGTTGAAGACTAGACAGTTCCTAGATCTTGATGAAGATGTTTCCCTACGTCATAGTGTGGACGAGTGCTATAACCTCAACGGTATACTACGTTGAGCACTAGTCAGTTCCTAGATCTTGATGTTTTCCTCCATCATAGTGTGGACGAGTTCTCTAATTTCAACGGTATATTACGTTGAAGACCAGACAGTTCCTAGATCTTGATGAAGATGTTTCCCTATGTCATAGTGTGGACGAGTGCTATTACCTCAACAATATACTACATTGAGCACTAGTCAGTTCCTAGATCTTGATGTTTTCCTCCGTCATAGTGTGGACGAGTTCTCTAATTTCAACTGTATACTATGTTGAAGACCAGACAGTTCCTAGATCTTGATGAAGATGTTTCCCTACATCATAGTGTGGACGAGTGTTATAACCTCAACGGTATACTACGTTGAGCACTAGTCAGTTCCTAGATCTTGATGTTTTCCTCCGTCATAGTGTGGATGAGTTCTCTAACTTCAACGGTATACTACGTTGAAGACCAGACAGTTCCTAGATCATGATGAAGATGTTTCCCTATGTCGTAGTATGGATAAGTGCTATAACCTCAACGGTATACTACGTTGAGCACTAGTCAGTTCCTAGATCTTGATGTTTTCCTCCGTCAGAGTGTGGACGAGTTCTCTAATTTCAACGGTATACTACATTGAAGACCAGACAGTTCCTAGATCTTGATGAAGATGTTTCCCCCCAATTGAATTATGGACAAGTTCTTAAGACTCAGCCAAGGCATTCTCTCAGTTGAAGTACGGCAAGTTCCTAAATCTCAACAACAGGTATACAAGTTGTCGCTAAGGAATCTCTTATGCGATTGGCACTCCTGCAGATGGCATCTGTAAGCCCATCCTCCTACCAACAATCTCCAAATGGCATCTGTAAGCCCATTCCCGACATCACAATATTGATACTACACCATGCGAGTGCAAATTTCTAGGCACTCTAGTGTTCAATTATCTTTCACCTTCGGATCACGAAAGGCTCGAAAGCCAATCTATATCCTCAGGTTTAAGAAAATTAAACAGGGGCAACTGTTTTACCCCAAAATTTTCCCTCCCATATTTCTCAAGATATGTCAAGAATAATCTCCAAGTGACTCAAGTTAGCTCAAGAGTTGGACAGTCAAATCACCTCCTAAGGCATTCAATTCAAAATTAGGGTTTTGTGTTGCATCATGTTCCTTACATCCAAATGACCTCAAGTTTTTCCCAATTTCCTAATATGTTCTCAAGTTCATCCATGCCAAATTTCAAGCCTTGTAGAGGAAGTTTGGTTAGTAAAATTGCTCAAGAGGCCCAAAAATCGATTGTCCGAGGACAAAAGTCAACTGTGAACTATAACCAGTCAAACTTCAAGATTTTTTGTAAACATTCTCATTTTGAAGGATAATTCATCATTTTATCAAGGGTTTATCATGATTCATCAAGGATTGCTCAAGATTCATCAAGATTCAAAAGTTGCTAAATTAGGGTTTTGTAGGAAAAGTCAACTCAACTTTGACCAAGCATAACATTCTCATACTTTATATGAAATGACCCATACAAAGCTCATTTTTAATAGGATGTAAATTCATACAATCCATATTCACACCCCAAGATCAAGAAATGCACTCAAAAAAAGTTACAAATTTGGACATTATAGGTCATTTTTGAAAGTCAACAAAAAACACCTCTTTTGCCAAAGCTTGTAACTTTAGCATGGAATATCAAAATGAGATGAGACCAAAAGGGTTAGTTATAGGACATCTCAAAGTTTCTAAAAAGTCCCAGAACACTTCCAAAAGTTCAAAATTGAAGAAGTTATGCATTGTTGAAGTTGGGAATTTTTCCAAAATTGCCAAAAGTCAACTATCAATAAAACTTCAAATTTTGTCAAATGGGCCCACTGTTTTCCACTTGATTTGATCTTGTCACACCACACACGTGTCCTATCTTCAATTTCATGACCAATTATTAATTTTTCTATTTTATTTGATTTTTATTGATTTAATTCATTTTTAATCAATTTAAATCAAAATAAAATCTCAATTTTAATAACTTGTGATATTTTTTATTGATACAGCTTTCAATTGACATCATGAACACAATCAAATTCTTACCATGCCATATTATGAACAAAATATTTGATTTAGGAAAATTTTGGAAGCTTTGTTAATGGTGATCAAATCAAATCTTGAATCATCAATACACAAGGATTCCAAGCCCAAGATTTAACCTAATTGTTTCTATGATACATATACAACATGAAGCACACAAGAACACGACCTGAAAGCTGCACAAACGGCCAAACCAAACTTGAAAAAAAGCTTGAAAAGCTTGAATCTGAAATCGATATTGGAGGCCAATTCAATCCAAAATCTCAACGTGGTTCAATTGCCAAGAGTCCACTGAAGCTATTGAGATCAGAACCAAGCCTTGAAACGTCACCAAACTCACTGTAAGTCATCCTGAACATAGCCCTGTACATGAAATCGTGAATCCATGTTCTTGCATCTTTTTGCCAAAAAATTTGTACAATCATGCTTAACGTTCAATTTCCAGTCTTTCTGCATCATTTGATTTTGTTTTCGTGAGTTATAACACCATACCCGAATCTAGGGTTTTGGAGGTTCGTTTTTGGGCATTTGCTTTGCAGGTGAAATTAAGGTAAACCATGGACATGGTTGAGTTCAGGGAGGAGAGACGGACATGGTGATGGTCTTAGTTGGTATTTACATGGCCTGGAAATTGTTTTAGGATGATCCCACGAATCTTGCTGCGGATAAAAATCCGCAGGTAAGAAAACTAGGTTTTTGTTGAAGAAGACGACTAGGTGTCTTCCCCTGATTGGCTAACTTTGAATATTCGCGCTTTTTTTTTATTTCAGGCATAGTGTTATGTTTTCAATATAATATTTGATATGTATTCCATTAACAAATTGAAAGCGTTGGTTGAATTGGCAAGTGTGCTGTCTAGAATCCAATGGGACCTGGGTTCGAATCCCAGGTCCCCCAATACGTTTGTTTAATTTTTCTTCAGGAAATTGCATGTGATTTCCCAAGCGTGGTCCACCATACTCCTCATCCCATCAGGCGCCAGATGGCCTCCAGGCCAAATCCAGTGGCCAAGATTGAAGGCCTACCATGAACTCTAGTCAACAGGCGCGCGTGAGATCCTGGAAAGTCAAACAAGGCTTGTATGAATTGGGCCAAAGAATTGCTGAACAAACATCCAGATTTGGGCCCAAACCCCCCCAATGGGTTAATTTCTTTTCTTTTTTATATTTCCCTTTATTTAATTGTTTTATTATTTTTAATTAACCAAATAATTTATTTTTCTCATAAAATCAAAAAATATTATTTTTATTTATTAAAATTAAATTCACCATCTTATTTTTGTAAATAAATATTAATCAATTAATTTAGTTTTTAATTAGGTTTAACTTTTAACATCTTTTATAATAATTAAAATCAATTTAGAACATTAGGTTTTTATTAATATTAATCCATTTTATTTTATTTCCTTAAATATTCAAAAAACCCAAAAATATTTTTATTAATTAATTAATTAATTTTGACTTAATTTAATTTCTATTTAATTCTAAAATAAACAAAAAAGTGCTTTCTTTCAAAAAAGGGTCAAAACCCTAAAAAATACGCCGATTTAATTTTCTCGCACGCGATCCATTTGATTCCAATATTGTAATTGCTTCCGGTATGTAATAGCTTTTAATTAGGACTTTAATTATTTATCGCTTTATTTTACTTTCCGCAATTTAAATTAAAGGATTTGTTTTTGGCGATGTAAATACCCGACGCCTTGTAATAGTTTAGATTTAATTTCCGAAATTTAATTTCTGCAAATTATTAATTGTTAGTTGTTTGATAAATAGGGAATGCATGACAAGATCAAATGTATGAACTTAAAATCAACATAGCTCACCCATGACATGTACAGATAAAATTAACCGAACTAACACACTTGCATATGCGCACTCTTAGGGTACACCTCACTTGGTTGCCTTTGAACGTGGTCATTGAGTATAGGAAGTTTTAGAGGTCGCCCTCTTGTCCAAAGATCATAAGTTGTCTCGAAACGGTTGCCTCGGATAAAATGATCTAAGACATTAGGGTTACCGCTAAGGCGTCCTAACATTGCTTTAGTGACCACACGTCCCTTAATTGAATTGACCCTAAAACTCCAATGACGGTGCTACCTACTCCTTAATAGTGGGCTAGCATTGTCTAAAGGACATTAGCACAGTTTAATTCCCTTTTCGAGTGGGTAGGTGGTTCTTAAGTACTTGCTCCTTTTAAAACAAAACAAAACTTCTCGCACTTACACTCCTTTCAAACAAAAACTTCTTTTAAACCCACAAACACGAAGAAAAGCAAATTTTGAAAACACTTTGAGCTAGTACCTAAGAGCCCATGGATAACCATGGATAGAAAGGGTGCTAACACCTTCCCTTTCTATAATCAACCTCCCGAACCCGAAAAACATCTCGAAAAAGAAATTTTTATGGGCTTTTTTCCTTTCCTTGTTGGATAAAATAAAAGACGATTGAAACTCTTGCTTACCGCGACATTTTGCAAAAACAAAAGCAAAACGCGAACCAGCATTCCAAAACAGTCAGTTCTATTCCCACCGATCACAGAACTGGCGACTCTACTGGGGAATTAATAAGTGAGGTGTACCTTAGGATTAGATCATTGTATTTTCAATTGTATGCTTTGTATGCTTTAATTTTATGGGCTTGTATCGGAGTTTCTATAGATCTAACCCGGATCTGGGGGCACCCTTTTAGGTAAGTAGCAATAAACTGTGAGGGAACTGTCCGGCGTAGACCGACATGGTTGAAGTAGTAGCTATGTTGGTGTGGCACTTTAGTCTGTACCGATATCCCTTGTGTTTGAACGAGGAGAATATGGGTCTTCTAAGGGGTCATTAAACACCAACTGACCTTAGAACCTTTAAATTTACCAACTTGGCCATAGAACAGTAGCAATATGCTACACTCATTGAGACTAAACTCTCGCGATGATTTCGGCCGCAAGAAAAGGTTGCTAAACTGGAATTATGACCGATTGAAGGTAGTCAGTGATATTGAGATCCTCTAGAACCCGGTTACTAATTTTAGGACAGGTTTAAACCAACTGAACTAAAAGAGGGTAGTACCTAAGCTCCTTGCTAGCCTGAGATCTAAGGGCTCTTTTGTGTGACTTGTGTGCTTTCAAACTTGAACTACTTGCACATTCTTGTTATCCGACAACATGAGTTCCTTGCAGGTTTTGTTTACAGTCCTTATCCAATAATTTGGATTTATTGCAGGATTTACTTACATCACTTCACACTTTTGCTTAAACGCATATCATACACATCATAACATCATGCCTTAACATTTCCTTAACCATTTCAAGGATCTCAAGGGTTTGTGATGCAGGTTATGGTAACTCAAATGTCTAGCAAGGGGCAAGGGGGATTTATTTTCCTCTAGCCAAGGTTGTCTAGATATCAAAACACGATAACTAGAGTCAGGGGCTATGACCCACTCGGTATGGTGAGCTTGACTCTTGAAGAAGGACTCTTAACAACATGAAGTTTCTTCAATCAAAGCTGCAAAATTTAAATTCTAACAAGTTTCTTGTTTACCCCGAGAGATTCTTGAAAACATGCATCCACATAACATGCATCCATATCATGACAGGTTTTCCCTTTCAGGTTTCCTTATTCTCCTACTGTTTATTTCAGTAGAAATGGCCCTAGAGAGAACTGTCGAAGATATCCAGGCTCAAAACACTCAACTTCAAGAAATGTTCTTGAACCTATCCCAGGGGCAGGAAGAAATAAAAGCTCTCCTCACAAGGGGCTTAGTCCTAGGGAATCCAGGCGGCATCATGAATGATCAGTTGGAAGGGCTACAAATTGAGTTGGCAACAATGAAGATCCAAATGATGGGACAACTGGTGGGCCAGATGGCTCTCATTCAAGACCTGGCTCAAAGACAAGAAGAGCTCAGGGTCCTCGTCTACAAATTACTTCAAAATAACCAAGTGGGGCAAACAACTAGGGTTGAAGATCAAGTCATCATTCAACCTCCTTTGAGACAAGAAGACAAGGGAAAAGCTCCCCAGCTTGCTTCAGGGTCACAAGCCCAGCAACAACCTCGCCAGCATCAACGGGGTAATCGGCGTAAGCAAAATACATCTGGAAGACTTTTCTCTGAGACTGATATACCATCATCTCTAATACTGAAACGCTTGTTGGAGGTCAATCTGATTCCTTTAAAGGATCCTCCCCGAAATCCCAATACCTCTGCTCTTGGCTATCACCCTGACGCATTTTGTGTATACCACACCTATAGTCCTGGACATGATACCGACGACTGTTGGACTTTGAAAAACAAGATCTAAGACTTGATTGACAGAAGAGTGCTGGAATTCATGCCGGATGGCGAGATGAAAATCTTCCACTGAGGGTTCTCCACCTGAAATGACTAGTTCGAACTAAGAGACTTTTGCTCATTAGAATTTTCAAGTTGTAATTTTCTTTTGACTGTTCGAACATTTATTCATGTCAAACTTTATTACTTTACCAATGCATTGCATATGTCTGTTTTGAATCAATCCATTTGTATTTCACTATATTCAAATTGCTTTCATTTTTTGTGATGATCAACTCTCGACAAAAAAATTTCTAAGCCTTTAGAGGGAGGATGACGAAAGTGATATCAAAATCTCTACAGTATGCTTTTGAACAGACCCCGCTGAAAATGTACAGGCATTGTTTCAAATCCTAAACAGTGGAGTTATAAGGAATATAATCCCTCGTCAACCCCTTTGAGCCGAAGAAGTTGGAGTTTTTCTTTTCACAAATTAAAACCCGTAATCACAACTTGGGGCAGGGTAGTTTGCTCAGTTGATCCAGGTGCACAATGAATGGCATCAAAGAAATCCTTCCGAAACAAAAGACGGTGTTAGTTCGGTATAATCGTCAAGACAGGCGGTCATTATCTCTCGAAATAAAAGCCCAATTAGTCAAAACCTATGAAGAAGACTTTAGAAAAACTGGGGCATCCCGCTGACTGTAGTCCCAAAAAGAAACAGTTCAGGCAAAAGACATGGATAATAAAATCAAAAAGAAAGAGATCCTACAAACTCTCAACAAAAAAATGACTGCCTGTTCAAAATAAACTATCAGTATCCGAACCATCACTGGTATATCAGAGCAAAGACTCAAACAAGATCTAATGCACGATTAGCTGAGTTTAGGATCGAAGAACATCACGAAGAATGGGTGGGTACAAATAAAATTTGAGCCTGTATCCTTTGTTTCTTAAACCGTGAACCAGACTACGGTATAACCCTTAAAAAGTCCTAGCTGAAGCATGGGTTAGTTCGAAAGCATACTGTTACAAAAGGTATCCTGACTCCTGTAGGACTTGTTGTAAATCCTGAGTTGACATCACATTTTACAAAATTTTCCTATCTTACTGAAAAAAGGCATTTTCAAAAACTTCAAGACAGACATAAGCTTTGCATTCTTAAAATAACATTGTTTGCATATGACTATTTGTTCAAACAGCAGAGAAATTTGCACGACGAGTATCTAGTGAACAAAAACCTTTTCAATAAAAAGGGTCACCTCAAGTGGAAAAAACACCTCCAACCAAGGGGCACGGCATGAGCATTGTCCATCATCTGGGGCAGTTAAGTCAAGATTCAAGGAATCTCTCAAAATGCCAAATAGCCAGGGGCAAATCTCCATCTGAATCAATTGGGGGATTGGACATGAATTCCAGCAACGAATCTTGCATGATCAAACGAAGATATTCTGGTAGTATGACAACACGACATTGCCGACAGTGACACCTCCCTACATCCTGAGAGCGTGGACATAGTCAAAAAGTACTACGCATAATCAAAGACCCGCTAAGGTTGACTGGCCTAGGCAAAAATAAGGGCTTCCCGGCGAACCGAAAGGGTTCGGGAAAAAATTAGGGATAAAGAATGAAAAATCTGTACACCCGGCAAGTCGAAAACCTTAAAAGGCGGCTTGGGCAAAAAAGGGTATCCCGGTGGACTGAAAACCCGAAAGGGCGGTCAAGGCAAAAATTAGGGATCAAAGCGTACGACTATGTCTCGTCATCTCGTCACTTGCCTACCAGAAGAAGACTTGTCATTTTGACCGAAAGATACCAAGCACCTCATAGGTGGGGATAATACTCGATCCATAGGGCCTCCGCAGGCACCTTCTCCCGTAGAAACAGGAGCAATAAGAATTGTCCAAGCTGTACAGTTGCTCTATCCACCAGCTACAAAGGTAGATTCAGCTGAAGAATATGACCAAGATACCTTCACTCTCCGCATAATAAGACAATAATGGTAGCTCTCCCAGCTGGGACTTGCAACTATGAATGAATCAGCAATGCTCTCCCCAAGCAGAGTTAGTCTACCATCAGCACTAAAAGGGTCTTAATATTCCCCAGCGGAGTATAAAAATATTCCCCAGCAAGTATCAGAGTATCCCCGACAATCTTAATATTCCTCAACGGAGTATAACAATATTCCCCAGCCAAGTTCAAAGGATCATTCCCAGCAGAACTCAGAGGTTTATCCCCACAAAAGTCTAACAGGGTTATCCCCAGCAAGTCACAACTGAAAGATCATCCCCCAGTGAAGTTCTTTCCTTTCACGAACAGGAATTCAATCCTCAACAGATTCAATATCACCAGCAACGGTAATCCATCCCCAACGGAGTTTATCAGCGGAATCCCCAGTGAAGTTTATCGTTAAAATCCTCAGCAGAACATCTCTCCCCAAAGAGTAATTCCCCTCAGAGTAATCTCTTCATCAGTTTATTCCCCAACGGAGTTATCCTCTCCTGCAAGCTTATCATCTTCGTCCATCATCCCTAGCGGAAACAAAGAACTCAACTCTATTCTCCAGCAGCTCCGGGGTTTATTTTCCCCATCAAAAACATTACATTCCCATACATCATGATACATGCATATACGCATCATAATGAATGCAATCTCATTTATTTTGAGAACATCATTGCCTGATCCATATCATGCATTTCATATGACTGACCTTTACCTTTCAAGAAAGATACAATTAGAGTTATCAGTTACGTCGAAGACCTGACCGGTTCTTAAATATCAATTGAATTATCCTCGGTTGAATTTCAGATAAGGTTCTCAATCTCGACAATTTCTCTATGTCATAGTGTGGACGAGTGGTATAACCTCAACGGTATACTACGTTTAGCACTAGTCAGTTCCTAGATCTTGATGTTTTCCTCCGTCATAGTGTGGACGAGTTCTCTAATTTCAACGGTATACTACGTTGAAGACTAGACAGTTCCTACATCTTGATGAAGATGTTTCCCTACGTCATAGTGTGGAGGAGTGCTATAACCTCAACGGTATACTATGTTGAGCACTAGTCAGTTCCTAGATCTTGATGTTTTCCTCCGTCATAGTGTGGACGAGTTCTCTAACTTCAACGGTATACTACGTTGAAGACCATTCAGTTCCTAGATCTTGATGAAGATGTTTCCCTACGTCATATTGTGGACGAGTATTATAACCTCAGCGGTATACTACGTTGAGCACTAGTCAGTTCCTAGATCTTGATGTTTTCCTCTGTCATAGTGTGGACGAGTTCTCTAATTTCAACGGTATATTATGTTGAAGACCAGACAGTTCCTAGATCTTGATGAAGATGTTTCCCCCCAATTGAATTATGGACAAGTTCTTAATACTCAGTCGAGGCATTCTCTCAGTTGAAGTACGGCAAGTTCCTAAATCTCAACAACAGGTATGCGAGTTCTCGCTAAGGAATCTCTTATGCGATCGACACTCCTGCAGATGGCATCTGTAAGCCCATCCTCCTACCAAAAATCTCCAAATGGCATCTGTAATCCCATTCCCGACATCACAATGCTGATACTACACCATGCGAGTGCAAATTTCTGGGCACTCTAGTGTTCAATTATCTTTCACCTTCGGATCACGAAAGGCTCGAAAGCCAATCTATATCCTCAGGTTTAAGAAAATTGAACAGGGTCAATTGTTGTACCCCAAAATTTTCCCTCCCATATTTCTCAAGACATGTCAAGAATAATCTCCAAGTGACTCAAGTTAGCTCAAGAGTTGGACAGTCAAATCACCTTCTAAGGCATTCAATTCAAAATTAGGGTTTTGTGTTGCATCAAGGTCCTTACATCCAAATGACCTCATGTGCTTCCAAATGTCCTAATATGTTCTCAAGTTCATCCATTCCAAATTTCAAGCCTTGCAGAGGAAGTTTGGTCAGTCAATTGCTCAAGAGGCCCAAAAATCGACTGTGCTAGGGCAAAAGTCAATTGTGACCTATAACCAGTCAAACTTCAAGATTTTTTGTCTAAATTCTCATTTTGAAGGATAATTAATCATTTTATCAAGGGTTTATCATGATTCATCAAGGATTGCTCAAGATTCATCAAGATTCAAAAGTTGCTAAATTAGGGTTTTGTAGGAAAAGTCAACTCAAATTTGACCAAGCATAACGTTCTCATACTTTATGATAAATGACCCATCCAAAGCTCATTTTTAAGAGGATGCAATTTCCTACAATCCATCTTCACACCCCAAGATCAAGAAATGCACTCAAAAAAAGTTACAAATTTGGACATTATAGGTCATTTTTGAAAGTCAACAAAAAACACCTTTTTTTCCAAAGTTTGTAACTTGAGCATGGAATATCAAAATGAGATGAGACCACAAGGGTTGGTTAGAGGACATCGCATGGTTTCTAGAAAGTCCAAGAACACTTCGAAAAGTTCAAAATTGAAGAAGTTATGCATTGTTGAAGTTGGGAATGTTTCCAAAATTGCCAAAAGTCAACTATCCCCAAAACTTCAGATTTTGTCAAATGGCCCCACTTTTTTCCACTTGATTTGATCTTGTCACACCACACACGTGTCCTATCTTCATTTTTATGAACAATTATTAATTTTTCTATTTTATTTGATTTTTATTGATTTAATTCATTTTTAATCAATTTAAATCAAAATAAAATCTCAATATTGATAACTTGTGATCTTTTTTATTAATACAACTTTCAATTGACATCATGAACACAATCAAATTCGTACCATGCCATATTGTGAACAAAATATTTGATTTAGGACAATTTTGGAAGCTTTGTTAATGGTGATCAAATCAAATCTTGAATCATCAATACACAAGGATTCCAAGCCCAAGATTTAACCTAATTGTTTCTATGATACATATACAACATGAAGCACACAAGAACACGACCTGAAAGCTGCACAAACGGCCAAACCAAACTTGAAAAAAAGCTTGAAAAGCTTGAATCTGAAATCAATATTGGAGGCCAATTCAATCCAAAATCTCAACGTGGTTCAATTGCCAAGAGTCTACTGAAGCTATTGAGATTAGAACCAAGCCTTGAAACGTTACCAAACTCACTGTAAGTCGTCCTGAACATAGCCATGTACATGAAATCGTGAATCCATGTTCTTTCATATTTTTGCCAAATTTTTTGTACAATCATGCTTAACGTTCAATTTCCAGTCTTTCTGCATCATTTGATTTTGTTTTTGTGAGCTATAGCACCATACTCGAATCTAGGGTTTTCGAGGTTCGTTTTTGGGCATTTTCTTTGCAGGTGAAATTAAGGAAAACCATGGACATGGTTGAGTTCAAGGAGGAGAGACGGACATGGTGATGGTCTTAGTTGGTATTTACATGGCCTGGAAATTGTTTTAGGATGATCCCACGAATCTTGCTGCGGATAAAAATCCGCAGGTAAGAAAACCAGGTTTTTGTTGAAGAAGACGACTAGGTGTCTTCCCCTGATTGGCTAACTTTGAATATTCGCGCTTATTTTTTTTATTTCAGGCATAGTGTTATGTTTTTAATATAATATTTGATATGTATTCCATTAACAAATTGAAAGCGTTGGTTGAGTTGGAAAGTGTGTTGTCCAGAATCCAATGGGACCTGGGTTCGAATCCCAGGTCCCCCAATACGTTTGTTTAATTTTTCTTCAGGCAATTGCATGTGATTTCCCAAGCGTGGTCCACCATACTCCTCATCCCATCAGGCGCCAGATGGCCTCCAGGCCAAATCCAGTGGCCAAGATTGAAGGCCTACCATGAACTCTAGTCAACAGGCGCGCGTGAGATCCTGGAAAGTCAAACAAGGCTTGTATGAATTGGGCCAAAGAATTGCTGAACAAACATCCAGATTTGGGCCCAAACCCCCCCAATGGGTTAATTTCTTTTCTTTTTTATATTTCCCTTTATTTAATTGTTTTATTATTTTTAATTAACCAAATAATTTATTTTTCTCATAAAATCAAAAACACCAAAAAATATTATTTTTATTTATTAAAATTAAATTCACCATCTTATTTTTGTAAATAAATATTAATCAATTAATTTAGTTTTTAATTAGGTTTAACTTTTAACATCTTTTATAATAATTAAAATCAATTTAGAATATTAGGTTTTTATTAATATTAATCCATTTTATTTTATTTCCTTAAATATTCAAAAAACCCAAAAATATTTTAATTAATTAATTAATTAATTTTGACTTAATTTAATTTCTATTTAATTCAAAAATAAAAAAAAAAGTGCTTTCTTTCAAAAAAGGGCCAAAACCCTAAAAAAGACGCCGATTTAATTTTCTCGCACGCGATCCATTTGATTCCAATATTGTAATTGCTTCCGGTATGTAATAGCTTTTAATTAGGACTTTAATTATTTATCGCTTTATTTTACTTTCCGCAATTTAAATTAAAGGGTTTGTTTTTGGCGATGTAAATACTCGACGCCTTGTAATAGTTTAGATTTAATTTCCGAAATTTAATTTCTGCAAATTATTAATTGTTAGATGTTTGATAAATAGGGAATGCATGACAAGATCAAATTTATGAACTTAAAATCAACATAGCTCACCCATGACATGTACAGATAAAATTAACCGAACTAACACACTTGCACATGCGCACTCTTAGGGTACACCTCACTTGGTTGCCTTCGAACGTGGTCATTGAGTATAGGAAGTTTTAGAGGTCGCCCTCTTGTCCAAAGATCATAAGTTGCCTCGAAACGGTTGCCTCGGATAAAATGATCTAAGACATTAGGGTTACCGCTAAGGCGTCCTAACATTGCTTTAGTGACCACACGTCCCTTAATCGAATTGACCCTAAAACTCCAACGACGGTGTTACCTACTCCTCAATAGTGGGCTAGCATTGTCTAAAGGATATTAGCATAGTTTAATTCCCTTTTCGAGTAGGTAGGTGGTTCTTAAGTACTTGCTCCTTTTAAAACAAAACAAAACTTTTCGCACTTACACTCCTTTCAAACAAAAACTTCTTTTAAACCCACAAACACAAAGAAAAGCAAATTTTGAAAACACTTTGAGCTAGTACCTAAGAGCCCATGGATAACCATGGATAGAAAGGGTGCTAACACCTTCCCTTTCTATAATCTACCTCCCGAACCCGAAAAACATCTCGAAAAAGAAATTTTTCTGGGCTTTTTTTCTTTCCTTGTTGGATAAAATAAAAGACGGTGGCAACTCTTGCTTACCGCGACATTTTGCAAAAACAAACGCAAAACGCGAACCAGCATTCCAAAACAGTCAGTTCTATTCCCACCGATCACAATGACATATGAAAGTGAAATGATAACCCTCACAAATAAACCATTATGCCTCAGGTAAGACACAAGGCTTTATAGTTTAAATTATTCAAATATTACATATCCCAAAAAAGAAAAAGACAATTACTCCTAGATGAAAGTAATGGGAACAAAGTCTTTATCCGTCTAATTGTTGAGTCCACCGTCGGTAGCAGGGTAGATCCAATTGTCCAGGTCGCAGTCACTGCCAGTATCTTCTACAACATTGACTTCATGGTTGCTGATGCATAGTGGTGGTCCTCTGGCGTGAGCACGACGAACAGATTTTTGAGCTCCTAAAGTAAAACCCAAACCAAATTTGTCAGACTTATAGGGGATGTTAGGTAGTTGGCCCCAAATAGTGCACCCACCTTCTTCGATTACATCCCTAGCATCTTTTAGGGAAGCCATCTTCAGTGGAGGTCTGGTAATCTCTAGAACAGCAGTGGTAGCTTTGGTAATAGTAATTGTCTGAGGAACTTCTTCAAAATTCTGGCAAGGGGTCTCGATGAACTCGCCGTCCATCTTGACATATAGGTAAGAGTTCAGATGGCTCACCATATACTCTTCTTCGCCATGGACTGTAAAAATCATTCCATTAACCGGATATTTTAACATCTGATGCAAGGTGGAAGTGACAGCGCCGTCCCCATGAATCCAAGAGCGTCCCAATAACAAGAGTAAGACGGGTGAATGTCCATTACATAGAAAGTGGAGCCAAAAGTTTTGGAACCAACTTTAAAAGGAATTTCCACCTCCCCGTGTACCATTCTCTTGGAACCATCAAAAGCTCTCACCATAATATTACTGGGCTTCAGAGTCAGTCCTTCACAGTCCAACCTGTCTAGAGCACTGTTGGCTATAACATTTAGCGACAAACCCCTATCAACTAGAACATGAGCCAGAGTAGTGCCCCTGCACTCAATAGAGACATGCAGGGCATCATTATTCTTTCTTCCTTTAGACATCAAATCAGCATCGGAGAAACCAAGACCATTGTCAACAGTCAGACTAGCAACACAACTCTCGAATTGGTCGGTAGAAGTCTCTTACGGAACATGAGTCGACTTTAGGAACTCCACCAAATCCTTAGAATGGGCTTCGGAGCATAATAAAAAGGCAAGCATTGAAATTTTTGAGGGTGTCTGCCCCAATTGTTCCACAACATTATAGTCACTCTTTCGTATGATTTTCAAATTTTCCTCCATTTCTCGTCTGGAGGCTTCAGGAATGGCTTCTTTGGGTGCCTCCGTCCAGGCAAGCTCAACCAATACTTCTTTGCCCCGAGTACCAACTGACTCAGTAGTAGGAATAACAACAGGAGCAACAATTGTTTTAGTATGAATAACCAAAGGAGTGGCAACAGTCTTTGGGGAGATTTCAGGAGAGAAAACCCTTTCGCTTATGGTAATTTTATTGGTCCCAACAATATTGTCAATGTTAGGATCAATATCTTTAGTAACTTCATTCTTAATGGCCAGAAGGTCTTTTTGACGCCATGGTAGTAGACATCGGCTCCATAATTCCATGGAATAGCCTTGTCGGAAGAATATGGTATTGGCCATGGAAAGGTGATGATTAAAGGAGCAACCTTAGGAGTGGATGTAATCCTGATAGGTCTTTTGGAGGAGACCCTGGGAGGATTGTCGGAAATGGTTATAATTGATATATCTTCACACAGACTTCTCATAGAGGGAGTCTTCTCGAACAAAATTTTCTTGTTGACCATCAGGTGTTGGACACCTATCTTCAACAACAAGCAACCATTGGGTAGAGACGTACACAGGTGGAAACCTTCACCATAGCCTAGAAATAAACCGACTCGCAAGAGATTCTTCTTAAAAATCAGAAGAGGAGTGGCTAATTCATTAACAGAAGAAACAAACAGGTCATCATCAACGGCATTAACACCCTGACCATGCTTGGGCATTGGTGAAGTTATCACATTAGAGGTCTCGGGAGGGTCAAATTAAATCTCCTTTGCATCAATAAGATCCTGAACTTTATTCTTCAAAGCCCAACAATCATTTGTATCATGCTATGGACTGTTGGAGTAGTAGGCACACCGAGAATTTGGATTATAATAGGGAGATGTAGTGTTTAGATTTTGAGGAGGCTCCTTCAGAGTGACAAGATTAGACTTCAACAAGTGTGTCAAAACCTGAGATAAGGACATGTTAAGCCGGGTAAACTGTCTTATAGGCACGTCCTGCCTGCGTTGATTATTTTTTTGTTGAGTTGATACAAGGTTGGGGAGATCATTATAGCTCCTACCGTTGGACGGTGTTCAACTTTGCTTTAATTCCTATAACTGTAGGCAACACTTACTTCTTTCTTCCCAGAGAATGGTTTCTTTATTGTACTTTAAGACACATCTCTCTAAATCTTACCGCTCTTGATACCAGCTTCTACTCCTTCACCTGTCAATATCAGCTCGGTGAACCCATCTGAAGAGCTCCCGATTAGATGTTTGAAGAATGGGCCTGACAAAGTACCCAAGAACATATCTACCAGCTTTCTATCAGACAGAGGAGGCTGGACTCTTCCCGCAAGATCTCTCCACTTTTGGGCATAATCTTTGAAGCCCTCATTGGAACCCATAGACATGCTTTGAAGTTGTGTACGGGTTGGAGCGAGGTTAGCATTGTATTGGTACTGCCTGTAGAAAGCAGCAGCCAAATCCTCCCAGTTGCGGATGTTGGTTCCTTCCAGTTGATAGAACTATTCCAATTGAGTCCCCGATAAACTTTCCTGGAAGAAATGCACCCACAAATTCCTATCAGCGGTGTGAGGTTGAATCTTCCTAGCATAAGACCCTACATATAGCTTAGGACATGAAACTCTGTCATATTTAGCAAATGCGGGAACCTTGAACTTCAGTGGAATGACCACTCCAGAAACCAACCCTAATTCTTCAAAATCAAGCCCATGTACTCTCTGAATTTCCATGGCGTTGAGACGATCCTCCAGTTGTTTATATTTGTCATCAGTAGGAGGATATTGTTCTTCAGCGTAGTCAGCTTCTTCTTCATCAGACCCCAGATTGTGGTCCCCTTATTTTGTCTTCTCTTCCTGATTGTCCCCCTTATTTGACGGAGTTGCGAATTCTAGAGCTCACTTTTCTGGTTCTCTGAATCTCCTTCCCATATTCAGGACACCCATTGGTTTCTTTGTCTTTTTCTTCTTGCCTTTGATCACGAGAGCCTTCAGGTCCTCTTGTCCTTTAGCCAGAGCCAGGAACATCTGTTGGAATTGAGCATTTTGTGCTTGAAGATCCTTCACTGTTTGTTCGATATCCATCTTACTGAAATAAACAGTAGGAAGATAAGGAAACCTGTTGTGGAAAACCTGTTCATGTTATGATGCATGAACATGTGTATGCAAATGATTTCATGGACTTAGAAGATTTAAATTTGTTTAGAGAAAAGGGAACCAACACTAATTGTATTAATAAGTTCAAATTGCTTATAACATGCCTCTTAGGCTTACATTGAAACAAAAGAAACAAAATGAACTACAATACAATAACAATGGCTCAAGTTTCCTATGGATGTTTCCTTTTTGGAGCGATATAAGCATTCAAGCTCCTCTCCTCATGAAGTTGTATCATGAGCTCCAATGTCTTCTTCTCGCTTGCTTAAAAATGGGCTTCAAAGGTGTATCTCTCCCCCCTTTAGTTGAATCCAAGCTCTTTGCAAATCTTCAAGAGAAGTGGGCATATCAGGATAAAGGACAGTATATGGAACATCTCCTTCGGCAACATGCTCCATGATGATAGGTAGAATGGCCTCATAAGGCATCATGATATTTTGAGCGCGAGCTCGCACCCACTTGAGATAAGGCTCCAAAGGAATGGAGTTCTTATGTCCCAATGTCTTTCTATCAACTTTATTCACCATGCCCCAAGCTCGTATGAATCTCTGACGATAACCTTGAACATCATTCTTATAGTCAAATGAAATTCCTTGGACAAGTGCATCATGAGGACCATCCCTCCTAGCATACCCAAATTGTCGCAACGCCAAACAAGGATTGTAGGTAATACCTCCCCTAATTCCAAGTAGAGGGACATTAGGAAATTCCCCACAACGGTTGATAATAGTAATGTCCTCCAAGGATCGAGAACACCAATGAATATCAGAATGTGAGAGCGACATTAATCTTTTGGACCACCTCATGCCTTGTTCATCCTTCACAACAGATCGAGGTAGGTGCGAAATAAACCACCTAGCCAAAATAGGATTGAAACACATAAGGGTCCCCCTTCTCTTCATAGTGCGAGAGTGAAGAGAATGCAAGATGTCCCCAAGTAAAGTAGGCACTGAATTGCAAGATATAAATTTTTTTATTGTGTTCTCATCTATAAGTTGGTCGGGATTGGGAAACAGTACCATCCCATAGATGAGAAGATCCAATACTTATTCAAAGGCTTGTAAATCCAAAGCATCCCAACAATATTGAGCCTTTTCCAACAAAAAATTGGCTATAAATCCTTGACACCAATTCTTGTTTCCTAATTTGCCACAATGTCAGATCGTTGTAAATGTAGAGCTCGAGCAATCTCCTCAGGTCTTGGGTGCCTTTTAATACCGTTGAAAGGTAATTGATCAAGAATAGGAATTCCCAAGAGTTGAGATAATCTTCCATAGTAGGCACAAGTTGGTAATCAGGAAAGGTAAAGCAATAGTGTAAAGGGTCGAAGAACTGAAAGAGCACCTTCATCATGTCTTCGTCAAGGCTTGAGGTAACCAGATTGAGAAGTCGACCATGTTTCTTGGTGAATAGAGAATTCTCAGAGATTCTTGATGTTAATTCTTTGAGTTGAGGAGACACTCTCACGAGGTTGACTTGGATAGTATTCCTGTGAGTGAAAGTCATGTCCTACAAAACAAAAATAAATCTCTAGGTCCTTGAAATGGTTAGTGCAAAATGCCATGGTATGATGTCATGATGTTATGTACAAGTAAACATAAACACACAAAGAAAACAAGTCCTTAGGTTTAGGCTTGCATGGAGTTCATAGGTAAGTACCCTCTTGAAGTTTAGTTGGTTCAACCTGTCCTAGAAAGTAATCGGGTTCTAGGTAATCTCAATATCACTGATATTTCTTCATCGAGAATTGTTTCAGCGCAAGCCTCTTTATTGGCGATCGAAATATCCCGAAAGTCTGATCTTAATAAGCGTAGTATCGAGTATCAACCAACTTCGGATTGCACCAAAGCCGGCTATCTCACTACTTCCTTATGGCCAAGTTGTTCAATTAAAGGTTCTAAGGTCAGTTAGTGCTTCATGACACCACACAACGGCCCCGTATTCTCCTTGACTAACCTCAAGGGATACCGGTACCAATAAATGTGTCACACTAACATAGTCATCATTTCAACCATGTCAGTATACCCTGCACAGTTTCCACGATCTATTGCTACTTACCAAATGGTGTTCTCCGATCCGGGTAGAGGATCAAGACAAACCCAAACAAAAGCCCAAAATGTAAAGCAAACAAATCAAACAATAAAAGTAATTAAATATGATCTAGCTCTAAGGTAACCTCACTCTTTTTATCGTCCCTAGTAGAGTCGCCAGTTCTGTCATACGGCGGGAAAACTGACTCGGGTGTTTTTGTGTTTTGTCACAAATGTTGCGGATGGCAAGAGTCGCCACCGACTTTTCTTTTATCCAATAAAGGAAAGGGTGAAAATAACATGAAAGACCTTTCGGTATATTTTCTTGAGTTTGGGAGGTAGGTTATGAAAAGGGAAGATGTTAGCACCCTTTTCATCTGTAGTTATCTACGGTCTCTTAGTTGCTTGCTAGATCACTTGAAAATGCTTTATTTGAAAATATGTTTGTGATGGGTGTAAGTTTGAAAGTATTTTGAAAACGCCTTTGTTTCGGAAAACTTTGTAATGATTCTCATCTCTATAAGAATGTATACAAAGTATTGGTTTTGAAAATAGTTCTAAGAGATGTTTGTTTTTTGAAGATGTTTTGAAAGTGTAAGCGTGAAAATAGTTTTGATTTGTGGGCAAGCAACTATGAGCGTCCTACCTACTCAAAAGGTCTTTGTTCTTTTCCTCCTCCTTTAGACGTTGCTATCTTACCATTGATTGGTAAGAAGCTCCATCATTGGATATGAAGGGACGAGCGTGGGTCAATCGTATAGTCATAGAAGGAAACTTATAAGACGTTTTAGTAATTTTCCTAAGGGACTAGATTGTTTACCGAAGGCAACATCGAGGGACATCGAGGGACTACGATCCTTTTTTCTCGAGGGTCTTTGCTAAAACGCCCATATTCGAGGGACATGACTATTTTCCGAGGCAACAAGCGAGGTTACCCTAGAGGTGTACGTATGCGAAGTGTGTTTGATTGCATGCATTTTTTGTCTTTGAAATTAGGGTTCTCTAATGGTTGATTTTGTCTTTCCCTGCACACCCTAATTACTAACAATTTATATTAAAAGCGATAAATTATGGAAATTAAAATCCTAAGCTATTACATCATTACGGGAGTGGGGGTACAATTTACAAATGGGGATGAAGTAGAAACTTAAGTATTACAACCATATCGAATAATAATGAAGACAATGTAAAATCAGTGTAAAATAAAGGAAAAATGCATTTTGAACTGCTATGTGTAAACACATGCTGCTATGCATCGACACATAGCTTTCCTTGCTCCCGCCAAACCAAACAACCTCAGTATGAGTATGCATAAAGGGATGTGTCGACTCATGCACCTGTTTGTGTCGACACATACGTGTTTTGTGTCGACTCATGTACCTTTCACCTTTCTGTTTTGGGGCCTGGATAACAATATGAGCCGATGCATAAGGCTATGTGTCGACTCATACTCTTGTTTTTTTCACTAGAATGAGTCGAACCAAGTAGGTATGTGTCGACTCATGTTGCAGTTTTTTTGCCTTAAACATTATTTTATTATTTGTTTGGGCCAGTTTATAGTATGTAATTGATAAGCATAAAAAAAAAGTAAATAGTTAGCTCAAAGGGGGGTAATTATTACTACATTTTATCTTCAAAAATAAATCTGTATGAAAAATGAAAAGCCCAAAGTTAAGAAGACTTACCTTGGGACTGCACATGGTGTTTTAAGCCTGAATACTTTTCCAACTGTTGTGGTGGCTCCAATGAATCTCCAAGAAGCTGTCCTAAACTGTTGAATTACACTAACTCAGTCAAGTTATACAGTACTGTTTTTGTGTTTGGAGGATGAAGATAATGACACTACATAAATTGTTCTTGTGTTTGAACAATCTCTATGTGATAAGTGGTTTGGTTTATGGGAGATTTTGTAAGGTGGAATAATGGATTGAGGGTTTCTGTTTTGGATGAAAGTAGAGCTTTTTTTTAATGAGCCAAGATTATAAAGAATACTATTTTTCTGCTCAAAACTCTATATTCTCTCTCTAAAAGCCAACCCCTTGTGTATTGTGAAAACAATATATTCATAGAGGAAGTTTGTTGGGATTTTGGGAGGGAAACAAATAACAATTTGAACTGTTTGAGTATGTTGTCTTTATAGATTTTTTTGATGCATCTCTTATGTGCTAATTTGGTGCAAATATGTGCCTGAGATAATGCAGGTTTGGACTGGTATAAGAGCAACATAGCAGGGCTATTTTGCAGCTGTTTTGGAGTGTTGTGGCGGCATAACAGGGCTGTTTTACTCAGGACAGCAGACTGTCTTCTAAACATGGTTTTGAAATTGTAACGAGAAACACTTGTAGCATGATACAAGTCTATTTTATGGACCAATTTATGCAAATTATATCAAAGACAAAGCATTGTGGCAAGGTTTTGAGTCAAAGGAAAAAGTTCAAACAAGACAAAGTTTTAGGATTTGTAATCTTGCAAAAATGCCACTTTGTAATAACTTGAATTATTTGTAACATCTTGAACTATTTGTAACATCTTGAACTATTTGTAAAATCTTGAATTATTTGTAGCATCTTAAACTATTTTGAATTGTAGTGAAAAGATGTCATGAAGCAATGAACTTAACTTAGAAAAATTTCCAAGTCTTGCAAAAGTTGGATTTTTGACTTTCTTGATTTTTGATGATCAAATTTCATATTTTGGATGTCTTGATGAACTGTGATTTTTGAGACTCAATTTTGTTCAAGAAGTCAAAGTTTGACTTTTTAGTGTATAGTTGACCTTTTCCACCAGTTGATCGAATTTTGTTTATCAATCCACTGATCTCAGGAGATGAATTGAAACATGTGATTAGGTCAAAATAACGCGCTCAGATCCTTGAGATCATGCTTCCAACCAATAAGTCAGGTATTAGGTCAAAAATCAAAATTCAGTCATTTTCAGTCAAAATCTTAATTTTGCCCATTTTGCCCATTTTGCCCTTTTGATAATTTGAATGACTTTCTTGGAAAATTGTGATCCAAGACTCGAAACTTGACAGAAATAATCCCGAGAGTCCATAATGATCCATGAAAGTCATTTGAAACATTAGAAATCCAACTGCCTTTGTACAAACTCAAACCCTAATTTGAGGCATCAATGTTGAGGAGATTATTTGACCTAGTTGACGCTTGCACAAACTTGAATCATTAAAGATATTTGTAGGAAATATCTTGAGAAATGAGAGAGAAAATTTTGGGGTACAACAACAGGTAACTTTTTAATTTAGAGGTTTTGTTGTTTTTTATTTGTGCGAAACTCATAAGAATTTCTGGGCATAAATAGGTCAAATTCGTCTCAAAGAGAAGTTGGCAAAAATTTATAATGTGAAGGACCCAAATACTATTTTTGTCTTCAAGTTAATAACTCATTTTGGTTTTATCTATGATTTTGGTTTGATCTATGTCTTCAAGTTCTTACCTAATATTTTCTGCATAAATAAATGCCAGGCTTATTTAACAGGCAATTATAGAGAATTCTAATTTGTGTTCCTTTTGAATTTTGATTTTGTAGAATAGGCTTCTAATTTGTGTTCCTTTTGAATTTTGTTTTTGTAGAATAGGCTTCATACTAAGGTTGAGAAGTTAAGAAAGCAAATGAATGAGAGAAATAACAGGGTCAAGAAGATTTGGGGAGTAAAGAAGGTATTGTTAATTTTCCATCTTACATATTTTGTTTTATGAAACCTTAAATGTTTAACATATGTTATGATGATATCTCCTAGAGACTAAGGTCGGTGATGCTGTAAAGGCCGGAAAGAAGAAATAAGTTTTCAAACATTTTGTTATGATATTAAAGTTAATTTACTATTGATAATAGTTTTCCCAAATTACCCATGATATATTTTTTATTTTGATAATAGTTTTATTGTTTATGGCTTTTTGTAACTGTATGTTGAATAAAAACATTAACTTCTCACTATCATATGAAGGAGTTGGATAAAAAGTTATTTTACACTGTATGACCTTCCCTCAATCATCTAGAAACTTATTATTGTTCTGTATTATCAATACTCAATCAGTCTGTTATGGTGGCGATATCAACAAAGAAATAGTTGTTGGCTGAATCAGTAAACGAGGGCTGACCATGTGTGATTTTTTATTTAGTTTTCGATTATGAAGTTCTTTATCGTGCCTCATAAATTTGTTATGAAGTTCTTTACTTATACAAGATTTAAAACCGAGTATTCAATTTTCAAAAAGGTAATACGCTATTTGTTTGTGTAGGAATCACGATACTTGATTTGGTTGTTCTAAGCTGCAAATAAGCATGGTTATCCAAACATGCCCTAATTCGTTTATACTGTACATGCTTTACTATTAGTATTCCGTAATATTGTTCTCTTTTTTAAAAGCAACAATTTTTTATCAAAGCTTACAAAATATTTAAGTATGTGATGGTTTCAAAATTAAAAGTTTCTCATTTTTTTACTGTGTAACACTTAATTTATTGTGTCATGGCACTCAGATACTTTTAAGTGTTTCTAAGATCATTGACTCATAAATATTTCATATAAAGTATCACTTTGATTTTCATAGATATGGCATCGATATTTGAAATTCATATAAAAAAAACTATCATTTATGAATGCAGTTGAAAACAAAATTATATATGAACAACCACTTGATTTTTTTAACAAAGAAAAAAATTTAAAATTATTTTTATTTTATTTTTTATAATATATATTTTTTCAATTCTGAAATTGTTTCCAATTATGAAACTGGATTCTTTTTCATTTATGATATAAACTCATATCTTCTTTTCAAATTTAAACAACTTATGTTGATACAAGTTATGATACTAACCGACTTAACGAGATATTACAAGACTTTCGCTTTTATCTCCATTAGAAAAATTATTATCATTGATGGTACTCTAAATAAAATTATTATCAGTTATGATACTCATTTAAATTATTTTCTATATCTTTTCAATATAGTATTATTTTCAATGTAGTAGTATTATAGAATCTTAATAATTTCATTTCGTTTCTATTTCTAATGCTGAGTTTATTTTCTTTTAATACATTTAAAATAGGTCATTCTATTTGCCTTTAAATTTAAACTATACTCATCAAATGTGTTTTGTGATTAAAAAAATTGTAATTATAAATATTAAAAAAATTTGTGATAAATGTTTGTTATTAATAATAATAATTATGGTACTTTTGTGATAAATTTGTATTAATAAAAATTATTATCATTTAATGCATTGATTATGTAAATGAAAATAAACATTAAAGAAAATCAATAAATAAAAATAAGTTTTTAATATTTCACTTTTTTTTTATTAACGAGTTGTTGTAGTTATTAATTTTATGTTTTTTCTACATTCAAATTTTTTTATTTGACCATTATATAAAAATTATTGTAAGATGGTTTGATTTATAACATGCCTTTAAAATATTACATTTAACAAGTAATTTATTATAATAAAGTTTTATAATAAATTTTAACGGTATTTTTTCAAAAGTTTATTATTATTATTATTATATATATATATATATATATATATATATATATATATATATATATATATATATATATATATATATATATATATATATATATATATATATATATATATATATATATATATATATATATATATATATATATAATTTGACTAAAATAGTCTCTAAGTTTGTAGGATGTTCACAAATAAATCCCTGAATGTCTAAATTAATAGTTCAAAAAAACTTCTGATTTTATCAAATTTAATTATATTAGTACATTTATACAAAGACTAAATGGAGTAATTGGTAAAAACATAAAGACATTCTTGTCAAAAAAAAAAAACATTAAGACATTAAGACTTTAGATACAAAGGCTAATTTGACTATTAAACAAAGTCAAAGACCTTTTAAAAATATTAGTCAAAAATTAATTCTAGAGTGTTAATCATTGACTAATTAGGTGGTTATTCTATTACAGAATAATTTAATATTTTTCATTTTTGAATATTCTCTTTTAGGGTCTATGTGGCATTCTTATCTTTACTATTTTTGTGTATAAATAGGTGTACTAGGTTTTATTTAATGCAATCAATCCTCTTTCAATCATTAGTGGCAGCTTTATAGCATTTATCATTTTCTCTCTTCTTCCTCAATTTCATCACCTTGCACCAACAAATTGGTATCTAGAGTTCTTGGTTTGTTCTGAAATTCTGGGAAACACGAGTGATAGTGAGCTGTGTGTTTGATTTTTGGTTCCTGATTTCTGTTGAATCTTGAACAAAAATCTGAACAGAATCACACTGATTCTGTGGGCTTGGGAAACACTGAGTGAGAATATGAGATTTGTGCAAGATTTAAGATGAGTGGAGGCAGTAGTTTGAACACTAAACTTCCGATTTTTTATGGCAAAAGCTGGAACAGATGGATGATACAGATGCGTGTGTTGTTTGGTGCTCAGGATGTTCTGGATCTTGTTACTAATGATTATGTTCCAGTTGCAGCAGATACTACTGAAGAAAAAGGTCTGCAGAAAGAGCTACGAGAAAGAGGGATCAGAAATCTCTGTTCTATATCCATCAGTTTGTGGTTGAAAGTGTGTTTGTGAAGATTGTTGATTTGGAGACGTCGAAAGAGGCATGAGATATATTGGTCAGATCTTATGGTAGTGACGCGTCAGTAAAGAAGGTGAAGCTTCAGTCCCTGTGAAAGCAATATGAGAATCTCAACATGAAAAACAGTGAGAAAGTTTCTGAGTACATCTCCATAATGATTCTGATCACTAATGAGATGAAAGCTTGTGGAGAAACACTTTCTGAATAGGTAATCATAGAGAAGATTTTGAGGTCACTTACTCCTCAGTTTGATTACATTGTTGTTTCTATTGAATATTCTAAAAATTTGGAAACCATGAGAATAGAATAGTTGCAAAGAAGTCTAGAAGCGCATGAGTTGCGTCTGACTGAAAGAACTTCTGAGAGGGAAGTGAAGCAAGCTCTGAAGGCTTCTTTTGTCAAGAAGGACCAAAAACAGAATAGACGTGGTGATAAATTCCAGAAGTTAGAAACCTCAACTTCTGATGAAAAGAAATATCAGAAGGGAAAGGAAAGGTATGACAAGAAGAAGGTTCAATGTTACTGTTGTAAATAGTTTGGCCATTTTTCCAGAGATTATAGAAACAAAGGAAGGAAATCAGAAGAAGCAAATATAGTCAGAGGAGATTCTGATGATGAACCTGTGCTATTGATGGCTTCTGTTTCTGATGGAAAGTGTTCAGAAGATTGGTAGTATATGGACACTGGTTGTTCAAACCACTTGACTCGGAATAAGCAATGGCTGATAGATTTTGACTCCAGAAGGAGAACAAAGATCAGATGTGCTAATGATAAGTACCTTAATGCAGAAGGTATGAGAAATGTCAGAGTCAGAGTGAAGAATGGAAAAAACATTCTGATCAAAGATGTTTGGCATATTCCTGGAATTAAAAGCAATCTGATGAGTGTGGGTCAGCTCATTGAGAAAGTTTTCTCAGTGGTTATGAAGGACAACCTCTTGATGTTGTATGATTCTAATCAGAAGTTGATTATGAAGTCTGAGCAGGGAAGCAACAGAACATTCAAGGTGAATGTAGAAACAGCTGAAGCAGAGTGTCTCAGTGCAGAAGGCGCTAAAGGTGACAGTAAGTTGTGGCACAAGAGGTTGGGGCACTTGAACTATAGAAGCTTAGGGAATCTAAGTTTTAAGAAGCTTGTACATGGCATTTAGAAGATTGTGAAGCCTCAGAAGTCATGTGAGATATGCATGAAAGGCAAGCAACCCAGATTGCCATTTACATCAGAAGTAGCCCCCCAGAGCAAAGTATGCTTTGGGAGTAGTACATTCTGATGTGTATGGACCATTTCCAGTATCTTCACTTGGAGGAAATAAACATCTTGTGTCTTTTGTGGATGAGTTCACAAGAATGACATGGGTAACACTCATCAAGTTCAAGCATGAAGTGTTTACTGAGTTTCAGAAGTTCAAGGTGAAGGCTGAGAAGCAGAGTGGTCAGAAGCTGAAGATTCTGAGAACGGATGGTGGAGGTGAGTATAACTCTACATAGTTCCAGAAGTTCTGTGAGGAGAATTGAATAGAACATGAAGTTACTGCTCCATATACTCCTTAGCACAATGGTCTTGCTGAAAGAAGAAACAGAACTTTGCTTGATATGACCAGAAGTATGCTGAAAGAGAAGAAGCTACCTCACATGTTATGGGGAGAAGCTGTTGCCACATAAGCATATGTTCTGAATATGTGTCCAACGAAGAAGCTGAAGGAAATTGTTCCTTTAGAAAGGTGGACTGGAGATAAGTAAAGTGTTAGCCATCTGAGGGTGTTTGGTTTTGTATGCTACAAACATGTTCCAGAAGCTAAAAGATGGAAACTGAATGATAAAAGAAAAGTAATGTTACTGGTGGGATACCACAGTACAGGTGTCTATAAGCTTTATTATCCATAAATCAACAAAGTTAAAATCAGCAGAGACGTTATTGTGAAAGAGTCAGAAACATGGGATTGGAACAAGCTTCAATCAGATTCTGGTGTAGTGCCAACACCAGAGTTAGTTTCTAAAGATTCTTCAGAAAGTTCTGAGGACGAGTTAGAGTCAGAAGATGAATCTGAAGACTCTGAAGATGAGTCAGAATCTCAGGGAGATCCTGATAGTGAATCTGATTCTGATCCAGATTCTGATGATAATCCAGAATCTGGTTGTGATTATATTTCTGGAAGGGAAAACTCTGAAGACATAGGGTCTGGAGGACAAGCTTCCAAAAGTAAATCTAAAGGTGGTAATTCTGAAGGAAGTAGTTCTGGATAAGGTCCAGAAGCTAGCATTGTTCCGAGTTCTGGAGAAGCTTCAGAACAAGTTCAGAGGCCACAGAGAATCAGACAAATACCAAGTAGGTTTGCAGATTTTAGCATGTTGCATGACACTGAAGTAGATATTTTTCAATTCTGAAATTGTTTCCAATTATAAAACTGGATTCTTTTTCATTTATGATATAAACTCATATCTTCTTTTCAAATTTAAACAACTTATGTTGATACAAGTTATGATACTAACCGGCTTAACGAGATATTACAAGACTTTCGCTTTTATCTCCATTAGAAAAATTATTATCATTGATGGTACTCTAAATAAAATTATTATCAGTTATGATACTCATTTAAATTATTTTCCATATCTTTTCAATATAGTACTAGTAACAAACCCGTTCTATCGCACGGGTCTCGTCTGGATTCACATTACATTTATAGATTATTAAATTATTAAGTATGTTACCATGTTTTCAGTTGAGTATATGTTTCATGTAAACCATGTTGGCATTTAACTCCATATTTATAGCAAGCGTTGGTCCTATCAACAAATCACGTCTGCATGAACAAATAGGAAAAATTATATACTTCTTGAAATACATGGAAAATGTACATACTATATATTTTAATTCAAAATAGATTTTTAATTTGAATCGTAAAGTATAAGATATAAATTTTACCAACTATCAAAGTGCTTGAAAGACTTCCTTGTACACAACATTAGTAGTAGTAGAACACGGTACATTCTCCTTGTCGTGAATTAGGATTTTTAGTCCACTTTTGCTCTTAACTCTTGAAATTGCAACATATAATTGACCATGACTAAACACAGGAGTAGGCAAATACAATCCAACACTATCAAGAGATTGACCTTGTGACTTATTAATTGTCATTGCATAGGAGACAATAATCGGAAATTGTCTCCTAATCAACTTGAATGGCCAAGGTGAATTAGAAGGTGACATAGACATTTGTGGAATGTAAAAAATGTTACCTATGTTCTTTCCAGACATGATTTTTGCCTCAATGACATGATTTGCAAATCTTGTAACAATTAATCTTGTTCCGTTGCACAACCCATCGGCTTGGTCCAAATTTCTCATTAGCATAATAGGTGTACCAACCTTCAATTTGATCCTATGATTGGGAAGCCCTGACGTTCTTAATTTACTGAGAAATTCAGGAGTTAGAACTTCATATGCTTCAGTATAACTTGAATCTGTTCTATCAATGGAATCAAAACTCAAATACTCTTTCTCTTCTCCTAAAAAAAAGTTTAAAAGCAAAACATAAATAAATTAGTAAAACTATGTTCTTATATATATATATATATATATATATATATATATATATATATATATATATATATATATATATATATTATGAATGTAATAATACAGTAAATATAAAACACATGTACCTGGTATCAAGTCTAATACATAATGATTGATTTTGTCCACAACTTCAATGGTTGAAGCAAGAATAGCCTTTCCTTGTAAGAATTCAACATCTTGATATTTTTCCAACAAATTTGGATATGTGTTTTCAAAAATTACTCTTATAGGATCATCAAAATTTGATATTAATAGCTCTTGAGGAATTTCAATATCAACCAAACCATCATTGGGTTCACAAATCTTACCATCACCCACATTTAAAATCCATTTTGAAAATTCCGCTAGTTCATTAGAACTTGTGTTGTCTCTTCCCTCTTGAAGTCTCATATTTTTTTATAGTGTTAAAACCTGGCAATAATCCCATACATAAGATGAACTAATTGATGCATGAACAATATCAGAACGCCCAACTCTTGGAACAACAGGAAGAATCTGTCTAAAATCTCCTCCAAATACAACAACTTTTCCACCAAAAATAGTATTCTCAACACCCTTTTTGCTCATTACATCTTTAAGGGTTTTATCCAATGCTTCGAAGCAGTTCTTGTGAGACATAGGTGCCTCATCCCATATTATCACATCCGTTGCTTCAAATAATTGAGAATGTTCGGTGTCTTTGTCGATGTTGCAAGTTGAGTTGTCAAGCGTTGGCACAGGTATTTTGAACTTTGAGTGTGCTGTTCTTCCACCCGGCAATAATAACGAAGCTATCCCACTTGAAGCAACAGTAAGAACAATTTTTTTTTGAGAACGAAGTGCACTTGATAGTGTTCTCCACATGAAAGTTTTACCAGTCCCTCCGTAACCATGCAAGAAAAATACCCCTCCACTCTGTTTGTTAACAGCATCCATGATTTTCTCAAATATCAAACGTTGTTCATCTATAAAATACAATCCAACGGTAGGCGAATACAATCCAACAGTATCAAGTGATTGGCCTTGGGATTTATTAATTGTCATTGCGTTAGAGACAATAATTGGGAATTTTCTCTTAATCAACTTAAATGATCACGGTGACTCAAAATGTGACATAGACATTCGAGGGATGTAAAAGATGTTATCTATGTTCTTTAGAGGCATGACTAATAAATATAGACTAATAATATGCACTTGTTTTTTAAGCATTAATATGTATTTATAATAAATCATACAGACTATTCACTAATTTCAATTATATAAGATTTAAAAGATGAATATTAAAATTAACAATCTATAGCCAGTATCTCATAGATGCGTTCTCATCTACCCGTGAATTAAGATGATTTAACAAACCCAGTTGAATCCAAATGAATTAGTTCTAAAAATTTATTAAATCTATTTTAGATATCAATCCATTTTTCCAAACTTAAAATATATGACAACTCCCGTTAAATTTATACTTTTATATTATATGTGCTCACATCTACGTGAGTTAACGAACTTCCACTCCGAAAAAAACAATTTTTGGCAGCGCATCTACGAAAGCGCTTTTAAGAGAAAGCGCTTTCGTAGCCTTTAAAAAAAATTCGCTTAAAAAAAGCGCTTTTATAGGGTTTCCTATGAAAGCGCTTTTCAGAAAGCGCTTTCATAGGTATTTGAAATATCTAACCTACGAAAGCGCTTTTGAAAAGCGCTCTTATAGGTGGCCCTATAAAAGCGCTTTTGAAAAGCGCTCTGAAAGGGGGACCTACGAAAGCGCTTTCTAAAGCGCTCTTATATGGGGGGCATACGAAAGCGCTTTTTACCTCAGAAGCGCTCTCATATGGGGGGCATACGAAAGCGCTTTTAAAAGCGCTTTCGTAGGTTGTTTTTATAATTAAATTAAAAATCCCTAAATCTGATATTTGCCCTCACTTGGTAAATTCGTTCGTTCAGTCTTCTTCATTTCTTTGTCTTCTTCATTTCTGCCGTCTTCGTCGTCGCCGCCGTTCGTTCCGTCTTCTTCAGTCGTCGCCTCCGTTCGTTCCGTCTTCTCCATCTTGGTAAGTTTCTTCTTCTTCCATTATCTTCTTCCATTATCTTCTTCCATTATCTGTTCCATTATCTGTTCATCTTATATTAAACAAAAACCTACATCTTGAACAAGCTTAACCTACATTTCTGTTTCGCCTTAAATTGGTTCAATCAAATTCATTGTTGTGTTCTTGGGAGTTTTGGGCTAGCTTTTCTTCCAGTATTGATTATGAGTAATGTTTAAGGAGGGATGGTAAATGTTGCTTCCACCAAGGTTTAGTTCCAGTTAACCATAGAATTAATTATTAGATTTGGACGGTTCAGATTGGTTACTAGCTCCTCTATTTTACTATAGAAAGACAAATTTTAAGTAAAAGCATTAGAGTTTGCTTAAAACACCGATTTTGTATAAAAGCTTAAAACACTGACTTTGGATAAAAGCATGTGAGTTTATATATTAAGACATTGAATTGAATATTGGGGTGTGATTCTTGAAGTTGACTTGTTAAACAATTATATGATTCTTGAATTGTGTTGAACTTTGTTCTTGAAAATTCATGATATATTTGAATTATTGAATATGCATAAGTCTTGATTTCTTGGTGAATTGGTGAATTTGATGTTGAATCCGGATAAATTTTGTTGATAACTTTTGGATGTCGAATTATACCGGAACTCTTGAATACCTTGTCAATTGAACTTTAAAATTGTTTGATGCCTATTCTTACATTTTGTTACGTTTGTGGATTAATGCGATTGAGTTACACCGTTTTTGTTGAGGTTTTTCAAGCCACTCTTTATTGAGGTATAAGGTTTTCCGGTATTAGAAGACCATGAAAATTGTTCAATTAATTATTTCTAATCGTTTAGAATAGTTTGTTTTGGTAATTGTCAAACACCAGTACCATTTCAATTGATTTCAGAACTAATTTTATGTGCGTTTTTGTGAATAAAATATGTTGTCCGGACTTGGTTCCATGTACATATTTCGCCTTAATTTTCCGTTTGACATTTATCCGCATTTAATTGAATCTTTCGTGAATGTTAATGCTTAATTTTCTTGTTTCCGTTAGCAACTTCCGATTAACTTGTGTTATGATAACAATGCTGCCCCATTTCTAGTCTGAGTATCTTAAACCATTTCATCCTATTTCCATATGCAATGTGATATATGAACTTGTTACTAAAAATATGGTGAATCGTGTGAAGCATTTATTTAATAGTATCAGTTCATCGCATCAATCTTATGTTGACTTTGTGAATTCACTATTTCTAATATTTGTGTTGTATTATTGTCATAGCTTTCCCAAACATTGAAAATATATATGTGACATTTATTGTGAACCTTTATGTTAAAATAGTATATATCTTTCGACAATCGATCCGAAATATTGAATAACATTCTATGAAATTGCAGCGTTTCCCGGCCTAGTTCGACGTACGACGCTCATTCTCCGCGTTTCTTAGAGTTCGAAACATCTGAGAGGTAACTTTCTTCCTCAAATTACTGGTATATATTGTGATGAATTTGTCTTAAATTGTCTTTCGTATGTTGCATTTTCTTGATACGGATTCATTCCGTGTATACTTTGCGTTTTGACAGAAACGCAGTATACTACTGTTTTGTGCACTAATTAGTTGATATGGATAAGACATGGATGTATTCCAATCGATTGTCGAAAGACTACGAGAATGGTGTTTCCGAGTTTGTTAAGTTTGCTGTTGCGCACGCCAAAGACCCCAGTCGTATGACATGTCCCTGTTTGTATTGCTGTTATGGGAACCGGGTTGACGCAGTTTAGTTGGCATCGCATTTAATTTGGTATGGAATTGATAGGAGTTATACATGTTGGAATATGCATGGTGAGAAAAGTAACGGGAATGTTGAATCGGGGTATGCAAGGACCTATGTTTCAAATGATGATTGCACAGATACATACGATTATGATCGAGTCGAAGAAATTGCAGAAGCGCTTGAAGAAGATCTTAACGATTGTCCCAAAATGTTCGAGAGGTTGGTAAGCGATGCAGAGAAACCGTTGTATAATGGTTGTACAAAATTCACAAGATTGTCTGCGGTGTTAAAGTTGTACAACTTAAAAGCCGACAATGGATGGTCGGATAAAAGTTTCACAAAGTTATTAGCCCTTATGAAAGATATGCTACCAGAGGATAATGTTCTTCCCAATCGAACGTATGAGGCCAAAAAGATGTTGTACTCCATTGGCATGAGCTATGATAAGATACATGCGTGTCCAAAAGATTGCGTTTTGTTTCGAAATGAGTATGCATCGTTAAATGAGTGTCCTAAATGCGGTGCCCCTCGATATAAGAAAAAGTTGTCTCCGGCAAAAGTCTTATGGTATTTTCCTATAATCCCGAGATTTAGACGGATGTATCGTAGTGAAACCGATTCAAGACAATTGACTTGGCATTCAGATGAAAGAATTATTGATGGAAAATTTCGACATCCGGCAGATTCTCCACAGTGGATGAAAATTGATAATGATTATCCTGAATTTGGAAAAGAAGCAAGAAACCTTCGCTTGGCATTGTCTACTGATGGAATGAACCCACACGGTATTCAAAGTATCTCGCATAGCACATGGCCTGTGATTCTTATGATTTATAACCTACCTCCATGGCTATGTATGAAGCGTAAGTACATGATGCTGTCTATGTTAATTTCTGGGCCTAAACAACCAGGAAATGACATAGACGTATACTTGGAACCATTAATCGAAGATTTGAAGATTTTGTGGGAGAACGGTGTGGAGGTTTATGATGGTTATAGGAAATAAAGTTTCAACTTGAGGGCGATGTTGTTTGGAACAATTAACGATTTTCCAGCATACGACAATCTATCCGGGTATAGCATTAAAGGTGAAAAAGCGTGTCATGTTTGTGAAGATGGAACCGATACCATGCGATTGAAACTTTGTCAGAAGAATGTCTTTCTCGGTCATCGTAGATTCTTAACTTCTAAACATCAGTATCGTGGATGGAGAAAAGCGTTCAACGGAGATACCGAACAACGTAGAGCTCCGCCTGGTTTGACAGGTGAACAAATTTTTGAAAAGGTGAAAGATGTGAATATTCAGTTTGGCAAGCCTTTTGCATATAAAGTTGTCACAGGTGGGTGGAAGAAGAGGTCGATTTTTTTTGAATTGCCATATTGGAAATCTTTGTACGTAAGACATTTTCTTGATGTGATGCATATTGAAAAAAATGTATTTGACAGTGTTATTGGTACATTACTCAATATAAAAGGGAAGTCTAAGGATGGCCTTAAATCAAGGGAGGACTTGGTAGACATGGGAATAAGAACTGAACTGGGACCCGTGAAGAAAGGAAGACGGACATACCTACCACCTGCTGTTTACACTCTATCTAGAAAGGAGAAAAAAATATTGTGTAAGTTTCTGAGTGAAGTTAAAGTTCCAGAAGGCTACTCATCAGATATTAGAAGACTTGTGTCTATGAAAGACCTCAAGTTAAAGAGTTTAAAGACGCATGATTGCCATGTTATAATGGAACATTTTCTACCGATAGGTATACGTTCTATTCTGCCAGAAAAGGTAAGAAGCGCAATAACTAAATTGTGTTTTTTCTTCAAGTCAATTTGCAGTAAGGTGATCGATCCTGAGATCTTGCCAACATTGCAAAAAGAAATAGTTGTTACTTTGTGTGAGCTTGAAATGTATTTTCCTCCCTCGTTTTTTGACATAATGGTTCATCTTGTCGTTCATCTTGTCGTTCATCTTGTGAAAGAGACACAATTGTGCGGACCAGCTTATATGAGATGGATGTACCCTGTTGAACGTTATATGAAAATATTAAAAGGGTATGTGAAAAATCGGAGTCGACCAGAGGGTTGTATTGCCGAAAGATACATTGTTGAAGAAGCGGTTGAGTTTTGTACTGAATATTTGTCAAATGTTCAGTCAATTGGACTCCCCAAATCTCATGTTGTTGAAAAAAAAGAAGGTAAGAAGCTAATTGGAAATAAAGTTGTGACAGTATCAAGGGTCGAACGGGATCAAGTGCATTTGTATGTTTTGCACAATGAGATTGAGGTTGAGTCGTATGTCGATATACACAAGGGTGTTCTTCGAGGTTTAAATTCGAATAGAAATGAGAATTGGATTGTACGAGAGCACAATCGAAGTTTCATACCATGGTTTAAGGAACATATTTATTCAAAGTGTCGTTCAGATCCCGCCTCAGTGACAAAAAGGTTGAGATGTTTAGCATATGGTCCAAGTTTGATTGCGTTTTCTTATAGCGCATACGCAATTAATGGATACACATTTTATACCAAAGAACAAGATGATAAAAGTACTGTGCAAAATAGTGGTGTCACCTTGGTAGCTGAAGCAATGCACATATCTAGTGTGAAGGACTTAAACCCGAAATTTGCAAATCTGTCGTATTTTGGGGTTATCGAGCGCATTTGGGTCTTTGATTAAGAGAAATTTCAGATTCCTATATTCGGTTGCAAGTGGGTTGAAAATAATAATGGTATACGGATGGATAAGTCAGGATTTTTGCAAGTTGATCTTAACAGGGCGGGGTACAAAGATGAGCCTTTCATTCTAGCCTCTCAAGCTAAACAAGTGTTCTATGTCACTGATCCGACAAGTACAAAATGGTCTATAGTGCTTTTCTCTAACAAAGTAATTGATGAAAAGATTGGAGACCAAGGCGATACTTGTGTTGACATTGAATCTTTTACCAGAAATGATCAAAATGATAATGAATCATGCATTAGAAATGATCATAATGAGGGTATTTGGATCAATCCAACCGTCCGCGTTGTTACGAGACGAGTAGAACATATTCCTACCAAGAAAAGAAAGAGATGTTAGTGAAAAAGGTAATAGTATATATAATTATAGACAATGTCATTCAATAAAATGTATATATATGCCATTTCATTTTTTTTCATTATAGTATAATATATATAGCCTATATCATTTCATTTTTTTCATTATAGTATAATATATATAGCCTATATCATTTCATTTTTTTCATTATAGTATAATATATATTGCCTATATCATTTCATTTTTTTTCATTATAGTATAATATATATAGCCTATATCATCCAGTAAAATTTAAATATACGTCATTTCATTTTTTTGCTTTATGGAATTTTATGAAATATTTGTTATCTGACATCTTAGTTTTTTGAAATATTTAGGATTGTTTTATTTATGTTTTGATGTAGGTATATTTCTTTTTCATTCTTTATCAGTTCGTAACTATTTAATCATAAATTTAATAGTATCCATATTTTCATTCTATTTAATCCATTGCCCGAAATATTGAATAACATTCTATGAATTTGCAGCGTTTCCTGGCCTAGTTCGACGTACGACGCTCATTCTCCGTGTTTCTTAGAGTTCGAAACATCTGAGAGGTAACTTTCTTCCTCAAATTACTGGTATATATTGTGATGAATTTGTCTTAAATTGTCTTTCGTATGTTGCATTTTCTTGATACGGATTCATTCCGTGTATACTTTGCGTTTTGACTGAAAATTTGTTATCTGACATCTTAGTTTTTTGAAATATTTAGGATTGTTTTATTTATGTTTTGATGTAGGTATATTTCTTTTTCATTCTTTATCAGTTTGAAACTATTTAATCATAAATTTAATAGTATCCATCTTTTCATTCTATTTAATCCATTGTCCGAAATATTGAATAACATTCTATGAATTTGCAGCGTTTCCCGGCCTAGTTCGACGTACGACGCTCATTCTCCGCGTTTCTTAGAGTTTGAAACATCTGAGAGGTAACTTTCTTCCTCAAATTACTGGTATATATTGTGATGAATTTGTCTTAAATTGTCTTTCGTATGTTGCATTTTCTTGATACGGATTCATTCTGTGTATACTTTGCGTTTTGACAGAAAATGTATCACGATGTTCCACAAGGAGATGTTCCACAAGATAATTCAGAAAATGTTCCACAAGGAGATGTTCCACAAGATAATGTTCCACAAGGAGATGTTCCACAGATAAGGACATCACACGAGGCATAACTATCATGCGGGGAATCATCCGTGATAGAGATAGAGGTATTACGTATAATGTAGATTGGAATAATGATGACCAACTAATTGGGCCTAATTCTGCAAAGCTGACAAGCTACATCGGTACGCTTGTTCGTATGCACATTCCGATCACCACTACTAGCTGGAAAAAGGAGAGTTGGATGCTAAAGAAAGAATTTGGACCGAGATAAAGGTATCATATATGGTTGTTGTTATTTGCTTTATTTTGACGAAAATATTGTTTTTAAATTACATATACTAACACCCTCTATGCGTATGTTTTTTTGTAGAGGTCTTTTAACATTGAAGATGTCCGCAAAAAGTATATAATGGGCTTGGCCGGAAAAAGACATAGAGGGTGGAGAAATTTTTTGAAAAATAAGTTTCTTAAAGACGATGAAGGAAATTTTGTTGAAGAGGAACCTGAACGACCAAAAAAATATGAGAGCTTCATTACACCCGAAGAATGGGTTGCTTTTGTGGGCCAAAGAAAAGACGATAATTTCAAGAAAGTGAGTGCTGTAAATCGGGATAGAGCGTCAAAACCCGCATATCCATATAAAAAAGGTCGTTTAGGATATGCACGCTTACAGGAAAAAATTGTAAGTAAATCTCAATTCTACGATCTTATTAATTATCTCAATGTGTATTATTAATTTGTAACAATGTGTATTGATGATTTTATTATTTGTAACAATGCGTAGTTGGAGGAGACGCAGAGTGACGAAACATCACTACCTGCACATGTGTTGTGGAAGGAAGCTCGTGTTGGCAGAGATAAAGTTGTTAACCCCGATCTGCAACATATTTATGATGAGTGTGTAAGTATACCATTATGTCTTTAATTAATATATAATTAACGTTGTGTCTTTAATTATCGATATTTAAATGAATTACAGGAGACAATATCGCAATCGGTATCCTCGGGTGATGACTCGAATATCAGGAGCGTACTCAGTCGAGCACTATGTGTTGCTGAGTATCTGGGACGAGTGAGGGGTAAAGGCCATGGTGTGACTCCTACCTCTCTGTATAACAATCCAAGAAAAAGAAATCCTAGCAATGCGGAAGTGATGCAAACATTGCAGGATTTATAAGCACAAGTCCGTGAACTGCAGAGGGACAAAGAGAGGTATATGGCCGAAAGGAGCAGTTCACAGTTGAAAGAAACTAGTGACAAGGCTAGTATCAACCGTCAACAAAATTTTCCCGAGGTAATTAAGATGATAATCCATTATATTTAGAGAAAGTATAATTATAACGGTTATTATTGTCAATATTAAAGGAAGTCTAACGGTTATTATTGGTTTAGGGCATTTCATGTGGTCAGCTGTATCTAGCTTCTCCGACTTATCGGGTAGTTGGCAAGGGAAAAGTGCACAACACCTCGGGAGATTTAATTCACCATAGACCGCTCCCGGATGGCCACATGAAGGTATCGGTTGATGTTGTTTTAGATATGAATGCATTGCTACCGGTACCTGACATTGTTGCGGAGACCACATTGTTGCGAGATGCAGTAGGATCTTTTGTGGCATGGCCATCAGACCTCATCTGCATAGATGATCAGGTATGTTGAAAACCATTATAAATCTTTAAATATTCAACTGACAGTTCTGACCTGAATTTTATACATGGTAATTTTAGACTCCTGCAAAACCCGCATCTAAGGATAAAGGGATTTTGCAGCACGGCGAGTTTATTGCATCGCAAAGACAGGTACTTTTATAGTGTTTCATTTATGATCGGAATAAAAAGCTGCATAACTTTGTATCTTACATAATTCTATATGATTTTTAAGGTACCTTCTCAAGATCAGTCACAGCAGGTGAGCCAGAAAGGTAGTAGGGTTCCACCTAAGAAGAAGGTTCCTGTCCGTAAATTTGTGCCTAGGTATCGACAGTGTCTGGAGACACTAGTTGGCACATCAGATTTGATGAATGATGGAATTCGTCAAATCGATGTGGATGAAATTGTCTTTGGTTTTCCATGTACCGAAACAATTGGATTAGAGGACATGGAACAAATCTTTCATCATCGAGAGTTAGGCATCACTGTGATGCACTCGTACATCCGGTAACCCGATCAATATATTATTTAATTGGTTGGACATTTTTTTTAAACATTTAATTGAAATAGTCTAATATTAATTATGTTTTTATTTAAGGATGTTATTTGACAAATTGATGCGCGGGAATCAATTGTCAAATAGATTCCGTTTCGTGTCTTCCTCCCGTGTTAGCGGAGCAACAATTTCTAGGGAACCTGATTCAGTAAGAGAACACTTGGTCGAAAGATTCAGGACAACTGCCAGTACAGAGAGCTTGTATCTTTTGCCTTATAATACAGGGTTAGATTTTCATTCTAAGCTCCTTTTAATATTTGTATTTTTTACATTAAAATTCGCTTCTAAATTGTTGCTTTAATTTATAGATGTCACTGGTTGTTGCTTGCAATCAATCCCATAAAAGAAGTGGTCTATTACCTGAATTCGGTTGACGGTGATTGGACAAATTATCCGGAAATGAAGCTAGTGATTGATACGTAAGTGCCATTATTCTAAATATTCGTTTGTGTTTATATATTTAATTATTTCAATGTCATTGTTCTAAATAAATATTTTAATTTTGTCATCAGTTCAATACAAGTATTCTGATGTCAAAGGGGAGCACGAGTACCACGGTCTAGATCAAACAACATTAATTGGATCAAAGTACAGGTATATAAATTTCAACAATTTTGCTTATAATATTTATGCTACTTGATAAATCAATAGATGTGTATAATCTTATTTGTTTTTCTATGTAGTGCCCTCAACAACAAAACGGCATAGATTGCGGATACTTCGTTTTGATGTTTATCAAAGAAATCATTCAAATGAATGAAATCGAGATTCCAATCACGGTATGGATTTATACTTTGTTTTATTACTTATCGGATTTTGCATATAATTTATTACATTAAACTAAATCATGCATATATTTTGTTTTGTAATGTAGTATTTTGATCAATACAATTGTCCATATTACTCGCCACGTCAATTGGAAGAACTCAAAGAGGAGTTGTGCCAATATTTTATTGAGCTAAGAATCTTATAATAAGGTACGATTACATTGTTGTGTGAAAATTGGTTAATTATGAATATATTGTTTTGTGTATACAACACTGACCGTGTTATTATGTTCATATTGCAGGATCAGGACCTTGGATATATATGTAGATTAGGATTGATTTACTTAGTGTTATATAGCTGATTTCTTAGGGTGTATTTTGTTACGTTTAAAAACATGTTAATATTGAATTACCATGGTGTATATATATTTTGGATATGAATTGATTATAATGGTATTTGTATATATATATAATATTTGGTATTTGAATTACATTTGGTATTTGGATTAAAACTAATATATATTGGTATTTCTAGATTAGATTGTAAAATACCGGTTTAAGAATTACAGGTTTGCTGCAAAAAAATGCAGGTTTAGAAATTTTTTAAATTTTAGATTTTTCAGTAGAAAACCTATGAAAGCGCTTTTTTTTTAAAAGCGCTTTCATAGGTAGGCCTACGAGAGCGCTTTTAGCTGAACAAAAAGCGCTCTTATAGGCCTACTTTATACGCATTCTGAATACACCTATGAGAGCGCTTTTTCAGAAAAAAGCGCTCTCGTAGGCCTACCTATGAAAGCGCTTTTAAGAAAAAAGCGCTTTCATAGGTAGGCCTACGAGAGCGCTTTTAGCTGAACAAAAAGCGCTCTTATAGGCCTACTTTATACGCATTCTGAATACACATATGAAAGCGCTTTTTCAGAAAAAATTGCTCTCGTAGGCCTACCTATGAAAGCGCTTTTAAGAAAAAAGCGCTTTCATAGGTAGGCCTACGAGAGCGCTTTTTTCTGAACAAAAAGCGCTGCTAAAACCTTTAGCAGCGTCACCTACGAGAGCGCTTTTAAGCGCTTTTAAAGCCCAAAAAAAGCGCTTTCGTAGGTTATTTCTGGCATAGTGTTCAGTTGAATCCAAATGAATTAATTTTAAAAATTTATTAAACATATTTTATATATTAATCCATTTTTCAAATTAAAAATGTATGACATCTCCCGTCAAATTTCAATTTTAAAACTTTTATATTATATCATATTTACATATTTTTTTACAACCTATAATGTATAACAGTTTCCCGTTAAATTACAATTATTTTTAAAAAGAACATAAAAAATAAATAAAATTTATAGATAAAACTATTATATATTATTTTCTATATTTATTTAATGAATGAAATTTATTTTAGATGAATTTATTATCTAATTTGTATTTAAAAATATAACTTAATTGTCATTTAAAACAGTACATTCAATTCTTTAACTTCAATTATCTGGTATGTCATAGATACATTTATTCTACCCGTGAATTTATTTCATGTACTCAGTTGGTTAATATTAATATAATTACAATATATAATCATTTATCAAATTTGAATTTCTCATTTATAAAAATAATTTTAAATTATTCTCGTTTATAAAAATGAACGCGTGTGTCTATTTATAAAAATATATGAAACTTATACTCTTTTATAAATATAATTGTATCAATAATTGAATTTTTCCGGTTTATAAAAATATTTATAATTTATTCATGTTTATAAAAATTATTATAATTTATTTTTAGTTTGTAAAATTAATTATATTAATATGTAGACTTTTTCTCGTTTATAAGTGTCTTTAACCCGTGTGACAATTTATAAAAACATTTTAACTTATTCATATTAAAAACAATTACATCAATATTTGAATTTTGTTCGTTTATAAAAATATTTGTAAGTTATTTAAGTTTATAAAAATAATTGTAAAAATAAATATTTACCATATCATCTTAAATTTATTTATTCAACAGTGATAAATATGTGTCTCTTAGTTAATTACATTTATAAATAAATATCGTGTATTAGTGATATATATTAAATTTATTATCTTAATGTCTAACTAATTAAAATGAATTTATTATTGTCAATCAAAAATTATAATATTAAATAATAATATAATATTATTATTATATACGGGAAAAAGAATAAATTAAATCTAAGAATATCGGAAAATTTATTATAATATTAAATAATAATTTAATATTTATTATTACAATGAATCATATATAACATTTCAAAATTATGTATTTATTTCTTATGTTTTATTATATTCGATTTGTAATAAATATTTTTCAGTTTATTGCGAATTTTCAATAATTAAATATTAATGATATTATATAAAATTAATTTCATGAAATAAGTTTATTTAATAAAGTGTTATATAAATATTTAATACATTATATTATACCATTAATTTATATAAAATGATATTAACTTATTCCTGTTTATAAAATTATTGTAACTTTTTTCCGGTTTATAATCATGTTGAATTCGTGTGTCCATTATTAAAATATATGTAATTTACTATTATTGATATAAATAATTTTATAAATAGTTTAATTTATTACATTTATAAAATTATTTGTAATTTATTCACCTTTATAAAATTAATTATAAATTATTTAATTTATTAAAATGATTGTATCAATAATTTTTTATTTTATCATAAATTTTTATGATTATCATTTATCATTAAATTTTCATGATTATCATTTAATATTTTTTTATCATGATTACAATTATAAAGTTAATTTGAAAAGATTATGATATATTTTAGTTATTTCATAAACTTAAAAAAATTATCAAATCTCAATTGATTTTGTTTTGTTTTATTAACCTTTTTATAGAAATTGAAATAATTTATTTTAGGTCAAATAAGGATCTAAATAATTACAAAATAATATTTATTCTTACATTTATAGAATGATAAATTAAATATTTAAGATAAACATTAGAGTTCTTATTTACTTTATCTTTTATATATTTATAATATACTTTTTTTGTTAATTTTATTAACAATATATTTATAGTTAACAATACATCCTTTAAACTACGTTATTTTTTTCAAGAATATAAATGTAACCTTTCAAAAAATATACACAAATATATTTAGAAGTCGGTAGAAAATTTTATTGGTTAAATTATAATTTCATTCAAAATTTATTGATCATAAATTTTTGAAATCAAATCATGCATAAAAATAAAATGTATTAATGTGACCATTCAAAATATTTTCTATATATAATAAAAATAAATAATATTAATACCTCCATTCAAAAGATATATTTGTAAAGTTTTGATTTAATTTTTTTCATATCTTTATATATTCTAATGTATATAATATTCCTACAATATGAAACAGTATCAAACCTATAATATTAAAAGAGATTTCAAATTTTATTGATCATAATATTTTATGGAATCAAATCATATATAAAAATTAAATATATTTATGTCACCATTCAAAATAATTTCCATATAAGTATAATAAAAATAAATGATAATAATGTCTCCATTCAAAAGATATATTGGTAAAGTATCGAATTAAATGGTACTCCAATATTTGATTAAAAAATTGTAATATTTGTTTTTAATATTGTATAAAAATATATTAATTAGCCGTACTTTAAAAAAATAAATCGTAAATATTTTATTAAAAATTGTAATATTTGTTTCTAAAATTATAGCAATTAAAAATAAAAAAATATCAATACAAAATAAAAATTTTATTCAAATTTCACGACAAATGAGAATTATAATTTTGATTTAAAATAAATTAGAATTTTGAAGGCACATCAACACCAACTTGTAGGAGAAGAGAAATTCGGCAATGCTACATTCAAAAGATAAATAAATTCCATTAAAACGCCAACATAATTTGTTATGTAGAAAAATATATTATGCCAAAACCAATGTTGATATGACATACAAAATCTGAAAGCAATAATATCAAATCTCGTTAAAAATATTCTTCTATAGAAGAAGAATAAGAGTCTCATCCATTTGACTATCCTCATGTTCATCAAAATCTCGTTCCTCTTCCAAAAAGAGTTCCTCCAAACATTGCAATGAGACATTTGCATTTACTATTGGTCAGAAAATACAATTAGTATATAATCAGTACCTGCCAATGAAAGCCATTGATATTCCTTGTGGAAGCATAAAATTCAATGATTTCAATTTCCTAATCTTCAATTACGGCTGTAGATGGAAATCAAATGCTCGGGAAATCAAATCATCTGCACCATATTGAACATATATTTACTATTATAAGGTTAACTATCAAATAACTTGAATGAAAATATAAGTTAACACTTGGCTTTGATGATGAATCACATGTGAAAATTGACTCAATTAAGTAGATTTAAAATAGTGGTATCTGGTTCTGTTGTGGCAGTCTCCAATTCTTCTTTAGCAATATTTTTGTTTGTGAAATTAGAGAAGCAAATGGTCACTCAGCCATGACCATGGTGAATATTGGCACTTAAAATGCTAAGACAACTCTGCAAGCAATAATATTATAAAGCATTAAAACTAAAAACAAACTGTTTATTTCTTGGGCATGATAAAAAGCCATACCATAAACTTCAGGCCAATTTGAATTCATGGGAGAAGGCCGGTGACAGCCCTGTCCATCATCATCATTGCACACAGTGAGTTTAGGAAGATCATTGGACCATGAGGTAAAGTTTGATAATTCCTTGTTAAGACAGATTGTGACTATATTAAACCTGTTTTCACATGACAAAATCAAATCGCAATCAGCATAATTTCATTTTACGTATCAATGTATAAAAATTAAACTGTGAAACAATCCGTCATTCAATTTGTTGATTGGTCCCCTACTGATTCAAGTGTGAAATCAATTATCAGCCTCCATATCCATACATATTCCAAAAGAAGAACCGATTAAATCAAGAAAATAAATACAAAAATCACAAAAATCTCAATTAGATACAAATAAATATAATAGTAAGTAAAATAAACAACAACATTGATGAGAATATACTGCCTTCTTTTATCAAAGATGTGATGGGAGAAATTGAAATTTAAATAGATTAATAATAAATTGAAAGAGGAAGCAAAAGAAATAAGCTTCTATCTATTTGGAGAATCAATCGTAAATATATATGTGTGAGCTTTGTATTCACCAAGACTAAACAAATAAAAAAAGCCAAAACTCAATCTCATATTTTAATTAAAAAAATTAAAAAAATTGAGAAATAAAATTTGAATAAAAAAATATATCTAACAGCAAAAAATAAACAATATCATGGTTGTGTTGTTCGTCACATGCAAGCCCAAAAATCCCCTTCTGCAACTCTCAAACCTAAAAATCCCCTTTAGGTGTCAAGTTAAGCTTTTTTTTTTGGAAAAGGAGAAATAGTAAGACAACCCTGAAAACGAAAAGATATTCCAAACTACATTTCAGTTTCAACTTTCAATCACATGTTTCAATCACTCACCTTCGTCACTTACATATGTATGAATCAAATTAACGTTAAAAATTGCATTTGAAGGAAATTCTTTTATAGATCTATAACGGGTGTTGTTGGTTATTTATGTTGTTGAGATTCAGAGGTCTTGGTTGCGACCACCATTCTTACGCTTGAACATCTGAAACAAATAAATTAACAGGTTAGGATGAGAATATTAGATGGTTGAGATTACAACGAAACGAAATTGGTAGCAACAAAGAGAGAAGAATGAAAAGAGATGGAGCGGCGCAGGAAGAAGATGAAATTAGGTTTTCTAATTTGTGTTTTAATAGAGTTGGGTGAATGAGTTATTTGTTGAATTCAAATTCTGTCAAAAAAAACATTGGAATTCAAATATAAATAAATTAACCGTGAATGAAACATTGGAATTGGAATTAAAATATAAATAAAATTAAAATATAAATAAAATAAATTAATAAATTAAATAAATAAATAAAAAATAGTGTAAAATTATGATAGATTGACATGTCAGCAAAATTAAATGTCAAATGAATATGGTAACAGCATAGTGTTGATTAGTCTATTATACCCTTGGAATAAGAAAAGTTATAACATCTAATCAAAAGATTAGACTTGGAATTTCTAAATACTTTATTTTTAATAGATTGATAATAGATTATTTTCAAAGTAGTAGTATTATAGAATCTTAATAATTTCATTTCGTTTCTATTTCTAATGCTGAGTTTATTTTCTTTTAATACATTTAAAATAGGTCATTCTATTTGCCTTTAAATTTAAACTATACTCATCAAATGTGTTTTGTGATTAAATTTTTTTTAATTATAAATATTAAAAAAAATTGTGATAAATGTTTGTTATTAATAATAATAATTATGGTACTTTTGTGATAAATTTGTATTAATAAAAATTATTGTCATTTAATGCATTGATTATGTAAATGAAAATAAACATTAAAGAAAATCAATAAATAAAAATAAGTTTTTAATATTTCACTTTTTTTTTATTAACGAGTTGTTGTAGTTATTAATTTTACGTTTTTTCTACATTCAAATTTTTTTATTTGACCATTATATAAAAATTATTGTAAGATGGTTTGATTTATAACATGCCTTTAAAATATTACATTTAACAAGTAATTTATTATAATAAAGTTTTATAATAAATTTTAACGGTATTTTTTCAAAAGTTTATTATATATATATATATATATATATATATATATATATATATATATATATATATATATATATATATATATATATATATATATATATATATATATATATATATATATATATATATATATATATATAATTTGACTAAAATAGTCTATAAGTTGGTAGGATGTTCACAAATAAATCCCTGAATCTCTAAATTAATAGTTCAAAAAAACTTCTGATTTTATCAAATTTAATTATATTAGTACATTTATACAAAGACTAAATGGAGTAATTGGTAAAAACATAAAGACATTCTTGTCAAAAAAAAAAAACATTAAGACATTAAGACTTTAGATACAAAGGCTAATTTGACTATTAAACAAAGTCAAAGACCTTTTAAAAATATTAGTCAAAAATTAATTCTAGAGTGTTAATCATTGACTAATTAGGTGGTTATTCTATTAGAGAGTAATTTAGTATTTTTTATTTTTGAATATTCTCTTTTAGGGTCTATCTGGCATTCTTATCTTTACTATTTTTGTGTATAAATAGGTGTACTAGGTTTCATTTAATGCAATCAATCCTCTTTCAATCATTAGTGGCAGCTTTATAGCATTTATCATTTTCTCTCTTCTTCCTCAATTTCATCACCTTGCACCAACAAATTGGTATCTAGAGTTCTTAGTTTGTTCTGAAATTCTGGGAAACACGAGTGATAGTGAGCTGTATGTTTGATTTTTGGTTCCTGATTTCGGTTGAATCTTGAACAAAAATCTGAACAGAATCACACTGATTCTGTGGGCTTGGGAAACACTGAGTGAGAATATGAGATTTGTGCAAGATTTAAGATGAGTGGAGGCAGTAGTTTGAACACTAAACTTCCGGTTTTTGATGGCAAAAGCTGGAACAGATGGATGATATAGATGCGTGTGCTGTTTGGTGCTCAGGATGTTCTGGATCTTGTTACTAATGGTTATGTTCCAGTTGCAGCAGATACTACTGAAGAAAAAGGTCTGCAGAAAGAGCTACGAGAAAGAGGGATCAGAAATCTCTGTTCTATATCCATCAGTGTGTGGTTGAAAGTGTGTTTGTGAAGATTGCTGATTTGGCGACGTCGAAAGAGGCATGAGATATATTGGTCAGATGTTATGGTGGTGACGCGTCAGTAAAGAAGGTGAAGCTTCAGTCCCTGCGAAAGCAATATGAGAATCTCAACATGAAAAACAGTGAGAAAGTTTCTGAGTACATCTCCAGAATGATTCTGATGACTAATGAGATGAAAGCTTGTGGAGAAACACTTTCTGAATAGGTAATCATAGAGAAGATTTTGAGGTCACTTACTCCTCAGTTTGATTACATTGTTGTTTCTATTGAACATTCTAAAAATCTGGAAACCATGAGAATAGAAGAGTTGCAAAGAAGTCTAGAAGCGCATGAGTTGCGTCTGACTGAAAGAACTTATGAGAGGGAAGTGGAGCAAACTCTGAAGGCTTCTTTTGTCAAGAAGGACCAAAAACAGAATAGACGTGGTGATAAATTCCAGAAGTTAGAAACCTCAACTTCTGATGAAAAGAAATATCAGAAGGGAAAGGAAAGGTATAACAAGAAGAAGGTTCAATGTTATTGTTGTAAATAGTTTGGCCATTTTTCCAGAGATTATAGAAACAAAGGAAGGAAATCAGAAGAAGCAAATATAGTCAGAGGAGATTCTGATGATGAACCTGTGCTACTGATGGCTTCTGTTTCTGATGGAAAGTGTTCAGAAGATTGGTAGTATATGGACACTAGTTGTTAAAACCACTTGACTGGGAACAAGCAATGGCTGATAGATTTTGACTCCAGAAGGAGAACAAAGATCAGATGTGTTAATGATAAGTATCTTAATGCAGAAGGTATGAGAAATGTCAGAGTCAAAGTGAAGAATGGAAAAAACATTCTGATCAAAGATGTTTGGCATGTTCCTGGAATTAAAAGCAATCTGATGAGTGTGGGTCAGCTTATTGAGAAAGTTTTCTCAGTGGTTATGAAGGACAACCTCTTGACGTTGTATGATTCTAATCAGAAGTTGATTATGAAGTTTGAGCAGGGAAGCAACAGAACATTCAAGGTGAATGTAGAAACAGCTGAAGCAGAGTGTCTCAGTGCAGAAGGCGCTAAAGGTGACAGTAAGTTGTGGCACAAGAGGTTGGGGCACTTGAACTATAGAAGCTTAGGGAATATAAGTTCTAAGAAGCTTGTACATGGCATTTCGAAGATTGTGAAGCCTCAGAAGTCATGTGAGATATGCATGAAAGGCAAGCAACCCAGATTGCCATTTGCATCAGAAGTAGCCCCCCAGAGCAAAGTATGCTTTGGGAGTAGTACATTCTGATGTGTATGGACCATTTCCAGTATCTTCACTTGGAGGAAATAAATATCTTGTGTCTTTTGTGGATGAGTTCACAAGAATGACATGGGTAACACTCATCAAGTTCAAGCATGAAGTGTTTACTGAGTTTCAGAAGTTCAAGGTGAAGGCTGAGAAGCAGAGTGGTCAGAAGCTGAATATTCTGAGAACGAATGCTGGAGGTGAGTATAACTCTACAGAGTTCCAAAAGTTCTGTGAGGAGAATTGAATAGAACATGAGGTTACTGCTCCATATACTCCTCAGCACAATGGTCTTGCTGAAAGAAGAAACAGAACTTTGCTTGATATGACCAGAAGTATGTTGAAAGAGAAGAAGCTACCTCACATGTTATGGGGAGAAGCTGTTGCCACATAAGCATATGTTCTGAATATGCGTCCAACGAAGAAGATGAAGGAAATTGATCCTTTAGAAAGGTGGACTGGAGATAAGTAAAGTGTTAGCCATCTGAGCGTGTTTGGTTCTGTATGCTACAAACATATTCCAGAAGCTAAAAGACGGAAACTGAATGATAAAAGCAAAGTAATGTTACTGGTGGGATACCACAGTACAAGTGTCTATAAGCTTTATTATCCAGAAATCAACAAAGTTAAAATCAGCAGAGACGTTATTGTGAAAGAGTCAGAAACATGGGATTGGAACAAGCTTCAATCAGATTCTGGTGTAGTGCCAACACCAGAGTTAGTTTCTGAAGATTCTTCAGAAAGTTATGAGGACGAGTCAGAGTCAGAAGATGAATCTGAAGACTCTGAAGATGAGTCAGAATCTCAGGGAGATTCTGATAGTGAATCTGATTCTGATCCAGATTCTGATGATAATCCATAATCTGGTTGTGATTATATTTCTGGAAGGGAAAACTCTGAAGACATAGGGTCTGGAGGACAAGCTTCCAAAAGTAACTCTAAAGGTGGTAATTCTGAAGGAAGTAGTTCTGGACAAGGTCCAGAAGCTAGCATTGTTCCAACTTCTGGAGAAGCTTCAGAACAAGTTCAGAGGCCACAGAGAATCAGACAAATACCAAGTAGGTTTGCAGATTTTAGAATGTTGCATGATACTGAAGTAGATTCTGAAGGAGAAGTAATTCAGTGTGCCATCTTAGTAGATTCTGAACTAGTGGGTATTGAAGAAGCTCTCGAGAAGAAAGTATGGTTGAATTCCATGAAGGAAGAACTTAAGGCTATTGAAAGAAACAAAACTTGGAAGCTGACGAAGCTTCCAGAAAAGAAGATAGTCATCAGCGTCATATGGGTTTTCAAGGTGAAGCTTAAGCCAGATGGATCAATTGGCAAACACAAAGCGATACTAGTGGCTAGAGGTTTTCTTCATAAACCTGGGCTAGATTACTTTGAGGTGTTTGCGCCTGTAGCTAGACACGAAACAATCAGACTGGTGATTGCTTTAGATGCAAACATAAATTGGCCTTTGATACATCTGGATGTGAAGTCTTTATTTCTGAATGGTCTGTTACAAGAAGAGGTATATGTGTCACAACCTCCTGGATTTGTGAAAAAGAATCGAGAAGGGATGGTATACAAGTTACATAAAGCCTTGTATGGACTAAAACAAGCGCCTAGAGCTTGGAATCTGAAAATTGATTCGTTTTTCAAGAGTCAGAAGTTTCAAAAATGTGAGATGGAATATGGAGTGTATGTGCAGCATTCTGGTGGAAATATGATTTTGGAGTGTCTATATGTTGATGACATATTGCTAACAGGAAGTTGTCTAGAAGATATAATCAAGTTCAAAGAAGTTCTGATGAATGAATTTGAGATGACATATCTGGGAAATATGGTATATTTTCTAGTAATGGAGATTCTGTAGTCAAAGAAGGGTATCATTCTACATCAGCTGAAGTATGAACTTGAACTTCTGAAGAGATTTAAGCTGCAAAATTGTAAAATTGTTGTGACACCTTCAGAAACCAATCATAAATTGGATTCTGATTCTGATGGTGATTTTGTGGATTCTACAACCTTCAAGCATTTTGTTGATTCTCTTAGGTACTTGTGCAATACCAGATCAGACATTTGTTATGCAGTTGGAATGGTTACCAGATTCATGAGTAAATCAAAGTGGTCTCATTACCAAGTTGCTGTCAGGATTCTGAGGTATATCAAAGGAACTCTGAAATATGGAGTGCTATTTCCTTCTGGAAGAAAGACAGAACCAGAATTAGTGAGTTATTCTAATTCTAACTGGCGTGGAGACAAAGTTGACAGAAAGAGTACTTCTGGTTACTTGTTCAAGTTTCTGGGAGGTTCAATTTCTTGGAGTTCCAAGAAACAGCCTGTTATGGCTCTGTCAACGTGTGAAGCTGAATACATTACAGGTTGTTGTACCCTAAAATTTTCCCTCTTATTTTATCAACATTTCTCATCACAGGGCTCTTTGAACTCAAGATCAAGCTAGGGTTTCCTCTGCTCGAGACATCTCCTTGCACTATTGACCTAAATTAGGGTTTGAGTTTGCACAGAGAATTTTGGACTTCTAATGCTCAAAGTGACTTTCATACTTCATGTTGGACTCATAAGTTTGACCATACCAAGTTTCAAGCCTTGAATCAAATTTTTGCCCAGTCAATTGGACAATTGACCTAGAAATCAGCTGTATGGGGAAAAAGTCAACTGTGGCCAATTTACAGTCAAACCTCATGGATTTTGACCCACATCAACATTATTAAATCATATGAACCATTTGATCAAGTTTGGACCACAAATCCACAAGAAATTTGATCAGATCACCAAAAGGGCAAAATGGTCATTTTTAGGGTTTTGACTGTACAAAGGCAATTTCTGATTTTTGACCTAGCCAATGGCAAATTGGGTTCAACCATGGATTCAAATACTCAATGGCATTATCTTGACCTACTCAACAAGTTCAAAAGATCTCAATTGCATTGGATTGATAGATGAATTTTTCAGTCAACTGATCAAATTTGACTGTACACTGAAAAGTCAAACTTTGACTTTTTGGTCAAAATCAAGTGCCAAGGGTCATTTTTCATCAAGATGTGTCAAAACATGAAACTTTTTCATCAAGAAACCCATTTTTGCAAATTAGGGTTTAAAAGTTGAAAAATTTCATAACTTAGAATTTTTCTAAGTTATGAAATTTTCTTAATTTTTCCTAACTTTGACCCACATTTTCACTATGATACAATTGGATTAAAACAAAACTTCCAACATGAAAGTTGTAGTCCTCCACAAAGTCTACAACTTTGATTCACAAAGTTGTCTTAAAATAAGCTTGGATCTCAAGTTATGATTTTTGGAACAAGGGTCCCTAAAACTTTTAACTTAGTGAAATTTTGCCCTAGTTTAGGCAGGATTTTGACCTATCTTCATGGCCATTTTTCACATAGTTCAACTTGGAATCTCAAGTTTCATTTCAAAGATGGATTATAGAGCATATTTCAAGCTTTCCAAAATGTCCAATAACTCCTCAAACACATTTGTGGTTAGAGAGAATCGAAGGCTTGAAGTTGGCAAAAACTCACTTTTCATCCATGACATATTCATGTTCATACATGTTGCAATTTCAAGTCAGCATGTTTTGCACTAGATTACAGGCCTCTAAACCACTTCACACTCAATAATTTAATGCAAATCTATTGATCTAATCCATTGTTTTGGTCATTAGGACATTGTACACAAAATTAAGCCTTAAGTAGAAAAAGGTACATTTCCATTTTTGCTTAAATGTGCTTTATGTCAAACCACAATCTTTGAGAATTGGTCCAAGCTCTCTTGCAGCTAATCAAATCCACAAATTAGAGGGGCCAAGAGCAGAGGTTACAAGGTGTTGGATAGCCTGTACAGGCCTGTTACATATCACTTCCCACTTTTGCTTCATATACAAGAAATATGCAAAACACATGAGAACTGGAACATCAGTCAAAACAAGCTGGTGCAAACATTTTGGACATCTTTCTCACATCCCTCTGAGCCAGAAACACGATTGCTTGAGCCTCCAAACATCCCCTAGCCAGAAATCACCATCCATTGGCAAAACAGGGCAGAACCTACAACTTGACTTCTATAACTCATTTGGCTCGTGCGTTTTGGCCAAAACCTGTTCAAACACTTTCTATTCAACTCATCCAAGCTATCCCAAACCTCACACACCAACTGTAACTCCATTTACAGAGTTTGCCATTTTCATTTTGAGCTTGTGCAGGTTGAGTTCTATAGGCTGGTTCAAGGACATTCAAAGCAAGCAGGCTATTGGAGAAGGTCAAGTGAAGTTCAAGCAAGCTCCCAGACATCTCAAGCCTTGTTGAAAAGCTCCATATTGCCCTACACGAAGTCAGCTGAAACAGGTTTTTTTCCACTTCCTATCTCTCTATTTAGGAACATTTAGCCTTAGGTTTGTGAATAAGAAATGTAGTATTCATTGCCATGAAGCTGTACATATGCTCAGTTTTCATTTATATTAAGCATGCTAAGAGAATTTCATCCATGAACATACTGAAAAAACTAGGTTAGATTTTAGGGCCAGAGAAATTCTCTCTGGTCTTTGAGAGTTAAGACAAGTTGTTTATATGGTTGGAATCGTCTTGAAATGCTCTACAAGTTTGATGTTATGTGTTTTTGCAATAGAGCTCGTATACAGAATCTGGTGTTTGCACAGGGCGCGCGCGTTTTCAAAATCTGAAGGTTGAAGACGAAGTTGGTTTGGGTTGGGCTTGGCCTGGCTCACTATTAACACCCCCCCTTTTACTTTTTGCACCCCCTGGCCCATTTTCTTGATATTTTATATTTTTGAATTTTTATTTCCATTTCTGATTTTATTTATTTATTCCCAAATATAAAAAATGCTCAAAAATATTTTCATAATTTTTTCACTTTTATTTTGCATTTTATTTTTATTTTTCTAACATAAAAAGCAATTTAAATACTTTTATCTTATTTATTAAAACTTGAAAATAATATATAAATTATACTTTTATATTTTTCTTCATTTTTATCCACAATGAAAATATTTTTCTAAAATATATTTTTTTATTTTGTATATATTTTTATTTTATATTTTGTATATATTTTATATATATATATATATATATATATATATATATATATATATATATATATATATATATATATATATATATATATATATATATATATATATATATATATATATATATATATATATATATATATATACTCCTTTTTTTTAGAATAAAAATATAAAATATTACACTTTTATTTATTATTAAATATACTTAAAAATTACTTTTTTATAAACATATTTTATTTTATTCACATATACTATTTTATTTTTATTATATAAATAAAATAATTAATATATTTACTTTCTTAAAGAAAATTAGGGTTTTACCCTTAACCAAATAAAATTAATCTTTTTATTTTATTTTCTCTACTTTTTTTTTACATTAAATATTTTTACATACATAAATAAACAAAAACCTTTTTTTTGCATAATTCATTTTTATTTGATATATTTATTTTGTTCATTTAAATATTATCCATTTAACATTTATGCATTGAGATTCAATTTGGATGTAATAGTAAACTAGGGTTTATATTTCTTGTCAAATACACCCCCATTCAAATATTGTACCCCCATCCCCATAATCATGTTGTAATAGCTTAGATTTTTAAATCCTCGCATTTTACGCTTTCAATTATGTCATGATTAGATATTAGAGTTTGTATGCAAAAATCAAAATCAACAAGTAGCTTGACCTAATCAAAGACAAAAATGCATGAAAATCAAATACAATACACACTTGCACCCCTAGGGTTACAATCCACTTGTTGCCTTAAAAATGGGTCATGTTATGCATGTTGGGTACTTTGGCAAAACAAAAAAAACAAAAGATCATAGTCCCTCGATGACGCTATCTTGGTTGCCTAAACAAAATGATCAAGTCCCTCAAAAATTTTCCGAAAATACTTAACACAATTGCTATCATGGTCTGTACGATGACCCGCGCCTGTCCCGTTTAACATCCTAACACAAGGTTGTTCACCAAATGCAATGGTGAAACAACATTGTCAAAAGGGTTAAAAACATATAGGAGAGATCTTTGAGTAATATAGGGTAGATAACTCTTAGTTACTTGATCAAAACTTGCAAAAAAACATCCTTGCTATTTTCAAACACACTTCACAACACAATTTCAAAACATTTCCCAAATAAAACTTTCAAACATTGAAATCTTTTCAAAAGACTAAAACACCTTTGTATACATTCAAACAAGAATCATTACAAAGGTTGCCACAACGATGGCCTCTTTTCAAAACATCTTTCAAAACCACACACAAAGCACCATTTCAAACAATTGAAAAGCAAAAGCAAGTGATCTAAACAAGTAACTAAGAGCCCATGGATAACCATGGATGAAAAGGGTGCTTGCACCTTCCCTTTTCATAATCTACTCCTCGAACCCAAGAAAACATCTCAAAGGTCTTTCCTGTGCTTTTTGACCTTTCCTTAAGATAAAATAAAAAGTCGGTGGCGACTTTTACTAAACCGAAACATTTGTGAACACAAAACGCAAAACCTCAAGTCAGTTCTCCCACCGTATCACACAGGTGTTGTAGCTGCATGTCAAGTTGTTTGGCTTCTGAATCTTCTGGAGGATTTGAAGATTGAGATAGAGAAACCTCGGAAGCTGTTAATTGATAACAAGTCTGCAATCAATCTTGCCAAAAATCCAGTGCTGCATGGAAGAAGCAAGCATATTGAGACGAAGTATCATTTTCTGAGAAGTCAAGTGCAAAAAGGAGTGTTATAAGTTATGCACTATAACACTCAGAAGCAGCTGACAGATGTTCTAACGAAGGCAATAAAAACAGACTAATTTTTTCATTTGAGAAATGAAATTGGTGTTGTTAGTTTTTGATAGTTACTAAATTACGAGATGGTATTAGAGGATAATTTAGTATTTGCCATTTTTGGATATTCTCTTTTAGGACCTATGTGACATTCTTATCTTTACTATTTTTGTGTATAAATAGGTGTACAAGGTTTCATTTAATACAATCAATCCTCTTTCAATCATTAGTGACAGTTTTCTAACATTTATCATTTTCTCTCTTCTTCCTCAATTTCATCATCTTGCACCAATAGATTCAATAAAACATAAAATAAGAATCAAACAAAATCTTATCTAAATTGTAAATATCCAGCTGTAAATAGAATTGTCAAGAGAGAGTAGGTGATGACAAGCGGATACCAACTTACGAGTCAATTTTTATAGTTATGATTTATTCCTTCCAGTTTTATAATGGTAGATTGTTTAAAGTTTTTATACACATATTAAATAATATAATAATATTGTTATAAAATATTATATTTTTACAAAAAATAATTTTATTAACATATTAAAAATAATATAAAAGAAAAATTAAAAAACAAAACTAAAAATAATTATTATATTAAAAAGTAAAAATAAGTGAAATTAAAGATCACGTGATTATTTGTGAAGATGAGAATGCATGCGTGCATGCATACAAATTATAGAGAATGTTGCAGGCTGCTGTCCTGTTCTGTTATGTGCTGTATTTTCTTGGAAGTTGTGTCAGCCATGAGCTGTTGCGCATGATGAATGCCGTGTGGGCCTGAGAAAAAAATGGTCAAAGTATAATAAAGAAACAAATAAAAGGTTTCAACTCCTTCCATACTATAGTTCCATATATACATATCTAATAGTCAGATTTGTCACCTGTGCATCATATCCAATTGTCAAACAAAGAAAAGTATGTTAGAAGGGCGTTGATGTCATTTTGCATCTTAGCAGTCAACTAATACCAAAATCTAAAACATGTGACCTGCGGACACTAGTATAAATAAATATGCAGTCATTAGTTGGATCCTATATCACTCAACACATTCAACAAACCAAACATATTAGTTTGATTCAGAGATAAGCAAGCAAATAACAATGGAAGGTTTGATTCCTTTTATTATTGGCGCCATCAGCAGAAAGCAAAATTGTAATGAGCACGTAGTGATGAAGCATTCAGATAGTTCAAAGCGTTTGCTATTGGGATCAGCTAATAACTCCTTCAATGGATCTTTTCGTACAAGAGCCTGCGGATCTGGATCTGATTATTTTCGTCCCACTTCTGCTCCTGCAGTCACAGCCAACAATAACCAGCTTCGCAATCGCAAACACTAGCATTACCACGAAGATCCAAAAGTATAAATTAATATAATTTCTTTCATTATACGGTGATGTGCGACTATCATTTCCAATCTAATTGTATATTCTATATGTATTTCTTTTTTTCTTTTTGTCTAATTACTTTAGGATCATGTACTAAATATATACTGTTTGGATTATTGGTATATTTTGTGTAAGTTTCAATGACTTATTTAAGGGATTTGAATGATAAATTGTTTTTGGTGCTAGAAAATCAAAAATATCAAAAAGCAAATGGTATGAATTGTGTTTTGTTGAAACTGCTTTTTGTCCCACAGTAAAACCTCTCGTCCATAATTCTATCAGTAGAAAAACTCAAATCAAGTCCACACAAGCATGTTTCTCTCCTACCCAACTGTTGTATCTCAAAATTTGTCCTCTCAATTTCACTCAAGGCATGCTCATTAAAGTTCTCAATTGCTCAAGGTTGACCAAGAATAACTTTCACATATTTTATCCATTTTTCTCCAACCAAAGCTCATTTTAAAGAGGATCCAATTCCATACAACTTCTCTTCAGACCTCAAGTCCAAGAAATACACCATTTGAAAGATACAAGCTCATACATTACATGTCATTTTCAGAAAGTCAACAAAAGTCACTTTTTGCTAAGATTTTTTACCTCAAGACTAAATATTCAAATACAAAATTGATCAAAAGAGGGATTGAAGTAGTCATCTTGTACTTTCCAAAAAGTCCAAGATCATCATTATGAGATAAAAATTGAGCAAGTTATGGCTTGCCCAAGTTGGGAAAATTTGGGAAATTTTTTAAAGAATTATGCATTGAGCAAACTTGAAGTTTTATGTCAATGGCTTAATTTCTTGGAGTTCAAGCATCTTCCTAAGCCTATAGAGGACCTCTAAAATCATTCTTACCATGCCTTACATTTTCTACCTATTTTGTACATATTTATTTTATTTTATTCAAATAAATATAAAATAAAATATATAAAATAATTGGAAATGAGATTTGAGCATTTGGGCTGATGTTTTGGACAACTTAAAGGCCCAAAAAATTCGTGCAAGCATGTCCAGGTTCATAGCAAATTCAAAAAGGGACAAGAAACCATGTCTTTGGTAAAATTTCAAAGTGATATTCATGGCCTTAAAACACCAACTTAATGGATGTTTATTGTAACACCCCAATTCTACCCGGCAAATTATGAATGTAAATCAGAGTTTTAAAAATCATACAACTGAATCAGGATGCCACAAATTCAACATAAAGACACATTGCATTCAACATAGATACAGAACACTTTAAAACTTCAGATGAACCAACAGTAGAATAATTTAATATCTTAATTCAACAACTTGAATAATCAATAATTAAAAGCAACAAGCGTTCATCCCCCCGAGTGTTACGTATCAGAGCAATGACACCGACTCGAACTACCGAAGGTATACTGCCTTCACTCCGGATTACCTGCACGTTACCAACGTAAGGGTAACATTCAAACAAAAGGGGTGAGATATCTAACAATATAATAAAACGTATGATAAATAGTATATTAAATTAGATCATATAACATCACCGCTTCTCATCCTATAAACAACAATAATCGCAACAGAATACCAATAATATACACATTCACCGCATCATTACACAACTTCTTTATGCAATCATATAATGCGACTCAATACTATGCAAATGCATGTGGTACCATTGGAGCAGAACCCCCATCTCAAATAATTACCAATAAATAGAGGCATCAACAAGGCATAAGTCTTCATCTTAACATTCGCCAATATATGCCATCTTAACGAGCATCAGCTCTATCTTGAAATGCAATGTATGCGACACAATTATGAATGTAATAAAAACAACCATAATTAACAACATCTCAACACAACATCATCGTTGGCCAGAAGCCTACATCTTAATAGCTGCCAATTATTAGAGGCATCTCAACATCATTCATCAACATAATTCATCAACATAATTCATCGCATAATTCATCAATATAATTTCCTCAATGTAATTCATCAACATAATTCATCAACATAATTCATCGCATAATTCATCAACATAATTTCATCAACGTAATTCATCAACATAATTTTACAGCAACTCAGCCACGACAACAATACATCGATAGATCGACAATCCCTCAATGTTGGCCATAGGCCTACAACATGATATTGCCTATAATTAAATAATCATCTAAGTCTTACCTCTAGTTAACAAACCTCTACATTTTATTATTCTGTAATACTACATCATTATCATCATTAATTTTACTGTTATGAACCAAGCAATAATCTATAATCATCTCATCCTCATCATACTTCACAAAATCATCATAGTGATTAACGCGGGACACTAACTCTAATCCTAATTTGGGTACTATGATTATTCTTCTTATCCTTAGTTTTAATCCTTAAGAATGAAGTTCATCGCGTTAGCTATCCAACGCTTCAAACGGTACCTCAAACGGAGTCCGGAAACTCAAGTTACAGCCTTCGGAAGAATCTGTCAAAAATCAGACTACATCAGTCGACGCATAATGTTGTGAGTCGATGCGTACTGGGTTAAAATCCTGCAAGAGTCGACACGTAATCCCTTTGTATCGACTCATACTGAGTCTGCAACACCGTATGTATCTACGCATGCTCCTTAGTATCGACTCATCCTGAGTCCAGAAACCTGTATGTATCGACGCATGGCCTTTGAGGTCGATTCATACTGTTCTGTCATGAATATTTTCTGCGATTTCACTATGTTTTCACTACGGTTTCCCTGCCTTAGGCCCTAAAAGCATCCTCTAATCATAGGTAATCATCAATTATAATAATCATATGTTTCTACATCAATTATACAGCATTAGGGCATCATTATTCATCTCTAAATCATTGATCTTCATCAAACAACAATATATATAATTCAATCATAAACAAAACAACTTTTCACCTCTAATCCCACATACTACTCATCATCAATGCTATTATAGAGTCAGAACCCCACCCTTACCTTGGATTGAAGGTTGCTCTACGATTCTTTTCCGATTGAATTATGTTTTGCTCTTTTCCTTCTTTTCTGCAACTTTCACGTTCTCTTCCAACCCTTATTTCCTTCTCTTCTCACTGCTACTTCTTTTTCCTTATTAATTCTAAATAAATAATATAATAACCCTATAATTCTCATTATGTCTAAATGGGCTTAAAACTCCTACACCCCATTTCTACTACTTCTAGTCCTTAAAATAAGTCCACATCAAATAATATTATTATTCTAATATTATTCCACAACTTAATAGAATAAATAAACCCAATAACAATAACACATCAACTATCACCATAACACAACTTCACAAATATTCCAAAAATAATTTAATTAAATAATTAATTAAATTACGGGCGTTACAATTCTCCTCCACTTAGAATATTTTCGTCCTCGAAAATTTACCTTAATCAAACAACTCAGGATAGGAGTCTCGCATCTTGCTCTGCAACTCCCAAGTCATGCTTTCTCCGGAAGCTCCTAGCCAAACCACTTTAACCAATGCAATCTATTTGCCCCTCAGCGTATTTATTTCACGATCCGTGATCCGTACAGGCATCGTCTCCATCATAAGGTTATCCCATACTTGCACATCATCCATATGAATCACATGAGATGGATCTGAAATATACTTCCAGAGTTGTGACACATGAAACACATCATGCAAATTCGAAAGATTAGGCGGTAAAGCCACTCTATAAGCCACATTCCAAACTCTCTCCAAAATCTAATATGGACCAATAAAACGAGAAGTGAGCTTCTTAGACTTCAATGCTCGCCCAACACCAGTCACATGTGTAGCTCTCAAAAACACATGGTCACCCGCTTGAAATTCTAAGTCTTTCCTTCGCTTGTCATGATAAATCTTCTGTCTACTTTGGGAAGCTTTCATCTTTTCTCGAATCAAATTCACCTTCTCAGTAGTCTCACGAACAAGTTCAGGTCCAAGTTGAAGATGTGAAAAACACAAGAAGGGGGGTTGAATTGAAAACTTGAAATTAACAGCTCAATGACACAAATTTTTTATCCTGGTTCATTTGATCTCAAACTACTCCAGTCCATCCGTCAAGGTGATATCGCCTCTCTCCAACGAGGTCTTAATCCACTAATCTTAACAAGATTACAAAAGCTACTTTAACAACTGTTAAAGTCTTCTTGAGTACAACCACAATCCAGTTAATCTCAAGGAACACTATTTCAACGTAAGTATACAAGATATGTGTTGTTATGTTTCTTACAAAACTGTTTATCACAACTGTGATAAATTACACACGATTATAGCTTGGAAATATAAAGAATATTGCTTGCAGCTGTGAATATGCGTGAGTTGTAATGTGGTAAAATCGTTGTTGATTTTGAAAGCTGACTTTGTTTATATAGGCAGTGGAATGACGTTGATCATAAATCATGTTTAATGTCATTAACACACTTTCCTTTTGGAGAAGATCCTGTCTGAAAGAAGCCGTTGGAATTGATGCTGTCTTGAATGATCAATAACGCTTCAGAATCTTATCTCCTTACTTGCTGATGATGCTTCAGAATACTGATGACTTGGATTGGTATGTTCTTGTTCAGAATCATAGTTTACTTTGATTAAGCGCAGGTTATGGTCATCACTCTTCAGCGTATGTTCTGATTGCTTCAGCGTGAAGCTCTTATGGCTTATCTTCTGATGTTGATATGATCAGAACTTCTGCATACATAAAACATAATTTTTAAGGTGCATATTTGTTCTTTGTATTTTATTATTTATTCTTTGTATTTGCTATCATCAAAACTCTAACCAAGGGTTGTAGAATCAAACTATGTTCTAACAATCTCCCCCCTTTTGATGATGACAAAAACTATATTTTTCAATTAAAAATAAAGAATAAAAGGTTTAGGAGAAACTCCCCCTGAGTTGATTACTTCCCTTAAGTTCCTTGAGCATCAAAATTTAACTGCATCTTTCATCAGAGTTTGTACTTGTTCAAGCTTTTCAGAAGATAGAGGTTAAGTAATTCAGAATGTTTGAGACTTTTGTCTCGGTAAACCGTTATTGAAAATATCTTACTTTCTCCCCCTTTTTGTCAGTTATCAAAAAGGCAATATAATCAGAGCCAAAATAGTTGAATTATATTAAAAACAAGAAGCAATGATAAGTTCCAGAACAGAAGTGTTAAAAAAATTAAGCGTTACAAATAAACAGATTTAAAACAGAAAAGAATCTAAGAGGGAGGAGGAAGACGTGTGAACAAAGCTTCCAGCAAGCTCTTGATCTGGGTATTAGATTCTTCTTGTTTTCCCAAGATGCTTTTAATATCTTTGTTTGTGTCCTCCTGTTTATCCAACCTTGCATGGATAATATCATTCTCTTTCTTCAACTCTTCCAGAGTTTGCATGACTGAGGAAGGTGCTGGAGATTCTTCAGTAGTTGGACGCTTCTCAGAGCATTCTGCAGCTTGTTCACGGTGAACCATTTCCTCTGCTGTGATCATCTCTTCTGGAGCAGCAGTCAGGGAGAGACCTTCTGATTCTGGTTGAACTTCATCTGAGGGATGATGCTCTAACCAGGGAGCATTATCCAGAGGGAGAATATCTTTCTTAAGCAGGTGGCTCAGAACTTGGTCTTCAAAAGCTTTTATCTTAGCACTAAAGTTCTGTTGAACCTGTTCATAACTCTGTTCCTTCAGCTTTTGTGTTTCAGAACTAAGCCAATTTTTGAATTTTGTCCATATATAATCAGAAGCAGCAGGATTAGTCATCTCTAGACTAGCATACCTCAAAGAATTTATCCATTCCTGTATCCCTGTTTCAAAAATCAACAGATTTGTACCAACATCTGATGTGGTTTCAGTTGGTTTAGGTTTGGGAATGGCAGTTTTGTGAGAGATAGCAGCTAGTCTTTCCAGCACAATTGGATCAATGACAATTCTTACGTTGTCAGCTGGACTACTATTGGGTGAAGGAGTGGGAGAGTCAGGTATGATGATTGGACTGGTAGGGGAGTTTGGTGGTGTGGATTCTAGAGAAGAAGGAATTTCTGGAATGTCGTGGATGGTGAGAGGCATGCGAATGGTAAGTCGTTCAGTGATTCCAGGTATTGGGGTTGTATCAGAATCTGAATGAGGTTCTTCAGATTGGTTTGTTGAAACATGGTGATGTTCTGGTTCATGGATATCATAGGATTGATTCTCAGAAGGTTGAGCTTCTGGTTGTTGTTGTTGTTCAGGTTGAGGTGATGGTGGATGAGGAATATCTTGTTGTGGAGAGAGAGGTTGTGAAATTTCTGGTGTGGTATCAGAGCTTGGATTTTCAGGGAGTTGAGAATTTGGATTTTGTGGTACGGGAGCTGAAAAGTCTTGGTCAAATGAATCAATATCAGACAGAACTTTGGCAAGTTCTGGTTGAGTTTGTTCAGGGTTTAGATTATGAGAAAGGGAGTGAGTTTCATTCAGACCTAGAGTTTCTGATGGATCAAACTTTATGTCAAAGTCTTCAAAAGTTTGTTGAGTTGGATGTTCTGGTTAAGTAGGCATGGTTTCAGATGTTGATATATTTATTGATTCTAAAACAGTAATAGAGGAAGGATTACCTTTCTTTTTGGCAACTTTTGGAATCCTTTGAGATGGTCCTTCTACTGCAGCTTTCCTTTTCTTGGTCTTCTTCAAAACAACTTCTGGAGCCATCTTATGCAAATCCTGGATGTTAATTTCTGGTGCAGTACCATCTACCTTACAAGCATCCATATATCTGACTATTATCTCTGGCTTGGAGTCAATCTCAGAGAAAAGAGGAAAATCATCCAGAGGAATTCTTCTTGAAGTGATGGTTGCAAAGGAAGTAACATTGGGTTCCTTCTTGATATTCTCAATGATTTTCATCTTCTTCAGATTTTTTGCGTTCAGAGGCTTCCCAGCAGTTGCTTCCAGTGTGCTGATTTCCTGAGCTTCAGTCAAATGCTCTATCAGCCTATTCTCTGTCAGAACATCTGATATGAGCCTACCTAAGGGTATCCAGTCCCTTTTGGTTCATTCATCTTCTATTTTTTCCTTCACACTCGTTCTAAGGTGATTAAACAGCAAGTGTGGAAGGTTTACCTTAGTCTTCTTAGAAATAAAATAGATCAGAAACTACTGATCAATGTTAATATAATCAGGAGAGCTAGTTGGCTTCCTGTGGTTGATACACCCCAGAATAATTCTTGCCCAAATTCTGTGGTGATCCTTCAGATCTCTGATTTTGCTGGAGGGAAGTCCATGAGTAAATATTTCCCTTGCAATAGAGGCTACATCAGAGCATCTCCCAGCCATGTCAATACATCTGACACCTCCACCATTGTAACCAATAAGCTTTGAAATTAGGTCTTATGTAATGACAATTTTCTTTCCCATGACATAAGAGGTTGAAGAAGTGAAAAACACAAGAAGGGGGTTGAATTGTAAAACTTAAAATCAAATGCAGACAACATTGTATTTTTATCCTAGTTCGTTTGATCTTAAACTACTCCAGTCCACCCGTCAAGGTGATTTCGCCTCCCTCCAACGAGGTCTTAATCCACTATATTCAACTGAATACACAAATGCTTTAACAACTGTTAAAGCCTTCTTGAGTCTAACCACATACCAGTTTATCTCAAGGAATTTCTCTTATAGATAAATGAACAAAAGTGTGTTTGATGTTTTCTAGAAAAACTATATATCACAACTGTGATAATACACAATATGAAGCTTAGATGAAACTAGATTGCTAGAGCTATAGAGTAAGTGTGGTTGAAAGCTTTAGCAAAAATGAGAGCGTGCGTGAGGATGATTAGCTTAGGCGTGTATATGCGTGTGGAGTATTAGCCATTTCTTTTCTCACTGACTTGTTTAAGTAGCCTAAGAATAGATACATTGTTGTCCATAAATCCATTTCAATGCTCATAACGTTCTTTCCTTTTTGAGAAGATCTTTGTCTTGGAATAAAGTCGTTGGTAATTAATCTGTCTTGAATGCATAGTAATGTTGACACTTCAGAGTGTTCTGCTAATGATAATCAGAGTGTTCTTTGCTTTAGCTTATTATGACGCTTCTGAGTGCTGATGACATGGTTAGGATCTTGATCAGAGTCAGAGTATGTTATGCGCATATTCTGTTCATCAGGCTTCAGCGTATAGCACATGTTATTTGATCTTCTGATGCTGACATATCTTCTGATGCTGATGTTGATACTGATATTCTGATGCTGATTCCATCAGAGTTTCTGTAAATACACAACATAATTTTAAGTAGCATATATGTCTTATATAAATCTCATAATTCATTTAGTCTTGTATTTTGTTATCATCAAAACTCTAACTGAGGGTTGTAGAATCAAACTATGTTATAACAATTTCCCCCTTTTTGATGATGACAAAAACCAGATTTTTTTCAATTAAAATAAATTAATAAAAGGTATCAGAGATTTAAGGATAGAGAGGAAAAGGTATCAACGATAAACAAATAACGAATAAAAGGTATCAGAGCAGAAGATAAGGAATAAAAGGTATCAGAGTAATGATGAGAAAAACTCCCCCTGAGTTGATTACTTCCCTTTAATTCCATGAGACCTTGAGCAGCAGAGCTTTACTTTATCAGAGTTCATTAGATCCATCAGATTCTTGTACCTGTAAGCTTTTTAGAAGAAGGAAATTCAAATATATCAGAATGTTTGAGACTTATGTCTCAGTAATCCGTTATTGAAAAATATCATTCTTTCTCCCCCTTTTTGTTAGTTATCAAAAAGCACAAATAATCAGAGTTAAAATGATCAGAGCAAAAAGAGCGTTTATATAAAAACATAAGCAATGATTAAGTTTAGAATACGAGAAAATATTACAGACAAACATGTAAAGAAAACAGGGAAAACACAATAAAATTTCTAAGAAGAAGGTGGAAGACGTGTGAACAGAGCTTCCAACATGCTCTTGAAAAAGGTTGAAGAGGTTTCTTGAGAAAGAGGAACACAGAAATCAGAAATATTGAGAGAAAACGAAAGTGACGGTAAAGAGTGTGTGAATGGTGTGAAGTGTTTAAATAGATTTCTAAAAAGTTTTTTAAAACATAAACGTTTAAGAGAGAGAAATAAATAATGATTATTAGCATTTAATGATAGCTGATTTTAGGGGATTCAGAAAGATATTTGGAACGGTTACCCATGACATGTGCCTCAATGCATCCAATCAGCGCTTTGCCTTTTCAGAAACGTGAACGTGTGTTCAGCCTCAGAAAATAGCTGATGACTGGATGACACTTGTTTGCTTAAGTGAACAACACTTCTATCCTTAAACTGAAGCGCTCAGATCTTCGTGGATAGATTCTGATACAATCTGCACTTCTAAGATTCTGAAAGAAGATTGATCCGAAGTTCACAGAAAATAAACACAGTTCTGAAGGTTAATATATAAAATTAAAACAGTTTTATTCTGGACAGAGCTTCATGCTGAGATGTTTCAGAATGAAGTTGAACCTATCTTCAGAAAGTGGTTTTGTGAAAATATCAGCCCATTGATGGTCTGTGTTAATAAATTTAAAATTTAAAATCCCTTTCTGAATATAGTCCCTAATAAAATGATGTTTTATTTCTATATGCTTAGCCCTAGAATGCAAAATTGGATTTTTACTTAAGCAAATGGCAGAAGTGTTGTCACAGAGGATAGGAATGTTACTCTCAAATATCTGGAAGTCCTCAAGTTGACTTTTCATCCAGAGCATTTGTGTGCTGCATCCAACTGCTGCTATGTATTCAGCTTCTGCTGTTGATAGAGCAATTGTGGATTGTCTTTTGCTGGACCATGAGATCAGATTTTCTCCCAAAAACTGACAGCTTCCAGAAGTGCTTTTACGTTCAACTCTGTCTCCAGCAAAGTCAGCATCACAGTATCCTACTAAGCTGTAATCACTAGATTTTCTATAAAATAAACCCAGATTAGTAGTACCTTTCAGATACTTGAAAATTCGCTTAACAGCTGTTAAGTGAGATTCTCTAGGATCTGATTGGAATCTTGCACAAATGCATACATTGAATAAAATATCAGGCCTTGAATCTGTCAGATAAAGAAGAGAACCAATCATACCTCTGTAGACCTTCTGTTCTACCTTTTTGCTTATCTCTTCTCTTTCCAGAATGCACGTGGGATGCATTGGAATCTTTGATGGCTTACATTCTGAGAGATCAAATTTCTTCAGAAGTTCTCTGACATATTTGCTCTGATGAATGTAAGTTCCTTCTGGGGTTTGATTGATCTGAATGCCCAGAAAGAATTTCAGTTCCCCCATTAGGCTCATCTCAAATTCTGCCTGCATACACTTAGCAAACTTTCTTCCTAGAGAAGGTTTAGTAGATCCAAAAATGATATCATCAACATAAATCTGACATACTAAAATGTCATTCTTAACTGTCTTACAGAATAAGGTTGTGTCCACTTTCCCTCTGGTGAATTCCTTTTCTAACAGGAAGTTACTCAGTCTTTCATACCAAGCTCTGGGAGCTTGTTTCAGACCATACAGTGACTTCTTTAGTTTGAAAACATATTCTGGATTTTTTGAACTTTCAAAACCAGGGCGTTGGTGCACATATACCTCTTCTTCTATATAGCCATTTAAGAATGCACTCTTAACATCCATCTGATACAGAGTGATGCCTTTATTAACAACAAAAGAAATTAAAAGTCTGATAGATTCTAACCTGGCGACTGGAGCAAAGGTTTCTGTATAGTCTATCCCCTCTTGCTGACTATAACCTTGTGCTACCAATCGTGCCTTGTTTCTGATGACTTAACCTTGTTCATTCAGTTTGTTTCTGAACACCCATTTTGTTCCAATGATGTTGAATCCTTTTGGTTTAGGAACTAGATCCCATACGTCATTCCTTGTGAATTGATTCAGCTCCTCTTGCATTGCTAGAATCTAGTCATTGTCCAGAAGTGCTTCATCAATTGATGATGGTTCAATTAGAGAAACAAGTTCCATGAGGGATTCTTCAGAGTTTCTGAAGTTGGCTCTTGTTCTGATTGGATCTTCCTTTCTTCCTAAGATTGTTTCTTCTGGATGATCCATGCTGCTTCTGGATGGTCTTTTCTGAAGTTGATCAACAGAAGGTGCTGGATTGCTTGTAGTGCCTCTTTCTGATGTTGAGGGAGTGTCTCTGTTAAGAGCTTCTGATGACCTGTCTTCAAAACCTGTGAATTCAACTTCCATACCTGCAAGTAATTCATTCTTCTTTAACTTTTGAGATTCAAGCTTATCATTAAAATGAACACTGATTGATTCTTCCACAATCTGTGTTTCTATATTGTATACTCTGTACCCTCTTGAGCGTTCAAAGTATCCTAACATAATACACTTTTGTGCTTTAGAGTCAAACTTGTTCAAATAATTTTTAGTATTCAAAATAAAATAAGTACATCCAAATGGATGAAAATAAGAAATGTTGGGCTTTCTGTTCTTCCATAATTCATATGGAGTCTTTTCCAGAATAGGTCTTATAGAGATTCTATTCTGAATGTAACATGTTGTGTTTATTGCCTCTGCCCAGAAGATCTTAGCAACGTTAGTCTCGTTGATCATGGTTCTGGCCATTTCTTGCAATGTTCTATTCTTTCGTTCTACAACTCCATTTTGCTGGGGAGTTATAGGACAAGAGAAATCATGCAGAATGCATTTGTTATTAAAAAATGATTCAAAATCTTAGTTTTCAAACTCTCCACCATGATCACTTCTGACTTTGACGATTCTAAGATCCTTTTCATTCTGAACTTGGTTGCAGAAGGTGACAAACACAGAGTGTGACTCGTCCTTGTGTCTTAAGAACTTTACCCATGTCCATCTGCTATAGTCATCTACGATTACTAACCCATACTTCTTGCCACTGATTGAAGCAGTTTTAACTGGTCCAAATAAGTCAATATGAAGAAGTTCTAATGGCTTAGAGGTGGAAACAACATTTTTAGATTTGAAAGCTGGTTTTACAAACTTGCCTTTCTCACATGCTTCACACAGAGCATCTGAATTGAACTTCAGGTTAGGAAGTCCTCTGACCAGATTGAGTTTGTTAATCTGAGATATTCTTCTCATACTAACATTCCCCAATCTTCTGTGCCAGATCCATTGCTCGTTGTTTAACATACAGAAGACACTTTACATTCTGACTTTTCAGTTCAGAAAGTTTGATTTTATAAATGTTATTTCTCCTCTTTCCATTAAATAGGATAGTCCCATCTTTCTGACTAATAGCTTTGCATGAATTTTGATTAAAGATTATATTATAACCGTTATCACTTAATTTACTTATGGATAACAAATTATGCATTAATCCATCTACTAATAAAACATTACTTATAGAGGGAAGATTTCCATTACCTACTGTTCCAGAGCCAATGATCTTTCCCTTCTGATTGCCTCCAAAGCCTACGTGGCCTCCAGGCTTAAGTTCCAGGCTTTGGAACATATGATTTCTTCCCGTCATGTGTCGTGAGCAGCCAGAGTCCAGGTACCATGACTGGTGTTTTTGCTTTGCTGCTAAAGATATCTGCAACATGTATTATTTTATCCTTAGGTACCCATATTTTCTTGGGTCCTAATTTGTTAGTTTTACCAAAACTCTGGTTGAATTTTGGTTTGACAGAATAGTTACTACTAGTATATTTGATGTCGTGTGTGTGCCCATATACAAAGTGTGAATTAAGTGGAGTTCGTTTTATAACTAAATCCATGGCATTCTTTGGTGTAGGTACCTTACCTTGGTATCCTATTCCTTTTCTGCCATTTCTGCTAACTCCATAGATCATTGAAGCCATTTTGCTTCTATCTATGTTTTTAGCTAGAAACTTTTGAAAGTTGTGATCATACTCCTTGATGATCTCATCAGCACTACTGGGATTTTCAGGGATTGTTTCCTTCTGAGAGTTTTGCAATAGATTTTCTAATTTTGAAACTTTATCTTTCAACTCAGAATTCTCCAATTTGAGACTCTCAGTTTTATCAGAGTCAGAAGCAAGATTTCTTTTCAGGTTTCTGAATTTGACTCTGATCTGCTGATATCTTTCCAGAATTTCATTAAGGCTTTCAGCTAGTTCAGCCTTAGTAAAGTTAATAGCAAAGTCAGGGAATACCTCTTCTGTGTCTGATTCAGAAGCTTCACTGTCTTCTGTTATGTTTGCCATGAGAGCTATGTTTGCTCTCTCATCATCTGATTCTGAGTCAGCTTCAGATGTGTCAGAGTCATCCCATGTAGCCATGAGACTTTTCTTCTTTTCCTTGCCAAACTTCTTTTTTGGCTTTTCCCTCTGAAGCTTTGGGCAATCACTCTTGTAGTGTCCTTGCTCGTTACATTCATAGCAGATGATGTCTTTGTTGTTTGGCTTTCTGCTTCCTGAAGAGCCTTCAGATCTTCTGTGTCCAGAGGATGATTCTGACATTTTGTATCTGGAGGAAGATTCATTCTGATTTTCTGATCTTCTGGGATTCCTGAACTTTCTTTGCCTCTGCTTCCATAGTTGGTTCACCCTTCTGGAGAGGAGAGATAGTTCATCTTCTTCTGATGAGGACCCATCAGAGGTTTCTTCAACAGCCTGCAAAACTTTGGAGTCAGATTTTCTGTTAGATTTTAAAGCTAATGGCTTACCTTGCTTTTGAGGTTCATCTGCTTCTAGCTCTATCTCGTGACTTCTGAGGGAGCTGACAAGTTCCTCCAGAGAGATTTTGTTGAGATCCTTAGCTAGCTTTAGCAATGTGACCATTGGCCTCCACTGTTTTGGAAAGCTTTTGATGATCTTCTTAACATGATCAGCAGTAGAATACCCTTTGTCCAGAACTTTGAGACCAGCAACCAGAATTTGAAATCTTGAGAACATCGTTTCTATTGATTCACTTTCTTCCATCTTGAATGCCTCGTACTTCTGAATGAGCGTAAGAGCTTTGGTTTCTTTGACTTGAATGTTTCCTTCATGAGTCATTCTCAGAGAGTCAAACATATTCTTTGCAGTATCTCTGTTTGATATCTTTTCATATTCAGAGTAAGAGATGGCACTGAGAAGAATTGTTCTGGCCTTGTGATGATTTCTGAAATCATGCTTTTGTTGATCAGACATTGCTTTCTTGTCAATCTTCTGACCACTTGCATCCACTGGGTGCGTGTATCCATCAGTCACCATGTCCCACAGATCAGCATCATGGGCCAAAAAGAAGCTTTCAATTCTGTCTTTCCAGTAATCAAAGTTCTCTCCATTAAAGACTGGAGGTTTGCCACTGAATCTGTCTCTTTCTTCATTGTTGTCATTGCTGATGTTTTGATGTGGTCCTGCCATTGTGTTTTTCTAATGCTGGATCTTGTACTGACACGGTTAAGTGTTATAAGCTCAGAACCAGGCGCTCTGATGCCAATTGAAGAAGTGAAAAACACAAGAAGGGGGGTTGAATTGTAAAACTTAAAATCAAATGCAGACAACACTGTATTTTTATCCTGGTTCGTTTGATCTCAAACTACTCCAGTCCACCCGTCAAGGTGATTTCGCCTCTCTCCAACGAGGTCTTAATCCACTATATTCAACTGAATACACAACTGCTTTAACAACTGTTAAAGCCTTCTTGAGTCTAACCACAGACCGATTTATCTTAAGGAATTTCTCTTATAGATAAATGAACAAAAGTGTGTTTGATGTTTTCTAGAAAAACTATATATCACAACTGTGATAATACACAATATGAAGCTTAGATGAAACTAGATTGCTAGAGCTATAGAGTAAGCGTGGTTGAAAGCTTTAGCAAAAGTGAGAGCGTGCGTGAGGATGATTAGCTTAGGCGTGTATATGCGTGTGGAGTATTAGCCATTTCTTTTCTCACTGACTTGTTTAAGTAGCCTAGGAATAGATACGTTGCTGTCCATAAATCTATTTCAATGCTCATAACGTTCTTTCCTTTTTGAGAAGATCTTTGTCTTGGAATAAAGCCGTTGGTAATTAATCTGTCTTGAATGCATAGTAATGTTGACACTTCAGAGTGTTCTGCTAATGATAATCAGAGTGTTCTTGGCTTTAGCTTATTATGACGCTTCTGAGTGTTGATGACATGGTTAGGATCTTGATCAGAGTCAGAGTATGTTATGTGCAGATTCTGTTCATCAGGCTTCAGCGTATAACACATGTTATTTGATCTTCTGATGCTGACATATCTTCTGATGCTGATGTTGATACTGATATTCTGATGCTGATTCCATCATAGTTTCTGTAAATACACAACATAATTTTAAGTAGCATATATGTCTTATATAAATCTCATAATTCATTTAGTCTTGTATTTTGTTCTCATCAAAACTCTAACTGAGGGTTGTAGAATCAAACTATGTTCTAACAGAGGTAACTTGATGATTTGAAGAAGAAGCATGTATCTAGAATTCTTTGACAAGGATTGGAAATGTTGGCCCTAGAAGACGGTCAAAATATCCGTTCCAACCTTGAGCAGAGACGTCTTCATATAGATTGAAGTCGTTTTCTTGTAAGCTTTCAAAGTCAATGATCAGTTCAGAAAGAACTTCCAGATTATCAATGGGAGTGAGTAGCATTCTGTAAGGTTCTTCGTACTGTTCCATTGAAGCAGATTCCTGAGTACTGATGTTTTGAACGCTTGAAGAAGCCATTGTTCACACAAGATTTGAGAAAGATGAAAGGTTTTTTTTTGAAAATAGGATCTTGAAACGAAAGAAAATATTTAGATATTAAAAAGAAGTGAATGTAAAAAGTGAGATTTGAGTTTAAATAGTTTTTCTTGAAAGCGTAAACAGTAAGAGAGAGAAATAATTAGTCATGATTATAAGCATTAATGACAGCTGAAATTAGGGGATTCAAAAAGATACTGGAACGGTTACCCATGACGTGTGTTTCAATGCACCCAATCAGCGCTTTTGACCTTTCTGAAAAGTGAACGTGTGTTCAGCCTCAGAAAGTAGCTGATGAATGATGACAACTGTTTGATTATGTGAACAACACGCTTCTATCCTTGAAATGAAACGTTCAGATCTTCATGGATATATTTTGATGCAATCTGTACTTCTAAAACTCTGAAGGCAGGTTGATTAGTAGTTCACAGAAAATAACAAAGTTTTGATGGTTAAGATATGTAAATAAAATAATTTATTCAGGGCATAGCTTCATGCTGAGATGCTTCAGAATGAAGTTAAACCTATCTTCAGAAAGAGGTTTTGTAAAGACATCATCCCATTGATGGTTTGCGTCAATGAATTTTAAGTTAAGAATCCATTTCTGAATATAGTCTCTAATAAAATGATGTTTTATTTCTATATGCTTAGCCCTAGAATGCAAAATTGGATTTTTACTGAGACAAATAGCAGAAGTATTGTCATAGAGGATAGGAATATTACTCTCAAATATATTAAAGTCTTCAAGTTGATTTTTCATCCAGAGTATTTGCGTGCTACATCCAGTAGCTGCTATGTATTCAACTTCTGTTGTGGATAGTGCTATTGTGGACTGTCTTTTGCTGGTCCATAAGATCAGATTTTCTCCCAGAAATTGGCAGCTTCTAGAAGTGCTTTTACATTCTACTCTGTCTCCAGCGAATTCAGCATCACAATATCCTACTAAGCTGTAATCATTTGATTTTCTATAAAACAAACCCAGATTAACAGTACCTTTCAGATACTTGAAAATTCGCTTAACTGTTGTTAAGTGAGATTCTCTAGGATAAATTGGAATCTAGCACATAAGCAAACACTAAATAAAATGTCAGGCCTTGAAGCCGTCAGATAGAGGAGAGAAACAATCATACCTCTGTAGACCTTCTGTTCTACCTTTTTACTTACCTCTTCCTTTTCCATAATGCACGTGGGATGCATTGGAATCTTTGAGGGCTTACATTCTGAGAGATCAAATTTATTCAGAAGTTCTCTGACATATTTGCTCTGATGAATGTAAGTTCCTTCTGGAGTTTGGTTTATCTGAATTCCTAGAAAGAGTTTGAGTTTCCCCATTAAGCTCATCTCAAACTCTACCTGCATACATTTAGCAAACTCTCTTCCCAGATAGGGTTTAGTAGATCCAAATATGATGTCATCAACATAAATCAGACATACTAACTTGCCATTCTTAAATGTCTTACAGAATAAGGTTGTGTCAACTTTCCCTCTGGTGAATTCCTTTTCTAACAGGAAGTTACTTAGTCTTTCATACCAAGCTCTGGGAGCTTGTTTCAGACCATAGAGTGATTTCTTTAGTTTGAAAACATATTCTGGATTTTTGGAATTCTCAAAACCAGGAGGTTGGTGCACATATACCTCTTCATCTATATAGCCATTTAAGAATGCACTTTTGTCATCCATCTGATACAGAGTGATGCCTTTATTGACATCAAATGATATTAAAAGTATGATAGATTCTAACCTGGCGTCTGGAGCAAAGGTTTATGTGTAGTCTATCCCCTCTTGCTGACTATAACCTTGTGCTACCAGTCGTGCTTTGTTTCTGATGACTTCACCTTGCTCGTTCAGTTTTTTTCTGAACACCCACTTTGTACCAATGACGTTGAATCCTTTTGGTTTGGGAACCAGATCCCATACGTCATTTCTGGTGAATTGATTCAGTTCCTCTTGCATTGCCAGAATCCAGTCATTGTCCAGAAGTTCTTCATCAATTGTTGTTGGTTCAATCAGAGAGATCAGTCCCATGAGGGATTCTTCAGAGTTTCTGAATGTTGATCTTGTTCTGATTGGATCATCCTTCTTTCCCAGTATTGTATCTTCTGGGTGATTAATGCTGCTTCTGGATAGTCTTTTCTGGAGTTGATCAACAAAAGGTGTTGGATTGCTTGCGGTGACTCTTTCTGATGTTGAGGGAGTGTCTCTGTTGAGAACTTATGATGAATTGTCTTCAGTACCTGTGAGTTCAACTTCCATACCTACAAGGAGTTCATTCTGCTTTGACTTTTGAGAGTCAAGCTTATCATCAAACCTAACACTGATTGACTCTTCAACAATCTGTGTTTCTGTAATGTATACTCTGTACCCTCTTAAGCGTTCAGAGTATCCTAACATAATACACTTTTGTGCTTTAGAGTCAAACTTGTTCAAATAATTTTTTGTATCCAGAATAAAACATGTGCATCCAAATGGGTGAAAATAAGAAATGTTGGGCTTTCTGTTCTTCCATAATTCATATGGAGTCTTTTCCAGAATATGTCTTATGGAGATTCTATTCTGAACGTAACACGCTGTGTTAATTTCCTCTTCCCAGAAGATCTTAGCAATGTTAGTCTCGTTGATCATGGTTCTGGCCATTTCTTGCAATGTTCTGTTCTTTCGTTCTACAATTCCATTTTGCTGGGGAGTTCTAGGACAAGAGAAGTCATGCAAAATGCCTTTTTCATTAAAAAATAATTCAAAATTTTTATTTTCAAATTCTCCACCATGATCACTTCTGACTTTGACAATTCTAAGATCCTTTTCATTCTGAACTTGGTTGCAGAAGGTAACAAACACAGAGTGTGACTCGTCCTTGTGTCTTAAGAACTTTACCCATGTACATCTGCTATAGTCATCTACGATTACTAACCCATACTTCTTGCCACTGACTGAAGCAGTTTTTACTGGTCCAAATAAGTCAATGTACAGAAGTTCTAATGGCTTAGTTGTGGAAACAACATTTTTGGATTTGAAAGCAGGTTTTGCAAATTTGCCTTTCTGACATGCTTCACACAGAGCATCTGAGCTTAACTTAAATTTTGGAAGTCCTCTGACCAGATTGAGTTTGTTAATTTGAGATATTCTTCTCATACTAACATGCCCCAATCTTCTGTGCCAGACCCATTGCTCGTTGTTAACAGAAAGTAGGCATTTTACATTCTGACTCTTTAGTTCAGAAAGTTTTATTTTATAAATGTTGTTTTTCCTCGTTCCATTAAATAGGATAGTCCCATCTTTCTGACTAACAACTTTGCATTAATTTTGATTGAAGATTATATCATAATCATTATCACTTAATTGACTTATGGATAACAGGTTATGCATTAATCCATCAACTAATAATACATTATTTATAGAGGGAAGATTTCCATTACCTACTGTTCCAGAGCCAATGATTTTTCCTCTCTGATTACCTCAAAAGCCCACGTAGCCTCCAGGCTTAAGTTCCAGGATTTGGAACATATTCCTTCTTCCCGTCATGTATCGTGAGCAGCCAGAGTCCTGGTACCATGATTGGTGTCTTAGCCTTGCTGCTAAAGATATTTGCTACATGTATAAATTTATCCTTAGGTACCCACATTTTCTTGGGTCCTGATTTATTAGTTTTACCAAAATTCTAATTGAATTTTGGTTTAACAGAATAATCACTACTTTTGTATTTTATGTCATGTGTGTGCCCATATATAAAATGTGAATTGAGTGGTGTGCGTTTTATAACTAAGTCCATGGCATTTTTTCGTGTAGATACCTTACCTTGATATCCTATCCCTTTTCTGCCATTTCTGCTAACTCCATATATCATTGAAGCCATCTTGCTTCTGTCTATGTTTTTAGCTAGAAACTTCTGAAAACTGTGATCATACTCTTTGATGATCTCATCAGCATTACTGGGAGTCTTAGAGATTGTTTCCTTCTGAGAGTTTTGCAAATCATTTTCTAATTTTGAAATTTTTTCTTTAACTCAGAATTCTCTAATCTGAGACTCTCAGACTTTTCAGAGCCAAAGGCAAGATTCCTTTTCAGGTTCCTGAATTTGACTTTGATTTGCTAATACCTTTCCAGAATTTCATTTAGACTTTCTGCAAGTTCAGCCTTAGTAAAGTTTATGGTAAAGTCAGGGAATACCTCTTTAGTGTCTAATTCTGAGTCTGAACCAGAAGCTTCACTGTCTTCTGATACGTTTTCCATGAGAGCTATGTTTTCTCTTTCATCATCTGATTATGAGTCAGCTTCAGATGTGTCAGAATCATCCCATGTAGCCATGAGGCTTTTCTTCTTTTCCTTGAAGAACTTCTTTTTGGGCTTTTCCTTCTGTAGCTTTGGGAAGTCACTTTTGTAGTGCCCTTGCTCGTTACATTCATAGAAGATGATGTCCTTGTTGTTTGGTTTTATGTATCCTGAAGAACCTTCAGATCTTCTGTGTCTAGAGGAAGACTCAGAATTTTTGTATCTGGAGGAGGATTCATTCTGATTCTCTGATCTTCTGGGATTTCTGAACTTTCCTTGTCTTTGCTTCCATAGTTGGTTCACCCTTATGGAGAGGAGAGACAATTCATCCTCTTCTGATGAGGGTCCATCAGAAGTTTCTTCCACAGCCTGCAAAACCTTAGAGTCAGATTTTCTGTTAGATTTTAAAGTTAATGGCTTACCTTGCTTTTGAGGCTCATCTTCTTCTAGCTCTATCTCGTGACTTCTGAGGGAGCTAACAAGTTCCTCCAGAGAAATTTTGTTGAGATATTTAGCTAGCTTAAGTGTTGTGACCATTAGCCTCCATTGTTTGGGCAAGCTTCTGATGATCTTCTTAATGTGATCAGCAGTAGAATACCCTTTGTCAAGAACCTTTAGTCCAACAACAAGAATTTGGAATCTTGAAAACATAGTTTCTATTGATTCACTATCTTCCATCTTGAATGCCTCATACTTCTGAATGAGCGCAAGGGCCTTGGTTTCTTTGACTTGAATGTTGCCTTCATGCGTCATTCTCAGAGAGTCAAACATGTTCTTGGCAGTCTCTATGTTTGATATCTTCTCATATTCTGAGTATGAGATGGCGCTGAGAAGTATTGTTCTGGTCTTGTGGTGGTTTCTTAATTCACGCTTTTGCTGATCAGACATCATTTTTCTATCTATCTTCTGACCACGTCCATCCACTGGGTGCGTGTATCCATCAGTCACCATGTCCCACAGATCAATATCATGGGCCAGAAAGAAACTCTCAATTCTGTCTTTCCAGTAGTCAAAGTTTTCTCCATCAAAGACTGGAGGTTTGCCACTGAATTTGTCCTTGTCTTCATGGTTGTCATTGCTGATTGTGATACGATGGGAAAACTGACTTGAGGTTTTGCGTTTCGTTGCAAATGTCGCGGTTTAGAAAGAGTCACCACCGACTTTTATTTTATCCAAAAGGAAAGGTAAAAAAGCACAGGAAAGACCTTTGAGATGTTTTCTTGAGTTCGGGGGGTAGATTATGAAAAGGGAAGGTGCTAACACCCTTTTCATCCATGGTTTTCCACGGGCTCTTAGTTACTTGTTTAGATCACTTTCTTTGCTTTTGAAATTGTTTGAAATGGTGCTTTGCATGGTTTTGAAAGTATTTTGAAAAGAGGCCATCGTTTAGGCAATCTTTGTAATGATTCTCGTTCGTAAGAATGTATACAAAGATGTTTGTCTTTTGAAAAATGTTTCAATGTTTTGAAAGTTGTTTGGAAATGTTTTGAAAATGGCAAGGATTGTTTTCAAATTGATCAAGTAACTAGAAGCATATCTACCAACTCAAAAGTCTTTCTTGTACATTTTTATTCCTTTGACATTGTTGATTTACCATTGATTTGGTAAACAACCCTGTTGTACCCCAAAATTTGCCCTCTCTATTTTCCACAAGAAATCACAGCTTCAGAGTTTTCCTGATTTTTCAGTTTGGCTTAAGAATCGGTCAAATAGACTTTCCTCATCATTCAGACAAAATTAGGGTTTTTCATTGACTTTTCTTATCAGTCAAACAAAATTAGGGTTTCTATTGATTTAGTTGAGTTTGGCTCAGGGTTTGATCGAACAGACGCTTCTTTAACAGTAAATCCCAAATTAGGGTTTGCACGCGCATTCTCTGAAGGAATTAATTCTACAGTTCTTTTCAATTGACTGTCACACTGCTTTGATGCCTGTTCAAGATTTCAGTTTGTTTCTCAAAACCTGAACCTATGGGATAGCAGCTGAGGCTTCTGATTGAAAATTTGCAGTTTTAGTTTAATCAAATGAAGTGAAAGGTGTATAGACGTTTGTTTGTTTGACCGTGCATTGCTATTGGTTATTTGGAACGTCGAGCTTATTGTTGGTTAATACAAGGCTAGAAGAATGCGACGTTTGTTGATTATTTATAATTTCTAAGTTAAGATTATTGGGATAATTTCCAATTATTATGACTCAAGAAATATAAATAATTAAATAAGTAATTGCAGAAGAATTAAAAGAGATATCTGACAAAAAAGATTTTTATTCATTTTCAATTGTTTGTTACAAATATTATTTGAATACTGTAAATTTATTTACAGTTGTTTACAATAATGTTGTTACAATGATTAAAAATAAATTAAAATTATATCCTAAATCTCTTGAAGTATTCATCTTCTACTGTTGCATCCTTTGCTCAACTGATATTTACCTGTAAAAAGAGAAGAAAGAAGTCAACACAGATAAATTAAAAAAAGGTATTCTCAGACAGATAATTGAAACTCATCATTAAAGGTTTTGGCCGGAATCAGTTTGTTCGTCCTCTATGCAAATCGCAAGAAGATGTCTCTTCTTGGTTCACAAAGAGGGAAGTAAAATGTTTACAAGCACATGAATCAATTAAGCAAAATGCCAAACAAGCTGCATAAATCCAAACTGAGTTGCATTATCAAACTAGGCAAACTAAATTGTCAAAATGGGCAAACTAAGTCACAAGTGCAAAGCTGTCAACAAAACTGTCAAAAAGAGATGTCAACCAAGCTGTCAAAGAAACTTTCAATAAAGCTGTCAACAAGTACAAAAAAGCAATGCAGAAAATATGGAGGTAAGAAGATATGCAGAGGAAAGACAAAATGCAAGCAAGCTTGTGAAAAGTACATTTTTATTCATCATTTTCCAGGCCAAAATCTTTTCAGAAAAAGAAAGATATTCTAAGCAAAGATATGCTTTCTGTGGAGAGAGAAAGAGAGAGAAAAGTAGCAGGCTTACCGTTCTTTAGGCAGGCTTAGAGATAAAAAGTATAACAGAATCAACAATGTTAAGAGGAGAGGCAGAACACATAGAAACAAATAACACAAAGCTAAAACACAAGCCTTGAAGCTGTAACCATAACACAAGCCCTCAAAACCTGTTACAGAAGCAAGCAAACCAAAGCTTGCCTCAAGCCTTGCAAACTGCCTCAAACCAGTTCAAACAGCAAGCCTTTCAAAGCCTGTAATCCAAACAAACTTCAAACCTGTGTTAACAAGATAAACAAGCACAAACCCTGAAGCCTGTTCAAAAAGCCTGCATAGAGCACAAACCCTGAAGCCTGTTCAAAAAGCCTGCATATAACACAAATCAAAAAACCTACAAAACTGTTACAGAAGCAACAAGCCTGTAAACCTTCAAGCCTGTCAAAATTGTTACAGAAGCAAGCCTAAAAGCTTGTTCATCTTCAAGCCTGTCAAACTGCTAGTTTCAAACAAACAATCTTACCTCAAAGAAGCAAGCCCCTAAGCCTAAAAAGCCTGTCAAACTGCATAGGACTCAAGCCAAAACGCCTCAGAACTAAGGTTCATCATAGGCCAAAACAGAAACCCAATCCACAATAGCCAAAGGGACATTCTCAGAATAAGGCAACATCATCAACATCATCAAGTTATCAGAATAATAACAAGCAAATAATTCTCTGAAGAAATTCATCATTGAAATATCAACAAAATCAGAAGCAAAAGCAGCTCGTCACATAATCATCAAAAGCAACATACAGAAATCAAAGCATTCTCAGATATTATCATCATTGAAAAGAAACAAAGCCCAAAGAGAGGAAGATTGTGAAAGCATCTCAGAAGCACAAATACTCAGAGTCAAAGAACATCATCAAATAAGCAAAGCATTCAGATAGAAAGAGAGACAGAAGTGGATGAGATAGGGTTTTCAGAAATTTCATCATAAGACCAAAACAAGGCTAAAGATACGAGATACCAGGAAGCTCTTGTCACCATCATCGTGTTCCCTCCGCCTTGGCCGCCTGAGAAGCATCACCGTCCACTCCTCCGCCTCCTCTCAGAAACGAGAACCTAAAGGTATTGTCCATTCTTCCCTTTTTACGCCTCACATAAGCCCAAATAATAGAAGATCAGAAAATATAAAAGGTTAATAACATGCAAGAGATAAGAATCCGAAAACCCTAAAAACATGAATCGTTACCTTTTTCTTTTCGTCGCCCTGAGCAACTGTGGAGAGAGGAGACGGAGGCATTACGTCTGGTGGCCTAAGGCATAGAGAACATCAGTGGCTGGTTTAAGAAAGGATGAAGAGGAGTTGAGGAAGATGAGAAGCGGCGCCGTTCCAAAGACACAAACCCTATTCTGAGCCAAACGAATGAAAACCCTAAACAAAATTGTCAAAACGCGCCTGGGCTTGCTCCCTCACAAAAACCCCTAAGCCCAGCAATCTTGGCGCCTTACCCCCCCCCCCCCCCCCCCTTTTGTTCTCTTTTTGATTCTTTTTGGGCCAAGAAGCATCCAGGCCCATATGACTCTTTTTTTTATATATATATTTTAAAACCAACACCTTTTTTATTATTATCACATAATTCTTATTTTTTTTCTTCATAACTTAATTCTTTCTTTTTTGTTGTTAATTAATATACTAATTTTTTTTTCATGTAAAAATTTTATTAATACCTTTTATTACACTTAAAAATACATAAATATTAGGTTTAGTAAGTTTAAACAATTTTCTTGTGTTAAAACCTTTTTTTGTTTAGTTAAACTTTTTATATAAGCTTTTTTTCTAAAAACATTAACTAAAATACATAACATTAGTTTTCTTTAAACTTAAAACATTTTTCTTTTCTTTTCTTTAAAACTCTTGTATATAAAACATTAACAAAAAATACAAAAATAAATAATAATACTTAACTTGCATCATTTGTAAATAATCATATGCATTTTACAATACTTTTGATTCTCTTTATTCTTATACTTTGCTATGTTTTACATTGAGAATATGACGATTCGATTTGGTTGTAAATAATATTTGGACACTACTATCCTGATAAGACTCATCTCCATTTGTAAACATTTGTACCCCCATCCCCAGATACTTATTTGTAATAGCTTAGACTTTAAATTCCCGCAATTTATCGCTTTCTATATACTGTATAGTAATTAGGGTTTGTATGCGAAGATTCAAAATCAACCGCTAGATAACCTAACACAAAGACAAATACATGAAAATCAATACACCATTCACACTTGCACCTCTAGGGTAATCCCGCTTGTTGCCTTCAAAAATGGGCCATGTTTGCATGTCAAGTACTTTGGCAAAACAAAACAAAACAAAAACAATCAAAATGATCATAGTCCCTCGATGACGCTATCGGAGTTGCCTAAACAAAAATGATCATAGTCCCTCAATAAAATTGCCAAAGACACTTGACACTATTGCATTCATGGTCTAAACGATGACCCACGCCCGTCCCGTTAACATCCTAATACAAGGTTGTTCACCAAATACAATGGTGAAACAACACTGTTAAAAGGGTTAAAACATGAGAAAGATCTTTGAGAAATTTAGGGTAGACAAACTCTTGGTTACTTGATCAAAACTTGCAAAACATCCTTGCCAATTTTCAAACACACATCACAACACAACTTCAAAAACAACTTTCAAAAACATTGAAACATCTTTTCAAAAAGACAAACACCTTTGTAAAACATTCTAGTAAAGAATTGTTACAATGGTTGCCTAGACAAGGCATCTTTTTTCAAATCATTTTCAAAACATCACACACAAAGCACCATTTCACACAATTGAAAAGCAAAGGCAAGTGATCTAAGGATGTAACTTAGAGCCCATGGATAACCATGGATAGAAAGGGTGCTAATACCTTCCCTTTCTATAATCTACTCCCAGAACCCAAGAAAACATCTCAAAGGTCTTTCCTGTGCTTTTTGACCTTTCCTTAGGATAAATAAAAAGTCGGTGGCGACTCTTGCTCAACCGAAACAAGTGCGAATACAAACGCAAAACCTCAAGTCAGTTCTCCCACTGTATCACAGAACTGGCGACTCTGCTGGGGAATCATCTTTAAGTGGGGCTACCTTAGGGTTTTAGATCACCCATACATGCTTGCTTTGATTGCTTTGATTGCTTTACTTTTTGGGTCTTTGTTTGGGTTTGTTGTAAATCCTACACCCGGATTTGGGGACACCTTTTTAAGTAAATAGCAATAAACTGTGAGGGAACTGTGCGGGGTATACCGACATGGTTGAAGCAGTAGCTATGTTAGTGTGACATATTTGTGGGTACCGGTAGCCCTTGAGTAGTCAAGGAGAATACGGGGCCGCTGAGCAATATCACGAAGCACTAACGAACTCTAGAACCTTACTTGACCATCTTAGCCTTTTCAGGGGTAGTGAGATGACCGACTTTGGTGCAGTCCGAAGTTGGTAGATACTCGATACTACACTCATTGAGGATTGTTTTCTTGGAATATTTTGGTCGCCAGTTAAGTGGCTAAACCAAAACAATGAACACAGAAAATAATCCAGTGATATTGAGCTCTTTAGAACCCGGTTTCTTTTTTAGGACAGGATGAGCCAACTAACTTCAAGAGGGTACTTACCTACGAACCCCATGGAAGCCTAAACCTAAGGACTTGTTTACTTTGTGTGAATATGATTACCTGTATATACACTTACTTACTTTTGCATACATGTACATAACATCATAACATCATAACATCATACCATAGCATTTTCAATAACCATTTCAAGGATCTCGAGGGTCTTTTGATGCAGGGTCACGTTGAACCAGACGTCTACCAAAGAGTAAGAGGGTTTTCCTCTAAACAAATGCCATCAAAGATCAAGTGCAACAACTTGAATCAGGGGCTATGACCCACTTGACATGGTGAGCTTGATTCTCGTGGAAAGACATCCACCATTACAAGGTTCTCCAATCAAAAGATGTTGATCGAAGTTTAACCTCTAACATTTTCTTGTGTTTACCCCGAGAGATTCTTGAAAAAATTGCATACATATATCATACATATCATTGCATAACAGGTCTCCCAATACAGGTCTCTCATGCCCTCGCTGTTTATTTCAGCAATGGCTTCCCAACGAGACAACCAAGATCTCCGGGCTCAAAACGCCCAACTTCAGGAAATGTTCTTGAACCTATCCCAGGGGAAAGAAGAGATAAAAGCTCTCCTCACAAGGGGCATGGTCCTAGGGAATCCAGGAGGCATCAGGAATGATCAGTTGGAAGGGCTACAAATCAAGTTGGCAACAATGAAGATCTAGGTGATGGGACAGCTGGTGGGCCAGATGGCTCTCATCCAAGACTTAGCTCAAAGACAAGAGGAGCTCAGGGTTCTCGTCAACCAACTGCTTTGGGACAACCAGGTAGAACAAACACCTAGGGTTGAGGATCCAATCATCGTTCCACCTCCTTTGAGACAAGAAGACAAGGGAAAGACTCCTCAACTTGCTTCAGAGTCACAAGCCCGTCAACAACCTCGTCAACGTCAACGGGGTAATCAGCGTAAGCAAAATACGTCTGGAAGACAGTTCACTGAGACTGACATACCATCATCTCTAATACTGGAACGCCTGTTGGAAGTCAATCTGACTGCTTTAAGGGATCCTATCCGGGATCCCAACACCTCTGCTCCTAGCTATCATCCTGACGCATTTTGTGTATACCACTCCTATAGTCCGGGACATGACACCGACGACTGTTGGGCCTTGAAGAACAAGATCCAAGACTTGATTGACAATGGAGTGCTGAAATTCATGCCAGATGGCGAGATGAAAATCTTCCGTTAAGGGTTTCTCCACATGAAATGACAAAGCTCGAACTGAGAGACTTTTGTTTCATTTGAATTTTCAAGTTGTAATCTCTTTGTTATTCAAACAATTATCTTTTAATGTCAAACTCTGTTTCATTAATGCATTGCATATGTTTGTCTTGAATTCATCTATTCGTTTTCACTATTCTTGTGCTTTCTTTATGATATTTAACTCTTGATAAAAAGCTACAAGCCTTTAGAGGGAGGATGACGAAATAATACCGTAATCACATACAGTATGCTTTTGAACAGACCTTGCTGACGATGTATATGCATTTCTTTCAAATCCTAAACACTGGAGTTATAGGGAAGATAATCCCTAGTCAACCCTTTCGAGCCAAAGAAGTAGGAGTTTTCTGTTTTTAAACAAATTGAAACCTTTGATTTAAACCTGGGGCAGGGTAGTCTCTCAGTTAATCCAAAAAAGATGCGCATTGAAGTCGCAAACTCTCAGTTCGTAATACAATGAACGACAAAAAAAAAGCATTCCTGTGGGATCAAAAGACAGTGATGGTTCCTCATCTCATAGGCAGTCATTACCTCTCAAAAAAAAAAAGAAGAGAAAAGCCCACTGAGTCAAAACCTACAAAGGAGGCTTAAGAAAGCTGGGGCATCCCGCTGACTGTAACCTCGAAAATAGGAACAATCAGGCAAAAGTTAGGGATAACAAATCAAAATAACGAGGTCATTACAAATCCTCAACAACATGAAAAATGTTGCAAAAAAAAGTAGATGATGACTGCCTTCCAGAAAATTCAACTGGTGTGAGCCATCACCAAAAAGTCGTTCCAAATTCAAATAGAGTTCGACGCACAATTAACTGAGTTTGGGATTGAAGAACATCACGAAGAGCGGGTGGGTAAAAATATACTTTGAGCATTTATCCTTTGTTTCTTAAACCGTGAACCAAGCCACGTTACAACCCTTCAAAAGTCCTAACTGAAGCATGGGTTAGTTCGAAAGCATACTGTTACAAAAGGTATCCTGACTCCTGTAAGGCTTTGCCCTCAATCTTGTGTTGAATTTGTCTTATAAAAAGTTTTCTGCTAAAAAACGCATTTTTCAAAAACTTCGAGACAAGCATAAACTTTGCATTATTTGAATATCGTTGTTTGCACATGGTTATTTGTTTGACAGCAGAGAAATTCACACAATGAATATCCAGTGAACAAAAGCCCTCTCAGTGAGCAAAATCATTTCAAAAAGAACGACACTTCCATTGACAAATCTCCTATCAACAAGGGGGAATGACATGTCACTATCCAGCACACCTGGGGCAGTCCAGTCAAGATTTCAACAAATCTTTCAAAGTTCAATTAACCTGGGGCTGTCCAGTCAAGATTTTAACAAATCTCTCAATTACAGATTAACCTGGGGCAAATCTCCGTCACCATCACTTGGGGCATTCGAATGTCAATCTCAAGAGCGTTCAAAATTTCCTTCTGGAAGTTGCGGTCATCATCAAAAATTCCTTCATCACCTGCTGGAATTTAAGAGCGTTCAAAATTTCCTTCTGGAAGTTGCGGTCATCATCAAAAATTTCCTTCATCACCTGCTGGAAGTTGCAACCACCAACAGAATAACGGACAATTGAAGCTCCTAAAAATCTGTTTCTCTCAAGAATGAAGACTCTCATCCTTAAAACCTCAGAAGATTGGTATACTCCCAGTTTCTGACCGTTAAAAGAATGAAGATTCTCATTACCGCAGAAGATTGGTATACTCCCAATTTCTGACCCACAAGAATGAAGACTCTCATCCTTAAAACCTCAGAAGATTGGTATACTCCCAATTTCTGACCGTTAACAGAATGAAGATTCTCATCACCTCAGAAGATTGGTATACTCACAATTTTTGACTGTTAACAGAATAAAGACTCTCATCCTTAAAACCTCAGAAGATTGGTATACTCCCAGTTTCTGACCGTTAACAGAATGAAGATTCTCATCACCACAGAAGATTGGTATACTCCCAATTTCTGACCCACAAGAATGAAGACTCTCATCCTTAAAACCTCAGAAGATTGGTATACTCCCAGTTTCTGACCGTTAACAGAATGAAGATTCTCATCACCGCAGAAGATTGGTATACTCCCAATTTCTGACCCACCAGAATGAAGACTCTCATCCTTAAAACCTCAAAAGATTGGTATACTCCCAGTTTCTGACCGTTAACAGAATGAAGATCCTTAAAACCTCAGAAGATTGGTATACTCCCAATTTTTGACCGTTAACAGAATGAAGACTCTCATCCTTAAAACCTCAAAAGATTGGTATACTCCCAATTTCTGACCGTTAACAGAACGAAGATTCTCATCACCTCAGAAGATTGGTATACTCCCAATTTCTGACCGTTAACAGAATGAAGACTCTCACCCTTAAAACCTCAGAAGATTGGTATACTCCCAGTTTCTGACCGTTAACAGAATGAAGATTCTCATCCTTGAAACCTCAGAAGATTGGTATACTCCCAATTTCTGACCCTTAACAGAATGAAGACTCTCATCCTTAAAACCTCAGAAGATTGGTATACTCCCAGTTTCTGACCGTTAACAGAATGAAGATTCTCATCCTTGAAACCTCAGAAGATTGGTATACTCCCAATTTCTGACCCTTAACAAAATAAAGACTCTCATCCTTGAAACCCCAGTAGATTGGCATACACCCAAGCTCCTGATATCCCCAACAGAATGAAGATTCTCATTCTCAAAGTGGTATATAACCTGAGTTCCTGATACTCCCGACAGAATGAAGATTCTCATTCTCAAAGTGGCAGACAACCTGAATTCCTAAATTCCCCAAGCAGAATGAAGACTCTCATTCTCAATCCCTCACAGGATATTCAGATGTTCCCCAGTGAAGATCTCCTCAAGACAAGAATCCCCAGTAGATTGGCATACAACCCAAACTCCTGATTCCCCAAGAGCGGTCCCAGGACTTCTCATTTTCAACAATCCCCTGCAGCAGTCAAGGATTTATTTTCCCCAGCAGCAGTCAAAGATTTCATTATCCAGGATTCGTCTTCCTCAGCAAGACAGCTACTCAGCTTACATGCGCATCCATCACATTCATATCATAAACATTGATGAAGTACAATTCATTGCATCATACATTTCATGCAACATAACTTTATGTTTAGCTAACATTTTGTCCTTTTCATGATAAGAATAAAAGGCTATCCTTCTCAATTCAGATGCAGTTTTACACGGACTCATCATCAGGCAACCCTACACCGATTCCTTCTCAAATCCAGATGCAGTTTTACACGGACTCATCATCAGAAAACCCTACACAGGTTCCTTCTTTCAACTTACCAAATTACAGTTCAACAAACATTATTGGATGGCATCTACAAGCCCATCTCCAACAAAATACAATCACCTTCAGATGGCATCTCTAAGCCCATCCTCCTACCAACAATTTCCAGATGACATCTCTAAGCCCATCCCCCGACAAGATTCTGTCACATCCCAGATGGCATCTCTAAGCACATCTCCAAATGGCATCTTTAAGCCCATCT